>CM035782.1:1487366-2974732 GCA_020466155.1 Pachypeltis micranthus | reverse complement strand
CACAGTGGCAGAAAGTGATAGCACTAATAGTTCCAGACTTTATTGTGGTGCTCCGTTTTGTGCCACGACCATTATCGATCAATCAGTACACAGACAATTAATGAGACTGTAAATATGATTTGTTTGAAAACGATAATAATCACTGTTTCAGAATGATGAGAAACAGTAGTAACTGATACAGTAGTCGTTGAAATTCCTGTTCCACCCTTTACGTTGAATGGGATTTATTATCTGACTGTGAGGTTATCAGCAAAATGTATTGAAAACTATATTGTTTCTTTACTTCACAGTGCACATGTTTGATTAAATGAAAATACTCGCAATTGAGTAAAAGTGAAGTGTTGAATTTGGTTATTTTGTGAATAAGTTAACAAAAATCTAATTCACTGATTTTTCTTCTGTTCTTAGTCCTAAAACTGGTCTAAATATACGTTTTTGTGTAATATTTAGTGTGTTATCAGGTACGATGACACGTGGAAGATTGTTGAATGTGGAGCAGAAGGAGGTTTTATTCTCGAATCTACTTCTCCGTGGCCTGCTCATCTCCTCTTCAAGTATCGCTCTATTGGTTTTCGCGGTTAGTGCATTACAGTTTTGTCTGCAATAAAAATCGCGTTAGGATCCAAAATGTTGACTACTGTATGTTAAATGCTACATACAAGCCTGAAAAACGAGTAATTAGGAGACGGCTGAATTTTCTAGCCGGGTTTATGATGAGCATTACAAAGAAAACGTGATGATTCAAGCTGCAAAGTGATTATGTGGCTAAGGAAGTACGAAAATGTACCAATGAACCTTTGCATTGAATAACGACTAAAGGCGTTCTCATCATCTGAGCAATTTAGAAGACAAGATTCAATCATGGAATACTAATCCAATTTCTGTTATAAGCAAAGAACTAGAAGAGCAAAAAGAAGTAAATGTGTAAGTATTAAAGAAATTGGGTTGTGTCCGCCAGTAGGCAAATTACTAAAGTTAACGTACCTGTTAGGTGAGTCCGTCTCCTCTGGCTGGTGAGTTACTGTGGGCAAGCGCTTTCGATGTAAAGACATCATCGTCTGGCCGTTAAGTCAGTACTCCGTGATATTTATATACAAAGAGTTACTTAACGGCCAGACGATGATGTCTTTACATCGAAAGCGCTTGCCCACAGTAACTCACCAGCCAGAGGAGACGGACTCACCTAACAGGTACGTTAACTTTAGTGAAATGTGTAAGTCTCGCACACAAAAAAAGGGGGGGGGGGACTCTTTGGACGGACGATCCGGGTGTCATCATCGATTGCAAATTTCGAGTAGAGTGAGACAAATGGACGAATGAGGTTAGAGTCCACCATTGACACTTGAGTTGAAAGTGTCCTATAAAATGTTGACCACATCCATCATTCACTCAGGCTTAGGAATAAATTATTTTGTTAATAAAAGTTGATGACTGATGTCCTTTGTAATCACCGACAACATTACGTTTCATTAATCCTAATTGTGGTTTTCATTTCAATGCCACTTATAGGTAAAGAGAAGCCGTTTAGGACAGAAGGTGCCGTAGTTCACGTTTTCAAGAAGGCCGAACCCCTAAATACGCACTATGTTCCCGATAATGTCATGGGGCTTCATGAAGTGCTCGTTCCGAATTGTGGTAAGTTGTCTACGTATTGGAAGGATAAAGGGGAACTCAAATGAAATTCTCTAGGAAGTACTGAAGACCCTCCAGCTGCCATTTTTCTTCGCCTCCCCCACATGATGACAGGTCCCTTGTAAGTTTGGAGAACTGGAACTTACTTTCCTCTCTTAAGCCCGAAGTTGTTAGGGAATGCTGAGTTGGGTACTATTGATACCCTTAAGCTTTCCAAATAGAATTGAAAACTGATGTATCATGTTGCAGATTGTGAAAGCAATTTAATGGGTTACTTTTGCTGATATCGAACTTCAGCTACAGGATATATTAATCAGCCACTGCACGTGATGACTCATATCTCATATCTATTTTTAGGGGAAATAATGACGGGGAGTTAATGACGTTTCCAATGAGGTTGGCTCAGCGATGGCAACAACCGCAAATTTCGTTATTCGGAACATTAAGCTCGATAGTTGAGCAAGGCTTGTCGAGGTTGTTCCTGCTGTTTCTGGGCACAACCTTTAATTAGCAGCCAGAGGGACATCATAGAATGTTGTACGATTTTTTCATGAAAAATAAACAGGCGGGGACGAATCCCACGTGAAGGAAAAAATATACTAAAAGGAAAATAAATAAATAAATAAATACTTTTAAAAGGAAATTTGTATTAAAATAACTGAAAACGTTTCTCATTAACCATCAAAAATAATAAAAACCCAAAATGTGTAAATTAAAAACTAGCCACCTTCTCAGGGCGATGGTACAAATAAACTGTTCTACTTCTCTTTTTTTAAATATATATATAACTTATGTTATTCCAACTAGCATACACAGCAGTAATGATGATTACTAAGATGTCAAGCCGTTGTGTCGGCAGTAAAACACTATAAGTATCCCCACTCGAGCTCAGCTCGGTGTGTTCTCTGTTAGACGTCATGCTACTCAGTTCTGTCCCCTTTTTATTCGTTTGTACAGTTCCATTTTCTTTGTAAAGAAATAAAGTTTCTTTTTAAAAAGTCTTTCGCGAATAAACAAAATATAACTTATATATATGCACTAGGGAGTTGGCTGATATATTAAAATAAATAAAAAACTACTCTCTAAATAAACTGAGGGTGGGTCGCGACGGAACTGGGCGGACGGCAAATCTTCGAGGGGACTCCTCGAATTGTAAAATAATTAACTTCAAAATAATATTTCGTTGTTGCCTATGTATCCTCAGAGCAGAAATCAATGGACTACATACCGGTACGACAATGCAAGTTATTCCGAGTTTGTAGGATTTCTCATACCTCAGCGACGAAATGAACAAAGAAAATAAAACATTCAAGACGACAAAAGGAGAGCATGTCCGTACTAATGTCGCTGGCTCCTAGACAGACTGCTGCCGAAATGTTGGCGCTTTCTTTTTTTCGGTTTTCTCTTTTCAGCTCCTTTTTTGTTTTAAATAAAATAATAAAATTCTTTTTTTTTTCTTTTTTTTTTTTTTGAAAGGAAATTGAGGAATTAGCGAATTACTGGGGAGTGCGGTTGAGCTGAGCCACCTGTAGTATTAACATTACCCGCTAGGTCGCAGGAGCCTCTCCCAGAACTGCTTCCTTCTGGTCAATTTCAAACTTTCACGCCACAATGTTCTCCAATGCGATAATTCACAGCATAGCCCTTGATGGATTACCCAGGAAATGCTGCTCAGTGTCAACTAATTCAGCAGTTCATGTCATAAAACAACTTATTGAGATCAGATCATTCAGCTCAAGTTGTACTAATACGTCAGAAGTATTCAAGGATTTCAGTCACATTACAACCGTTTTATTACTTTCGCCAAGTTTCGAAGGTATGATCGAGTAGAATCTTTCTCATCTGCTTAACCTGCTTCGAATAAAAGAGTGTATCGAAGAACAACCTTTGTGAGCCAACTGTGAAAGAAGTCATACTCATTTCACTTCCCACGTTAACGTACCTGTTTGGTGGGTCTGCCACAGTTTCCCACCAGCCAGAGAAGACCAAACAGGTGCGTTAACGCTGAATAACTCAGCCTCGGTGTTTCAGCATAGCAGAGACGCGAAATAGACTCGTAGATTATACATTTCAAGTAATTTACGTAAGAAGCTACTGGTTGAGTTCATTGTTTGGAATTATTATATTCTTGTGCGATAATGTTGAGCTGCTATAGATGATTGTGGAGCAGCTCAGAAAATGGCTTGGATGATGTCGAATTGTGCCTGGTGAAGTATCAACCAAGGTTCCTGTTTGAGATGCACCTAAGGAACTTCCTTACTTCCTCTGTGACGACTTTGCCACCTCTGGCGACTGCCCACTCTGTCATATCGTTGCTAAATCCCATTTCACTTTCCTTGTGATACTGCCTCGCGTTTGTTTGGATTTTCGCCTTTAATGCAACTGGCTTATTTTCTACTTTCCCCGCTTCTGAAAATTGACGTTTTTATCGACCATAAGCATCCAATGATAACTCACCAGCCATTGTCAACTATGTCACATCCTCCGTGGAAGAGTTCTACGTCTTTGAAATCTCAACACCGAGTACGAACTCCATTTCAACGCTACCCAGTCAGCCGACTCCGATTATTGCATTATTATTTTGTCTTATGACTCCATTGATATTTCCATTTTAGTTCCTTATATATAATTACACTGTTACACCAGCTAGTCAGCGAATTTAATCATTCATCCCGCTTCTGACGAGAAGTATTTTGGTACGAAAGTGTAGTTGGCATTTCAATTCGATTCACATATTCTGAGCACTGTTCCTACAAATTCATATAACTTTCGAAAAAAGTTTTAAGCCAACCTAACGTAGCCTTGCTTGTAAACTTTAAGCATTTCATTTAAGTAAGTGGTCGCCAATTATCTTGGGTTTGCAAAATTCTCTCCTTGCATTGCAAGAGTGCTCCTTGCTGATAAGTAAGAATCTGCATCCAAACCCTCTCTCTGTTGAAAACGGTTGAGCATTTAAAGACTAAGTGAAGCAAAGAGTCCAAGAGAGTAAATCTTAGAAACTTCAAATAGCTCCTGGTCTTTATATACTTTTATCTACGAGGGACGTACCAAAAGTAAGTTCCGAAGTGCTGGGAAAAATCGAAAACTCAACCAATTTGAAAAAAAAAAATTATTCTTAAAGGTACGGATCTACTTTATTTTTCGACGTAGTCGCCATTCCGATTGATGCATTTTTGGTACCGTGGTGCCAGTTTACGTAACCCCTTGTCGTACCATTCTGCGTCATTTTGTTTGAAGAATTCCGAGACCGTGGCTTCGAATTCCGCGTTCGTAAGGAACTTTCTTCCGCCCAGGTGGACTTTGAGGAGGGGAAAAGGAAAAAGTCACTCGGTGCAAGGTCTGGAGAGTATGGGGGGTGGGGGAAAACATCCCAAGCAAATGTTGGGTGATTTTTGGTCAAGAGGCGAGGCACCCACCTTGCACACACTTTCGAGAACTTGAGATCTTCCCTAATGATTTGGTGTACTGAAGAATGAGTCAATTGATGTTTGTTGTGCACTTTCTCGACAATATCACTTAGAGTAAAGCGCACATCTTCCTCCAAAAGCTTGCGAACTGCAGAAACTGCGTCCTCTCCACAAGAAGTGGAAGGGCGCCCACTTCGCTGTTCATCGTGCACACTTTCTGGCCCTTCCAGGAAACTTCTCTTCTACTTACGGACCGTTTCGATGCTCATGACCCCTTCTCCATACACTGAAGAGAGTCTGCGGTGAATTTCGGGCACAGAAACATTCTCAAAAACTAAAAAACGGATCACCGGACGGATTTCACAATTTGACAGGTTTTTCAATGTAGCAGCCATGTTTACACTGGTGCTGATAAACTGCAACAAGTGATAGCAACATAAGAAAAATTCCGTGTTGCCACCAGATGTAACACGAAGTATCCCCGTTGGAATTTTTTCCCTACGGCATTTTCCCACGGATTTACAAATGATCGGAACTTACTTTTGGGACGTCCCTCGTATAATTGATTGCACCAGCTGTCCATGATATTGATTTGAAATGTTCTAGGTAATCTCCATGTCCCTCTGGCGTACAAAAGATTTCACAATAAGGACCCAATCTGGTGGAAGTCAAGTGTCCTGCTATACGTCGAAACGATCGTTTTGCAGTATTTGCCTTCAAACTTCAACTACAAAGGCGATTTACCGTTGACAACGGAGAAATTAGTTGACGAATCTCAAATACAATGTTTGCTGGATGGGAGAATCGCTTATTTGCGAAGTTCTTTTGTGCAAGTTCTTCGAGAGGAGGATCTTGAGAGCTTCACTCCTCGATGCTATTCAGGAGTAATATTCCGCCAGATGGACAGCAATTTTTCCTCGTATCCAGGGAGTTATCAGGTGATTGGTACTACATTCTGAATTACTTTATACTAGTTTTTAGTTACTATTACGAGGTGTGTTCTAGTCAGGGAAGAAAGTTTCACGTGATATAAGTCATTATGCTCGATGGCATTCCAAAGAAGTAACTTTAGCTCGACTAACTCTATGAACAAAGTTTGTTGAGTAGTAAACTCACCGACGCTAACATGGAATGGAGGGGTGGGGGGGGGCTTCTTTTCGTTTCCAAAATCCCAAAAGCTTATAAAGTCGTGAGTTTAGAGCCATCGATTTGGTGTTTACTCCAACCGAGGTTTCGTTTAAAATCGGAGAAGACCATTGATAACGTGAGAGAACCACTTTGGAGATATCACGAGTGTCACGTAGAGACCTATTATCAAGTTGATACAAGAATACGCAATGAACTACTACTGCTTTCGTACCAACTTTTGTCTACTTGAGAGTTTTTTTTGTGATAAATGTGGAAACATCTTTCGAGCTCCCTGGGATATTTTGGAGCTATTTTATTTGCAACTCAACGGTGCTTTCTACATTTTATGAGGAGTAACATGTACGGATTAGTTAGTGAAAATTACCTTGTGATTCAACTGTGTTTAAGAAGATTTGACAAAACTATGATGTTCGAAATATCTCGTTTTCTGATGCGTTTTGCTCGATACCTTCGTTACTTGGATGGAGTATTAACCTAAGGAGGGCTGAGGGGATGTTGTGTTTCAGACTGGTCTGATTCTCAAACTGATTTTTGTTTGCAGATGCTAATTCTTGGACCAGATCTCGAAGAACGTGTTCACTTATTGAGCCAACAACTGGGAGTAGAACCGGATCTGTGGTGTCACCCTCTTCGGCCAACGGCGTGGGCTCTCAATTTGGAGACTCTTTGCTTGGAATTGTTCAAAGGAAAGATTCAAAGTGCTAAAACGTTATGGAACCCTAAAGTGCGCGTTGCGTTTCAACTAGATGGCTCTGTCACGGTTCGCGGAACCTGTTTGTACCCGGCTACTTTCACTTTCGATATTTCGTTTTCCTCTAATGGCCCGATGACTGACGAACCTTTTCATCGTCTCCTTCACAATTTGGCTGACGACATTGTCGAGTCGGTTAGTCTTCAGTCGCGTTATTGTCCAGAGGGCACTTCGACAGTTCACCACTGCCACCGCATCACTTACCGGTCGTACGATAAACCCCTTCATCGATCCTGCGTTGTTAAATATCAACACGGTGCCTTATGGGACGCCTGTGAAACGTATTTAAGTGTCAACGTTCGATGACTTTTTTTCTTGACAACTGGGAACTGTACGCAACACGTCTTGAGTTGTTTTCGTTGGTAACGCTATACACCAGGCTGTAAGCTACTCCTTTGGATGTACAACGCCCTACTTTGTAAATGACTGTGATGTTGAAATGAAGGAATATTTCAAAATGTTCGAATGATTCTCCGCCCTCTGCAAAAACCTGGTGGGGGGGGGGGGGATCGTCTTACTACTAACACCAGATCTTTACATGTCTGCAAATATTCTAATGAGTTAGGAATTCGCCTAAGGTATGGGGAAGAGTTCTCAACGCTCTGCTCTATAATTTCCAGTATTAGTTACAATTCCAGTTGACCTTTGTTTTTCATCTGGTCTTGAATAATTCTGAGTGTTCCAACTCCACCTATGAAATACCTTCTTCACACGCTGCGCCAGTTCTGTGTCGATTAAGTGCACAACCCTTATGACAAAATAAAGTGTAATGTCTTAGGTACTGGCACGACGCACTTTGAACGCTGAGGGTTGTCTCTGTGGCGTACGTAACTTGATACGTCCACCAGGAGATATCACATTTGAGAGCTGGGCCTTGGAAAGGCAACCATTTGACGCGAGCTATTGTGGCTATTCATGAAGATCGAACACCAAAGAGCAACTGTGATCCTCGGTCTACCTTATGAAATGTCTTCTAGCAACCTATACCCCTATTTTATTCTCTGCGACTATTTCGCGACAGTATAACGGAAATGTAAATGTTTCCGTCGAATTTACAGGGGTTGTGGAAAGTGGTGCGTTGCTATGCACCAGATACTTTATGTCAACCAACACACAATACCGTCGACAATTTTGGGGGAAGTTCAACACTCAAATTTCCTGCATCTTAATTCAAAACATGTATTAAAAAAATAACGGACTTTTAACACCTGTAAGTATAAATATGTGTAACTGGAAAACAATTTGTGACTAGACACTGAGACGTCTGTCCAGATGGTGGATGTTTTTGCTTCTAATTTTCAGGAACTTCAGCGGAAGTAGGCCCCGCAGTTGTTACATCGTTTGAATCGGCTCGTCAAAAGTGGGAAGCAGAAGAAGATGCAGCAAATTGAGAAACAAGAGTACTCTAGGATTAGCTTCCCTACCTGTAATATCAGATCAGATTAGTTACATGTTGGTCATTAGAAGAAAAAGGTTTTTCTAAATGCTTAAATACATTTTTATTGAATACAATATCTTCAATTTTTATTCCATTTTCTATTTTTAATTCATTTTTCTTGCGTTTTATGTAGTCATCTTTATATTTGTACTCAATTTTTACTCTATATCCTTACATCTGGATAGCACAGCAATTTTTAGTCGATTTCCTGACTATTCAAAAATTGTTTGACCAACAAAACAATGCTCACTCTCATTGGTGTGACCTCACGCAATTGTATTGAATTTTTCGTAGTTCTCCCAACTTCTTTTACTCGGTTTCCCGAAACAAACAAAAAACTCGGATAGAATACGTATTTACGTGAAGTTAATTAACGTGGAAGGACAGACCGTTCGTGTATTCGAAATTCGAATCGTGAGAGTTCTTTCTTTAAGTTAGAAATGTTGCAATTTGTGTTCGTAAATTTTCAATTTGTTGCCGAATTCCAATGGAAATGCTCACATTTATTTGAAAAATTTTGAGTTGTTAAAGAAAATAGTACCATTGATAGTTTTGGGTTGTTTATTTATTCTGCTGTCAGATGGTGTCAATATGTAGTCAGGTCTGGGGAGTTCTAAATTTGTTTAAAGAAAAATATATATACTGAAGTTAACATACCTGTTAGGTGAGTCCGTCTCCTCTGGCTGCTGAGTTACTGTGGGCAAGCGCTTTCGATGTAAAGACATCATCGTCTGGCTGTTAAGTCAGACATATGATACGGAGACTAAAAACTATCCCACTATCCGAACAAAATTACAAAAAAGAACTTGATACTATCAATACTATCGCAGAAAATAACGGTTACTCCAAAAAAAAACAATAAACAAATTATTAAGACAATATGACTCAAAAACACAAAATACATAGACTTTAACAAGACGCTGCACATTCACGTACACAGGACCAAAAATATACGGACAAGAACTCACCAAAATATAGGACTGCACCATCATACTACACAAACAATACAAAGGACGAAAACTGAACATATTAGAAAATAGGAAATTTATAAACAAAAAAACTTCAATGGACAGATCATAAATGAACAAATCAACACAAAATGCGACACCATATTCACACCACACAAACGAAAACAACCAACGGACGGATTTACAGACCACCCTACACAAAAAAGACGTAAATTCCACAATTGACAGATCATTCAAGACGTTCCATTCACCTCTAGGGGGTTTCCCCCTGAGGTACATGATCTCCTCTCCCCTCCACTTCCCCGACGCTCCATCATCCCTTTCACCTTTCTCTTTGTATATAAACATCACAGAGTACTGACTTAATGGCCAGACGATGATGTCTTTACATTGAAAGCGCTTGCCCACAGTAACTCACCAGCCAGAGGAAACGGACTGACCTAACAGGTACGTTAACTTTAGTAATTTGCATACTGGCAGATATAACACAATTGCTTTAAAAATATATATAGTGTTATCGTTAAAATTTCAATTTGGAAACTGTATATTGCGTGTTACATGTCTGATAAGTGTCATTACAATAAAATAATTTCCTTTGAAATGGCCATCTCCTGCAAACTGACGAAATATCAGTATTTTCTGGTGAATCATACGGCCAAAAGTACAGTTCTAGTCTAACAACTTGAATAAGGAGGTTGGCAAGTGGGAGGAAAAATGCAGGGCTGCCTATTCGCAGTATGTTCTGGCCAAAGGTACAACCTAACCAACATTGTTGTGTTAAAGGTATAGAGTTGCAGATTATGTGTACTTGTGAAAGGCCGGCTGTCGCTCGCCTCATAACGCCATGGGGCCCCTGCTTTAGCTGAATGAGGATGTTGAGATGGACCTCAATGCTGCCTCGCATGGTGGGGACGTCGCATCAGAGAACACCAGCTCCAATGGACCTGGAGGTGCAACCGAGAGGACATGAGGCTGCTCATGGGCGCTACACAATAGGACCACTTGAGGCTTGCAGTGGGGGTTTTCTCGGTTGCCACCAGTATTTAAATAAAAAAAACAGTACTAGGCTGATAATCTCATGTCTAGGCTGTGTAAAACTTGCCACCCTTAGGGCCCAGGTCAATGTTTAACGCTATTAGTGAAGAAAATCGCGTTTGAATGGCGATAGGGTAGGAATTTTCATGAGTTACACGAGCGAAGGGGGAAAGTTAAGTTACTGGTCTTTTTTTAAATCAAATGAATCGAACGATACGAACGCAATGCCTGAGATTAGTAACTAGCATTAACAATTACAACTCACATTTTAGGTCAGCCTTGTGTTGCGAAATAACTCGACTTATTCTTTCGAAATGGAAACTTACTCTGCATGCTGGACATGACACAGCCTCCTGAAAATCGTCGGCGTTAGTCGAGCCGTACCTTGGAAGAATGAAAGGCTCACAAGGGACGTACCCAGGCGGTCCGTCAGGAAAAGATGGTCTCCGGTAGTGGCCGGCTAAAATCAAAATTCAAGTAACTGTGACATTCTAAGGTATGAAAATCGAACGCAAAATATCACTCAACTTCCTCGGCTCATCCACGTACTGAATTGTTTGTTGGAAATGCCTGAGAAAGAACTAGGCTACGCCTTTTTTTTTTGTTGGTAATCATCTTCAAAATCGTTCTGCTATTCGCCTTGTGGTGCAGAACATTTTCATTTTAGCTCCACCCGCACCAGATTTGGATACAATTAAATAATTACTTGTCATTCAATGCTATGAGGGTTAATATTTAATGATATCACTATTTCTTTCATTCGGTATCTTCTTCACACGAAATCAACCAATGTATGTCGATGCTGTAAGCCTTGCCTCACTCTGACTTTCCACATCACAATCTGGTTGTGAAATCTTGCAGAAACTATCAGCAAGTATTGTATATCCGTAGATTAGATGTTTTGGCTGCTTGCGCAGCCGTTAGTTAGAGGCAGACGATTTGTGCTCCCAGGGTGGAAAGGAAATGAATAGCTTTCGTATCAGTGGGTGCTGCTAGCGAATTTTTGTTAAAATTTGACAATCAACGATCCTTTTTCCAAGTCCTGAGGTACGGATTCCGATAAATAAAAAAAATTTGCCCAAAAATTGGGGAAATTTGAGAAATAAAGTGAAGAGTCATCAAAAATCGGCTAAACATTGTTTCAATATTTTTGGACTAGATTCATGTACTCAAAATAAAATAATAAAATAATTCGAAGAGGCTCTTCCACAGGTGTCATGGAGTTGCTAAGAAATTGGAACATGTTACCCCTGTCATTAAAAAGGTTGGAAAGAGTCAAAATTGGTAGGAAATTATCATTCCCCCGTCTGCTCGCTCAATATTTGGAAATTAAATAAAAGTTATTATAAGGTTGTGTTTGTAAAGGATTAGTTGAGGTGGTGTGACTGGGGAGCATGTTCTGCCCCAAATTTCCATAAGGTCTTCTCAATTTCTGGCTGTCCACACTCTTAGGTTTGAATGGAATGGACTTCATTGTACATTTTTCCATAAAAGAGATTAACAGCACCTTCTTGCTATTTAAGGGGCGTCTCTACTTGAGGTACACACGAAACGCCTGAATCGTGATGTGCTCTATATTATGCTTGTGGTAAACTATTGAAGTCGCCGCATCATATAGTGCAGCCGAATTGGGGTGCATGAAACCCTCATCCGAAGGTTAGAATGTGAGGAGAGAGGGAGCGGCAATTACTCCAGGTTCTGACCAGTCTGCAGTGATTCTGGGTGCCTAGAATCCGCTGCCATCTGGAAGAATGGTTCTTGTGCTCGGTTGAAAGCCGAGAAACGCAAATTGTAAGCGTCAGAAGCTCAAAGAGTGGAGAGAAATTAAACCAGGTTAATCATTAAAGAAAACATGAAACTTTCAAATTATCAATTACGTACTAATCAGGTAAACGTTTTCCGTAAGTAAATCGGTAAAATGTTTCCTGTGACTTATGAGGCGAAATGAGTTTTTTTTTACTTTTAACTTGGAAAACTGCTTTAACGATTTTCATCAAACTCACAGGATGTCTTCAACTAGTCAACATCTATATATTATTCTACATAAGTGTTCCTCCGACAGATCATTAAACAAAGATGACAACCAAACTGCGCCAAAACCGTATTTTAAAAAACATTTTCGATATTTTCACAGTAAAGGTATAACTGAATATGATCAACCTGATGGAGTGTCTTCTAGCAATCTATACCTTCATTTTGTCTCCCACAGCTATTTCTGCGACTATCAATTGAACAGAGAATATAAGCAAAGATGAATCGGACGAATGAAATTTGCGTTGGGTTATCGTTTTTTTACTTCCTTGCTCTACGAAGTAGAAAGGAAAGTTATGTAATCGGCTGAAAAAAAATTTTGAGTTTTCTTCAGATCTTTACGTTTCAGACCCTCCTGAGTCCGAAAAACACTATTTGGGAAAATGGTATGTGTGTCTGTGAACGAGTTTTAGAGAAAACCACCGTACCAAATCAGCTCAAACTTGATATCTCGCCCGCTGGTCACAATGACACGCCAAAATAAGGGTATGAGCAAAATCCACCGAAATTTAACCATAGTGATCAAAACACCAAATATTTTTTTTCTCAAAAACGGCTCTAACGATTTTGATTACATTTTTTACATTGGTAGCTCCCAATAAGGCAACTATACCATAAAATTCCCATTTATGGGAAAATGACGAGAGCAGCACAATAAATTATCAAAATTTTCGACGAAATCGATTTTAGCGCGGTTTTTAGAAAAAAAAACAACCGAACCAAATCCCCTCAAACTTGATATCTAGCCTGCAGGTTACCATGGGACGCCAAAATAAGGGTATGAGCAAAATCCACCGAAAGTTAACTATAGTTATCGTAATGGTCAAAACACCAATGTTTTCTCTCAAAAACGGCACTAACGATTTTGATTAAATTTTATATATTGGTAGCTCCCAATATGACAATTATACCATAAAATTCCCATTCGTGGGAAAATGACGAGAGCAGCACAATAAATTACCAAAATTTTCGACGAAAAGCGTTTTTAGCGCAGTTTTTTCCTTATAAACACCGCTGGAATGTTAGTAGAATGTTTTTAAAAAATTAGTATTGTAGTTCAATCCAATATCTATAGGGTGAGTGTTTAAAAACGCTCATGAGATACATGGGGCTCACTCCAGAAATTCCTGAGTTTCAACTACTGCCGTTTCGCTTAATACCAGTTCTAAAAGTTTTTACCCTATAACTCTGCAAAAGTAATTACTGTCCTTCTTCAAAAAATTTGTGTTTACAGCCTCATTAATTATCTGAGTACCAATCGCTCAATAATGGTCCTGCAATGAGTACGAGCAGCACAATTAAATCTGGAACTGTAAGCGCTACCGCTTACTGCTGCCGTAAAGCGTTGTTTGACCAAGTTCAAATTAACTGAGTGATAAATGAATCCATTAAATAGAGTTAGCCATGTACAAAGTGAATTGACGTAGAGCTAAGGAAAGTTGTGTGTTGCAACGCACCAGATTTTTTTTTTCATTTTCGCTAAAACGACTAGCGATTTGGATTAAACTTGGTGAGTACGCCAAAAAGCAAAGTCCATTAATCAAGCTCTACACGATGGTTACACTATTGTCGTTTCTTTGACTAACTAAAGTTTTCAGAACAATAAACATGAACGATTCTTGAAAAATCATGTCGACAGTCTCATAAATTACCTGATCATATAAACCGAATGAAAAACGGATTTATTTCGCTGCTTAAGTGATAAGTGCGTCGTACTATATATTTTTCATTGGTCGGTTCAACCAAGGAGAAGTTGAGAATTTCGGATAAGACTTAAATTTTCTATTTAACTGTTAAGGAATACGATTGAAGGGGTAATATATTTTTGTTTGTAATGTTGAAGCGTTGAGGCATACGATCATAGTTTTGAGATGTTCGGAGTCGACGAATTGGATGAATCGACCTAAATGAACAACCAGTAAGTTCCATTGATGAATATGTGGCTAACTTCAGCCTTAGCGCAGTTCCCTTCGCGCTAAAGATAATTAATGGGAATAAACTGTCAATGTTATGCTTAGCTGCTAAGCTTAGTATAAACTATGGGGAAAATGTACCGGTTTCCACAAGAAAAAAAACTTGTGTCGGTCCCTAGTTGTAAAACCAAAGTTTTGGATTGTCGAACATTAAACAAACAAAAATCTACAGCCAGTGGTTGAATGATAGAATTCATTGGTGGGAGGACGTCACTCTGAAGTAGCATTACATCACACGACTTACCAGGAATTCGAACGTATGGAGGAGGAGAATCGAAATTGGATTTGGGCATCGCGGGGCTGACGAACCCGATTGAAAACTCCGCGACGTAGCTTTGGAAACTGAAATCGTTCGGAATTGACACTCTTTGTTGACATTCAGTTCCGGAGCATTTGATAAACGGTTGGATCAAAATATTTAAAGGTCGAGTTTCGATTAAGGCCCAATAGCAGATAAGCGTTGTAGCATTGTGACAATTCAACCGTTCAGGTCGATACCTGTTCAATATGACGACAACGTTGAATATACAATCTGAAGCGAGGTATCACACAGCATTAAGTTGTGCCCCGGACAACCCAAAAATAACTGGTGCGTTGCAACACACAACTTTCCTTAGCTCTACGTCAATTCACTTTGTACATGGCTAACTCTATTTAATGGATTCATTTATCACTCAGTTAATTTGAACTTGGTCAAACAACGCTTTACGGCAGCAGGAAGCGGTAGCGCTTACAGTTCCAGATTTAATTGTGCTGCTCGTACTCATTGCAGGACCATTATTGAGCGATTGGTACTCAGATAATTAATGAGGCTGTAAACACAAATTTTTTGAAGAAGGACAGTAATTACTTTTGCAGAGTTATAGGGTAAAAACTTTTAGAACTGGTATTAAGCGAAACGGCAGTAGTTGAAACTCAGGAATTTCTGGAGTGAGCCCCATGTATCTCATGAGCGTTTTTAAACACTCACCCTATAGATATTGGATTGAACTACAATACTAATTTTTTAAAAACATTCTACTAACATTCCAGCGGTGTTTATAAGGAAAAAAGCGGCAAAAACGCTTTTCGTCGAAAATTTTGATAATTTATTGTGCTGCTCTCGTCATTTTCCCACGACTGGGAATTTAATGGTATAATTGTCTCATTGAGAGCTATCAATATAAAAAATTTAATCAAAATCGTTAGAGCTGTTTTTGAGAAAAAATATATTTGGTGTTTTGATCACTATGATAACTATAGTTAACTTTCGGTGGATTTTGTCCGAACCCTTATTTTGGCGTCCCATGGAGGCGTGCGGGCTAGATATCAAGTTTGAGCTGATTTGGTACGGTGGTTTTCTCTAAAAATCGTTCACAGACACACATACACACACACACACACAGACTGACTGACACACAAACAGACCATTTTCCCAAATAGTGTTTTTCGGACTCAGGAGGGTCTCGGAGAAAACTCAACTTTTTTTTTTCTGCCGATTACATAACTTTCCTTTCTACTTCGTAGAGCCAAGGAAAGTAAAAAGTACACGTTGATTTGAACTGACATTTTATCGTCTAAGATACCAACCTCTTAACATGGTTAATAAAGGGCAAACGATTTTTCGTTATTTACTACAATCTTGCTGTTCACGTAATAATATTTCCTCAAGTATCAATCCACTGGTGCACCCTCTTGATCACTGTGGATTTAATTTCAGGTCTTCGTTCGCAGAGTCAAAAATATGAAGATGTCAAAAAGCTGTTGGGCTGTGCTCACAGTTCAGAATTTTTTAAGCGAAACCAATCGATTACATTTCGGAACTTAAAGTGCGGGAACAATAACACAGAAATGCGGACAGTCGATGATGTAATTTGTGCATCACGCTAAAACTCGCAGAAAATATAAGCCAGCTTTGTGTGGGGTCAACATAATATCTAGTTTTCTCGTGCTTGCCTGAACAGCGGTTTCCTCGAACTGCTATAGGAAGAATTGAGCTCGGTCTCCCGCACAAAGTATACTGAAGTATACGCCCCGAACCGATTTGCAAGACTGCTGAGATTAGTAAAAGCTGTGCTCAGGTTAGTGACTACCTCCGTACGTTTTCATCACCGCATAAATCATTATTCAATGGATTTATTCGCCGTTCTCTTTTTTTCAGTCATATGACGACACTCTGGTCACGTCGGCATGACATCCCCAGTGAGACGCCCTCTCTGAAAGTGGACAATCCAAATGGAAATAACAAATAATCGTGTGTACCCAATTTTCGTGTTTTTCTTTTTTGCTCGACTCACTTTTGGTTCTACTTGTGTGGTAGGTTACGATGTACAATTGGCATTGTCCTTCAGGTTACCTATAAAATCGCCCATGTGCGATACCCATACTTTCACATAGTTCGCCAGTAAATCCAAACAACAATCTGTCGAACGGGGACTAGAGCAAAACTACGTCAAATAGCTTCCACTATATTGTTGCGTGAGTTTCTTAGAGTAGAGTTTGCCTCTCTATATTCACTGTGATTTCACGGTCTAGATGCACTCCGACATCCCTGGGACCCGAGTCTACTCAGCATCGAAAATATCACAGAAACGGTACCTAACACAACGTAAATGCGATAAACCTACCAAAATTTCGTTTTTGGCTTATTTTTGAAGTCAGTTTTCTTCCAAAACAACGGTTTTGTTCGATGGTGTAGGCGAATACAACTAGATCCCGTACGGAATTATTTTTGTGCGAAAGTCAATTTTTTGACCACGTTAAAGGTAAAGTATGGCATGAACGGAGAATGCAGATTTGGAATCCCCTATGCCTTGAAGCGTTTAGCATCAGATTAAATGATTGTATTGTGGGGGGAGGGGAGAGAAACGTTCATAATGTGTACTACATGGAACCACTCATGGCGGAGCGGTTGCGGGTCGCTCTTGGAGCCGTTCCAGTTGCGGAGCTCATCGACGTAAGCGGAACCGTTCTCATTATAGCGGTTGCGATTCCTTCTTCCTGCTCATTACCTTCTCTCATCTTCGATAGTTAGGTATATTTCCATTCATTCTGCTACAGATATTATATTTTTCAAACTGACTGCCTATCCACTGTTGTAGGTTGTACAGGGAGACCCACACTTATCGCTACCATGTTGTCTCAGGAACTTCCGTTGGATTCGTGGAGGACATATACGATTTGAGGACTCTATAAACCAAAACGAACAGGACACGAAACATAGTTTTGTTCCGTAACTTCTAAATTGAGCGATACAAGTACAGATTTTGGAGCTTGAGAAAAAAACTTATGTCCTAAAGTAAGGATAGAAGACTAAAATTAGTAAAGAGCATTGCCACACATTCGCGACGCCAGTGCAGAAGTTCGTTTTCTCAAAGCTGCCAACCCCTAATTCCGGACAGCTCCTTCATTCACTTCCTTTATTTCATTGACTCCTCAATTTCAAATTAAATTCACTTTTATTCGGTTCGAAGTTTCAAAATTGAACTTATTTTTCTCTCAGTTAGTTCCATCGAGAAGTCGAAATTTTTGTTGAACCTGTTCTTGATCAAGTGCGATCTATAAATACAGCTGACATAAAGTTGCGAGTTTGTACTATGTAATCTTCCAGGATTAAAAAGAAATTTGTACGGTCTCTCCGGTTAATTCTTCGCCCGCTAATTATTTTCATTTGCAGGTATTTTCGAAAATTTGTTCGCACTCCCGAAATTTCAATTCGCGGCGCGCAGTGTTTCCCTGTCGTTGCCGAGCCGCCGGCAGGTTTTAAGTGCATCGAGTGTTTACACAGTGTCTGGTGAATGTCATTATTCTTCCCTAATTTTTCGACCGATACCTGGCGATCCCTCAGAAATCCGCTCGCAGCCACTCGTTAGTTTCCAAATTTATTTACACGCCGGATACGCGCTTGTTTTTTAAAGAACGTTGCCTCAGCCGTAAAATGGAATCTCAGAGGTTTCAGTGTCCAGTCGCCATTTTGTAGACCACAAAATTCGTGATTACTTCGTAATTATTTACCGCATTTTAGCTTGTTCTACTATGTTTTATCCATTTTCGAGACGGAAATATCGGTTTTGTGTTTTCTATTAGAAATTTGTTGCTTAAGAGTGAACCGGGCTCTTTTTAACGTCAATATTACGTGGAAAATGTGAGTCGTCAGTCAGCCCTTGTCGATTGACAAGTAGAATTCTTTTAAAATTATTACACCTGCGGGTTCATGAATTTTTGTGTAGACTCCTTTCGAAATGTGGCGTTTTATTCCGATTTTCCGTATAATAATCGGTATTTTGGTTTGAACGGTAGTCGTTTTAATAGTTGCGATCCGCCCACAGCGATACTATTGATCCTTTGCGCTTGTTTCAGATCTTTTTATTGTGAAATGCGCTTATTTGAATCGCTGGGTCGCTCCAGGGATTCGCTTCGCAACATTTTGCCTTCGCCGAGGTCTGCCCGAAGAATTTGGTCGCTTCTAGCGGATGAGTGAGGGAAAATCTCTGTAAAATTGCCAATATGACGATATCGACGAGAGGCCAAACTGTGGAGCCTCCGGACGGAGAGAACAACATAGTTCCGGTAAGTGATAATCGCTTTTCTTTTATTAATTTGAATTTTTTTTTTGTTCGTTTCGCTCGCGTTCATTTTATCTCGTTCCTCGAACCTGTGGTAGTTTGACGTTCGAGCTCGAAGAGCCTTTGTGTCTGTTCTTGACGGCTATTAATAACGAACTTGGGAGGGTTTGGTTGTGAAACCTTCTTTGGATATTCGCTTAGGAATCCGCTGAAAATGGGATTCCCCTTAAAAATAAAATAGAAATCACACAACGCTCAGGCCGTGCTTGGAATGATTTTCGATTTGTGAGACTGGGATTTGCTATTACAAACCTGAGCAGCAGGTTGGGCATCCTCCACATATCTATAAGGTGGCTACAAAGCCCTAAACATCGCTTGCCTACCTATGAGCCAAGTTAATTTATGGAATTTCGCAGTACGACAGTAAAGGAAATGGCCAGGGTGGTGAAGTTGGGTTAAGGGGTTTGACGTCATAGTTTATAGACGGTCTTCAGACAAGTAGGTTTCTGAGTATGTTGCTATACCTTTATACAAAGTGTTTGAGACGAGGCTTTCGTGAGAACAGGCGTTTCGAATTGTTCATTACCTAGTTGAGATGTCACAGCCTCAAAATAGCATCACCCCACAGCTAATATACTGCTCGCGTACTTGCATTAAATGAAACCTATTTTTCCCTTTGATACTACGACTTCTATTCACTTCTTTTGTCCACCAAATTATCATACCTAATATTCCTCGGTATTTATCGAAATGTGCCCTATTCGTTTCAGAGTTTAAAACGCTCAAACTGATTTGTAGTTTGTGGAAATTGGTTTCCATTGAAAAACGAGCGAATGAGATAGAAATGTGTAAATTAGGTTGACATTCCTAGAATCGTAAGACACCAACTTCAACAATCCTTGTGAGTTGGATCAATAGGGCTTGAATGTGGTATCATCAAACAAACAAGTGTACACACCAATGAGTAATGTGCAGCATCAAGAGCAATTCTCTTTAAACATGTGAATGACCAACTTAAATGATTTCCAAGCGTTTCGTTGTAATCTATCCAAAAGTGTTAGAGCTCCTTGCTCCATCATGCGTCAAGCTATAAATTCGAGCTATAACCCGTTTCGCTGTTTGGTTCTTAAAACGAGAGTGACAATTAGTCAGAATACTACTCTTTCACTTTAATTAGAGTATTATTTACAACGTAGGCTTTTTGTAAAAATAAAAGAAATTGCCTCTTATCAATCATCCTCATTCATCTTCCCATTTGGCCCCCACACCCCCCTGTCTGAAACTTTCACATGTTCAACATCCCTTCAAAATCATGTATTGTCTTATTCCCTTTTTCTTGAATAACACTCAACTCAAGTTCGAGATTTGAGGCTAGATATTTGTACGTGTGCTGTAAAAACATAGTGTCTGGACCGTGACGTTAGAAGCTTCATTTCGGATTATCGAAGCCTCATCTACTAGAACAGACAAACTGTTCGTTCATTCCTCACTTCGTCAATTGCGCCAAAGGCAACAATGTTTACAAACACGAACGTACAGCGGTAATTCGCGGCACTGATGCGATGATAATTTCATGACCAACTACTATCGCATAATCAACTGAGCGAGAAATTTACAGAAATTATGATGGTTAATCCCGTAACAATTTCCTATGAATTTCAGATCACTAAAGTTAACGTACCTGTTAGGTGAGTCCGTCTCCTCTGGCTTGTGAGTTACTGTGGGCAAGCGCTTTCGATGTAAAGACATCATCGTCTGGCCGTTAAGTCAGTACTCCGTGATATTTATATACAAAGAGTTACTTAACGGCCAGACGATGATGTCTTTACATCGAAAGCGCTTGCCCACAGTAACTCACAAGCCAGAGGAGACGGACTCACGTTAGCTTTAGTAATTTGCCTACTGGCGGATATAACCCAATTTCTTTAATTTCAGATCACTTCTCACATTGTTTTGCCAAAATACTTTATTGAGTTTTTCATTGAAATTTTTTGAAACAATTCGACTGTTTGTCAATATTTATTGTGAAGTACCCTTGTGACATGAAGCTAGCTGCATTGATTGCTGTCTAGTATATGCACCTGGTCGTATTGATTGCTATGCAGGTTAATTTATCATCTTGTAGGGAGGAAGAGTGGATGAGAGACGTCTTTAGTGTGTAATTAGAAAGTAAATGGAGTACACGTATTTTAATTTTGGCTGCTGATGTTAGTTCATATTGGAACTGCGAAGTATAGGAAGAGTATCTTTGTGGTGCAGCTTTTAAGGTGGTCGTGTTGATGATATAGTCATTAGTAGTGACGAGAGGACAAGTAATCTCCTCCAAAAGTCGTTTCAATGTTTATCACAATTCCGATAGAATTGCCAAGTCTCAAACCTTAATATTTTTCAGGTGCAACCGATTCCACTTCAGGTAGACTCTCTTCCTCCTCCTACAGAACCTGACACAGTGCCGCCTCAGCCCAGTAACGACTCTAACCACTTACCTGCTGCCCCTGAATTTCCTGTTGCAAAATTGGCCAGTCTCGATGAAAAAATATCAAGTCCTCGTTGGGTGGTTCCCGTTCTTCCTGAGCAAGAGCTCGAACATCTAATGCAAGCTGCCATCAACCTTGCTAAAACAGGTAAAACTTATGTCTGGTATTATTAGTTTCGTTGAGTTTGACAAACCCTGCACATTAAAGTGATTATTGACGTTAATATCAATCAAAACTACTTTTCGTAGTTCTCTAAGGAATGACGGTGCCGTTAACTTTAGAAAGTTTACGACATGAAGACTTCAGTAAACCAGGCGCCACTATTTGCACGCCTGTGTACGTTTTTATTGGTGGCGAGCTTTCAAAGCTAACACAATAAGAACATACACTTCACCTCACCACTATTTGTTAGTGAAAAGGCAGTTAACAAGCCTGATGAGTGTTCCTTACTGATAATGCCAAGTAACAGCATTGAGTACAGTGGCACCAGGAGATAGGAGTTCAATTAATCCCACGATTGAGCTCATTAGTCAAAATTCTTTCACAAGTACGAGGCATATCCACAAAGTAAGTGGACTCGATTTTTTTAGGGATCAAAAAAATTTATTAAAACAAAAAAAAACGTGCTTACGTAGGTACATATAAGCTATTTTTCTACGTAGTCGCCATTTCTCTCGATGCAGGTAGTTAGGCGGGAGATCAATTTTTTTATGACTGCCTCGAAGAAATCTGCTGCCACCCCCTTCGTCCACTTGTCGACCTCCCTCTTCACCTCCTCATCGGTTGAACATTTTTTTCCACCCATGTGCGTCTTTAGAGAAGTGAAAAGATGATAGTCTGAAGGCGCCAGATCGGGGGAATAAGGGGGGTGGTCTAAAACATCCCATCCAAAAGAGTCCAACAGTTCTTTCGTGACGTTGGCCGTGTGAGGTCGGGCATTGTCATGGAGCAAGCAAACGCCCTTCGGCAAAAGACCCCTCCTTCGATTTTGAATGGCTCTTCTCAATTTTTTCAGGGTCTCACAATACCTTGCCGCGTTTATGGTCTCCCCCTGAGGCAAATAATCGATCAGTATGATGCCTTTGTGGTCCCAAAACACTGATGCCATGATTTTTTTCCCAGAAATTGTGGTTTTGAACGTTTTGGCTGAGGGTGAAGTGGTGTGACGCCACTGTTCGGACTGTCTCTTGGTTTCTGGAGTATAGTGTGCAACCCAAGTCTCAGTAACAATACACTTGAGGAAATCATCACCCTCCAGTTCATACCGTTCCAAAATCTCTTTAGAGGTCTGCACTCGATTCAACTTGTGTTGTTCAGTCAGTTGTTTTGGGACCCATCTTGCACACAGTTTATGAAATCCGAGGGTTTCTGTTATTGTTTCGTGCAGCAAAGATCTGGATATTTCAGGAAACTTCGTAGAAATTTCGTCCAGAGTCAATCTGCGATCGTCACGGACCGCATTCTCAATCTTTTCCATAAGTTTGTCAGTCACAATCGACGGTCTCCCACTCCTCAATTCGTCATGCACATTCGTACGACCGTTCTTAAACTCCCTACACCACTTGTACACACTCGTACGATTCATGTGTCCTTCACCATAAATTGCCTTTACCTCATTAAAAATTTCAATCGGGGATTTCTCCTTAACAACGAGGTACCGGATGACTGCGCGGATTTCGCACTTGGCTGCAGAGTCGATCGACATCTTTCACGAGAAATGCTCCTGAGACCACAGTTTTCAACGTACTGACCTAATTTTGGTCTTGTTTCGGAGGGGAGGAGTCACGCTACACGACAGTGTGCCCAACATAGCAAAAAAATTCCCTACGGCCTACGGGAGCTTCAGTACACTTACTTGTGGATATGCCTCGTACTTTGATGGCGAAGGAGTGAACTAAGTCAGATCGATGTTGCCACTGAATTTGATCTTGTATCTAATACTTACACGTGATTCAATTACAAGGTGTGATTGAGGCTCAGTAGCTTGTGTTTTGGCACATAAATAACAGAAGCCGGCAATTGTTAACGTTTTATGGTCTGACCAGTTTTTGAGAATTGCCCAGTAGTGAGGTATGCTTGGCACGATATTACAAGACGCTGGTCAGTTAGAGCAGGTCTGAGAAAAAGAAATGCTATGGGAATGGCAATCTGTCTAATTACTCTCCAGGATTGTATATATTTTTCAGTTTACTACTCTCTTCTTCATACTCACTACATTGCCTCTTGTCTTTCGTCAATCAAAACCACACTGGACATCTCTTGCTAGTGCTTTTAGACCTGCCTTTCCATTGAGTCAGTACGTTTGTTCATTGTGGCTCTGCAGCATAATTACAGGATTCCTTGATTTTGAGGTGTCCTAGGGGCAGAAAATACTGTTCTTAATGGCCCCCTGTTCTACTTTTTCGCTTCCTAAAAGGTCCCTTCTTTACACACAAAACTCAAACTAAGAGATGTAAGAGTAGAAGAGGACAGCTCGTCAAAGAGTGTGCTAGGTGTAGTCCACCATTTTACTCCACTAATTCCTCACTATTCTTCCTCTCAGTCAAACTTGGGCTTCCACTTGGTTGAGCTGCATTTGTACCTCGTTCCTTCCACAGTTTTTCCAGTTTTATTTACGTACATGGTATGAATTCCCTCTGTATTTGTATTCTCGGTTTCAACTTCCTTTAAACCCACACACCACCTCATGTCATTCTTTACCTTTTTTGTTTTTAAGTGAAGGCCCCCCTCCCCACCCAACGGGAGCTTCCCCCGCTTTGGGCTGAACTCCGTGCGGATCTCACCACAGAACAGAAACTTGCCGCCATCGATGAATGGGCTCTAGAGAAATGGCAAGCGAGATGGGAATCCTCGTCAAAGGGACGTGATACGTATGAGTTCTTCCCCAACATCCGTGAACGTCTTTCTAGAAAATGGGTTGAGCCAGACCACTGGACGAGCCAGTTCCTCACGGGACATGGTGACTTCAATGCGCGGCTCCACTTCTTTTCTCTGAAAGACTCTCCATTATGCACGTCTTGTGCCTCCAGTGCGGAGGAAACAAGAAACCATGTGCTGCTCCACTGTAGTTTCTACAACAGTGAGCGACGGTTGTTGAGAGGGCAAACGAACTTAGCAGCTTTGACTGCTACAAAGGAAGCCTATAACCATTTTGCGAAGTTCGCAAAGAAGGTAATGGCTAAGAAACGTGGTTATAGTTGATCAGTCCTTTTGAAACTTGCCACCCAAGTAAACAGTAAGATCAGGTAGGGAACCAGATTAAGAACTACTCCCAGATGGTACGGGATTCCTCAGGTGGTCACCTCCGGCGGGTAACACACGGGCAACAGCTCTACGGTGAGACTGGCTAACGACCACATACCTGCCGTACCTCCACAGGTCTGAGTTCGGTGGATGCTGCAGGGGCCGGCCTCTTGCATATTAGCGAAACCGCAACTTCTATGACTGATATAACCCTCGTCGAGGGTTTAGGTACAGTCATGAAATAAAGAAACAGATCTATCGTTTCCTAGGCTGAGACGAATAGGATTGTTCTCAAAAGTGTAGAACTCCGTCTAGATGGAAACAGCGAAATCACAGTATATATAGTGGGGCAAATTCTACTATATGAAGGAAGTTGCGGGACAAAGCACCGAAAGTTTTGGTTTCTCACATTGCTTCCCGTCTCACTCCACCCACCTATTAGCCCGACTTGCCACATCGCGTCGATTACCGCGATGTGGCCCGATTACCCATTTTCCTTTCCGTTGTTTTCGATTTTTCAATACTGAAAAACTGTAGGAGATGTGAGACTGCGTCAAGCTGTGCGATAGAAGAATAAACTGTTGTGTACTAATTTGCTGCATTTTTGTGTTGGTGTGAGAGAATGGTGGGTATAATGTGCCACTTCCATCTTACTTCTTCGTTATCCAATTCTTTTTCTGTGTTCAAATATAGTTACTCTGTATGAGTTGGACTGAGATCAGGTATAGACGTCTAGTCACCAATGTTCGATATTATTCCTTGTTTGTTCTGCCTTTTGTTCTTCACGGAGTTAACATATGAGCCTTAGCCTTATGCTTATGAGCGTTGTCGTGGTGCTGGAGGCATGATATACTTTCCAATGCAAGTGGTTGTTTCTTCTGAATATTCATTACCTGTAGGTAGTTCATCTTTATTTACCGTTGACTCCTCAGGAGACCACCTCGCTACTGCTATTTCATAATTATTATTACGTCAACCAAAATAGCTTTGAGTCACTCATACCCCCCCCCCCCCCTAGAAAGTTGTTACTGCCATTAAAAAATACGATCGTGATAAACTCTTAACATACCATCCAGATATGAATGCAATATGCTAATAACAGGCAGTGATATGAAACATTTATCATCGACCTGCCGTCAGTAATCTATTAACATTAATAAGAGGTTATCAACAAACCAGTATACGATATCTCTGTAACCAGCAGATAACGAAACATTAATTGTGGAGATAACAGCCATTTATCAGGATAGACATTCAAACAACATAACAGTAATAAATAGTCTACGTTGCATGTGGTTATTAACATTAACAAAGATTTTTCTCTGACGATTTTACACTGAATGTAATTGAGTGTAATAACTGATTTGATGAAAAAGTGCAATTAATGTTTGCAGAAATCGAAGTTCTATACTCTCGAGAATTGCTACAGTGATTAATTTTGTTGTTTTATTTTTTTCCAGGAGATGATACGGCATCCATCGCCTGTCAGAGATTTTATCGAGAAGGGCTCACGATTTCGTTCACCAAAATATTAACCGACGAAGCTGTCAATTCTTGGAAATACAACATTCATCAGGCCATTTATCAAAACTGCCTCAAATTAGTCGAATTATGCGTCATAAAATTGCACGACGACTCGTTTCTGTTTTTGGATTTGTTAGCGATGGTGTTCAACCCCAACAACAGGTGAACTCAACTTGAGTTTGTTACGTGTTTTATTTTTTACTTGCCTCGAAACAACCCGTTATTATCCAGTTCGATTGTCAATACCAGTTGACTGGATAGTTAACGTCAGTGACTGCAAGCATTGATTAAAATCGTTTTATTATTAAATTTTACTGCTATATTAATTGATTGAATGAGGAGAACAATGCGTAAATCAGAGCACATTTTCAAAAATATGAGCAGAATGTAAGTTCAAAACACTCTACGTACTAAAGTCGCCTCCAGACTCTCGCGGGTAGGATCTACGATATTTTTTATAATTTACTGTGCTGCTGGATGATTTCGACCCTCCTGCCGTATGTTACTATTTTTATCAATTGCCTTTTGTTTTTATTCGCTGTAAATTTGTCATTCATTTCTTCTTTAGTTAGTCTCATCCTGTGCTTTCTCTCGTCTCAAAATGAAGGTTAAATTTTTCGGTTTTAGTTAAACTGCCGTACGGCAATATTACAAAGTTTTAGCGTAAATTATTTTTAAAATTTTAGATCAACATTTTGTATTAATCGCTTTCAAATATTTCAGGTTTCACACGTTCAACGCCGCACGAACAAGTGAATCTGTGCCAGTTGGTTCTGAAATCCCCGAAGAAGAAATCTTTGCTAGGCCCCCTGATTCTCGAACTCCCCGCGGATGGCTCGTCGATTTGATCAACAGGTTGGTCCATTGACAAACTATAATTTTTCCGCTTCTTTCAGAGCTCACTGTCGATGTTTAGTATTGAATTGTTTGAGCGCAAAATGGCTGCTTGCTCAGCCTTTGGCGACGTATTGACCTAGTTGAGTCAGATTGGAAACCTCGGAAAATCCGCCAGCGAATAAGGAGGATCGGAGTATCTCAAAAAGGTTTTCTGGTGTTACGAGTTGGCCTGAACATCACTATCCATTGTGAATGTTGTGTGTGTGTGTTGTGCTGCTTCTGCTCGAACATTACATCGTGAATGTCCCGTTTCTTTATTGTCAACAATTAGAAAAAAATACGTTTTTGTTTTAGGTTTGGTGCGCTTAACGGATTTTCAGTTCTTGTAGATAGATTTGGTCCCACTAAAAATGTATCGGTTCCCGTAATTCACACGCTGGTTCGCCCTTTTGGCTGCTGTTACGAACTACTGACGGGTCATACGATCGAAAAATACTTGATGCCAATTGTTGTAAGTACAATTACCGCCAATTACTACCAACCTGTTGAGAGTGATTGAAAGTGTTTAACGGTGTTGCCGTTTCAGGAACGAGTAACGCAATTTCTCGATAATCTTACTGACGAAGAATTGAAGAAAGAAGCGAAAAACGATGCCATTTCATCTATAATCAAATCTGCTAAATGCTTAGTTTCACGAGTTTCAGCGCAAGAAGAAACCGTGAAAAAGGTGGAAATATTTAGGTTGAAAATGATATTGAGGTGAGTAATTCTTATTGCAAAGTCCTATTTGTGTCGATATATTTTGGGTACAATGAGTTGTTTTGTACAATCAAACAAGTTCAAACACAAAGCCCAATCAAGTCAGCTCATATTTTTTATTCTATCTCAATACTAACGTGAGATTCCATAATAAGATTTTCATATAAATCCATAGAAAATTGGTTGTTAGTGGTTTTAGTGGCCGAAGCACCGTTTTTACTTTCTGCGTCCCAAAGGGTAAAGAAAAGTATTGCTATCGTGTCAAAAAAAATTTGAGTTTTCTTGACTTTTTTGACATCAACTGAATCCAAAATCCCTGCTTTCAGTGTGTGGTTCTTGTGAGTTCAATTTGCAGAACTGCTGAACCGATTCAGGGGGTTCTTTTTTAGTTTGGTTTGTTATATTTTGACCTTTCTTTTCTATAAATCTCTCCGAGAAAATTCTGTGAACGAGGATATATTGGCCTATGTAGGTAAAATAGTTTGTTTTTGTTCACTTTTTAGCAAAACACACAGTCCATTGAGCAGGGATAAACCCCAAACTGAGCGTTTTTTGAACATTTTCATGTTTTCTAGAGTAACTGGTTCACTGAATTTCATCAATCTTGCCTTCTAGCAGCCTATACCCATATTACTTTCCGCTACCCGAAGGGAAGGAAAGTATAGTAATCGGCCCAAAAAAAAAATTTGAGTTTTCTTCAGATCTTTACGTTTCAGACCCTACTGAGTCTAAAAAACCTAATTTCGGCGCGTGGTCCGTGTGTGTATGTGTGTGTGTGTGTCTGTAGTTCGATTTGCGGGAGAACGGCTGATCCGATTGAGCTGGTTCTTTTTTTATTTTGTGCCTTATTTTTTGTAGACACCAAAATAAGGTTATGGACGATTTCGGCCGATGGGAAGGGGGGGGGGGGACGAAAATGTACCAAAAACTAGGGTTTTTCGCATTTTTCTCGAAAACGGCTCTAACGATTTTGATTAAACTTTAAAATTATCTTCTACTAATCAATACCTAACTTTTTTTCTCTATACATATCTCCATGAAAATACGGTGAACGGAGATATTGGCCAATGAAGCAAAAATAGGTTTCTTACTCTTTTCGGCCAAACGGCTTCAGCGATTTTCACCAAATTCACAGGATGTTTTTAGATAGTTAATACCTACATATTGTTCTCAATAAATGTTCCTCAGACAGTCCATTGAACGGAGATAAAAATCAAAATGTGTCGAAAATAACGTTTTTTTCGAACATTTCCGTAAATTCTCGAGTAACTGCTTCACCAGATGTGATAAATTCTAATGGAATGTCTTAAATTTAGCCATTCCAACATTTCGTTCTCCATAATTATTTCTGTATATATATGTTGAACGGAGATATAAGCCAAGTTAACTCAGAAAAGGAGATTTGTCGAATATTAATTTATCGGTATTCCAATTTTCTCAAAAACGGCTCTAACGATTTCGATCAAACTTACGAAGTACTCTCAGCTAACTAGTCCCTACATTTTGTTTTCTATAAATGTTTCTGTAGAAATGCGTTGAACGAAGATATAGCGCCCGCCTATGTAGCTGGTGTTCTAACTTAAAGGGGTGGCGTAAAGTTGTGTGTTGCTACGCACCAGATATTTTTGTATTGTGCATCATTTCTGTATCTATGTGTTGAACGAAGGTATAAGCCACGATAGCTCGGAAAACGAGATTTGTAGAACGTTAATTTATCGTTTTTCAATTTTCTCAAAAACTGAATTACGACTCTCAACCAACTAGTACTTATTGTTCTGCATAAATGTTTCTTTAGAAATGTGCTGAACGAAGATACAGTGCTCGTACTGTCGAATGTACGGGATAGGAAAATGATGGTGGCTGCAGTGTATAAATTCAAAATGTTTGCCAACATTGACTGGTTTGCTTGGTTTTCCCCCCATGAAAATCGTTGTAGCAGGCATAAAGAATATTAGATGATTAAGTGCGAATCGATCAATTCTGGAATGTTCCCTGTTGCTGGTTTTCCCTGTCACGTATGTTTTACTGAAATAAAAAACATTATCCAGAGACCTCGCAACCAGACAAACACACTGGCATAGCAACACACAAAGTAGTTGTCCCTTGGTTATTAAGTGCGCGGTTTTTTCATCACTGGCCCAAAGTTGTTAGGCTGCAAGTGGTATCATAAACATTAGTATTGAGATTGAGTTTGAAATGCTGCGTGGAAAATGGCTCTGTGTTCCTTCCATTAGTTCTTCCCTTGTTATAAAGTTACAGATAGAGACATTTAATTTAGTTGTGTTGTTGACCGTTGTCTCGACACAGAGTATTCTGAGATGATAAAATGATCTAAGTACGCAAATTGTGTTTTAGATTACTTCAAATTTCTTCGTTCAATGGGAAAATGAATGCTTTGAATGAAGTGAACAAAGTTATAACAGGAGTTTCTTATTATTCCCATCGACAGAACACTACATCTCTTGATCCAGAGGGAGAGTGGTTGACTTCCGAGCGAATGGCCGTATGTACTGAACAAGTCAACAATTCACGAACCAAAAAAATCGCATGCATCCTCATTGAAACCATGTCTGCATTTCCTATCGTTTCAGAAATGGATCAAAGAAAACGGCGTTCTTCAAATAGTTCTTCGCGATTCCCTTCATCAACCTCAGTATGTCGAAAAATTGGAGAAAATCCTTCGTTTCGTAATCAAAGAAAGGTGTTTGTCCCTTGAGGACCTCGACCGTCTTTGGGCCGCCCAAAACGGTAAACACGAAGCCATAGTTAAGAACGTCCATGATTTACTGGCGAAGCTCGCTTGGGATTTCAGTCCGGAGCAGTTAGATCACTTGTTTGAATGCTTTCAGGTATATTTTGGAAAGTCGACGTTTGCTTATTGGCCCGTTCCGACGTACTTTGTGCTCATGAAAGTTATTTGATTTTCAGTCGAGTTGGACTTCAGCTAACAAAAAGCAACGGGAGAAGTTGTTAGAGTTGATTCGAAGGCTGGCCGAAGATGACAAAGATGGGGTCATGGCGCATAAAGTGAGACACACTGCTTTTAATTTTATCGGTAGATTTGACGTAAACGTAAACCAAGCTAATCAGAATAATTCCATGGTACAAAATTAAGTTACTTGTTTTCTTGCTGCGTACCAATTTAATTTGAGCTGTCACTTAAACTTCATTATTTGTATTGCCTATCGAGGGAGCATTAACGCGTTTGACGCAGGGGCTCCTTGTCCTGCCATGTACTGTGCAATTTTTTGGAAGTACAATACGGAAGTTGATACGAATATCAAGCACTACTTTGAACCAAAGGGTTAAGGAAGTACAGTACTATCTGACCTAATGGGTACAGCTCTACAGATGGTCTGCTCATGGTGTAGGGAGATGGAACTTATGGGGTAGGACTGTCACTACAGGAAGTAGTAGTCCAGGTCAAGAATCTGGGTGTGATTCTGGATTGTAAACTAACGTGGAAAAAGTTCATCAGATATACGACCAAGAAGGTCACATCAGACCTGTGGATGTGTCAAAGAATGACGGGGGAACTTGGGGCTTGATGACTAGAATGGCCTGCTGATTTTATGACGCTGTTGTAAGATCAATCGTCTCATATGGTGGCACTAAGCTGCTATAAGAGAGAATTGGAGCAGCCTAGCCTAAGTACAGTGGCTGAAGGTGCTTACCAGTAGCGGGGGTGATGAAAACAACACCTACTAGTACTATAGAGCAAATGTTGGACCTTCTTCCTCTTGATATATTTGTCGAGGCAGAGGCTATGAAGGTGGTATACAGACTTACTAGGCTTTGAATAGCTAAGGTGCCACAGGCTAGTAATGGCACCTGGCTAAATTCAGGAACTTGACAACCTTTACGAAGCTCAGCATGGTCGTTGAGATGAGAGTGCCCAGGTAAGAGTTCGGGAGGCTAAGTGCAAACAGAAGCCTATGGAACAGCCAAAGTCGATTCTGTTCGCCTAATGGCATTAACATCAATCCCGATGGATCTAAACCTTGGAGGGTACAGGCTCTGAGATATGGATAAGTGCTCTGGGAGGAGTGGGACATACGTTGCCCTGGGTCCCACTCCAACGGATTTTCAGAGATTCATGCTATTAGCTCTGGGGCCACCCTGATGCACGAAAAAAGCTTTATAACTATCAACAAAAAGACTGATAGTCAAGCATCTTGCAAGAGGTTGAAGAAGTACTGCACAACTCAACTCTAATAGAGTTAATGTCTACTGGATTCCTGGGCATAAAGAGATCACTGGAAATGAGAGTGTGGACCATATGGCCAGATTTGGTTCGTCTGCTTTGTCTATAGAGACTTTCCCACTTTGCTGTATCACCGTCGATAGCCAAGAGGACAGTGAGAGAACAAGCCAGGAGAATGCATCAGTCTGTCTGGAGCGCAGGAAGGTTTGAGGCTCTCCCAACGCTTTATCTCAGGACCAACACACGAGGTGAGACAAAGGTTTTGATGATGGAGAGGAAGCACTTAAGGCAGATAGTGGGGCATCCTACAAAACGAACGAACACATGTATGTTATCCCTTGTGCACCAGGTCAATTGCTTATGCTCAAATACATGTGGGGCAATACTAGGAAAGTGAATGTCTGATAGTACATTTCAGTGCTGATCTGTACATTTCGTGAATACGCTCATTTTAATTGATTATACAATTAATTTGGTGAGTTTTAAACCCAACTAAATACGAAAACACAGACACACCAACATACATTCAGGTTTGGGAAGGACGAGTACTGTCATACTCCTCCATTTCCCTACATCATTTATAACTTAAACACTAACCAGATAATGATAATTTAAGATTCCTAATAGACTATGGAATAGCAAGTATCAAACCAACCAATATATTTAATATGAATGAATACCTACACAAATCGAGAACAGGATGGTAATGGGGGGGGGGGGGGCAAGAGAGAGAGAAATGTATTGTTCATGCATGGGACTTGTACGGATATGAAATCTCTGGTCTTTGGATAGACAAACTGCAGAGACAGTGTGTTGACTGTCTTGAATCCTACGGCAGGTCTGTTTCTTTATTTGGCGACTGTACCTAAACCCTCGACGAGGATTATATCAGTCATAGAAGTTGCGGTTTCGCTAATATGCAAGAGGCCGGCCCCTGCAGCATCCACCGAACTCAGACCTGTGGAGGTACGGCAGGTATTTGGTCTTAGCCAGTCTCACCGTAGAGAGCTGTTGCCCGTGTGTTACCGCTACGGAGGTTGACCACCTGAGGAATCCTGCACTCATCTGGGAGTATTTCATAATCTGGTTTCCTACCTGATCTTACTTTTTACTTGGGTGGCAAGTTTCAAAAAGGACAGATCAACTATAACCACGTTTCTTAGCCATCACCTTCTTTGCGTAACTTTGCAAAATGGTTATAGGCTTTGTAGCAGTCAATGCTGCTAAGTTCGTTGCCCTACCAACAACCGCCGCTCACTGTTGTAGAAACTACGGTGGAGCAGCACATGGTTTCTTGTTTCCTCCGCACTGGAGGCACAAGACGTGCATAATGGAGAGTCTTTCAGGGAAAGAGGTGGAGCCGGCGCATTGAAGTCACCATGTCCCGTGAGGAACTGACTCTCGTCCAGTGGTCTGGCTCAACCCATTTTCTAGAAAGACGTTCACGGATGTTGGGGAAAAACTCATCGTATCACGCCCTTTTGACGAGGATTCCCATCTCGCTTGCCATTTCTCTAGAGCCCATTCATCGATGGCGGCAAGTTTCTGTTCTGTGGTGAGATCCGCGACGGAGTTCAGCCCAAAGCGGGGAAGCTCCTGCCACTCTCCACTTGTCAATCATGCACTCGACAGCCAAATCAACTGGTAACTGACCAGTGATCACCTGAGTGCTTCCTGTTGATACAGTCTTGTAGGCCTTGGTGATCCACAGGAGCGCAGCTCTCTGGGATTGGGCCAATACTCTCTTTGATTGACTGTTAGTTTGCTACCCCAGACAACGGGCAGTAGCCAATCACACCTAAATAGATGGCCTTATACATGAGGATGGTGTCGTGGTAACACACACCCCAAGTGGCCTTGCTAATGGCACGCAGTGAGGCAAACCTTGCAATGGTAGTGCCTTTAAGGGACTGGAGGTGTTGGCTGAAACCCCACCTCTCACCTATATTCACTCCTAAATACTTGACGTGCTTTTCAAGAAGGAGCCTGTGGCCGCCAAAGCGTATTGTGGGTGGATTATTCACTTTCCCCTTCAAGAAGATTAGCTGGGTTTTTTCCTCAGCCACCTGCATCTTGACATGCTCGCACCATTGGTTGACAGTGCGGAGCACGTGGTGGGTCTTCAATTTGGCGGACTGACTCTGCAAAGATCAGCACAGTCAAGTCATCCACATAGGCGTACGGCTCGCAGTCAGTCTCCATGAGTTTCCTGAGAAGACCTTCGAAGAAGGCATTCCAGAGTGCTGGTCCTAGGACCGAGCCCTGTGGGGACCCCTTCTCAATCTTTCTCTGAACGGAGACATGTCTGCATTCGATCGTAGCAGTTCTGTCTGTCAGGTAACTTCTGACGAGCGAGTACAGGTACCGGGGGATTTCCTTACCTTTAAGCTCATTAATGAGCGCTAGCTACCAAAGGTTGTCAAACGCTCCTCTGATGTCAATCAGAACTGCTACAACGTACTTAGCCGGTGCAAGCAGGGAAACACGCCGAATCTCTACAATGACATCCTCGCGTGGACCTTCCTTTAGTATACCCATATTGCCTGCCTGTGAGGTTATGACCAAAAACTCCTTCGAGCGACTGCAACATCAAGATTTCTAGTGTTTTGCCTAATATGGAAAGAAGGCTGAGTGGTCTCCATGATCGCGGGTCTGACTGATTGCGGTCGCCTCCTTTGAAGAGTGACAACACGCGCAGACTTCCACTGAGTGGGGAACTGTACGACCTGCAGACAGTCATTAAATAAATTAAGGAGACCGCTGGAGATTGTCCGCTTCAGCCTTCCTTAGCATATTGCTTTCTATTTTGTCTGGCCCGGGATTGTTGGGCTTTGTTGTCGCAAGGGCCCTGCCGAGGTCGCCTGTTGTCCACAATGGGATGTCGGGCTCGTTCGAGGGTCCATGATCAGCTCCCTTGCTGTCCTCTGGGCTTCAGTGCCTCGAGCCACTTGGTCACCTGGGAACGCCTTCTCAAGCCCGGTTTCCCGTGTGCTTTCGCTGCTGCAGGCCCCGCCTGACTCATTTTGCATCGCAGCTAACACTTGCTCTACGTTAACTTTTCCTAGGGAGGACTTGTAGTGTCTGCCCCAGGGTTCTCAGAGCTCTCCGCTTCCACAAAATTTCGCCAGCCTTGCCGCTTTGGCTCGTTTGATGGTGCGGTGGAAGGCCTTCTTCTTGGATGAAGGCTGTTCGGAGTGTTGCTCTGGCATCAGGGTCACGAGTGTTTTGGTACATCCTTCTGGCTCTATTTGCACTTTGCTTGAGGGGATTAAGTTCCTCAGTCCACCATGGGACTTTGATCGCCCTGTTGGCCAAGTACAGAGAGCCCAGCAGAGTGCAGTGCTGTGGTAAATATGTCCACTTTGCTGTCCACCTCTTCAGGTGTGGATGCTTGCACTATTAGGTCGGTGTCTGCGGCACGCAGTTCACCTTCCAGTACCCTAAAGAATTGCGGCCAGTCAGCATTTTTTTGTGCGGAATCGCTTTTCACGCTGTCTTTGCAGAGGATGTTGTCATCCGTGATGGCAAAGTCAATAACCATGTGATCGCTTCATGCTGCACCTGGTACGACTCGCCAACCCTGCAATTTGAGTAGCAGGGTGTGGGACACGGCTGTGACATCTATACACGACCTTCCTCCCGGACCATCATAGGTCGCCTCAGTCATGGGGTCGTTGGCAACAATCAAGTTGTACCTGGTGAGCAGCTCTATATACGCCTCGCCCGCCCCATCCAGGGTTGGGGATCCCCACAATGGTGATCTGGCGTTTGCATCAGCACAGACTATGCAGGGTCGTCCTGATAGGCCTGCTAGAGCTGAGGTGACAAAAGGAAAACCCTGCAAATTATTACACAACGGTTTATTATTCTCATGAACAGCTTGACCTAGTATCACTGCTCCGAGACCCATTCCATTCGATTTAGCATCGAAAAATACTAGTGAACCATACGAAACATGTCCGGACAACAATGGAACTACGGAAACTAAATATTCCCCAGGCGCCCGTAAACGTCTGTAGCTATTTATGATCCAATGTAGGGGTGTGCGGAGGAAGTGGCCCCAACCTTCCTCCGCCCCGTCGGGCAAAAAGAGTCGGGGAAATTGGGACGGGACTTCCAGCGAACCCCCGGCAATTGACACGACATTGGGAGTCGAGCGGGCGGGTGGTTTCGTTGAGACGGGAGGGAGTGAGTGCTAACGACGAAACGTTGACTTCCGCTGTAGTTCCCGCGAGTTCTTTCAATTAGTTGACGCTAATTCTGTAATTTCCCTATACGCAGTTGTACACGTCTGATACTCATTCCATTCGACCCAGGATGTAAAAATACCTCGAAAACGATACGAAACATGGCTTATTTGCGATTACACTGCGTTTTGTTAATTTTTGTAACCATTTTTTGTCCATAACAACCATGAGCTTTGTTCGATCAGATTGCCGAGATGGCGGGCACAACTAGATACCAAATGGGATTTTTGTGCGAAAGAACGATTTTTTCCCCACCGGGGACGGTGGATGGACATTGCAGATTTGGAATCCCCATGTCTTGAAACTTAAAGTATCAAATTTTGAGGGGGGGTTGTAAACAATTTTTCGTGACCTAAAACATAGGAATGAATAATAAACCAAAACGTGGAATCAAAGTCACTAAATAGAGTGTATGAAGTCAACAAGTTTAATGTCAGTGGCAGTCTTGATTCGCTATTTTGAGGGATAGTTGGCAGTGGGTGGGAATAGAGGAGCGTATTATATTGCTTTACTGATGGCAGTTTCAGTGCTCCCCCAAATAGGTTTTAGTTTCTTGTTACACCAGTGATGACCCGATGGTTCGATTTGCGTTAGATTGGAGGGCAGTAGAGTAATTGCTAGTGATCCATTCGTAGTAATTACCCCGGTTCACGCAAAACAGGGGTGAAGAGGATGACACCAATTAATTGAGGCTAGCACGTGAAACGAGGGACTCATGTTGGACGTATTAAATAGGAGATACAATTGAAATAAAATGAATGCTGAAGTAAACTGTAAATGAAGGAAAATGGAAATGATACGGTTGACAAAATAAGGATAACTACAATCTGCAAATAAAATGTATTGTCTTCTGAGCAATGGAACGATCAAGAAAATCAGGCAGGCCAATGAATAGGTGGTCACGATGAAGCCACGAACCTTCTTAAATTTGGAAAGTGCGTCAAATTTTGATTGAAAAATGCCTCCCCAAAGCTCGGTAAAGTTCGGTTGATGACGCGATTGGAGAAATTCCGCTTGACCTTTTACTTCGAGCTTCTCATGTGGAGATTCGAACAAATGAGGCGGGCAAGTCAAGTGTCTTTGAGAAGAAGGGCAGTAAGCTCGTCCTAACCAGTTAGAAGCCCTTCGCCAGCGATGTATGTAGATATTCTGAAGGTGTCAGGAGCAAAAAACAAACAATAGGCTCTCCTTAAAAGTAATCGAGTCTGTCTGGCCTTAACAAGCCCCCACTCCCTCGCTCTAGATCTTCACTAAATCCTATCTAATATGCCTGCCCTCTCTTCCAACTAAAGTTTATGGAATATCTTTTTTGTTCTCAGGTTCTCTCTCTATTTTGGAATTTAGCTCACTCTGACGACGTAGTTACCGAAATAATGGACCAGGCCTTAAGTGCTCATGTGAAAATATTAGATTATAGCTGTTGTCAGGTAAGCGTTTCCTCTTATTTACGTGATTTTTCCGTTGCAAATGAGTAATTTATGTCATCATCATCATCCCTCTGGTTGTAATTTTTGGACAGGAAAGAGATGCTCAAAAAACAGTATGGCTGAATAGATGCGTAGAAGAGCTGAATAAAAATGAGAAGTGGGTCCTTCCCGCTTTGAAACAAATCAAAGAAATAGCTTGTCTGTACGACCAACCTCAAAGCACCAATCAACGGGGGCATCACGTTTGCTACAGGTACATTGCTGGTTTTGGTTGGTAGATGGGGGGTACGATGTTTATAAATGTTCTTTCGTGTAGTTTGTAAGTTAAGGAGGCAGCGCAGGATTGCTAAATAGTTTAAAAAGTGACCCTCGAATTAAAAGCAGCAACTAAGTTGCCATTGTTTTGCCGATCTGTGTCATCTGGATGTTCACTGTGATAGTTATCGTTCGCCTCATATGGCGAGCCAAATTGAGAGCAATCACATGGAAATACCCCAGTAGCCAATGGGGCCATTGTTCAAGTTTGACACTTTTGGCCACTCGGCTTTCGTACGCGTTCTGTTCTCCGTATGAGTTCCTCGCTCTCCTCCTTTTTCCTTGTAGTTTAGCTTGCGCTCAAGTGGTTTGTGCTCTATTCGTTCCCACCCTCCAGTCATGTTCTCAGAGAACTATCGTTCCAACCAAGTGACTGCAATCAACCTGTATCGTTTTAAGCTAGTGTATTTATTTCTCTCTCTTTCTCGTGCATCCAACAGTTATAGAGCGTGAAAGTTCTGTGAAATTCTGTTTAAAATAAATTGCCGATTTAGCAGAACAGTTCAGTGATTAAACCAATCAGCGTCCTAAATCAACGATTTGCTTGCTTCATCACCCATTTCTTTCTATTGGCTCCATCTGCGAATGTTTTTCTTCATTCACGATGTTGTTCAATTCTTTACAATATTACCAGTTTGGTTTCTATTAGTACACCCACAAAAATGAACCAGGGGAGGGGGGGGAATAAAATTGGATCAGACTTTTTGCTCGATTAAATTGATTTTATGACGAGATTTTTCAAATGCAACAGCTTTATTGGTCCTGAAACGTATTAAACGGAGTTTTTTGGTCTACATCATGTTTTTTTTGTTTGGGACGAAGGAGGAAGGGTCTGCTCGTAGTGGTCCCATGAATTTACTCCTGAATATTGAGAACCAATCTGGAATCATTAGGACATTGCATCAGGTTGGCTCTCACGCCTCTGCGAATGCATCTCTTCTTTCTTGTCTTCGTCACCCTCAAAAGAATCTTGCAGTGTTGCCATTCCCATACATCCTCTATGTATTTACCCTTTGTCTCTAAGAGTCAGCAAGCTCCATTCTCTTCTCAGGACCCTAGCATTAAAATCGCAGCAAACCAGGACTCGCTCCTCCACTGCTCTTACGATGTTCTCTAGTTCCTCCAAGGTTTTTTCAAAGACTTCGATCAGGATCTCTAGGAATAAGGTAGATAGACAGCCAAAAAACGTAAGGCCATTAGCCTTACATAGCCTGGGCCTACGTCAGGCAGACTTGACTTGGGTAGGTCACCCAGATAGCAGCGATGCCCAATTTGTCCTCGACCAATGGACTCCCTGGTTATGGTGTTGCTCGCTTGAAAGCAGCAGATCGATCTCCTTCTCTGGCTGGAGGTGCTCTGGTGGAAGTTGCCCAAGAGAATGGGAACCCTTATCAGCCTGCAACCCCCCCCCCTACCCCCAACCTAACAAATGGGCCACTTCATTCTCTGTGGTTCCCGGCTGAGAGCAAAGCATGCACGTTATGGATCTTGTGCACTCCCTCTTCTCGTGATCTTCTTCCCCACAGGTGATAAGGGTGCAGTGCCCTTGCAGTTTGCTCCCCAATACCCATAGTCTAGGCATTGGAAGCATCTCAGCAAATCCACCCTAGGGCAGACTGTACAACTGATCCATCCAATTCTTACAGTGCCATTCATTAAGAGAGATCAGCTGCCTTGGCGTCTGTGTCAACAATGGCTCTTCGTTGCTCCCTCATATTAGTATTTGTCAGGAACACCTCAGTTTCGCCCACATCCTCTTGCTGAAGGTCCCACTGCAGAGCTTTCAGGATATTATGCACGTCGTTGCACTGTCAGGATCCCTAATCTCAATAGACGTCTGAGGGATGGCACTCGTGACCATGATCACCAAAGGGCCTCTTGGACCTCATCAGCAAACCTTTTTGGGTTTGCAGTCCGGTGGCCCAACTTAATCAGAAGGTCGCCCTTAGCAGTTCTAATAGCCCCAACATCTGCACCAGCTTTTTCTGGGCTGACCATAACTTGCAAATTCTGCAGAGCTTCGGTGAATGCAGTCGCTAAATCAATCATGTCTATTAATATCGAGTACAGTAGCAGTATAGTTAACTGCCAGGGTGTTTAGGCAGCCAGATGGCTCGTGCGTTGCATTCATCGATAAAGTAGGGTCATGATATAACATGGGCAAAAAGGTGGCAGCAGATCACAAAAATGGCACCAATGTTAGCCATTACCAGCAGTAATCCTGCGTTTACACATGGGATGAACGTAGTTTTTGGTTGAAATATTGTATTTGTGAAATATATTTTCTTTCCTCAGAGAGATACGTAATTATTGGTGAATGCAGTCGCCATATCAATCTTGTATATTAATATCGAGTACAGTGGCAGTATAGTTAACTGCCAGGGTGTTCAGGCAGCCAGATGGCTCGTGCGTTGCATTCATCGATAAAGTAGGATCATGATATAACATTGGCTAAAAGGTGGCAGCAGATCACAAAAATGTCACCAATGTTAGCCATTACCAGCAGTAATCCTGCGTTTACAAATGGGATGAACGTAGTTTTGGTTGAAATATTTTGTTAGTGAAATATATTTTCTTTCCTCAATAGCTAGATAGATACGTAATTATTGGTTTCCCCGTTTGTTTTAGACAAGAAGTAATCAACAAACTTCAAACAGACCACCAATTAGTTATTCTGGTGGCGAATAATTTGACGAATTATATGGAGAAAACTCGATTAGCATGCGCTGGTACGTAGAAAATGAGTTTGGTATATTTACTGTGTAGTATCTAGAAGGATAGTTTTATATAAACGATTTTTTTATTATGTTGTTGCTACTTGATGATTGTAGCATATCTTTTGTTACAGAAAAGCCCACAGACCCTAATGAGTATTGTCCCGATAATAGATACAATCATATCGCTCAGGTTCAAGAACGCCTTAATTTCCTCAGGTTTCTACTGAAGGTGAGCTATTATTGTTTTTAATGTGTAATGCGCACTAACCCATATGGAATCTGTTCTGCTGTGCCGATGAAGCGAAGAGCGTACTGTACGTTTTAAATATGTTGTTTCGTGTTCCAGGATGGTCAGTTGTGGCTTTGTGCGGAGCAAGCCAAGCAAATATGGACGTGCTTAGCAGAAGGGGCTGTTTTCCAGTCAGACCGAGAAGCCTGCTTCAAGTGGTTTTCAAAATTGATGGGAGAAGAGCCTGATTTGGACCCGTCGATCAATAAAGATTTTTTTATCAATAACATCCTTCAGTTGGATCCATTGCTGTTAACAGAAAGCGGCATGAAGTAAGTTTCAAATGTATATCACAACTTGAAGCTTTTTTTAATTAATGACTTGAAAAACTATTCAAATGCATGTTTGCACTTCATTGCATTTAAACCTCGTCGTCCGTTTTCACACCTTCGAAAATGCGGATAAAGAGAAAATACGAAGGTCAAGTATGGGAATTCTATATACTTGTGTGAATGAAACTTGGTATCCTCGGCAAAACAAAACAAGCTGGCCAATGAATCAAAACAAACCAATTGAAAAATAAGTAAATCTACCTCATACCCTAATAAATACATGTATATAACTGGTTAACATAATTGATAGACAACATCTTCACAACTTTCAAGTAGAGGGTGACTGCAAGCTGCTAGAATCATTTCAACGAAGAAATAATTGCTTTCAACTTAGTCACAAATGGTTCAGATGGCAACTATTACGGCCATTTCTTCTACTTTGTATACTCATTCTCAAACGCCACACTAAAATGTGATAAGTGTTGAGGAACGCATGGAGTTCAAAGAATTATCCAAATTCTTCGCCTCAATAGAACAGCTATGAATATGAGTCGGGATTCGACAAAAATGTTTATGGATGGTATAATTGGATTATTTGTAGTGTGGTCTGCTTAATGGCGTGCCAGGAAAGTGGAAAATTAAACAGGATTGTTCGGGTTTTACCGTACCACAAACTTGTAATTGAAGAGTTGGGAAATCACATCAAGATTCAAACACTTAAATGTACAAAGAAGAAGTGGCTAGAACAGGACATGAGTTTGAGTGTACAAGCGCGAACAAGGGGGCTCTGAAGGCTTTAAGTACTTATTCACTGGCTTAAAAATAGGAGAGATTCGTAAGCGATGCCGGTAGCCGTTCTGCCAAAAATGTGGCTCCTCTGCTTTTATAAACAGCGGCAAACTTGCCACCATTGGCAGCCCACCGAAAACCATGACAACGGGGAAGGAGAGAGGGATCTGAATCTGGGAGAAATCTCACTTTCGCGAGAGCTGATAGGTCTCTATAGACTGAGATTGGGAAGTTCTGTGGAAAGGTGGGAAAAGGATATTTTTGAAAGTCCAGAAGAAGAAGAGGAAATCCGTTGTCACTAGGAAATAACTGAAGAGCTGGACTTTCCACAGGTAAAAACAAAAGGGCTTGAGATCAGAACGGTGTTACTTTTCACTAGGGCCAGCGAATCCTGTGCAGACATTTTGAGGTCAAAACCCCCGACTGATTCGGCCTGAGCTGAACATAATCCATTTGTCGAGTTCCCCACCAAAATTTACAAAAAATTTTGAACAGTCAGCCGGAGAAGAAGAAGCAGGATCAGAAATGGGGAGTAGGGACACCAACTTGGTGGTAGGTCATGCTTGAAATATCATGGGAAGTCCTGATCTGGGCCACACATGTGACTCCGTCTTTGCCTGGAAACGTCTTTTGAAAGCGGCCAGGGATCCATTGCACCAGAGTAGAATAGGCTGTGATGATGGCAACATCTCCAGGTTTCAGGTTGTTACGCTGCTTCATCCAGTTGTTTCTTTGCTGCGAATGATGAAGGTATTCAGCCTTAAACCGCTTCCAGAAATCCAACGAGTCAGCCTATTTCCGTGGAGTTCCTGAAGCGGCAGTTCAGGACTAGCAGAAAGGGAAGCTCCAATGAGCAGCTGGCCATAGGTCAGTGTTGCAAGGCTCCCAGGGTCATTGGTCATTTGATGCAGAGGCCTGTAACACTAGGTCCTTAATGTAGCACACAGAACACCGAATTCTTATAAATCCGGATCTTAATACTTCTAGAGTTGCCAGTTCACCGAAATTTACATTTCCAGTCTTTGCTGTTAGGCTTTCTTCACGATTCAGGGTGTATATTCGTGTATGTGTTTTTCCTCGTTTGAAGTGACATCGCACACTTTGTCCATGTCACAGTTAGGGACTTGTAGCCGCGGTCGGAGGAGGAGGGGGGGGAGGTTGAATTGATATAAATATTTTTCGTACCCACAACTGTGAGGAAGTTGTGCACCTTATCCAAAAATACTGGTTCTCCAAAAGCATCTGTAAAAAAAATGTAATTTCTTGATAACATGTAACAACGAATTCAAATCAGTCACGCGCATTGAAAAAAAGCTAATTTTCTCCCTTTGTACTGAAGAGATAAAGAGACAGTGATAGTATAGTCAAGGCGGTAGGCATGTAACACTGAAGTTTTTCCTTCGCGAGCCTCGTCGAACGGACAACAGAATGGAGGTACAATGTAGTACCGAGATAAGTTGGGGTTGGTAGGTAAGCAATCCCCAAACTTGTCGATGGTAAACGAAGAAGTACCAGGCTGGTGTGTGGCTGTTGAAACTGGTTTCAACTGACTGGTTGATACGTGGTCTGTAATATATAGAGAACTTCGATTTAGGACCTATGTATGTTCTAATTGTACACAAGGAACGTACACACTCTGATTTTAAGATTTATTGAACGTATTTAATGTAATTGTACGTTATTAAAACTTTGTTATTTGTCCCAGGTGTTTTGAGAGGTTTTTCAAGACGGTGAATCTAAAAGAAGGAAAACTGAAGGCCAAGAAGAGGTTGATTTTGATGGATGATCTCGACCTCATCGGAAACGAATACATTTGGAGGGTATGTTGCATAGTTAAAATCTTTCCCCTTTTCCCCCCTTTCTTCTACAATTATTCTGAGCGGACGACTGTTGAAGGAAACTGAGAAAAGTTGAGTAATCGTTTGTGGAGATTCACCACCACCAAGTCGTAAAGCAGCACTCAACGCACACGTGGGGAAATGTTGAGTCGGTAAAAAAATTTGAAACTAACAATATTTAACAACTCTCTCCCCTTTCCCCTCAATGTCTCGCCGATTAATGAAGCTATTTTTTTTTTTTTTGTGTAAAAAACTTCGTGAACAAATTATCGAAAAATATTGCTCCTAAGTTTCACGGCAGTTCTTAATAAATCCTAGGGTTTAACGTTTTGGTATAGGCGATAGATATCCGTCAGTGGTGGAGTGAATTTCGAGTTTTTGTCTTATATGTTGCACACGTTTTTAACATGTTGGCTAATCAATTTTTTGGGTCCTGTCAGTCACTAGCCAGGACTGCATGCGTCAGTGACTTAAATTGTAATTAATTGTCCGATGGGTTGATACATCTTGTTTTGACGGTGAGGTGGGATCGTTTAACATCTTAAAATATAAACGTTAAACATCAGGTGCAACACAGCTGATTTGGTTCAGCCATTTTCCCAAATAGTATTTTTCGTACTCAGTAGGGTTTGAAATGTCAAGATCTGAAGAGAACACACAATTTTTTTTCAGCAGATCACGTAACTTGCCTTTCTACGTTGTACAGCCAACGAAAGAAAAAGGGAGCATCATATGTGTCCCAAAGTATGAAGAAAATTGGGAAAATAACAGGCAGAAAGTGGCTGAGATTTAGTTGGCACCTCAGTTTGTCCTTGACACACAGGAACGCTGCTGCAATAACCCCAAAGTGTAAGAACTGGCGTCAAAATCGTCAGATACGAATCGCTAATGAGTGAACTTAGGATACCCATTTATCCCTGACTGGCTCAATTATATTTGACCCTTCTACCTTGCCAAAAAAAGGAAGAAATCGATTGAGCGTTCCGATAAATGGGAGAGTATTTTGCTTACACAGAGCCCCTCAAATGGTGGGTGATGAGCACAGTGAGATGCACTCTCAAATACACAGAATGTGTGTGTGTGTGTGTGTAAGACGTATTTCGAGTAGCGAACGTGTTAAAGCTATGACGCGGCGTATTTTTCTCTTGTATATTTCGATGTATAACTTACAGCAGTGCCGAAAAAAACCCTGGTTTAGGCCAATTATTGATTGTTGTTTGTGTGGTTAAGTAGCTGAGTTGAGGTTTTGTAGACTTGAAAACCCAAAACATAAATCGGACGTATGCTTTCCGCAGTTATGGGATCTAATCATCGTGATATTCAAATGTGAAAATCAAATTTCAGGTGATAACGTCAGGGTCGGACGAGATGGCAGCTCGAGCGATTCAGCTGTTGAAAGAAGTCACTACCAATTTGGGCCCCCGGCTGCAAAACCAAACAGTAACTTTTCATCGAAACTACATTAGCGAGTGTCTTGATCGATTGAGAGCTCACTACGATACTGTCAGCGCTCTTAGAGATAGTGGCCCCAGTGATTTTCAGAGGTGAGCATACTTTTGTATGGAATATGTTCGTTATAGTCGAAATGAAGGAACTTCAATTAACAACTTCGAAATTAGTGTTATATTCCCTTTGATCCGAATTACCCTCCTACTGATTAAAGCCTAGGAACACCTAGTTGATGTGATACCGATTATGTCTAATTTTTAATGATTATGCTGCGTGTATTGCAAGTAGTCCTGACGTAGCCATTTGTTGTGGCGCAAAATTTATGTGTGATGTATACTACTACTACGTGGCAAACAAGGGCAGGGGTGACGAACAGCAGCTCTGTCCAGACTTTGACACTGAACTTCGATTAAATAGGGACGTGAAAGATGCGTAGCCAGCACCAATGGCCCCGACGAGCCTCCACTAAATCTAAGAGTTTGGTTGATTATGGTAGAAAAACTTGCCACCCAAGTAAATTGTTAGATCCCACAAGATACAGGGTTCTCTCAGGGGTCATACATCTGCACAGTGACACACAGGCAACTATATGCTTCCACAGGCCTGTGTTTAGTGGATACTGAGGCAGTGCCCGGGATCTTGCTTGATATTGAAACTGCGACCTCCACGACATTCAACTGATAACTCTCATGACGGTTCAGGAATAGTTCATTCATATTAATAAGGAAGCAGACCTGCAGCACTACAGCTCTACCGGGTCTTCATAGATGCATGAATTAACGAAGAATATTAACGTGTCTAGTTTGGTGGTTGATAAGAGACTGAAATAATTACGCGTATGTATATACAATCACGATGGCAACATAAACTAATTCGGTGTTCGCCACATTACCCCCCGTGTGGAGTCGATGTGGTCAGTGTTGAAAACGGTCGGCAAATTGGACCTTTCTACCAGAACGTGTCGTGGTTTCCGGCTTTGATGATGATGATGCTGGTAGATCTCTGGAACTCGTAGTTGCTGGTGGTTCATGAGGCGTATTTCGTAGTGATGATGTCGGTGTTTCCTGCTCATTCCAAAAGAAAGCCGGTTTAACCCTGTCGATTGTCACAGGCAATGATTTTGTATGGCCCTCTGTAAGGTGGCTGTAGGGATCGTCTCTCTGGTCCTTCCCGTAAAGACGCGTAAGTACAGTGGTCTAGTTCTTTGTAAATGAAAGACCCATGGTTTACGTGCCTGGATGTTGGTGTTGGTCTCAGTTGCCTCACGTATTCGCGTAAAGTGGCGAGGAATGTTGGTATGTCTTCGGACGTGTTCGATCATTACTGCGTCATTGACCGTAGTTGTGGCTGTGCGGGCTTTGGTTTCTGAGATTCCGTGTAGAAAGTTGAGCAAGTTGTTGAGTGAGTGTTTCGATTGCGTAAATAAGCGTTTGGTCAGGAGGATTCGGTTCGAAAGAGGTGGTTCGGACAGAGAAGTTAGGGGTTGTTGGCGACACTTCGATGATTTTATCGGCGAGTTCTGAGAGCTTTTCCAACGTCAATTCTGACTGTGTGGTGAGAATAGCTTGGACATTTTGTGGGAGTCGTCTGAGCCAAAGCTGTCGCAAGAGATTGTCATGGATGACTGCGGTTCCGGTGAGTGTCCGCAAATGGCGTAAAAATTGCGATGGTTTGCGATCGCCAAGCTCCTCTTCACTGATGATTCGTCCCAGCCGCTGCTGTTTGGAAGCCGATAAGCGTTCTATTAGTTTAGTGCGTAAATACGTGTATGAGTGATCAGCCGGTGGCGTATTGATGACGTCTTCAACTTCCACGGCTATGCGAGTTTCTAATTGCGATGCAACATAGTGAAATTTTGTTACCTCGCTTGTTATGCTGGAGATAAAAAATTGAGAATTCGCTTGCGCGAACCACAGGCTTGGTCGATCAGTCCAAAACGGTGGCAATTTGACAGTGACGCAATGTACTGCTGCTGCGTGGATTGGTTCAGGCACGATGTTTTGATAATTGGGTGCAGCTGCTTTGTTGTTGAGTTGTTGGTTTTGCTGCTGCGCCAGTTGATCACTAAGTCGCTGGTTAACGTTTCGAAGCTGCTCGAGCTGGGCTAGGAGTTCTGCATTGAGCTGAGCGTTGTCCCGTGGGAGTACCATTTCTCCTCAGAGTGTCGTCGGGGTCACCAATGAGGAGTCTCGATAACGGAAAATAATATTCACTTTATTCCAGAAGAATATTAACGTGTCTAGTTTGGTGGTTGATAAGAGACTGAAATAATTACACGTATGTATATACAATCACGATGGCAACATAAATGAATTCGGTGTTCGACACAAAACTAATTATTTATTCTTGCGTCTTTTTTATGTGCAGCATTCAACTGGAATGTGTCAAGATGTGCCGAGTACTTAAAGTTTTGAAAGAATACATCAGCGAATATGACGGTGAATTTACAGGCGAAAGAAATCGTCTTCCACTGTACAGGTTAGTTTGCAACCATCTAAAAAGATCCAACCTTCTTATTTTAGCACTGGACGATGAAGAAGCAAGCGCCTAGATAGTGGGTGATGTTTGGAAGGGCACTAAGTCAAGCTGGAGAATGTTTCTTCACTTCTTTAATAGGTCAACTTCAGTGAGCGGCTTCTCATCTCTCTTAATAAAACCCCCCCGTGCGTGCTTACCGAATGCAGGTTCTAGTTAGTTAGCTGCAAGTTTGATTTTGATCAAAACCATTACATCACAGTTGAGAATGGTTTAAAAATGAACGTTAAGTGTTCAAAGAATCTCATTTTCTGAAACGTTTCGGTTTAAATGCCTGTTCGATAGTTGGTTTCACAAATGGGTGCAGGAACAAGAAGGTGAATGGTTCGAAAACTTGACGAAAACCTATTATTTCTTGCGATTCTAATTATTTTCTTAGAGTTAATACCTACAACTGTGTACAGCAGCTGCAGGCCATGGGTTAATGAATTATTTACCATTTTACAGAGGCTATACTTGAAAACCCCTGCAAATTATTACACGGCACACGTAATAAACATTTTACGTTTATTATGCTCTTGAACAGCTTGAGCCAGTATTACTGCTCCGAGACCTGTTCCATTTGATTCAGCATCGAAAAATACTAGTAAAACATATGAAACATGACCTGACTACAATGGAACTACGGAAACTAAATATTCCCTCAGCGCCACATGCCCGTAAGCGTCTAGGCATTTATGATCCGATGTAGGGGTGTGTGGAGGAAGTGGCCCTAACCTTCCTCCGCCCCGTCGTGCAAAAATAGTCGGGGAAATTGCAACGGGAAACCTCGAACCGAGCGAACCCTCGGCAATTGGCACGTTGTGAGTTGAGTGGGCAGGTGGTTTTGATGAGATGGGAGGGAGGGAGTACAAACGACGAAACGTTGACTTCCGCTGTAGTTCCCGCGAGTTCTTTCAATTAGTTGACTCTAATGATTACTGTAATTTCCCTATGCGCAGTTGTACACGTCTGATACTCATTCCATTCTACCCAGGATATAAAAATACCTTGAAAACTATTCGAAACACGGCGAATTTGCGATTATACTGCGTTTTGTTAATTTTTTTAACTATTTTTTGCTCATAACAACCATGGGCTTCGTCCAATCGGATTGCCGAGATGGCGGGCACAACTAGATACCAAATGGGATTTTCGTGCGGAAGAACAAATTTTTTGGACTACGTTACAGGTACAAAACGGCCTGGACGGGGGACGGGCATTGCATAATTGGAATCCCCATGTCCTGAAACGTAAAGTGTCAAATTTTGAGGGGGGGGGGGGTGTTGTAAACAATTTTTCCTGACCGAAAACATAGGGTTATTATTCAGAATGAATAATAAACCAAAACTTCTCGTCTTGTCAACTCCATATATTCCAAGTGTTTCTTGTACATTTTCGTATTTTCATGATTGAAAATAATATTTCAGGGCGTGCCGGGGCAAACAAATGACGCTCATCGTTAGATTCTCTCAACCGGGGAGTCGTATGATGGATGACGTTGAAATTGCTACTCACGGCAATGAGACGATAGGAATGGCCAGACGTTACATTCTGCGAAGGATAAAAGCTGGCGCCACTCAGCACGTTAAGCTGGATTTGTATTTCAACGGTGAGCTTCTGGATCCAGCGGAGGACCGCAAGCTGATTGGAGAACTTCTCTTTTCTGATAAAATTGTGAGTAACGTGGTTGGTTTAGTATAGTTTATTTGTTCCTCCGACCCCTTCGATGTGCTTCTATTTGGCCCTTGGCTCTTTGTGCAGCAAAAGAAGGTCACAAGTTTATTAATGAATCCCTCTCTAGAGTCCTCCTTAGCATTGACAAACTATTAGCATATTTGACGGGAAATTTGAGATGTAGTGTACTGTTGCTAACCAAACAGTAGGCAATAGGGTATTTTTATGCTACGCTAGTTACAAAACCAAGTTCTTAAAATCCAGCCTGAACACGTTAAACAGAAAGGTACATACATAGTGATCTTCAAAGAAAATGCTGAATTTTACATATCCTGGGATAAAATGCCAGGCATGTGGCGCTCGCCGATGAGCAAATTTTTATGGATCGTCTTGAAACGCGCCTCAGAACATGCAATACATGAATAACTCTAGTTATTGGCAGACAACCCCAGATATACTAATGAACGTGAAGACATTTTTTTCTGGGATGGTCTGCTTCTCGTGACTCCATAAATTTACTCCTGCGTATTGAGAACCATTTAGCACATTGTGTCAGGTTGGCCATCACACCTCTCTGCGATGGCAGCTCTTCTTTCTTGCCCTCTTCACTCTCACAAGAATTGCAGCGTACTGCCCTGTGCATACTGCTCAGCAGTTTGGAAGGTTCAGGAGCAGTGTTTTCTCCATGTCTACGTCCTTCATTGCTCCGAAATACTGACCTTGAATCAGCAAGCTCCATTCTTTTCGGGCTGCCCACTGCCCAGGCAGATTGAACAATGCACCTCCAGATTTCGTTGGACTTTAACACAGTGCCAGCCGACAATGTCATCCATTGTGCGCCACCAGCCTTCCCACCTTTACCACTAGACGATGGCATGGGAAGCATCATACACTGTTGCCGGCAGTGCAGGAATTCCTGTGAGAACCTGGGTATGGTAGAAATCCGTCTCAGCTTGGTGCTGCCCAGTCCATGGACCAAGTGCTGGAATCAGCTGCCTGGTCCACTGACGGGTCTCTTGCTACCTCCCAAGGTTCACATCCCTCCTTTTCTTCTGGTGGTCGTTGCCAGTACTTCGGTTGCCTGCTTGATTTGAGCTCTTCTCGCTTTGCTGCTAGCTGGTGGTATAACACCTGCCACCGCTAACACTCCCTCCTAAGAAACTCTGCAGTACGAGCAAGCTATGCGGAGAGGGCATCTTCTGTGGTAGGTAATAAGCCCACACTTCCGCCCCATATAAGAGTTGAGTAAAGTACTGTCGTTACTGTGGCAGCTTTATCTGCAGCTTGCCGGAACCTGGAGGAAATAGATATGTATCCACTCAGCACTTGTGTCTTCGGTACAGTTCAAGCTGTCAATGTGACGGCAATCTCATTTGTTATCTTAAAAACTTGAAAAACAATATCAGGATCCCCCCCCGTTTATACTCCATTCAACATTGTTTGGTCTTCTTTGCTCCCCTTATTATTATCGAGTGTAGTAATGGATGTTGTGTATACAAACGATAATCTAGGATTTGTTAGGAAATAAACCGTATTTTGATACTAACTCTTTTTTGAAAACTCGTGCTTCAACTGTTCTGTCATGATTGTGATGCGTTCGTTTTGAGGGGGGACACAGTGCTCCCTTCTTCTGGATTGGTTGAATTTCCATGGATCATCGCCTCAGAGTTTAGTAAAAAATTAGCCCTTGGCTAGCTTACCCCCTTGACTCTTGCCTCTTCAATTAGGGATCCCATGTTTTATCCTTTGTTTCACAATGCTTTTCTGGTTAAGGAGTACCACAGAATCTTATGTGTAATATTTGAAATTCATTGAATTCTTCCAAATTTCAGCTTTTGAATGGGAAATGGAGCCAGGCAAATGCTAACATGGGAAGCTCTCCTGAATCCTCCTCTGACAGCAGCACGAGTTCCCCTCAAAATCCGTATGAAACGCCTAGCGTGACTCCTGAAACTAGCCTTCCTGGCGTGGTAAGTCCTACACCATTATTGACTAGGTCAGTCATATACTTCGTGTACTTGTTTGTCTACTAAATCTCGCTATTCTAAAGTAGTTTACTCCTTGTAAATACTATTACGTGCTCCGGTGCAGGCTGGTATAAGTTGGCTCTTTGCGAGGTGCGTAGTACGCTGCTACCGTGTGACCAAGATCCGATTGTTATTTTCATTTTGGACTTATGATTTCCTACTGCATGCAAATTGTGATGCGCTGGAGTTTGTAGGAGCTAAAATGCGTAGTCGCTCGTTCTATGATGGGCTGTGGAGCGAAGTTTTTGCGATTATAGGTCCTCATGGTACTTCAACTCTTGAATGGTACGTGTGATTCTAGCGGCAGAGTGATCCGTAACAGTCCAGTGTCAAAAGCAGCTTGGAAACTATTGATATTTCTCCTGCCGTGGCTACGTTTCCTATTAACTTTCCTGTACTATAGTTTGGCAAAGCAAGCATTGAATTTGACCAAAGAGAAGTTCAATTTTCGTTGTGCACGATGCATTGAAAGCAGAAAGAGGGTTTTTGAAGTTTTTACCAAATATGGCTTTGACAAAAAATCACTGACTAGGTGCGTATTTTTCGAAGTTGTGAAATGTTTCTTAGTAAATTCTGAACCAACGTTGCTTAGACCAACAGACTGTTATTCGCCTATGTGCAACTGTTTCCTTGGAACCCTCTTGAGAGACTTATACCAGCCAACTGACTGAAGGTTGCAGCTTTGCTATCATGCATGAGGCCGGGCACTCGCTGTGGTGGTATGGCCTATTATCATTTAGCCAGTCTCTGGCGCTGTTTCCTATGTGTATTCGTGAATGTATGACCCTGGGGAACCTTTCTGCCTGGGAGGAGTTCTTAATCTGGTTTCCCGCCTGATCTAACTATTTACTTGGGTGGTAAGATTTAGAGAAGGCGCGCTGGGGCATTTGTGCTGGCTATGCACCTCAAACGTCCCAATTTAGTTGAAAGTTCAGGGTCAGAGTCTGGACAGAGCTGTTGTCTCACCCTTGCCCCTTGCTTGCCCGTTTATCTAATGTACTACTACCATGTAGTAGGTAGTGTACATTACAAGTAAATTGTGCGCCACAACAAAAGGCTTCGTCGGAACTACTTGCAACTACATGCAGCATAACCAATCACAAATTGACTTGGGGGACAAGTTTCAAAGAGACAGATCATCTATGGCCACGTTTCCTTTTCATAAGCTTCTTTGCAAGCTTAGTAGGAATCAAAGCTGGTAGGTATGGCTCTTTCAACAATCTTCGCTCACTGCTGTAGGAAGTACAGTGAAGTAGCACGTAGTTTCTTGTTTCTTTCTCACTGGATGAGCAAGATGTGCTGGATGGAGAGTCTTTGAGAGAAAAGAAATGGAACCGTAATGAACTGCCTCATCCTAAAACGTTCATTTCTCTTTGACGACGATTCCCACCTCGCTTGCCATTTATCTAGTACGATATGTTTTCGTTCAATAGAGAGGTTTTTAATGGTAACCGTCAAATAAAAATGTACTAGCCAAAACGCACCAGAACTCTTCAGGTTTTTCAACTAACCAGTGACGATATTTTGTCCTTTGTGATCGTTTCTGTAGTAACCCGTGGAATGAAGCCTGTGATGTGTAATACCCGATGTTTGTAATAATATTTGCTCTTGAATTTATATGTACACTCCGTCTAATTTGCTATTATTTTACCAGTTGCTCACTCAAGAACACGAAAGAACCGAAAGTTTATTGAAAGTTTGCGACCTGGCCTCCAGCCTGGGGAATACCAATTTGGCCCAAGTGGCGTATTCTGTTCTCAACCTCTGCCCGCCCGACGTTGAGACATACACAGCCCTCATTAAACTTTTTTCTGGAAAGGAGCTACTGCCGCCCGCTTTTCAATCTGATCCTTCAACTGGTTCTAACCAACAAAACCAGGAGTCGAACGCGACTTCAATTGAAAAAATACTTTACAGCTATCCAGCTCCACAAGTTTTGTATAATTTAGAGGTGAGGACGAATTGTGTTTCCTTCAAACGATTGACTGATTTTTATTACTTTAGTTCTAAGTAAATGGAAGGATAAATGGAGTCTGCTGAGTTGTTAGGTTTTAGGTATTTTTAATTTGATGTTTAACTTTGTGATTACTGCGTGGTCAATTGCTGCCCAGTAATAACAGTGAGATGCAACTATTGCCCCTAAGTGTCATTGGGTGGTAGGTATTCACGTATTTGTGATTAAGGCAGTCGAGTTCCTGTGAAACTAAGTGTTTAAAGAAGTTGAGACTTGAGAGTAAGGTTCGCTACCACTAAATTTTCATAAGAATGAAGCTTGTGGCGAACATATTATTTTCATTAATCTCTTAGCACCAAATAATAAATCTAATCAATACTTCAAATAGTAATAAAACAATAAATCAATATAGTTGTACTTGGTGAGTGTTGGACCAAAGTGCTACACAATTTTGAGAGTCTAATTCAAATGACAAGAACGGATGCTGATTTGAATGTCAAAATGTATTTGAACGTTATAGTTCCAGCCAACATTTGAGTTATCTGATCGTTTATACTACAAATGATTAAAAAACTGCCGTATGTTCAAAACCGCTAGGTTTTACTGGTAGAATGGATCTTTTACATAGTTATCTTGTTTCAGGTTTTGTATTCAATTCTGATGCCTGCGGGAGAACCACTGAGTGACAAGGCGTTCGATTGTCAGTTCAACTTTTTCAGAAGCCCAAACTCGATGGCTCTTTTACAAATACTAGTGAAAGATAATTTCATTCCTAATGCTGATGTTATTTGTAAGAGGTGAGTTCAATTTCGTCAAACGTTACGTACAATTATTTGTGGGTACTCGCGTTGAGTATCAAATAATTCAAGTGTATCATCCAAAGAACGATTGAGAAGTGCCCACAGGGCTCAGTCCTCGAACCAACGCTTGGGATGCCTTCTTCAAAGGTGGTCTCATGGAAACTGACTGTGAACCTATGTGGACGACGTAACTGTGTTTATCTGTGCTTCAAATCATCACCTAATGGTGTAAGCTCATCAATGTGCTGGTGCCTGAGGAAAAAACCCTGCAAATTAATACACAATGGTTTATTATTCTCATGAACAGCTTGACCTAGTATTACTGCTCCCCCATCCCATTCAATTCAGCATTGAATACTAATAAACCGTACGAAACATCACCTGACTTCAATGGAACTACGGAAATTAAAAATATTCCCCAGGCGCCCGTAAATGTCTGATCCGATGGAGGGGTGGGACGAGGGCTTCCAGTGAACCCTCGCACGGCAATTGGCAGGACGTTGCGAGTCCAAAGGGCACTGCGAGTCGAGCGGGCCTTGAAAAAGATATGAAACACGGCTTATTTGCGATTATACTGCGTTTCGTTAATTTTTTTCCATAACAACCATGGGCTTCGTCCGATCGGATTGCCGAGATGGTGGGCACAACTAGATACCAAATGGGATTTTTTTGCGAAAGAACGAATTTTTTAGACCACCTTAAAGGCACAAAACGGCCCGGACGGCAGACGGGGGATGGCAGACGGACGTTGCAGATGTGGAATCCCCGTGTCTTGAAACGTAAAGTATCAAATTTTGAGGGGGGGTTGTAAAAAATTTTTCGTGACTGAAAACATAGGGTTATTATTCAGAATGAATAATACACCAAAAACGCCTAACAGGCTTGAACGAAAAATTAAGTAGACAACTGTCAATAAGTTTTCGCGGGCCCGAGCTCCTCCTTGAAAAGCAACTCAAGTACATAAGCGTCAAAATGGGTGAGAGGTGGCGTTTCAACCAACACCTCCTGTCCCTCAAAGGCACTACCCTCGCAAGGTTTGCCTCAATACGAGCAATTAGCAAGGCAACTTGACCTGTGTGTTAGTGTGAGACAAGTCTCATGCACTAGGCCATTTATGTAGGTGTAATATCCATTGTCTGGGGTAGCAAGCTCACTGTCAATCAAAAGAGAGTACTGACCCAATCCACTGAGGCCTACAAGACGGCATCTACTAAAGCACTACAAGTGATCACTGGCCAGCCACCTGTTGAATTGCCCATCGAGTCCTGGAAAAAGGAGCATCCCCTCTGGGTCAAACTTCGCATTGACCTTTCAAACGAAATCTTACCCCCCACCCAGAGGGTGCTAAGTGAGTGGCTGAGTTCTTTGACGATAGCGAAACTGCAACCTTCATGGCTTTCGACCCATATAACTCTGCTATGAGCGTTAAGGAACCGTCATTTTGCTCAGTTCAGGTCTAGGCTCATTAACAATTAGTGTTGTGATGAGTATGGCAGTCTTGCTAATTGAAGGAGCTAGAGGAGTGGTAAAATCCTCGTGTGATTCCATCTTGTGAAGCAAAGACTATAATATCCCTGTGCTCCTCATTGCTTCCAATTTCAATGGTGAATGTATTGGCCACTCGACCAGCACTACCTTGCTGAAGCCAAAAGTGCTGAGCCAATTATTTCCCCATTTTTCAACTGTTGAATTAACAAGATGAGTTGCTGAAAGCATTTATCGACTTTTAGTTGTGTCTTTGTCCCGTCATCCTTTGTCTTGTTTTCCGTGTCATTTGGCCAGAAAAAATACGGTCTTTACATTTATGAACGAGTCCCGTACTCCTTTCAAGGAAAGTAAAAATTGAAAAATAGGAATTTCCTAGACTGCTCAACGCGAGCTCCAAGTATAGGAGTACTGAGAGGGGGAAGAAAAGAAGAAATGCGATCACATTCTAATTTCGGAGGGGAAAATGCGGAGTCACCCTAATAAGCCTGTGCATTGCGCGTCAGTGAGGGTTGTCTCAGGATGTTGTCTTGTCCACACATTCTGCTTGTTGAACGCTTCTAAATTTAAGGCTGGGTTTTCTTGGTTAGATTCCAATGCGGCATCATGCAAACAATGTTCGTTCAATGTTGAAGTTGATTTGAAGAATTTAATCTGATTCCAAACGATTTTTTCCCATTTTCTCTCTTGTAATCTTACGATTCATTTTTGTTTCAGGCATGCTTGGTTGACTGTGTTGAAAATATGTAAATTAATGTTATGCGTTGCCGGCCACATTTTGCACATTTGCGCCGATAATAGTGTACAATTGGACAATTCCCCCGACATGTCTTCAAATAAGGTTTTTATTCTTAAATCGGCATTGTGCAGCATCCCGTGCCCAACATCTGAAGCAGTTGTTCGGAACGTGTCGTTGAAAGTGGCCAAGGCTTATGTTGAAAAGGTCAGTCCTATATTATTCTTCAGCTTTTTTTTTTTCGTTAACCAAAGTTCGAAATTATTAATAGGGTCACCTTTCCTTCGCACATTGATGATAAGCACTAAGAATTAAATGTTCATCTATTAGCTGAGTGGTTCATCTTGTAAAAAAAAAAAAAAGAGCACCATATCGATCATAAGAAAGTCACAGGACACGTAGACAAATTGGAAAAAGAGGCGCCTGAGATAACTATAACAGAACGTGGAGCAATAATATTATGAAGAGATTCTGAAGTTAGAGGCGTATAGCAACGATGTTTTTAAATGACTTTCACAAATGCGGAGAAGACCACAAAGTAAAATGACAGGTGCAAAACACATCGAAAATAAAGCATAATCAGCTTTAACGATTTAAATTATGTGTGTGCCCAGTTCTGAATAGCAAAACAATACTACTTCCGATTTGTGGGAAATGATGAAAGCAGCGTTATAAATTACCAAATGTTTCAACGAAAATCGATTTTTCTTGTAAACTCCACTCAAATGTTAGTAGAATCTCCCGAAAAATTGACTTGGCAATCCAATCAAGTGCCTATACGATGATAGTTTGATAACACTCATAAGATTTGTACATTCTCCCGGAGTGTCCATGTGTAGTGCATTCGTCAAAGTTGGATGAGGCGAAAACACACCATCTCAAGCTCGTCTCAAGTATGGCGGAGCAGGTTTGGCAGGTCGAAGAGAACATACGGGAAAGTAGACTTTGCTCTTGGTATACAGAGCTTTGGCCCCTTGCTATCCTTTGACCTCCGAGTGAAGTCAGAGGGATCGAGAACCGAGCAACTCCTTCTCGCGCATTGGTCGGTCAGAGTGTGGCGAAGAAGACAGGGAGGGTGTAGAAATGACCACCGCTCTTTGTGCTACTAGTCTGGGGAGTCCTTCAGACCATACTGTCACACCACAACGCCTGCATGGTTGGTCCTGAGGGAGTTTGCTGCACCAACCCTTTTTATTGCGAAGTAGTTTTAAGTGTTCATATACCCCCTTCTTGTGAATAAACCCCCCTCCATTTTAATCAGTGTTGGAGTGTACTTCCATGGAGACCTGGAAGAAGGTGAAGATCCCACTTTCTACACAAGTATACTAAATTCCTAAGCGTCCAATCCAATTATAAAATGGGAGCTAGTTCATCACTTCTGGGCAGTAATAACAAAATCGTATACACGTCTTGCCTATTTAAATTAGCCTTAAGTAAACGGGCCCTGAAAACGGGACAATATACCATATGAGGAGCCAGGGGGAAAAACAATCATAGTCCTCAAAACAGCTTTTCGAGAAAAGCAAAATTTAAAGTTTGGAATTGAATAACTCGGATCAACTTAAACATATAAATTTGTAATTTTGTTAATTAACAGCAAAACATCTTGTAAGGTATAATCAATAATCTATAGTCTTCTATAATCAATAGAAGGAAAAAAAATTAATGTCGGAAACAAGGTGAAAAAAATGTCCTGTACATCATGGACACTGAATGTTGTTCCCCAGTTTGTTTAGCCATCCGCATTATGATAAACTTCTTCGTCTGAACTTCTATCTTCTTCAGTGGGTTTTAGGTCTGGGTTCTCTAGGAATCTTGGTAAGTTAGGGAGATCTTGCAATTTGGCGGCTTTGATCGGAAGTCGTCGGGGGTGCAATATCTCCGGATGAGTATTATGACTCACTGACTGGGCTCTCTGTTGGAGTTGTGGTGGGACGTCTTTTCTTCTTCCTTTGGGGGGTATCCCTTGGCTTTTCTTTGAAACACTGAACTAGGTTAGGAGTCCCGCTCTTTAATCTATTTCGTCGACGCATAACCGGGAGAACGGTAATCAGACCACCTACATAACGATTTTGATTGTTGTAGTTTGGCAACTTCATTGAATACGTCGTATTTCGGCTTCATTGAAGTTCTCAAAGCAACGAAGTCGGTGGCACTTACAATCTAACCCTACCTCATGAGTGTTGGCCCTCAGAATCTTCAAAACGTCACAAATGGCCTGATTTCTTTCTCTTCTTGGCAGTTTTCTCAGCAGTCCCTTCTTCGATCTCACTCAAATCACTACCACTTTCCATCGATGCGCAAATTGAGTTGGTACCTTTCAAATCGAAAAACAACGTAAACACGCCGTCGAGGAACAAAACAGTGGTGAGCTGGGAATGTGCTAATTACAGAAACGCTCCACAGAACGACGCCAATCTGGTGAAGGAGGGAGTTTCGTGATCGAACTCTGACTGTTTTTCCCCCCCAAGCGCGTGGACCATGATGGTTCTTCCCCAGCACGCCCTTTCCGTTGCCTCTAATATTACAGGACTACGAATGTTTTTCCTATTTTACAAGTTACCATCTGAAAGTTAACTGTAGACGGCACTAGATAGCAGCAAAATCTCAATTTTCACCCAAAGTGGACTATGATTGTTTTTCCCCCCTGACTCCTCATATAAAAATCGCCATATAGAGAGAAAGAAAGAGAAAACTGTAAAACATTATTATTAAAATCCGCATTGCAAAAGCGTGGCACAATATTGTTATTCGTCCTTCCAATTCCAATTACAACTGGGCCCTTAGTGCTTTATCCTTATTTTCAAGAAGTCCATTGTTTTATTCAATTGTGTGCAATTCAACTGTTTGAGGATTCCAATTTGAAATGTGCGTTTTTTTCCAGTATGGTTTTAAAAATGAATGGACGCGGTGGAATCCTTCAACGCGAATGGTCGAAGCTCTGACAAATTTGTCTTGGGCTTCGGCCTGTGGAGATATAAATTTAGTTGGTTCGAATTACGAAGAATTGCACAGTTTAACGTCACGTGCGGTTCCTCACACCATTGACATTCTAGGTGAGCTATTTAAGTGTATGTTGCAAATGTTGTTAAAAGAAATTAACAAGTATTGGAGAACTTTCAAATTAATCATTAATTTCATTTGTATGCCACTTTAATTAGTTTTGGTGTTTTCAGTCTGTAAAGAAGCCTTAGAAGTTTTGACTATCGCGCTAGTGTTGCATCCTCCTCTGCTGGATAATTTGCTCGAAAGTGCTAGTTGGCAGACTTTTATCATTGATTTAGTGTTACTATCAAATTGCAGGTGCGTGTTACAATTCTTTATGCAATAACCTCGATAAAAAGTAGCTAATATTGTGTAACAGCAACACATTTTCATCACTTAATAATGTTTCATGACGCTATATTCTCCAATGCGACTGTAATTAAATCACTTGAACGTTACTATCTTTATTACTGTCAATTGGACACTTTTAAAGTTAATTGTGACTGTTTTGCAGATCTATTCGGGTAGTCGCAGCCGAACAGTTCCTTCACATGGTCTCTTACAGAAATTCTCATGAACAATTGCAGTTTGCTGTTATATATCTTTTCTCAGTGCTTGATAAACTAGTGGTAGAAAACGCTAAAAATTCGCAGGAATACTTTCAAGTGAGTTTCCCTTCTGAAAGATCCTATTATTTATACTATTTTCTTAATTGCATTGTAAGCTATGTTTGTATGTTGGAAAACTTGAATGAGTCGAACGACCGAACAGCAGAATGACTATTTGGGTCAGTTTTGATGTATGCTTTGAAACAGTTTTTCATATGGTATTTTTTTCTGTTTGGATTGCTGATATTAAAAACCGAAAACTTGAACTGGCTCCGACTTGAAAATTACTGTGGTATTTGCATAGAGATCCACGAGCTGGTCAAAAGCCCCCTCCAGACTCGCAGAGTAGCCTGAGGAGCGGGAATGTTGTAGGGGTCGCTCGGAGTTCCTCATTCGTCCTCTCCTCGCTCCGCTAGGCTTCTCTCAAGAGCAATTTTCGTACCACTACTCAAAGGTTCGAGAGAGGCATGAGAGTAATTTACGTGTGCTTTCGCCTCGTTCAACTTCTGCTAACAACCGCCGCAGTCTGGAGGGGGCATAAGCTTCGATGTGGCAAACCGAGTGGAAAAATCTGAATTAAATACCTTGATTTGGAGAAAAATAAAGTTTTTGTTAGTGAGTTCGCTCAATATTTTAAGGAACTCAAAAGACGTGACCAATCTAAACAGTACAGTGTTTATTCTTTTTCATTCTTGCTTGTACGTTAGTTTACTTTTTATTACATTTTACTCAGTCTTTACGGGTTTTGTCTTTTTGTTCTCAGTTACTGTGTGGGCTTTTGAATTTTATGTGCGCCTACAACTGCCCACTTCCTCCGGCTGAGCAGCTGCTAGAAAGCGAAGTAGAATGGTTGAAACATACTAAGGTTAGTGATTCTCTCCGAACGAAATTCTTCAATTATTTCTGTATAGGAATACATATACTGGGCGAATCTCCGCCTCATGATCGCAGACTACGTTTTGATTTTAATTTAAAGCATTAATGCCAAGTTATTGACGCAGATTTGAAGTTTTTATGGGTTTAATATTCAGCGTTTTGTTCTGCGCGTGTAATTGATTGTTGTGCTATGTTCATTCAGGAACTAGTCAAAGAAACGGGGGTTTTGGGAGTTGAAGACGCTGTGCTCGACGGGCATTTAGGAATCGCCAAAGAATTATTTTCCTTCGTTTCTCCAGAAATGAAGTATAAGCTTGGATCCGACGAAACGAATGGAGGCACCCTCATCAAGGTATTTTCAATCGAGATATAATAAAGTTCCCAAACAACTGTAGTTGCTTAGTATTTAAGTGTTAACACTAAGACACTTATTTTATTTTCAATTATTTCTCAACACCTGCGCGATCCTGGATGTTCAAAGGCTAAATCACAGTTCGCCAAGGATTTCCTAGTTGAGGGGGCATCATTCGCTCCTCAGTAGCACTCATTAGAGGCCTTGTAACTCCTGAAGACCTGAGGGCTTTTCGATTGCAGGACACTAAAACTCGAATTGGTGATGCAGCCCATTTAGAATTGACCAAGAATAAGCGGTAATTCGAACATTCTACTGAGGCGACATTAATGTTAGTCACTATCCAACAGTCAAAGGGCGCAGATTCTATTTTCGCCATGATGGGTCAGGTTGAAACTGTTAGGATACGTCATCAATAATCTGCTAAGGCCTGAGTTGCAAGCACTGATACAAGATCTGAGGAAGAGTCGCAAGGACAGCCCGTACACAGTTTCCAATAATATAATTTTCCGAGTGGATCGAGCGGTGATTCCAAAAGCTCTCCAAGCCTCAGTTTTGCAAGAGCTTCACGCAGCACACTCGGGGGTCAGTAAAATGAAGCAGCTTGCGAGGAGATACGTGTATTGAGAGGGGCTGGACAAAGATATTGAGCGACTGGTGAAAAGCTGTGAGCCCTGTGCATTAGTTCGTAGCAGCCCTCGGAAAGTCGCTTTGCATCCCTAGGATCAACCCTGTGAAAACCTGTTGGAGGGTTGTTATTTCCTCATGTGCGTCGACGCGAAGTCCAAATGGGCGGAGGTCAGAATGCTTCGTGATGCCCCATCGTCAGCGTCTACCATCTCCCTCCTGGAAAGCGTCTTCTCCGTACATGGCTACCCTGCCGTCCTTGTATCGGAACAACGCTGCGATTTTTAAAAGCCAGGAGTTCCAGAGCCATTGTAAGGAGCGGGGAATTTTCCAAAAGTTCAGCGCTCCGAATCACCCTGTGACGAATGGACTCGCTGAGCAAACAATTCAGACTCTGAAGAAGCGACTAAAGGCTGCAGCAGATGACCTGACGCCTCTATCCGTCAAGCTTCAAAACATTTTGCTATGGTATCGAGCCACGCCTTTGGCTTGTGGTCAGTCACCTGCCGAGCTTTACCTTAAGAGGAGGATTAGAACCCGGTTGGACGCTCTTCTACCAAACAACAGGGCAATGCTTCCATCCAGCTCTGGGCCATCCAGGGTCCGCTGTCTTCAAGTGGGGGAGAGAGTTCAGGCGAGGGTTCACCGGGGAAATCAGGATGTTTGGAGGTTTGGCACGATTTCCAGAAGACTTGGTCGGTGTCACTACATCGTGGAGTTGGACACAGGGCGCAGCCTGAAGCGCCATATCGACCAGCTGTTAGCCACATTGGTGCCAAAAAAGCACGTAGTTTTTGCACCGTCACAAACTCGGCTGAGTGGAGGAATACCAGACCTAAGCCAAACTTCGCCTCCATCTGTGCCGTCCTCTCCTGCTGTGCCGTTGCGTGTTGGTGGTCCGTTGGTTGAGGGTTCTGGCCGACAGAGAACTTCAGATGGCCATTCTAGCCAACCAGCAACTCCTGAAGTTCGGAGATCTTCCAGACAGCGTCGGGGACCTATTTATCTGAGAGATTTTGTCCACAGTTTTTCCCGATGTCTTCAGTTCAGGTGGGGGAGACTGTTATGTATTAGCTGTTCCAGAGAACAGGTCGCTGTTCCTTCGCTCTGTCACTCATGTTCAGTAGTCTAGCATGTAGCCCCCTCGCGATTAGTCCAGTAAATGAAGTACGTCTCTATTACCATTGCATCCAATAAATAAGTCAAGTGCGTGCATTCAAGTCTTGTGTCTCAGTCGTAAAACACCCTCAGTTGGTCACAACAAATGACATAGTCCACAGGAACGCCAGTGCCAGAAATCCTTCTAAGGCGTGCTCATTGTACTCTGTACTCAGCAGTTCGCTTCTCAGTTCAGACGAGGCTTTCGAGTGCTGTTGATTTATGCCTGTCGTGGATATGCATTTGGCCTGGAAGTGCTGGATCGCTTTGTGTATGGAATGAAACCACCTCAAGCTACTTGAAACATTAATTGAATGGCTACTGCAGTATGTAAAGGAAAATGGTGACCTTTGCGTTACACCCACACCCTTGTTGTGTATCATAATAACTGAACGAGTGATCAATCGCACGTTCCTACTTTTGAATTTTAGCTTCAGTATAAGTCTGTTACAAAATACTAATTTACATGGTTGTTCGTGGCTATGAGTGGTGGAGTCGTCAGAGAAGCTGTCAGCAAACCACTTAACCTTCCTGACATATTCTTGAATGTTCAATCACCATCTGTGTGTAGTGTTGGCGAATTACTTCCAAACTTCATTTAAATGCAACGCAAGTATTGCAATTTTCCTCAACTTTCTGTTCGAATTTCAGGAATTAGTTGAAGACTTCGTCTTTCCCGCTTCCAAAATGATGTTGCACCTTCAGAAAACTGGCGAATTGATTCCCGAACAAGCGGTTCCTGTTTGTAACACATCTAGCACATTAAGCTCAGCGTTTGAGCTATTAGTTACTCTGTGCAATAACTGTGTCCCGAACATGAGGATTCTCGTCCAAATGCTCACGGACATGTTTTACTGTGGTGGGTGGATTACACATTCTTATTCAAATGCCAATCTATGCGTCAATAAATGTTATTATTTTTTCGCAATGTGAATTGGGCGTGTAGGATGTTTAGGGGTTGAGAACTTTAATAATGGTGACTCGTTGTATTATGTAGTCATACATTGAGGTCAGAGTGGTGAGGAGGTGAGGGGCTGTTAAGGGCTAGATTCTTGAAAACGTGCTGACAAGTTTGTGTAATCGATCTCAATTTTTTGTTGTCTAAGTGAATCATTGTTACTCTAAGTGGGGGGGGGGGGGTCAGCCGAGCAGGGAATGGGCAAAGAAACGTAATTCTTGGTTGTCCATTAAAGTATTAAGTATTATTAAGGTATTAAAGTGATGAGTTTCCGCCAGTAGGCAAATTATTAAAGATAACGTACCTGTTTGGTGGGGTTCGTCGTCTCTGGCTGGTGAGATACTGTGAGTGAGCGTTTTCGATGTAAAGACATCATCCTCTGGCTGTCAAGTCTCACAAGGCTGTCATGTATCTCACCAGCCAGAGAAGAAGGACCCATCAAACAGGTACGTTAACTTTAATAATAGGACAGGCGTATTTCCCCATCAAAATGATCTGTGTGGCCACGTTTCTTTGCCACGAACGTTTTTGCAACCTAGGCAAAATAGTTATAAGCTTTCAATGAGGGTCAACACTGGTAGGTTTGGTTGTAGGAACTACAATGCAACAGTCTCCTTCACTTAGGGCGCGAGACGTGCAGGGTCTTGGGTGGGGAGAGTCTTCAACAGAAAGCGTGGAGCTGTGAATTGACTTTGCAATGTCCCAAAAGGAACTGGCTCATCCTGTGGTCAACACACTTTCTCCTAGGTTATTCACGGATGTTGGGCCACACGGGTCGTACACGGGTGTTATTCCTTTGATGAGTATCTTGCTCGCCGTTTATCTAGTGCGCATTCGTATAGCGTAGCTAGTTTTCGTTCAATGGGCTACACAGAGTTCTGCCCTCAGAAAGGGAAGCTCCCTTTTCACTCTCCACTTGTCCGCTCATTTTTGTGTGATGCAATGGTTAAGAATTTGTACAGTAGTTTGCTTGAAGGGGAGAAGTTTATTTTTATTTGGAACACGCAACTGATAATTTATTCTGAGTACACAGTGGTCTGTACAATGGAGCTGCATTTATTATTTCCGTGTTTATAATCTAGAAATCTGTTTGTCTTTATATTTCATTGTATGATTCCCCTGAGTGCAACTAGACCGATTTTTTTTCTGTTTAAATGGTAATATGTTGCTTGTTCACTTGTCTAGATAATGATGAAGGTCTCCAAGAATGGGATTATTTGCCACCCATCGGGCCGAGGCCTCTCTCCGGGTTTGTGGGACTTAAAAATGCGGGTGCCACGTGCTACATGAACTCAGTCCTACAGCAGCTGTATATGGTTCCCAGCATACGCCAAGGCCTTTTGGCTGCCGATGGTGCGATTAGCAACTCCGAAGAACTTCATAACACCGATTCGGACGTAAGTTTGCCACGTAAGCCGCGTTTGTTTGGCTGAAGGCTTCGAAGTAATTGTTGATGTGGTTTTGATTAAAGATTTGTTGAAGGCGATAGAGAATGGCAAAATTAGGGGATTTACAGGAGAGATTGATAAAATGAATACTTCCTCCGCTAGTGTAAAACCTACGCTTTACAGTGGTATATGCCACTAATCCGTTCCAATACGTATGTACAATACAGCCCACAAAGGATAGATCGAGCGAGAAGAGCAAAGTGGATAGGAAGGCATCCAGAAGTGAGTAGACCGAGTGATCACGGGGCCCCCCCTCTTATTTTGGCCAACTTCGATGTCTTTTTGCCCTTGGCCGATACAGAATGGCTCATTACTCCTGGTCACCGCTTAATCCAATCGTACCAGTAACAGAATTGTACAACCAAACCCGATTGTCCTCAGAAAGTCTTGTCTTTTCCGATTAGACATATGTCGAGAGATCTACAGTGATGAAGGAAGCAACTTTGAATCAGAATTATTTGCCGAGACATTATCATGGGAACAAACAATACTACGACCGCAGCGTTGCGACCACAAAATGTATGTATGTGAGAGTTTCAGCGTGAGACATTTCACTTTAGTCAGTTCTAACGTTGGCGTCTCTCAATGATGATAAGGCTGGCCCAGTCAATGCTACAGCTAAGACTAGGCCTTTCCTAGTTCCATCCATTAGCTTCTGAAACAACTTCAAAATGGTTTTGGTACTCCTCCCATGGCACATAGTCATCGTACAGTTGCGTACAGAATCTGTCATTTCTATTATCCGAAGGCACAACTTCATTTTGTATTGTGCACCCATCTCTTCTTGAACAACCTGGAGCCTCTGCTCTTTGCCTGGTTCCCGTTGATCCCAACGAAGCGATAGATGATTATGAGGTCTGGCAGGTTGTGATACGTCAGGCACATCACGTGGTGAAATTGATTGACTCTGGTATTACCCTGACATCTCTCTTGGAAACCATCCTGATCATTCATGCGTAGCATCCAGTGATTCCAAATACCACACTTCTGACAACAATTTATAGGAACGACACAAGGAATCAATAGACAGTTTTATTCGTGAAGAACTTAATAATTTGTTGAAATTCAGATCGCGAGTGAATTTGCCGATAGCATCGTGACTAAACAACAAACAAACAACTGTTGACTTCCCCACAATATTAATGCAGATGTTGGTACATAAGTATTCTTATTCTTATTCTATGTTTAGGACTTTGTAGGAGAGGTAGGGCCACTTACATATGTTACCTGGTTCTCATTACAATACTTTGATCTCGTTGTTGAATTTTATTCTTTTTTTTTTTTAACTTTGCAGAGCATCATGAGTGGGACTGGCGAGCCAGAGGAGAAGGCCTCTTCAGAAGAATCCAGGAAAGAGTACAACATCGGGATACTCAAACAAGTGCAAGCGATTTTCGGCCATTTAGCGTATAGTAAACTTCAGTACTACATTCCAAAGGGATTGTGGAGGCATTTCAAGTACGTTGGATTGCACCAATGGGAAATCGTCTGTTTCGAATGATTATTATTCGCGCTAATCGTTGAACGTTTCCAGGTTACAAGGAGAGCCAGTAAATCTTCGGGAGCAACAGGATGCCGTGGAGTTCTTCATGAGTTTAATTGAAAGTATCGACGATGCCCTGAAAGCCCTCAGCCAGGAGCAAATCATGAGCAAAATCCTCGGGGGATCGTTTTCGGATCAAAAAATTTGCAAGGGCTGCCCGCACAGGTAATTGTTGAATGTTTGTTCCAGTTAATGGCATAAACGTACAGTTGACAAGTGCGTAGTGCGACAAACCTGACTGTCCCATTTGGAGTGTAGTCATTCGGCGTTTTTGTTGAGTTTAGTGTGGAAGATACAAGAAGTGCGTGAGAGAGAAATTGGTGGTTAAGAAACTGGGGAGGTGCAGAATTAGAAAGAGATGATGTCACAGGCGAAAAACGTCAGAGCACTTACAGAACTTCCAAACTCCAGTGACGATAAATGATTGAGCTAGGATTTTTCAGGAACGAAGCAAAGCTGGGCAGTTGTACTAGTTTAATTTTGTTGCTCTTGTGAACCGCTCATTGATTTCACACCTATGAAAGAACCGAATCTAGACTTGTGAAGGTAATTGTCATTTAACCAGTTTCCCAGTGGAGAACTGTTGCCCATGTGTGACCACAGAGAGGTACGACCCTAGGGATTCCATACCATATGGGAGGAGTTCTTAATCTGGCTTGATCTGATCTAATTATGATGGAGAAGCGAGATGTGCAAGATGGAGAGTCTGAGAGAAAAGGAGCATTAAAGTCGCCATGTCTGGCTCAACTCACTTTCTTCCTAGACGTTTACGGATGTTGGGAAACAACTCTTACGTGTTGCGTTTCTTTGTCGAGGATTCCCATCTTGCTTAACATTTATCTCTAATGCCAGTTCATATATTGCAGCAAGTTTGTGTTCAGTGGGGAGTCTATGTGATTTTCGACTCAAGGGCCAAGTCAACGGGTAATTGGCCAGTGATCACTTGGAGTGCTTCAATGGATGATGTCTTGTAAGCCTTGGCGATCCATAGAAGCACAGCTTTGTGGGATTAGGCCCGCGATCTATTTGATCGACTGTGAGTTTGCTACACCAATAGCAGTGGGCAATAGTCAATCACGTCAAATGGCCTTGTCCATGAGGATTGTGCCGCATTAACACACACCCCAAGTGGCCTTGCTAATAATTTACCGTAATGAAGCAAACGTCGCGAGAAGTGCCTTTGAAAGACTGGAGGTGTTGTTTGAAACGCCAACCTCTCACATATATTGGCTCCTAAGTACTTGACTTGCTTCTCAAGAAGGAGCCTGTGGCTACCAAACTTGTGGTTGGCTATTTAATTTCTTATCGTGAGTTAATAGAAGCTACTGGCGTGAATTACTACCACACCCAGATATTTGCAAGGCATGGGGTTTTTCCTATATACCCCTTAGGAAACTGACGTTGAAGAGGTCTGAAAGATCAAGGTGAGAAAGTACATTCTGATGCAGTGACAGCTGACATCATAACATGTGCTAAACGTAGAGGAAATGCAGAACACTCACATACATCCCCAATAAAAACAATATTCCAATTACTTGAAAAAATAAAATTATTAAAAATTAACGCGTATTTTCAGGTATTCGAAGGAGGAGCCATTTAGCGTGATAAGTGTAGATATTCGGAACCAATCTACTCTTCAAGATTCGTTAGAACAATACGTTAAAGGGGAGCTTCTTGAAGGGGCGGATGCTTATCACTGCGACAAATGTAATAAAAAGGTGCGTACAATTAAATATATTTACGCTTAGGTACACGAGGGTCATTCAACAAAGAAAGTCTCCTTATTCTTTTCAAATTATAACAAATTTATTTTTTAAATACCTTTTTGGGGTAACAAAAGCTTATATCTAGAATATTTCTCTATGCGTAGACCATTCCGTTCGGGACGAAAAAGAAAAAGTGTACACCTGCACATTTTATTTGCTTGACCTCTTCTTTTACCATCAAAATACTTTCCACCCAACTGATCTTTTGAAAGGTGAATACTTTGATATTACTAGGGCTGAATCACATGTATAGGGAGGATGTTTCGCAATATCGTAACGAATGCAAATCCCTTTGATGATTCATGGCAAATTGAAAACAAATGGATCAAACACGCACCTTAGCACACTCATGGCTTAGTGTAACTGGGTCTCTAGGGGTGCACTGTCTTCCTCCCTGATCAGTGTTAGTCATTGGCTTCCAAAAGATGCTACAATCGCGTTCTCCCGACTAAGAAGACAACTAGTACATCATTCACCGGATCATAGGTGTCAATTGATTCTGAAATTCAAGATAAACCTGATGTGTTGGATGGCGAAGGATTAGAACTCAAAGGCAGCGCACAAGCCCTGATTGATGGGCCAGCAATAAGTACGATCAGGGAAACCCTCTTTCGAGACGATGGTTTAAGCTAACTTCCATTATTTCTCATGTACAGAAGAAGCAATTTCGTTTCCAGATGCAGCTCATGAAATATCAGGTCAATCGTTGAGGTGTGGGCACTTTGCTGCCGTCAGCGTTCTCAACGCAGTTTGAAAAAAGTGAGACAGCCCCAAGATGATTGATCCAGGTGTACCTATCACACGATGGGGAAAACCCTGCAAATTATTACACAATGGTTTATTATTCTCATGAACAGCGTGACCTAGTATTACTGCTCCGAGACCCATCCCATTCGATTCAGCACCGAATACTAGTAAACCATACGAAACATGACCTGGCTACAATGGAACCACGAAAACTAAATATTCCCCAGGCACCCGTAAACGTCTGTAGGCATTTATGATCCGATGGAGGGGTGTGCAGAGGAAGTGGCCCTAACCTTCCTCCGCCCCGTCAGGCAAAAAGAGTCGGGGAAATTGGGACGGGGGCTTCCAGCGAACCCATTGCGAGTCGAGCAGGTGGGTGATTGAGTTTGATATGACGGGAGGGAGGAAGTACTAACGACGAAACGTTGACTTCTGCTGTAGTTCCTGCATTATACTGCTTTTCGTTAATTTTTTTAACCATTTTTTGCCCATAACAACCGTGGGCTTCGTCCAATCGGATTGCCGAGATGGCGGGCACAACTAGATACCAAATGGGATTTTGTGCGAAAGAACGAATTTTTTAGACCACGTTAAAGGCACAAAACGGCCCGGACTGGGGACGGCGGACGGACATGGCAAATTTGGAATCTCCATGTCTTGAAACGTAAAGTATCAAATTTTGAGGGGGGGTTGTAAAAAATTTTTCGTGACCGAAAACATAGAATGAATAATAAACCAAAAGTGATTTATAATACAACTGAACTCACCCGGGATGGACTGAGCACGTCTTTTATTGGTCCGTTGAGTTTGCTTTGTTGACAGTTGTCGCTTGAAACCAGAAATAAAGTAATCTAGGAGGTCAGTACTATCAAATAAAGTTTTAAAGTACACTAACTGAACTAGGCACTGTTAACAATGGTAAAGGAAGGTAAAAATACTTGAGTGCGTGAACAGATGACAGAAAATCGATGTTGGCGGACAGCAATTTTCACATTTCTGTGTGGTTCACAATGTTAATAAGAACACCAGAAAACATATGAAAAGGGGTTTTGAACTCGCCCAATTAAATTAACTTGCATCTGTTAGTAACTCATTTCTGATGCTAATAAATTTAGAACGAGAAGTGATAGGGACTTGATCAGATAGTCGCTGGTATCTCTGCTTAGAAGAAACGTTGTAAGATGAGCATGGAGTTTCAATTTGCGACTTCACTGAGAATGGAAGAAGCAGTGCTGAGTATTAGTGCTGCACAGCCCGAGCAGTAGGAGTTCCCATTTGGCATTTCACTGGGTGACGCTCAGTTGTTTAATTTCAACTTTTGGGTATCACGAAACATTACTAATGATCTCCCCCAAATCCCCTTTTGACAGTTTAGTTTTATTTCCAGGTTGTTACTGTGAAGAGGCTTTGCGTGAAGAAGCTGCCCCCTATTTTGACGATACAACTGAAACGGTTTGAATACGACTATGAACGAGTCTGTGCCATAAAATTCAATGATTACTTCGAATTCCCCCGCGTACTGGACATGCAACCGTATACAGGTTGGTACAACTTGATGTTTTCTAGGGCTGCCAATGAAACCGAATGAGCTAGGATGAAGTAAACGTGCCCATGTATGGAACGTTTAGTCTTGTTTCCATTATTCAGCACAGCGTTAAAATTTGATGGAGTATCGAGTATCCACTAGGTATTACAAGTATGCTCAGTATGCTCTGGGCCTGCCGTTTGATATTTGGCCACAACCCCGCACAGCTTACCAACTTGATGAGTCTGAGAAATTGTGAACTGTGATTTGAATTACCGGATACAAAAGGGCGACAGGGAACTTTAAAGAATTTATTATTAATTATGTGGTTGGTGGTACACTCAATTGAGGGAACACATAAATGAAAAGAAATGACTTGCTACTCGTACTCCCAATGTCCAGGACCGAGTGCCGAGAAATCCAACTCGAAATCGTGTGTGGCATACATCGGGAGAGCGTGCAAGATAGATGAAACCCGTTCCAGTGCCTTTCCCAATAGATGTTTGGAGTCGCTGTTGAACAAGTTCGAAAGGGTGGTGAAATTCCAAACGAGAGGAGGTGAGCGGGATGTAAAACGCTCTGAAACGATACAGAAGATGGGTATATCGAGTTTGCAATGATGATGAAGGTAGAATAATAATAAAAAAGTTATATCCTCGTTCCCTCCAGTGGTGGGCAGCAGCTGCAACGGGCGTCTTACAGCGCAAATGGGCTTAATGGAAAAAAATCAAAATTTATATTAAAAAAAATATATAAAATAAAAGTTTCTGCGGCTCACTTTGCTCTCGCTCAAAAAATGGAGCGAGATTATAATGTGAATTATGCTCAATATTTCCTCTTTGCGGTTAGATCTCCTTTTCCAAGTCCTTTTTTTCCAACAACAGTTCCGAAGCGACGACGGCGGCAACATGCGGAGGCTCCGCCGGCCTCTTCAACCGCAGGGCCTGGCTTGTCCCTCCCTTGAAGGGGCTGGCGCTCAGTGGGGACGCGGCTTCCCGCGCTTTTTCGTCGCATCCAAAATTGTGCCTTCACAAAATATAACGTTGTTATGTCATCATTTCGTAGCAGTATCAGGAAAGTGTGGGGTGGTGGATGTGGAACGGGAAGGAGTGTTATGTTAAGCAGGGTAATCTGGTTTGGCGGTATGAAGTATGCCCATACTCGTGGTTGGCGATTTGAGTTCCAAATACAAGTTTTATCTCCCTCTTGCGGTCGGTTCTAAGGAGTTTTGGCTTATGATGAGCAGATCTGTTTCTTTATCAAAATGACTGTTCCTGAACGCTTTGCAAACTGGCTCTTGACCCTCAATGGGCCAGCGAAAGTGGCACTGATGAGCCTGAGGGGAACTCCCAGAACACTATTTTGAGCTGCTTTCGCTCATACCACTAACACGCACGATTAAACTTCCAAGGGCGATAATTCGGAGCAATTAATGTGTTATCGGCTCGATTTGGATGGATTGCTCGCAGTCAGACTCCATGAGGCTCCTGAGACCAAGCCCAGTGGGTACCTTTTCAAGAGAAAGAGCCTCATAATCTGACTTTTACAGCCCTATAAAGGGTACAGCAGGAAGGAAGTATAAATTATGTCCCTATAATCCGCCTATTGCAGGTATACAGAGAATACAGCAGTCGATCCCCTAACTGCAGCGTGAGTGTACATTGTGTTATCCAGGGCAGCAGTTAAACCTAGTTATTATATCCATCGAGGACCACATGAAGGTGAGGTTGTAATACCCGAGTCTGGGATTTCTTGAGCATATATGGCGTATCTGATTATTAGTACTCTCTTTGAACTTCACTGTCAGCCAGTTCGTGACGGCGAGTTTCATTTCCTGATGAAGGTTTTGCTGCCAGAATTCATATAACTTTCGTCCATTTACAGAATTTTCCAATGATCGTCAAATAGTAGAAAATTTTAGTCAGAATCATCGTGGCTCATCCCTCTCAGCTCCTTAAAACTTCACATCTGCATTAAAAAATTCAAGTTTCAAAGAAAACTACCATTTGAACATAAAAATTCCTGCCAAATAAGAAGTTCCTGCGTAAATACAATTTTTAGAGTATTTATTTCTATCGGTTGTTTATTTCAAAGATAATTTGACATGCATAATTTTTATTTACAGTTTCGGGACTGGCCAAGTTGGAAGGAGAAGTTGACTGTGATGTTGTTGAAGGCTCAAAAGAAATGACTACTAAATATAATTTGACTGGTATAATAGTTCACAGTGGACAAGCAAGCGGCGGCCATTATTACTCCTACGTACTTCACAGGTGATTTAAGAGATATTATCTTTAGTAAGCTGGGGTCAATCGGGACAGGCACCACTGAATAGCCCTTTAATCCCTTGGTGTGATCTGTGCACGATTAAGGTCAAATGTATTTGCGCTAAAAGTTATTTTCGGTTGCGTTGAGGAATACAGGGCAAATGTCGAGAAGCTTCTCGTTGCATTGGCTAAATCGTGCACTTGCTCGTAACTATGAAAATCAAATCCTAATGATTAAAAGCCAATACTGCCTGAGAAGCCTTGGTAGCTTCTGCAGTGGCTTTAGTAGTGCCATGGTAACTTCCCAAAGTTAATCACGATCACGATAGAAGCGAGACTCCCTCATTCACCAGAGCACCAGTCAGTCACCCTAGTGGGAGTCCACATACCTCTCTAAGTTCACAGCACATACTCTGAAATTGCTCTCGTTTTTTGATGTGAGATGACTTTGAAACGAAGATTTGAAGAAAACTAAAAAAACGAAGTTTTTCAGCCGATTATATAAACTTTCCTCCTTGGTAAGCTGAGAAATACAAAAATAAAAAGTTTCTTGTAAGGATTCCATAACTTTTGTAGTTGATTTTTTTTAATCGATGAATTGCACTAAATGACATTTCTCCTTCAGATCGAAAGATGGTTCCTCGAAATGGTACAAATTCGACGACGGCGAAGTCTCTGAATGTAAAATGGAAGACGACGAAGAAATGAAATCGCAATGTTTTGGCGGCGACTATATGGGAGAAGTGAGTTGTTCAGCCTAATTAGATCGGAGTACCACAGATATTGTTTTAACTTGGTGATAAGTTAGTGTGTGAAAAACGGGTTTTGGGGATAGTATAGTTTGGGGATTGAGTTTCCTGTAGTAATGTGGGTGATTGAAGCACTCACAGCAGATAGTTAAATTTCGTTTTTAATGCGGGATTCACGAAAAAATGTTGCTTTTAGACTCCAAAAGTGAAGTGTTGTGATGAATTTTTCGTTTGAATAGGTTAACATTGAAAGGGTTAGAGATTATTTATCCAAACTATGTTATAAGTACAATAAGAGGAACATTTCTCATTGTCTGAAATGAGTTTGAAGGGCTCACCAAGTCTTGAAGCAATTGGGTTATATCCGCCAGTAGGGAAATTGCTAAAGTTAACGTACCTGTTAGGTGAGTCCGTCTCCTCTGGCTGGTGAGTTACTGTGGGCAAGCGCTTACGATGTAAAGACATCATCGTCTGGCCGTTAAGTCAGTGCTGGAGTCAGTCAGTTGGTCGTGGTCTTTATATACGAAGAGAAGGGTGAAAGGGATGATGGAGCGTCGGGGAAGGGGTGGGGGAGGAGGTCATGCACCTTAGGGGGAAACCCTCTAAAGGTGAGGAGACGGACTCGCCTAACAGGTACGTTAACCTCACCAAGTCTTTTATCAGCGCATGACAGAAATTTGTTTTTTGTTAGTATTTCGAAATGCAGTGATTTTGTTGGTCACAGCTCATAGCCCAACCTCTCACACCTGAGCAGTTGTAGAGCGATTTTCTGATTTAAATCGTTTCTACGAAGGTGAGTAATGTTTCACGATGCTTGGCTCAATCTGAGAGTGAATTGCGTTATCAGTTCACTGGTCGAGTTCACTCGTTCACTGTTCCCTCTCAACTGTTGTCTCCAATCTACGTATTTACTTAGCAGTTTCAATGAACTGAGTCATATTATGGCGCGATTCATTCACGCTTTGTGCATGGCCAAACTAAGTGAATTATATCACCTTCGGAATCTAGAGTTGGATGGTTCAGACGTTTTTCTAGTTTTTACCCAAAATACGGAAGCACAACTTGTCATGGATGTGAGTTGCAGTCAGTTCGTGGTGGAGAGAGAGGGATCTATCGTGTTGATTGCAGTCAAAGGGCAGGGCTCAGTTGTACATAGGTAAGTACTGCCACCCAGCCAAAAAAATGTCAATAAAAAGTGGGTTACGTCAACCAAGGCTTTGGACGTGTGCCAATTCTTGTAGGTAGGAGTAAAGGTCCTTAGTTGCAGCAACTCTACCAGCTTCTACAATTTTCTGATCCACGTGGATGTAGGTTCTCCTTATAGTGCCTGGCTCACCGATCTCCAATGATCGAAGTTTAAAATTACCCTCAGAAGCTTATTACTCTTATCGTTAATGCACACTTATAATACATTCTTCGGTTTTGCGGTAACATCGGTATCGAAAACCTTCGAACACTAGAGCTTGCCCACTGTTAGAAGTTAATATCTCCTCCATTGCACACATTTACCGACAGACTGAACCGAAGTCGAGACAGATAATCTCATCCTTATCATCATTTGCAAGCAATGAAGCCTGTTCTTGTACTCTTTGGAGCACGCATTGAACACACGTCGATCATGTGACCGCCAACCGTACAATTTTGATGACCGACGCCTCATCACCCTCCTTTCGCTGACTGCAACTCGCACGAAGCCTCGTGGATTGAAGCCCTTCATGTGTTGAAGGAAGATTAGTTCAGTTCTTGTCAGATGTTAGGACTGACGCACCCCTTCAGCTCTAACCCTAACCTTTTTTTTCTATGTGACTATCGAGGTAATGTACACAGGTTTGTAGGAGTGAGTTGAAAATTATGCTAGTCACCCACTTCACACGTATGCGGCGTTGGGAAGACTGAACGACTTGTGTTTCAAACCAATTAGGCGTTTTTCGCTGGTGGTTCCTGTTCTTTTGACTGTTCCAGTCTTATTTGTGGCAAATCGTATATTTAGTTCATTTGATGATCCAACATACTTGGTTTAACTTGTTAACTTTGTCGAGGAAGGGGGTTATTGGTGGAAAGTGTATGAAATAGACATGAAAATGTCCCCGAGGCTCTGAAAGCGTTTTAAGTATTTTCTCGCATCTTGTGGTTGTCTCCATTGAATCTTGAAAGTTTCCGTTGACTTTGTCAACTCCTCAGCGCTGATGGTTTGTGATTGTGGTTCTGTGACACTGTTCTGAGCTATGGTATAACTTGTGAATAGCGTCAAATTAAACTTTTTTAAAATTCACAGGTGTTCGACCATATGCTGAAACGAATGACGTACAGGCGTCAGAAACGATGGTGGAACGCATACATGCTTTACTACACACGGCAAGACGGGGAAGAGAGTGATCTAGTCAAATCAATTCACCACCTCTCCCTGCGTAAGTGTCATTCATACGACCTCTTTAAAAAATAAAAATAAATTTCGCTTCGTTTTTATTCCGATCTTTCTGTTGACGTTTAGAAACGAGAACTAACGGGATAATGAAAATGCCGGCCGCCATCGAAAGGAGCGTTTGTCGACAGAACATTAGTTTCATGCATACGAGAAATCAATTCAGTTCTGAGTACTTTCAATTCATGAGGAGGCTCGTCACTTGCACCGTTCCACCGCCTAATCGACAGCACAACGCTGACAAACCTGTAAGTTCAATTCTGGGCACGTTTACTGGTAATGCACACTCGTGAGGTGTTCCAGTTGGAATCATTTCTAGTTCTAGTGGTATATCAACTTTAATCTTGAGTCAACACGCTTGCGATTTCCTCACCTACTCCCATGCTTTCCCCTGAAAATTTATCGCGCATTTAAAGCCTGCATCGAGCTTTTAGCTTGCATGAAGCTGAAAGTTCAACTTCATGTTGAGTTTTTAACACTATGCTCATCTTTCAAGTGTTTTTCTCACTCAATTTTTCTCCTTGGATGTGTTAGGGAGTGCCAAACAACGGGGTTCAGAGTAAAAAGTTTTGAAACTCGGTTAGTTTTACTATTTTCCAATTGCAGTTCCGTTACTTGGATTTTAGGAGAAAGTCAATATAATATAAGTCTTTTGTGAATTCACGAGGATTTCTGTTTACAAAATATAAGGAGGTTACACCGACTGTTTACATCAGGGTTGCCACATATGTAAAAATGTTGGTTTGACACTTCAACACGACCCCCTCAAAACAACATGATTGAGAGAAAAACATCTTAATAATAGACGAGGAAAAAATAAACTTGACTAGATCAAAAACAATCACAAAGGACCTATCAAATAAAATTGAAAACAACAAAAATTAACATTATGGAAAATACTATTAAATATCATATTTTCACAGCTTCATCTAACCAGAACTTTTTCAAGAAAGTATTGATGCTTTGCAACAGGTAATGATTTAGTTAATGCATCGGCAAGCATTTTATCAGAAGGAATATGCATAATATCTACATTTTTCTTTTTCACGTGATCTTTCACGAAGTGAAAACGAATGTCAATATGTTTTGTACGATTGCTCACTCCATCATTTTTGCTTGTCTTAATAGCACCAGTGTTGTCGCAGAATACCTCAATTAGAGTGAGCAAATCATTAGGAAAAATGTCACTCACCAATGACCTAAACCACAACACCTCCTGTACACACTGACCGAGAGCCATATATTCAGCGTCAACAGTACTCATGGTTACTGTAGGTTGACGCCTAGAAAACCATGACACAAGCGAACCATTATACACCACACAAACACCAGAAACTGACCGTCTCTGAGTCAAGGCGCTTCCCCAGTCGCTGTCACAAAATGCGACAAGTTTCGGGCTTTCTTGGTCTTTCGGGGTCTTCTTGTAGCACAACTTTTGATTAATGGTTCCTTTTAAATATCGAAAAACTCTTTTGAGAGCTTGCCAATGCTGAGACTGATAGCAGAGATTAAGTCTGGACAAAACGTTGACTGCTTAACAAATATCAGGCCTTGATACCTGTGACAGGTAGAGCAAACAACCAACTGCTTTCTGGTATGGTACTTTGGGTTCAAAAGGCTGAATTCCATAATGAACTTTCAGGTAGTCCAAATTGGTCTCTAGAGAGGCAGAAACCTTCTTACAGTCATGCCAAAACGCTCCAACACATTTTCAATGTAATCTTTTTGCTCAATGAACAAAGTATGAGCTGCACGGTCCCTCCTGATCTTCCCAAGATCCTTCATCTCAAAATGCTCCTTTAAGCCCAATTCGACCCTTTTCTGCATCTCTTAATCGTTGGAAATAAGTAGCACATCATCAACCCAGATTGCGAGTATGGTAAGCTTACCATCCAGAGTGTTCCCAACAAAAACACATGGATCAGAGCGAGAACGTCCAAGTCCAAAATTCTGCAACACAGATGAAATCTTCTCGTAGAAACACGTCCAGCCTGCTTCAAGCCATACACAGCTCAGTGAAGCCTCCACACTTTCCCCTTTTCTGAGAGAAGATTGGTAGGTGGCATGACGTAGATCTCCTCTTCCACTTGAAGGTGAGGTTACACCGACTGTTTACATCAGGGTTGCCACGTATGGGCAAATGTTGGTTTGACACTTCAACACTGTTTCCTTATCAAAATGACCGTCCCTTAACGCTCATAGGAGAGTTGTATCAACCGAAAGTCATTGAGGTTGCACTCCAGCCTCCACCAAACCCAGATTTGTGGAGGTACGGCAGGTTGTCATTTAGCCAGTATCCGCGAAATGACCCTGGGGAATCACTTCCTTCTGGGAGTTCTTAATTTGCTTTTCCACCCGATCAAGCTATTTACTTGGATGGTAAGATTCAAACTGAGGGATCAATTGTGCTACGTTTTCCGTCATAACCTTCTTCACTATCATCTATGTTTTTATATTCTTGCTTAGTAGCAGTCAAGGAAGATTTGGCTGCTATTCCAACAACCATCGCTCACTGTCGTAGGAAACTGTAGCAGCACTTGGTTTCTTATTTTCTCCACAATGGAGGCACGAGATGTGCAGGATGTGAGAAAATAAGCAGAGCTGCGCATTGTAGTCGCCATAAGGAACCAGTGGTCCAGTGGCTTAATTCACTTTCTCCTGAGACCTTCGCGGATGTTGGGGGAAAAACTAGTACATGTCACGAGGCTTCCCTCCTTGCTTGTCATTTATCTAATGCCCATTCGTCTAGCTTAGCAAGTTTTTGTTCAGTGGGGAGGTCTATATGGAATTTGGCCCAGAGTGGAGGCAGATTTCTGTTCACTCAAGACTTGTCCATCATGCGCTCAATGGCCATGCCAAATGGTCACTTGAAGTGGTTCAGTAGTCTTGTAGGGCTGGGTGGTCTATAGGAGCGTTCCTCTCTAGGATTAGGCCCATGCTCTTCTTTGATTGACGCGATGCTACCCCAGACGATGGGCAGTAGCCAATCACGCCTAGGTGGAGGGCGTCGTACATGAGAATTGTGTCACACTAGCACACACGTCAAGTGGCGTTGCTAATTGCCGTAATGGTTTGCGGTGGACTACCGAAGGTGACAATTACACATTACAATGACATTAGCGGTGGAGCCACGTTTTTGATCAGAATGGCTACTGACTTTGCAGACGAATCGTCCCCTTTTTCTAAGCCACTGAATCAGTACTTAAACGTCCCTTTATATTGTGTGAAGTAAGGTAAGCGATCAGAGCTGGGTGTTTCATTTTCCCCATTGTCCCTTTATTGTCATTTACTACAATCCGAGCATAGTTTATTTGTTTCATTCTAAAAGGAGTTCATTTCATTTCTATTTTTCCCTGATTAAATTCAAGTGGGTCTTATTCGGTTTATAATTTCATTTCCCATTACTTTCTTGAGAGTTATTATTTTATTTATTTCATCAAGTGAGTATAATTGAGTGTATTTAATTTGTTCTTTTCTTTTGGGCTCGGACACGACTTTCACTCGTGTTCCGTACGTCGGTGATTAGTAGAATAATTCCCCAAGTACGCCACAAATTGGTAGCAGAGCTTTCCCGATTCACCCCTCTCGAAAATTCGTTGCGGTTGCCACGCTTATTTCCCGCATTCTCGCTCATGCAAAAATCGTGCACGTGTTCACGTTCCTGTTGCGTCCTGTCGTGTTCATTGCGACCCCTCCCGTCCCTCCCTGTTCTTGTTGATCATTACATAATCGACCACCTTATTCACTCCTGTTCATTCTTGCTCGGATTGTTCAACACTTCCCCATCATGAGTCGATCATCGTCTCCTGCACCCCCAAAATCCCTTGACGACACCCCCTTTTGTGACAAATGCAAATTTGCGCTTCCCCCAACGCAACACACCTCCACGATTAGCTGTGCCGAGTGTTTCTCCCTTTTGTGCGTTACGTGCGCCGCCGTTCAATTTTCGGCGTGGCAAAAACGCAGTCACGAAGCATGCCAAAAATATAAATGCCGCTTTTGCCGTACTCTGGCACCATCCCTTCCTCCCCCATCCGCTGACTCTAAGCCAACGGACGTCCCCAGCAGTCAAGCGAGTCCTCAGGATCTGCCACGATATTTAGAGGAACCACTCTCCACAATTCCCACATTCTATACCGACAACCCCATGAGTATCCTTGTTGAAATTACTCACAATATTCGAATGTGCCCCCGAAAATTTTTCGCAATTCATAAAAGTGATCTCCATTTCATAATGAGACAAACCTTGCGATGATAGTGCATTTGAGGGACTGGAGGTGTTGGCTGAAACGCCACTCCTCACCCGTATCTCACAGCTATAGTATAGTCCCATCTTACACCTTTACACCTGTAGTATAGCCCTTCTTTCCAATTGCACTAAATGAATTCGCTATAAAACGTCGCCGAAAAAATGTTTTTTTAAATTGATAAAATTACAACGTGTTTTCTATCATTGCAGGGCCCCGATGCCGAAGAGCTTTCTCTTTTATGCGTTCAAGTAGTTTCGAAGTTTTTATTTCACACTGGCTTTCACACAAAAAAGTGTCTTCGAGGCCAAGCGATTGATTGGTACGAGGCACTTCAGTACCATTTGAAGTCCTTCGCTTCTGTTAGGTCTTGGTTTACGCATAATATCCTCTTCAGGCATCCTTACAGGTAAATATTCTGGAACCTTACGTCGTATTATATTGCGTTTTATTACTTGAGTATTGAGTTGATTGGAAAGTGATTGGAATCCTGATTAATCCCTTTGTACCGTGACGAGCTTTTGTTCGTTTGTTTTGTTCCATCATTATTGTCTCCGAGTAGCGTAATGAGTAATTTACTGATGTATAAGTGTGTTTCCATTTTGAATCTGGCTTTTTACTTTCCTTGGCTCTTCGAAGTAGAAGGGAAAGTTATGTAATCGGCTAAAAAAAAATTTTTCCTTCGAAGCTGAAAGGTGAGAGCTGTTCCGGTTCTTGCCGTTTTTCTTCAGATCTTCATGTTTCAACAGCTTCATGGAGCGAAAGCAATTCAGAGTGAAGATCTGAATCAAATAACGTAATATTTAGCCAGAAAATTACCGCGGGACACCAAAATAAGCCCAATGAATCCAAAATTAACAATAATTATGGTAGTAATCAAAACAGAAAATACTTTTTCCCTTAAAAAGAGCTCTTACAATTATGATTAAATCCTGTGAATAAACAGCTTCAAATAACACTACATTAGCAGCAGCACAATAGCTTATCAAAAAGTTTGAAGATTCGAGCTTCGATTTCAATTTTCCTTATAAATGTCGTTCAAATGGTACTGAGTTTTCTTCAGATTTTTATGTTTCAGACCCTCCTGAGTCCGAAAAACACTATTTGGGCAAATGGTGTGTGTGTCTGTGAACGATTTTTAGAGAAACCCACCTATAAAATCAGCTCAAACTTCATATCTCGCCCGTAGGTTACCATGGGACGCCAAAATAAGGGTATGAACAAAATCCACCGAAAGTTAACTATAGTTATCATAGTGATTAAAACGCCAAATATTTTTTTCTCAAAAACGGCTTTAACGATTTTGATTAAATTTTTTATATTGGTAGCTCCCAATATGCCAACTATACCATAAAATTCTCATTTGTGGGAAAATGACGAGAGCAGCACAATAAATTACCAAAACTTTCAACGAAAAGCGTTTTTAGCGCAGTTTTTTCCTTATAAACTCCGCTGGAACGTTAGTAGAACGTTTAAAAAAATTGGTATTGTAGTCCAATCCAATACCTAAAGTGTGAGTGTTTGAAAACGCTCGTGAGATACATGGGGCTCGCTCCAATAATTCCTGAATTTCAACTACTGCCGTTTCGCTTACTACCAGTTCTAAACGTTTTTACCCAATAACTCTGCAAATGTAATTACTATTCTTCTTCAAAAAATTTGTGTTTACAGCCTCATTAATTATTTGTGTACCAATCGCTCAATAATGGTCCTGAAATGAGTACGAGCAGCACAATAAATTCCAGAACTGTAGGCACTACCGCTTCGTGCTGCTGTGAAGTGTTGTTTGACCAAGTTCAAATGAACTTAGTGGTAACCAATGGTGCGAGCATGTCAAGATGCAGGTGGCTGAGGAAAAAACCCAGCTAATCCTCTTGAAGGGGAAAGTGAATCATCCACCCACAATACTCATTGGCGGCCACAGGCTCCTTCTTGAAAAGCACGTCAAGTATTTAGGAGTGAATATAGGTGAGAGCTGGGGTTTCAACCAACACCTCCAGTCCCTTAAAGGCACTACCATTGCAAGGTTTGCCTCACTGCGTGCCATTACTAAGGCCACTTGGGGTGTGTGTTACCTTGACACTATCCTCATGTATAAGGCCATCTATCTAGGTGTGATTGGCTACTGCCCCGTTGTCTGGGGTAGCAAACTAACAGTCAATCAAAAGTGAGTATTGGCCCAATCCCAGAGGGCTGCACTCCTGTGGATCACCAAGGCCTACATGATTGTATCAACAGAAGCACTCCAGGTGATCACTGGTCAGTTACCAGTTGAATTGGCCGATGAGTGCATGGTTGACAAGTGGAGAGTGAAACGGGAGCTTCCCCCACTTTGGGCTGAACTCCGTGCGGATCTCACCACAGAACAGAAACTTGCCGCCATCGATGAATGGGCTCTAGAGAAATGGCAAGCGAGATGGGAATCGTCGTCAAAGGGACGTGATACGTATAAGTTCTTCCCCAACATCCGTGAACGTCTTTCGAGAAAATGGGTTGAGCCAGACCACTGGACGAGCCAGTTCCTCACGGGACATGGTGACTTCAATGCGCGGCTCCTCTTCTTTTCTCTGAAAGAATCTCCATTATGCACGTCTTGTGCCTCCAGTGCGGAGGAAACAAGAAACAGTGAGCGACGGTTGTTGGGACGGCAAACGAACTTAGCAGCACTGACTGCTACAAAGCAAGCCTATAACCAGTTCGCGAAGAAGGTGATGGCGAAGAAACGTGGTCATAGTTGATCTGTCCTTTTGAAACTTGCCACCCAAGTAAATAGTTAGATCAGGTAGAAAATGTACTTACGTGAGACAAGTGAAATATGAAAATGAAGAAACAAACAAAAAACTTCTACGTGAGATTAAAATAAAAACACAATTCCCTTCAAAATAAAACGAAAGGGAAATCAAAGTGGTTCTGTCCCGCAAAATGGATGGATCTGATCTTTCCGTTGGTAGCTGTAGAACTGCCGTTGTGAAGTAAGTTTTGCCTAATGCTGCAGTGGTTCTTACACTTTGACACAAGAGCTTGACACTTCAAAATCAGTCTCTGGGAATGCTCGAAGGTTGGATGCAGTGTGGAGTGATATCAATCGTCAATGTGGCTATCGCAGTCTTCATGGCACTGGGTCGCAGTGTCCGATAACTGTGTGACGTAAGGCAGAACAGCTTGCGAGGATGGAGAAAAAGGAAACACAGAAGCCCTTCTAACTATTGTTACGGGGGGGATTAGTATACGTCTACTGTGCAGTGCACTTTTGGGAACAAGTGCGGCGTCCTGGCTCATGGAGTGTAAGTAGGGTGTGATGCCTGTGTTGACAGCATTCACACCTGTATGTTGAGTGACAGCTGTTCCGCGTGTGTGAGGCTGCCAGACAATTCGTACACAGATTGTGCTCTTCCACGTAGATTCTTCGAGCCTCCTGGCTGGAGTTGAGGAAGCGTGGACACTTCTTTACCCCATGATGTTTGCCGCGAATAGGGAAGGGATGTTGCTCTGGCGATGTGGGTTTGTGTTGACCAGGCCATTTCGGAGGCACGTGGTTTCCCCGGACTCGTTGTTTGCGAGGTCGTTCGTGGACAGACACGCAGGAAGATGTCGCTGTTGATGCATCCGTAGGTTCATCCTGCTTCGCTGCTAGATAAGCATTGACCTTATCTATGTATATGTGCACACTAGAAGCTCCTTTACATCTGTCCTGCCTTCCTCCAAGCAGCCGTCGTCGATTGAACACAAAGCTGTGTTCAACTGTTCGTCAAGAACGGGCAACGTTCGAACATAATGACGGGCGAGAGAGTAGGTCACAGCAATAGGGCAGAAAAATTGAAGGTGGGGGATCAAAAATTCCCATCGCATTAGAAGAACCTTCAAGTTTTTCCGCGTGGCCGGCATCTCGAACTAATGCAGGGGAAGTTCGACTACTAGTTGGGCGCCAATGTTACGGGGGGGGATTAATATCGAAGCGATATCGCACTAAGAGAGTCGGGAAGTTAGTACGATATCAAGCCGAATGCAATTGAAACAGGGAGTTTTATTCGTGAATTACATTCGAATAAGTTTTACCACCACAGACAGGGAACTGAGTGGGAGCAAACGCGAGTGCGGGCAACACAGCGACGAGGGAACCAGCTCGGTTACAACTAACTGCTGCGAAGTCTCGAGCGAATCGGGGCATTTGAGGTGCCCAGTCATCATAAATGCCCCGGACGAGCCTCTGCTGAATCGAAGGGTTTGGTTCGTCCCGTAGCACACTCAATGATCAGGCACTAACTGCTAACTGGTGAGTGGCTATGGTCTCTACATCAGTGGGTGCTGTGTTTTCGACAGCGTCGTCAATTTTTCCTATAGAGAACTGAAAAGTGAGACGTGTACCTTTCCATACTTCCCTTTACAGCACAACCATTAGTGCTGGTTGATTTTTTAAATTATTTCTGGACGGTTGCCTCTTTCAGGAGATTAATTTTGGTTTAAATCATATTCATAGTATTATTTTTGAAGTTAGTTTTCCCAAACGAAAGCAAACTAAAAATTCCGCTGTCGAATTTTCTTGATGAAGTGTCACCCACTCTGGCTGTCGATGCCCCAGGAGTTTGATACATTGGATTTGTTTACCTCTTTTGTGTTGATGTCGCGTCGGAAGATCCGTCCTTTTGTTTTCAAATCACCTCTTCACCTCTGCCCTCGCAATATCAACAACTGTACGATCCCTCTCCCCGTTTGCTGTCTCAAGACTTGCCGGCCGCCGCTTCAGTATCGCCTCACTTCTCGTTCTAAGCACCGTCACCTTATTGTTTGTTCGTCATCGGAAATTGTTCCGTTCTTATCGCCATCTTGCCTCGTGACTGCCGCTTTCTTTTTTTTTCTTTTCGCCAATTACCAATTCACAGACCGAGACCTCTGTAAGTACAGCAATGAAACTATACTCAGCTTTTTGCGGGAAATAAAACGATGCTGTACGCCCAACCAGCTCTACCCATTATTTTCAGTTTCTGCTGGGTACGCATGCAGCACGGAAACCCTTCATCTCGCGACATACACTATTGCCATTCGACCAGTCTGTGGAGTTTTTCAGCCTCCTCGTCTTGATTCTCGCCCTCTACTCGACTATCAATCGTCGCCGCAGGTTCCCCTTACCCGTCTCAAATGGTCTGATAATTAGTTCACCCGTTTTTCTTCTCTCGTCGCTCCCCCTTTGTTTTCGCTGTTGTTAGGATTACCTTTAAGACCTCACCTAATTTAGAAATTCGCCCTTTATTCTTTCTGGCCAGAAGAAACAGCATTATTTTATTTTTGCCTACATTAAGTTTTTTCATTGTCAATCCACCGAAAAAGTGTTGAGGAATTTTATTAAATAAAAGAGTTTGTCCAGAGTAAATGGTTGTTTGAATTCTGAACACCACGCCTTGGCGCAAATAAACATTTTGGTAGCAGAACGTGGTTCTTCAGCACTTCTAGGTGGCGTAGGCATCATTCAGCAGCCATTATTTAAAAAATTATAATAATATTTTTTGGGCACACATAGTTAATTTGTTGGGGCATCTATCCGATAGGTACCTACCTACATAATCTCAATTCCTTTAGTTTATTCCCTACTTTTCGTTTTACTAAACACGAAAAACTAGGTAAGACCTGTCCACTTAGTAATTATTGTATTTTATTTTTTAATATTTTATTTCCATTGCATTTTCCCAATGTCAACCCAGCCCTCCTTATCGTCTCGGCAGCGTCGACTTCAAACTTACGCCAAAGAAATTCAAAATATCAACGACTATGGGCGTGCCGCCGTCAAAGACAAAAAACATGTCAGTATTTTCAAAGGTATGTTCAAGGCGTTGGATAGATATTACACCAGTTTTGAAACTACTTGGGAAGAATGTCTAGACCTCGTTGAAGCAACTGCCAGTGAGGCAGCTGCAGCAGTGACCTTTCCTGAGTGAAGCCGATGCTATTTTACAAAAAACCACACGTTATTGTTATTACGGAGCCAACAGCAATTATGAGGAGCTTTTCAATAATCCGAGTAAGTCTGGTCAAGGGATCGTTGCTGCTTCTGGAGATACAACTACAAGCATCCATGAAAGATCAAACTTACCTACAATACCTCTTCCTCGATTTGATGGAGAGTTGATAAAATGGCCTAATTTCCGTGACACTTTCACTGCCTTGGTTAAAGATGATGACAATTTATCAGCTCAGCGTAAATTTCTGTACCTCAAGTCCTCTCTAGCTGGGTCTGCGCTCGCTGTTGTAGCCAATATCCCAACAGAAAGAAATAACTTCAATTTGGCGTGGGAAGCCCTAGTCGCCGCCTATGATAATAAAAAAGAGTTTTGGCTTCTACCTATCTCAATCAAATTTTGAAATTTAAGCCCATTCAAGGCAAACCCTCAATTGACTCGTTGAAAGCGTTTCTCTCTCTTGTCTCCGACAGCGTCGCCGCATTTCACCTCCTCGGAATAAAAGAAGAGAGCAAGTTCATTTTATTTTTCCTGGCAGTCCGTTGCCTAGATGACCGCTCCAGAGAGCAGTTTGAGAGCTCAAATAAAGACGACTTTCCTACATTTGAACAATTGAGCTCTTTCGTCAGACAACGAGTGACTACACTTGAATTAACTGCTGCGCAAACAGGTCCTACTTCTAGTTCGTCTTCAGCTAAAAATCACCTAACTAACAAGAATTCTTCTCGTAACAACGCAATTTTGTTTACGCAGAATGATACGCCGAAGCCAACGGAGTCTTCAAGAAAAAAGTGTATTGTTTGCCTAGACGAGCCCCATTCTCTCATCCGATGTGACAAGTTCCTGAAAGGGTCGGTGTCTCAACGACAAGAATGGCTTACTTCCTTTCGTGGTTGTAAAAATTGTTTATCTTACAACCACTCTACGAGTCGGTGCGAGTCGAAATATCGTTGTCGTCATTGTAAAAAACGCCACCATTCTTATTTACATCGAGATACTCCTTCAGATTCAGTCCAACCAGGTTCCATTTGCTCCACCCCAACCAACACTCCAGGACCCTCTAGTCACTCAACAGCTGCCCTACCATGTTGTTACCCTCTCAAGCCAAGAATCTCAGGTAATTCTTGGTACTGCATTAGCTGAAATACAGGATATAAGAGGAATTTCCAAAAATACGATTGGTGGTGGATTGTGGAAGTCAACACTCATTTTTTGTCCCAAGCCTGTCTGCGTAGATTGGGTTTGACAACCAGCAGTTATGAACGCAGTATTTCAGGAATTGGTCAAACTGCAGTAGAAGGTGCTCATGGTAAAGTAAATTGTGTTCTTCGGCCAACAACAATAGCTCTGTCAACATGAAAACAACTGCAATTGTAATAAAAAATATCACAACCTTTTTGCCCAACCACAACATTCCATTAGATCTATGCGCTAATTTTTAGACTTTGAGCTCGCAGATCCTAAGTTTTTCAAGCGGCTCAAATTGATTTCCTTCTTGGCGCAGAACTCATTGGTGAAATTTGGACTGGGCAAACTATTTCCATTTCTCCTGACTGTCCCAAGCTCTATCCTTCAGTTTTTGGCCACATAGTCATGGGCAAATTCGCTTCACCTGGATCCTCTTCCGAGCCAGTCACACTCTTCACCCATACCAGTGATGTTGATCTTCACAGAGTTTGCGTCAGTTCTGGGAAATTGAAGAGCCAAAGCCCATTGTTGTTAAAAACCCAGACGCCCAGAAATGTGAGGACTACTTTAAAAACCTATTATCGGTTGCCGTCTGGACAATATGTTGTTCGTTTGCTCCTTCAAAGAAGAAGCCTTTGCCAGATTTGTCCTCATCTGCCACCATATATCTGAGAGGAGATTTCACAACTTGGAAGCTAAATTGAAACGAAACCTGAGCTCCAGGAGCAATACAAAAAGTTTTATGAAGGAGTTCATTACCATGGGACACATGGAGCTTGAGAAGGTCATTGTCAGCTCCCAAGTACGTCATTCCTCATCACTCAATTGAAAGAAGATCGCAATGAATTAAAGCTTAGGGTAGTTTTTGATGGCAGTGCTCAAACACCTCATGGCTCTCTAAATGACCACCTCTTAACTGGAGAGAAATTGCAAACTGACCTAAGGAACATACTGCTGAACTTCCGTGCTCATGCCTTCGTCTTTGTAGCAGATATCGTCAAAATGTATCGCTCTATCCTAGTGGACCCTCAGGATCGTCCCTATCAATGCATCAAATGGCGTTTTGATCCCTCTGAAGCCCTGGAAAACTTATGAAATCCAGACTGTAGTGTATGGCCTCAGCTGCTCACCTTACCTTGCCCTTCGAGTCGTCGCCCAGTTGAAGCAGGATGAAGGTCATCGCTTTCCATGGCAGCCAAAATCATGGAACGGGACATCTACGTGGATGACATCGCCAGTGGAAGTAATTCGATATCTGAAGCACTTGAGCTTCAACAACAATTGATTGCCATCCTCAAAGCTGGTGGTCTCATGTTAAGTAAGTGGGCCAGCAATTCACCTGCACTCATGGAAGCTGTTGCTGAATCACCGACATCCAATCCAGTCCCACTCGACTCCCATGCACCCAGTGTGTCACTGAAAATATTGGGTATGGAGTGGAACCCCACGACCGATGATTTCTCCTATCGCATAACAGAACTTCCTCACGCCTCAACCAAACGCACCATCCTCTCCCATGTGGCTAAGTTATTTGACCCATTAGGTCTCCTTGCCCCCACAATTTTCTTGCTCAAAGGATTCATCCAAGAAATTTGGAAACTTGGTCTTGGTTGGGATGAGGAAATTCCTACCCTCCTTCAAGTACGTTGGGTTGAGATCATGAATCAGCCCTCTTTTGGCGTCACTCAAAATTCCTCGCTGTGTTGGTTCACCTCAAGCTAGTCAGTACCAAGTTGTAGCTTTCAGTGACGCCAGCACTAAAGGCTGTTGTGCAGCTCTCTACTTGCGCACCCAACCCCTGAAGGGACCAATGTCTCGCTTCTCATTGCCAAAACCAAACTTGCTCCTGTGAAGACCATAACTGTGCCCAGGTTAGAGCTTTGTGGAGCGCTGTTGCTGGCTGAACTCTACAGTTCCATTGAAGAGTTTCTGCAGTTCTTCAATGGCCAACTAATGGAACCTAAATTTTTTACAGACTCAACCATCGTACTCAGCTGGCTTCACACTCCCAATGCACCGTTTGAAGACCTATGTTTGCAGTCAGTATCGCAGATTATTCAACTCACACCTGTTCATCATTGGGCTCACATTGATTCAGGCATGAACCCCAGTGATTGTGGATCAAGAGGACTGTTTCCAAGAGAGCTTTCTTAACAATTCATTGTGGTTCCATGGCCCATCTTGGTTGAAGGAGCCATGGATCAATGGCCAACTTCTAATTTCCCTCAATCCCAAGAGTTGCCTGAGTTGAAAGAAGCCGCCGTTTCCTGTCCTCAACACTGCCTTCTTCAACTCCCTTCCTCGAATGGATGAAGCATTTTTCATCATTTTATAAACTCCTTCGCGTAGTGGCGTTCTCCGGCGTGGACTCTATTGAATCATAAGACTCCATCAAATGTTCGTCATGGTTCCTTAACTACAACAGACATAGATTTGGCTTTGACATGTTGCCTCAAAGCTGTGCAATCACATCAAGGCTTATTGACCCCACCAACAAAGGTTCCAAAAATATTGAGATCACTTCAAGAATTTAGCCTTTTTCAAGATCAAAATAATATTTGGAGAGTTGGTGGGCGGATTCGACACTCCGAAATTCCATATAACAGGAAACATCCCATAATTCTTCCAGCTCATAGTCATTTCACAGTCTTGTTAGTGGACTATTATCATGGCTTATCTTCACCCAAATCCAGGCACCTTACAAGCCATGCTTCAGACCAGGTTTGGATTGTCCCTTCTCTTAGACGTCTGGTCCGACGCCGAACATTTATGTGCCTGAAATGTTTTAAGCTGAATGCCAAGACAATTCCACCACCCATGGAGATCTTCCTGCATACCGCCTCCAAAATAAGCGAGCTTTTACTCATTCTGGTGTTGATTTTGCCGGTCCATTCACAATGAGGAGTCGCTGCGCCGAAGGCTGCTACGTCAAAGGTCTACCTTGCCTTATTCGTATGCATGGAGACTAAAGCTCTCCATTTGGAAGCAGTCACCCAGCTTACAACCGACGCCTTCATAGCCGCCTTTGACCGCTTCTCTGCCCAAGAGGGTTACCATCTGAGATGTACTCGATTGTGGACTAAATTTTGTTGGGGCTTCTAACAGATTCAAAGAATTTGCACAGTGGTACAATGACCCTCTAACTAAAGACCAACTGAATCAATACTGCACTCCCAAAGGCGTCAAATGGAACTTCAACCCTCCTCATGCACCACATTTTGGAGGGCTTTGGGAATCCGGAGTGAGGTCAGTCAAACGTTTGATGGCAACCACTGTGGGAGAGACTCCTCTATCTTATGAAGAATTTGCCACCTTATTTTCCAGGTTTGAAGCTGTCTTAAACTCGAGACCATTGTGTCCCCTATCAACCGATCCAGCGGAGTCTGACTTCCTATCGCCGGGACATTTCTTGGTGGGCGGCCCGCTTAGCTTACTCCAGAGCCACCACTCTTGGCCTTGAGAGAGCACTGCCTTAGCAGATGGCAACTCGTCAAGAGGATGTCCCAAGGGTTCTGGAAGAGATGGAACCTCGAGTACCTGACCACTCTCCAGAAACGAACCAAGTGGACTTCTTCATCACCCTCACTTCAAGTTGGCACTCTTGTCCTCATCAAGGATAGCAATGCTCCAGTGATGTCTTGGCCATTGGGACGGATCGCTGCTGTTCATCCGGGGAAAGATGGAATCAATCGTGTCATTTCGGTCAAAAAGGGATCCTCAATCTTTAAGCGCCCAGTTGTCGATGTTGTGCCACTCTTGCCTCTATCATTTCCAGCTTTCGAATAACTTAAAATTTAAACTCCAAATTTTGGTGGGCGGAATGTCGATGCCCCAGGAGTTTGATACATTGGATTTGTTTACCTCTTTTGTGTTGATGTCGCGTCGGAAGATCCGTCCTTTTGTTTTCAAATCACCTCTTCACCTCTGCCCTCGCAATATCAACAACTGTACGATCCCTCTCCCCGTTTGCTGTCTCAAGACTTGCCGGCCGCCGCTTCAGTATCGCCTCACTTCTCGTTCTAAGCACCGTCACCTTATTGTTTGTTCGTCATCGGAAATTGTTCCGTTCTTATCGCCATCTTGCCTCGTGACTGCCGCTTTCTTTTTTTTTCTTTTCGCCAATTACCAATTCACAGACCGAGACCTCTGTAAGTACAGCAATGAAACTATACTTCAGCTTTTGCGGGGAAATAAAACGATGCTGTACGCCTAACCAGCTCTACCCATTATTTTCAGTTTCTGCTGGTACGCATGCAGCACGGAAACCCTTCATCTCGCCGACATACACCTATTGCCATTCGACCAGTCTGTGGGAGTTACTCAGCCTCCTCGTCTTGCTTCTCGCCCTCTACTCGACTATCAATCGTCGCCGCAGGGTCCCCTTACCCGTCTCAAATGGTCTGATAATTAGTTCACCCGTTTTTCTTCTCTCGTCGCTCCCCCTTTGTTTTCGCTGTTGTTAGGATTACCTTTAAGACCTCACCTAATTTAGAAATTCGCCCTTTATTCTTTCTGGCCAGAAGAAACAGCATTATTTTATTTTTGCCTACATTAAGTTTTTTCATTGTCAATCCACCGAAAAAGTGTTGAGGAATTTTATTAAATAAAAGAGTTTGTCCAGAGTAAATGGTTGTTTGAATTCTGAACACCACGCCTTGGCGCAAATAAACACTGGCATAAAGAATTAGGCAAACTGGGAATTTAATTGTCGAAAAAGAAATACTTTAACAACAAAAATATTACGCGCGCACTCGAATGAGTGGAAAAGTAAAAAAGGTAATAAGGTAGACAGGTTACACCTTGAACAAGGCGACATTTGTAGGAGACGTTTCTGTCGCCTATATTGCTTAGCTATATTATGAGATACAACAGGTGCCATACAAAACATATATGAATTGACTGATAGTTAATAGCGGTAGCTTTATATTAATTTTTTTTACTTAACTTTTCGTCTCTTTGAATTACAGATTTTGTGAATACCTTCTTAGTTGTCCCACAACGGAAGTGAGGACTGTTTTCGTAAGAATCATCGTTTTTTTAGCCCATATTTCGCTGCACGATGGGCCTTGTCCTCCGCCTATGGTCAACGCTCGGAGTTAGTATTTTTACGTTTCTCAGTACGAAAATGTGCGTTATCGAAACAAGTTTTAGTAGTTATGTTTCATTATTTTGATGATATTGCTTCTCACTCCAAACAAAAAAAAAAAGAGTAATGTAAGGTGTTCTTTCAATGCCTACAGTAGAAGGGCTGACGGTGTCGAATGTAAACAATTGACCCAACCAACCCTCAGTTAGCATCTTCTCTGCACGATAGCAGCCACAAGCCATATGGGAAATAAGTACACAGAGCTATTATCACAGCTGTCTGAACTAGCCCTTAATGCACTTCCAATTTAGTTTCTAGTTGTTTCATGTTTTTGTAACGCCCTGTACGTATCAGCGTTTATTACCTCTAGTGCCCTTTGTTATTAATCTGACACCTCCCGCTTCTTTTTAGCGATTCTGTTCGACCCGACGGCGACGATGAGTGATCATCTGCTGCAAGCGGTTTTGTCGATGCTTCACAAAGAAGTGTCGGAGCATGGTAGACAATTGCTGCATTACTTCACTTTATTCCACATGTATTCGTCTCTCGGAATTGAGGAGAAAACTCAACTACTCAAAGTGAGTTTACTGTTTCGTTTCAAAATTGATTTAAAATCGTATTTTCTTCGTTGAAAGATCGAGGTGTTCTTTCAGATAATATCTGATGCGAAGCGTCGCACAACTTTTCGCCACTTAGATTGAATGAGGTGCTATTTATGCTATTTATTTATCTTGAATAAACACATTTGGCCTCCTTCTTTTCATCCTTGTCATCAATGGCGTTTGCGCTGAAATGAGCCAGGTCAATTTCATCATCTACGCTGATGATGTTAAGGTCTTCAGACAGCGTTCAGATTGATGCCAACTGTGCTCTCGCAAGATAGCCTCTACTCCCTCGCTGACTGGTCGGCCAGTGTTGGCCGTTCTCTCAACCCAGCAAAATGTGCAATAACATCCTTCCATCGCACCCACGCTCCTGGTGCTCCCCACATACTCTTATTTACAACTCACCCCTCACTCGTCACTAGGCTATCCTTTACCAACCATATTGTTCCCTCTGCTTTCTGAAACAAAATGCATGGGAGTTCACTTATCTTTCTGCCCTGACTACCCTTTTACTTTCCTTGCTCTACGAAGTAGAAAGGAAAGTTATGTAATCGGCGGAAAAAAAAATTTTGAGTTTTATTCAGATCTTTAAGTTTCAGACCCCCCTAAGTCTGAAAAACACTATTTGGGAAAATGGTCTGTGTGTATGTGTGTCTGTGAACGATTTTTAGAGAAAGCCACCGTACCAAATCACCTCAAACTTCATATCTCGCCCGTAGGTTACCATGGGACGCCAAAATAAGGGTATGAACAAAATCCACCGAAAGTTAACTATAGTTATCATAGTGATCAAAACGCCAAATATTTTTTTCTCAAAAACGGCTCTAACGATTTTGATTAAATTTTTTATATTGGTAGCTCCCAATATGCCAACTATACCATAAAATTCCCATTTGTGGGAAAATGACAAGAGCAGCACAATAAATTACCAAAACTTTCGACGAAATCGAATTTAGCGCGGTTTATAGATAAAACAACCGTACCAAATCAGCTGAAACTTGATGTCTAGCCTACAGGTTACCATGGGACGCCAAAATAAGGGTATGAACAAAATCCACCGAAAGTTAACTATAGTTATCATAGTGATCAAAACACCAAATTTTGTTTCTCAAAAATGGCTCCAACGATTTTGATTAAATTTTTATATTGATAGCTCTCAATAAGGCAATGATACCATAAAATTCCCATTTGTAGGAAAATGACGAGAGCAGCACAATAAATAATCAAAATTTTCGACGAAAAGCGTTTTTAGCGCAGTTTTTTCCTTATAACCTCCGCTGGGATGTTACTAGAATGTTTAAAAAAAATTGGTATTGCAGTCCAATCCAATACCTAAAGGGGGAGTGTTTAAAAACGCTCATGAGATACATGGGGCTCACTCCAGAAATTCCTGAATTTCAACTACGCCCGTTTCGCTTACTACCAGTTCTAACAGTTATTACCCAATAACTCCACAAAAGTGATTACTATCCACTTCAAAAAATTCGTGTTTACAGCCTCATTAATTATCTGCGTACCAATTGCTCAATATGGGTCCTGCAATGAATATGAGCAGCACAATAAAATGTTGAACTGTAAGCGCTACCGCTTCCTGCTGCCGTAAAGCGCTATTTGACCAAGTTCAAATTAACTGAGTGATAAATGAATTGATTAAATCGAATTGGCCATGTACAAAGTGAATTGTTGTAGAGCTAAGGAAAGTTGTGTGTTGCAACGCACCAGATATTTGAGCACTCTTTCTTCCTATTCTCGAGTGAGTGCATCGAGTCTTCCTTTACTGCATGGCCTTCAAGATGACCTGACTTTGAGTAGTTTGATGACTGCTGTATCAGCTCCCTGTGGGCTGACTCGATAGTCCCTGCCTTCTCGCTACTAATTTTGTGATCTATTATAAACTAACCTTCATTGTAAACCCCACCGTCTGTGGCTGCTAGTAAGTAAGGGTATAACCTTTTTGTCGAGTTTGGGAAGACGGTTACTACAAAGAAACGTGGCCACAGATAATCTGCCCTTTCGAAACTTTCCACCGAGTGACTACAGGAGACTGGCTAAATGGGAACCTGTCGTATCTGGGCTTGGTGGGTGCAGAACGAGTGCACTGGCTTTTGCGCGATAGCAAACTTGCAAACTCCGTGACATGAGTGATTGATGTAACTCTCTCAAGAGGGTTCAGGAATTGCCATTTTGATATGGAAACAAACCTGTTCATCCAAGAGTAGCTATAGCGGCACATATTGGCCACATCGTTTTTCCTAAAGACCAGTAAACCTCTGGACTTCGTTGATGGATACCAGGAGGTACGCTCCATTCTGTGTAAATGATTATTGTAGTGCCCCCCCCTCCCATTTCTTCATTCTTAGTTACCTGTACCAGTCTCCTGGTGGCTAGGCTTACTGTTGGTGCAGAGATATTACTTAAATGTGTTACCACCACATAAGGCTGCCGTTGAGATTCTTTAGAAACACATCGCCAAGTTTGATGCAACAATACGCCTGTTAAGGTGACCTAATTCATTCTGGATTTCTGTTAACCATGTTCAACACAAAAATTAGAAATGGCGAGTTTTACCACAGGTGGTTGGAAAGAAACCCTGCAAATTATTACACAACGGTTTATCATTCTCATGAACAGCTTGACCTAGTATTACTGCTCCGAGACCCATTCCATTCGATTCAGCATCGAAAAATACTAGCAAACCATACGAAACATAACCTGACTACAATGGAACTACGGAAACTAAATATTCCCCCGGCACCTGTAAGCGTCTGTAGGCATTTATGATCCGATGTCGGGGCATGCGGAGGAAGTGGCCCTAACCTTCCTCCGCCCCATCGGGGAAATTGGAGCGGGGACTTCCAGCGAACCCTCGGCAATTGGCGCGAGGTTGTGAGGCGAGTGGGCGGGTGGTTTTGATGAGGCGTGAGGGAGGGAGTACTAATGACGAAATGTTGACTTCCGCTGTAGTTCCCACGAGTTCTTTCAACTAGTAGACTCTAATAATTACTGTAAAAGCTTGACCTAGTATTACTGCTCCGAGACCCATTCCATTCGATTCAGCATCGAAAATTAACCATACGAAACATGACCTGATTATAATGGAACTACGGAAATTAAATATTCCCCCGGCACCTGTAAGCGTCTGTAGGCATTTATGATCCGATGTAGTGGTATGCGGAGGAAGTGCCGGTCTCATTGGCCCTAACCTTCCTCCGCCCCATCGGGGAAATTGGGAGACTTCCAGCGAACCCACGGTAGATAGCAAGACGTTGCGAGTCGAGGGGGCGTTGCTAGGCGAGCAAGTGGGTGGTTTTGATGAGACAGGAGGGAGGGAGTGTTAACGACGAAACGTTGACTTCCGCTGTAGTTCCCGCGAGTTCTTTCAATTAGTTGACTCTAATAATTATTGTAATTTCCCTATACACAGTTGTACACGTGTGATATTCATTCCATACGACCCAGGATGTAAATATACCTTGAAAACGATATGAAACACGGCTTATTTGCGATTATACTGAGTTTTGTTAATTTTTTCTAACCATTTTTTGTCCGTAACAACCATGGGCTTCGTCCGATCGGATTGCCAAGATGGCGGGCACAGCTAGATGCCAAATGGGATTTATGTGCAAAAGAACGGATTTTTTAGACCACATTAAAGGCACAAAACGGCCCGGACGAGTGACAGGCATTGCAGATTTGGAATCCCCATGTCTTGAAATGTAAAGTATCAAATTTTGAGGGGGGGTTGTAAAAATTTTTTCGTGACTGAAAACATAGGGTTATTATTCAGAATGAATAATAAACCAAAACGGCTGATTTTCAATTTACGAGTAGTTTTTAAATAAAGCATGAATTCCAAGTTCGCGAATCACTAGATAGAATGCTTCATGTTTGTGTCTGCTATTCTAGTTAAATGTTCCTGCAACGTTCATGGCTGTGGCGATTGACGAAGGACCTGGTCCAGCTATCAAATACCAATACCCTGAGTTCACCAAACTGCACTGCGTTGTCTCCCAGCTCATCAGGTGCTGCGACCTTACTGCGTCTTCAAGAATACGATCGTTTTATGCGGTTAGTTACAACCTTCACAGATTCTACTATACAAAACGCAAAAAAATGTGTGCGAGTTCTGAATTGTTTGAGATACAGGCTTCAAGAAAGTATTTATACCTTAGGATCCGTGAATTAAAACTGCAGGATGGTTCTAATAAGTCTACGGTATATGTTAAATGACTAATTGAAACTGATGAGTGAAACAGAAATGAGTGATAACTGAAACAATGTTCGGGTACTCCTGCTTTGCAACGTAAAATGCCACGCCACCAGAAACGACGATCTTATTCGCATCGTGGGTAGAAGAGACCTGCTCAAGCCCTTCAACCCAGGGCTGCTCAATCCTGAGATAGGTGGCGCTAGTGGCTTCCACTTCCAGGGGTGCACCGATGTTCCACTGACTGGCCCAAAATCGGGATGAGAACATTATGCCAGTCCTGATGTCGCACACGTCCATGCCTCCTAAAGAATGTCAGGTATTTCCTGCAAGAATCTTCTTTGCTGTCGATCAAAGACCAGAAATCGCTCCCTCTCGAGTCTCCTGCATTCGACCAGGGCGTGGTAGGGAGTCTCCTCATCTGTACACCGAGGAGTGATGACAATGCCCACTGCCATGTTGATTTTACAGTGCAGCGTGATGATCCCCACAATCTCCCTCAGTCCTTCCACTCCATCCCTGAGCTAGCATTGGGAGTGCTTCACTTCTGCAGCATTCTTGATTGTCTGATGCATTCTCCTGACATATTCTCCCACAGTCCTCCTGACTAGTGACAGAGAAGTCTCCTAGTGAGGAGGAGGTGGCCCTATAGGTCTTTTTGACGAGAAGGTAATACTGCCCAGAATAATATGATTCTGAAGGCAGAGGTTTTTCTTTACCTGGTGGAAAATGAAGTAATTGCGCATTATCTCTCCAAATGCCTGCAAAAATTTGCCATAGTGAGTCACGAGGCTTTGGTTTGGGTCGTGATTGACCTATTGATTCTGATTATGTGTGTTCTCTTCCATAGTTAGCACTGCTTTTGCAGGTTTAATCAGGAGGCTGAGCTGTCTTATCTGTGACGGCATCCCTTCCTTGCTTCATAGCAACATCATCTGTTACTAAACCCAATAAATTAGATCATCCCTGTTTCATTCAGTAAACACTCGGGAACTCATGTACGGTACTATCAGCGAAGAAACGTGGCCACAATTGATCTGACCCTTTGAAACTTGCCACCCAAGTAAATAATTAGGTCAGGCGGGAAACCATATTAATCCCCCAGGGTGATGCCTTCTCTTGGTAACATATGGATATCGCTGCACCGGGGGAACTGGCTAAATGACAACCTGCCGTACCTCCTCAGGTCTGGGTTTCGTTTGTATTGAGCGAGTGCCTGTGCTCAAGTTGCAAAACCCACAATCTTCATGACTTTCGACTGATATAACTCTCTCTCATGATGGCCTAGCGGAAATGAGTTAATGAGGTCAGCAAAAGCTGGTTGCTGAAGAGAGAGAGCAGCATGACCTGGTGCTGAATATGCCAGTGTTCCAGGAGCCCAGGATTTTGCAGTCAGTTGGCACGCGAAAAAGATGGATCATGAAGTGGTAGATGAAATCAGGTGTTCTAAAGCATATTATCAAGAACTAAAAGACCGAAGAAAGTGTGTGTGTTAGCTAGGATCGTCCTTGGCACTGCTATCCTTGTATTTAGCTATTCATCCCCTGGCTGTATAAATAAAATCGTTCAATCTTTCCCCCATTTCAGCGTTATGTAGGCAAAGTACTTCCTCGGCTGTCTTATTTGTATTTATCCACAAACATTTGTCGATCCCATTGTCTCATTCACATTTAGCTTGGTGCAAAAGCTACATTTGTGTTTTCTTACAATGCTCCAAACTTAGACATTGCTGGGCTGGTATGATGAAACAACCTCTAGGTTGACCTTTAGATGGTTCGTCATTCGTCTTTACCCAATTGCATGAATTCTTTTCTATGTTCATTCTAAATTTGTGAAGGTTTTATTACAATAACAATATATTGCGCTCGATTTAGAACTCTGGCAGTTCAAAAAGGTAAAACCCGACGTTACGTGCTTAACAACTAAAGGTGGTTTTGTAACTGAAAGTTGATTAAAATATCTGGTGCGTTGCAACACACAACTTTCCTTAGCTCTACAACAATTCACTTTGTACATGGCTAATTCTACTTACTCAATTCATTTATCACTCAGTTCCTTTGAACTTGATCAAACAACACGTCGCAGCAGCAGGAAGCGGTAGCCCTTACAGTTCCGGAATTTATTGTGCTGCTCGTACTCATTGCAGGACCATTATTGAGCAATTGGTACACAGATAATTAATGAGGCTGTAAACGCGATTTTTCAAAAAAAGGATAGTAATCACTTTTGCAGAGTTATTGGAAAATAACTGTTAGAACTGGTAGTAACCGCAACGACAGTAGTTGAAATTCAGGAATTTCTGGGGTGAGCCCCATGTATCTCATGAGCGTTTTTAAACACTCACCCTTTAGGTATTGGATTGGACTACAATACCAATTTTCTTTAACATTCTACTAACATTCCAGCGGAGTTTATAAGGAAAAAACTGCGCTAAAAACGCTTTTCGTCGAAAATTTTGATTATTTATTGTGCAGCTCTCGTCATTTTCCCACGAATGGGAATTTTATGGCGTGATTGCCATATTGAGAGCTATCAATATAAAAAATTTAATTAAAATCGTTTGAGCCGTTTTGGAGAAAAAAAATATTTGGGGTTTTGATCACTATGATAACTATAGTTACATTTCGGTGGATTTTGCTGATACCCTTATTTTGGCGTCCCATGGTAACTTGCGGGCTAGATATCAAGTTTGAGGGGATTTGGTACGGTCGTTTTCTCTAAAAACCACTCTAAAATCGATTACGTCGAAAGTTTTGGCAATTTATTGTGCTGCTCTCGTCATTTTCCCACGAATGGGAATTTTATGGTATAGTTGCCATATTGGGAGCTATCAATATACAAATTTTAATCAAAATCGTTAGAGCCGTTTTTGAGAAAAAAAATATTTGGTGTTTTGATCACTATGATAACTATAGTTAAATTTCGGTGGATTTTGTTCATACCCTTATTTTGGCGTCCCATGATGACCTGCGGGCGAGATATGAAGTTTGAGCTGATTTGGTTCGGTGGTTTTCTCTAAAAATCGTTCCCAGACACACACAGACCATTTCCCCAAATAGTGTTTTTCGGACTCAGGAGGGTCTGAAACGTAATGATCTGAAGAAAACTCAAAAAAAAAATTTCAGCCGATTACATAACTTTCCTTTCTACTTAGTAGAGCCAAGGAAAGTAAAAAGCACTCGCATTACGCGATAACTCATTGTGCACTAATTACTATTCTTTTTGTAGGATCAATCTCCTCTGCCGAATCCGTATGGTGAGACGTTGCCCGGCCACTGCATAATGCCCATTCAACCTCAAGTGGAAGAAATTCTGTTTGGTCGTTCGAAGTGAGTACCACAAATAAGTTGTAGGGTAATTTTATAGATATCGGAGCGTAGTGCAAATTCTTGGGCCTTAAACTCATTCCTGTTGTTTTTGTAAGTTTGCGCACTTTGTTGTCATAAGTGCATTAAGAGCTGTAAAAATATAGTGAGGAGCCAAATTGTAAAATGGTGCTTGATTATAGTATTGTGGGGAGGTGGAAACAGTAGCACACTTTTTACGTGAGTGTCCACAGTGGTTCAGAGCCAGATTAGAATGGCTGGTGGGTTGAATGATGAATCGGAGTGATTTACTAAATAACAATGGAGGGCAGCATTCAATACGTAGAGGGAAATGTAAGACTCCAGGGCCTGTTTTAGGAGTCCAAGCCGAGTCTTTAAACTTAGGGGAAATGTGGCTTCCTTGTGGCCACATCTTCGGTCACTATTTCTTCAGCTTTAGCTGTTGTCCTGTGATCTTCTCTAGTAGTCTAGTAGGTACATATACAGAATAGTTGCAGAAACAGTTTAGAAAGACTGGGGGGGGGGGGGGGCAGTGGATTGGAATGATGTACAAAATAAGGAATGGAGGGCAAAATCAAAATAATTTTGGAACCCATTCTAGGAGCCAAAGCTGGATCCTTACAACCATGGGGCGATGGGAAATGGGTCCAGTGCTACTATGACCTAGGTCACTGTTCCCTTTCTCTCTCTCTATCTGGCTGATACCCTATAGTTTTCTTCTCTCTCCCTACTTTTTGATCAAAAACGCTCTACTGTGGCATTTAAGAGCCAATGAAATCCAACAGTTAAGTTATGGACACACATCCTGTTGTTTTCCTTTGAATAGAGCGTGTGTGTGATTTTTTTGTGTGCAGAGCACAACACACCAAAACTTTTCTACTTCTAGTCGTGAAAGTAAAACCCGGCATTTTCTGTGTAGTTGTAGATTATACAAAATACCAGTGTTTCTATCGAATACTGTCCAGAAAAAATGTACAGATATAAGATATTGCAAGGAATCAGTTCTTTTGGTACCACAACAATGAAAGGCTCCTTCCTTGAATGTCATAGGTATAATTCCATAGGTCTGCTCCGTTCGATAGATCACATAGACCCTGTGCCCACAGAACCTTCCCCTCCTGGGCCTCTCAACTTTGGCTTCGCAGCTGATCTACCGCCTCATTGCTATCTGCAGCCCCTACAGGTTCCAATTTTAGTAAGATTGTGCCCTCGTGATCATGGGGATGCTGTGTGGGAGATCCTTTTAGCCTCTTTTGGAGAAGGTGAATGGGGGAACTCGTTTGGCAGCTGCAAGGGTTAGTGAGACGAGTTAGTTTCCAATGTATCCTTTTACCACCGTTCAATTTACATTGCCCACAACACACAGCTCTTCCCAAACTCAGTCATTTATCAGGTCTTGCGAACGACAGTTGTCTCCCAGTTCTCACGATATACACTCTTTCCACCTCTCTTCAACAACTAATTCGGTTTCCTCTCTCCTTCCCCATACAACCAGTTTCACACCCTTGTTCGCCGCTTGTATACTCAAACTCATATCCTATTCTAGTCACGTGTTCTTTGTACCTGTACGTGCTCTAGTCTGTCGTGATCTCCCAGCTCTTCAAATTACAAGATCGTGCCACAATAAAACCCGTCTCTGTACTTTTTCAAGTCAACCCTGGTCAAAATGCTGGTAGTTACAGGACACAGAGCGATTGAGTACTGATGGTTGTATGGTTTGAAAACGAGGGGGGGGGGCAGTTTTTCAGCGTCAGCGATGAGACTAGGCCACAGTGCAATGGGTTTGGGATAACCGACAGAGAGGTTGAGAATTGGCATCAAGCGAGAGAAACAGTTTTTGCTGCAGACTACCCCCAAAAAATAGTATTTATAGAAGTGTGACACAATATACATTTGGTGTGACGTAAGATAAACGACCAATAAGAAAAGGGTAGTGGAGATGATGCAAAATACAGTAAAGAGATCAGAAAAATAACAAGTTTCTGTTCATGATGTTTAAAATTGTGTTAAATGCTCTTAAAAACGTGAACCTCGCGAAGTATCTAGAAATGTTGAAGCTATTAATGGTGGACTAGTCTGTTACAGCTTAAATCGTTAAATTGCGCCAAAATGGATTCCTGCTCTACATTTTTTACTCTAAATTTTATGTTTTTGGAATTTCCATGGAATGGGCTCCTGATTAGTGGAGAAAAATGGAAGGGTAGTGAAACAGATGATTGTCGAACATCTCGACATTTAACATTTCTATGAGGGTTTCATGAGATGTTTAATAAAACATTGCCTCTCTTGTGTCTTGGGTTTCAAGTATAGCTCACCGTTTGTTTACAGTTACGTCAAAAAAGTGATAGAAGACTGCCAAGCGACGGAAGAAGGAAGCAAACTTCTACAGTACTGCTGTTGGGAAAACCCTCATTTTTCGCGAACAGTTCTCAGCGAGCTCCTGTGGCAAATCGCTTTTGCCTATTGTCACGAAATCAGGCATCACATCGACTTGCTATTGGCTGTCGTCACGATGGAGGACTCGTGGCAAACTCACAGGATCCACAACGCGTTGAAAGGCAAATTGTTGACTAATTAAAGCCTCGAGTCAAATTAAGTAGGAAATTGGAATCTTCATAACCGGTTTTTTTTGCCTATTGTAGGAGTTCCCGATGAGCGCGAAGGTCTTTTTGATACGATCCAAGTGTCGAAAAATCATTACCAGAAAAGGGCGTACCAATGCATTAAATGTTTGGTGGCACTTTTTAACGATTGTCGACCGGCCCTTCAAATGCTACATGCGAATATGGAGTTCAAACAAAAGTGGACTTTAGCGATAGAATGGCTGCAGGACGAGTTGGAACGAGTAAGTCAGCACACGATCTTTTTACTTTTCTTGGCTCCACGAAGTAGAAAGGAAAGTCATATAATCGGCTGAAAAAAAATTTTGAGTTCTCTTCAGATCTTTACGTTTCAGACCCTCCTGAGTCCGAAAAACACTATTTGGGAAAATGGTCTGTGTGTCTGTGAACGATTTTTAGAGAAAACGACCGTATCAAATCCACTCAAACTTGATATCTAGCCTGCAGGTTACCATGGGACGCCAAAATAAGGGTTTGAACAAAATCCACCGAAAGTTAACTATAGTTACCATAGACTTTCGACGAAATCGGTTTTAGCGCGTTTTTTAGAGAAAACAACCGTACCAAATCAGCTGAAACTAGATGTCTAGCCTACAGGTTACCATGGGACGCAAAAATAAGGGCATGGGCAAAATCCACCGAAAGTTAACTATAATTATCATAGTGATCAAAACACCAAATTTTTTTCTTCTCAAATACGGCTCCAACGATTTTGATTCAATTTTTTATATTGGTAGCTCCCAATATGGCAACTATACCATAAAATTCCCATTCATGGGAAAATGACGAGGGCAGCACAATAAATTATCAAAACTTTCGACGAAATCGGTTTTAGCGCGGTTTTTAGAGAAAACAACCGTACCAAATCAGCTGAAACTTGATGTCTAGCCTACAGGTTACCATGGGACGCAAAAATAAGGACATGTGCAAAATCCACCGAAAGTTAACTATAGTTATCATAGTGATCAAAACACCAAATTTTTTTCTCAAAAACAGCTCTAACGATTTTGATTACATTTTTTATATTGATAGCTCTCAATAAGGGATAATAAAATTCCCATTTGTAGGAAAATGACGAGATTATAAATTATCAAAATTTTCGACGAAAAGCGTTTTTAGCGATTTTTTTCTTATAACCTCCGCTGAAATGTTAGTAGAATGTTTAAAAAAATCGGTATTGTAGTAAAATCCAATACCTAAAGGGTGAGTATTTAAAAACGCTCATGAGATACATGGGGCTCACTCCAGAAATTCCTGAATTTCAACTACCGCCATTTCGCTTAATACCAGTTCTAACAATTATTACTCAATAGCTCTGCAAAAGTAATTACTATCCTTCTTCAAAAAATTCGTGTTTGCAGCCTCATTAATTTTCTGTGTACCAATTGCTCAATGAAGGTCTTGGAATGAGTACGAGCAGCACAATAAATTCCAGAACTGTAGGCGCTACCGCTTCCTGCTGCTGTGACGTGTTGTTTGACCAAGTTCAAAGGCCATGTACAAAGTGAATTGTTGTAGAGCTAAGGAAAGTTGTGTTGCAACGCACCAGATATTTACTATGTCAATTAAAAAGTGCCAGCTGGTCACGTATTGTATAATTTGCTGTCATCACACAACTTTCCTGGAGGGCGATGAAGCGTTTTTGACTTCTTGGGTAGTTCTGAGTCACTAATAAACTGATGTTATTAGGGGTTGGGGAGCCGCTGAGGCGGAAGTTACAGCGATCCCGAGATTTGAACCTACACCCCGAGCTTCCTCAGAATCTTCGTCTTTGACCACTAGACGGCAATTACTGGGGTGCATACAATGGGATTTAGGCAGTACGCTTGTGTAGCTTTTGGTTTGGACTCCCACTGAGCTTTAAGCACACTGTACCCTTCAGTGACTCCTAAAATGAATGCGTCCACTCTGGCACTGGCCATTTGTTCGTTGGGAAGGATACAGCCTCTATTGTTGTCAGCTCGCCTTCCTTGGCGCTCTCTGCCATTTGTGAAAAAGCGCGGGAAGGATGAGCGAAAATATATTTGTGAGGCTTCAAGTTTTTTAGGCCCATTCACGCCTCTGAAGTGTCAATCAAGCCTCTCTTTTATCAGCTAGAGTTTTCAAGTTCAGTGTATTCCTCCCCTGCTTAAATATTGTTGGAGTGAGGCGAGAAAACCCCTGTTTATTAACCCCCATGTCCCGATATTGTCTTTCATAACGATCCCAGCACATCAGGTTACTTTGATTAAATACTGAAAGGAGTTCAATTCATTCATTTCCTTTCTACTTATTCAATTAAAGTCAAAGTGGGTCTTATTGCGTTCTTAGTTTCAGTTACTTATTTTCTCCTCAAGAAGATTTATTTTATTCATTTATTTATTTATTTGATATCTGAGGCGAGTTTAATGTGTTCTAGTCTGGTTATGTATATTGGGCCCAGGCACGAACTATTATAATACAAAACCACTAGACGCATCACATCGTCCAGAGTGATATTGTTGGGCACTGTTGACCGTAAAATGTGTTGAACCTTGCTGGATATTGAAACAGCTGAGACTACCTTACTACTGTCGAAGGAATGACGCTATCGTAGGACTCTTCCTGAGCGACTGCATTCTCCCCCTAGAGAGAAGGTTTCGCAATCATTTTTCTCCTGTGGTGTCAACCTTATCACAGGTACTAGGACTGATAGGTATGCTACAGACTCAATTACTGAATTTGAGGTGGCAAGTGGCATAAATACGGAGTAAGCCAAATTGAGAGTGCTTGTTCAGCAGCCTTATTGGGTCTCCTCCCAATTCCCAATAGAAATGGAAATTCTCTTGTCTTTATAAAATTGATGCATAAATATGACCCGAAACCATGAAAAGTTGAATGTCTCACTCAGTCTATCCTCATTTGTCTATTTCCATTAACTGGTGCTTCCTTCAAAGCAGCTTAGACAATTTCGTTTAGCGTTTATGAGTGAAACGTCGACTAATTATAATGTTCTTTTGCAGCGCCCGTACGGGTCCAACGGTCAATACACATTCAACACTAGTTGGTCCAGCCCCGCGCCTTCTAACGAATCAGCCAACGGTTTTTACTTGGAACGGTCTAACAGTGCCAAGACTACGCTTGAAAAGGCCTGCGCGTTGTGTCCGGATGATGTAAGCTTTGACTATTTCCCGATCATTATACGTTGTATGTGCACATGGAATTTGTCTGTGCGGGCGAGTACGGAGAAGTAATTCTTCCTAACTGCCCGTTTGAATTATAGTTCTTATGGTTCCGAATGGTAGGTGTTGAGCAACTAGGTGAGCAGTGGCGAAATTAGTTGGGGAACGCGTAATTCCAGTGGGATTGAATGTATTTTGACTCTGACGTTGATTGTCGAAGAATGTTCGAAGCGGACTGTATTTCTAGTGACATGTCACTGGTTCTGGTGGTTTTCGAGGAGTGTAAGGAGGTTTAAGGAAAGCAATGAAGGTCCTACCTTTTTACTTTCCGCTACCCGAAGGGAAGGAAAGTATAGTAATCGGCCCAAAAAAAATTTGTGTTTTCTTCAGATCTTTACGTTTCAGACCCTACTGAGTCTAAAAAACCTAATTTCGGCGCGTGGTAAATGGTGAATATAACAATAGATAGAAAAAATATAATAATAATAAAAAAACGGAAGAGGTTACAACTTCGTTCCCTCCAGTGGTGGGCGATAATCGCTGCTGGGAACAGCGCTGTTGGTCAGGTTTAGGAACAATAGCGTGCTCTAATTTCTGCTGCTCTGTTGGCATAACTGTTGATAACTGGTAATGGAACGTAAACAATAAATAGCGGTATCGGGAAAGTGTGGTGTGGTGGATGTGAAATCGGAGTTGGCGATTTGAGTTCCTAACAGTGATTCTGGATCAAAAAGTAACGCGGAAAGAGAACTTCAGATCGTGTTGGAGTGAGGCACTTGTAACAATTTAGTTCAGGATCAACACACGAGATTAGACGTTGTCTTCTTAAGATGGAGAGGAAAGACTCAAGACAAAAAGCGGGAATCATGGGTAAAAGCGACAATCGTTTGGTGCATTTGGTACAGACGAGAAGAGCCCAGTGCCAGAGACTTGAAAGGGAGACATTTTCAGTCTTTAATACAGCTTCTCCAAGCTGCAAACTTCAAAGAAGACTTAAGGGAAATACCAGGCATTCCTTAGGAAGCCAATCGTGGACCCTCTGAGGCATCAGGACTGGCATAATAGGGTTTAAGGCCGTGGTGCTCATCCCAAATAAGGGACAGTCAGATTTTTTTTTTTTTTTAAGTATATTTCATAAGTACAGGATTACAGGAATGTCCTTACTGGACAATAAATGAGAACGATTGTTCATTTTGGTTTCCTTATAGGATCAAGGGCTCGACGAAGGGTGCGAAACAGATCCTTGCTCAAATGAAGATATGACTCAAAGCGGCGACATGTATGTGCAGGAAATTATAACAGACGGAACCAATCGGGATTTCTCGAAAAGAGGAACGTAAGTAATTTCGACATTTTTATGAAGTTACTAATGAGCCTAAAATTCGGTGTTGAGTATTTATGGTACGATTTGTGGTATATGGGGGCTACTTAGAAAATAAAGTCACTTTAGCTGTTTGAAATTAAATAATGACTACATTGTAACCTAATTGACGATATTTCTTGGCATTAACTCTGTCCTCTGTTCATATCAAAAAGCCGCATTTCCATTGTCCCTTCCACATTCTCGTACTGGGGGAAAACGTTGCCTGCTCAACAACTAAGGATAAGATGATAACTCAAGAGTGCAAGGTTCGGAAATAAAGCATGTGTAGGATTTACAGGTCTGAGCAAAGACACGGGACTGTGGCGAACACCGAATTCATTTATGTTGCCATCGTGATTGTATATACATACGTGTAATTATGTCAGTCTCTTATCAACCACCAAACTAGTCACGTGAATATTCTTCTGGAATAAAGTGAATATTATTTTCCGTTATCGAGACTCCTCATTGGTGACCCCGACGACTGAATTGAAATCAAACAGCACTCGGAGGAGAAATGGTACTCCCACGGGACAACGCTCAGCTCAATGCAGATAGAGGATCCCAATTCACATCGTTTCTTTTCCATGCTTTCAAGGACTATTTCGGAATCAAGCACAAGACACTACCAGCTGGCACCCCGCCACCAACGGGCAAGTCGAATGCCTCCACTGGCCCTTGAAAGCTGCTATCATGGCCCACGCAAACACTAATTGGATCGAAGCACTTCCACTGGTTCTTCTCAACATTCGCTCTGCTTCAAAGCCGACATACACTCATCCTCAGCCGAGCTCGTCTACAGCGAACCTCTTAGACTTCCTGGCGAGTTTTTCTCGGCCAACACTACGAGTTCCGAAGACATACAAACATTCCTCGCCACTTTACGCGAATACGTGAGGCGTCTGAGACCAACACCAACATCTAGACACGTAAACCATGGGTCTTCCATTTACAAAGAACTTGACCACTGTACTCACGCATTTTTACAGGAAGGACCAGAGAGACGATCCCTACAGCCACCTTACAGAGGGCCATACGAAATCATTGACCGCGACAACAAAACAATAACTTTGAAAATCAACAATAAACCGGACAAAGTCACGATCGACAGGGTTAAACCGGCTTTCTTTTGGAATGAGCAGGAAACACCGACATCATCACTACAAAATACGCCTCATGAACCACCAGCAACTACGAGTTCCAGAGATCTACCAGCATCATCATCAAAGCCGGAAACCACGACCCGTTCTGGTAGAAAGGTCCAATTTGCCGACCGTTTTCAACGCTGACCACATCGACTCCACACGGGGGTAGTGTGGCGAACTCCGAATTCATTTATGTTGCCATCGTGATTGTATATACATACACGTAATTATTTCAGTCTCTTATCAACCACCAAACTACTCACGTTAATATTCTTCTGGAATAAAGTGAATATTATTTTCCGTTATCGAGACTCCTCAGGACTTCATTACTGAAATCTGACTAACTTCCCAAACGAAAGATTCCGAATCGCAATAAAAAGTAGAAGAATAAAAATTAATTACCGTTTATTTTTTAAACTCAATATTTGATCTTTGAAGGTCCAATGTCTTTGGTTTGTCGTTACTTAAACCATACATTTTTGTTAACAGAACCCGATTCTTTCGAGCGAACCATAGGCTGTACACTAACAACTACAAACCTCCCATAAACTCGCCGACGGTGTCTTCTGACAGTAACGTTCAACCAGGACCATCCCCGAGCAACACCAACCATGAATCTTAAATGGCTCTCTCGACGCGGTAAGTTTTTTTGTACTTTTATAGCACAATTTATGTTAAAAGATACAACTGCGTAGAAGTGTCTTACCTCTCTTTAAATCTGTATAACCTGGTCAACTAATTATATAAGGAAATCTGGTGTGTACACTGAGATCCCAATGTGAACCTTGAACTGCTGGCTGACCCGTAGAAATTACTTTACGCTAATTTCCCTTTGAAGTCTTACCAACCTCTTGATCGTGCTCAAAATGACCCAATACCCTGGATTGGTGAAATGAGAGGCGGTAGGTTGTTCTGCAGAAATGTGTATTTCAATTCAATGAATTTCCAGTGAATGTTTTAGGGCAGGGGTGCTCAAACAGTCGATTGCGAGTGCTTTTTGAGTAGATCTCGAGAAGAAAAATATCTGGTGGGTTGCAACACACAACTTTCCTTAGCTCTACGTCAATTTACTTTGTACATGGCTAATTCTATTTGATCGATTTATTTATCACTCAGTTCCTTTGAACTTGGTCAAACAACACGTCACAGCAGCAGGAAGCTGTAGCGCCTACAGTTATGGAATTTATTGTGCTGCTCGTACTCATTCCAGGACCATTAGTGAGCAATTGGTACACAGATAATTAATGAGGCTGTAAAAACGAATTTTTTGAAGAAGGATAGTAATCACATTTGCAGAGTTATTGAGTAATAATTGTTAGAACTGGTAGTAAGCGAAACGACAGTAGTTGAAATTCAGGAATTTCTGGTGTGAGCCCCATGTATCTCATGAGCGTTTTTAAACACTCACCCTTTAGGTATTGGGTTGGACTACAATACCAATTTTTTGTACATCCTACTAACATTCCAGCAGAGATTATAAGGTAAAAACTGCGCTAAAAACACTTTTCGTCGACAATTTTGATAATTTATTGTGCTGCTCTAGTCATTTTCCCACGAATGGGAATTTTATGGTATAATTGTCTTATTGAGAGGTATCTATATAAAAAATGTAATCAAAATCGTTGGAGCCGTTTTTGAGAAAAAACATTTTGGTGTTTTGATCACTATGATAACTATTGTTAACTTTCGGTGGATTTTGTTCAAACCCTTATTTTGGCGTCCCATGGTAACCTGTAGGCTGGACATCAAGTTTCAGCTGATTTGGTACGGTTGTCTTCTCTAAAAACCGCGCTAGAATCGATTTCGTCGAAAATTTTGGTAATTTATTGTGCTGCTCTCGTCATTTTCCCACTAATGGGATTTCATGCTATAATTGCCTTATTAAGTGCTATCGATATAAAAAATTTAATCAAAATCTTTTGAGCCGTTTTTGATTAAAAAAATATTTGGTGTTTTGATCACTATGATAACTATAGTTAACTTTCGATGGATTTTGTTCATACCCTTATTTTGGCCTCCCATGGTAACCTGCGGGCGAGATATCAATTTTGAGCTAATTTGGTACGGTGGTTCTCTCTAAAAATCGTTCACAGACACACAGACCATTTTCCCAAATATTGTTTTTCAGTCTGAAACGTTAAGATCTGAAGAAAACTCAAAAAAAAATTTTCAGCCGATTACATAACTTTCCGTTCCACTTCGTAGAGCAAGGAAAATAAAAATGTTTAATAAGTAAGTAGGTAACTAAACTACAAAAATGTATTACGTAATAAAATAACACTGCTTGCAACAAAAGGTGGCTTTATCAAAGGAACGCGCGGCACTTGTCAAAGAAAAGTTGTTTCTAGACTAGACTGAACTGTCTAGTTTCGGGCGGTGCGGTTTGACGGGAACATTGGAGACTTTCGTTCACGCCGATATAAATGTTGCGCCTGCAGGAATTGGAAGTCATTCTGAATTGTAGCTTGCTGGCGATACTACGTCGATACAAAGTTTATTTATTTATTAGGATTGGAGGGAAGAATTTTTCTTTTGTATGGTGAAGGATAAGTGCATTTGTGTTATTTGTCGTGCGTCAGTCGCAATACCTAAGCGTGGTAACTTAAAGAGGCGTCATAAAACTGTTCATAAAAACTATGAAAAGGATTTTCCGCCACAGAGTGATGATTAGCGCAGTAAACGCATTCAAAAGTAAATTATGATAGATCAACTGAAAAGAAAGGATCTGAAACATTTTCCGTCTTTGAAAGCAAGGATTCCTCAGTTGAATTATGATAAGTATGAGGCTGAATTATCAAATATTTTGGGACAATTCGAAATGCGTTTTTATGATGGCATTTAATTGGAAAATATAGCATCATTTATGAGTTATTACTTTCCTTGCTCTACGAAGTAGAAAGGAAAGTTGTGTAATCGGCTGAAAAAAAAATTTTGAGTTTTCTTCAGATCTTTATGTTTCAGACCCCCCTGAGTCCGAAAAACACTATTTGGGAAAATGGTCTGTGTGTGTGTGTCTGTGACGATTTTTAGAGAAAACCACCGTATTAAATCAGCTCAAAATTGATATCTCGCCCGCAGGTTACCATGGGACGCCAAAATAAGGGTATGAACAAAATCCACCGAAAGTTAACTATAGTTATCATAGTGATCAAAACACCAAATATTTTTTTCTCAAAAACGGCTCTAGCGATTTTGATTACATTTTTTATAGCTCTTAATAAGATAATTGTACTATAAAATTCCCATTTGTGGGAAAATGACGAGAGCAGCACAATAAATTATCAAAATGTTTTTGCCGCGGTTTTTTCCTTATAAACTCTGCTGGAATGTTAGTAGAATGTTTTTTAAAAATTGGTATTGTAGTCCAATCCAATATCTATAGGGTGAGTGTTTAAAAACGCTCATGAGATACATGGGGCTCACTCCAGAAATTCCTGAATTTCAACCAGTGCCGTTTCGCTTACTACCAGTTCTAAACGTTTTTACCCAATAGCTCTGGAAAAGTAGTTACTATCCTTCTTCAAAAAATTTGTGTTTACAGCCTCATTAATTATCTGTGTACAAATTGCTCACTAATGGTCCTGGAATGAGTACGAGCAGCACAATAAATTCCATAACTTAATTAAGTCAAAATATCGCAATCGACTAACTGACGATCATATGTCATCATGCTTGCGATTAGCAGTAAGTGGTTACGTACCATCTTATGAAAAGTATGCGGAGGACATACAGTGCCACGTTTCAACATCCAAAGCCACTCCTTAGTTAAGTTTACCATCATATGTAACTCTTTTGTTTTGTAACAACCAATAAGCTCGCAATTTTGAATAACTATCAGGTTTGTCATTGATATTGTAGAGAAGAACCTAACTAAACTTAACCCAAACCTTGACTAAAATAATGTACAAAGCTAATATCTATATATGCTACGGTAGGGTGTATCGTGTATGTACGACAACCCTGCATCACACATACTTGCAGCCTCTCAAAGTCGATCGTGAGCAGTCTAAAAATATTGAGGTAGATCGCCAGCAGTTCAAGTTTGAGCACCCCTGTTTTAGGGAGTATGAAATGTATGAATTGGTTAGTGGTGAATATTTATGGCTTCAGCTGCTCCTTTTCGAAGGAAAAGAAAATCGTGTGATGCGTCTCACCAGGTGTGTTAAGTATTTAATACGTGTGGTTTGGCGAGTCACCTCGCAGAGGGACTTTGCTGAGAGGTCGTTCTAGAATTGGCAAATATAAAATAATTTATTTTTAAGCCTCCGCAAATTCTTCTCAACCACTGAGTTAGTAGGTCTGTTTCGTTATCAAAATGACTGTTCATCAACCCTCATAAGAGTTAAATCGGGCGAAAGTTATGGGGAGAGCCCGGGCACCAGCTCAGCATCCACCGAACCCAGATATATCACATTTCAGAGCCAGCTCTCGGAAAGGCAACCGCTTAGGAACAGTCATCAAATAAGAAAACAGACCTATTCTGACTCCAAACAAACGGTTTGGTTTCTGTTGCGTTGTGTGTGCGCAAAATACCCCGTGTGATCGCCTAAATGTGAAGAGGTTCTGATATACCCTCATCACACGCTGAGTGGCACACCAGTTCTGTGTTCAACTACGTGTACATCCCTTGCGCCAAGATAAAGTCTATGTTTTAGTTACTGGCATCTTTTAAGGCGCGCTTCGTACGCTGAGAGCTGTCTCGGAGGCGCAACTTAATAAGCACACCACGAAAATCACATTTCAGAGCTGGCTCTCGTAAGGGCAACCGCGACCTTCAAGATAAGGTGCCACAAAACGCTTGATTTTGGTTTCATCTTGGCTCCCCTGGTGGGAGTAGTGTTTGTCACTGGTAATGGAATTTATAGCAGAAAAATTGACAAATCAAATCCGATTGGGACTTGTGCACCGTGTTGAAGAGCTTCTTGTTCTAGTGAACAGGTAAAAAGAGTGAAATGGATATTTCCTTTTGGTTTATTATTCATTCTGAATAATAACCCTATGTTTTCCGTCACGAAACATTTTTTACAACCCCACTCAAAATTTGATACTTTACGTTTCAAGACATGGGGATTCCAAATCTGCAATGTCAGTCCGCAGTCAGTGGCAGTGTTTTGTGCCTTTAACGTGGTCGACGAAGCCCATGGTTGTTATGGACGAAAAATGGTTAAAAAAATTAACGAAACGCAGCATAATCGCAAATAAGCCGTGTTTCGTATCATTTTCAAGTTATTATTACATCCTGGGTCGAATGGAATGAGTATCAGACGTGTACAACTGCGTACAGAGAAATTACAGTAATTATTAGAGTCTACTAGTTGAAAGAACTCGTGGGAACTACAGCGGAAGTCAACATTTTGTCGTTAGAACTCCCACCCGTCTCATCAAAACCACCCGCTCGCTCGCCTCGCAACGTCGTGCCAATTGCCGAGGGTTCGCTGGAAGTCTCCGTCCTAATTTGCCCGATGGGGCGGAGGAAGGTTAGGGCCACTTCCTCCGCACACCCCTCCATCAGATCATAAATGCCTACAGACGCTTACAGGTGCCGGGGGAATATTTAGTTTTCGTAGTTCCATTGTAGTCAGGTCATGTTTCGTATGGTTTACTAGTATTTTTCGATGCTGAATCGAATGGAATGGGTCTCGAAGCAGTAATACTAGGTCAAGCTGTTCATGAGAATACTAAACCGTTGTGTAATAATTTGCAGAGTGTTTATTGAAGGAGTCATGTCAACTCCCTCCAGTCCAATTGAATAGTGGGCCCTTTGCCCTGCTGATGAGGGAGGTTCTCTCGTCTTTATTCTACATCTGTACACTAAGTATGTGTTTATTAAGATGATTATATCGTGTAGCGGGGGCGCCACACTCATCATATTTACACTAACGATCAATGGGCCCTTGAAAGCCCCACAGCCTGCTTCACATCCCCCGTAGACCATAAAACCATTTTCATGTAAATTGATTAATCCGCGATTTATTCAAACTAAAACTACGTGTTTCAGCACTTGGGAGTGTTTTGTACTGCCAGCGTCACCCGCGGCGACGCTTTAGCGCCAAGATTCGCCGGCCTCCCCATCTCCGACCACCAACATGCTCAGCCGATCATCATTCAGCCTAAAAAAAAAAACAAAAACAAAAAAACACACCTGTGGACTCTCATTATTTTCCGTGCTTGTATAGATTACCCATCACAGGTCGACGTCTTCATTTATTTTTAGACACTAAAAAAAAAAGGCCACGTTTTTTGTGTACATTAATGTTTTTTTGTTTGTACGTTGTTTATTCTTCTCTTAACACAAACGAATGAGATGCATTTTTTTATTACAGCCGCGCATAAAAATTTAAAAAAAAAATGAAAAAGGAGAGAGATAAGTAAAATGAAGAAGGAAACAAAGTTGGCTGTCGCCTATGTTTATATACCTGATCGATTTTTAGTTTTATTTATTGTATTTCCATATATTATATATATACATATACCAAATTGGTATATTTTGTATACTTACGTCAAGTGCGAGTTGTTAATAGAAACCTGTGATAACGTATGACTTTCTTGCAGAGCTTTTTTGAACTTGAAAAAAAATCATAAAATCTGGGATTTTAATCTTTCAAATATTTTGAAATTGTTTCGCGACGAAAATGTATACATTTTGTTTTCGTCTTTTTTTTTTTCTTTTCAAAATAGTGGACTAAACGGATTTAAATCAGTTGGAAGGTCAAATCTCAAGCGCGGAGTTTAAATATTGATAAATAAAACAAAGATATGTATTTCTGCACTGTTAGATTTTGTTAATATGTATTATGTTTGCCAATTGTTGATATTTATTGCTAATTTCGCTTTCGGGTGTCGATTTCGCATTTTTGCGTTGCAAGTTTTGACTCGTTTCGTCGCTGCGAACCTTCTTTTTTGTTTTGATTTTGCGAGAGAAGTTTTTATTTAATAATTTTTTTTTTTTTTTTTTTATTAGATGAAAAGGTTCATTCGTGTAAATTTCGTTCGCATAATTGTGGAAATGTTGATTGTAAACTCACTAAAAGAATGTCGCTAAATTCGATCGGATTAAAAAAAAAAAAAAAACTTCACTTCCTTCAGAAAATATATATATATGAGCCGACTCGTGCTTTTCTGATGGCGTTTTTATAAAAACTAGAGCTTTTATGTTTTTCAGATTGAAAAAAAAAAAAAAAAAACTGAAATAATTTCGAAAAAAAAAATCTTTTTGGTTTAATAGCATTTATTCGAAAAGGGAAGGAAGTTCTGTGAAAATATCTACTAGACTTCATTTCATTAAAAGCGAATTATTTTATTTACTGTTTTCATCAAATCCATGCGACTCATCATTCTACCAACAGATATTTTAAGAAAAGGTCACGTCGTTTAATTTGTATTCAACGTGAATTACAGAATTATACTCAGGCGTAGGGTGTAGGAAGCCACGTTGAAGCCCTGGTCAAGTTACGCGCATTTCCCATTCCTGAGTTATTTTAGAGCACCTTCCCCTAACTCATTTTTACTTTCCTTGGCTCTACGAAGTAGAAAGGAAAGTTATGTAATCGGCTGAAAAAAAAATTTTGAGTTTTCTTCAGATCTTTACGTTTCAGACCCTCCCAAGTCCGAAAAACACTATTTGGGAAAATGGTCTGTGTGTCTGTATACGGTTTTTAGAGAAAACCACCGTACCAAATCAGCTCAAACTTCATATCTCGCTCGCAGGTCATCATGGGACGCCAAAATAAGGGTATGAACAAAATTCACCGAAATTTAACTATAGTTATCATAGTGATCAAAACACCAAATATTTTTTTTCTCAAAAACGGCTTGAACGATTTTGATTAAATTGTTTATATTGATAGCTCTCAATAAGGCAATTATACCATAAAATTCCCATTCGTGGGAAAATGACGAGAGCAGCACAATAAATTACCAAAACTTTCGACGAAATCGATTTTAGCGCAGTTTTTAGAGAAAACCACCGAACCAAATCAGCTGAAACTTGATGTCTAGCCTACAGGTTACCATGGGACGCAATAATGAGGGTATGGGCAAAATCCACCGAAAGTTAACTATAGTCATCATAGTGATCAAAGCACCAAATTTTTTTTCTCAAAAACGGCTCTAACGATTTTGATTACATTTTTTATATTGATAGCTCTCAACAAGGGATAATAAAATTCCCATTTGTAGGAAAATTACGAGAGCAGCACAATAAATTATCAAAATTTTCGACGAAAAGCGTTTTTAGCGCAGTTTTTTCTGTATAAACTCCGCCGGAATGTTGGTAGAATGTTTAAAAAAATTAGTATTCTAGTCCGATCCAATACCTAAAGGGTGAGTGTTTAAAAACGCTCATGAGATACATGGGGCTCACTCCAGAAATGTCTGAATTTCAACTACTGCCGTTTCACTTACTACCAGTTCTAAACGTTTTTACCCAATAACTCGGCAAAAGTAATTACTGTCCTTCTTCAAAAAATTTGTGTTCACACCTCATTAATTACCTGTGTACCAGTTGCTCAATAATGGCCCTGGAATGAGTACGAGCAGCACAATAAATTCGGGAACTGTAAGCGCTATGGCTTCTTGCTGCTGTGAAGTGTTGTTCGACCAAGTTCAAATGAACTGAGTGCTAAAAGAATTGATCAAGTGGACAAAGCCATATAGAAAGTGAATTGACGTAGAGCTAAGGGTGTAGGAAGCCACGTTGAAGCCCTGGTCAAGTTACGCGCATTTCCCATTCCTGAGTTATTTTAGAGCACCTTCCCCTAACTCACTTTTTTCGTGTTGTACTAAACGCTTCTATGAGTGTTTAAGTTGTTCCGTAGGACTTCCTCATTCTATTTTTCCTCTACCTTGTGACAATTCTAGCGCTTGATGAATTCATCACTGCTCATCGCTATGTTGTACAGAGTCAACATATCCAGGATGCTTGAATTAGCGCGAACGGCCCCTGCATCACCAACAACCCTTACAAGGCCTTTCACGCTAGAAGCAGTTGGGGCAGGAACAAGCTCCCGTGAGTAAGTAGGCTATTGGTGCCTTTATGTATGTGGGATGAGCTGAGGTATTAGAAATAGGGGGGAGAAGTCTCCATGTCATCAGCCAAAGCTGTGGGAATATTGACCAAGGTAGTGGCTGCAGCGGGCCTCTTCCTTTACTGTCATCATCAAGAAGAAGGAAAAACTAAGGTTATTATGTTACTGGGAAAATTTGACGAGGAAAGGCGACCACGCCTATTTTATGGAGGAGTTAGGATAGGAATGGTAAAGGAAATGAAGTACTTAGGAATGGTATGGGGTTCTGGGTTCACGATCGGGAAGCATGTGGAGTATGTGATAGGAAAAGGAAGGGATAAGTTTTATGGGATGGTAAGTGTCGGGGCCTCCCTTTTCAAGATGTTGCGCTGCTTGATTGTGTGTGAGGTCCTGAAAAGGGCCGACGAAATATTGTTGTTGTGTGTGTGTTGTTTCTGTTTGTCGGTAGAGAGTGTGAGGTGAAGATCGGATTTCTCGGGCGTCGTTAGGTCGAAGGGTTGGCTCGGTTGAGCAGTAGCTCCTCTGCGGTGAGGGATCCGGTTGATCGTCGCTCCTTCTGTCGTGAGACGCCTTGAGATGAGGCTTGGAGTCAGTTTGTTCGGTCGAGCAGCGGCGCAGGGACGAGTTCCTCAGGCGTGAAGCGTCGCTTTGAAAGGGCTCGGTTGGAGCGTAGCTCCTCGGTGAGGGCTCTGGTTGATCGTCACTCCTTCTTCTTCTGACGCCAGGGGACTCTCGGTTGTCTCGCCGAACCGCTGAAGGTGGTCGGTTGTCGTACAGAGGATGTGGACGGTGTAAGAGCGAAGGTTGAATGAATTGAATGACTGTTTTTTTGTTTTTTTTTTCGGACGCTCCGGGAGGGGAATCTTCAAAAGACACCTAAAATGGGTAGTGTCGGATTTTTGCTTCCACTAAAACCCTCCCTGCCAAGGTTGCCAACCCTGGAGGTTCTAAACCAGAAGGATGGAGGCCAGGGCCTCTTGCGGATGCAGGGGACTCATGGCATGTGCGATGCGAGGAGGAACGGACAGGATGGGGTTAGCGTGGAATGAGGGGAGCAGGGCCTACGGATGATTTCCGAGGGGTTGGGGCATATTGTGTGAGGCCTTCAGCTGATGGACGGGTTGGGGTGACCCGCCACCGAGTTGCTCAGGAGGTTGAGGGCATAGGCTGAGGCGCCGCACTGAGCGCAGGGGAGGCCTGTTTCCTTCAGGAGCCGCTGCTGGTTTTTCTGATGCAGCGGGGTGAGCGGAGGACACCTCAGGAGGGACTTCATGTAGGTGCCTCTGAGCCTATGGCAGAGAAGGAGGTCGTGCCCAGACGGGATAGCGGCCAGGCGTGCTGATGCTCCTGATGATGGCGCGAAGATACGGATTTTCGTTGGATGTGAGACCTTTCTGTTGTTGAAGAATGGCCGAGAGCAAATGAAGGCTCCGTGCTGATTTTGGCGAATCATGCAGGGTCTGCCTGTACCAGTTGAGTTTCTGTCAAGATGACACCGATATTTTTGGTACTTGGCCTGGTGTTTCCAGGGGATTGGATGGTTCCCTCACTTGATGTTTGGGAGGGATGTTACGCAAGGAGAGAAGAAGACGCGACTTCTGATTTGGATTCGCTGAGGCGTAGTCCCCATTTGTGGTACCAGCTGAGCAGGGACGGCAGGAACTTCTCATTCATGACTGTGGCACAGTGCAGCTTCTTGGTTTTGGAGGTGTAGAGGAGAGCCACGTCGTCCGTGAGATATTGGTATAGTGACGATCTTCTGTGGACTGGTATGTCATGGCAGAAGATGTTGAAGAGGTTCAGAGAGTTTTGAGCGCCTGGGGTACGCGCCATAGCTGCGTGATGGGTGGGTGGTGGATAGAGTTTGCCAACTCTCACCCTGAAGGTCCTGTCGGTGAGGAAGGAGTGAATCAGACCAATGAGAGAGGGTGGACAGCGTTGTGGATGAGCTTGTATATCAGCTCCTTAAGTGCACAGACCCTGTCAAAGGCTTGGCGGGCGTCCAGTAGAAGCATGGATGTGCCGATGCTTGTTCCGGCTCTCAGCTATGTATTCAGTCACCCTTCGAGGAGCCAGGCGAGGTTCTCTGATGGTGTCTGCCATGTTGGAAGTCTGGGAGAACCTTGTTGTTGGTGGCCAAGTGAACCTCGATGAGGCGTGAGTTAAAATGATAGCCTCGGCTATCTTGCTCAGGGTGCAGAGAAGGCTAATGGGCCTGTGTAGCTAGTAGCTTTGTTCAGAGGCTTTCCAGCCTTGGGGATGCGAGATGATTGTGGCCTCTTTCCACGCTGCAGGGAAGTATTGGAGGCGCGATGCAGGCATTGATGATGTTGCAGATGGCCAAATGTGTGATCCTGGGAGTGTCTTCAGGACTCCGCTTTGAGATGCCACGCTGCCTGGAGCCTTGTTTTTGGTGAGGCCTTTGATGGTTTCGCTGATTTCCTTCGGGGAGGTTGGACTGAAGGTTGCAGGGTGCCCTTGAGGGAAGCTGCGTACTAGGGAGTTGACCTCGGCGGTTGAATGACTGAGCAGGCAGGCCCTTATATACCTGCTCCTGGAGGGAGTCGCCTTCTCTGGTTGGCCGCCTGCTGTTCTCTCCAGGGGTGGTTTTCGGCTAGCGCCCTCTGTCGGAATGAGGCGGCTTTTGTTGTGGAGAGTGGCGGCTGGCCGCCACAGTAAGGATGGCTAGGGAAGAATGGGGAGTAGGTAGAGAGGCCCTGCACACGGTATATAGAGGGATGTAAGTGGCAGTATTAACACTAGAACCGCTGGAGGTGTCATTTTGACACCTGGACACTTTGTTTTTCTTGGCGCAAACTTCCTTTATGAGGCAGGCCATTGAATGTTTCTGACTTTTCGTTACTTTTTACGTACTTTTGGGAATCATACTGATTTTCATGCAAAATTTAGTATAGGGTCCATTTTTGAAAATTTACCTAGAACCGCCGAAGGTGTCATTTTGAAACCTATGTATTTTGTCGCAGAGAGAGCTATTTTACGGATTTTAGGGGCAGATATAGTTATTTTCACTGTAAGTAAACAAAAAACTATTGTTTAGTAAATATTTTCAATAGATGTTACCACTTAGTTGATAAGAGGTACCGCATGTGAAAGGGTTCATCGGAATATTTTTGTTACAGCATAATGCTGTTTTCATTTGAACTTTTCGGTCTCAATGTCGATATTATTGCTCTGGTCCAAAAACATATGTAGTTGCTTTCGCTAGCAAGCTACAAGCCGCTACTGTTTCCAACGCTGTGTCGCCGAGCGACGCTTTGACTTACTACTCCAACCCGGCCGCAGCGACTCGGTCTCACCCGTCCTTTCCCCCTCTCTCCCTCCCCCTTGGCATAAAGTTCTGGCTTATGGCTGAAGTAGATACTAAATACTTGTGTAATGGTTTTCCGTATCTGGGAAAAGACGAAGAGCGTCCTTCTAATCAGTCACTACCTGAACATGTTGTCATGAAAATTGCTAGCCCCTATGTCGGAAAAGGACGGAACATTACAATGGACAATTTTTTTACCTCTACAGTGGTAGCAGATAAGTTGAAAGCTCAAAGCACGAGCATTGTAGGGACAGTAAATCGTGTTAGGCGTGAAATACCGGATGATGTGAAAACAAAACCCTCACGATGTACAAAGGCAAAGTTCGGAAGAATGTACTGATTATGAGCACCCTACATCCTTCAATAAATATCAACACGGGAGAGAAAAAACTACCTGAAACCGTTCAGTTTTATTACCCGATTTTACTGTTTGCCATTTTGAAAGTTAGCCTCATAAATGCAGCTGTAAGAATCTTTTAAGGTCATTTTGTATGATTTCTCAGTTTCTACATGTTCGTAATAAAGTGCTTCATCAAGCAGAATCATAAAAATTTAAATGCACTACCAAAAACCCGTAAAAAATAGCCAGGTGTCAAAATGACACCTTTGGCGGTTCTAGGTATGCAAAAATACCGGCGGTTCTAGTGTTAACGTATGTGTCCGGTGTATGGTGGGACAAGCTGAATGTCCACACAAGGAGGAGACTAGCGAGTGGGCAATGAAAAATGCTAATAGGAATATGCGTCGTAGCCAGGGAGCCACCCATCAACCTGGAGTTGAAGAGGAGATGGGCAGGCTACCGGCTGAGGACGAAAGATGAAGGAGATTGAAGGAAGAAAAAGGAACGCCCTCATCGACAAGTTAGTCGTCGATGAGTGACAGGAAAGATGGGAGAATAGCGAAAAAAGAAGGTGGACGCATACGTGGCTGCCACAGGTACGGGAAAGATTGGAGGCTCGCTGGCTGGGATTCGGCTTTTACACCTTCCAGCTCGTCACCGGCCACGGAGACATCAGAGAGAAGCTCCGTGGATTCGTGTTGGTGACTGACGGGCTGTGTGAGTGTGGTGAGCTCCACGTGTTCCACTATGTCAGCTACTAACAGGAAAGGAATAGGGCAAGGAACGAGGGAATAGGAACCCAGTGGGATACGAATATGGTTAGGGAACAAGGAAGTTTTATATGGTGGAAGTGGTTTTGTGAAGGAGTTTTATAGGATAGGGAGCAGTTAGGTTAGGAAATTTGCGCAGGGCCTCAGGAGTAGCTGTTTAGGTTGTGTGTTTGTGTGTGGTTTTGAGTGGGCAGTGCCAGGGATGGTCGAATATCAAGTAGTCCCTGGATCATCGGGAAATGTGTGAATGTATTTAAGGGTTGAATGGATGTGTGAGTGTGTAGGTTAGTGTTAGATGTTCGGCTAGAGTGAGATGGGTGGGTTGCGGACGAGGGCGGCCGAATATTGAGTAGTCCGCCCTTGTCATGTCAGAAAGGGGATCGCAGCTCAGGTTGTAAAAGACGGCCTGACACCCTTCTCCTTGGCTGGTGCGGGGGCAAGTCCAATCCCTGTACCCCCATGGAGATAAAGCGTAGGTGCCGGTAGAACGCCTCTTGGCAATTCCGGCACCGGGGCCTGCCACTCATTCAGGTCCTTAGGCTGCTCAAAGTGCAGGTTATAGAATGAGTACCACGGGGGCTTCAGCCCGTGGCCCGCAGCGTGGAGCCTTTAAAAAGTGGCGCTGTCGGCCGTGATGCCATGGGATTGGCCTCGTGGGGTCCATGGTTTCGCTGGAAATCCCCCTAGAGAGATGATTGGTGCTGGCTGGAGAGGGGTAAAGGCTGTAAAGCTAGGCACCCTCTCCAACGCCACGGGCAATGCCTACAGCACACATACCATTGTCACCATCAAGATCCAGAGACTTTGGCTCCTAGGAGAATGGGTTCTGAAATCTTCCGGCATCCTCTACGTATTTGAGGATTGCCCTCCATTCCTTATTTTGTACATCCTAATCCCCCCTGTCTTTCTATTCTGGTTCTGAATCATAGTGGGCATTCACGTAAGAATTGATCGACTTTTTCTACCCCCCTACAGGAGCATTGTGCTCGTATGTGTTGTATTAGTTTATCTCACGTGTTTAGTTTGTTATTAAGTCGCTAGGATTCCTATCTTGAAATTCCTGATTTCTTTTCAGTTTGATTCTGGCAAATAAAGCCTAAGATTTCGGCAAACATTCTTCGCATATTGCACGTAACGTGTCGTGGGGTGACAGTCATCCCAATGTGGCATTTAGGTATGCAATTTCGATACCTCTGGTTTGTGTTTTGTTTATTGTTTGTGATTTATTGACAGTGTCCTGTGTTCTGTATCTACACTATGGCGTCATCACGAGTTTATTCGACGAATGAAGAAATTAGACAGGTGTTATTTGAATTGGAAGAGGGAGATGAGGTTTTGGAGGTGACGCTTCAGACGAAGAGGATGAATCAGGAATTGAGGAGGAGAGGAATTGAATCAGTGAGAATGACAACAGTACATGTCCCCAATCAGCTTATCGAGATATCAGCTGTCAAAGGTTTGGTTCTTGTATGAATCACTCTCAGTGTGTTTAAGGATTGATCAATATATCAGATATTATAGTTTCAGGTCCTACCAACATTTCCACCTACATTTTCTAAGGAAAAAATAATTCAAGTGGATAGAAGGTTAACAAATAAATGACTGGACTTGTACTGTTTTTTTTTCTCAACAAAATTAAAGTGGAAAAAATTGCTTTATTTCAGTGCAATTTAACGGTAAATAAACTCAAATATAACGTAATTACTCTGGTTACCAACTAAGGTTAATGTAAGACACAAAAAGCTACTCGTTTTCTTCATTTTCTTGTCGTTCGGTAGTTTTCCATTCTTGGATACTCTGGTAGAACTCTAGGTAAGGATGAGTAATGTATTTTGTTTCGTTTTTCAATTTCTACACCGAATATCAATTTAAGATGAGAAAGCTAGTAAGAAAAACAAGGCAGGTTACAACAATATCGATGGTCCCTCTCGAATATTTGTACATCGATTCCCTTATTCAAATCCGTAACATATTTCATAAGTTAAACAACATCTGCGATCTTTTTGGAATTTTCTTCTCGTCAGAAGAAAATGGAGTCATACAAAGGCGCCTGCATTTACAATCAGGTCCGGTAGCTTTACCTCCCACTAAATTGCCTTTACTATTAACATAAGGCTTACCTTCCCGTCGAGCAATTTTCATTTTATTGGCTTTCCAAGACGATGGATTAGCTTTCCGTTTCTTGCCTATTTGTCCATCAGAAGAACCGTCGGTGGATTTATCACTATCACCCATTTTTGCGAAAGAGAACACTATACTAACATTACTCACAGTTTACAATATGTTGCTTTAACAAACTCTTATTCGTGACTGAGGAGCAGTAAACAACAGAGCGAAGAATACAACTCGTGCTCCCAACCACCGCGAGTACCTACGTGTTGAGAGCAAGAACAGTTTAAGCCCTTGGACTCGTACTGTTTTTTCCTTCAATCATTTTCATTTAGGCTCTGTTCAAGCTTGCCGAGTGTTGCTAGCGTACTGTTCTCGTGCTCAATGCGTAAATCTACTGGTTACAACCTACAAAAAGCCATTTTTCAAAAATCGTCAAAAATGGACTTGTACTGTTTTTATTCTCATCGATTCAATTGAACTACGAGATGAGGTAAAATCCCAGAATAGTGTACGCGGGTACATTTGTCCGGTTCTTCGGCTCGCGCTTCGGAACGTTGACTAGCGTCACTGATACTGGTGAACGTAACGGTAGCGGTAAGAGTTGAGCGAAGTTTTGACGTAAAAGTGATTGTAAACAACGGAAAGCGCGCAAAACTGAGACAACATTCTTCCTGTTTCTTTCGCGCGCTTTGTTTACAATCACTTTTACGTCAAAACTTGGCTCAACTCTTACCGCTACCGTTACGTTCACCAGTATCAGTGACACTAGTCAACGTTCCGAATCGCGAGCCGAAGAACCGGACAAATGTACCCGCGTCCACAATTCTGGGATATTACCCGAGATGAAAATGCTGATGCGGACGAGGAATTCGTCAATACGGCCGAAACAGGTAACAATGAAGGTTAGAATGTTGAGAGAGACGGAGAGCAATCAGCTGAAGTTGGGTCGGTTCGGATAAATGTTCGCATAGGAAAGAATGAAGAGAAGACCAGGCTGAAGGGAATGCAGCCATACTGTTCGGCACGGTACATTGGCAGAAAAGGGTCATACGAAAATATTTTTTTGTTCGATTTAGGCTATGCTTTAGCAACTCCTCACATTGAAGCTCGTTTGGGGTCACGAACATTACGACGTCCTTTGAAAGTACTTATTGAAGAGGCTTGGGATAAAGAAGAGCAGACCCTTCACAACAATGAATCTCTACCACTGCTTGACAAACAGATTTTGATGTTCTCTTTGTGACAGAAGAAGTGATCGAAAAACGAAGACTGTGCACCAGATGCCTACGTCCCACGTGCGTTGACCACCGCGCACAAGTCTGCAAGGATTACTGAACAGTATTACGTGCAATTCATCTGTATTTTGATTTTTACTTTCCTTGCTCTGCGAAGTAGAAAGGAAAGTTATGTAATCGGCTGAAAAACAAATTTTGAGTTTTCTTCAGATCTTTACGTTTCAGACCCTCCTGAGTCCGAAAAACACTATTTGGGAAAATGGTATGTGAACGATTTTTAGAGAAAACCACCGTACCAAAACAGCTCAAACTTCATATCTCGCCCTCACCATGGGACGCCAAAATAAGGGTGTGAACAAAATCCACCGAAATTTAACTATAATTATCATAGTGATCAAAACACCAAATTTTTTTCTCAAAAACGGCTCTAACGATTTTGACTAAATTTTTTATATTGATAGCTCACAATAAGGGATAGTAAAATTCCCATTCGTGGGAAAATGACGAGAGCAGCACAATAAATTATCAAAATCTTCGACGAAAAGCGTTTTTAGCGCAGTTTTTTCCTTATCAAGTCCGCTGGAATTTTAGTAGAATGCTAAAAAAAAATTGGTATTGTAGTCCAATCCAATACCTAAAGGGCGGGTTTATAAAAACGCTCATGAGATACATGGGGCTCACTCCTGAAATTCCTGAATTTCAACTACGCCCGTTTCGCTTACTACCAGTTCTAACAGTTATTACCCATTAACTCCACAAAAGTGATTACTATCCACTTCAAAAAATTCGTGTTTACAGGCTCATTAATTATCTGTGTACCGATTGCTCAATATGGGTCCTGCAATGAGTACGAGCAGCACAATAAAATCTGGAACTGTAAGCGCTACCGCTTCCTGCTGCCGTAAAGCTTTTTTGACCAAGTTCAAATTAACTGAGTGATAAATGAATTGATTAAATAGAATTAGCCATGTACAAAGTGAATTGTTGTAGAGCTAAGGAAAGTTGTGTGGTGCAACGCACCAGATTTTTTTTTTTTTGTCTTCATGTCTCCCGTAAAGGGAGGCCTGTGGATATCGCAGTGGTCGAGGGTGTCCCCCTCCCAGTCCGTATACTTTTTTTTCATAAGATCGTCAGAATTCCGCCCCTGTTCAAAACTGTCTCCAGTTTTTCATCGCAGTCGCCAAAGTATAACTTGGAGGTGAGAAAAATTTCAGAGGGTGCTTATTGTTAATGCGGATAAAAAAATGGGACTTACCCAGTCGAAATCTGGAAGCCGCGAAAACCTCGTCTGTCGTGCTGTCGAAGGGGGAAAGAGAAGCAGGAAAGGAGAAAGAGAATAGGAGAGAAGGAAGAAAACAGCTTAGACGAAATGTACAAAACTAATGAACAAAAACCAACTAAAAACCGGACAGGGCCGAAACACTATAATGCGATGCGCGAATACAAGACCGAGAGAGACGGAGACCTGGTTCCCGCCTCGCCAGGTTACACCGCACGCGACATCAACGGCTCCCAATGGACATGCAGACTCTCTATTGAGCTGACCGGAAACAATATTGGAGGGTATGTCCCCACGCATTGCAGCCCTGTGCCCACCTAGTCTTCTATTGCCAGAACGGCGCAAACACAACCTGTTGCGAGGAGTAACAACACTATTTATTCAATGAACTCTCATATGTCAGGTTGCTTTCAATGAATTGGTAGCCCTGAAAAGGGCTGTTGAAATGGAAGAGCCTCGCTTCAAGATTTACTTGGAGCTAGTGTATTTGGTCACTGCCTTGGTACCTTCAGAGACAGCGTGCTTGGCCAATTCACCGGGAAGGAGAAGTCGGACGGCAGTCTGGATCTCCCTGGACGTGATGGTAGAACGCTTGTTGTAATGCGACAGCCGGGAGGCCTCAGCGGCGATCCTTTCGAAAATGTCGTTGACGAAGCTGTTCATGATGCTCATCGCTTTGGAGGAGATACCGGTGTCAGGGTGGACCTGCTTCAACACTTTGTAGATGTAGATGGCGTACGATTCCTTCCTCCTGCGCTTCTTCTTCTTGTCGCCTTTGGCGATGTTCTTCTGGGCCTTGCCGGCCTTCTTCATCGCTTTACCAGTAGCTTTAGGAGGCATGTTGACTGTTCCAGGAACGAAATGCAAGTGATAAATTTTAGGCTTTTTTTTTTTTTTTTTTTTCTTTTTCGGACGCTTCCGGGGAGGGGAAATCTTCAAAAGACACCCAAATGGGTAGTGTCGGATTTTTACCGACTAAAACCCCTCCCCCGCGGTTGCCAACCTGGAAGTTCTAAACCAGAAGGATGGGAGGCCAGCCTGCGGATGCAGGGGGACTCATGCGCATGTGCGATGCGGGGAGGAACGGGACGGGGTTAGCGTGGAATGAGGGAGCAGGGCCTACGGATGATGTCCGAGGGTTGGGGGCATATTGTGTGAGGCAGCTGATGGACGGGTTAGGGTGACCCGCCACCGAGTTGCGGAGGTTGAGGGCATAGGTTGAGGCGGCCGCACTGAGCGAGGAGGCCTGTTTCCTTCAGGAGCTGCTGGTTTCTGATGTAGCGGGGTGAGCGGAGGACACCTCGGAGGGACTCCATGTAGGTGCCCTCGAGTTTGCGAAGGGAGGAGGCCGTGCCCCAGACGGGGATAGCGTAGGTGCTGATGCTCCTGATGATGGCGTTGAAGATACGGATTTTCGTTGGATGTGAGACCTTTCTGTTGTTGAAGAATGGCCGGAGAGCAATGAAGGCTCCGTTGATTTTGGCGCGAACTGCGAGGGTCTGCCTGTACCAGTTGAGTTTCCTGTCAAAGATGACACCGAGGTACTTGGCCTGGTGTTTCCAGGGGATTGGATGGTTCCCCACTTGGATGTTTGGGGGGGGGATGTTACGGCGGGAAAAGAAGACGGCTTCTGATTTGGATTCGTTGAGGCGTAGTCCCCATTTGTGGTACCAGCTGAGCAGGGACGGCAGGTACTTATTCATGACTGTGGCACAGTGCAGCTTGGTTTTGGAGGTGTAGAGGAGAGCTACGTCGTCCGCATATTGAGCAGTGACGATCTTCTCGTGGACTGGTATGTCATGGCAGAAGATGTTGAAGAGGGCTGGGGAGAGTTTTGAGCCTTGGGGTACGCCAGCCGTGATGCGGTGGGTGGTGGATAGAGTTTTGCCAACTCTCACCCTGAAGGTCCTGTCGGTGAGGAAGGAGTGAATCAGACCAATGAGAGAGGGTGGACAGCGAAGCAGGATGAGCTTGTATATCAGCCCTTCGTGCCAGACCCTGTCAAAGGCTTGGCGGGCGTCCAGTAGAAGCATGGATGTGTGCCGATGCTTGTTCCGGCTCTCAGCTATGTATTCAGTCACCCTGAGGAGCTGGTGGCAGGTTCCGTGATGGTGTCTGAAGCCATGTTGGAAGTCTGGGAGAACCTTGTTGGTGGCCATGAACTCGATGAGGCGGGTTAAAATGATGGCCTCGGCTATCTTGCTCAGGGTGCAGAGAAGGCTAATGGGCCTGTAGCTAGTAGCTTTGTTCAGAGGCTTTCCAGCCTTGGTGATGCAGATGATTGTGGCCTCTTTCCACGCTGCAGGGAAGTATTGGAGGCGCATGCAGGCATTGATGATGTTGCAGATGGCCACTGTGTGGATCCTGGGGAGTGTCTTCAGGACTCCGTTTGAGATGCTATCGCTGCCTGGAGCCTTGTTTTTGGTGAGGCCTTTGATGGTTTCGCTGATTTCCTTCGGGGAGGTTGGACTGAAGGTTGCAGGGTGCCCTTGAGGGAAGCTGCGTACTAGGGAGTTGACCTCGGCGTGGAAGGGGTGTGGTCGTCGTGCGAGGGAAAAGGGGAGCACTGTTCTTCGAGAGATTCGGCGAAGATGGTTGCTTTGTCGATTTCAGCGGAGTGTGAGGTGTTGTTGTGGTAGAGAGGTGGAGAGTGGGGTTGCCTGTTCCGTAGGGATTTGACGATCTTCCAACAGCGCTTGGGGTTGAGTTCAGCTTCAGCTATGTATTTTCAAAGCTGGCGTCTCTGGTAGCTTGAAGGGCAGCGTTGAGCTCCCTTTGGCGGCATTGAGCCTGGGTCGTAGGGACTGGAGGCGGGTCCGCTGGAGCAGCCTGCGTAAGTGGTTCTTCTTCCGGATCAGGGCTCTGATGTCCGGCGAGAGGCGTTGGCGGCCTGGGGTAGCTGGGGAGGAGGTTGTGGCAAGCCGTACCTTGTCCTGGATGTCCAGAGTGAGGTTGGACACAGCGGAGTCGATGTCTTCCCTTGACCGGGGAGTGCGACATTTAAAGGTGGAGGTCTCCAGGTAGTAACGAAGGGAGAGCCAGTCGATTCGCTGGTGGGTGATCTGAGTGGCGTCTGGTGTGCCGGGATCTCCAGAATCACAGGGTAGTGGTCGGAGTCGAGAGCAGGTAGGGTCCGAGGCTCTTTCTCGATTGTGGTGTTCTTCGAGATGAAGAGGTCAAGGATGTCCGATTGTTTGTTCGGGTCGGCTGAGTGGAAGGTGTGGTCTGCCGGCGCATCTATGGAGAAGTTGTGTCGATGCAGCAAGCGGAGGAGGGAGGATCCTTTCCTGTTCTTGGTTCTGCAACCCCAAGACTGATGCTTGGCATTGAAGTCGCCAGCAAGCACTGTTGGGTGGGGTGAGTCTAGCAGGGGGGCAATTTCGTCCAAGTTGTGGGTATTGGGCAGGGAGTAGCAAGAGACAATCCGTAGTGGGCCAGACTTCAGCTGGACTGTTACTCCGCAGGCTTCCAGGGATAGTGTGGGGGTGCTGAAGGCTTGATGTCTGAGGGAGTTGCGGACCAAGATGGCAACTCCTCCTCCAGTTTGGGATCCTGGGCGGTCGCATCTGTATACCGAGTAGTTCGGGATGAAGAGCTTGTCGGTAGACCGTGTGTGGGTTTCAGTGATGCAGGCTACGTCGACTGATAACTCCTGTAGTAGGTCGTGGAGCTCGGCAACTTTGTTGCGGTGTTTGGCCAAGATGCCATTGGCGTTCCAATTTAGGATGGATGTTGCCTTAGGTGCTGGTGGTGAACAGGGTCTGGAGGAGGAGGACGGCCTGGGAGAGGCAGGAGGCGATGTCCCGCAAGGCACGTTCACGATCCGCGGAGGGATAGTTGATGGGGTGGCTGCAGCGGGCTTGGGTGGAGTACTGGCAGCGATTGGGGCTGGGGTGGGGCGGTGATGGCTGTTGTTGGCCGGCGGGGTTGGGCGGGGACTGTGCTGGGAGTTGCTAGCAGCAGCTCTGGCGTATGAGAGGGCAGGGGTGACCAGTGGAGCTGGTGTTGGGACTGGTCGGGGGGGCTGGTTGGTGGTTGGCAGGGGGAGCGGGGCTGCCTTCCTCTGTTGGGAGGGCTTCTTCTTAGGGGCTTTTGGGCAGCCCCTATAGGTGGCACGGTGGGGACCCTTGCAGTGGGCGCAGACCGGCATCCCGCGAGAGTCTTTGATTGGGCAGGTTGGGGTGGCATGAGGACCTGCGCAGAAAGCGCAGACCCACTTTGCGTGGCAATAATTGGCAGTATGCCTGAAGCTGAGGCAGCGGAGGCATTGGGGAACCACTTTGGACTTCTTCTTAGGTTCCACTTTAACTACCAAGCCATCGAAGCTGGTGAGGTTAAAGATCGCCCTGGCACTGGGGATTTGGCGTCAAGGCGGACGAGGACGAGGGCCAGAGCTTTTCGCCTGTTTTCATCCGGTAAACGGATTTAATTGGATATTTGCGGTTCTCTAGGCCGCGTTGAAGGTCTTTGAGGGAGTATGTTGTGGGAATATGTCGGATAACCACTTCCAAGTCTCGATCTTGGCGGACTTGGTGGGTCGTATATTCAATTTTTTCCGCTTCTAATTGTGCTGTGAGGCGACGGAAATCGTCGACAGTGTTGAGGTACAGCCTCAACCCTGCATTTGAGTTAATGCAGCGGCGGTGGGTGATGCCTTCTGCTCCGAGGTAGGCATGAATAGCCGGCCAACGCTCTGTTTGTTTTATTACGATTGCGATAGGGAAAACCAACCCGTTCGCTGGGCAAATTGTGGAGGAAACCACGTCGCCAGTTTCCGGCAGTGCCAAGCGCGCATGGATGCGCTAATTCGCAGACAAGCTGACCAGGAGGGAAAGGCCCAACAGAGGTCAACGCTCCAGGGCCAGGCAAGAAAAACTTTCGTCTCAAAGACAATACGCCCAAACGGGCCCTCCTTCGCTGAAGCCCTTCGCGGAAAACCCCAATCGATGCCCCCGGCCGCCGCTCATCTCGCACGTACCTCATCCTCGATCCCGCAAGGTGGGCTTCTGGGGAACACCGGCACCTTCCAGCTCATTGAGGAGGCCGGGGAGATCTTCAACGAACTTTCAGCGATGGGAATCCCGGACATTATCTCCGAGCAGCGGCGTATGGTGAGTGACCTCAGATCCGCTACTTCAGCTTTTGATAAAATTTCTATTATTGCGAAATACGCTCCTCTATTTGAGAATCGCCCCTAAACCAGTTAGGAATTCACTTACTTTTGTACAATGTGAGAGGACTGATGAAAAACATCTCAGAAGTCACTCACATTCTACAACAACACGACATAGACATTGCCATCCTCACAGAACCACAACTCATCAAACGCGCAAAACCCAAGATTCCAAACTACACACTTTACCGTAGCGACAAACCACACAGGGGGGTTCTCATCGCAATTAAACAGTCTCTTCAACACTCACAAATTGACACATCAACATGCGATGGAATGGATATAGTGGGCATCCAAGTTCCGTACAAACACCACCACATTCGTATTATAGGCCTCTACAATTAACCCAAAACTAAGTTGAGTCGAGACCTGGTTCTCTCGCTCCTCAGTCCGTCCAACCCGACCGTTCTTGCGGCTGATTGGAATGCTAGACACCCTATGTGGGGTTGTCTACACAAAAATGACAGTGGACAGGTTGTGCATGAACTGGTCATGTAGGACCTCATTGGCTTCTTCGCCCCTTCGTCCCCTACATTTTTCCCTGTGAGTGACAGACAAAATCCGAGCACAATCGATTTTGTCCTCACTTCACACTCCCACCTAGTCAACTCCATGACCACCCTGACACAAGGGCACAATGACCACGTTCCTGTGTCATTTAAGATCTCTTCTCCTCCGCTCAACACTCCCGTCCCTACCAAATTCAACTATAGTAGGGCAAATTGGAATCAGTTTAGAGATTTTTTAAATTCTAACATCCCCTCCACCAATCCCGTACTAACCTCTCACGAGCTCATTGATGGTCAGGTGGAAAATCTCACCCGCCTGATCCAAAATGGGCTCAACACCTCCGTTCCCAAATTTAAGCGCCGCCCCCCTTCCATTCAACTCCCTGATGATATACTGGTGCTAATTAGGACCAAGAATCAACTCAGACGGATGTGGCAACACACTAGAAACACTAGCCACAAACGTCAATTCAACTTCCTACAGAGGCTGGTCCGTAAGAAAATTCTCACTTGGCGCCAGTGCACTTGGAACGACAAACTGGCCTCAACCACCAGGGAGTCTATCTTCAAACTCACCAAAAATTTCAATAACCCTTCCCTTTCCCGAATTCCTTCCCTCAGAATAGGAAACACCACCGCCTCGACGGGTGCGGAGAAATCCGAGGCCCTAGTGAACCAGTTCGTCAAGGTGCACGAGGACGCAGAGGCGAGAGGGAACGACTCACTTAAACAACACATACACAAACTTGCCAAAACACTCACGAACAAACCACTACATGCCACCACTGACAAACTCAAATTCACGTCCCCCTCAGAAATCAGCCAACTCATGTCTAAGCTGAAGGGGAATGACAGCATTCAGAACAATGCACTGAGGAACCTGCCCCGCCGGGGTGTGGTCCTTCTGGTAGCGATCTATAATGCTTGTCTGCGTCTGGCTTATTTCCCATCAGCTTGGAAAACAGCCACCATCACTCCTCTACCAAAGCCGAACAAACAGCCCTCAGACCCACCCAATTACCGCCCCATCAGCCTGCTACCTACACTGTCGAAGTTATTAGAAAAAGTGATACTTAGCAGGCTTCACAAGGAAATCACCAAACTCCAAATCATTCCACACTCCCAGATGGGATTCAAACACAAACACGCAACGACACACCAACTAAGTCGAGTCACACAACGCATCATACACCAGATGTCCCAAGCACACACAACTGCACTCCTTTTGCTGGACTCTGAGAAGGCTTTTGATTCGGTATTGGTAGAGGGACTCATACATAGACTACACACATACAAATTCTCACTAGGCCACACGAAAATCATCCACTCATACCTAACAGATCGCCACATTCAAGTTAAGGTAAATGGCTCAGTTTCATCGAGGCGGTTGATTCCTGCAGGCGTCCCTCAGGGATCAGTCTTGTCCCCCATACTCTTCAACCTGTACATTTCTGAGACCTTTGAGAACTTACCACCTCACGTTCACATAGCAGGCTTTCCAGACGACCTGGCGCTTTATACGTCGAGTGCGTCCATAAATAAAGCGACAGGCCGACTGCAAAATGCTGCGCATCAGGTCATACAGAAACTGGAGAGATGGAAAGTCAAGATCAATACTGCCAAAACTGAAGCCATCCTTTTCACAGCCAAACAAAAGACACCACAGTTCATTACGATCCGAGGCAACAAAATTCCCTTTTCCAAATCTGTCAAGTACCTGGGGGTTTATTTGGATAAACGGCTATCCTTTGGAGACCACATTAAGGAGGTCAACAAAAAAGCCCTTGGGAAACTTGGCAGATACTACAACCTTCTGACATCACAATCACTGAGCACACCATTGAAACTCCTCATTTACAAAGCCATCATCAGACCCACAATAACATACGCGTGTCCTGTCTGGCACACAGCGGCATCCACTAACATAAACAAGCTACAAGTAACACAGAACAAATGCCCCCAGATCGCCACAAACAGCCCTTTCCGCACAAACACATCACGACTACATGAACTCCACAACATGGAACACATATCACATCACACGCATCACACAATCATACACAGACAAGCTTGCCTCACACCCCAACCCACTAGTAAGAAACCTTAACACCCTTAGGAGACCTCAATGGAGGAGCGCAAGGCGTAGGCGGCGGATCTGAGCCGCTCTTGTAAATATTGTCTAATTGTGTGAATGGTCGAATGTATTTAATGGGTGAATGATGTGTGATTGTGTGTGAATATTTAGTTGTAAGCAAAACTAACTTAAGATTCTAGGTTTTCACCATTAAAGTTTCCTAGTTATAGTGTTATGTTAAATGCATACTAATTACTGACTGTGACCCATTTACCCCTTATGTTTACCCAAGCGAGGCAGCCATATGCCAATATTGTTAATTATCTATAATATGTAGTTTAATTATTATTATTATTAAATGTAAATGTTATGTCAATAAACTATTTGGATTTGGATACCCTGTGGCATAATGCATAAGGCATTGGTTGTGGAGGTGGAGGCATCGGAGGTTGTGGGTTCGAGTCCCACCAGGGTTACGATTTTTGGTTTATTATTCATTCTGAATAATAACCCTATGTTTTTGGTCACGAAAATTTTTTTACAACCCCCCCCCCCCTCAAAATTCGATCACGTTTCAAGACTTGGAGATTCCAAGTTTGCAATGTCCATCCGCCGTCCCTCGTCCGCCATCCGGGCCGTTTTGTGCCTTTAACATGGTTTAAAAAATTCGTTCTTTCGCCCAAAAATCCGATTTGGTACCTAGTTGTGCCCGCCATCTCAATAATCCGATCGGACGAAGCCCACAACCACAAAAAACGGTTAAAAAAATTAACGAAACGCAGTACAACGCGGGAGCTACAGCGTTTCGTTGTTTGAACTCCCTCCCTCCCCACCCGTCCCAATAAAAAAGCAACCGCGCTCGAGGCGAGTGAGCGCGCCTCCCGCTCGCTTGCCTCCCCTTTCGCCTCGGAACAGGTTCGCTTCGAGCGCCCCCGTTCCAATTTCCCCGACGGGGCACAATCATCAGACGTTTTGTTTCCGTAGTTCCATTGTAGCCAGGTCATGTTTCGTATAGTTTACTAGTATTTGATGCTGAATCGAATGGGATGGGGGAGCACTAATACTAGGTCAAGCTGTTCATGAGAATAATAAACCGTTGTGTAATAATTTGCAGGGTTTTTTGTTTGTTGACATTTTATGTCTTTACTTTCCTACATAAACTCGAAAATGTAACGCGGGATATGTAACGGAGAAGCGTCACTAAATTTGTGTTAGGTTAAGTGCATGGTAACGTCTGTTACAAAAATGAAAAATATTTTTTGTGTTGTGATTTTATATTTCTTTATTTAAAATAAATAAAATTATATTAAAAGAAAAAGACTTAAAATGTCCCTCGTGGTTGCGTACTTGTACGAAAGCTGTACTCACCATTTGTATTTAAATGGTAAGCTTCACGTTGATCGACCTAACGGGTGCTTACTCTCATCGTCGTCAGATTGCACAATTCTTGTGGAAAAACGACGTTGAGTTTACTGGAATTTCTCTCATGGAAGCTTTCAATAAAGCCAACCGGGATGGGGTTTTAGACCCTTCTTCGATTCATTTCTAACAGAAACGTTTATAAAGAACAAAATGTAGATAGCCTTTAGCGCTGAGAGCAGCCCGTAAGTTTGATTAATTGGATATTTAGTCTGCGGGCGATCAAGCCACGCCAAAATTCGGGTATGAGCCAAATTGGTTTTAAACCAACTGTAATTGTCGTAGTGATCAAAACGCGAGTACAACGGTTTCGGTAGCAGTTTTGCTGCTTCAAATAGCATGACAGTGCCGTGAGATTCTCATCCGTAAAAAATAGGGAGAGCGGCACAATAAATGATCAACAATTTCTAATAAATGTTTATGTATATTTTGGCGAAACCAGCTAATAACGATTGTTTACACAGAGCAGTGAACTATTTCTTTTCATGAGATCTTTTATTTACTTTCTTTCATTCAACTCCCAATCGTTGCAACTTTATCGCGAGTCGAGTCATTATCTGAGGTTGAAGTGCAGTGTATCAACTGAGAGAAGACAAGAGCAAAGTGCATCACCTTACCTGAATAAGGGGGACCTCACCACCACCACTCCATTTTGAAGACGCAGCTTTGTTTTTCATTCCTGTCTCATCGTTCGCCGCTTTATAGCCGTTTTTCTACTCTACTATTTTCTCTTTTTGTGCACCACGTTTTGTCTCGAGGATCCCAGATTCCTCGTTTCCATAAAGTTGGACACGTATATATGCTCGTTGGAACTTCGCGTCGTACGACATCGAGAACGTCAAACTGAGCCGACAATTCAACTTAACCCTTTCGGTCATGGCGTCCTCTCCAGAGGACAGCCACTATGACAACCCACTACTGGTAATGTAGTTTGATTTCCCACGAACAGAGGCCTCTACCATCGGGGTATTCCTCTCAGTCAACGATTAAGGCCGCTTTACACGTTACGATAAATCGTACGATTTATCGTAAAGACCGGGTCGGTCCAATTTATCGTTACGTCTAAATGGGAAATCGTAACGATTTATCGGAGTTGGAGTTGGGTTGGAAGGTTGGAGCCGGCCGGCATTAATTTCTGGGAATCGTAACGATTTGTTTGAACGTGTAAAGGTTGCTCCAACTTATCGGTCCAATCTCCGCCCAGTTTGCACTTGCCCTGCACCCCTACTCAGTTCTTGTTGCCCTCAGCTCTTGTTACTCAGTTTTTGTTGTAATATAAAATTTTTAAGTTATTATGGCCGAAAGTCTGCAGCCAAAATTGGTACATTGCAAACTATTAACTGAATTATTGACAAACGTCCCTGGGCCTTTGGGTCCTTGGGTTTAGTGTATCTACTAGTGAACATGATTAAGCTTTTTTTCAAGAACTGTAAATTTCAAACGTTCAATGCAAATTTCTCTTGCCAAGGAACTGACCCCTCCCCGTTAAAATACAAACAGAACTTGTCACGAACAATTTTTACCTGTTGCAAAACTTTGCCTCCTGAACGTGGTTGGAGGTTGTGCAACATTTCGGGATCAGGCCTTGCATCTATTTGAGTAGTACCATAGATAATATTTTCGCGATCATAAATTTCAGTAGGGGTGTAGGCAGTGGATTTATGGCTCAAAAAGTTGTGCAGAGCACAGCAGGCAAGAACTACTGATTCAGTGGTTTCCAAATTTAAATTAACTGCAGTGTAATCGTAGAGTAGCTGATAGTCTTTTGTGCGGAGATATAGATCTTCTCATAACAGTATCCGACTTTGATATAAACGGAGAAACTAATGTTAATAATTCTACGTAGGTTTTCTCGTCCATTCGCAAATAATTCCGTAAGTCATTCGGTTCATTTGTCAGCTCCTTTAACAGATTTACATGAGAGAATTCTCTCTTCTTCAGCAGCCACTCACGACTCCACTTCGACCTTGCTTTTCGCGGGTTTTCACTTTTTTTCGCCAAACAACTCATCACCATCCACAATGCTGCTTCCTCCATGGCAAAAGCTTATTTGATGAGGTTGGTTGCGCCAAATCGTTTGACCGATCGTAGTGTGTAAACAGCCTTCCCACCTTCCAATTTATTGGACGATAAGTTGGAGCAATAAGTTGGAACAATTTATCGTTACGTGTAAAGCGGCCTTTACAGTGCGTTCTAGATGATCAAATCTTACAACAAGTGGCAACACTGAGTTTCATGAGAGCATGTTGAACGGGTCAGCAGTTAGTTTGTTGGAGGTGATAAAGTGTCTCTACTTTTCATAATTCTTCCACACTTTTTTCCCATACTTTTAAAGTAAGTGTTTACAGAAAGTCTAACTTGAACGATTTATAGCAAAAACATGTCATAGTATTTAGTTAGATGCTCTGCCAGTGTCCTTGAAATTGCGTCCCCTGAGGAGGACACTGTGTCTCAATGGTACAAAGCGGAACATCACAAAAACTTTTAGTCTCGAATAAGTTTTCGTCATTATCTCCGTTTATATCTAATTATTATCATCTCGTTAGCTTTTTCTACAGTCATGAATAAGAAAGCTATTGAGGAGTGGACTGCAGAAGAGATAATTTCAGCTTTGGAGGAGCAGTTATCAGACATTGAGGGATTGGAGGATGATGACGACCCTCTCTTGGATGGTCTCGTTATCGAAAATTTTCAACAAGTAATTGGTAGGTACATATGTACTACTTCACCCATAATTTTTACTTCCTTTTTGGGAAGCTACCTGTGCGATTATAAAAAATATCATTGTTGATGTTCATAGATGACCGGGACGAAGAGGAGGGAGAAGTAAATGAAGATCCTCAGTGTGAGATGAAAGGGGAAGCAGCAACATATTCTGCGAAACCCAGAAAGATGGCATCAAACCAGAAACTAAAAGGTGGTGATATTGTGAAATGGACGGATGTCATGGGATCGTACAACGTAGATTTTGGAGTTTTTGAGAGGAGTACATTTATTAGTGATCCTGAAACTATATCACCAATAACATACTTCAGTAGGTATATCACCTCATCTTTGATTGAAACAATGATTGAAAATACCAATATTTATGCTGTTCAGAAAGGTGTGGCCAGGTTTCAAATGACAAATGTGGCAGAAATGAGGTCGTTCATAGGACTTCAGGTGCTTATGGGATGTCTGCATTTTCCCAGAGTGAGGCTTTACTGGGATAGCCTCTTGGGTATCTCGATTTTTCCGAAAACTATGAATATCAACAGATTTTTCAAATTGAGAAATAATCTACATTTTGTCGATACGTTGTCCATACCAAAAGACAACAAGGATAGGTTTTTCAAGGTCAGACCATTATATGACTGTATTCGTAAAAGATGTTTGGAATTGAACTTGGAGGAGTGTGTTTGTGTTGACGAACAGATGATCCCTTTCAAGGGAAATCTCAACGTCAAACAATACATGAAAAACAAACCAATTAAGTTTGGGATAAAAAATTTTATGCTATGTGGTAGAAGTGGCATGATCTATGACTTCATCCTATATCAGGGTTCGAATACTGAATTCGACCAAGAACTTTTCAGTGAATTTGGTATGTCCTCATCAGTAGTATTGCATTTAGCAAAACATCTCAACCAGCCTGGACACAAATTATACTTCGATAATTTCTTCAATTCATACAAATTATTAAGAAAGCTCGCAGACATGAAAATATATGCAGCTGGAACTATGCGACAGAATAGGTTCCCTGGAGCAGCAGATGCCATCCCAGAGGCCGTTTTAAAAAAAAAAGATCGAGGTACTATGCTTGAGAAGATTTCTAATCACAGTGTTTTCATATTGAAATGGGTGGGCAATAAAATCGTCAACATGGCATCAAATTACATTGGAAAAGGCTTGATTTCCATAGTAAGAAGATGGTGTGGGACCACTAAATCATACGTGGAAGTAAATAGACCTGAGGTGATTGCTCACTACAATGAGGGGATGGGTGGAGTCGATAAGCACGATTTTCTCTTGTCACTCTACCGAATATTCATTAGGACAAAAAAATGGCCCCTAAGAATGTTCAACCATGGAATCGACATGGCGTTAGTGAATTCTTGGTTGGAGTACAATAGAGATGTTGAGGCACTGGGAATACCCAGGAAAGAAAGATTAGATCTCCTTCATTTTCGACTTTATGTGGCACAGGCTCTAATAAAATGTGAAAATACCACAAGGAAACGGGGAAGGCCATCATCAGCCAATTCTTCTGCTGCATCCTCACCTTCGTCAACTCCTCCTTCCAGCCGCAGCTCTACACCTGAAGTACGTCCAATTGATGATGTGCGATATGATGGCTACTTCCTTGAACCAGAGTATGACGAAAAGCCCAATGCAACGAGGTGTAAACAAAAAAACTGCGTCAGGAAAACTCATTGGAAATGCAGCAAATGTGACATTCATTTATGCCTGTCACACTCAAGTAATTGTTTCAAACTCTACCATACAAAGTAGCTCTACTTTCTGTGAAACTATTTGAAATAATTACTGGCTGCAATATCTCATGTTTTCCTTTTGTTGATCGGTTAATTGTGTTCTTCATACCATATTTCACCTGTATTTGTCTCTAATTGACTGTTTTTGTACTTTTGTATTCATTTTATAATAAAAGTTCTGTATAATGCATTGTAACATTTTCAGTTACCTTCAGACACAATGTCCTCCCCAGAGGACGCTATATAAATCGTTTACTATTCGTCCAAAAAATCTGAAAAAAATTGAGTGAACTACTACTATAAAAAGTGATCGATTCACGAAGTTTTAAAATTTTCTTACGCTTAGAAGTAAATGTGTTACTGAAAGGGTTAAATCGCCAGGTAAGGCGAGAATTTCTATTTGCGCATCACGCCTTCATCTCGTCCAACTTAGCGAACCCGAACAACAGTACCTTATCAGTGCGTGTTATTTTCAATTGTTGCTCGCCTTGTTACAAATATTAAAGTGCTTGTCTGGGACGTATCGAGAATTTAACTCCCGTTTCATGTTAACGCATAAACCAATTTTTTGTGGTTACATTAGTCGTAAGACATTGCATTGTTGTTGTAGGGTAACTAAGGAGAGAGGAGTTTCGAGTTGGATTTGTTCTGTAAGACAGCTTGTCTGATTATTAAAATCAAGTATTCCTTCTTCCTTGTCCGAGTTCATTACAATATTAACCTGTTCTGTCAACATTAGATAGCAGTACAGGGAATGTGGAACGGGAAGGAGTGATATGTTGAACAGGATGGTCTGGTTCGGCGGTTAAAAAATAAGCCCATCCTTGCGTCCTGTGCAATATTTCGGGTGTACGGACAGGCAGGCTGTTCCTACCTGCTTTCTTGCATGTTTAGAAGAACAAAAAGAAGGTACCGATTTTTCCGAAATCGATATTTTGCAACCGATATTATGTCGGCACCGATAATTACAATTCAACAGATATCGAGGTAGGTATCCTTTCGTTACCCATTCCCCAGTTTCTAGATGGTTGTACGAGCATTTGGTGGCCCTGAAAAGGGCCGTTGAAATAGAATTGTAGACGTTTGTACGAAGTTACGCACGTTCTCCTCTGATACGACGAGCGAGCTGGATGTCTTTGGGCATAATGGTCACCCGCTTGGCGTGAATAGCGCACAAGTTGGTATCTTCGAAAAGACCCACCAAGTAAGCTTCGCTGGCTTCTTGCAACGCCATGACGGCCGAGCTCTGGAACCGAAGATCGGTCTTGAAGTCCTGAGCGATTTCACGAACCAACCTCTGGAAGGGCAGTTTGCGGATGAGAAGCTCCGTGCTCTTTTGGTAACGTCTGATCTCTCGGAGAGCGACAGTTCCGGGACGGTATCTGTGAGGTTTCTTCACTCCTCCGGTCGCTGGGGCGCTCTTCCTCGCGGCTTTGGTGGCCAATTGTTTGCGAGGAGCCTTGCCTCCGGTGGATTTCCTGGCGGTTTGCTTCGTACGTGCCATCTCGAGTGTTTTCCAAGAAGTATACGTTCTAAACCTTAAGCTCCCCATTATATAGTGAAGCGGAGGGGCACAAACCTGCGCAGAACATGGCACTACTTTTTGTGACGTCAGAAGGCGACAGCTGTCAACCGCCAAAACTAACCTCGATACAACAGACAACGCGGACTCGTTTCTCTCTCCAACCGGCTCACTTTTCCCCTCAAACCTCGCCACTAACTCAGCCATTAGAAATCTCAGAATCATAATATCCGAAACAATTACGTTTCAATAATTGGGCCCCGTGTGATACTGGACTTACTCGCGCTTCTACTAATTTCAATAGTTTATTCTCCATCACACCAAGTGAGAGATACATTTATTCGTAAAAATAATAACAAAATGGAGGAAGGGGAATTCAGGCATCGAACATCCTGTTATCCAACCATTTACAAATAAAACTTATTACTCTGCGTGAAGACGTGGACAATTTAGATAAATAAACTAAAATGAACTACTTTGGGAGGTGGAATAAAATATATCGGAGAAATTAGAAATATTCTAGGAGCTTCCTACGTTAAACAAATCGAATGCTTGGGAAAGACGAACTGATAAGATTATGCGGTGTGGTGAGACAAACAGGTGTTATCTACCAGAAATGTGGTTTTCGATGAAGTGTAAGTACCAAACATCCAAGGCAACAAGAGTTGGTTTAATTTGTAAATTCACTATTGAATCTCAACGCAAATTGATGAAATTATTACAAAGTGAAACAAGGAGCTCCTTCTAAAATTAATCGTAGTTTTCACGGGATGCGCTTTATGGTATTGTGGGCCGTATTCACCAACTGCGTTGATCTCGTTTAGAGTCGATTAACAGCACCTAACCCGCTCCCGCCACAAAAACGGTATTCACCAGACTGGGTTAAGCTCTAGCCCTGATCAAACCTTAACCCCAAATATCTGGTGCGTTGCAACACACAACTTTCCTTAGCTCTACAACAATTCACTTTGTACGTGGCTAATTCTATTTAATCAATTCATTTCACTAATTTTAGGTTCACTAATTCACTAATTTCTATTAAATAGAATCAGCCATGTACAAAGTGAATTGACGTAGAGCTAAGGAAAGTTGTGTGTTGCAACGCACCAGATATTTGTTTAATTTTTCTGCCTGTGCTGCTAGTACAATCAAAACGAGAGCGAGGAGAGACTTCATTTTATAATAAAGGTTTTAGAATTGTTAGGTTTGCTGTTTCAGTAGCTGCTTTTTCGTCGATCGATGAATCCCTGAAACTGGCAGGTCCCAAATCAACCATTTGAGGTTGGCGTCAAGGCTTGTTGTTGAGCGAATAGCCGATGACCCTTTTCGGAGTAGCACTCCAAGCCGTTGTGGCAAGTGGTTCCTGAGTTGCTTGACGCTTTTTTAGACCCCCGTGGAAGAAAAATAAAAAAACCCAAGGCTTGGCAATATCGCTGGTTAGGCGTGAGGGAAGTCAACGGTTGAGCCTCAAGGTTCAACGCCTGAAGTAAATAGGGCTGGAGGACCAAAGCTGCTGCCTGAATGAGCAAATAAATAAATAAGTAAATAAGATAGAAAATAAATGAAAGTTAAAGGCAAGGAAATACAACTAATTCGGAAATAAGGTGTGGCTTCTATTATAAGGAATTGTATCAAAATGAAAAGTCCGTGTGTGTGCTGCTAACACGGAGAACAAATATCTGGTGCGTTGCAACACACAACTTTCCTTAGCTCTTGTTCGGGGGAAACCCCGAAAACCTCGAACGATGAACGCGGGTTTGCCCCGCGCAGCCCCCAGAACCCCGCGACTTCCCCGTTACACCGAATCCAGGTATATATGGACACTCTGGCCACCCGTTGGAAGCGAGTATGCATGGGACAGAATGGCCGCCATTGGCCCCTCATTTTGGAGGGTTTCGGGAGGCGGCAGTGAAGTCCGCAAAGCGTCTACTTTGCCAGGGTTTGCGAGGGCAGCACCGTACCTTAGAGGGGTTCATCTCCCTCCTGTCACGGGTTGAAGCAATACTCAATTCTCGCCCTCTCACTGCCCTTTCAACCTCTGCCAATGACCCACAGTTCCTCACTCCCAGTCACTTCCTTATACTTCGCCCTCCCATTGCTCCCGCTGCAATTTCATCCCCTCCTCAACTTTTTCCTGTTTCATTAGAGCCCCATAGAAAATCCAACTCCCAGCCCCCAGTCCTCAGTCCGATCGCTCCACCACTACAACCAGCACTGCTTCCAGCATCTTATGACCTTTCTCTCAATCCACCACTGATGCCTAACAACACCCTAGATGAATCAAAGAGTCTAGGCTCACAGTACCGCTCCGTATTTCAATTGGCAGCAGCTTTCTGGCGCAGATGGCGAACCGAGTACCTAACCACTCTCCAGACAAAGGCTAAATGGACATGCCCTGAAGGCCCAAAACCACACATAGGACAGGTGGTTCTACTCATGGATCGCAACCTACTGCCTACGGAGTGGCGCCTAGGCCGAATTGAAAGTCTCTCAGAAGATGGTGGAGGGTTTGCACGAGTTGCCACTGTTCGTACGAGTTGCCACTGTTCGTACATCAATTGGTACACTCACCAGGCCTCTTCGGAAACTCTGCCCCCTCCCAACGCAGTGATAGCTTCCATCTTCAGTTCCACTCACTACGGATTCCTGCCTCACAATGATCCTACGACCTACTTCAAGATACTCGACTTCTCCTCCCGCACCTTGGCTTCTCAACAGTTTCACCTTTACCATGCTGCAAATTTGCCACTGGCAGCGGTGGGGAGCATGTTCGGGGGAAACCCTGAAAACCTCGAACGATGAACTCGGGTTTGCCCCGCGCAGCCCCCAGAATGCGGGGACTTCCCCGTTACAACGAATCCAGGTATATATGGACACTCTGGCCGCCAGTCATCATTCTAGTTTCTATAGCACGTTCGTCTTATGCGCGATTCTAGCCGATAACCCGAGTCTCTTCAGTTTTTACCCTCGTTATCCGCCCAGTGAAACACGTCGCGTCTCCGCCTGCATTCTTAACATTTTTCCCGTGACTAAGTGTTTACGTGTTCATTACAGTCGTTAACAGTTACCCTCGGCAGTTCACGCATATTACGAGTGTGTCGCCCCTTTGTACAATACAGTCCTCCTCACGCTCACTGAGTTTATCTTGTTTTTCAACTCTCACCCTCTCGTGAACCCTACAGCTCAAATCAATTCATTCGGGTACATGGCTTTTTTTCTACTTATTCAATTCATTTATCACTCAGTTCATTTGAACATGGTCAAACAACACTTCACGGCAGCAGGAAGCGGTAGCGCTTACAGTTCCGGAATTTATTGTGGTGCTCGTACTCATTGCAGGACCATTATTGAGCAATTGGTACACAGAAAATTAATGAGGCTGTAAACACGAATTTTTTGAAAAAGGACAGTAATTACTTTTGCAGAGTTATTGGGTAATAACTGGTAGTAAGCGAAACGCCGGTAGTTGAAACTCAGGAATTTTTGGAGTGAGCCCCATGTACCTCATGAGCGTTTTTAAACACTCACCATTTAGGTATTGGATACCTAATCGAGCGAGAGCAAGGTGAGCCGCATTAGCTTTTATTTTACATATTTTTTTCATATAAATTTGATTTCTTTGTCCATTAAGCCCATTTGTGGTGTGAGACGCCCTCCTTCACGGATCAGGCCCCCCCCCTTTCGTATAACATATCCCTGGTTGGTTGTCCGCCCCCTTCCCCGAGAAGAAGGAGTTTTCAATTTACTCAAATTGGGGAAACAAAACGATCGGCCCCGAACATTACAGTACTGACTTAACGGCCAGACGATGATGTCTTTACATCGAAAGCGCTTGCCCACAGTAACTCAAAAGCCAGAGGAGACGGACTCACCTAACAGGTACGTTAACTTTAGTAATTTACCTACTGGCGGATATAACCCAATTTCTTCAATTTTTACTTTCCTTGGCTCTACCTAGTAGAAAGGAAAGTTATGTAATCGGCTGAAATTTTTTTTTTAGTTTTCTTCAGATCTTTACGTTTCAGACCCTCCTGAGTCCAAAAAACATTTGGGAAAATAGTCTGTGAACGATTTTTAGAGAAAACCGCCGTACCAAATCAGCTCAAACTTCATATCTCGCTCGCAGGTCACTATGGGACGCCAAAATAAGGATATGAACAAAATCCACCGAAAGTTAACTATAGTTATCATAGTGATCAAAACACCAAATATTTTTTTTTCTCAAAAACGGCTCTAACGATTTTGATTAAAATTTTTATATTGATAGCTCTCAATAAGGCAACTATACCATAAAATTCCCATTTGTGGGAAAATGACGAGAGCAGCACAATAAATTACCAAAACTTTCGACGAAATCGATTTTAGCGCAGTTTTTAGAGAAAACCACCGAACCAAATCAGCTGGAACTTGATGTCTAGCCTACAGGTTACCGTGGGACGCCAAATTAAGGGTATGGGCAAAATCCACCGAAAGTTAACTATAGTTATCATAGTGATTAAAACACCAAATTTTTTTTTTTTCTCAAAAACGGCTCTAACGATTTTGATTAAATTTTTTATATTGATAGCTCTCAATAAGGCAATGATACCATAAAATTCCCATTTGTGGGAAAATGACGAGAGCAGCACAATAAATTATCAAAATTTTCGACCAAAAGCGTTTTTGCCGTGGTTTTTTCCTTTTAAACTTCGCTGGAATGTTAAAGAAAATTGGTACTGTAGTCCAATCTAATACCTATAGGGTGAGTGTTTAAAAACACTCGTGAGATACATGGGGCTTACTCCAGAAATTCCTGAATTTCAACTACCGCCGTTTCGCTTACTACCAGTTCTAAACGTTTTTACCCAATAACTCTGCAAAAGTAATTACTATCCTTCTTCAAAAAAATTATGTTTACAGCCTCATTAATTTTCTGGGTACCATTTGCTGAATAATGGTCCTGGAATGAGTACGAGCAGCACAATAAATTCTTTAACTGTAATCGCTGCCGCTGCATGCTGCCGTAAAGTGTTGTTTGACCAAGTTCAAATTAACTGAGTGATAAATGAATTGATTAATAGAATTAGCCATGTACAAAGTGAATTGTTGTAGAGCTAAGGAAAGTTGTGTGTTGCAACGCACCAGATATTTTTGGTACGTAAGGTACCATGGCCATGTGTTTAGTAAATCCGAATAACGTGCTACATGGCAGGTGAGTTTTGTTCGCTAAAAATTGAGGTGGTGTTTCGCGTTTGCAAAAATGTCAAATTTCGTTCCAATAAATTGGGAGATAATGGTAAGGCTCTATAAGTGGATAATAAGACCCCGCGTCACGTATGCTTCCACTGTGTGGTGGAAGGCGACAGGCCAGCTAGCAGTACAGGGGCAATGGGTACCTGCCCTACTACTGCAATGGAAGTCCTTTTGAACATCTCACCTCTTCATATACACATTCAGACGACTGCTTACCTTGGAGCCGAAAGGCTTTGGCTGACAGGAAATATCTCCACCAGGGTCAAGGCAAGCCTCCAAAGCAAGCTAGAAGAGGCAGTAGTCCTTGCTACTGATGTTATTGCCAGAGGGGAAGAACATTCAGTTGCCATTCGGTGTTAGCGTCTACTCACGGGAACGATGGGAGAATGAGACGTTCCGGACACAGGTGGGCGCCTTGCAGTGGTATAGCGATGGTTCAGTTATGAAAGACAGAGCAGGACTGGGCATTGTAGGGCCCAATTACAGTCTTGCTAAGCCGCTGGGAGAGTATGCTACGATATTTCAAGCTGAAATCCTAGCTATAAAGATCTTCTGACCAAAGGACTCAAGGGCAAGCGGATCTACATATTCTTGGACAGCCAGGCTGCCTTAAAGGCCTACAGCTTTAGGTCTTCAAGCACTCAAGCAGCTCGGTGCCCATAATAGGCTCAAACACTGACATCGGGTCAAATTACTGGAAAAACTTGTATATACCATTCAAATGTGGAACCGTTACTGAACTGCGAAGGAGACATTAGAAAGGGATTAGACGAAAGGGGGGGGGGGCAAACAAGGCAAAAATTATATCAAAGTTCGACCAAACAACAGTTCAATATGACCCAGCGCCAGTAATTAATGGTTAACCTAACAGCCCCACAAGATTCTAATTTCTTTTCAGTTACTCGAATTCGGAAAATCCCAATCCTTCAAAACTGCATATTTACGAGTGATCGTCGAAACAATAAAAAAGCCAAAGTTACTTTTCTGAACGGGGTTTTAATGCAGAATCACACCTTAACAATAGTTACGCTAGAAAAAAAAAACAAAACAAGAGTTGACAATATAAATGATTTGGCCACAACTTGACAGAGGGAGTGGGGGTGGGGATTAAGTCTGATTGCCAGCCACGGGCGGCGAAGGTTTAAAAAAACTCGAACAGAAGGTACGTAGTGACACGGACAAGGGATTTTGGGCAGCCGTCTCGAGTGAACTGTGAGGCGAGTATCGACGAGTTTGTGAAAGATGATAAAAAATAACATTTACGCGACAAAAGTTGACAGTGCTTGACGCAGAGAACTACGAAAGACACAAATTAGTCACTGTCTTCGTCGGAAGAAGCAGTCGGTGTGCTGAGGATTTCTTCTGATAGTTCTTCGTCGTCGTCGTCGTCGTCGTCGTCATCTTTTCTCGCTTTTCCCTTCTTTTTGCTGCCTTCGTCCTCGCTGTTGCTTTCATCCCCGCTACTGTTTTTTCTCTTCTTCTTTGGCTCAGACTTCTTATCCGGCTTCTCGTCGTCGCTCGGCGCTTTCTTCTTTTTCGAGTCTTTCTCGACGTCGCTGCTTCCCGCTTTTTTCGCACCCTGAAAAAAATGAACAGCAAAATTTATTCTCAAAAGCTATAATTACTTTTAGTTAAGACAAATTGAAAAATATACGCGGTCTATTGTAGAAATACCCATCGTATAACCTTATGTTTTCGGTCAGGAAAAATTTTTTATACCCCCCCGTCAAAATTTGGTGCGAGTCTTCCTTACGGCTACTTCAGTTTTCAGACCAAAACGCCCTCAGACCACCCTTCTTCCCAAAAGGGTGTCTGCATTATGGTTGTTACCTTGCTCGATAATGCAAATGTACTTAATTATTGGAGAATTGAACGCCACTGTTGGCCTCTGGAGAGTAACTCCTCGCACAATGAAATGCACAATTCCACCAAAACATGGGCATCTTTTTGGGGTGTTAATCAATACTCTCTTTCTGTCTGATCAAAATTAGAATACATTTTGTTGGGTTGATTGCAGTACACGGCAAGAAATTGCAGTACTCGCGAGTGCTTGAGGACAGGCACTTCATCAAGGGCAGAGTGATGTAATGGGATCATTCAAACTCTTCTATTTAGCGACGGTTCGGCTGACTATGCCCCGATTCACTCAAAACTATGTAACAGAGCTCTTGTCTCATCGAGGCGTCGTCCAGTCGCCTGCCTTCACTTCGTTCCCACTTAGTCCCCTGTTTGTGGTGGTTAAACATCTCGGAATGTAATTCGCGAATTAAACTCCTTGTTCCAATTGCATTCGGGCGATATCGCTAATAATACAAAATCAATTATTTGTTGTGTGATTGCAGTTTGTGATATGGAATTGGCTTGTCAGGGAAGGGTAGGTCTACATGTGTTTTGATTGTGACATACCAGCACACATATTACAACACTCCAAACGCTTACTTTTTTCCCTCCGTCGGAATCTGAGCTGTCTGAATCTTCAATGAACTCTTTGCTGATGTAAGCACCGCCGGAACCTCCCTTTTTCTCGGGCGAAGATTGAATCGAGGGTTTGGGATTTGATCGCGGAGCGCGTTTCGCTCCTCCGCCGCCTCCGCCACTGCTTTCTTTCTGTTTTTGCTTTTGTTTCGCTTTCTCTTCTTTGGCTCGTTGTTTAGCTTCATCCGCCTTCCCGCTCGCTTTGTACTCGTTCATCGCTTCAGTGTATTCTTCTTTCAGTTTGGCTGCTCGGCTGTCCCATTCCTAAACGTGGAACAATATTAAATGAATGAGCCAAAACCCGCATTTGGTGGGTCCGACACTCGAGACAGTAAGCACCTTATAGTCCACAGTTAGAAGACAAACAAGCGGCTCTCGTGAATGGCACATTTTGTGCCAATAATAAAAAAATGTAACTTCACTTACAAATAGACCAAAAATGAAGGAAGGAAAATTAAAAGAAATTGTACAACTCGAAATTTAAAGAGAATGCAATTATAAAATAAAGTTAAGTTTGGTTGGGGAGAACAAAATTAATTATCTTCTGAGGCTATATGGCACAAACAATAACTAAAATAAACTGACTCTTCAAAACTAAACGAAACAATTAGAAAGACAGAAACCAAATAAATAAACAAATCGGAAAGGGAAAACAATTTTGGCGGGTGGTAGCGATGTCAATATTGATCGACCTTGACTATGACAGCCGTCAATGGAGAAAGAGGGGAGGGAAACATTGGACTTCGAAATACCGAGATCATGGAGGGGGGACGCAGATAACCTCTCGAAAGCGTTCCTCCGTCTCAGGTTGGTGGTAAATGAGACTCTGGGACACGGACGACACATGAGATGAGGTGGAGCTGCAAAAGCCAGTCATGAGGCGGCGTTTGAAAGGCAGCTTCTTATTCGAGACTGTGTAAAAACTTCTACGTTACAATTTTTAGTACATTTTATGGTTGCGTTCAAACAAATCCAAGGACAATTATATTCTGCTTTGAGCTGATTAGGGAAAGAAGAATGCAGACTTAGCATGTAATAGAAGGGCATCATTGCACAGAAGGGTAGACTCTTTGATTCGAGAAAAGAGGGGGCTTCTTTCACATTGTAGTAGCGCGTTACCCATTTTATTTCCCTTCCCGCTGGAACTTTCACAGCGTTAGCGAATCCCGGACCCGAGAATTCGTCTCATTATTTCTCTCTTAATTTTTCAAATTTTTCTCACTGGGTCTCTTCTTTTTCTTGGAATGAAGAAGCTCGACCACTAGTTGGGCGCCAATTGTACTGAGGTAGTTAGGAGATGCTTTTGAAGAGCTGCTGACTCAGGAAAAAATTACGGCAATCGCGTGGAGCTCTGATCCACAATTCCCGACTCACATCGAGAATTATGAACAATGTCTTAACCACTAGACCACGATCGCCTGATGCCTTTAATAGGAGTCAGTCAGCACACCATATTGAACTGGGACACACCGCATTTGGAACAAATTGTTGGTTGACAGCGTTTGCAGGGAAGGTGTGAGGAAACTCTGAGCCATTAACAATCTTCTGGTAGCGTTACGAGGGTTTTGGAAATGTTTGAAAAGCCGCTGACTCAGGCAAAAATTACAGCAATCCCGAGCTCCCTCAGAATATGAATCTTCTTCTTGGAAGCAATAGACTACGCTCACTGGGGTGCCTACGACGTAAGTACACTGCCTGGGGCGCCTACTATGTTCTGTACATGAAGAACTTTAATTGGGGGCTTTGATCAATAAATTTTACTTACTTCAGTTCAAAGTGCGACGAAAATATTGTAATTTGAAGGGAAAAAGTGAATATTCGTCAGACTAGTTTTGAGGCCTCCTAGCCCCAATAACCTAATTACGACGGACAAGAGATAATAGTGGAACGATTGGGGGGGGAGTTGGCACAACATTTATCAAAAGCATGGGATTTTCACAATTTTTACGAGAAAGGCTCTAACAATTTTGACTTGTTCTGTACAAACACATCGTGAACACAGGCGGCTTTGTTTGAATTACCGCACAAATGACTGAAACAGTTCTCATTGGGTGACTTAACCGATGTCAAGACCTCTGTGTGTATCTTTGCCCATAAACGGTTCTCTGACAATCCCGTTCAACAGCCTTAGAAGAGCACTGGTCAAATAGGCCCTCTCTTGAACTGAGGAACACCAGAAGAATCTCTTATAATAGCACGAGAGAATGACTAAATATGAACAACTTACAGATTTGTCGCTCAGATCCTTCCACAGCTCTCCTCCTTTTTTCGCAATTTCCGTAAAAGAAATTCCAGGATTGTCGGCTTTGATTTTTTCTCTGTTGTCGTTGAACCACAACATGTAGGCCGACGGAGCGCGTTTAGGTTTGTTCTCGTCCTTGAACCGTTTCTCTCTCTTCTTCCTTGGTTTTTCCGACTGAAAATGAAGACGATGTAACTACACGTTAAAAAAACACCGTCAGGTGCGACACATTACACAACTTTCCTCAGCTATTCGTCAATTCAAGGGTTTCCATGGCTTTTGCTAGTGATAAAATTCATTTGAACTGAGCGGGAGGCGCTTACAGTTTAGGAATTTATTTATTGGTCATTATTGAGCAATAAGCACGCAGAGGATTAATGAGACTGTAAACACGACTTTTTTGAGAGAAGGATAATAATCACTGTTCCACATCTATCGGGTAAAACCTACGAGGAAAAGTAGTAAATGAAACAGCGGGGGTTGGGATTCTGGAATTTCTGGAGTAGCTCCTATATATCTTACGTCTGTTATAAAATGCTCATCGTATAGGTACTCTGTTCGACTACTACCACAATTTTCCTAAGGGTTTCTTTCAACATTTGAGCGGAGTTACGGAACAAACCGTGCGAAAATTGATGTTTGATAATTCATTGTGATGATCTCGTCATGTTCTCAAGAACGAAAAATTTATGGTTTTGTCGTGTCATTTGGTGCTGTCTATGAACAAAAAGTAATCAACATCGTTACAGCCGTTTTGGAGAAAAAAAGATTTAGTATTTTCATCGGTGCGACAAACTACTGTTAGTTTTGGGTGGATTATCTTATTTTGGCGTCCCACGTAACCTGCAGGCGATATTGAGTTTGAGCAGATTCGGTTCAGCCGCTTTCGTTCAAGCTCGTTCACAGACATACACATACACAGGCCATTTTCCCATATAGTATTTTTTGGGCTCAGTAGGTCCCGAAACGTAAAGATATGAAGAGAACTCCAAATTTGTTTTCAGCCAATTACATAACTTTCTTTTCCAGTTCGTAGAGCCAAGGATAGTAAATAACGATTAGTTACTTAACTACGTACAACAGTGGCTGTTCACACTTCAGCCATTCTCTGAGGACGCATAAAACAAACCACAGTTTCCTGAAAATTGGCACAACCCCAGGGTCGTTTTTTGGCCCTAGGAAGGAAGAAAAGACAGTTACGTAATCGGACGAAGACAAAAAAAAGAAGCGCTTTGCTCATGTTTTCGAGGCTTTCGAGTTCGATAAACAGAATTTTAGAAAACGGTTTGCGTTTGGGAAACTCAAATCACCAACTATACAGCTTCCAGATGACATATCACCAAGATTTTCTCATCAATTTACAACCGGGACATTCGGAGTGCAAATAGCCAGTTTATTTATTGTTCCTACCTCATCTGACGACCTTCCAACCACAGTTACCATTAAATTAATTAGATTGATCTGTCGCCCCTGTTTCCTTCTTGTATCCCTGGTTATTTAATTCACGCAAGTCCTCAAATCCTTAGAACTACCACAGTGTCAAGTTCTGTAGGGGAGAGGTGGTATACTTGATCCCCGAGGATACATAATCCCCCATTTAAAACTACCGACAAAACGTGTTTAAAGTTGTTCTGTTGGCTACATTGGGACGCCGCCATGATGGCTAGTACAAAGTGTAAACATCATACAGAAACAATAGCTTGTTGCTAAAATAATTGGTAATTTATGTTTTTCACCGGATCCTACTTGTTTTGTTTAGTGTAAGGCAAATAGAAAAACTTTTGGTAAGTGTGCTTTATAATATTTTGTTTGCGTTTATGAAATATTGTGTCTATTTCGCTATATAAATTCAGTTATTTCCGATTCAAACGTTTTCATCTTGTTGATGTTTTTTTTTCATTTATAAAAAGTTGCTGGTTCAGGATAGTTGATCCCTTCTGATAGGGGGATGCTTGATCCTGGAATCAACTATCCCACCTACAATTCTTTTGTTTGTTTTCACCTACAATACGAAATAATTCTTCCATTCTTTTACATGCCGCGGAAGTATGTATCGAAGCAAGGGGCCATGAAACGGGTACCGTACGATCCGGAGGCCTTGGAAAATGAGGTCCAAGCAGTGAAAGATGGAGCTGGGTACAAAACCGACGCAAGAGAATTTAAAATTAATGTCATGACACTTGAAAGGCTATGCCGTCGGGACTGTTATGTTCAACCTGGTTTCACCAATCGACAAATTTTCTCCAAACATGACGAGGATGAACTGGGAGCGTATCTTGTTCATATGGGCTTTTGAGCCCATCAGAAAAGAAGTAGGGAAATTTGTAGCTGCAATTTACAATGGTTTGTCATACCCAGGAAAAATTACAAAAATACATGCAAACGGGGCTACAATAAAAACAATGGAAAAAAGTGGACGGCTTTGGAAGTGGCCTGCAAGGGAAGACGAAATATTTTATGTATGGGGTGACATTTTGGGACACTTACCCCAGCCGACGAAATTCTCAAAAACACGTGAGATTTATTCCGTGCCACTGCTCGAATAATTTTCATTTTTGTCTGTGTTTTCAATTTTTTATGTTCTTTTCGTTTTGTACCTACTCTCCTTTCGAATTGCTAATTACAACTTATTAATAGTATGCCTCAGTTAATTTAATTTCCATATTGAGGTAGGCCTACGACTGAAACTTTGGCGGGTGGGATGGTTGATTCTCCGGGATCATACAACCCACTCACCGGGATCAAGTATCCCCATAGGGAGGGTTAGTTTTCGTTTAGAGGGGTCGTTTTTGTTCAATAAATAGGAAGGTATTGGTGCATAATCGGTAGTACGGAACGGGGATACATGTGTAATTTAAAAAAAAACAGATTTATTAAAATGTTTCGAATTACTAAAAGAAAACCAAAGCAGGGATCAAGTATACCACCTCTCCCCTAAGCTTTTACAAAAACATCAAACGGCACGCCCAAAGCATGCACATCATGTGCGCCTGTAGTCGTGATTGAGAAAAGCTCAAATTCGCTATTCAGTCTGCAAATCAATATGGGGTGGCAAAGCAAGGGTATGAGCGAAAAACTACCAACAGTTACCATAGTGATTGTATCGGCCAAAGTTAGGTCCAGGAGGTGCTGTGAAGGTAAAGAGCCCTTCGCGATTTATTACTGCTCGAGCTCCCGTGTGAACTGCTAACCACTCCGCTCCTTTTTCCTTTATATCCCTCTCCCTCAGAGTCAATTACCGCAAATTGGACGAAGTGGGGTTTTTAAAAAAAATAAATTTATTTTATTAATATTTCATGTTATACGCATATACTTTCCTACAAAGCAAATTATTATTTACGATCGACCTTCTACCACATGAACCAGCAGCAGGACTCCTGGCCGGGGTCGTCATCTCTTCCCCTCCGTTCGGAGAGTGCATTTTCTTAATAATTTGCCAAAGAACACTAAGAATTTTCAGCTCATATTTCCCCTCCTCCACTTTCCGTGTCCCGCTCCTGAAGCTGTCTGGTTCGGTTCAAATTAAGTGTGGACACCCGCACATTTCAATAAAGCGCTCAGGGTTAACTCCCTCTCAACTCCGACAGGGCAACTTTGATGCATGAACAGTGATCAAAACGAATTTGTTTGCCTCAAACGGCTCTACCGATTTTGATTAATTTGGGTGTGCGCACAGTTTCAAATGTTGCTATAAAATCAATCGTCTCTGAGGAAATGACGAGAGTAACACAAGAGTACATTTCGACCAAAATCAATTTTAACACAGTTTTCTCCTTTAAATTCCAATCAAATGAAGCTAGTTCAATGTGCTACCTGTACGATGATCCTTCAACATCTGTCGTAAGATTATTAGGAGCAATTGGATAAATTACATCATTTAAATTACTTCCGCTCCATCAACTTTTTTCACTTCTATTACTCACTTGGTGTAAAACGAACACGAACCTTGGCACTGGTTACTCGATAAATGTCGTGACATAAGTAGGTGTGACTCAATATATTCCGAAATATTACGCACTACCAGAGTAAAGGGCTAACATTTTCGCATAATTAGGCGATAGAGCGGTAAAAATAACTGAAAGGCTGAGGGATGTCGTGTGATCGCACTAAATTCTCGATGAATACCACTAGCATACTGCAACATCAAGGCACCTACTTCCAAAAAACACTTTAAAATCCCTCGCTACACAGTTCAAAGATACAGCTAGACTACGGAGAATTATTGTGGTAATTAAAAGGACTCACGATGGTCTTAGCAGTTTTGGTCTTTTTCTTCTCCTTTTTCTCTTTCTTTTCCTTCTTTTCGCCATCGCTGCCTTCACCTCCTTCTGAATCCTCATCCGAGTCAGTAGTCGACGGATTAGAGTCAAACCTAAAATACGAATTACAAACACACAAATATAAGATTCTGCGTTGAGAGATGTCTGTTATATTTACAGGAATGAAAAATGTAAAAAAGCGCTAATATTTTTTAAATACTCGTAGGTTGTGGAGGTTTTGTTTAATATGATCAAGATTTTTGCCAACTTCTCGGTGCAGGTTTCCTTTTTAAAATGACTATTCCTGAACTCTATTGAGGGAGTTCATCAGTCGAAAGTCATTGAGGTTACAGTTTTGCTATCGTGCAAGAGCCTGGCCATTCGCTCAGCATCCACCAAACCCCGATAGGCTGGTCCTGGGTGACTAGCGTTAGCTCCACGACTCCACAAAAATAAGCACGAGTTGGGGGTCCCACAAATTGCCTCCACGTTGGTCGGCAAATTTGATTCGTAAAATTAGTTGAATTTTTGGGAGAACTTTGAAGTATCAAACTAAGGACGTAGGTGAAAAGATACGTAAAATCAACTAACTCTTCGGCAACGTCAGATCCTTCTTCTTGAGGTTTGAAGTCTTCATCCGTGCTCTCGTCTTCAGAGCTGCCTCCTTGCCCGTCGTCTCTCTCTTCAGCTTCCCTCTTGACACGAGCCAAATACGCATCTGGTTCCTCTTCTTCGTCAGAGTTACCAAAGTCGTTGACGGAGTAGCTGGCCTTTTCCTGCGCAATTAAGAATTCTTGAGAACAACGTACAACGTAAGTTGACTAACAATTTAACCTTTGTCGCTGAAACGAGCTACAAGCTAATTTTTAGTAGTTAAGGGGACATGAAGAATGGATTTGAGTGGGTTCTTATAAGGATGCAGAACTCGTGGATATTGTAAGGCCCGAGATATAAGGAGGGGTGTGAGTATGTGATTAGGTTCAAAATAGCAAGGAGAGCAAACACGCAACATGTTTATGGATGCAGGAGAAATTGTCAGGATCAAGATACATAAGTGCACAGAGAAAGAAAGGAGTGTCGTACATAGATGCAAAAAAGGCCATTCCTAGGTCCAAGATGTACAAGGAAAGGAAATGGGAGATTTATGCATGAACTCACGTCCAGGATAAATATGTGCAAAAAAAGAAGAGGAGAATTTCGTCGAGTGTTTTACTATTTTTAAGAAGACAGAATACGAATTTGTGAGCAGTACGCAAAGTAAAATACTAATACGGCGTTAAATACTGTTTTCTAGACTCTCGTTCACGGTGTTGGGGCAATACTGTACACAGTCAATCGTCTCAGTATCCCCTGGTTTTTCAGGCAGAGCCTCGTTCCCGTTTTTTTTATTATCGATTTTCTGATTTGGTGTAAGTCATTACAGATGCAGTGACGCGTGAAGAGGTGTTAATAATCTCCTTGCTAATGTAACGACGGTGAAGTAATCAGTTAGTACTTCAAATAGATCTATTCTTACGTTGAATGAGTAAGAAGAAGAGACTATAAGTTAACACAACTGTATAATTAGATCACGGAAAAACTTAACACATTCAATACGGCATGAAACGAATTCGCGTCATCGTCCTCTCTTCTAAATACGGCGCTGAAAACTTATCTCACAACTTCCAAAATACCTTCCTTGGATGGGTAGCTTTCAGAAAGCGAAGTTCCTTTTTGAGTTGCCCCTCTCACAAATTTTTAAGTTATTGTTACGTGAACCTGTCAGCTGTCAAATTTCCCTCAAGCGTTCTAAACGATTATTCTTGGTTGTGTGCGGTGGCTTTTCTTTGTTAGTTTGGTTTCTTCATCCAGAAATGGAATCACGTTGAAGGGTAAGTTTGATTTCGTGCTTTATTCTTCTTTTAGATTATTTTTCTTACGGTTTAGTGTTCACAGACGAAAAGATTCGTTCTCTCCTGAACGATTTGTGTTTGGACGATGAGGGCAGTATTATATATGTGGACGATATGGATATGGGAGTCGACGCGCTGGATATTTCTCGACAAATTATTATTGACCTATGCCTAGATGGTTCAGGGAGTACCATTCATACTAACTATTACTTCTGGTTCTAAATCAGTTGTATAAATGACGTTGTATTTGATTCTTCCTCATTTATTTTTCTTACTTTGAAATAATTTTTTCCTCCAACTTGGTAATCCATACGCATAATTTTGTAATTTCTTTCAATTTGACATTCTATGTCTTTACTTTGCTACATAAACTCGAAAAATATTACACAGGAGATGTAACGGTGACGCGTCACGAAATATATTGCGCGTGTAACGCTTAGTAACGTCTGTTAAAAAATCTAACGATTGGTAACATCACACGTTTTAATAACCTCAGTGACCAAGTGATGATGCCAATCGCAATTGACGCGGCCATTATATCGAAACCAACAACGAGCACAATCAAACGTAGTTATCATTGGTCTTATAAGACGACATATGTTTTAATAACCTCAGTGAGCGCGTGATGGAACTCAATGATGCACATAGTAAACCGTCAACGAAGCGGAAGATGCCTAAATCAGACAGGGACCGATCGCGTGAATGTCGTTTGCGTAAAAAACGACTTGTAATTGACGTGGCCATTAATAGAAAAATTGTTTAAACAATTTGTTTCGTGTTTTCTCATTTTTTTAACAGATTTTTTAAAGAAAAAGACATAAAATGTCCCTCGTGGTTACGTACTTGTACGAAAGCTGTACCCACCGTTTGTGTTAGTGATTTTAAATGGTTTTTCTCAAAACGGCTCCATGGATTTCGACACAATTTTTTAAATTAGCAGTTCCACACGATAATTACATGACATAATCAGTGGGAAAATAACGAGAGCAACACTAAAGAAATTTTAGCACAGTTTTTCCATTATCAATTTTTCTTTGCAGTTACCACCTTTGTTGTTTTTACTCTGTTATGAAGCATTTATATTTATCAAATGTTGTCAAAAAAATGACTTGCCCGTCCTGTGTTTTACTCACGAAGACTTGCCAAAAAAACCCCGCATGACGCAGATTCGCCTTGCTACTTGCCAAAACAACGGCATGACTCGAATGTGCTCCATTTATTAATTGATATATAATTAACTTTCTTTGAATCGGAACAACATTTTTTTCACGTTTTACATATTCTCGCGCCTTCCCCTCACAGAAAATAGAAAAAAATAAAATAAATTCCGTTTTCCTGGAATGTTTTGGGTCCAATGCTCCGTATTGAATGTGTTAAACAAGGCTTTATCAAGTAAATAACTCTGATTACGAAAATCATCGAGAAAATGTCTTCGTACAGCCTCACTCCCCTAGTAGGCACCTCCAGTGATCACAAAGATTCATAATCCGATAAAAGTCGGGCATTGTTGTAATTTTCGCCTGAGTCAGCGGCTCTTCAAACATTTCCAAACCCCTCGTAACAAATGGCAAATATCTACTTTCATGTAGCGTTATAGTTGATGCAAAGAGCAACGAGTGACATTGCGATCGATGAGTGATAAAGCAATCGAAAAGGATAAGGTAAGTTAACTGCAGCGAAATTAATCTCACACTGAACACCTTATTCGACCAATTACGCACTAAATATGTTAGCAGATGTTAGATAACATTCTGGGATTCAGATGGCGATTATCAAGATATTAATGAGCTTGGTTGTTGAAGTCTCACTAGTCAAACTTGAACAATCAAACATTTTGAGCCGACCATTCAATTTATTCGTTTTCTCATAATCATGGGCAACTGAGTACAACATGGGTTCTTACTATGCAGAGGTAAAAAAAGTAAAAATGCGGCAATTTGGAAAGCTTCAAATTTGGCAACTTATCATGGGACGCAGCAGTTAAGAGCAATGTGGGTGATAGCACTTGATGGACTATCGATTTCTTGGGTCCTCCTTCGCCATCGTTTGAATTTCCTACAAACAACAACTTCGTTTCGTGGTAGGGTAGGGTAGGGGTGGATTAATTGCCCAACTATAAACATGGTGGGTAGCAAACCCACGCGTGAATTTTTGTGAAATTGTTGGGACTAATCGGTAATCTGCACGTAGAGTTCCAGTTAACGATCTGATACGTGGTGGCAATCATTTCTGCCATCACTATTGTGTTCACTTGTTCTTACGATCACTGGAGGTGCCTACCAATGGGAGTGTCAGTACATATCTAAGCTGAACACAGCGTTGCCAGGGAACTGTAATAATAATAATAATAATAACTGCTACTTCTTTCTCCTCTTGTTTAATTCAAGACATAATCATCCAGGTGGCGTTATTGCTAAGAACGTCAGAGAAGCTCAAGCGTGTCGCCAATATCTGAGGTGCATGTGTAAGCAATTGTCTGATTCACATTGCACAATCGCAACTCACACGCTACCACTTTTTTCACGGCACTCAATTATTTTCGCTATCTTGAGTTTTTCAAAGTTCCCCTTTTATATTGCGAATTCTTCGGATAAATACAACAAACACACATACAAGATCAAGTTTTGTCTCCCCCCCCCCCCCATTGGTAAAGACCAAAAGGAGGGGGTGGGGAGTCAAATGCAGTTATTTCTTACAAGGAATTGAGCGCTAAAGAAGTAGAAAAAGAGGAGACATAAACTTACGTTCTTTTTGTTTTTAACGTGCAGTTTTTTGGACGTGATGAAATCGTAAAGTTTACCGTACTCTTCTTTTTCAATGCTGCTGAACGTGTGAACGACTCCACTTTTGAGTTCAATTTCAAAATCGAACGACCTGCCAAGGATGTAATTAAATAGTAAGAGCGCATCGTGTGTTTGTACATAAATCTTTTATATAGCTTGCTTTATATTGTGGATTCACATTTTTTTCTGCGACGCGAAATAAGCGCGGGAAGCGGAGAGGCGTCCCCACCGAGCTCCAGCGACTGAGAAGAGTGGGAACTACCGAGCCCGCGGATTGTAGAGAAGGACGGCTGATGGTGGCCACAGCCGAAGAAGGTGGAGCTAAGTTTACCAATTTTGTGAAGTTTTCGCAATTTCGAGCCTCGGAAGAAGTAGAGGACTTTCTGCTCCGAAAACAAACCAATATTTACCAGTGTGTACTGAATTACTGTCTCGCTCTAAGCCAGAGCGAGCACAAGGTAGGGTTCCGCCATATATATTTTCTCTCATTTGCTTTTTTTACTTTCCTTGCTCTACGAAGTAGAAAGGAAAGTTATGTCATCGGCTGAAAAAAAAATTTTGAGTTCTCTTCAGATCTTTACGTTTCAGACCCCCCTGAGTCCGAAAAACACTATTTGGGAAAATGGTCTGTGTGTGTGTATGTGTGTCTGTGAACGATTTTTAGAGAAAACCACCGTACCAAATCAGCTGAAACTTGATGTCTAGCCTACAGGTTACCATGGGACGCAATAATGAGGGTATGGGCAAAATCCATCGAAAGTTAACTATAGTGCAGCACAATAAATTATCAAAATTTTCGACCAAAAGCTTTTTTCGCGCAGTTTTTTCCTTATAAACTCCGCTGGAACTCTTGTAGAATGTTTAAAAAAAAAATTGGTATTGTAGTCCAATCCAATACCTAAAGGGTGAGTGTTTAAAAACGCTCATGAGATACATGGGGCTCACTCCAGAAATTCCTGAATTTCAACTACTGCCGTTTCACTTACTACCAGTTCTAACAGTTATTTTCCAATAACTCTGCAAAAGTAATTACTATCCTTTTTTTAAAAAATCGTGTTTACAGCCACATTAGTTATCTGTGTACCAATTGCTCAATAATGGTCCTGCAATGAGTACGAGCAGCACAATAAATTCCGGAACTGTAAGCGCTACCGCTTTCTGCTGCCGTAAAGCGTTGTTTGACCAAGTTCAAATGAACTGACTGATAAATGAATTGATTAAATAGAATTAGCTATGTACAAAGTGAATTGACGTCGAGCTAAGGAAAGTTGTGTGTTGCAACGCACCAGATCTCTTCAGATCTTTACAGTTATGTAATCGGCTGAAAAAAAAATTTTGAGTTCTCTTCATTTGTAATCAAGCCCTATATCTTCAATTTCGTTACACCAACGAGTGAGAAGTCTCCTTATTACTTTATTTGAAATTTTTTTTGTAAGCCGTTTCAGTTGATAAAAAAATAATAATAAAATAAAATTTAAAAAAAAAGTTTTAAAGTTTCCTGTTTAAGCCGGCCTACCTCCTAAATTGAGCTGTTTAGCCCCGCCTGAGTGAGAGACGATCTTTTGTGTTTTTCGAGCAATGGTTCATTAATTTTATTTAGTTCGAAATCTTGAGTCCCGAACGTGCTCTTCACAATATATAATTTAGTGGTGGTAGAACCATCACACTATTGTCACAGAGGGGCACCACAGGTCTGAGAGTCATCAGTCGAAAGTCATCAATGTTTGACTATCGTGCAAGAGTGTGGCACTTGCTCAGCGTCCACTGAACCCCAACTGGATGTACGGCCAGTTGTCAATATCCAACCACCCATTGGAGTGCTAAGGAGAGGTACCCCCGGGGAATCGATACCATCTGGGAGTAATTATCAATCTGGTTTTTCACCTGATCTAACAATTCATTTGCGTGGAAAGTTAAAAAAGGGAGAGATCAACCACTTGTGGTCCCGTTTTATTGTCGCAATGTTTTGCTGTTCAGACAGGGCGAAACGGAGGGTTTGGTTGAACATCCAACAACCGTCGTTCATCGTTGTGGGAACTACATTCGCGGATGTTGGGTAAAAACTCATACTCATACGATGAGGATTCCCATCACGTTCGCCATTTATGTAACGCCCATTCATATAGTGCGGCAAGTTTTCATTCAGAAGAGAGGTTTACGCACAGTTTGACCCAGAGCGAAGGAAGCTAGGGAGCTCACTCTCCAACTGCCCACATGCACTCAAAGACGAAGTCAACAGGTAACTGACCAGTGATCACTTCGAATACTTCAGTGAATGCTGTCTTCTTTGGCTGGTAGACTGCTGTGAGTGAGCGCTTTCGATGTATTGACGTCATCGTCTGGCCACTATGTCAGCACTGACGATAATGTCTGCACATCGAAAGCGCTCACCTTAGCAGTCTTCCAGCCAGAGGAGACCCATGAAACAGGTACGTTTACTTTAATTACTTACTTAGTGGTGGAAGTAACCCAATCGCTCTCTGGGAGTTCGTCAGCCTCCTTTGATTGTCTGTGAGTTTGCTACCCCAGATAACGAGGCAGTAGCCAATCAGGCCAAAGTAAATGGCCTTATAAATAAGAATTGTGTCATATTTAACACAACATCAAGTGGTCGTATTCTTTGGAATGAGGAGGAGGGAAAAAACAGCTTGCAACGTCTTTTGCTATTCTCCATAAAACAGTGGCCACATGTTCGACAACCACTGCAACAAGATTTTGTCCACCACCGACCGGGCAGGGCACCTTGAACATGTGGCACATCTCTACCTGTATCCAGTATGTAAGGCCTCTGAAGAGATAAGAACGATGGACCAGGAAACTCGGTTAGAATGGGGCATGTATGACATAAGCTTGTGCTTGGTAATACGGGAATGCCCTATTGACAATCCTTGTTTACCCACCCTCTCATTTAGATCTCTGACGTTACTTCGTTTCTTGGCCCAGCGTAGTGGTTTCACAGCTAAATAAAAGGATTAGTCTACTTTAGAGGGAGTGGTGACGAGGCACGATTCAAAAACGCCGCAATAACACTAAATCAATGCCCAAAGCCGAACCAAAACCTTCAAATATAAATCACACACATTAATTTCAATAAAAGTAACAGAACCTGGTGCTGCCGCCGCTTCGAGCAAAGTTGACTGAACTAATTTCTTCGAATCGGATGTGAAGAGGGGGTTTGTGGATGTAAATGAAGCCTCTCTCGAGAGGGTAAACATAACCGGCGGCAGCTTTGTACGAACAACTGACAGCAGGAGTCCCGGAATGTCTGAAACCAAAAACCTGTCATTAGATGATACTTGACGGTTATACGACGTTAAGATATTAACAATGCGTCGCAACGTACCCAACAAATCCAGTAGGAGCCGTAACTTTCCTATTAACGAGAACTTTCATGATTTTGCTAATAACGTCGTACGTCGGGCCTGTCAATTCTTTTGAGAGCTTCCCTTCATATTTCTCTTGCAGCTCTTCTCTGAAATTAACGGAAACAATATATTACAAACAATCTTTCTCTGTATTTTAGACGCGTTGGGACCACGATTGGAACTTGCAGTGACAATGGAACGGAACCTGATCAAGTTCTATTGGAACTTCTAACGAAAAGAAACGACAGCAAATTCGTTGGTACAAAAGTTGAAGACAGCAGAACAATCATTCCAGATATGGATCTTGCACAGGCTATGGAACTGAACAGGCCTTGCAAAAATACGTGTAGCCGACGATTCAACGAAGTGGCCTATTATAGCAATTGGCCCAGAAACAATTTCTAATACACACGCTTGAGCAAATATATTGACAGAACTCATTAGTCCCGTCCCACATTATAATTTGCAATCCTTAACTAATCCTCAATCACACTGTGCATTGCACTCATGCCTAGCGGCACACCATCTTGTATTTATTGCAGCACAGAAATTAGACGATTATGTTCAGGAAATTACGATGTCTGTTGCCTCAGGATCGCCTGAGAGGAGGGAAGTTTGAACATAGTCGAAGCTCTGCCTCTAAGTTACAATTAGTTCTAGTTTGTTATCGATGCCTGGACTGCTGAAATATATAAAAAGTGGTACGAAACTCAAATTAGTGGAAATATACATTGTTCGGCTCAGTTCTCTCCGCCCTTGGCCCTAATGAGTTATTTCCTTACCTCATACCTGATAGTTCAATTGGCCTTTCCTGTTAACTAATTTCCGAAGTCGACGGCGGAGTTTCCAAAATGTTGACTCACCATCCTTCCATTGCCACTACTCACAGGCCTCCAGCCCGACGTTTTTTTGTCTTGTCAGGTTTCAACATTACTCTTCTCATTAGTGTTCTTTCAGTATTAACGTGAAGAGCTCTCAGGATCAAAATCAAACGAGAAAATGCTGTGTACGAGGAAATAGTTTTCAACCAGTCGTCATACATATTGAAAGTACCATCTGAGGTTCAGTCGCTTTCAGAATCAAATCGCCGAACTTCTCAACCTCCAAACACGCCTGGAAAGGCAATTGGAGTTCAGAGCCCTCGATGACAATGTTGGGGAAATCCAACAAATGCACTTTGAGCGGGTTCAACATACCTTTTCTAGTCACAATAATATGTTTAGGCTGCTCTTCCACCGGAAGCGAACGAATTAAAGCAGCTACTTCTTCAGCTGTTTTCCATTTGGCCAATTGACCTAACCGTTTCTGACCAGCCCAGACGGAGGTGTGGATTATCTTCAAAAACAATTGGCTTGTTCTTGGATTGAAAATGAAAATGGCGCCATTTATTGGTTTAGTGGTCAAATTTCCTTCAAAGGTTTTGTGTATGGTCACACGATAGACATTAGTGTCGTCAACGAACCAAATAATTTGATTTGAGAGCCCCGACTCTAAACCAAGGCAGCCCAATGTATTCAGTAGCTCCCCGCTCTCGTCTCAACACCGGTTCTCACATCTAGAGAACTACTAGCTGCTCAATGAGAACTCTACCCTGCTAATCGAGAGACCATTAAAACCCAGCGTAACAGCCTTTATGTCGTTCGCCTCATTCATCAATCAATTCAAATCTTTATTTCTCTCTTTCTCTTCCACCCAACATACAGTTCAATCTGCCTTGACCTCCTGTAGTTCAAAAAAGCCTTAAATGCGACATTTTTAATTTAGAGCACTAATTCCTTCAAATTTTAAACGCCTTAGGTGCGCAAGGGAGCAGATGGAATGTAGACAGCGACTTACTCAGTGAAAGGTAGTTCAACTGATGTTTCGTCGTCCTGCCCAAACAAGAAAACCAAGTAGTGATACCTAGTTTGACCTTGTTTAATAGGAGGATCCAAGCTCACCTGAAAACCACGAATAGTTTTAAATAGGAAAACATTTATAATCACATATTTGAGTAAATAGTAAATGAAACATCAACCAACCCACAGATACTCTAATTGCAAGTTTACAAGAATCTAACCGAGTGACAGCATTCATTGCACCAAACCTGAATGACCACTTCAGGTACAGAACCCCATACCATCCACTATTTCGATCACTCGTACAGCACTGATGGCGCAACAACAAAAAGCTGATTCCTTCAGCATAATCTTGTACAAAATGTGACAAAACACGAATTAAACCTGATACTTACAACGAAAAAGTGTTGACGGCCGTCCTTGTGAGGTAAAGTGAACAGCCGTAGAACCGTGGCCATCGGGATTTTGTAGTCGAAGGTTTTACCATGGAGTTGGAAAAAAGAAGAAAATACTTTAATGTCGTAACGACCTCTGAAATAAATAACACACGGTTCAATGAAATTCCATTTCTCGAGAAAATTGTTCATAAATGGCAATAACAATGAAAATAAGGACGAAGTCTGTGTTTAATCGAACCTCTTATGTATTGGCCATTGAAGGCATTTGTTTGTTTATGTGTGCTCAGGCGAGTTTTGCTGGGTTGACAGTGCTCTAGCGGCCTTTTCTCATTCCACGTTCTTCTGCCTCTCGTCTATATTTTCCATCACACTCAATTTCTAACACTTTTTTCGCCAATTCGTTAGTTTATTTTGTTATTTACACTCGCCGTGGTAAAAAGGGCATTTATTCAAGATCAGAAGTTTTTGTTTTTGGTAAATTTCGGAACAAGCTGCGTTCGCTCCACAATGTGGAGGTGTTCCATTCATCGGTGCTTCATCTTCCCCCTGAGCAGGAAAACTTTACATTAGGAGCTGTATGGTGAGAACTGCATCCTTTTCTACCCTCACGAAACAACTCATTTGTTGCCAAAATTCAAACGGGATTAATAGAAACAATTAAGTCCAGTCAAGTCATTAATCGACCAGTGTTCAAGCGGATCGAGATAGAACCTGTGATAAACTCGTAAACATTATAAGTCCATTTCTCAACTGTTGTTAGTCGCTATGGACGCCACATCGTTAGTTCTCAATTCTATTTTATTCATTCCATTGCATGTCAGAATTTAGTTCAATAAAGCCTTAATTATCGAGGTCGGCTTTATTACAATTTATTGAACTAAATTCAAAATGGATAGGCTCCTACGCCTATGAATCGTCTCAAACTGGATCCAAACAGCTAGTGCGGCGCTTGAGTGGAAGCATTGGTTCCGCACTTTTGGAAGCTTCTTACGCAACATCCCTGGATCACTTTCCGAAGAAGATAAACTTGATTTACTTATGAACCATGTAGCTCCCCCTATATTCGCAATGATTTGTGAGGCAAATAGTTATGAGGCGGCTATTGCAATTCTCAAAGCTACTTTTGTTAAACCAGTCAACGAAATCTTCATCTGGAATAACTCAATCACCATCTTTGCCTCCAAGAGAACATCCCCAGAGGAATAGGCGGCCACCGAGATACTTGGAAGATTTCATTCAAGATTGAAATAAAAGGGGGGGGGGGGGAATGTGATAAACTCGTAAACATTATAAGTCCATTTCCCAGCTGATGTTAGTCGCTATGGACGCTACATCGTTAGTTCTCAATTCTATTTTATTCATTTCATTCCATTGCATGTCAGAATTTAGTTCAATAAAGCCTTAATTATCGAGGTCGGCTTTATTACAGAACCAGCGAAGTTGCGCACAAACAGGTCATCCATTTTGCGAATTTCCAACATTTTTGGTCCGTCATTTGTGATAAACTAGCATACACAGGGCACTCGTGGTTACAATCATCTAGCGGGAGTCAATTTATTCGTCTCGAACTACTGTTAAATAAGTTCATCACGCCTCAGTCAATAGGAGAAAGAAGACGATTACGAAATTCAGTAAGCGTTCTTTATAAAAAACCGTGAAAATGAGTTTGGGCGATTTCCAGCAGTTTTCAATTTCAGTTCAAATTTAGAATTAACACATATTATTTCTTCCGCATTAGAAACTGCCTCAATCCAATTTTAATAGCCATTGCGGCCACGCTGCCACTGCTCATTTCTCTGCGGATCAAAAAACCAAAGGTTCCACCTCTGGGTATCAATAATGGGAGAGATTGAATTCCGCTGCTGAATTTCAAATATTGCCTCCAAAATCATTAACATTATCCCCTGGGAGTTTACGATTGCGGAGAACTGACGCGTAAAATAAAATAAGGGTAAATACGAATCGTATACAGGAGAACAATATCCAATTTAATTTCTGCATAGAAGAAAATAAACACGTACCGACTGACCAAATGCAGAAGTCATTCAACGATTTAAATTTCCCCAAACGCTCAATAGAGTTAGTACCAGTTAGTTATCATGAGTGAGGAGGCTAATCTGCTTCATCACTGCGTCCAGCAGGTATGTTTATGGGTGGCGACATTTTGAACACATTTAGTGAAGCGCATTGCCGTTCAAACTACTGAAATCTCTAGTTCAATAATTGAACATTGATTAGGAAGTTTGCCGAAACCGGCTTTTAATGTGAGTGGTTCCATTGGTGGACAGAACAGAGCCCTTCGGCTGACATGTGCGAATTCCGCACACGTATCTTCCAGGAGACAATTGTTTGAAAGAAACGTACAAAGACAAACAACGAAAAATGAGGGGATTACGTAGTGTTAAACGATTTAGAACTAAGACTGTACCTGGGTGTAAGGCAATGGATCTCTCTGAAGATAGCGATTGCGTCTCCAGACACAGATATAACGCTCGCTTTCTGCATAACTTGACTATGAAATGAGTCGACTGGGTCGTCCCCAGCAATTTCGGATGGCGGAATGTGAAAACGGATTTCCATCAAACTAACAGGAGCCTCGTCATTCTGGGAACAACATTAAATTTAAAGCAACTTCTTAATTATCTACGCGTTTGGCAACTGTTGGCACAATAATAAAACTAAACGCTGAAAAAACGAAACCTCTTCAAACGTACGAATGAAAGTACACGATTCAACTAAAATATACTTCAGCAAGTAACGTTCTACGCGAGCACATTGCAACTGGGAGTTATCTGCAGAGGTTTAGAACACTTGGAACACGCCAACGCCCCAATTCTGGGACGTCCAAGTCTGAAAATCTAAGGAAAATCACGTGTGCTATGACTTGATTTGGTGCTACGTGTGCACTTCGAGTTTGTGCGATGCATCACACGATTTTCTTCAGCCTCACGTACATTAACCTAGTTTTGTCACATTATCAACTATACAACCGCTTTGGATTTTAGAACTTATTGGTCGCCTTTACTTGGGTTAAGACCTTTATTAAATCATCTAAGTGTAGGCAATTCACAGGGGCAGGCAACACAATTTTTTTTAGCATGGAACATGTTTTAGCCTTCACCTAACAGACAAAACTACCACATTTAATGGGAACGATCATTATTTTTTTCTTATACTGGTAGCAACCAAGAAAACCCCTGCTGCGGCCTCAGATGGGCCTATTGCGTGGCAACCTTGAGCAGACTCATATCCACTCGGCTCCACCCCCAGGACTCATGGAGCTGGTAATCCTGATGCAATCCCACCATTCCCACATGAAAGGCAAGACAACCTAGAAGTTCTTCCTCGCAATCTCATCTGGCTGCAACAGAGCACCCTGAGCTCCACTGATTCGAGCACCGCCTCGCAGAATCTGTACCTCCGACTTACCAATGTCGCCCAGGTAGTACCTCAGTGGTCAGTGTCCCACGAACAATCTACTAATCTCTAATAAGCCTAATGAATAACCTTGACTGCCATTGGCCTGGCACGTCCCACCAATAGGCTGCCCTATACTTTGCCACTTGCCAACCTCTTTATTCAAGAGGCTCTTGATGGTCGCCATGATCCCTCCTTCCCTTCTATTCCGCCGTGACCTGGCACCCGACCCAATGATAAAAGTGTTATGCTTTGTGAGGGTTTGCAGACCAGTCAGGAATTCTCAAACCAGCCTGGAATGGTCATTAGACACAATCCCTTTCCCATCTTCTTACTTGCACCAGCCCTACTTCCCTCCCCTTAATGTCAACCCCACTGGTAAATGCAAGCAAAGCCTAAAAACGCCAAAAACGAGAAAAAGGTGTTTCAGCACTATTCAGACGTTGGACTTGTTTGTGGACCTAGGAACAGAAGTAGGTCGTATCGCTGTCCACCTCCACAAGTCTAAACTCGCCTTCATGCTCGCCCCTGCTGTCGGGTCAGCAGTATTTTCACGTGCACACTGTCTAATAATTAACAATTTTGGGTCATTAGTATCCCATAACCCAGATCTGTGGTTACCAATTCAGAGCTGTTCTACTTCTTACCACTACCAGAACGATCCACTGAAACGACGACCACTCTACGCATTGTCACCTACCAACATCACAGTCAGAAATTCTGTTTCCGTTTCTTTGTTTTCCAGAGGAACTATCGTTTGTTTCCTTTCTTTCTTTTCTAACGCGGACTATTTCATTTAAATTCGATTAATTTGGTACCAAGAAGCCTCATCTTAATTTCAACTATTTCTTTACATTATACTATATTTTTTCAATTATAATTTTTCATTGTTAATTTCCTTTTTTCGGAGTTAGTAATTTATTTCTCACGCTAATTCTGCCAACTACCAACATGCACAAAATAGTACACCAAAACCACGTAAGCCCCAAATTTTGTTACAAAAATAAAAACCATTCCACCAATGGAGGACCATTTGAGCCAGGAAACTATAAAAAATTAGTAATCAGATCACTGGGAGGCTAAAGTATGTTCGAGGTTATCGGATTTTCTGCCTGGGTGAAGTGGCAGAGCCCCTTAAGGCCCAAAGTGTCGAGCTATGTTTTGTTTAAGGTCTGTGTTAATTGTTTTGGAATTACAGGGAACACACTATGAAAACAGTCAAACGACAGTAGTTTGAATGTTGAAATTTACAGGGTACTACATCCTACACTTCAAGCATTTTAGTTCAAGCCTAACCTTTTCTAAAAACTGGAAGTTGTACTCACTTGATGAAACTCAACAGTGACCTCATTTTTTCCCGTCGTGCACTGAGAAACGTTGTTGAGTGGAAGTTCAAAAGCAGTAAGGTTGTTCACTTCGAAGTTGAGTACGGCTCCGGTAAATTTGGCTGTCCCCCAATTCCAGCCTTTGACGCTCAATTCTTTTTCGAGGAGGTTGTGCCCGTACTTACTTTTAAAAAATTTGGCAATTTTATCCAGTTCCTGTGGCAAAATGAACAAAATTTAAATGTTGACGAATGTGATACCTCACTTTTGAGCTAATGTAAAAGGTATCAATTATACCTTAAATTGTTGAAATTGACTAATCTCTCGCCTGGTAGAAGTGAAAAAAAAAAAAAAGGTGAACCTCAATGAGGCAGTTGTGGTTCCTAGGAATGAAGTGACAACATGTATAATGCAGTTTGCTAGTAATTGAATCGTTAAACACTAATTGAACGATAAGGGTCAGTGCAGAGTGTGCAGAGTGTGGTCTGTAGGGAAGAGGAATTCCTGTTCATGGCGTTTTTAGTTTTTAATTCACAACGATTAGTAAATCAGTAAAATGAAATCTCGACTTCACAGTCTCCGCTGCGTTCAACTGTATTAAAATCGTGGGACAGAAGCAATAAGAAAACAGCACACACCAGGTTCATGCCATACACTCAATATTGCTGCACACCGAGTTTCGCCAGTTAAATTTATGTTAAGTTTAGCCACCCCGATTATTTAAGAAATTGTCGAGATTGGAATTTGCTATGATGAAACTGATATCCCATGTACATTTTCATATACTTGCTTTGAGTTCAGTCCTCTTCAAACATGGAAACTTACTAATAATTTTTTGAGTAATTCTGATGAGACTCCTATCGCAACAGCAAACATAATTGCGGAATCAGCGATAGAACCCTCCTCTTGGGTAAAGTAATTTTAGTAAGTAGCTGATTTAGTAGAGGTTCCCTTCGCTCCTTTCCCAGTTGGTTTATTGGATTACGCAAGTTGACATCACTGCTGCGATCAGACACACCCGTGTAATTCAAACACCATGTTGCTATGAATACCGTGTGGTTACAACTTAATACTTGTTATCCTCCTGTCAGCGTTCAAGAGTGATGTCACAAGGTCTCCAGTGTCCACCTTCTCCGTAGCCCTTGAATGCTAAGTTCAAAATAGGAGCTAAACTCACTGTGCTCGTTTCGCAAACGAGACTTCCCACTGTCCTGGGTGTGCAGATAAATTTATAGATTCAATCTGAGAAAACATAGGTTCGAATATACGACCTTCTCTGAACTTGAATGCCTAACTGCTTTGTACCTCTCTAATTACCATCCACCCAACATTTGTGCCGGCTCACGGGTAACAAAGACCAACAAAATTGAATTAAATATAAACGTACTCCTTCTTTGAAACCCATGAATCTGTGCAAATGTCCATTTTTCAAAAACAGGCGCAATCCCCAACTGCCAACCAATTTTTGCCAATTACAGAGTTCGAGATCGCCGGATGACAATTGCTCCACTTTACCCGTCCGACTATTTTTGAATGATATGCCTGTGTCGGAAAGCTTCAGTCTTCCGGGACACTGAAAATAAAGAAACAAAATATCGTTGTTAAGAGCGATTATTCATGCCCTATATCACACATCTGTATACAATAACTGCGAACAAGATAATTCTCTGAAAATACTAAAAACAATAAAGAGTAATGGGGTACACACCGTAGCTCCTTTTATTTCAGCGCTTATATCGTTGAACTCGAGAACTTCCCCCATTTCGGTAAGCCTGATGTTTCACGGCAACTGAAACGGGATGAAAGCTAAAAAAAAACCGCGATGCAATGTTTTAAGAGCCCAGGAAACTAGTAAAATTTCCACGTTTTGTTCACAAAAACAAGACAATGGCCGAAACGCCGCAATTAAAGTGTACACAAGAGAAGGATAACCTTGCTTCCCGCTTCACTTCAGGAAGGTTATGAGTGAACATGATTAAGTTTTTCAACAAATTCCTTCTTTTTGTTGCAATTACACAAATTCAAATTGGGATTGATAATTGAGCCAAACACGTTAAACGTTCAATTTTTAATTTTAGAGAGTTTTCAGTTTTGTAGAACTCAAGCATTATAGCAAACATGAAAGATGATGGATGACTGAAAACATGTATGTAATGGTGTGTGAGGCTGCAGCAATGCAATGAGAACGAGATGTAAATGTTTTTTCTCTATAATTTTACCCCTTTTAAAGTATTTAAAGGGTTAAATTTTTAGTGCTTGCCGCGTTTATATCCTCAGGTCGTCGGCATCATAACTATCATCTCCATAGCAACCTATGTCGTTGGCACAACAATCACTCATAACAGGAGTAAACAGCCGTATTTGTCGATAAATATCTATTGTTGATGCTTCTCGTTAAATGTTGACAGTCTTGTTAATGTCATTGTAAACGGGAGTTGTGGAGTGACTTTTAGGGATGTGACAGCAACTACGATGCCATTCGCTTTCAACAAGGAAAGGAAGCAAAACGAAAAAAATAGCTTGTTAGACTTCAGATTGCAGGGAAGCAAAGTACGGATTTTACTTATTAAATGGACATTGAAGTCAATACTTAAACATTATCTTTTATAATTTATTCAACTTTTTTAAAATATATTGCTCTCTACATCGCTAAAGTAGCTGAGAATGGCACAGGAGTTGAAAAAAAAAATTAGTTCATCAAGGATGTTCTCTTCCAGTTTTCTGTTTGAATTTGGCTGGGTTTATTCGCCAATTATATTGATAGTTCGTGCAAGGATACGTTGGTTGTTCTACGAGGTTAACTTGACAGCCAAAGCCTTAAAAAACTTGCTATTCCCGTTTAGTAGGCTGATAATTGTTAAAGGTATTGAGGGATGACGGATTTAACCTTCTATTGCATCATCTTTCAAGGTGGAGGAGGTTGCCTGAAGAGCATATAGCCAATTCACAGAAAAGAGACATAAAGCGAAGATATGACGTGCCTGTGTGTGCACAACAGAAAGGATAGCGACAAAAAACATAACATTGGACTTCAGTTAGTAAGAGAATAGCGCTTCCCGCTGATTTCTCAAGTAGTATTGACGATTCGTTGGGTGTAGAGTTTTTGGTAAATAACGTTCGATCCAAGCGCGTTCTAGTTGCTGGAACCCAAGACAGACAGTCCTAATTGATCATATCAATAGTAAGCCTGTTACGCAAAGTAACATTTCCTAGTTCATTTTTGAGCTTTCAAATAGTTCTTCATTCATTGGCTACTTTTATTGTAATTTTGAATGAGCTTAATTAATTTAAGAATCTAGAGAAATGAACATGTGCGTATACCTAAGAAGGTTTCCAATCATGTGTGTACAACAATGAAAATAACCCAGAAGACCTTACCAACTCTGAGACTACTCTGCAATGATTTGAATCGATATCGACTTATTCTCATGAGCCACTAATTAAACCAGAAGCAGTTTTTAAAAATAAAAAATAAAACCGAAAACAAGTTTTTGTTGGGTTCGGCGTATCTTGAGGCTGAGTACAAGGAGCGAAGAGTAGATGTACCTCTACTTATACAATACGAGAAGCTGAGAATGGTGACGACGCTTTCAATTTAGGACAATGTTCAGGTATGATAAATTTAGAGGGCATAGTGGGTCAGAAGGGACATGAATGTGCACCACCTCACTGACTGATGAAATTGTGTGAAGAGGGTGGTGTAAATTGGACCTAGTGTTTGAAGGGGGGGGGGGAAGGGCTTCCTATCCAAATCATGCTAACTACGAAAGCTACCATGACTACATCTGAAGTGAATTAATTCCCCTTTATTCTTTTTCTCAGCTTACTTTGCACTCAAGACCCCATCCTTCATCGCACATATCTGATTCGTTTCGACCAATGTCTGCTACGCCCACTCTATATCGTCAAGTAAGTATTCTACATGCACTATAAAATACTGTAGGCAAATTATGAGTGCAGAACACAGTGATGTATCAGAGGATTGCAACTTAGTATGGCAATGGCATCGTAATGCACGCTGAACGTAATATTGTAGCTCAATCAACATGTGTTACAGAGCGATATTTTTAGAATAATTATCACGCCAGAGATCTTCATGATGATACTTCCAACGCCTTCAGTTTCCCAAAAGCTTACGCGTATTATGCACATTGAGTTTTAAGTTATTTAACTGAATACTTTCAACTTTTTATTGTATTATTTTATCTTGCTTTTAGTACCTACAATAATAATTATGCCTGGAGTCAGGAATTGATAAATACCATTTTTTGATGAAAGGAAAAGCATAGAAAAACTCCGCCGTGGATGAGGCCTCAGTCTGCCGATCATTTATCCTCCCGGAGCCATCCGAGGAGAAAAATAGCTGCAAAATTTGATGGGGTTGGCAAATCAAATAAGAACCTAAGTAAGTTTCAATTTCTTTAATGAATGGGAGAGGGAAAATAGATAGAATAGTTGTTGTTATGCACCTATTTGTGTTGGTGGATTTCTGTGTGAACATGAATTTTTTGTCAGCGTGAACTCTAGGAGCTAGGATTTCCCGTCTCCTTGGGAACTTTCGTTATTGATTAATTATTCTTTGATTATCCTTAAGATGGCCCATCCCTAGTTCTTTCTCCATGCTGGTCGTGGGGGCCCTAATGATCTCTGCATACACTGCACAGAAGAAGATAATGGGGGACTAGCCAAGGCTGGAGGAGCATTTAACAAAGTTGTGGCTAGAGTTTGAGGAAGTCAGCTTTAAGAACTAAACCATTCACGAGGATATTGTGGAAACCCATTTCATTAAAAACAGAGTAAACAATAAATTGTCTATATTTCCACAGAAATAATGAGCACAATTGTTAAATCGATTTCGACGGTTAGGTCATCATCAGTAACCTGGCTCAGTGGCCTTTGCTTATGCCGCCACCCCCAACCCCTTGGGCAGCCCATTGACTCATCCCGCTTAACTTCTCCACAGGAGTGAGGAAAGAGGAAGAGAAAAGAGAGTAGCAAAATGTAAAGATCTGGTCACTATAAGTCTGAAGGTTATACTTATCTCATGGTTGTTGAATCTCCTACACTTTGCGATCTTTTGGACACTCGAACGAAGTTAAATTTTCTGAAAATAAAATAGGGCAATGGTCGTGTAGGCACAAGTCAGTGCAAGGCCCTATATCTATCAAAACCCCATCTATTGAGTGAGACCCGAATGCCTCTTAATGATGTACTTACAACAAAAGTACTCACTAACAGTAAATACAGGGTAAATACCATTAAGTACGCTGAATTTGATCATCCACCCATTGGCGAACGTGGTCTAAATATCTTAAATGTCCTAAATCCGATTTTGGAGATTAAACAATGTCTGTAATCAGATTTGAATTCCGCATGGAAGACTTATCGGAATAGATCCTTCTAACACAACCAATTTACTAGAATTAATGTGTATTTTTCAGGGAAAAGCAGCGGATCGATTTCTCAAATTTTAGAAAGCTCCTCGGTGGACGACGCGCTAGATTCTGAAACTTCTGTAACCCCAAGCCCAGTGCCCAGTCTTACCGATGTTTTACGTTCTACAACTAAGCTCAAGCCGGGGTTAATAGCCAAACCACCGATACCACCTATTGCTGGAGCCAATGCGAAACGAAATAAGTCAATGGATGATATAATAAACATCAAGTTCCAAAGGTGGTTTCCAGACTCGGTACAAAACGCTCCTCATTATGCAGACACGATAGCAGCGATGGCTAGCAGCAGTGATAATCTGTCTTACGAAAATATGGAAAACGCTCATGTTAGAGTTGAAATGGAACCAGGTTCTTATTCAGCAGATGAATCCCTCCAAGAAGCAGAAGGAGGGAGTGATGAAAGATTACGGAAAAATAGCGTTGTCGCTTATTCTGGCGGTTACAGCGGGTTTGAAGGCAAAAAAGTGGATAACAACACTGAAATGACGAGCCCTTGTCAAATAGTTGATACGTCTCAACTGTGTGATAACTCAAAACCCTTCGACAGAGCCAACGACGACGGCGTTATTCACAATAAAACCACTGCCCTTCCAGAAATATTGACATCTAAAGTGGGGAAAAGATTGAACAAATATTTGACTCCGATTGACAACTCTCTGATTGAACAATGTAACAAAGATTCTGCGCAGTCCAGGGACCTCCAAAGCGACGAGAGTGGCATTGCCTCTATGTTTGAGCATAGTGATTCCTCGGCTAAAGATATACCACGAACTTTACCGGGTGGATTTGTCTCATCCGAAGAAATCCAATCTTTAGGAGTGGCCAAAGTGTTGGAGGATGAAAAAGCTTCTTGTTTATTAAGTTATATGAACGACAGTACAATAGCTCCTCAGCAAACTTCCAATAAGCTCAATAACGAGGACATTCTGTCGTGGATGGGTAAAAATCAGGTAAGACGGCCTTTTATTGATTAAAGTATTTGATCGTTTCTGATGCTCAAACTAAATTGTTTTAAAGCCGCTTGAATTGCAGGAAACAGAACAAGAAATCAAAGCTGTCGGTTCAACTTGTGATGATATTCTTAACATGATCAAAGTTTTGGAAAAAGAAGAAGTTGAATCACGTAAGAATGTTTATTTAGTATTATTTGATAAATACCTTCCAGATTATCATATTTTATCTATAGCGCGTATTGTGTGGCATCAATGAGCATCTTCATGTTCTCTCAGCTCCACCCCTTGCCCTATGGAGCTGGTGTTCCCCAATGCGATGTCCCTACCGTTCTCATGCAAAACGTAAGACCGCCTTGAGGTCCATTCCTGCAACCTCATCCGGCAATAGCAGAGGTCACCCAAACACTCTCCTGGCACACCGCAGCCAGCCCCTCACAAATACACAGTACATGCTTCGCTGACTCCAGCTCCACCTCACAGAATCTTCAGCTCAGTGCCTCTGATTTATTAATATTGGCCAGGGGGTACCTTAGTGGGCAGTAACTTATGAACAGGCTACATACTGTCCATACACTTTTTCCCTCCAGACTGAGGATCTCTCTTGATCGCTCTTTGGAGCGTCAAACAAATAACCTAGGCACCATCTGGCCAGGCACACATTTCGCCAATTGGCAGCCTTGCACCTCTCCACCCACTTGCCAACTGCTGGGATCAATGCAGATCCGCCTCGCCAGTTTGTTGGCTTCCTCATTCACTTCTATTACTTCTGCTACGACTTCAGTGCAGCTTCGGTAGCTTGCTTCAGTTGATCGTAAATTTTACATGGCACAATATTTTGGGAATGACTAGCCAGATTAAGGGGCTTGCCAATGTTGAATCCTGTGCGCACAAATAGGGGTGATGAAATCTACACCAATTAATTTGGGCGAACACGATAAATGAGGGCCTCGTGTTGAAAGTGTGAATTAGTACATGAAATTAAAATAAATGAATTCTTCTGTAATGATCACGTAAATTGTACACGTTTAAAATAATGCTTGAAACTTAATTAAAAAACTAATGTCCGTAAATAAACAAATTGACTGTCTTCTCGGCAACGGAAGAATAAAATCAGGCAGGTCTGACCTTTTGTCGGACGATGACGACGAAAGAGTGGTTCAACCAGTGTGGAGAGACTGTAGTGAGTGATCACGATGAAACCGCTAAATTTGTAGCATGTGTCCAACCAAAAGGAAAGTTGAATGTCTCTTCGGAGCACAATTATGTTGAGTACGAAACAAAAGGCGATTTCGATCAACCTATTCTTCGGGCTCTCGAGCACACATGGCCAGAGATTCGAGCCCACCAGGCCAGCAAACGTCCTCGAGAGGAGGATAGTAACTCCGTCAGGTCCGGTCCGGTCAGAAGCTCTTCAATGCGCCGGCGATCATTGTGAAGCTCCGTGGTATCAAGATACAAAATAAATTAATAAATAAAGGAAACGAACAGCAAACAAAAGTAACAGACACTCTCTTGGCCATAACAAATCCTTATCTGCAACATTTGCACCACAAAGACTCAGCTATATTTCTCAGAATGAAACCTGGATTAGCACATTTCTATCTGTTTTATGGGTCTATACAAGGTGTTGTGTAGAGCGAAATGTACCTGTCGGTGTGAGATCAAGCACTAGTTCTTGGGATGTATTAATCACGCGATAGAAGAATATTGGACACACAGGGATGCCCTGCTCTTTGGCACTCCTCCATTCTCCACAGTCATCCTCACACACTTAAGGTCCATCAGGGGATCCCAAGATAATGTTCAGTGGCTCAAAGTGTTAAACGTATTGGGAGCGTCATGGGCCTTCTTTTTGAATTGCTTCCCCAGGGAATGATTCTTCAGAATTACTAATTTATGTAGATCCACCCACTCGCCAAATTGCTCCCCGGGCGCCTTTAATGGAACTAAACACAACAGACCTAATGGAGTCTGTTATTGATGTATATAGTCTAAATATTTAAAAATAAAAGTTGACTTTTATTGTGCCTTGTGAAGAACCTATGCCAAATGCTGGCTAACCTGTGCATTCTTTGTGCGGCTTTGAACAGATTGCAATTTTTCGTATTACAGTAAAACTTGAGGCCCTGTCAGCTGGTAGAAGTGGGAATAACTCAGTCTGCAGCAACATTACCCCCGTTGGCCCCAGGTAACCAAACAAAAATGGGTAACGCTAAACAAATGTGCGCGTTGTCAAAAATCCATGTTTTACTTTATGTTAGTTCTAGAGAGATTTTAACTTTCCTGGACGAGCTGGATAATAATGACGGGAGTGCAGAATATACGCCATCAGAGTTCAAAAATACTTCAGAGATCGCCAGGTATTTATTTGGAAATTCTTGAAGCAGAGGGGTTGATTGCGTCAAATTTTATTAACTTTCCACTTTTGGTCATAGCAGATTGGAACCGGGAATACCGACTAACTCAAGTTATTGGGCGTTACAGGGACAGTCCGAGCGCGGCTCCACGAACCGGGAGGATGGGTCAGTTGATGACTCAGAGCTCAGCGGAGCTGGCCAAAAAAGTGATGGCTTTGACTTTGGAGCTGGAGGAGAGGGAGGCTGTCTTGCTCAATACCAACCAAAGACTGAACGACATGCAAGAAAAGCTCTCAAAGCAAAAAACGGATTGCGACTCGATTGTCAAACGCCATCAGAAATTCATTGACCAAGTAAATTGAAAAGCTTCTTAGGCTCATTTTCGCTCATAACATTATATCTAGATGCGAGATTGTTAAGTTTTGCTTGTTTAACTTTGAGTTGTCATTGGTGGAGTGGGGAGGGGGCCCTGAGAATATAACTCTGCAATTGTCATTACTGTGTAATGATATGTCGCTCCCATTACATGATAACATTGTGCAGTATGAAGAGCTGCTGCTTAAGCCATCCCACTTGCTCTTCTCTCATTGCCCCCTCCTCCCTATAACTAATTACCGACGATTTAGTGAAAGTTACCCTTCTACGCCACTCCTTCAGTTACTATCATCTGCAGATCATTTGCAACGAAATAGGAGTTCCTTCCCTGTTTCCCTAGAGGCCTTGTCTGATAACGTGACACTTAGGGGAGAGAAGGCCTTGATAAACAGTATGGTATTAGGCACACATCTTTTCCCAATCCCAGAGTGGCCTAATGAATAATTTGCACAGTGTTCCCCCATCGCTGCATTATATCATATGGTGGGAAGAAGTACTTCATTATGCATACAATCAGCAGCCTTGAAATTTGGCACTAAGTGATTCATTCTCTTTGTGGTGGCTGGTCACCCTTCTCCTACAAAAGCTGCCTCACCGCGAAGTCTGGCGAGGGAAGAAAGATTTTGCATTACCCCGGGCTCATCCCGGCAGAGGGTGCTAGCCATGAGCCACAGCCTGCTCCTGGAGGGGATAACACGTAGCCAATGAGAGAGGACTCCCCCTTCCGACGAAAACATATCTAAGGGCCTGTCCTCGGCCTATCGAAAAGGCACACTGACCGACACTCTTGAAAGGAGTGTACACAGGCAAGAGTAAAGGTGTTTTAACGTAAGAGGAAAGGTCTAGTGGCCCCATACATTTACTTCTGCGCATTGAGAACCAACCTGGAACCATTTAGTACATTGCATCAAGTTGGCCCTCATATCATAGTATTACTTGGGTTGGTTCGAAAGCACATTATACAGTATTGCAGGTATTAGCCTGTGAGATGTGAATTTCTTTCGGAATGTTTGTTACTTAGCTTGCCATTTCAGGGAGCCTGTAACTTCGTTTGATTTCTAGTTGCTGACAGAGAAGAAGCTACTGGGAGAACAATGCGCAAGCGTTATCAAAGAAATGGAAACTAAGAACACTAACGCGGTGCAGACTATGAAGGATACTCACAGAATTGAGATGAAGCGGCTGCACGAGAAGATGCTAGCGGCTGAGAAAGTCAGACGGGAGAAGTGGATCGAAGAAAAAATGAAGAAAGTCAAAGTAATTAATAAAAACGCACAAATTAACTCTCATTGACATTTCAGGCAAACTGTCAATTATTATCATTTTTCCCAAGTAAACATATTACATAGTTTTAAAATATGGACGTAGTGGATATTGACACAAGACTCACTTCAACAGGAACAAACTGTCAAGGGGCTTGAGCCAGAATTGGAGAGAATGACGAGGGCCCATCAAGAGGAGTTGGCTGAATTAAGGAGGGCCCACGACAAGGAACTATCTGAAATGGAGGCGAGTTGCACCCGAAGAATATCAATGTGTCGAGAGCAAGCACTACGGGATAGAGAGCAAGCTGTTATCGAAGAGAGAGAAGCATCTAGAAAAAAGTAATTTTAACATTTTATTGTTTCAAGGGATACATTAGACGACCAAACGGACAAATTTCTACCCATGCTTCTGCTTCAATCGCCGTTTTCATCATTGAGCGCCACACTCTCAATTCCATCATCACCACATCATAGTTACCTAGAAACGTTGATGCACATTGACAAAGAAACTAAGTTAGTTTAGCATATTGAAAACCGGTCCTCATGAGAATCGAGAGCACCAGATGTGTAGAATTGAGTTGCTGCCTCCATTCGGTCATTAAGTCCAACGTGAGCCATAGTGGATCCCACCGAGATTCATCAGTATCAGGTGGTAGTGTACCGCCAGACTCCCATTGCAGTGATCGTAGACTATTGGTCAAAGACAAAGATTCATATTCCGAGGAAACACGAGGGTATAGTTTCAAAGGTCGAGATTGCTACAAATTTTGCTTGATTCAGCAGATCCCAACATTCCTAAAACCCTCTTAACAGTAACCTAGCCAAGCAGGTGGAGCAGAATGCAATACTTTGTCCAAAGTTATCAGCCTCCTCAAGGAAAATCCCTCCCCATCAAACAAAGTCATTGTGTCTCATTTACGAGTAACTATCACTAGAACCTTTGTGGACAAAAAACGTGGGTTCCAACTAAGTAAACACACACGCTCACCATTTTGCCAAATAGTCGGTTTTCAACCGTAAAATGACTTTTCAGTCAATTACATAACTTTCCTTTAAAGGCCTAGGGGAAAAAATTAAAAACAATCACAGTAGTTAGATTCCTGTCTCAAATTGAAAATGCCAGACCAGATCGAAGAGGCTTTGAAATATGAATTGACGGAAGTTGAGGATGTCCAAGTACGAGGTTGCAAATCAGTCGCTCGTAACAAAATAAGATTCCAGGAAAGGCGAAGTTGTGGTCTGGTAATTTGTCAAGCAGAGTACTGCAGCCCAGGCTAACGAAGTGAGAACAAATGTTGAGATATCGCTTTGAGTTCAAGCCCAATATTGCTCCTTCGGCTATTCCTGGCAAAGAACGCTATGTCCAAATTCTTTGGTAATCTTATTCTGAGCTTTTTGTAGGTGGCTTCTCCAGGACAGCGTGACACCATTAATCTAAACTAAGCTTATGTGATGCAACGAGTCATGCTCTAGAAAAACCTATTAAACACGTTCGTATTTCTCATGACGAAGCCCCATCAATCAAACTAGACCGATCTTGTTCATTCAGGTTAGAACACGAATTGAATGAAGTGGAACGAAGTTACCAGGACCAAAGGAGGCGGCTATTGGCCGAAGTTCGAGATGAAAAACTGAGAATGGAACGGGATTTGGAGAGCAATCAAGCAATCAAGTCCAAACAGCTCGAGGACAAATGGCAACTGGCCGCTCTCGAGACGGAGAAGAAAATGTCTGCTCTTCAGGAGAAGCACGAGGTTGGTAATATGAAGAATTTCAAGTCAAACTAACAACAGTCTTTTAAGTTTTTACATAACGGGGTTTCTTCATTCTTCAGTTTTGTGATCACGTAATGTGTTCATTACAACATTGAGTATTACTCTGCAAGTATCTCATATCGGTCATCAGAAATTGACATTTGTCACAGTTAATCTTATGCCAACAAAGGGGTAAGGAAAGTATTGCGATCGTGTTACAAAAAAAGAGGTTTTCTTCAGATCTTCAAATTTAAAGCCTATTGAATCTACAAACACCTATAATTTCGGTTCGTGGCCCGTGTATGTTTTTTTAAATATAAATTTATCCGATAAATACACATAAAACACAGTTACAATGAACTAACAGCCCGTCAATTACAGAAAGATAATGGAGCAAAATCGCAGAAGTAATAACAAAATATCTGGTGCGTTGCAACACACAACTTTCCTTAGCTCTACGTCAATTCACTTTGTAAATGGCTAATTCTATTTAATCAATTCATTTATCACTCAGTTAATGTGAACTTGGTCAAAGAACGCTTTACGGCAGCAGGAAGCGGTAGCGCTTACAGTTCCAGATTGTATTGTGCTGCTCGTACTCATTGCAGGACCAATATTGAGCAATCGGTACACAGATAATTAATGAGGCTGTAAACATAAATTTTTTGAAGAACGATAGTAATTACTTTTGCATAGTTAATGGGTAAAAATGTTTAGAACTGGTAGTAAGCGAAACGGCAGTAGTTGAAATTCAGGAATTTCTGGAGTGACCCTCATGTATCTCATAAGCGTTTTTAAACACTCACCCTTTAGGTATTGGATTGGACTACGATACCAATTTTTTTCAACATTCTACAAGAATTCCAGCGTAGTTTATAAGGAAAAAACTGCGCTAAAAACGCTTTTGGTCGAAAATTTTGATAATGACTATAGTTAACTTTCGGTGGATTTTGCCCATACCCTTATTTTTGCGTCCCATGGTAACCTGTAGGCTAGGCATCAAGTTTCAGCTGATTTGGTACGGTTGTTTTCTCTAAAAACTGCGGTAAAATCGATTTCGTCGATAGTTTTGGTAATTTATTATTTTTATATTAGGAGCTACCAATATAAAAAATTTAATCAAAATCGTTAGAGCTGTTTTTGAGAAAAACATTTGGTGTTTTGATCACTATGATGACTATAGTCAACTTTCGGTGGATTTTGTTCATACCCTTATTTTGGCGTCCCATGGTAACCTGCAGGCTAGATATCAAGTTTGAGTGGATTTGGTACGGTCGTTTTCTCTAAACATCGTTCACAGACACACATACACACACACAGACCATTTTCCCAAATAGTATTTTTCGGACTCAGGAGGGTCTGAAACGTAAAGATCTGAAGAAAACTCAAAATTTTTTTTTTCAGCCGATTACATAACTTTCCTTTCTACTTTGTAGAGCCAAGGAAAGTAAAATTATAGTAAAGAGAAATCCACACTATTTAAAAGTTAGTCGAAATGAAAATATTAAAGGGCAATGGGCAACTACCTTGCAGAGTACACACCCACTGCCAGCGATTTTGTGGACCCTCAAGGACTGGGTAATCTTAGATCCAGAGTAACCACTCCTGGCTGATACTGACCTAGGAGAGATGGGAGACCCGTCAGTGCTAAATCTACTGAGGTAAGACCGTGCCATTCCATGCCCACTAAGAAGCACGATCAACCTCCATAGGGTAGGCTAACTTGGCTCCAACTGGTCTATAATTAGCGGGAAAAACAACTCCCTCATGTATCTCCTGGTCACTGTTGACTGCCCAATACTCTCCAATGTTCCTCGCCAGAAAAACACGAATCTGCTGTTACTTGGCGAGTTTGTCGAACTCCTCATTCATTAGAGTGCCTAAATGCGCTTTCCATTCCTTGGCTTCCAGAAATTCATACAAAGCCAGCCTAAACTCTACTATAGTCGGCATGTAGTTTCTGTGATTAGGCACTAAGGCAGTAGAAACCTGTACGCTCTCCCTAACAACCACTGAATTTCACGCAGCAACGCAATATGAGTGGCTGTAGTTAAATGTGCGAGACAACAAACTGATTGAGCTGGTCCCTTTATAGTTTTATTTGTGATTGATTTTTTGACGACGGAAAAATGAGGTTATGAGAGATTTTCATCGATGGGAAAATGGAGCGAGGGGGGAAATCAAAATGTTCAAAAACAAATTTTGCAAAATGGCGTGAACAGTCTTCACCGAACTCACAGGATTTCTTTAAATAGTTAATACCTATATAGTGTGCTATAAATGTCCCTCTGACAGTCAATTGAACAGAGATCAAAACCAAAATGTGTCAAAGTATAAATTTTTATATTTACGAGGGTTTTCGGAAAGTTGTGTGCTGCTGCGCACGAGATATTTTATTTTTACTGCTGTAATGAAAGTGCTGCATTTTATAATAAATAAAAGTAGTAATTTGCTCTCCTTCAGTGTAAGGTCACACACATTTTGTTTCAGTACCCAATGGTACCAGCTATTTTGATGAGTTCATTTCAGTATGAAGTACAGTCCACACTCTTGCTTCCAATTCCTATATATGTTTCGTTACAGTTTTGTTTTTATTTCATTACCAATTTAAATCTCTTCCGTTAATAACGTTTTTTAACCAGGCTGAGATGAAGAACATGAGGGAGACCTTGGAAGGGGAGCGGCAGTCTTGGCTCAACCACCAGATTCAGGCGTTGACTCAAAAAGAAGCGGACATAAGAGATCAGTTAAAGTTGGAAAAGGAGCAGAGCGTGAGCCTTATCGTCAAGAAAATGGAGGAGGAGCTTCTCGACAAAGAAAAATCCATAGAACACAAACTGACGTAAGTGGCGTATTGAAGGACTACGTAATACGTACCCGCCTGAAATGATTTGAAGAGGAAGTCTTTGCAACTGAAGGATTGATGGATATGTATTTGAAGCGATTGTTCTATTTGTGTGGGTTTTGGAAACTGGTAGAGAGAGGTGATACCCAGGCTGGTAGTCGTTCGTAACCTCAATGGGTCTAGATATTCATGCCCAAAAGCTCCATTCCAGTTTCAGGGTTGGACAAAGGTTCACTTGCGTCATGAGCCAGCTTTCAACCAGTGAAATAACTTCTGCTATTTAATTATTCAACACACAAGGGAGAACATATTCACATGACTCACCACAGGGTTCCCAACGGGATAATAATTTCTTGTAATGACGATTGAACTTTGTAGTTTAGGTAATCGAGCTCTTGTAAGAGGCGTCAACCTTTCCTTCATTGTTTCTATCTCTAATCAATGTTCCTTTTCGTGGATGATGGACGAATATGTTTCATTGTCTGGAAGAGAATCCCACATATTTATAAGATACTTTGACGATCTATTCTTAATGGAAGCTATAAGTGCCCGATATCATCACTCAGACTTATGTCGGAGTTCCCTTCCTAATCAATCACAAACAAGGGGGAGACCTCAGTTCAACGATAACAAGGGAAAAACACTCCACCAACCCTCGACCCTACCAACGTGTGTGTGAAGGCTTACTACATGGAAGTTAATGTTGTTACAACCAGCGTTGCATCCTGATTATAGCCATCACATGGTATTCAGCATGCGGCATTTTATATGCTCATCACGAGGCAATTTTTCATAAAAGCAGCATTTTGGCGTCAACAGTGGGGTTTTGTAACCAGTCCAATTGTATTGCTTTACGTTTACATCTGTGTTGGTCGCATCACACTGCCATTAGCGATAGCGTTATCCTCCTGTGCTTCAGTGAACCGCAAACAGATCTGCTCCCACCCCTCAACACCAGTAAGGATGTTGGTGTACATTTGATAATTATTACACGAATGAACGAAGCTTAATTAGGGTAACTTCTCAAACTATTCATGAGTTTCTACAAATACACACTTGTTGGTAATAGTATATCACGCTAACGCAAGAGTCAAATAACTCAGTAGTTTATTCTTTTTATGCATAATTCGACAGAAAAACAAGGGAACAGTATGAGAGTGACATGAAAGATTTGGAGGCAGCCGAAGTGGAACTCAGAAGGAAGCTGAAAGAGGCTCGAAGTGAAAATCAACAGTATGAAGACTCATTGACGAAACTGAAAACTCAAATGAGTCAGCTGGAGTGCCAACTTACCACTACCAGACAGGTAAGTGCTGTTCATGCTCCAGTTGAAATAGAATTGATACGTCTATGTACTCAGAACCATAACGCCCTAATGAACTTTTTTCTAAATTCAAACCTTTTTATTGCACATAAGCCTCATTGCGAGTTCAAAATCACTTGTCATGTACTTTCCATTCCTGTGTCATATCTGCTCTCTACGTAGGAGAACTGAATATCTTAATGATTGATTCACGCGCAGATATTTTTTTTGTGAGTCTATCGGCACTAACATTTCTTTTCACTCCCCGATTGCCCAGCAGTCAATAAGGTTGTCGATGGGAAGACAAACTCAATTTTGACTCTTACAGGATTTGTGAATTGGGTGCAACCTAACAGCAGAATCTTGAACAATGTATAGAGTGCTGCTGTTAGGCTATGACCACTCAAAAATTAAGGACATACATATCTGTCCTACTCCTGCGGAATTCGTAGATCAAAAAAACTTTTCATTCAAGCAAAAAGAATTACTTTGAGGACTTGGCAGTTGCTATATAGTGTGGTGGTGGTTTGGCAAAGGACAAGTACACTGGACAACCCCCGTTTATTACTTTCTTGCCTAATGCCTCACAACCTAAAATTTTACCATAGGAGTTTCTTCCCCCTCCTAACTAATGACCTTGGCTCTACAAAGTAGAAAGGAAAAGTTATGTAATCGGCTGAAATTTTTTTTTTTTAGTTTTCTTCCGACCCTCCTGAGTCCGAAAAACACTATTTTGGAAAATGGTCTGTGTGTGCATATGTGTCTGTGAACGATTTTTAGAGAAAACCACTGTACCAAATCAGCTCACACTTGATATCTCGCTTGCAAGTTACCATGGAACGCCAAAATAAGGGTATGAACAAAATCCACCGAAAGTTTCCTGTAGTTATCATAGTGATGAAAACACCAAATCTTCTTTTTCTCAAAAACGGCTCTAACGATTTTGATTAAATTTTTTATATTGATAACTCCCAATGAGGGAACTATACCATAAAATTCACATTCGTGGGAAAATGACGAGAGCAGCCCAATAAATTACTAAATTTTTTGAAGTAATCGAGTATAGAGTGGTTTTTAGAGAAAACGACCGAACCAAATCGCCTCAAACTTCATATCTAGCTCGCAGGTTACCATGGGACGCCAAAATAAGGGTATGCACAAAATCCACCGAAAGTTTCCAATAGTTATCATAGTGATCAAAACACCAAACATTTTTGTTCTCAAAAATGGCTCTAACGATTTTGATTAAATTTTTTATATTGGTAGCTCCCAATATGGCAACTATACCATAAAATTCTCATTTGTGGGAAAATGACGAGAGCAGCACAAAAAATTATTAAACTTTTCGACGAAAAGCGTTTTTTGCGTGGTTTTTCCTTATAAACTCCACTGGAATGTTAAAAAAAATAGCTAGCTACAGTAGTCCAATCCAATACCTAAAGGATGAGTGTTTAAAAACGCCCTAAGATACATGGGGCTCACTCCAGAAATTCCTGAATTTCAACTTTTGCCGTTTCGCTTACTACCAGTGCTAAAGGTTTTTACCCAATAACTGCAAAAGTAATTACTATCCTTCTTCAAAAAATTTGTGTTTACAGCCTCATTAATTATCTGTGTACCAATTGCTCAATAAGGGTCCTGAAATGAGTATGAGCGGCACAATAAATTCTGGAACTGTAAGCGCTATCGCTTCTGGCTGCCGAAAAGCGTTGTTTGACCAAGTTCAAATTAACTGAGTGGGAAATGAATTGATTAAGTAGACAAAGCCATATAGAATGTGAATTGACGTAGAGCTAAGGAAAGTTGTGTGTTGCAACGCATCAGATATTTCCTCTAGCTCAACACCCAGTCACTTCCCCATTGTGTGTCAGCATTTGAGCCTCCCCTGATAAGATTGAAGCCTCCTCCTGTGGTTACCACCCTCTTCTTTGCGCTCGCTCGTTAATCAGCACAATGCTATTTCACCAACTGGATAGCAGACACCTTCTAATGTGGACCGGTGTGTAACAATCCTCGGGTCAGACTCCGGTTGAGGCTGCCATATTCATTGAGGTTCAGCAACAACTCACTCGGTATCTTAGCTCGTTCTAGGAACTTCGAACTTTCCATAGCAGAGGGCAATGGTGTCCCCACAACACCAGAATGCCCGGGGGTATCCTCACTTCCTGAACATGATGCTCTTGCTCCCCAGGCTCGTAATTGTACTTAATCAGTACCATTTCAAAGAACCTGATGAAAACCAATGACTTTTCAATCGACCATAGAGTTCTACATTTTATTCTTGTATCAACCTTTTGGAAACATATCTTAGAGACTATTTTGTCGCGCACATCGTAAATAAATGGCATCGTCAACTTCAAGTACTTGAATGATAAGCTGATTTTGTTTTATTAGAGGTTAGAGCGAGCAGAGAGGGAAAGCACAGAGCAGGGAGTACTGGCTCGAAGTGAAGCCTCCAGCCTCATAGCTCATTTACAAAGAGAGCTGGCAGATGAAAGATCGAGAAGAGAAGAAACAATTTCATCGATTCAAGCAGAAAAAGAGAGGGAACTTCAACAAGTATACAACAGGTAAATATAAACTGAATGGTCTTAGTCAGCCCACCTTTGCGTGTATTAACACACTGGGACCAGCTAGTACGACACAAACCAATGATGTAATTTTCAGAGTTAAAGACGCAATATGTAGAAAAGAAGAGGCGCTCAAACTGGTTCAGAAACAAAGAGACGCAGCCCTAGAGCAATGTTGCCAACTAGAGAACATGTTAGAAGAGCAACGGAACGAATTCCTGAATCGGAAGTCACACAAAGGGAACAACTTTTCGACATAGCTGAAGCCTTGAGCAGAACATTTGTTCACGGTATTCTTTTTTTAACTATTTTGTAAATAAAGCAGATAATGTGATGTAAGCTATTTATTCAACTCACCACTGTGCACATGGCCTACCTTTCGTGGAAATCTTTTTAGCACCAAGTAAGTTGTGATGAGTACTTTAATTAATAATTCTTACTTATGACAGGTCTGTTTCCTTATCAAATCGACTATTCTGTAGTAACATTCAAAACATAGTTACGAGAGGCCAATGTCATGGATGTCGCAGTTTTGCTATTGGGCATCCACTGAACCTAAACCTGTGGAGGTGCGGCAGGTTGCCACTCTGCCAATCTTACGGTGGAGAACTATTGATCATGTGGAGGTATGATCCAGGGGAATCAGTGTGAGAGTCAAAATGCCACTTTGTTAAGGATTCCCGTCACACTTACGCTTTGTTCAGTGAGAGGTCAATACAGAGTTCAGCCCAGAGAGGGGGTAGCTCCTTTTTCACTCTCCACTTGTCAGCCATACAATACTCAATCCAAGTCAATCTGGACAGTAAGTACTTAGAGTGCTTCAGTGGATGCTGTTTTGCAAGCCTTAGTGATCCTAATGCTGTCCCTCCTCTCATCTTCAACGCATCCACTGTCAATCATTACCAATAGCTGACACACCCACAACATGAGGCCTGATGGAAAGTTCTAAAATGACGATTAATACAAAAAAACATAAATTTATTCATTACGCTTTTTTAAAGCCGTAAAATAAAAAAAGTGTTCCTTTAAATAACAATTTGACGCTTTGAGAACCAAAAAAAGCTAAATTTATTCAACATAAGTAACACACATTTAATAATAAGACGAATACGATAAATTTCAACTTCGGACTAAGTGAATCACTAGAAAATTTTGTCAACAGTACAATATAAATAAATAAAACGCCATGGAGTCAAAATACTAAGTCAAAAGGCCACAAGAGCTACACAACAGGCGACAGAGGGGCAGATGAATTAAGCCCCTCCTTCGCCCTTTGACTCGCTCACACCCCACGGCCTGCAACGCATTACATCTTACGCTCGTTAAAAGTGAAAACAGCGAATTTATGGCTACTTAAGTGTATAACTTCAAATTATAACAAAATGAGACACATTGACGGTGAAGTGAAGATCATTTCCCGGCTCCCGCACCATTGGCCCATTGATTAGGATAAAACGGGAAAATAATTAAGTGCAGCTTAACCGAACCTAATTTTGAGATACAGTAACTAGAATTGAAAGGGAGGGGGTAGAAGAGAAGAAGGCGGATGAGACAGTAACTAGACCACTCTCCTCCTCACCCTCTGACTTCAACCCGACAATACTTCTAACACTAACAGTCGCATCATATTTAAGTATATAAATTATTAATAAAAACTGATTGTAATGATCAGAAACAGTCTTATCTTGTGTTCACGTTAACACGGTTATGACGCAGCAAATGGCGACGAAGTAGGAGGCCTTACGATACAGTCGATGAAACCTCGTAAAACGTGTGTTGGAACGAGATCACAATAAAAGTCTTGTCAAACAAGCGAGGCTCAGAGTGCTAGCCAAGGATGATAGTAGAGTGATTCCTTGCTCCGGTCCCCGTAGTCGTACATGAGCTCATCGCCAGGATTAATGTGGTCCTTGGCAATCAACAACAGGCGAGGCTGACCTCCAATTGACACTGACTTAGTGACAAGGTTTCCATTCCTCGAATGGTTCACGAGTCTTCCGAGCCTTTTGGATTCTGCAGTTGCATCTATACAATGAGCCACATCCTTACACATAAAGTAGTACATGTAGCAGCCAGTATTCTGATCTAGAGCATACCTGGCTTCTCGTCGTCGAGCCTCCTCCACTGAAATTAACTCTCCTGCATACTCGACGACAAAGTCTCCTCTATTGAACTCCCTCGTAGCTACAACTCCTCGCCCTTTTCCAGGGAAATAATGAACTTCAAGCCCGTCCTCTCTTTCAGATAGCACCGCGTTTTCGATGTGTCTCTGTTTTTCTTCTAGAACAGTCTTCTTGGTTTTACGAACGCTCCTTCTCACAGGGAAGTAGTCGGTCAATTTGGCTGTCTTACAAGGAACTGAGTCACTTACTTTCCGTTTTGATTTGGATATATTTCTTTTAGGCGGAACTGCCACAGTCATTTCAATCCTGTGTGGGCTCTTCTTCTCAAAGCCATTAGCCTGATGAAGCACGGAAGTAGTCGACGCATGTTTGCGTGGTGACAAGCGAGGAGTACTGAATGGCTCAGCTCCCTGCTCCTCAGTGGCATCGACATCGCCCTTTTTGACATCAGCGCTCGCAAAGTAAGAAGTTATCCTGTTGGGCGTCGTTGTGTGGATAAACTGGCCCTGAAAGGGTCCTGCACTCGCACTCATTGATTTAAGGGGGCTTCGAAGGGGATTCTCCCGATTTTTGACTGCCGGGACTTGCACCCTCTTCCTCACCCTCACCATTCCGTTGGCTGCTGTTCTTCAAACGACTTGCCCCACCTGAAGAATGAATGGAAAACTTATAGAAAAATGATTTATTCTTGCTATGAATCATAAATTGGAGTGATTTAACAATGTAAGGTGAAGAACACAGTAAGTGACACTAGTACAAGTCACAGCTATTACTGTAGTAGCTATTGATGCAGTGTACAAACTTGAAAACTGTCATTTGATGTATTACAAGCGTAGATAAAACCTTTGCAAGAAAAAATGACATTCAAGAATTGCATGGACAGTAAAAGTCTATCACAACAGGAGTTGATGAGAATGGCTTAAGCTGCTAATGCGTTACTCGCTTCATTTAAAGTAGAAAAAAACAACATTGTAATAGGTCCTATCCAAATATGTAACTGACTAAACCCACGAATTTCGAGCTGATAGTATTTTATTATCAAACTTTTTTGTTTAACCAAATCTGAACTCCCTAACATTACTGAGTACATGTGCCTCTAATTTCAAACAGTTCGATTTCAAAGTGAGCTAATCCCAAGTAAAATTCTTTCACCCAACTTTCTTATTTGGTTCGATTAAACCTGAGATAATTTCAGTTCAGTTGATAGCTGCGCAATTTATTATTTTGAAATTCCCAACCACAACACAAACTGTCGCGACGTTGTTGGCCATAATTTTCCTCAGAGAGAGAGTACAGTGAACAAACTTTGACGCCAAGTGCCAATGATCAATGCCTCGATGGAAATAATCCAGAGCACTGCTCGGTGAGGTGGCCACCAAATGTTCTTTGCCATTCCAAATAAAATGTACACGAGAATCACAATTTGTAGCCAGCCCTAGACCATGAGATCAATGAAGCCCTGACAGACCAGAAGTTCAGCATTTCTGCTGTTTGTTTCGTTGATATCAAAAACTAGTACTCACAGTTTCAGGATGAATGCTATTGCTTCATGATAATTGTTTATTAAACTATGACGGTATTTAAAAGGATCAATTACACCGCTAGCTGTTTAATACCCTGCACAAGCAGGCCACAGTCAAATGTCGCTATTTGGGACAGTGTACTGGCTAGTTGTTCTCTGACTTCACAAGTCCTCAATATCAATACCTTAATGTCAACAATCATCCATAATAATAACAACTGGGACACAAATTACAGCACTATCACTACTTCAATTCAGATGATGTGATTGAAATTTCCAAATGCAGCTAGCTTTAGGAAGTTTAACAATAACTAAATGCTTTACATTTTCACTAATAAGCAAAAATACACTCCTTATTATTCTACCCATTCGATTGGTTCAGGTAATTTTTTTTTTCTCGCAAAATTGACTAGAAAAAATAATTGGGTGCGCCGTTGTGCACCGAAGAGAAACTTTTTTTAATTTCAGACGACTAATTTAATATAAATAATGACAAGAGGTTCGCGTTATTCGAATCCACAAGGAGTTAAACAGCCATAAGTATTTCATTTAAAATCGCCCTTCAGAAGAAAATTGTGCTACAGGTGGAATTATCAAAGAATGTCCGCGTGGTACCACCCTAAGACAAGAATCTGAAAAGCCAGTCACATACAGGTAAAGTGACAAAACAAAGCAACTAATGCAAATCAACGGAGAATAAAAAAAAGTTCACGAGAAAAATGCTAAGTTCGGACGCGGCTTCGCATCTCGACTTTGAAGATTTCGAGGGAAACTCAAAGGACAGCGGGCGAGCAGCTACGTATTTCCTGCCCCCGGATCGACAACAAGAGCAAAATACCACTAAACTAAATAAAACGAATCAAATGGCGCTTACTTTGCATTTACAAATTGAAAAGGCAGCCAATTTGAAGTCAACACCTCCCAAACGGGTCCCCCATTTTGTTGAGGTTTTATTTTATCAAACGGCCACAGCCATCAGACGCCATACCAACACCGGACGTGCGAATGTAAACCGCTTGAATTCAAATACGTAAGTTGAAATTATCGTTATTCCCACGGTGCGGAAATAAAAGAAATTTGGAGAACTGAAATCTTGTGTACCTGAGTAATTTATAATCTCTTCGGGCGTGGAAAACTCACCACAAAACCTATTTTGAACGAAACCCCGGTGGCCGTTAGCAACTAGTGACGAGGCCGCCAACGTTCAAACAAGAGATAACAGTAGGAAAAGGTATCGATAGAATATTTTCTCAGTATCGATTATTTATCACCTGTTAAGAGCAAAGTATCGATTCCTACACATTTTGGCACATCAAAAAGTCGCAATTTGATGTCCAGCTATTAAGCCAACCAAATAATTAAACCGTAGCCATTTTAGAAGATACAATAAACTCAAAACATGGATTGAAAACTGAAAATATGTACTTGAAACAGTTGTATTTGCATCTTCCTATCGTAATTCAAGTTTACATCCCCTTAATACGGAATGTGTATGACTGGTATGTGTGTATGCAAAAGTTATTGTGCTTATTCGAAAGAGAAGAAGTGCAAGCAAAACGTTTTGCTACGAGACGCCTTTTTCATCTGTAGAAAAGTTTCTTAGAATGTGAATGCTATTACAGTCATATGAAAACGGCAAATTAGCGAATTTCCGTCATGATTTTGTTACAAATTGTGAGGGCAATGAATAAGAATGATTTTTTTGAATAATATTCAACACTTAAGGGATGCTTGAGAAGGGGAGGAATGAAGGATTAGAAGAAGTTTCAAGATAGTGTGCTCATCAGTTGCGATATATACTGAGCAATGGACGACACACATCGTGGGCATACGCCTTCTGCATTTTTCTTCAACCACATCCCCACACTCAGTCGCAATCAAAGCCTGATTTTGTCTGCCTCGATTCAGCAAGCTTCCCACACTACCAGACAAAAATCCTCAGTCATACTAGCTCACATTGGCTTTTCGAGCGAGTTGAAGATCCCAGCTTCCACGCCATTTTTGCACATGCAGAATCACTGCAGGGAAGTAGCAATAGTGGCAGGTCTCAGTCGTTCTATCCCTCCCTACACATGCTTGTAGACTTCGTGATAATGATTGAGCAACCTCCCTCCATGAATACACTGACACGCCAGAATCGTCTAATTCAGTGACCAGGTTTCCACTGGCATGACTGCAAGCATACTCGACGTTACACTCGAAATTTTCCTAAATGGTGTTTATCAGGGATTCGACGAACTCGCTGGAAAAAAAATTGTCCGGCTTCATAGGGCTAAAGAATAAAAGTACCATGCCCTAGTTAATTCACTTCAAATTTTAAAGTAAGCGCTAATTCGTTTCTACATTCATCGCACAATATAGCAGTGCGTGATTAGTTTTACAATCCCTCAAGAGAGCGCAGGGCATGTTTTTTCTTCCTCCTATTCAGACGTTTCGCACGGCCTCTCACGGAGTGCAGTTTATCGTTAAAATACCGTTAATCTGATCGAACTTTCTAGTCCTTAACCAGCTCCGTGACTGACCTGTCCCAATACCTATCAATTATGTTACGTGACCAATTGCTGTTTATTATCACCTGTGATCTGGTTACCGAATGAAGGTCTTAACATAAGTAGGAGCAATTAAATTCCAGTTTCTATACAGCACGTCAAGTTCCACATAGTTCATATTGAACTCTTTAACTGAGTGAATTGGCGCTACAACGTTGAAAATCGCCGAATGTTAGAGGGGCTGAGAAAAGGTGTGTGATTTGCGTCATATATTACTTTCCGCTACCCGAAGGGAAGGAAAGTATAGTAATCGGCCCAAAAAAAAATTTGGGTTTTCTTCAGATCTTTACGTTTCAGACCCTACTGAGTCTAAAAAACCTAATTTCGGCGCGTGGTCCGTGTGTGTGTGTGTCTGTAGTTCGATTTGCGGGAGAACGGCTGATCCGATTGAGCTGGTTCTTTTTTTGTTTTGTTCGTTATTTTTTGTAGACACCAAAATAAGGTTATGGACGATTTCGGCCGGTGGGAAGGGGGAAGGGGGGACGAAAATGTACCAAAAACTAAGGTTTTTCGCATTTTTCTCGAAAACGGCTCTAACGATTTTGATTAAACTTTCACATTATCTACTACTAACCAATACCTAACTTTTCTTCTCCATACATATCTCCATGAAAATACGGTGAACGGAGATATAAGCCTATGAAGCAAAAAAATTTTTTAAACGCTTTTTGGCAAAACGACTTCGGCGATTTTCACCAAACTCACAGGGTGTTCTCAAATAGTTAATACCTACATATTGTTCTCAATAAATGTTCCTCTGAAAGTTCATTGAGCAGAGATAAAAATGAAAATGCGTCGAAAATAACGTTTTTTCGTACATTTCCGTAAATTCTGGAGTGACTGCTTCACCAAATTCGATCAATCGTTCAGAGTGTCTTTTAGTCACCCATACCCACATTTCGGCCTCCATAATTATTTCTGTATATATACGTTGAACGGAGATATAAGCCAAGTTAACACAGAAAAGGAGGTTTGTCGAATATTAATTTATCGGTATTCCAATTTTCTCAGAAACGGCTCTAACGATTTCGATCAAACTTATGAAGAAGTCTCAACTAACTAGTATCTACATTTTGTTCTCCATCAATGTTCCTGTAAAAATGCGTTGAACGAAGATATAGCGGCCGCAAATGTAGGCGGTGTTCGAAATTACGGGGGTGGCGGAAAGTTGTGTGTTGCTACGCACCAGATATTTTCTAATAATTTTGTGTTAATTATTAATTAATCGTCAATAGTTTGGCAACTGAATTCGCGTGAGTCGGTTGTTACGTGTGTAAACCTCATATGAAAGTATGTAGCAACCTGCCTCGGTATGTTATTTGATCTACCTTGAGTTTAAGTTCCTGAATGAGACCGGCTCAATGTCTCCTTGACAGATGCCGGGATAGTAAAAGAAAACCTTTAAGAAAAATAGGGGACGACCTCGTGAGGCAATGGCTCTCTTTAATCCCTGGGGCCTGGTTTTGGTGCTGCCACGCTCCTTCCAATTGGGCGTTTTGAGTCTGGCAGCAGCTGAAGACGAAAACTGCCACCTGCCCAGACGCCGCCAGCTGCTTCCCTCTCGAAATTCCTCGTCTTTCTTTTATTTTTTCGACACATTTGGCATCTGCTTTGCTTCAATCTTCGTCCTTTGGTTTCGTTCATCTGTCTCAAAAACGTGGATTAACATATTCGATAATGGGCTATTGTCGAGGGCTTATAAATAAGAGTTGATGGATGAAGGCAACTAGCGGGGTCTACACCGCAAATTGTTAAAAGTAGAAATGACACCACTTACCTCCAGATTCAACACAGTACAATAGCGCTGTTCATACAAACCCCTTAATAAGTGTGGTTAGACCCTTTTCGAAGGACGAATTGGGGTGTTGTCCACAGCTCAACTGCAGTCGTTTTTCAATCTCTGTAAGCAGTTACGTGAAAAGAATAATGCAAGTGAATAATGTTACCCAGCTTTAGGCAAGGCCTGTATTGCTGGGTAAAAGTCGCTCAAATTTAGACAATGAAGCTAAACCTCAAATTACAGGAAATATAAAAAATTATATTTAAAAACCCTGCAAATTATTACACAATGGTTTATTATTCTCATGAACAGCTTGACCAAGTATTACTGCTCCCCCATCCCATTCGATTCAGCATCGAATACTAGTAAACCATTCGAAACATGACCTGACTACAATGGAACTACGGAAACAAAACGTTTGATGATTTTGCCTCGTCGGTCGGGGAAATTGGAACGGGGGCGCTTCGAGCGAACCCATTGTGAGTCGAAAGGGGAGTTGAGCGGCGTCGTTGGGAGGCGAGCGAGCGCGGGTGGTTTTGTAATGAGACAGGCGGGGAGGGAGGGAGTACAAACGACGAAACTTTGACTTCCGCTGCAGTTCCCACGTTGTACTGTGTTTCGTTAATTTTTTTTACCGTTTTTTGCCCATTACAACCACGGGCTTCGTCCGATCGGGTTGCCGAGATGGCGGGCACAACTAGATACCAAATCGGATTTTTGGGCGGAAGAACGAATTTTTTAGACCACGTTAAAGGCACAAAACGGCCCGGAGGGCGGACGGGGGACGGCGGACGGACATTGCAAATTTGGAATCTCCATGTCTTGAAACGTAAATTTTGAGGGGGGTTGTGAAAAATTTTTCGTGACCGAAAACATAGGGTTATTATTCAGAATGAATAATAAACCAAAAAAAGGAAGAAACCCCCACGAAAAAGTCCAAGTATAAAGGTAACAACCTAATAAACTAAGGAGTACACTTTTAAAATACGTATAAAACAACACATCCTGTCGTAATCACCCAGAAAAGAATTATCTTTTTATATGCACTTCTTCTATAATTATATGGAGATTTGTTCCAGGTTTGAGTGTTTATGTAAGGCGTGCAAAAGACAAATGTGTTTCTGGTTGTCATAATAAATGAGGTTTGGAATTGAATACATTTCCGAGTATGTACATGGTTGAATCTAGTGGAGTGAGCCGCTGATCTGCATGGCTGAGTGAATGCAGGATGCCTGTGAGTAAATACAATAACGCTTTCTGCAGGGAGTTGTAAAAGGATACCAAACAGACCAACGGAGGGGACTCTGCGGCTCTTTCTGGACATAATTTTAAGTATCGATGTCTGAAGAGTAAATAGTTTTGGTAAAAGTGCAAATTTACTGCTCGATCCCATACTGAAATTCCGTATTGCATTTCAGGCTGAGCAAGTGCGCGATGGACGATCTTGAGAGCTTCAAACGATTTCGAATATTGAAGAAAATTCTGCTGAGGTGGAAGACCATGAACGACTGTCATCAATAATTACCTACACTCGCTAACCCTTCCGAGAGGCGAACACGAGCATGCTGCAGTTTGATTGGAGAGAAGAGTATGAATAGTTATTCGTACTCATTGAGCACGCATTAGGCAATTCGTAAACAATTAAGGTCGAATATGGAGTTTGAGATGATTTGGTTGAGGCGTTTTTTCGTTTTTGAATGTTCACATACACCCGGAGCAGTGGCTTTTAGGAGTCAACTTGGAAATTTGATTGAAAAATAACTGTTGTGACGTACGGCATAACATTTCTCGGCCCCACTTTCTTACAGAGATTTTTATCGCTCTACCAACTAATCCAATCTGCTTTCACTTCGTTTACATCTTTTTGAACTAGAACAAACGTTTTGTGTAGAAACTGAAAGTGCGTTTAACGGTCTTAACTTTATAGTCACCTTTACATGTCGTGCCCAGAGATATTGGTTAAGTCCCAGATACCAGAGCGGATGTAAATTTGGTTAAGAATTTATTCTACTTTATTTCGGAAGAAAGATGATTTGTGCAAGACATTTTTGCAAAGTGCGGATCTGGAGGTCCATCTTCCATCTCGTTGGCGAAGCTCCTAGTCTCCGAATTTAACTAAAGTCGTCCATGAAGTTGTTTCCCCCTCCAAAGATTTTTGTTTTTGTGACTTCTGTACAGTTAATTTTCGATCGCGGCTTCACTGCGAGTCTTTCCTCAACAAAAGAAGTTGAGTTCGAAATTTGAGTCGATCTTCCTTCGCATAACAAATCCTTGAACTACACTCGGACTCGAATGTCCGGGATCTCATCCCACCGCATGACCAGGTGCCGAGCAACTTGTAAGTTTTCACGATGGCCGTTTCAAAATGGAAGGGGTTCTGGAATGCGTCGAAGGCCGGAAATGACCTTCCGGCCTCGCCGAAGGAAATTCCTCAGGCCTCATTAGCCGCCTTGTAACTAATCGCCGGACGCAAAAAGAACAGAACGTCTCCCTTTTGTTTTAACTACATTTTTGTGTTCTGAGGCCAACGTAAGTCGTCGATTGAGAGCAACACAATAGTTACAGTCGCTTTTTTGACGAGACCCCGGTTGTCCGCTCCATTGTTTTAATTTTCTTATTGTGATATCTTCTTTTTTTTTAAACTTCTCCAACGTTTCGAGTTCAGTTTAGGTGACCAACCGTTCCGTTTTGGGCGACACAATTCTTCGCCCTGAGGCCATACCAGGACTTTATTCCTCATTTAAGCGGACAAACGTGTTGACCAAACGTTCCTTATTTGTCGTTCGTTACTAATCCATTCTGTTCACTATTGACCTGAACTTACACCAAGACCGAATTGTGGAATACAATAATCAAGAATTGAGAACCAATTGAAACCAGGGAGTTCCATAGGTAGTATTTCTAATTCATACGTCCAGTTGCTCCAACCAGCTTGATTAAACTGACGTTAGCAACATTCGGGTTAACTAATCTATCGTTGAAAGATACGAACGAGCTGCTTCGTACCAACTCGTGTCAGTTTACTCTGATTAAACTGCAACGTCATCAAATCAGTGACGCGTTAACAAATGAATTCTCTCCCCATATTAAATTTTCAACCTCCATGCTTCCAAAACTGGTTTATTGGCTATGATTCGTTATTTATGATTCAATAATATAACTATGAAAAAAGCTCGAATATTCCTAAAATCCTGTTAAAAATTAAACGCAGCGATTTAGCCCTCTTTTGGCAGCAGGTCGGTTTAGTTTGTCATTTAACTAACAGTTTAATAACCTTAAATGAAATAGTATAGTATTTGTAGAACGCACACAGGCAATTTAGTCCTTATGTACTGACTGTTCGAGAATGTGACCACAGAACTGTTGAATCAATCTAACTAAAATGCTATTTAGCAGTATAGCTAATAAATTCCGAAACGCTAAGCACTAACTACTATCACTTTATGTGTTCAGTTTTTACTTTCCTTGGCTCTACAAAGTAGCAAGGAAAGTTATGTAATCGGCTGAAAAAAAAATTTTGAGTTTTCTTCAGATCTTTACGTTTCAGACCCTCCTGAGTCCGAAAAACACTATTTGGGAAAATGGTATGTGAACGATTTTTAGAGAAAACCACCGTACCAAAACAGCTCAAACTTCATATCTCGCCCTCACCATGGGACGCCAAAATAAGGGTGAGAACAAAATCCACCGAAATTTAACTATAATTATCATAGTGATCAAAACACCAAATTTTTTTCTCAAAAATAGCTCTGACGATTTTGATTAAATTTTTTATATTGATAGCTTTCAATAAGGCAACTATACCATAAAATTCCCATTTGTGGGAAAATGACGAGAGCAGCACAATAAATTATCAAAATTGTGGACGAAAAGCGTTTTTAGCGCGGGTTTTCCTTATAAAATCTGCTGGAATGTTAATAGAACGTTAAAAAAAGTTTGGTGTACTAGTCCAATGCAATACCTATAGAGTGAGCGTTTAAAAACGCTCATAAGATACATGAGGGTCACTACAGAAATTCCGGAATTTCAACTACCGCCTTCCGCTTACTACCAGTTCTAAAATTGTTTACCCAATAACTCTGCAAAAGTGATTACTATCCTTCTTCACAAGATTCGTGTTTACAGCCTCATTAATTCTCTGTGTACCAATTGCTCAATAATAGTTCTGGAATGAGTACGAGCAGCACAATAAATTCCGGAACTGTAAGCGCTACCGCTTCCTGCTGCCGTAAAGCGTTGTTTGACCAAGTTGAAATTAACTGAGTGATGAATGAATCGATTAAATAGAATTAGCCATGTAAAAAGTGAATTGTTGTAGAGCTAAGGAAAGTTGTGTGTGCAACGCACCAGATATTTTTCGTTCACTTTTACTTTCCGCTACCCGAAGGTCGTGGTTCTTTTTTTGGTTTTTCTTCATACCTTCTACGTTTTGGGACCTGCTGAATACAAAAAACCTAATTTCAGCGCGTAGTTCGTGTGTGTCGAATTTACGGGGGTTGCTACGCACCAGATATTTTTCGTTGATTATGTTAGTTCTTTCGTTCGTTTCAGTTGGTTCGCGTCTTCCTTTGTGACCGCCTCGGATCATTGAAATCTGATTCTGTTCCTAATTAGGATTTGTTGTTACTCATCCTTTCTGTTGGCTGTTGACCTCAACTTTAGTTCAAGACTGAATTATGAGAGGACCAACTCATTTCATTACCAGTTCTGGATTAAGTGAAACTAGAACAGCATTTTCTGCACAATAGCTCATAAATTGAACCTACTTGTCGTCCCGCCTACGCCTTAATCCTGGTTTCCGTCGAGCCGCTCTGTTGAACGATCTCATGGATGGAGCTGGAAACGCTACTGTGTGTCAGAAGGCGAATACCAGTGAAACGATTCCTAATTTCTATGTATACATGAAAACCGTTAATTTCATTACTGAAGTATTGACAGAGAAGTACTGGGTCAGAAAGAAACCACCACAGTTGTGTGATCTGTTTCCCCTGCGTCTCGCAAGCACGCAATCGACAGCAATGAGATTTCAAAACCTTTATAGGTATTTTTGAACACTCTAACAAGTGAACATCGATACAAGAAATGAGAGCAAGCAGCGGATGGACAGAGCGGTCATCTTGGCTGACGCGTCCAAAATGAACTGCTGAACATCATCTACTTGCTAACCCGAGACGTGCAGTACTTCTAATAATAAGAACTGCATACAATGAAACTAGCAACAAACCATGTAAAGACTCGCCACGACATTTAGCGCTTCACCACATTATTACCAGACTCCCACAGCATTTCAACGAAAAAATCACCAGTTGAGCTGTTTTCCCTCCTTCCGACTCGTAAATTACTTCAATGAACTTGCCCGTAACAACATGAAGTAAGAATTATTTCACTTATTGGCGAAGAAGACTGGTTTCCACGCTTCGCACGTTACTCCAACGGGAGGTTTCAAATACTTATTCGGAATACGCTGCGGAAGCAACTAATGCGTCGTTTTTCAAGATTGGTGCAGGGCTAGCCTGCCGTTCATGCTCCACTACTGGACAAACAATTTTACGTTTATTGTATTTATTGTGTAAGAGACAAAATATCTTCTTGGCGTAGTCGTCCATACGGCAGACAACTGCTTCAAGCCAGAAAACAGCTTTGCGCAGCGCTATTTTTCCAAATCGAATTAACTACAACCCATAGAAGGTATCTTTTTCATTAGTGAAGAATTATTACGGTGTAGGTGAATAGTTAGTAAAGGCCGATACCAAAAAAGTTGAATTCATGCTAAATAAATCTAGGCTTTAAATTATGTTCTGGCATCAATAAATGTTTTAAGCTTTCATCAATGTAGCTTCAAGGTCAAGTTTTATCTATTTTTTAATAGTCGACTAATAGGATATCAATTCCCATAGTTACTCATTTCAACCGCAATGCGCAAGCTGTGCGCTGTTGAACTGGCACGATCTTTTATGGGCGTATACTGGCTAAGAATGCAGTCTACCCACTATGTGGAGGAAGGTGAAGGTGGTCGTTATACCAAAGCCGGGTGGCTCCTCGGCCCTGGCTAAGGGCTACCGCCCCATCAGTCTCATGTCCTTCGTGTTGAAAACAATGGAGAAGATAGTGTGCCTATCAATAAACGAGTACTATCTTACTCAGAATCCCATTCGGAGTTCCCAGCATGCCTATCAAAGGGGGAGATCCACTGAGACTGCTCTGAAGGAACTGGCGGCAGTGCTGGAGGATACTCTGAGATCCGGAGAGATTGCGCTGTGCTGCTTTCTGAATATTGGGGGGGGCTTTCGACAATACGTCCTATGCCTCAATTACGGCTGCGGCTGGTAGGAAAGGAGTAGATCCTTACCTAATTTCTTGGACCAAGGAGATGCTGAGTACCAGGGTGGTCTTTTTGGAGTTGGGGGGGAGACACTCTCTGTGGTGCCGACTAGGGGGTGCCCGCAAGGGGGGGGGGGTGCTCTCCCCTCTTCTCTGGTTACTGGTAGCTGATACCCTTCTCGAGCTGCTGGAGGAGGAGGGCTACAAGGTAATAGGATACGCGGATGACCTGGTAATTATAGTCAGGGGTAAATTCGCGAGTGTAATCAGTGAATGCATGCAGCATGCACTGAATACCCTACAGAGATGGTGCAATGGGCAAGGACTGTTTGTCAATCCAGACAAAACGAGCCTGATCCCATTCACCAGAAGGCGCCGCGCCGCCTTGCGCTGCGGGAACTCAGGCTGGGTGGCAAGGTGTTGAAGATCCAGCATGAGATCAAGTACTTGGGAGTTTTCCTTGATGGAAAGCTCACTTGGGCCACACACGTGAAAAAAGCCTTACAGCGGGCGTCAGTGGTGATGTGGGCAGCTCAAAGAATGGTGGGGAAGACATGGGGGCTGAGGCCTGGGATGATCCGGAGGCTGTACACTGCGGTTGTTAGGCCTGTAGTCACCTATGGAGCCCTGGTCTGGTGGACTAGGGTGGAAAACAAAACAGTGCAGTTGCAGTTACAGGCTGTATGACTACATGCCCTACGGCTGCACTGGAGGTCTTGCTAGATTTAGCTCCACTCCACATACATGTTAAAAGGATAGCGTCCCTCCAGGCTGTGCGTATGTTGGAGTTGGGTCTGATCATGCAGGGGAGGAGGAGTTCCTGTCACTTGATCCTTGACAAGGTGAAGGTGGGGGGGCCCGAACTGCATTTGGTAGACTCAATGCCCGCGAGGTTTAACTTCGTGCTACCCTTTCGGATACTCATTCATGAGCGATCCAGGTGGGAAGGGGGAGCTCCCACTTTCGAAGCTGGGGCCCTGGTATACTACACTGATGGCTCGGTGCAGGGTGGCCTTGCAGGGGCAGGCATCATTGGGCCGAGAGTCAGGGCAGCGATCCCATTGGGGTCGCTGGCCACAGTGTTCCAGGCAGAGGTAGCTGCGGTGACAGTCTGTGTGCAGCGGCTGCTGCAGAGGGGACTGAAGCGGCAGAGAATCTACATAATGGTGGACAGTCAGGCCACTCTCAAGGCCTTAGCCTCATACTGTCTTACATCACGGCAGGTGTGGGAGTGCCTGACTGGACTGAAGGCTCTGGCAGAGGACAACAGTGTAACACTGTGTTGGGTGCCAGGGCATCAGGGTATAGAGGGAAACGAACGGGCTGATGGGTTGGCTAAGAAGGGATCAGCTCAGATCCCTATTGGGCCTGAGCCCTTTGTTGGGACTACCAGGAGCCACCTACGTAGAGAGGTTGGCGTAAATGGGAGGACCGGTGCAAGTGCGAGGTACAGGTATGCAGGTTCTGCGAGGTAGGGCTAGAGATGGCAGAGCATGTGCTGTGCGTATGCGATGGACTCGCGGCATCGCGCCGTTGTGTGTTTGGGAGGCCCTTTCTTCAGCCCGAAGAGGTGGCGAATGCAGAACTTGGCGGATATCCTCCACTTTGTCAGTGCCGTGGGGCCTGGAGGTGGTGCAGGGGGGCCAAGATCTGAGGATCATGGACGCCCTTACGATAGGCCCGTTTGTGGCTGCAGCGAGGGTATCAAAAAAAAAAAGCCTTAAAATGTAGTATATGAAACGTTATACTTCACTTACGAGTTACAAGTAAAACAATATGTTAATGTAGGACAGTGCAGAAGTAAAGATGTGAAGGCGCCGTGACATTAACATATTGTTTTACTTTTTGTGCCGTATTTAAATTGTCTAATGTGTTGAGAACAAAATGTATGTTTCTTCTTCGAGTAGATATTCATCCTCATACCTTCCTGCTGTTGTGGTCATATTTCTTCACCAAGACTTGGGTTTTCCTACTGAATGTGATATTAATCTTGCAAGTGACACTGTTTGTTGCTGTGTTATTGTATCCTTATACTTCATTTTACTTACGTAAACGCGTTACATATGCATTTTCTTTTATGACTCATCATACTTCGTCAACTAGCAGCACTACTATCACACTTCAGCGGTGATGGATCATCTCAAAGTTAAATTCGGAGAACATATCTCAATATCAACGGTTATCTCTCCGATAGAGTTGATTACCGTTCGCAGCCAGGATGCACAGTGTGACGCTCTGGGGGATGCGCTGCTTCCTTAGCCAATGGTAAGTAATGTTAGAATGTAAGAGTAAGAATTAGGAACGGAAAAAAGTAGATTTCCCTGCGAACTCGCTCGGGATGTACTGCCGTCCAGGATTCACCGTGAGTTCATACAACTTGCAAAAGAGAGTTTGTCATTGTCCTCTCCACGTATGGATGGAGGCGGTGAGCATGTCAAGGTTGATGGTATTTCTGAAACGAAACGAAAGCGACTAAAGATTGGTTGTAAATGAATAATCATAAGAATCAGTCGTGTGAAAATTGTTCTGCTCGCTCGTTTCCAGCGACTCCCACGTGGTTTGGACGCAGTGTAATATGTGAAGCACCAACAATTTAAACTAATCAGACGTCGATATATGTACATGCTTGGGGCAGGAACCAGAAGACTACTCACGGCCTCACGTAAGATTATGTACAAACCGAACATTTTAATTCAAGAAATGATTTAGATTTACTTTTCACGTAAGCATTCGTATTATAGTCGTTGAATAACAATTCGTCGTTTGTCATCGTTCATAGCCTACGGTTTTTAAACCCTCATTAAGTCCATACCTTGAATGATGAAACTTGAGATGATTCCTTTTTCAGAATCTGTGTGAGGCGTGTACTGTGGCTAGGGTTTAGGAACAACCATCAATTAAACTTAACTGAATTTCATTGATAAATTATAAGTTTGATCACGATCTAAACCGCTGGCACTATCTTTCATATATTTTTCCTAGGTGGATTCTTCGAGGGCGGATAACATCTGCTTGGCCTGTCGAACTGGCAGAGCAAAGGAGGAAGTATCGCCTGTCTCCTGCTCTGGAGCGAAGGGAGGCAGGATGAGGATGAGCCTCAGGCGGCAGCTGGAAGCGACCCTTTTCCCTCAGTTATCACGCGTCGACCTTACTTCCTGTCAAAACAAGGTGGCCTTAGCTTCGTATATCTAACACGCTTACGGCCATTTGTGGTTTATAATAAATTACCAAATAACTTGTGAATTGGTTGATTTCTAGACGGTATTGTTAACAAAACCGAAGGTAGAATTACCTCTAATTACAATTCCCTCTTATAGCGGTGGAATAAAGGTTTGAAGTGTCATGAACAACACTGCAAATCTGTGGTGCGATGAAGGTTCAAGTTTTGTGGTGAGAGGTTTTTTTGAGGTGCCCTATGTACAGGGTTTGTGCAATGACTCCACGCAGTCCATGTGTGGCTCCATCCAAAACTAGGCACAAGGGCTGTATTCTCAAGCTTTCATCGCCACCTGAAAAGTAGGACGCCTCAAACTGACTCAGAAATGATACTTTTGAAAGATCGTAGACCCCCAAACAGATAATAAGAGAGGAAAAATAAAGCATCTTATGAGACTTGGAGAGCATCGTAAATGTGGCAGCTAACAAGCCGCTGTTTGGGAGTGTAGAAAGTGGGCAGTGTATGTGAATGAACAAAGGAGAAAGATCTGGCGTTCTAACAAATTTATATAGCAAAACAAGCCTAATAAATACTGTTAATGAGTTTACTGTGCGGAAATAAAGCTTTAAAATAGAAAATAAACGTCAAGACGGACGAATGCAGGAAAGCGACACCAAGGAAGACAAAATAAGCGCATTTGTGTGGATCTTCGAAGATCCGAGTCCTCTGCAACATCCTGCGCAGACGCCATTTTATTAGGATAGCGGCAAATCGCTTGGTCAATGAACGGAAGGCAATATAATTTCTTCCAATCATTTTTTTTTCTGCATCTCAAACCAGTTTGACGAGGAAAAGCAATTGACGGGCTGTGAGTAATAAAGCCCTGACAGATACCTCGCGACATCTATTCATTCCGGATGGAATTAATGCGAGGAATAACGCGTTCTAACGTTCTCGCACAGTGAAGTGGCGGCCGGTGCCGGTGATTTACTGAACCGTACCACTGGGCACCTGCCGGATCTCTGCGCTGGTTCACATGACCGCGGCGGCCAATTCCGTTCGTTCAACTGCTTGATAATAACACGCCGGTTTGAAACCAACTAATCTGGTTAAAAGCGTCACAGTTACTGCACCGCGCGGTGTGCGGCATAAATTGGTGTTGAAATGGTCTTACGAGGTTGAATTTTGCTTTCTCGAATACGCTGGGGTTATCTGCTAACATTAAATGGTAATGAAGTATTGATTGTGTATGTTCTCAGCACTGATTCGTTACTCTCTGGCTGTTTTTACTTTCCTTGGCTCTACAAAGTATCGGCTGAAATTTTTTTTTTTTTGAGTTCTCTTCAGATCTTTACGTTTCAGACCCTCCTGAGTTCGAAAAACACTATTTGGGAAAATGGTCTGTGCGTGTGTGTATACGATTTTTAGAGAAAACCACCGTACCAAATCAGCTCAAACTTGAGATCTCGCCCGCAGGTTACCATGGGACGCCAAAATAAGGGTATGGGCAAAATCCACCGAAAGTTAACTATAGTTATCATAGTGATCAAAACACCAAATAGTTTTTTCACAAAAACGGCTCTAACGATTTTGATTAAATTTTTTATATTGATAGCTCTCAATGAGGCAACTATACCATAAAATTCCCATTTGTGGGAAAATGACGAGAGCAGCACAATAAATTATCAAAATTTTCGACGAATAGCGTTTTTAGCGCAGTTTTTTTCCTATAAACTCCGCTGGAATTCTTGTAGAATGTAAAAAAAAAAATTGGTATTGTAGTCCAATCCAATACCTAGAGGGCGAGTGTTTAAAAACGCTCATGAGATACATGGGGCTCACTCCAGAAATTCCTGAATTTCAACTACTGCCGTTTCGCTTACTACCAGTTCTAACAGTTATTTTCCAATAACTCTGCAAAAGTGATTACTAACCTTTTTTTAAAAAATCGTGTTTACAGCCTCATTAATTATCTGCGTACCAATTGCTCAATAATGGTCCTGCAATGAGTACGAGCAGCACAATAAATTCCGGAACTGTAAGCGCTACCGCTTTCTGCTGCCGTAAAGCGTTGTTTGACCAAGTTCAAATGAACTGAGTGGTAAATGAATTGATTAAGTAGACAAAGCCATGTACACAAATGAATTGACGTAGAGCTAAGGAACGTTGTGTGTTGCAACGCACCAGATATTTATTTTTCACTTCTCAAGGGGGCAGGGTATGTAATCGTAATAGGCCTAATGTATTTAGCCGGCTCGGAAAACCCCAATTAGGTTCTGAGAACCTAAAAAATAATTCTAGTTGCGGATGTGAAATATAATGAATGTTCAACACGAAATCGAATATATTTTAAATTGTCGTATTTTCCTCGTTGCGAAGGTAGAAATGACACGAAATGGCTTTTAGTTGACGTCTTGTCCGAGGGCTCCCATTCGACTTAATTCGAAGGATTCCACTTGTCATTGGGTTACAGATTCACATCACGTGGGAAGGAACACATTTTACGGCTCGTCGGAACCGAGTGGTTTTACTTGTCTCGTCGACTGTAAACTTGGAGCCTTTCGCAGGGACTGAAAAATTTCAAGGAAGACAATGAGCAGAGATTCCAGAGCGTGCGAAGATTTCTTTGGAGTTGAACGGAACTCGGTTCGTCTCCCACAGCCTTTTTTTTTTTTTTTTTAAATGAAGCTGTCGACGACTGGATTCCAGTCTTCAGACCGCAGCTCATCTGCCTCTTCAATTTCTAGTTGGCAGCTGGTGCCCTCGTCACGAAGCGCATGGGTCAAATCTCCCACGGTGCACGACGATATTATCCTCTAAGCGGGTTAATAACATAAGTGCTCAGCTTGCCCTTAGAATCGTCCTATTGGATGGGTTCGTGGTTGTCTGTCAGGGCTCGCATTAAGTCCATTGATGATCCTACATGTGATCATCCGTATCTAAATATTCTGCTCCGTTTTTTCCTAGTCGTCACCGAATACATATTCCTGCTTGGCCCTTCAGGTACGCTTAGACGTTTCTGTCCTGGTGTTCTGTAAACAACTGAATTTTTCCAAGTGATGGTTTATCGCCTTCTGTAGCTTCCAGGATCCCTACTTTCATTTTTACACGGTGATTGACGTTTTATATGGTGTTTTGACTTCACTTGGTTTTAGATTGACTCTTGAAAATAGTCTGACCTTCGATGAACAAGTGGGCGTTGTTTCCTCCTGTTTGTCCTTGAACGAAATACTCGGACGTGGGAGTTCAACTAGATTCAAACCATCGTGGTTTGCAGACGGGTTTCCCTACTGCGGATTTATTGTTATATACCGGTATCTAAAGGCAGTATGTGAAGTACGATGAACTGTCTTAATAACTGATATGGGTGATGGGCGGTCTCTTGTTCCCTATGGCGACCACTTGAGGATAAATTTGGCCGCTGTCTTGGTTTCCGTCAGCCACTGTCTATTTCTCTCTGTTGCCCTTCACCGCTGGATCCTTTCTCCGGCACAAATTACCTGCACGCCTGGTCAGAAGTCTTCAAGGGTGGTCCCTGGTCCTGCGTTAAATGGTTTTGCGTTTACTATACGTAATGTGTGAAGGACCAGCGATTCTATGGATGTGTAGAAATTACAAGTTCTTACACCGTCGGAGCGTATCTATCGAGGTAGGTGCTGTCGGAGATGGAAGGGCGGATGATGTGAGGATCAGAAGGATTTTATGGGAAGGGAATTTCACCTCGATTTTATGCTTTTGACGCACTGTGGTCGATGCAGCGGTGAGATCGAGAAAACACGTAGCGCGTCTCTCGAGTGACGTTTGCCGGGTTTTACTTGGCAAGCTGTCAGCTTGGTTTTACAGATGAACACGAAGAAAAATGAAAACTAACTTGAAATAAGCAGAAAATAGAACGAAAAACGGAAAGGAGAACGATGCGGTCGGCGTTTGCGTTAACAATGATAGTAATTGGCGGGTAATTTTTCTTTGATATCAGACGTGGGTGCGTTCCAGTCAAAGTTTCCCAGAGGTCGTTCCGGTAAAATTAAGTAGGCACAACCAAAGGGCTTCTATTTAATTTATACTTGTATATCCCGCGGCTCACCACCAACCCTAAAGTCTTCTCTCCCACCGCTGTCACCAAGTGTGGTGGCCCAATATTAATCGAGATATTGCCAACTACATATCAGAATGTGATATCTGCCTTCAACATCAAGAAAATCCTACAGATGCGCCATGATAGGCGCTTGGAAAGAAGTGGGAGCAGACATAGGCTATCACAGTCAAAAATGCTACTTAGTAGTGGAAGACTACTACTCAAGATATCCTGAAATCATGAATTTACCATCCATTTCTTCGAAGAACGTGTTAGAAGCATGTAAAGCAATATTTGCCAGACATGGCATTCCACTGCAATTGAGGGCTGATGCAGGCACCCAATTCACAAGTAAATTCAAAAAATTTGCCGAATCATGGGGAATCCAGTTGAACATATGCAGTCCCAAGCACCCAAGGTCAAACGGGCTAGCTGAATCAGCAGAAAAAACAGTAAAGAAAATCTTCAGTAAATCTCAAGATCTTCAGTTGGGTTTATTAGCGTATAGAGCATCCCCACTTGAATCAGGTCTGTCGCCGGCAGAGTTGTTAATGGGGCGCAAACTAAGAACTACAGTTCCTCAGTTAAACCTAGACGCCGCAGATAAGTTTGAAGAATTCAACCGTAGAGAACGCTTCATGAAGATCCGACAAGAAGCTAACTTCAACCGTCGACATAGAGTGAAACACCTCAAACCTTTAATGAGAGGTGAAAGAGTCTGGGTTGAGGATTTAAAAAGGTTTGGTGAAGTTCTGGGCCCATCCACACAACCACGATCATCCGTGATTAACACAGGATTAGGGGATGTCAGAAGAAATAGACAGAGCCTGATCACAAAAAGAAAATCCTTGTTACCAACTGAAGCAATCGGCGAGCCAGAGCATGGCACACTATCAGCTACCCCTCAGCCATTAGGGTCGCCACAGTCCCTTAGGACTCCAGCAAACAGCCCCACTGCTGAGAACCGACTGAGCCAACCACCATCAATAAAAGAATCAGCGGTGCAAGATGGAGCTCCAAACGGGAGGATCAAGGGCTGCAACACCCTCAGGAGTCACCCAAATCGGCCAAAGCAGCGTATACAACATCCAGAGGCAGACAGGTCAAACCAGCCGTAAGATTAAACCTGTAATTCTGTATAATTGAACCTATTTATCAGTAATTTACGATTATTAATTGTCATAATTGATGTCCATATGTGTTTGCTCATTATCATTAAGAATATAGTTTGTTATTTTGAGAAAGAGAGATGTACAGATAATTGGTTTGTCTGTACCTACAGACTAACATGTCGTTAGGTTGGCAGTACCGAATGGAATCAGTCACTATCATGAACTCCACTAGTATTATTACATACAACCCGTATAACCAAAATACACCTTATTTTCTCAATGTTTCTCTAATGCTGTTCAGCAGGCCCAGTGTTTTCATATTGTTTGTCCCGTCTCTCCTCGCCGTTTGCACTTTCCAAACGTTTCTTTTCTATATCCAGCGTCTGTACGTCTTTATTACTCCTCTTTGGTTGATGAGGCTTACCCATTATGTCGGGAATGATTAATTATGACCAATTCAACTATTTTTGGAACTTGTACCTCCCTCCAGGGTTCGTACATTACTGGTGTCTATGTACTTTAATAGCACACCGTCGCATGTGGTTGAGAGGTTACAAAAACGACGTAAAAAAAGCTAACACAAAAAACATCTCAGATTCCCCCGTTCGTCGTCTTATCTCGTACCGTCCGTGATCTCGAAACGGGGCAAGGAGCAGATCCAAGGGCTTCGACATTTTTTTCGCGGTGCCCTCAGATTTCGATTTTCGAGTCGGGCTCGTAAATTTGTTCAAAGGGGTTTTCTGGATTCTGACGGTTGATAGAAGAGCCTGAGGAGCGCAGACAATAACTGGAACAGTAATAGCAGCAGCCGCCACCGACGGTTCTCGTTATCTCAAAAGCCTCTTTTCTCTCGCCAGCTGGAATACGGATCGGAGGCCTGTGGGCGAACAAGAGAACAGAACGGGCGTATGGGCTCTGGTATGCATCACCTGCTTCTCTTCGCCCTACCAAATAACAGCCACCTGCTTTAAAAATTCTGTCGTTCTTTCAAAACATCCTCCCAATACTAAACCTTACTCGTTGGATTTTGATGTACAACGCGGGAGCACGCCAAGTGTCACCGTTGGCTCCAAAACGCCCTCAGGCCAACGAGTTGGTAGTGCAAACGAGAATTCAGTGGATTATCCCCGTTCCAGTTATTGTCCGCGGGCGTTTTAACGTCTCATTAAACACGACTTGTTCAACTTACATTATAATTTGGTCTCATCAAATCCATTTGACGATAACCATAAGGTATCCCTCCTTCCATTGTTCAAAAGTGGCGCTGTCCAAAACATATTTTAACCTTACTGTTGAAAAGATTTTACGTCAACATACTAAACTTCAGAAGAGGTCTTGGTCAAAAAAATCGTTTTCTTTGTTGCTGTGGCTAGTATGCGTTTATTATTGCTCAATGCAAGTATCGTAGCGCTAATATATGCAATTTGTGTATATAAGTATATAAATTGAAAGTATAATTTCCTTGGAGTTCCGATTTACTTCATAAACAGCAGTATCTTTTCGTATCTTTATATATTTATTTCGTTTTTCGTCTTTTCGGTGAGCGTGCGGGCTGTAAACTTCACATCGGCGTACAGATAAAACTAGCAAAAAATATCTGGTGCGTCGCAACACACTACTTTCCGCCACCCCTTTAAGTTCGAACACCACCTACATAGGCGGGCGCTATATCTTCGTTCAACGCATTTTTACAGGAACATTTATGGAGAACAAAATGTACGGACTAGTTAGCTGAGAGTACTCCGAAAGTTTGATCGAAATCGTTAGAGCCGTTTTTGAAAAAATCGGAATACCGATAAATTAATATTCGACAAATCTCCTTTTCTGAGTTAAATTGGCTTATATCTCCGTTCAACACATATATACAGAAATAATTATGGAGAACAAAATGTTGGTATGGGTGACTGAAAGACACTCCATTAAGATTTATCACGTCTGGTGAAAAAGTTACCCTGGAATTTACGGAAATGTTAGAAAAAACGTTATTTTCGACACATTTTGATTTTTATCTCTGTTCAATGGACCGTCACAGGAACATTTATTGAGAACAATATGTAGGTATTAACTATTCGAAAACATCCTGTCAGTTTGGTGAAAATCGCTGAGGCCGTTTTGCCAAAAAGCGTAAAAAACCTATTTTTGCTTCAGGGGCCCATATCTCCGTTCACCGTATTTTCATGGGGATATGTAACGAGAAGAAAAGTTAGGTATTGATCAGTAGAAGATAATTTGAAAGTTTAATCAAAATCGTTAGAGCCGTTTTCGAGAAAAATGCGAAAAACCCTCGTTTTTGGTACATTTTCGTTTCCCAACCCCCCTTCCCATCGGCCGAAATCGTCCATAACCTTATTTTGGTGTCTACAAAAAATAACGAACAAAACAAAAAAAGAACCAGCTCAATCGGATCAGCCGTTCTCCCGCAAATCGAACTACAGACACACACACACACGGACCACGCGCCGAAATTAGGTTTTTACTTTCCTTGGCTCTACATAGTAGAAAGGAAAGTTATGTAATCGGCTGAAAAAAAAATTTTGAGTTTTCTTCAGATCTTTACGTTTCAGACCCTCCTGAGTCCGAAAAACACTATTTGGGAAAATGGTTTGTGTGTCTGTGTGTGTGTCACTAAAGTGTGTCTGTGAACGATTTTTAGAGAAAACCACCGTTTCAAATCAGCTCAAACTTCATATCTCGCCCGCTGGTCACAATGGAACGCCAAAATAAGGGTATGAGTAAAATCCACCGAAAGTTAACTATAGTTATCATAGTGATCAAAACAACAAATATTTTTTTTCTCAAAAACGGCTCTAACGATTTTGATTAGATCTTTTATATTGATAGCTCCCAATAAGGCAACTATACCATAAAATTCCCATTTGTGAGAAAATGACGAGAGCGGCACAATAAATTATCAAAATTTTCGACGAAAAGCGTTTTTAGCGCGGTTTTTTTCTTATAAACTCCGCTGGAATGTTGATAGAATGTTAAAGAAAATCGGTATTGTAGTCCAATTCAATACCCAGAGGGTGAGGTGTTTAAAACCGCTCATGAGATACATGGGGCTCACTCCAGAAATTCCTGAATTTCAACTACCGCTGTTTCGCTTACTACCAGTTCTAACATTTATTACCCAATAACTCTGCAAAATTGATTACTATCCTTCTTCAAAAAATTTGTGTTTACAGCCTCATTAATTATCTGTGTACCAATTGCTCAATAATCGTCCGGGAATGAGTACGAGCAGCGCAATAAATTCCAGAACATTAGGCGCTACCGCTTCCTGCTGGTGTGAAGTGTTGTTTGACCAAGTTCAAAGGAACTGAGTGATAAATGAATTGATTAAATAGAATTAGCCGTGTACAAAATGAATTGACGTAGAGCTAAGGAAAGTTGTGTGTTGCAACGCACCAGATATTTTAGACTCAGTAGGGTCTGAAACGTAAAGATCTGAAGAAAACCCAATTTTTTTTTGGGCCGATTACTATACTCTCCTTCCCTTCGGGTAGCGGAAAGTGATATAAGAGGAGGGCAGAACGTGTAGTAGTGCGTTTCATCAGCCGAAAAAGTATACACATAGTAGCTAGTTAGTATTTAATAGAATAAAATCGTACGTATATCAAGTATGTACTTAGACAGTACATTTATGCTACCGTTACATATTCAGCAACACAACCCACTTGAGACAGATGTTGGTGGTTACTAACAGAATTTTATCCGACAAACGTACGTGTGTGGAGTTTTCCTCAGTTTTAACGATTTTAACATACATTATGGAATCAAATTATGTAAGTATACGCGTTCCTTGAGTTTCAATTTATTGACATTTTATGTCTTTACTTTGCAACATAAACTCGAAAAACGTTACGCGGGATATGTAACGAACGAACGAAATATATTGTGTTGGGTTAGGTGTGGCTTGGTAACATCACACGTTTTAATAACCTCAGTGACTAAGTGATGATGTCAATTGCAATTGACGCGGCCATTATATCGAAACCATCAACGCGCACAATCAAACGTAGTTATCATTGCATAAAAACAAAAATAAAAGACATAAAATGTACCCACCGTTTGTGTAAAGGTTTCTTTCGCGCCCGCCAACCTCAACGTGAAACGCTATGACACTCCACCGTTTGAGCAACAAAATCGCTCTCGCAAGGAGGTATACCTTAGGGGGCTCTCAGAAGCTCAGGTGGTGATGTTTTGACACGATTACTACACTTTCCTGACCCTTTGGGGTAGCGGAAAGTAATAAGTGGGCAGTTCGGATGATGTTATACCTACCAAGATCTTCCGATTCTCATCATTAGAAATGGAAAGTTCTCAATTTGACTTGAAAACCCTATAAATCTCTAGTTGTAGGATGTCTTTGAATCTTGGCGAGTCATCCCAACATACAGTCTTACTTGTCAATCAATTCAAGTCTTTATCGCTCCCTCTTTCTCCCAACATTTGTCGAACGTTTTGAATTTTCTTCAAAATTTCATCTCTTGTGACACTAGCGTTCTTTAAAAAATTAGAATGATAGTCTAATAAGCTACCTATACGACGGTACTTTGATGATGGTCGTGAGGTTTAATTGGGTTTGCCGTTTTCAAAACTAGTAGGAGTATAATTTCGAATACCGTTTCATTACGAAATGCGAAGAGTTTTCGTATTCCTCTAGCTCGCAGCGGCAGGACGCAACGCGAACGTTAGCCATTTTTCATTATTTATTTCTCTTCACCCTAACTACTTTATGCATATTTCGATTAATTTCTCGTGGCGCTTCCTTTACTTAGCAGACGTTCAAGTTCATCGATATTAATTAATTAAAAACTTGCCATGCGTCTTGATTAATAAATTATTGACAACTTGAAAACAAGAATACACTCCTCCACATTTTGTACAATTTGGGAAACAGTTGCCCACAGTTTTGAGGTATTAAGCGGGGTATGTTCAGAGTCGAGTTTCACAAAGCTCTAACGTTCTGTCTCCAGCAAATACGTAAAAATGCAGGTATTAAGTGATTCCAGCTACCCCTCTCAATTTGCAGGCTCAGCTGTAGGCGCTTGTTTCGAACGCCTAGCCCCCTTCCTGTTCATAGAATTTTTATTCTTCAACGGTAGAGAGATAGCTTACAATTTTTTTCAAAGAAATAGCTTGTAACACCGTTATCTTATCTCGTTCGACCCGGACGCGACTTCACACGCGTCTTATCGGCCTTAACTTCCGAAACCTATCGTTCTTCTGAGTAGATAACCAACCGACTTACCGTTTTTTATTTGCGTTCGACGAAACGAAGAGCGCGGGGTATCGCAACAATCACTGAATAGTCAATTCGGAGGATTACTGTCGTAAGCGCTAAACCCTAGTCCCATGCCAGCAAAAAGCCCGCTCTATTTTTAACGGGAAACAATTGTTCGCGGATTAAAAAGAAAATTGAAGGATGCGGTGTGTAGAGATAAAAAAACGAGTAACAAGTAAAAACAATTCATAAGTGTGCCCATTTTTTTTTGACAAGGTTATGTAATCGGCCGAAAAACTTTTTTTTCCCCTCGAAAACGGGATCAGATTATTGTAGTCACCTCCAGATAACAGAGAGGTAAACGTTTCGTAAGTAGTGAACATGACGAAAGCAACACGATAAATTATCAAACAAAAATCAATTTTACTGCAGTTTTTCCATATAAATCCCTCTTATTTGGTAATAGCGGTTTCAAAAAATATTTTCGTAAAAACGTGTGTCAATAATAGGTGTGTTCGACACAAAGAGCCTCATCAGGATCAGTTTTTTCAGAGTTCCCCCACCTGCCCTAACGGGATTCCCTGGCCCTTAATCATGCAAAGTCATTGTTTCCCCAAAGACCTTCCTATCTGTGGTTTATTGACAGCGGATTTCTCTGAAGTGGGTTTTTCCTTTCTTCATTATCCCTTTCCTCAATTTCAGATTCCTCTCCACAACAGACAGCTCCTCCCAAATTAATTCACCTACGAACTCTCGCGAAAGTCACTCATCTCCCCGTGCTCACTCAGAAAATGCCTCTATCAACCCCAGCCCAGTTACAGCTCGCTCTCTCCTCCCGATACAGTTCACACGTATTCCGAGTCGTCACCTTCTGTCGCCCCTTTGTACACAAACTTCATTGCACATAATACAGTTATCCTGTAGTGATTTTCAACTCTCGCCCTCTCGTGCGCCCCATAAGGTGAATGCACGTGGGGCTGACGAATACTGTTTAGTGCGTCGATGGTTCAAACATGCGTGCAAGCTAAAATATCTGGTGCGTTGCAACACACAACTTTCCTTAGCTCTACAGCAATTCACTTTGTACAGGGCTAATTCTATTTAATCGATTCATTTATCACTCAGTTCCTTTGAACTTGGTCAAACAACAGGACACAGCAGCAGGAAGCGGTAGCGCCTACAGTTCTGGAATTTATTGTGCTGCTCGTACTCATTGCAACACCATTATTGAGCAGCTGGTACACAGATAATTAATGAGGCTGTAAACAACAATTTTTTGAAGAAGGGTAGTGATTACTTTTGCAGAGTTATTGGGTAAAAATGTTTAGAACTGGTAGTAAGCGAAACGGCAGTAGTTGAAATTCAGGAATTTCTGGAGTGAGCCCCATGTATCTCATAATATTTTTAAACACTACAACCTTTAGGTATTGGATTGGACTACAAATACCAATTTTTTTAAACATTCTACTAACATTCCAGCGGAGTTTATAAGGAAAAAACTTCGCGCAAAACGCTTTTCGTCGAAAATTAAGGTAATTTATTGTGCTGCTCTAGTCATTTTTCCACACATGGGAATTTTATGGTATAATTGTCTTATTGAGAGCTATCAATATAAAATATCTGGTGCGTCGCAACACACAACTTTCCTTAGCTCTACAACAATTCACTTTGTACATGGCTATTTCTATTTAATCAATTCATTTATCACTCAGTTAATTTGAACTTGGTCAAATAACGCTTTACGGCAGCAGGAAGCGGTAGCGCTTACAGTTCCAGATTTTATTGTGCTGCTCGTACTCATTCCAGGACCATTATTGAACAATTGTTACACAGATAATTAATGAGGCTGTAAACACGATTTTTTAAAAAAAGGATAGTAATCACTTTTGCAGAGCTATTGGAAAATAACTGTTAGAACTGGTAGTAAGCGAAACGGCAGTAGTTGAAATTCAGGAATTTCTGGAGTGAGCCCCATGTATCTCATGAGCGTTTTTAAACATTCACCCTCTAGGTATATGATTGGACTACAATACCGAATTTTTTTAACATTCTAGCGGAGTTTATAAGGAAAAAACTGCGCGAAAGACGCTTTGGTCGAAAAGTTTGATAATTTATTGTGCTGCTCTCGTCATTTTTCCACAAGTGGGAATTTTATAGTAAAATTATCTTATTAAGGAGCTACCAATATAAAAATTTAATCAAAATCGTTAGAGCCGTTTTTGAGAAAAAAATTTGGTGTTTTGATCACTGTGATGACTATAGTTAACTTTCAGTGGATTTTGCCCATACCCTCACTATTGCGTCCCATGGTAACTTGTTGGCTAGACATCAAGTTTCAGCTGATTTGGTACGGTGGTTTTCTCTAAAAACTGCGCTAAAATAGATTTTGTCGAAAGTTTAGGTAATTTATTGTGCTGCTCTCGTCATTTTCCCACAAATGGGAATTTTATGGTATAATTGCCTTATTGAGAGCTATCAATATTCGAAATTTAATCAAAATCGTTAGAGCCGTTTTTGAGAAAAAAAATATTTGGTGTTTTGATCACTATGATAACTATAGTTAACTTTCGGTGGATTTTGTTCAAACCCTTATTTTGGCGTCCCATGGTGACCTGCGGGCGAGATATCAAGTTTGAGCTGATTTGGTACGGTGGTTTTCTCTAAAAATCGTTCACAGACACACATACACACAGACACACACACACACACACACACACACAGACACACAGACCATTTTCCCAAATAGTGTTTTTCGGACTCAGGGGGGTCTGAAACGTAAAGATCTGAAGAGAACTCAAAATTTTTTTTTCAGCCGATTACATAACTTTCCTTTCTACTTCGTAGAGCAAGGAAAGTAAAAATGTAATCAAAATCGTTAGAGCCGTTTTTGAGAAAAAAATATTTGGTGTTTTGATCACTATATCACTATGATAACTATAGTTAACTTTCGGTGGATTTATCCCATACCCTTATTTGTGCGTCCCATGGTGACCTGTAGGCTAGACATCAAGTTTCACCTCATTTGGTACGGTGGTTTTCTCTAAAAACCGCGCTAAAATCGATTTCGTCGAAAGTTTTGGTAATTTATTGTGCTGCTCTCGTCCTTTTCTCACAAATGGGAATTTTATGGTATAGTTGCCTTAGTGAGAGCTACCAATATAAAAAATTTCATCAAAATCCTTAGAGCCGTTTTTGAGAAAAAAATCATTTGGTGTTTGGATCACTATGATAACTATAGTTAAATTTCGGTGGATTTTGTTCATACCCCTATTTTGGCGTCCCATGGTAATCTACCGGCGAGATATGAAGTTTGAGCTGATTTGGTACGGTGGTTTTCTCTAAAAATCGTTCACAGACACACAGACCATTTTCCCAAATAGTGTTTTTCGGACTCAGGAGGGTCTGAAACGTAAAGATCTGAAGAGAACTCAAAATTTTTTTTTCAGCCGATTACATAACTTTCCTTTCTACTTCGTAGAGCAAGGAAAGTAAAAAACAAATATCTGGTGCGTAGCAACACACAACTTTAAGTTCGAACACCACCTACATAGGCGGGCGCTATATCTTCGTTGATCGCATTTCAACATTTATGGAGAACAAAATGTACGTACTAGTTAGCTGAGAGTACTCCGAAAGCTTGATCGAAATCGTTAGAGCCGTTTTTGAGAATATTGGAATTCCGATAAATCAATATTCGACAAATCGCCTTTTCTGAGTTAACTTGGCTTATATCTCCGTTCAACATCTATATACAGAAATAATTATACAGTACGAAATGTTGGTATGGGTGACTAAAAGACACTCCATTAGGATTTATCACGCCTGGTGAAAAAGTTACCCTGGAATTTACGGAAATGTTAGAAAAAACGTTATTTTTGACACATTTTGATTTTTATCTCTGTTCAATGGACCGTCACAGGAACATTTATTGAGAACAATATGTAGGTACTAACTATTTAAAAACATCCTGTGAGTTTGGTGAAAATTGCTGAAGCCGTTTGGCCACAAAGCGTAAAAAACATATTTTTGCTTCGTTGGCCTATATCTCAGTTCACCGTATTTTCATGGAGATATGTATGGAGAAGAAAAGATAGGTATTGATCAGTAGAAGATAATTTGAAAGTTTGATCAAAATCGTTAGAGCCGTTTTCGAGAAAAATGCGAAAAACCCTAGTTTTTGGTACATTTTCGTTTCCCAACCCCCCTTCCCATCGGCCGAAATCGTCCATAACCTTATTTTGGTGTCTACAAAAAATAACGAACAAAACAAAAAAAGAACCAGCTCAATCGGATCAGCCGTTCTCCCGCAAATCGAACTACAGACACACACACACGGACCACGCGCCGAAATTAGGTTTTTTAGACTCAGTAGGGTCTGAAACGTAAAGATCTGAAGAAAACCCAAATTTTTTTTTGGGCCGATTACTATACTCTCCTTCCCTTCGGGTAGCGGAAAGTAAAAATGCGATGAAACTATTCGGTTCATTTTTAGACTGCAGGTAGACGTCTAGGGGTATTAGTTGGCGCATTGAAAACACCAAGCAGAACAATACAGCAGCAGCCTCTATCCCCTGAATATAAACAATTTATGCTACTTTATGAAGTACATGGTAGAACTCCCTATGGGAAATAGCATAGAATTCTATCACGCCCTAAGTTGCTCTTTGGATATTGTTTTCATTGCCAGCCGTAGATATTTATAAAAGTATTATTGGCAGTATTTTATGTACGGTAAAGAAAAAACCGAATACCAATACGAAGTTCTCTAGGCGCCAAAAAACTGTTTCAGATAATATGTGTGTCTCTGTGATGACGATTGATGGACAACGGCTACGCCAAATCAATTTCAATTCGACGTTCAGCCAGCAGATTAACGTCGTACGCCAAAACAAGGTCGTTTCAGACCCTCCTGAGTCCAAAAAAAAACTATTTGGGAAAATGTGTGTCTGTGTATGTGTGTCTATGAGCGATTTTTAGAGAAAACCACCGTACCGAATCAGCTCAAACTTGATATCTAGCCCGCAGGTTACCATGGTACGCCAAAATAAGGGTATGAACAAAATCCACCGAAAGTTAACTATAGTTATCATTGTGATCACAACACCACTTTTTTTTTTCAAAAACGGCTCTAACGATTTTGATTACATTTTTTATATTGGCAGCTATAGGCAACTATATCGTAAAATTCCCGTTCGTGGGAAAGTGACGAGAGCAGCACAATAAATTATCAAAATTTTCCACGAAAATCGGTTTTAGCGCGGTTTTTTTTCCTTTCAAACTCCGCTGAAATGTTACTAGAATGGGAACCATTCCCGAACGAGTACGAGCAGCACAATAAATTCCGGAACTCCGGAAGAACCGGAGAAAAAAAGCCATATACCCGAGTGAATTGACGTAGAGCTAAGTTTCCTTTTAAACTCCGCTGAAATGAACGAAATTACAAAACATTTCGATAAAAATCGAGTTTAGAGTAATTTATTTCCTTATAAAATCCGCTTAACTGTTACTAGGATCTTCAGAAAAATGTCGGTGGTACTCCAACCAAATACTTATACGATGAGTCTTTAATAACGCTCATAAAAGATGCAGGGCTACTCCAGTAATTCCAGAATTTCAACTACCACCGTTTCACTTACTACCATTTTTAAACGTTTTTACCCGATAACTCCGTAAAAGTGATTATCACCCTTCTCAAAAAAAATCGTGTTTACACTCTCATTTATTCTTTGCGCACCGATTGCTCAATAATGATCGGGACATGAGTACGAGCAGCGCAATAAATTCCGGATCTGTAAGGGCTACCGTTTTTTCCGTATAAATTCCGCTTATGAAAGTAGTGAAATCTTTAGAAAAATTCGGGTGGTAGTCCAGTCAAGTAGTTACCTTGAGTTCTTAGTAACACTCATAAGATATGCAGGGTCTGCTCCAAAAATTCCGGAAGTTCAACCACCGCCGTCAGGGATTATAATTCTTTTTTAAAAAAATCAGTTTACAGCCTCCTTATTTCACTGTTGAAAGCCGTTGTCTCATTTTTGCAACTTCGGAGGTTCATCTCCTTCCAACGGACTGCCGCTCCAACATTTATAGAAAAGATGTAGACATTGACTAGTTGAATACAATCTGTAAGTTGTACAGAACAAAATTGTTTGAGCTGCTTCGTAGAAAAATACGAAACCCTTTATTTTGTGGTGCTTTCTCCTCTCCTTGCACTTTAAATCGACAAAAACTGCCCATAACCTCGTGCCTCGAGAAAAAAAAAAACGCTGAAAACGATTACGCATTGGTTGATAATTCTCTTGCTCAGTTCATAGTTGTGACGTACGGTATTCAATCCAATGTCGAAAAATATCAAGAATATAACGCGACACGGGCACAGCTACACTTCTGCGCCTTTTTTGACCACATTAAAGGTGGTCAAAACATGACATGGACGGATATAGCTGAAATAAGTCAATACCCAGTTTAAAAAGTCGCAATTTAGAGTTGGAAAACTCCCAATTATTCTCAGAACGTTCTGAATTTGCTTGGATGCTCTCAGTTAGGTTGAATATACAGTAATTCAGTTGTGAATCATCTAAATTTAATGAAAATTCATGAATTTAGCTTGCATAACTCCATATTTGGATAGAAAACTCGCCATTTAGGTTTGAAAAAATGTCCATATCGCTCGAAAGTTATCAATTTAGCTTGAATTAATCCAAACCGAGGTTAAAAAAATCGCATTTCCGTTTGGAAAACTCCCAATTATTTCAGAACGTGCTGAACTCCCTCGTACAGCTCTCAGTTTGGTTCTGAATTGGTTCAAAACATCATAAGGATGGTCATGTTTTCAATTCGGCTCAGTAGATTTTCCATTTGAATTGGAAAGCTCTCAATTAGGTTTTTGAAATTCTCAATTTGGTACAATAGTACGCCATTGGATTTCTGAAGCTCACAGTTAGGTTCAATAGGTCGTCACTTGGTAGTGAATCATTCAAATTTCCCTGAAAATTCATGAATTCTCCCCTGACCGAGAACATAGTTGCATTATTCGGAATGAATAGTAAACGATGACAGGTTCATTAATGACCTATGCACAGGTTACTTGGTAAGGATAGTGATATAAGTACGGGTAACCCAACAAATTCCGAAACGTTAAGCTCTAACAGTTACTGTAGCATTCTAGTAGTAGTTCTTTGATGTTAAGAGTGGAGTGAAGCAGGGCTGTCCTTTCTCCCCCACTTTATTCTCTGTTTTTACTTTCCTTGGCTCTACGAAGTAGAAAGGAAAGTTATGTAATCGGCTGAAAAAAAAATTTTGAGTTCTCTTCAGATCTTCACGTTTCAGACCTGAGTCCGAAAAATACTATTTGGGAAAATGGTCTGTGTGTGTGTCTGTGAACGATTTTTAGAGAAAACCACCGTACCAAATCAGCTCAAACTTCATATCTCGCCCGCAGGTTACCATGGGACGCCAAAATAAGGGTATGGGCAAAATCCACCGAAAGTTAACTATAGTTATCATAGTGATCAAAACACCAAATATTTTGTTTCTCATAAAAGGCTGTAACGATTTTGATTAACTTTCTTCTATAGATAGCTCTCAATAAGACAATTATACCATGAAATTTCCATTCGTGGAAAAATGACGAGAGCAGCACAATAAATTACCAAACCTTTCGACAAATTCGATTTTAGCGCGGTTTTTAGCAAAAACATCCGTACCAAATCAGCTCAAACTTGATATCTAGCCTACAGGTTACCACGGAATGCCAAAATAAGGGTATGAACAAAATCCACCGAAAGTTAACTGTAGTTATCATACTGATCAAAACACCAAATATTTTTTTTCTCAAAAACGGCTCTAACGATTTTGATTAAATTTTTTATATTGATAGCTCTCAATAAGGCAATGATACTATACAATTTTCATTCATGGGAAAATGACGAGAGCAGCACAATAAATTATCAAAGTTTTCGACGAAAAGCGTTTTTAGCGCAGTTTTTTCCCTATAAACTCCGCTGGAATTTTTGTAGAATGTTAAAAAAAATTGGTATTGAGGTCCAATCCAATACCTAAAGGGTGAGTGTTTGAAAACGCTCATGAGATAGATGGGGGTCACTCCAGAAAATCCTGAATTTCAACTACTGCCGTTTCGCTTACTACCAGTTCTAAACGTTTTTACCCAATAACTCTGCAAAAGTAATTACTATCCTTCTTCAAAAAATTCTTGTTTACTGCCCCATTAATTCTCTGTGTACCAATTGCTCAATAATAGTCCTGAAATGAGTACGAGCAGCACAATAAAATCTGGAACTGTAAATGCTACCGCTTGCTGCTGCCGTAAAGCGTTGTTTGACCAAGATTCAAATTAACTGAGTGATAAATGAATTGATTAAATAGAATTAGCCATGTACAAAGTGAATTGTTGTAGAGCTAAGGAAAGTTGTGTGTTGCAACGCACCAGATATTTCTTAACGACTTGGTAGAAGAGCTGCAACATGGTATAGAGGTTGGCGAACTTATGATAAAAGTTCTGATGTATGCAGATGATTTGGTGGTGATAGCGGATGACCCTGGTGAGCTGCGGGTGAATATTGATGTTTTGGAGAGTTACTGCAGTAAGTGGGGACTTCAGGTTAATCTAGCGAAGTCGAAGATAATGGTTTTCCAGAATGGCGGGAGAAGAAGGGCGACTGAGCACTGGAACTTTGGTGGTGAATCAATTGAGATCGTGAGTAGCTACCAGTATTTGGGAGTTGAACTCACCCCCCGTCTTTCCTTCACCAAGCACGTAAAGGGGTGCCCAAGTCTGCAAATCTGCCAAGTTTGCCCTCAACAATGTTTGGGGAAGATTATTTGCCAATCCTGCTGTACCACTAAAGGCAAAATCGGAGGTGTTCAACGCTACGATCCGGGCTATCCTGTGCTACGCTTCACCATGCTGGGGATTTCAGGAGAATGCAAAGGCGGAGGGAGTGCAGCTGATGTATATTCGAAAGTTGTTCCAGTTGCCGAGGTTTTCCCCGAATTACATTTAACATCTGGAGACAGGGGTGGACACCATATCATCGTTTACTCTTGAAGCCCATCTAAAGTACTTGAGGAAGGTATCTTGTCTCTCGGACACACGTCTTCCTAAAATAATTGCCATGGAAGTGATGAGAAACAGAGTGTTATGGGCTGGGCATCTTGGCCGCCTCGCCACTGGATTGTGTGTCATAGATGAGTTGGATTCCTGGTCCTTTGAATATATCCGGCTTCATGCAGCTGACATCCTTGAGAGGTTTAGGGAGCACAAAAAGCAGTGGTTCTGGCAGAGGGCTATGGACTCGGAAAAGTTCACTCCGAGTGAGCCATTGATGCATATTTTCTCGGCGAAGTGGATTTTTAAGTTGAAGGGAGAACTGCTACATCTCAATGCAAAGCCGTATAACACTAACCGTAACGAGGAGTGTGCTCTGTGCAATAGGCATGTTTATTTTTGTAATGCAGAAGGAATCTTTTACTTTGTCAATAAACTTTTTTCTTCTTCTTACTGTAGCATTGTATTCGGTCCAAAAGTAAATTGAATGGAAAACAGATTGCTTTAGTCGCTCCTGCAATTAAAATTGACGAGTGTGCACGTGGGATTGAGGAGTGTTGTTTGGTGTGACGCAGAAGATAATTTTTTGTTCAATTTGATTTACTTTAATAGGAGTTGATTCCGCTGGGTCATTTGCTTTCTTTGCTTACGGACAGGAAGGTTCTCGACTTCCATATTCGAACGGACTGTTTTTAGCGGTTCGTGTGACGTTCGTTCCTTTAACGACCTTTGGATCGCTGAAACAGACAATTATCAGGGTTTTGCTCCACTTATGAGGTCAGCAGTCGCTCGGCCCGCTGACTAGTTTCTTTTTCCCAAGCGTTTTTCGATTAATTGACATTTTACGATTAATTCGTGACGTCGCGTGTTGTAATTCCAAAGGCCGTTGGGAGGATTTCTCGTCCAGGTGACCTTCCCCCGCCGAACGGCAAGGCCGGCCAGGTGAGGCAGGTGAGGAGCACAGCCGACTCGACAGAAAGCGGAGGCGCATGCGCTCTCCACCGCTCAAATGCCACCGACTCCTCCTACTCCTTTTTTTTCCCATGGGCAGGGCCGAAGGGAGGAAAGAGGTCTCGTCCAGCTGAAGGGTCGAGAGAAAGGAAGCATGGCTCAGTAGTCATCTGACAGGACGAGTCTTCGCTCACGTTAGTGTTTAGTTCTATATCGCGACCTCTCGCTCTAAACAAGTCTTCTCGATTTAGGACTCGGTTCTTATCGTTTTCCGCTACGCCAAAAATGGTGCGAAGTTTCGCCCAGTGGACGAAAACGCTCAGTTTTCCAGCTCGGCTCAGTCCATCCAAAGGGTCGACTCCGCCTGACAAGGACGCAGCCATCACTCCGGTCTCCAGCAACCCGGACGTAAGTGGATTAAATTAATCCATTACCCTTCATTTTGCATTTCATTTTAAATGACGGCTTCTCCAATTAATTCTTCATTTGCTGCAACTTGTGCAGACACCACGTCAAAGCCACCTCATGTTCTGAACCGGATCTAAAGCTTTCCAAATCAAGTTCTTGGTCTTGTCAGGTTTCATTCCCTTTGCACGCTCTCTACATCGTCTGTGATCACCATTTCCTACTAAATTCAGTATCCCGACGTCAGTATCATGTTTTCACGGCTTGACGAGAGAAACGGGACAAAATTGTTTTCTTACCTTCGGCATCACAATTAAAATTACCATTATCGAGTCCCTAAATTAAGTAAGAGCCCAATGTTATTGGGTTAAGTGTTACTGTTGACGTGAAGACACCATCTAAAAGTCAGCACTGTTCGTAGTAACTTCCGGGCCGAAGATGGTGTCTCAGCATTAAAACCGCTCTTTCACAGGACACTTCCAGCCAGGGAAGAGAGATTCACTCGCATAATAGGTACAACGGCTATGTTAAGTACGGTACTGTTCGTGATTTTAATCGACTGCTAGTTCTCACGCTTTCCACTCTTCTCTTTTTCAACGAGCGCTTTCTACCGCACGCTCTTGTGCACGCACTTTCATCCAAGTGTGTATTCCTTTAATATACCAGCAACGTGATGCAATCTAGCGTCATTGGGAGGAACGTCCCACGGTATTCGTGAAGAGCAGTGGTACTGTACTGTTTCAGGCATGAAGTGCTGATGTCCGCTGACAAGCAGCATGCAGACTACAGTGATGAAGTCTAAACAATCTGACACACTCTGTATCAAAGGGGCAAAAGGCTAATTTGGGAGGTCATCAGTCTTATCTACCACGACGTGCTAGTGTAAATTGCAATGAGCGCAGACGCAATGGTTTGGGTTATTTCATCTCATAATTGTACGGTTAACCATCTTACGATTAAAAAATATCTGGTGCGTTGCAACACACAACTTTCCTTAGCTCTACGTCAATTGACTTTGTACATGGCTAATTCTATTTAATCGATTCATTTACCACTCAGTTCATTTGAACTTGGTCAGACAACAGGACACAGCAGCAGGAAGCGGTAGCGCTTAGTTCCAGAATTTATTGTGCTGCTCGTACTCATTGCAGGACCATTATTGGGCAATTGGTACACAGATAATTAATGAGGCTATAAACACAAATTTTTTGAAGAAGGATAGTTATTACTTTTGCAGAGTTATTGGGTAAAAACGTTTAAAACTGGTAGTAAGCGAAACGGCGGTAGTTGAAATTCAGAAATTTCTGGAGTGACCCCCATGTATCTCACGAACGTTTTTAAACACTCACCCTTTAGGTATTGGATTGGACTACAATACCAATTTTTTTTTAACATTCTACAAAAGTTCCAGCGGAGTTTATAAGGAAAAAACTGCGCTAAAAACGCTTTTCGTCGAAAGTTTTGGTAATTTATTGTGCTGCTCTCGTCATTTTCCCACAAATGTGAATTTTATGGTATAGTTAGCATATTGGGAGCTACCAATATAAAAAATTTAATCAAAATCGTTAGAGCCGTTTTTGAGAAAAAATATTTGGTGTTTTGAACACTATGATAACTATAGTTAACTTTCGGTGGATTTTGCTCATACCCTTATTTTGGCGTCCCATGGTAACCTGCGGGCGAGATATGAAGTTTGAGCTGATTTGGTACGGTTGTTTTCTCTAAAAACCGCGCTAAAATTGAATTCGTCGAAAGTTTTGGTAATTTATTGTGCAGCTCTCGTCATTTTCCCACAAATGGGAATTTTATGGTATAGTTGGCATATTGAGAGCTACCAATATAAAAAATTTAATCAAAATCGTTACAGCCTTTTATGAGAAACAAAATATTTGGTGTTTTGATCACTATGATAACTATAGTTAAATTTCGGTGGATTTTGTTCATACCCCTATTTTGGCGTCCCATGGTAACCTGCGGGCGAGATATGAAGTTTGAGCTGATTTGGTACGGTGGTTTTCTCTAAAAGTCGTTCACAGACACACAGACCATTTTCCCAAATAGTGTTTTTTGGACTCAGGAGGGTCTGAAACGTAATGATCTGAAGAAAACTCATAAAAAATTGTTCAGCCTATAACATAACTTTTGCAGAGCCAAGGAATGTAAAAACGTGTTGTACTCGTATATATCGTATTCGTGGCTTAATCGCAATTTGGAGCACTCAAATGGTTTGGCCCGCTCTAATTGCTTGTATGATGAAGATGGGTCACTTCTAAATGCTTTACTAATGACCTGCTGCCAAATTATAGCCTGCTTAACCCAATTTGCTCTTACAGTTTATCTCAGTTCATTTCTTCGCTTTCCACCGAAGGTGGAAAACTTACGCTAGGTCGCTCCTTTGTCCATTGGTGGAATGTAAAAACATGCTTGTGCCCTCCTCATGCTGGTTAATAGGTTGGCCTCCCCCCCCCTCCCTGATTATGTACAATGCAATGCAGGCATTATGGAGTTCTTATACCCTGTGTGACCATGTATAGTTCTTCTAGTAGGGGCAGGCTGGCTTTTGCCTTGTTTATTCTCCTCCTGTAGTCTACCAAATTCATCAATGTTGTCATCACCCTACCACGCCCCCCCCCCCCTCGGTTAAAGCTCCGTAGCGCTTCTGCGTGAAATACTGTTCCGGATCAGTATCAGCCATCCGTGCTGTGTTACTTTAAGAGGACGCGAGGTATTCGTGCAATTGGTGAGTGGTATTTCACACTTATTTATCGGTATACGAGTCTCAGTGAGCCTCTCAGTTTCAAACGATATCAGTTTAAGCTTTGCTTTACTATAAATGCCGTTTAGAGCCATCTGTGGCAAGGTGTAAGCTACGTAACCATACCTTACTCCAGGCTTTGCCATAATGACATCTACCCCATTCCCAGTACCTGACACATAGTATCAAGTGTGTGTCCTGATTACAGCCCTCCTCATGGGCAGCTCACATTCGAGGGAAGTCGCGTCTCACTTATGCACCTATTTTGCAATAACCCGAGGGCCCAGAGTTGAGTTTACGTGCGTTAATAGCTCTGTCGTGTGGCAATGACTCTTTTTCCTTAAATTTGCTTAACATCATTCATTCCTGATTCCGCATCTGTGCACTGAATAGTATTAATACTGCTTTACCTCCAGGAACATCTCGTTATACGAATAATAAGTGACTTATGCGGAGTCGACGCTGAAATCAACCGCTTACTGTTGTTTATGCTTTGTGGCGCGTTACAGTATTTTTCTGTAAGCAAGAGCCTCTCATTATTTTCAAAATACTAACTCAATATCCAGTATTTGACCTTTGGTCGCGATTTTTTGTTTTGTTTTCTTTCTTCAAATCGTTAGAGCGTTTACTTTTCGTGTTCAGCGTGAATCCTGGGGCATCTCGGGGCATTGCGCAATGTTCTCATTCCTAGCCCTCTCCGAAGTGGAAACTAGGACAATTCAAATATTTTGGGGGCTGTCAGAATAACATATAACGTTTCCGTTTGTTCGCTGGACATAACAAACGTGTTTATTTTGAATAATCAGTCGTTGTGCTCAAATATTTGTCGTAAACATAATTAGCGAAGCGAGAAAAACGTCGAGGGACGTCGAATTATGTTGTAGAGTTGCCGGTAATATTTCGGTAATTTTGGGTAATTACGAAACTTTCCAAATTGGCCAATTAGAAGATTTGTGTTGGGGACGTGCGCTCGCTCACGACACCGCAACTTAACGACGCTATAATTTCTCTTTTATTTTCGACTTTTCCTATTTACTGGGTCGAAGCCTCAAAGGCCACCAACGAGTTTCTATCGTTAAACTCATTCCCCCATTTATGGCCTCGCCGTCTCCGAATAGGGTGGAAATGGGAAATGTTGAGTCGCATTTGAAGTAGTCAATTGATCCCAAGGCCTGCTCAAGGTTTTTATTCTACTCGGCTGTTAACAGACAAATCAGTAAAATTCCTTTTGGTTGGTGATAAATCCTTTGTGCCTTGTTTGGTTCTGAGACAAATTTCAAAAATGGGAATTCGAATTACTAGGAGCACATTGAGGTAAACCTGGCTGTCGAATGCTTTGGGTTGCCTCTTTTTTTCACCATTGACTCCCTCTGGCAGGTGAAGGAACACAACATTTCAAGGCTCGACAAGTTCAAGTTTGAATTGTTGACATTTCATTCACGTATTTCATCAATGTATTTATGGCGCAGGGCTGTCGTTCCTAACGCTCACCGTCCTCTGACCGGACGTTTTCGTGGTCACGAGGTAAGTTTCAAAGAGTCGGGCGCGGGAGGCTTCCAAAATGGTTTCTGAAGGAGGACCGAAGCGCGTGGCCGGATGTGGCGACAGTCTCTTTTCCATACAAAACAGAGAGTCGGTAACGCGCGTCGCCCTCGCGACCTCGAACCCGATGATTCACTCAAATCGATTGTTAGGAACGACCCATGTAAACGTATAAAGCGGCTTGCACGGATGGCCCACGATGGGCTGACTTGTATGGAAGCGAATAGGAGCGTGCATCTCATCGATAGGTTGTTGGATCGACGAAGATTGCCCCGTCAGCTTCGTTACGTGGGTTCACCCAACTCTGCCTTGCGACACATTGCAAATGCTCATATATCCTACGCTTTTTACTGTTCTTGTACCTACAGTTTACTTAAATAAGACTCGCATAACTCTACATCACCTCGCACACGGTAAAACGAACCCTCGCGTGAAGCTTCTTAGCGAATTTAGGAAGTCTCATTATCACCACAGCTACTCTGCCCCACGTACTTCTCCAGAAGACTGCGGGCTCAACAGCTGCTCGAGTGCCTCCGATGTTTATTGTGTTTCACTTTCCTCTACACAAAGAATAAGGAAATCATTTCAATGTAGTACAAAAAGTTGAATTTCAAATCGAAAACACCTAATTGCAGCGCCTGGTCCATGCAAAGTGCATAAATCGATCGTCACATGTCGTATTTCACTGGTGAACCGATTTAGATGTTACTGTCGTTTAGTTCGTGATTTTTTTTAAAGGAATGCATATTATACTAACCAGTACATCGCTTTAGAGTCCTGTGAAAATTCGACACACTGAAATATAAGTCTGTAAAGCGTTAACTAAGATTTGTTCACTTCGAACGATTTTTATCGAACCCACAGGATTTCAACTAATCAAGTGTTCTAAATTAATATTCCCCTGACAGTACGTTCAACAATACCCGTCTGACGAGGAGTGTCTTCGAACCATCTCTAACCATATTTTGTTCCCCATACCCTTTGGTGGCTACAGAGAATTCTCGGGTTGGGGGTTTCTGCGTATTTTGTCGTTGCTATTATTATTTTATTTATGGGGGCAACCAGGATAGAAATGATTGAAGGGATAATTAAAACTCTGTGTCCTGTGGGAGTACGTCAGCCCTTAAAGGGTTGAACGATTCGGTGGACGGCATTCAAGACGGCAGCCAGCAGTTAGTTATTACTATGAGTACAATTCTTGTGTGGATTCTTGAGAGCCAGTCAGGATGAATGAAAAGGCCGACTATTCGCTTAATTTATTAAGCATCATCAGGGCTATAGGATACCACAGCAGGCAATTAAGTTACAATATATTGAACTGAATTAATGTTGAAAAACATACCTCGGAAAATTGCTAATAGTTTCTTAAAATAATGACATTCGGAGAAAAAAAATATCTGGTGCGTAGCAACACACAACTTTCCGCCACCCCTTCAAGTTCGAACACCACCTACATAGGCGGGCGCTATATCTTCGTTGAACGCATTTTTACAGGAACATTTATAGAAACCAAAATTTAGGAACTAGTTAGCTGATAGTACTCCGAAAGTTTGATCAAAATCGTTAGAGCCGTTTTTGAGAAAATTGGAATACCGATAAATTAATATTCGACAAATCTCCTTTTCTGCGTTAACTTGGCTTATATCTCCGTTCAACATATATATACAGAAATAATTATGGAGAACGAAATGTGGGTATTGGTAACTAAAGGACACTCCATTAGGACTTATGACATCTGGTGAAGAAGTTACCCTTGAATTTACGGAAATGTTCGAAAAAACGTTATTTTCGACACATTTTGATTTTTATCTCTGTTCAATGGACTGTCAGAGGAACATTTATTGGGAACAATATGTAGGTACTAACTATTTAAGAACATCCTGTGAGTTTGGTGAAAATCGCAGAAGTCATTTTGCCAAAAAGCGTAAAAAAACCTATTTTTGCTTCATGGACCTATATCTCCGTTCACCGTATTTTCATGGAGATATGTATAGAGAAGAAAAGTTAGGCACTGATTAGTAGAAGATAATTTGAAAGTCTAATCAAAATCGTTAAAGCCGTTTTCGTGAAAAATGCGAAAAACCCTAGTTTTTTGGTACATTTTCGTCCCCCCCCCTTCCCATCGGCCGAAATCGTCCATAACCTTATTTTGGTGTCTACAAAAAATAACGAACAAAACAAAAAAAGAAGCAGCTCAATCAGATCAGCCGTTCTCCCGCAAATCGAACTACACACACGGACCACGCGCCGATATTAGGTTTTAGACTCAGTAGGCCTCAAAACGTAAAGATCTGAAGAAAACCCTTTTTTTTTTTTTTTAGCCGATTACTATACTTTCCTTCCCTTTGGGTAGCGGAAAGTAATAGAAACAAACAGACCTTAATAGTAAATAACAGATTGGACTAGTGTGGATGGTTTTAACGAGGTTATGAATAAGAAGGAACATAGTGAAGAGATCAGAAAAAACTTATTATTATTATTTTCTAGAAGGAAATGGGAGAAACAATTTAAGTATACGTGAAAGTTAGGTCAACATTCAATCAATGACGGGCATACATTTGATTTTGACAGAAACAAGATTCCATCACTTCAAACGTAAAATAAATGAAATGATGCAAATCCCCAACGGCGTGCAATAGAAGAACTGACACTGCCAATCTTAGCGAAATTTAATCTAACTTAATAAACAATTACACCTAACTTTCACGTAAGTTGCTTCTCCCATCTCCTTCTAGGAAATAATAATAAATTCCAAGTTTTTTCTGATCTCTTCACTATGTTCCTTCTAACTCATAACCTCGTTAAAACCTTCCACACTAGTCCAATCTGTTATTTACTATTAAGGTCTGTTTGTTTTTATGTTTTTCTCCGAATGTCATTATTTAAAGAAATTATTATCAATTTTCCGAGGTATGTTTTTCACCATTAATACAGTTCAATGTGTCTGTATAAGTTCCTTGTAATTTATTGTTTACTTAATTGTCTGCGGTGATGTCCTATTAGCCTCTGGCTGATACTTAACCTTATAATGACAGCCTTATTCATTCACCTTAATCTGACAACAGCGGTCCCCTGGACCCCACACCTATTAGTTTATTTATTTTTATTTTTCTAGGTGTTATTTCGACCAACTAAGTTTGCTTTTTCACTTTATAGGATTAAAGAAAAGGAACAAAACAAAACAAAAATTGGTGAAATGTTTTATTTTTTTATTAACAGTTAACACATGGAAACTTTGAATACGTTCAAAACTTTTTGATTTCCTTATATTATTTGAAAAAAAAACTAAATTCTATATGCTTCTCAATAAACCAATACATTAATATTTCAAAAGTCAAATACTTTCTGAATCAAAATCAAAAAACGGATCGTCAAAATCGTGAAAAATGTCCGAGCACGAGAATTTTCACTATTCGCTACATTCATAGCATTTCTCTGAACGATGTTCATCGCATCTTTTACATCCTTGACACAATCTATTGGTTTTTTTGTCTTCTTCCCTCTTACGGAAAGCACATCGCTGTTTCTTATCAAGCATAGTTTTTTCATTGGAAGTTGAAGCAATGTCAGGGGTTCCTCCCAAAATCTGCCGAATCGTTAAGTTTGAGAGACGTTGGTATGGTTGATTTATATTCCAACCATGGTTTGATCACTGTAAAGCCCAGTTCGTATAGAAAATTTTTTCGAGGAATCTTGTTGTCCCAGTTGGTCCTTCCATGAAGAACTGCGGCATCGACTCCTGCCTGATCAAGCATTTCAAAGAAAAAAACGCATTGGCCATCGCCGAGTCTTCCTAGCCGTGGCGTATGTGTGGCACAACTGATCAAATGAATCAGTCCAACGCTTGGTTCTACTGTATTTCATAATGATCTCAGGTTTGCCGGTATCACGATTTATGGGAACATCGTGGTGTACGGAAGACAGAAGAAAAACGACTTTGTTTTTCTTAGGTGTGTAGGAACTTCTAGCTCTAGTAACACACGATGGATGTCTTCGGGGTTAGTAAACAAAGGTTTTGACGCCATGCTATTCACAAAAAAACTGGGGAGTCAACCACGAAAGCACAAAAGATCACACGTTAACTACAACATGGGGTCCTTTGGACCCCAGAGCCACTTTATACGCACACTGTTCGATTTCTAGACGGCAACTGGATTATCTGATAGTGGAATCGTGATGGAGATGGTTAGAGGTGTATTTAGGAGGGGGAGAGGGGAAGCTGTGATTCACAGAAAAGTGGCGTGGCGAAAAGAAGTGATGTCATTCTAGGGTTAATAAATTAAGCGAAACGTCGACCTAGAGAAAGCTTTTCACTCATGCTGACTGGCCCTCAAGAATCCACACCAGAGTTAACTTCTAAAGTCTACAGTCTACCCCCACATCGCAATTATGAGTAAAATGTTAACGATAATTGTTGCAACTGACTCTATAGAGTTAAAAGGCTTTAAGGAAGGGTGTGGTGAGGAGGGAAGTGGCGTGAGGGGTTGCAACGGCGAAGGGGAGAGAGGGAGGGAAGAATGCGACGAGCGATCGGGTTCGGTGAACAGGCGACGCTCCGGACAATTGGAGCCGGCGGCCTGCGCGGACCTGCAAACTGATCGTAGCGACGGAGCGGGGAGGAGAGGTCGTGGGAAAAAGTCTCGATCCTCCCGTCAAGGAGCCAACAACAGAGAGAGAAAGACGGAGCGACGGTTCAACGAGCGGAAGCGAGAGGGTTGAGGAGGGAGCTGCATGTTCTGACTCGCTCCTCGAAACCAGTTCCTTCTCCGAGGACGAAAAGAGGAAACGAGTCATCTCGAACAGTTTAAAAGGCTCAACTATCAACTAGCCCCTCGATTTACTACCCCGCCTCGTCACTCGACCCCTTCCCTTCTTCGTCACGCCTTCACTCCTTCATGTACCGCTGCCTTCTTGAGGTCGAACGGCGTGCGATTCATCCCAACACTTTCTACTCACGAGCGCCTTATGACTTTGAATCCAAATATGTGGTGCGACTCATCTTACAACTTTCCTCGGTCCCACGTGCGTTCAGCAATGTTTATTGCTTCTCAACCAATCTAAATCGGCCAGTCCGAACGTTTTGGAATTTATATATTTTTAGGGTTTACGACATAACATGCTCAACATACTACGATCGTACAGTCAACTCATTGAACTACCTTCACCGTTATTTAAAACGCTATAGTCATATGTGCGGGTTTCGTAAGGGGAAAAAATAAAATTGAATTTATTGTGTTGCTCTAGTTATTTATCTGCGAATTGAACTTTTAAATTGCCGTTATGTCATTTAAATCCGTCCGCACTAAAACTCGAATCGAAATCGTTCGAGAAAGAAAAGTTTTGATAATTAGAGCTGATTTGGTTCAGTCGTTCTCTCTCTGTCGCGTTCACGCATACATACCATTTTCTCAAATAGCAATTTTTATTACTTTCCGCGACCTCAAATGGAAAGGAAAGTATAGTAATCAAGCCCAAAAGGTGAGTTTTCTTCAGATCTTTACGTTTCAGACCCCCCTGAGTCCGAAAAACACTATTTGTGAGAATGGTCTGTGTGTCTGTGAACGATTTTTAGAGAAAACCACCGAACCAAATCAGCTCAAACTTCATATCTCGCCCGCAGGTCATCATGACACGCCAAAATAGGGGTTTGAACAAAATCCATCGAAATTTAACTATAGTTATCATAGTGATCAAAACACTAAATATTTTTTTTCTCAAAAACGGCTCTAACGATTTTGATTAAATTTTTTATATAGATAGCTCCCAATATGGCAATCACACCATAAAATTCACATTCGTGGGAAAATGACGAGAGCAGCACAATAAATAATCAAATTTTCGACGAAAAGCGTGTTTAGCGCAGTTTTTTCCTTATAAACTCCGCTGGAATGTTAGTAGAAAGTTAAAGAAAATTGGTATTGTAGTCCAATCCAATACCTAAAGTGTGAGTGTTTAAAAACACTCATGAGGTACATGGGGTTCACTTCAGAAATTCCTGAATTTCAACTACCGCCGTTTCGCTTACTACCGGTTCTAACAGTTATTACCCAATAACTCTACAAAAGTGATTACTAACTTCAAAAAATTCGTGTTTACAGCCTCATTAATTATCTGTGTACCAATTGCTCAATAATGGTCCTGCAATGAGTACGAGCAGCACAATAAAATCTGGAACTTTAAGCGCTACCGCTTCCTGCTGCCGTAAAGCGATGTTTGACCAAGTTCAAATTAACTGAGTGATAAATGAATTGATTAAATAGAATTAGCCATGTACAAAGTGAATTGTTGTAGAGCTGAGGGAAGTTGTGTGTTGCAACGCACCAGATATTTTTCTCCGTAAATGTTTCAGTTGAAATGCGTTGAATGAAGATATAGCCCCGGCATATTTAGCTGGTGTTTGAACTTACGGGGGTAGCGGAAAGTTGTGTGTTGCTACGCACCGCTCGTTGCACTCGGAATACTGTAACGAAAGAAAATTCTAAAAGATCAGCAATCACGTAACTTTCCATCTTATTTGAAGGGTTAAGATAAATTATCAATTGGAAACTCAGCCCCACGTGCACATCTTACATTAGCCGCTCTGCCTACACTGAAACATGCGTATAAAAGAACTTGGTAAAACTTAACATTGTACTTGTGGCTGAAAGCGCTTCATTTTGTCTGAATATTCGCTCTTAGTTGGTGGATGGAGCCGACAGTGGACGAATGCTCACGAAATTAGCCGAACTGCTTCATATTATTTAGTTGAAAGTATAGCATTTCGCCGGGTGTAATGTGTGGCGTAGTTTACGTTTTGGTTACAGAACGGGAAAACATGTTTGAGAGTTCCGTTACGCAACGTCCGCTCCTTCCAATTCCGTTACGACGACGTCCGGTTACCGCCTCCAGGAAATCAACTCTAACGATCAACACATCAATAATTAACTATCAAATGACCTATAAACCCCTCAACACAGACCTGGTTCATTTCACTTCCTAAAGACTGTTTCGATTTGGTGGTTTTGGTTTTCTATCTGGTAGCGAATATTTAGGCCAAGCGATCCAACGGTGGCTGTTATAATTAGAGCCTTGTTAGCCCGAACCATCTGAAGCTAATTCATAGTTACCACGGCTTCGGGTATAAGAGCCCTAGTGGGTGGGGGGGCTACCCAAGCCTGAGATTTTTAATAAATATCTGGTGCGTTGCAACGTACAACTTTCCTTAGCTCTACGTCAATTCACTTTGTACATGGTTAATTCTATTTAACAATTCAATTCATTTGAACTTGGTCAAACAACACTTCGCGACAGCAGAGAGCGGTTGCGCTTACAGTTCCGGCATTTATTGTGCTGCTCGTACTCATTCCCAGATCATTATTGAACAAATGGTACAGACAGAATTGATGAGGCTTTAAACACGTTTTTTTAAGACGATAGTACTCACTACGCGAAACGGTGGTAGTCGAAATTCTGGAATTTCTGGAGTGACCCCCATATATCTTATGAGCGTTTTTAAACGCTCACCTTATAAGTATTGGATAGTACTACGACACAAATTTTTGTAAACATTCTATTAACATTTCAGCAGAGTTTATGAGGAAAAAACCGCGCTAAAATCTTAGTTCAGAAAAATAAATTATGATAATTTATTGTTCTGCTCTCGTCATTTTTTCACTATTGGGAATTTTACGATATAGTTGCCTTATTGAGAGCTATCAATATAAAAAATTTAATCAAAATCGTTGGAGCCGTTTTTGAGAAAAAAATTTGGTGTTTTGATAACTATGATAACTATACTTAACTTTCGGTGGATTTTGTTCATACCCTTATTTTGGCGTCCCATGGTAATCTGTAGGCTAGATATCAAGTTTGAGCTGATTTGGTACGGATGTTTTTGCTAAAAACCGCGCTAAAATCGATTTCGTCGACACTTTTGATAATTTATTGTGCTGCTCTCGTCATTTTCCCACAAATGGGAATTTTATGCTATAATTGCCTCATTAAGAGCTACCAATATAAAAAGTTTAATCAAAATTGTTAGAGCCGTTTTTGAGAAAAAAAATATTTGGTGTTTTGATCACTATGATAACTATACTTAACTTTCTGTGGATTTTGCTCATACCCTTATTATGGCGTTCCATGGAACCTGCGGGATAGATATCAAGTTTGAGCTGATTTGGCATGGTCGTTTTCTCTAAAAATCGTTCACACACACACAGACCATTTTCCCAAATAGTGTTTTTCGGACTCAGTAGGTTCTGAAATGTGAAGATCTGAAGAAAACTCAAAAATTTTTTTCTGCCGATTACATAACTTTCCTTTCTACTTCGTAGAGCCACAGAATTTTCCGTTACGTATACGGAAATATTATTGGGGAATAAAATTAATTGAGAGTATGTTTGGTTGAAATCGTTAGAGCCGCTTTGGAATAATCAGTCAATCGTTCAGTGATCGGAAAAAGTCATTTTTCCATCTACCATGCCTGACAATTCCGTTCGTTGGCTGATAACTCACAGAAATCGTCGAGTGGAAGTAAATCCGCGTAAAAGTTGATTCGAGTTGATTCAGTTCAGTTACTGTGAAATTTTAAAAACATTTTGCCACATTTGGTTGAGTATCTCTGTTCAATGTACTATCAGAGGAACATCAACAACATCGACTAGTTGAAGAAGCCCTGTGAAGTTGATGAAAATCTTTACTGCTGATTTTCCCAAAAGTATAAAATGCTTCGTTTTGCTTCATATGCCAACGTTTTGTTCGCCGACATTTCACAAAGATAACTATCAAGAACAATAGTTAAATACTGATTAGCGATAAAATTTAACCGGAATTCAAAGTGTTGCACTGTTGTCGTTGTTTCAGCAGGGTTTCTCTGTAATTCCAGAACTATGAACGTGAAGTTTCCATCAATAAAAAAAAACCTTGGCAGTCCTATAATGTCTTCCGCAGTTGTTATTCTCAATGAAGGTGAAGTAAGAGCAACCCGATAAATTCTGGATACTACAGCATTACCCGTTCCTGTAAAGAACGTTCCGTCAGGTTCATATAAGAGGTAGAGCACATTATTGCTGAATGTGCGGGGGGCTGGTGGGTCACAACAGATCTTTATGACGCCCACAGTTCTAACGTAAGGTAATTGTTTTGTGCACAATACGTAATTATACGAGTATCAGATAGAACTAACAGCTTTCTCTTGTGTCTGAGTTGAATAGGTTATCATTTGCACATGATTCGGGAGTTCGGTGAAATAAAATGCAAAGGGGACTTGCGGATAGGTTCTTACGTACCGACTGGTGCTCTCAGATCGGTAAATGATGTGATGTGTACACCTTTGTAGTGTGCTTATCTGTTATCAATACGTTTGTCCTTCCTGTTTGACAACTCTGGTATTAAAGCCATTGGGTTAGATCCGCTCGTAGGCAAATGACTAAAGTTGGTGTACCTGAAAGACGAGTCCGTCTCCTTTGACTGGTGAGATAATGTGGGTGAGCGCTTACGATGTGAATACATCATCGTCGGGCCGTTTAGTCAGTACTATAGTCAAACGTATTTCACCACCCAGAGAAGACGGACTCGCCTAACAGGTACATCGTTTCTAGTAACTCTGTAACACTTTTGCGAGTTGAGTTGACACGAATTAATTAGGCGCTATTGACGCAATTCCCGCACGTTTTAACGGGGTCGACGTTAGAAAATGTTCCGTCGTCGGCGAACTTTCACTTCGGGTCGCCGAAATTAGGCCAATTACGATTCAACATTGCGCGGAGGTTCTGAAGGCCCTCCTGTGTGAACAATAGTCGTTCTCTTCAGGGACGTATAAGACAGGATGAGACTAGATCTAATGCGACGGAACAGGGAACTGACGAAGAGGGGTGGGATCGACGGGAAGTTCCCACGACGTGCTCTTCCAGCAAAACGCGAGTCATCGTCGTCTAAAGGATTCAACTACAACCTCAACGTTCTGACCACGCGCCTGTCGGGAAGTGCGAAGGGAAGTGTCAGTGTCGAAAGGATGCGGAAGTCACGGCGGGAGCGTGCGATGGGATGGACACACACAGTACTACACTCACACCGTCCTACTACAAACTCCTTACTTCCACCCCAACCCATCCATGCCATTCCTTCTTTACCTACGAAGGAGAGACAAACTAAATTTACTTTATCAGGCTTTGCTTGTATCTCCAGCCATTATTAAATTATCCTGTGTTGTGGATTATCGAATACGAAAAAATATTGTAAATATCTGGTGCGTAGCAACACACATCAATCCTTAGCTCTACAACAATTCACTTTGTGCATGGTTAATTCTACTTAATCAATTCATTTATCACTCAGTTAATTTGAACAAACAAGCTTGGTCAAACAACGCTTTACGGCAGCAGGAAGCGGTAGCGCTTACAGTTCCGGAATTTATTGTGCTGCTCGTACTCATTGCAGGACCATTATTGAGCAATTGGTACACAGATAACTAATGAGGCTGTAAACACGATTTTAAAAAAAAAGGATAGTAATTACTTTTGCAGAGTTATTGGAAAATAACTGTTAGAACTGGTAGTAAGCGCAACAGCAGTAGTAGAAATTCAGGAATTTCTGGAGTGAGCCCCATGTATCTCATGAGCGTTTTTAAACACTCACCCTTTAGGTATTGGATTGGACTACAATATCAATTTTTTTTAACATTCTACAAGAATTCCAGCGGAGTTTATAAGAAAAAAACTGCGCTAAAAACGCTTTTCGTCGAAAATTTTGATTATTTATTGTGCTGCTCTTGTCATTTTCCCACGGATGGGAATTTCATGGTATAATTGTCTTATTGAGAGCTATCTATGTAAAAAATTTAATCAAAATCGTTACAGCCATTTTTGAGAAAAAAAATTTGGTGTTTTTATAACTATGATAACTATAGATAACTTTCGGTAAATTTTGTCCATACCGTTATTTTTGCGTCCCATAGTAACCTGTAGGCTAGACATCATGTTTCAGCTGATTTGGTACGGTTGTTTTCTCTAAAAACCGCGCTAAAACCGATTTCGTCAGAGGTTTTGGTAATTTATTGTGCTGCTCTCGTCATTTTCCCATAGATGGGAATTTTATGGTATAGTTGCCATATTTGGAGCTACCAATATAAAAAATTTAATCAAAACCGTTAGAGCCGTTTTTGAGAAGAAAAAAAATTTGGTGTTTTGATCACTATGATAACTATAGTTAACTTTTGGTAGATTTTGCCCATACCCTTATTTTGGCGTCCCATAGTAGTGACTTCCAGGCTAGATATCAAGTTTGAGCTGATTTGGTACGGTGGTTCTCTCTAAAAACCGTTCACACACACACCCCCGTTTTCCCAAATAGTGTTTTTCGGACTCAGGGGGGTCTGAAACTTAAAGATCTGAAGAGAACTCAAAATATTTTTTTCAGCCGATTACATAACTTTCCTTTCTACTTTGTAGAGCCAAGGAAAGTAAAAACGTCACACGGCTTGGTTTTTGTATCAACTGAAGTAGAAATTAATTTTATCGAAAGGTGTGACAAACTAATAAAACTCCGTGTCACCCTAAACGAGACCTGAGTGACAAATATTGACTTCCACGGCGATACTGTGATCGATATCGGCACTTCACCGGTATGTGGCCCGCTTTAAATGCTTTGCAACCAAAATGGATGTCTTTCATAACCTCAGTGACCAAGTGATGATGTCAATTGCAATTGACGCGGCCATTATATCAGAACCATCAACGAGCACAATCAAACGTAGATTTCATTGCATAAATTGCTCGAACGATTTTGAATACATTTTAGGTGTAGATAGATCCAAACAACTGAACGGTAAATGAGGATGAGGGAACACAAAATATCGAAAGTTTCGTTAAAAGAATACTGAAAATCTGGCGCGTTGCTACACTCAACTTTCCGCAATCCTTATAAATTCGACGAATTGCTACATATACGAGCGCTATATCTTCGTTCAACGCATTTCTACAGGAACATATATGAGAAACAATGGCTGTCACGGAGTTTCGCTATCAAGCAAGAAGTGCAGTATTTGACGATATGATCTTTGGGGCACATGGACATAGAGATGTTCTTTATCATTGCGCAGTGTAGACATTTCACGTATTATAAGAAGCAAATTTAGGATTTCTGCAGGCTGTATATTCGATTTGTTGGAACTTGCGTCTCTCGCAGACAAGGTCGACAATTTTAAATGTTTAGTTCATTTTTGACGCGGCTATTTTGGTTGAACGTGCTTTGGCTTTATTTTTGGCAATTTTTACCAATTAACTCGATTGATTGCCCTATGTCAAAATCTTATGAAGTGTCTTCTAGCAACCATTCAAGCCATGATTGCTAGAAAGTGGGCCCATTGTTTTGGAGCGGCTTCAGGTGTAAGTTAAATCTAAACCTCGATTTCCTCCGATGCGAACGAAAGAAACCTATACACCAACGGTGGGTACATCTTTCATACAAGTACGCAACCACTAGGAACATTTTATGTCTTTTATTTTTGTTTTTATGCAATGATAACTACGTTTGATTGTGCTCGTTGATGGTTTCGATATAATAGCCACGTCAATTGCAATTGACATCATCACTTAGTCACTGAGGTTATTAAAACGTGTGATGTTACCAAGCATTAAATTAAATTAAAATTTGACATAAAATGACAAAATCTCAAAAACACAAAATAATCGTAACCCTGGTGGGACGCGAACCCACAATCCCCAGTTTAGGAGACTGATGCCTTATCCATTAGGCCACAGGGGCTGAAGCTTGCAACTCGGGTTAAAAATTTCGTGACGCTTCTCCGTAAAATCTCCGGCGTTACATTTTCGAGTTTATGTAGCAAAGTAAAGACATAAAATGTCAATAGTTATTATAATTGTCTTGGTAATTGACAGAATATTGTTAGAATTAGTTCAATTAACTATTAGGAGAGTTGTGCATTATAAAGGAGTACGTGAAACAGTAAGGACCGCGCACATGCTTAGAATCCCAACAATGCACCAACATGGGGCCAGGTTTGGACCAAAGCATTTCTACTCCTTCCGTGCGTCCCTCGAATAGGAGGGATTCAGAAGCGTTGTCTTCTTGTGAGTTGAGCTCCATCCCTGTTGATGTCTCGTCTGTGAAGAGGACAACTTCCCACATCATGGAAGTATATGGGTGGAGTAATAGTTTACTTTGCGAAGTTAAGTTTCTACAAATATCTCCAGAGACCCTGTTTGAAGCGAATGCCCAAGTAAAGGATGATAGAATTAGTGAAGGTTAAACACAGTTACGAGTACGAGCTTTCAGAGAACGATAGTTCCCTCGTAAAAGTAATTAGAAATAATTTAAATGGGGCAATTAAACAAAAATCTCGGCCAATTATTGTACAACGGTTTATTTTATACGCAGTTGTAGACGTCTGATACTCATTCCATTCGACCGAGGATCTGAAAATACCTTGAAAACTATACCAAACGCGGCGTATTTGCGATAGTAAATAAAACTGCCAATATTGCGTTTTTGTTAATTTTTTTAACCTGATTTGGCTCATAGCATACATGGGACTCATCCGATCGGCTTGCAGAGCTGGGCGGGCACAACTAGATACCAAAATCAAAGTGCTTTATACTACACGTTAAAGGCACGAAAGAAACGGCACCGGAGAATGACGGACGCACGGACCTTACATGCGGCAATATTTTATTATGAGAGCAAAATGTTAGTGGCAGCGGTGGGATTCGAACCCACGCCCCCGAAGAGACTGGTGCCTTAAACCAGCGCCTTAGACCGCTCGGCCACGCTACCAGTTGCTTGCGAGGTGCTTAGTTATGACTGATATTTAGGTAGCAAATGTCGGCTCTAGTCTCAATATGAGCCACTGCTAATTTGGAACAGATATACAGTAATTCCGTAAGAAGACACATAACGATTATATTAGAAATTAGGAATTTAGTAGGTTGTCTGTAGTAACAGGCAGCGTAATCCTTATCTGTCCAGGTCGAGGTAAGCACTGCAAAAATGTTCATATGAGAGCAAAATAGGTGCAGTAAAACTGTTGGAAAATTGAGTAAAAGCAGCAACGCCCGTCCAAATTTTAAATTAAATGCGATGCACTTTAACTCGATAAATTCCAGAAAGTCCGACGACGCCTGTTATGTTAAGAATGTTATGTTATCCAACTAAGTGAAACAAGTATTGTATTTGTTGCAAGAACGATATTATCTCTGAGTGTTCGTTGGGCTGAGGAAAGTTGTGCGATGCGCCATACCGGGTTATGTTCTAATTGGAGCGAACTTCTCGACATTTCTAAAAACGGCGACAGGTTGTTCTTTCCTTGCGATTGGCCTCCAGTTTGAAGCCCTAACTCGTCGGATCTGTGTTAATAGAACTTGACTAAGCCCAGGGCGACCTTAAGAGCCTGGTTCGCGAGGAAATAGCCGGGAATGAAGGGTGAGAGCAACGAGACCTCAAGGTCGTTTCTCTCGTTCTCCTAAGAGCTCCCTTCGTTAGGCGAATGAAACACGTTCGCATTTAACGACGACGAGGAGCAGTTCCGTGTTTGCTCGAAAGTTCAAGAGGTTCTCGAGTCGCTCAAGTAATAACTGAATTGACGGATCTTCCTCTCCTGGCTGCCTGAAGACAATGAGCTCATCGCCAGGCCCTTTCACATTCTTCCACCTGACGCCAACTTGTCGCCGTTAAAAACGATTAGCGTCCTCCTTAGGGCAACGCGGTTGACTCAGACCCAACGTCATCGTGTCAACGAATCGTTGAAGTGCGTTAAACGGTTATCTCGAGAAAATTTCACCTCTAAACCCCCCAAATATCCCGGGTTTTCTGTAATCCGTGAATTCCTGCACCAACGGTCTCTTCCCCGAGAACATTTAAACTTTACAGGTATAATTGCGATGTGGGATTCTTGAGAGCCAGTCAGGATGAATGAAAATCTTTCTCTAGGCCGACGTTTCGATTAATTTATTAAGCAGCATCAGGGCTCGGGAAATCGCTAATAGTTTCTTAAAATAATGACGTTCTAAGAAATAAAATGAACAAAAACAAACAGACCTTAATAGTACTTTAAGTAGTTAAACCTTTTAATCTCGTCAAAACCACACTAGTCCAATCTGTTATTTACTATAAAGGTACGTTCGTTTTATTCGTTTTTTTTCTCCGAATGTTTTTATTTTAAGAATGGCTAATAAATTAAGCGAAACGTTGGCCTAAAGAAAGCTTTTCATTCATCCTGACTAACTCTCAAGAATCCACATTAGAACTACAGGTATATTTGGGTCTATACGTTATAGTTGAAACTACGAAACGTATAAATATTAGAGCGCGAATTATTGTAAACGTTTTGCTCCACAAATCCATTTCCTGTTAATCCCTAACTAATCCTTAATTTTAGATTTAGATTAAATGTTCACTTTTAGGGGTTGGACATTTTCAAATATAGTTTTTTTTCTTTTTTGTTCTTTTTGTGACAGAAATATGCCCTATGTAATTATTTGTCAAATACCTTTTCTTTAAAATATTTTTATTTTTGTTGACAGTATGAAGTCACTAGGAAATTAATTTGTTAATTTCAAACGGCGTTAGAAAGATTTGTCAACGTTTCGAGGCATTATTTTTCCATCTGCATGACAAAATAAGCCGTTGATATTTTAAACAATTTTTATATCTGCCCCTTTTAGTTCATTATTCACTCTGAATAATAACCCTGTGTTTGCGGTCAGGAAAAATGTCCCCCCCCCCCTTTGAAATTTGATACGTTTCAAGACATCGGGATTCTAAATCTGCAATGTCCGTCCGCCGTTTTGTGCCTTTAACGTAGTATACAAAAAATTCGTACTTTCGCACAAACATTTCCATTTGGTATCTAGTTGTGCCCGGCATCTTGGCTATCCGATCGGACCAAGCCCATGCTTGTTATGAGGAAACAACGGTTCAAAACAAATCGACAAAAACGCAATTTTGGCAGTTTTATTGCAAATACGCGTGTTCGGTATCGTTTTTAAGGTATTTTCAAGAATCGAATGGAATGAGTATCAGACTCGTACAACTGCGTACAGTGAAATTGCAGTAACTATAGTGAGCCAAAGTCTACTAACTGAAAGAAGTCCCTCCCGTCTCATCAAACCCACCCGCCTGCTCGACTCGTCATGTCGTGCCAATTGCCTACAGGCGCCTGGAATATTTCATTCTCGTCGTTTGATTGTAGTCAGGTCATGTTTCGTATCGTTAACTGGTATTTTTCGATGCTGAATCGAATGGGATGGGTCTCGGAGCTGTCAGACTCTGTCTAGCTGTTCGAGAGAATAATAAACCATTGTGTATTAATTTGCAGGGTTTTTGGGATGAGCACCGCTATGTGTCAGTTCTAATGTCTCATAGGTCCGTGCCCAGTGTTTTAAGGAATTTCCTGTAAGAGTCATTTGCGATGTTTGCTCTTAGGGAAGTAGTACCAAAAACCGCTTCATTTCAGTTCTCTGCAACTCAGCCTCAAGAATCAGGAAGTGATGATGGACCCTTAAAATCTCCCCCACCACCACCGCTATGTAAAACGGTTTGCAGACGGTTCAAAGGAGTACGTACGATTTGTGGTTATCTACCTTCCAATGGAGACTTAGACTTACGATGTCCCTGCATTGCGTTAGTCGTCGGGTCTTTTCGTCAACCGGACGAAAACCCGACATGTTTGCGTTTTTGAGAAGCGCGTGCTGAGCATTCAGCCCTTGGCCCGAAGTACGTCTCTCTAAGCCCCTTGAACGCTTGAGAAATGAAGGTTGTGAAACGCGAAGGATGTGAACGCTGCGGCTCGTCGGAGCGAACTTCCTCCGTACGACCACTTTGAAAGTTAAGTTGCTCCGCGGTGCGTTGCGTTGCGTTGCGCTCGGCACCTCGCTGAATTAAAGTTCCGTTTTTAGGGGCGACCTCATATCTTGAGCGCCTCTTTGATCGACAACAAACTATCGCCGAACTGTACGTTGACTGTCACAAAGCATCACACAGCGTGAAGTATTTCATTTCTGAAAGAGGACGCCCGGAAATCCGTTCTTTCGTACAAAAATCCCAATTGGTATCTAGTTGTGCCTCCTTCCTCGGCAATCGGACGAAGCCCGTGGTTGTTATGGGCACAAAATGGTTAAGACTGCTTCCAAGTCAGTGACCAGTTCACTTAAAAAGTGTTCCTTGGCATCGTCCACGCGTTCAGTTAAACCGCAAAACCAAAGACTCGGTTCAGAATTGACAGTGCTGGTTGAATGAGCTGCTCATGGACTTGTAGTGGATTGAAGCGATATTCTAATGATACGTGAGTGTCGTCTTTGAATTCATGGAGCAATGTTTCGTATTTCAAGTTAGTACCAATAGTTGTAAACGAAGTGTGACTGGTGCATGAAGTTCTAGTTCCCGAAGATGACTAACTCACGACAGAATCTTTTAAACGTCGTCGCTTGAGATCCATAATGCTGCAGGAAATCTGCACCTATGATAGGTTTATCAGCTAGAATGAAAGGCCAAGTGAATGCTCTCCTTAAACCTAAAAATCCAGGAGCCGAGGGCTAAAAACGTTGACCGTTGAGTTGAAAGTTGGTTACTATTTTTTCTGATAGTTCCCTCAATGTTTGGTAAAACCCCGCAAGTCTGCTCTCTCTGAAGTATGGACTAAGAAAATGGCGGCTCATCAAAAAAGTCAAAATTTGACTCATTAGTTGATATTGGACACAGGAGCGCACAGAAAACACGAGGTCGGGGAACGATCGCAAAAACGGGAATAATAATAGTGTGACGAAGAAGTTTGGAGATGCTTTTGAAGAGCTGCTGACTAAGGCAAAAATTACGGCAATCGCGCCGGGGATTCGATCCACAACCCTCAACTTACGTCGGGAATTATGAATCGACCGTCTTACCGCAAGACCACGATGAACCGCTTGCCTTTGATAGGAGTCAGTCAGCACAATAGGAAGGTAGCAACAACAACCACAACGACAATAATGAAACTGAAAAGGACAGCAATTGATAACGGGGTAAACAGTTTGATATCGCTGCTCCTAGTTGTTTTTTAGAGATGAGTGCGGCTATGAGTGAGTTCCATTTGTTAAAATACGGCGGATACAAACATCATATTACCTGCTACAAACTAAAATCGACAAGAGTGTGTAGCCATTTGTTACCGGTGAATAGGGAACAGGAGCTGCTACAATTGATGACGGCTCTATGGACAACTAAGACCCCATTCCGGAGAACGCCTTTTCAAGGGATTAGGAATCCTACACTGAACCGAACTCGTAGCATCAGCGCCGGATGACGTGCAAATAGTGTGCATCTGAATTTAGTGTTTAGAAAGCCATAAAATTGCACAATAAAACGGGGTTTATTTATTGACTAAACCTAAAGCTTATGCTAGCTGAATGCAGAGTAATGAAGCTTCCAAGATCACGTCAGCTAAAGTCATTGAGAACAAGCAGTCAGGGGTGAAACAAAGATCAGGGAGCGCTTCCTCTGATAAGGCAATATATCGATATATCACGACTGAGGTCAGGTTATCGATATGCCCGACATCGTAGGCTACGAACTGAACGATCGAGGCGATACTAGAATGAGAAAGAACCATCACTGAAGTTGAGGGGGTTTCAAATGATTAAACATCTCTTACCAATGGATTTCTGCGAATTCATTATATTACTACTAATTTATTGCCAGTTTACGCATTTTATTCTCAATTGTTTTCCCACTTCGAAAGGTACAAAATATCTTATAATCGACGTCCAATTGAAGGATGATCAATCAGGAGTACGTCCTGAAAACTTACAAAAATCTCTACAATCTGGATATCATGAATGAGTTCTTGATGACGCCGCAATAATTTATATCTCCTAAATTCTCTGTGTTTCGCAAATCCTTTAGTTATCTCATATTTATTTCATATACCCATTCTTAATTTCATTGAATTAACTCCTTTTCATAGACTTTATGGTTATTACATAATGAACTTTAAATAATTGGTACGTACAGCTGTCATTATTTCTAATTTCAAACATGGCGCCAGAGCTTACGATGTCGGGCATATCGATAACCGGACCTCGGTCGAGATGTATCGATATATTGCCGCATCAGAGGGAGAGGTCCCTGTTCTTTCATTTTACCGCCGACAGAAGTAGTTTTATAGGATGCTGGGTCGAATGAAACAATCCTCAGAGGTTCACGACTGTCTAAATCGAAAATAGTGAAATCGCAGTAATTATAGTGAGCTAAATTCTACTAATTGAAACAACTAGCGGGACAACACAGCGAAAGTAATCGTTTCTTCATTTGCACTCCGTTCCCTCCCATTAAAACCACCCGCCACGCTCGTCATGTCGTGCCAATTGCCTACTGGTGCCTGGAATATTTCATTCTCGTCGTTTCGTTGTAGTCAGGTCGTGGTTCGTGTGGTTTACTGGTGTTTTTCAATGCTGAATCTAATTGGATGGGTCTCAGAGGTGTGAGCGTCAAGCGGTTCAAGAGAATAATAAATCATCGTGTAATTATTTGCAGGGTTTTTGGGATGAGCGCCGCTATGTGTCAGTCCTAATGTCTCACAGGTCCGTGCCTTTTTGGAATTGTCTGCTCCTCACTATGCTCAAGTTCCTTCCCTTCTCTCACGTCTTACCATATGCGTCGAGTACATTTTCGGTGTTCCGCTACAGTCACCTATCAGTGTTTTGATACCTTAGATAGAATATTGGAATTGTTGACGTGCAAGATCGGTTTTCAATGATGAGAACGCTTGTACTTTCAGTAATTGATGTATTAACGTACCTCGGAGAATGGCTAATGGGACGTTCGTGTCAGTCCTCCATATTTGTGTAGCTGCGTATCGTCATATTTGTTTAGCAAGCACCCAAGTGGTTCAGCGTCGTGTGATTGCTTCGCCAATCGACCAGATGTTTCAATAGCCGAAAGAAAAGCCGACATCTGCGCGGCTGTTTGTTCGTCACGCACATGTGGAAAGAGCCCTTCATACGTGCTGTGGTGGTGGTGGGGGGGGGGGGGGACAGATGTCATCGACGGCGCGGCATCTGCGAGGTTCTCGAGGAGTCCAGAGCTCCCGTAGAGTTGGCCCTTGCCCTGGGACGAACCAGGTAGCTGTCAACTTATTGTAGCCGCATCTGCCACGCTCCTTTCTCAACCCTCCCATCTCCCTGACCTCCCAAAGAGGGGTCGTAAAAATTGATAACTTCAACCGCTGAAAGTGACGAGTTTGCTTGAACCTGATTTCCAACTTTGAGAGGAAACAAAAGGGGGGCCGCTTCTAAAGGCTGGCCGGTGGGCGGATACTTCAATGTATTCGCCAAGACGAGTTCTGGGCCCCTTGAGAAATTCGTCACGTCCCGGTGACATCTTTGGGGGAAACGACTCATAACTGAAGGGCCAACGGGAAAATAATAGACTTCACATTGGCGTTCACTTGGAATGTTGTGATTTGCTCCAGCGTCATTGTCCCTGTCTCTCTCGGAATATATGCGAACCTATCAAGGTCTTGTCTCTCTTAAATGGGATTACGACTGAGCCATCGGCAAGAGAAAGGGTTGCTGTTGGGCTGCCACAGGGCTCAGTATCCGCCATGTGCTTTATTCTCTTCATGACCTCGTTGCTCGTTATCGGATGAGGTAATGAGGACGTGAGTTCAAACTTACACGCCACATTTCCACTTAGGCCTCTGTGATGGGCTGTTATGAACTACAGTTGGGAATCGTCTGACAGAGACGAACTCAGAAGGAATCTCGAAGGACAACGGTGGAAAGCCCTTTGTGACATAGTGACAAGGCAGACTGCCTCTCTAATTAAGAGTGCTTTGAAGAAAGGATTGACTGACGATGTGCTTTCTGGCGTTTGAGTTTCCGCAATTGGGAAAACAAAGATTTAAGGCTGCAGCAATTTTACAGGCGTTTATGTCAACCAAGGAGGCTCGCTCTTGGCTTGCCATTTGACACACTAAGCAGGAGCGATAGGGAAACAAAGTGCCAGGTGCCAGGAACGAATCGCAATCGACGTGTTAAATCCAGGATGGTTTTACTTCGACGTGCTCCTCCAACAAACAAAGGCAAGATGTTACTTGACCTTGCAGTAGTATTCATCCGTGTACGACGTACTCCAATCACGGGTATTTAGCAGTACTTGCCTGGCCATAAGAAATGATCTAATTGCTCCCCAATACTTTCTCTGTGTCTGATTAACGTCGTAACTAAGCTACAGCTCATAAAAATGCATCTTCTCCACTCCACCATACCATTCATATAGGAGTAGAGTTATGATGCTGACTGTGCAACTCCCTCAAGCAGCACATCTAACATTTTCCACCAAAGTTCACTGTAAATGGGACGGAAGACCTCAAATTAAATAATAATTAAGGAAATGGGGAGGGCGCCTAGACCACACTATGCAGGCTCTAGGGATGGAAGGGGGAGGAAAGAAGGATAAGAGATTGTTCAATGATAGAACGACCATCAGCTCAGACACCAGAAAGCCTGATGACGCGTCCAGCCGGCGCATTTAAACAGCGCTTTCCTTGCACCACACACCCCGCCAGGACGCTACCAGCCTCCACTCCACGAGCTTCTGAAACCGCCATACGAAGATCAGTCCTGTCAGAAACAACCTGGACATCCAGGATCATTGCGACGATGTCTCGCCACTTCCCAGCCGTCAGATGACAATGCACCAGCAATCTGCTTGTATATCGCTTCTTATGTGATTCAGCAAACTGGTTACCAGCTGTTCCGGAGCGGTGGGGAGACGGTTGCGCCTAGTCCTCTTCTGTGGTCTATATCAACCCGTCAGCACTTCGGTGGCCTTGCCATTTATTGTTGTTCTTCTCCTCCATCCTCATCCATTAATTCCGGTCACCCCTATTTCTTGTCTTCTATGTGACTGCAAGGACACTTTCGCCATAACAATTTACATTCACACTACGGAGAGAGTACTGGATATTCCTCCCTCTGATTACACTACCTACTCCTACTGGTGCTATGGGGAGAGGGCGAGTACTTAATATTCCTCCTCCCCCCCCCCTTCCGCCCCAGGCTCCCTAGCCTAAACTAACCTATATCACAGTCTAACCTAATCCTAACAGAAACACATCACACATACCAATCCTTGCACCTCATCCCTCCCTTACCATGTCAGGGCTAGCACCCCGCCGATCGTGCCATTTCCTTGCGAACCTCTCCATCTTGCAACCGCCATTACTCTGATCAATCAACCTGTGTATTGGCCACGTGTAGAGGGTTGACCCAGTCAACTCTGCTCGTTCTGTTGCGAACAGGCTACAATCTCTCAGGATGTGATCAGCAGTTTCCCTTCTGTGTCCACACGGGCACCTTGGAGAGCTCCTTCTCCTGAACTCGAACAACTTGGCGTTGAAGCTTCCGTGCTCGGTGTATAATTGGGTAGAATAATATCCAGGGCTGATTGTTGGGCACCTGGCCCTCCTCCTTACTTCTGGGAACAGTTGGTCCGTATGTCTTCCTGTAGTCTCGCTATCCCAGCATGCTTGCCACTCATCTAGCATCCATTCTTTCGCTGCCTCTTGTTTGTCTGAACCATGATCCACTAACGCCATGCGGTCTGCTAGCAAACGTTTAACTGGGACTGTTACCCTGTCCGGCTGTGTGGCTGCTATTCGGGTTACTTGCGCATCCAGGTAGATATCCAATGGAGGGCAGTTGGCAATCACCTGTAACGCTGCTGTCGACGTCGTGCGGTACGCCCTTGTTAATTAAGGAATGGTGTAGCGGGTAGCGTGTTGGATCTGCGCGCTAGCGACTCGTGTTCAAGTCCGACTCAAGCAGCAACCTGGTTACCACACTGGACTCCTGTACGACTCATTGCTGTAGGAATTGATGGCGCACGATAGTGTTGGTAATCTCTTCCATAGATGCCTAGTGAAACCCATTCAACTCATGCTGATGAGTAAAGGGGTGTCGGGATACTGCCAGAGTTACTGCTCATCAACTGCGAAAGGCTTAGGATGAACGCCACTGCGGGTGCGACGTCCTAACGTGATGCCTGCAAAGCAACATGGGACGATATGTGGAAGGCCACCATGACAACACACACGCATTCCAGTGACCATGCGTGCATTTGACACCTAAAGCTTTGCTTTCCTTCCCCCCCCCTCTCGCCACCAGGACAGGTGTTATCTTAGACGACTCAGGCCGTCCAGGTGCTACGCGACCTCAGACTTCACTATAATTACGCAGAGCCGGTGGGAAGCGGCGAAGGACGAGTCGACCGATTTCCACAGATCCGATTCAGACAATTCCCCCCAGACAATGGGCCTCCGTCCGTCCGTCCTGGCTCAAAACGAAGAACAAGAAATCGCTTTTTCTCGCGAAATTCCCCCTCTTCGTGCCATTCCGTTTTGTATTCCGAAGGTAATTAGCCGTGAGCGGCAGCGACGGGGGGTCGAGCGGACGAAAGGATGTGATCAAATGTGAGCGTCCGTTCGTTCGTCCGTCCGTCAGCTTCGGCGGGGGGGAAACGCACTTCCCGACGACCCCACTGCCGACTCCTCCGTTGGGGGCCTCTAGTCCGACCGCTTTAGTCCCATTGCCGCTATCGCCCCTCGCGCTTCGATCCTCCTCCTCTTCCCCGTCTGCCCTTCGCGTTATGTCTCAATTTAATCCGCCGACTTCCCCCACCCCTCCGCCGCCGGTGACAATTTCAAGTGAAATTTCGCGAGTTTCTAAAGTTTGAGGTGCGCGAAATGGATTTTTGCTGCAGCTCGGCGTTTTATCGCGACGTCCATCGAATCTCCGACGTGAGTTTATTTTTATTACTTTTCGCTATCCAAAGGGAAAGGAAAGTATAGTAATCGTGTCAAAAAGGTGAGTTTTCTTCAGATATTTACGTTTTGAGGCCTATTCAGTCTAAAAAGCCTAATTTCGGAGCGTGCCCCGTGTGTGTGTGTGTGTGTGTGTCTGTAGTTCGATTTGCGGGAGAACGGCTGATCCGATTAAGCTGGTTCTTTTTTGTTTTGTTCAGTATTTTTGTTAAACACCAAAATATTTGTTAAACACCAGGTTATGGACGATTTCGGTCGATGGGAAAGGGGAGTGGGGGGCGAAAATGTACCAAAAACTGAGGTTTTCCCCATTTTTCAGGAAAACGGCTCTAACGATTTTGATTAAACTTTCAATATATCTTCTACTAATCAATATCCAACTTTTCTTCTTTATACATATCGCTATGAAAATACTGTGAACGGAGATGTAGGCCTGTGAAGCAAAAATAGGTTTTTTACGCTTTTCTTCAAAATGGCTTCAACGATTTTCACCAAACTCTCAGGATGTTTTTAAATAGTTAGTACCTACATATTGTTCTCAATAAATGTTCCTCTGACAGTCCATTGAGCAGAGATAAAAATTAAAATGTGTCGAAAATAACGTTTTTTCGAACATTTCCGTAAATTCCAGGGTAACTGTTTCACCAGATTTGATCAATCTTATGGAGTGTCTTCTAACATTCTAAACCCACATTTTGTTCCCCGCAACTATCTCTGTATCCATCTGTTGAGCGGAGGTATAAGCCAAGTTAACTCAGAAAAGGAGATTTGTCGAATATTAATTTACCTGTATTCCTTTTTTTTCAAAAACGGTTCTAACGATTTCGATCAAACTTACGGAATACTCTCAGCTAACTATTCCGTACATTTTGTTCTCCATAAATGTTCCTGTAGAAATGCGTTGAACGAAGATATAGCACCCACATATGTAGATGGTGTTCGAATTTACGGGGGTGGCGGAAAGTTGTGTGTCGCTACGCACCAGATATTTTTTGTTTCGTTTCTGGGCCCCTAAAAAGTTGCCAACTACCTCTAAATCCCCTCGATGTTTGGTCAAAAATGTCTGGTGCGCAGCGACACAAAACTTTCCGCAACCCCCGTCAATTTGACCGTCGTAAGTACGTTCAACGCAGTTCTACGCAAACATTGACGATTAACAATACGTATGTACTAGTTAGTTGAGAGTACTCCGTAAGTTTCGTCGAAATCGTTACAGCCGTTTTTGAGAAAATTGGAAAAACAGTAAATGAATATTCGACAAATCCCGTTTTCCGAGCTATCATTGCTTATATCTACGTTAAATAGATAAGATACACAAATAATTGCGGATAACAAAATGTGAGTATAGGTTGCTAAAAGACACTCCCTTACATTCATCAAATACAGTGAAGCAGTTACTCTAATCACGAAATCGTTCAAAAAACATTATTATCGACACGTTTTGATTTTTATTTCTGCTCAATGGACTCTCAGGGGAACATTTATCGAGAACAATATGTAGGTATTCTTAACAGAGCTGGTGCGATGAAGTAAAACGTGATAGTTTTAAATAATATTAACCTTTTAATACGCAACGACCGACACAATACAAGACGAACTGAGAACTGAACGCTGAGAGGTGAGGAGGGAGACGAACGTATACCTAGGTATAGCAAACAGAGGCTAACTTGATGAATTGCTCCAACACCCCGGCTCAATTTAGCAAACATATAACATAATAACTACATGGTATTACCAACAACTGTAATCATAATTAACAACACAAATTTAGATTTTTTAGAAAAGATTCAAATTTCACTCTTGGTAATGCTTTAGTCATTACATCGGCTACTTGATGTTTAGTATCAATATAAACAATTTTGAAAAATTACGTTGCACATAGTCACGTACAAAATGATATTTAACGTCATAGTGCTTAGATCTTTTTGTTTCATTGGTACATGCTATTTTAATCGCGGCCTGATTATCCTCAAACATTTCTATTGGAAGAATCACATTATCACCAATGTCAGTTAACAATTTTTGTAGAAATAAACACTCGACCATTCCATTCGCTAGAGAAATATATTCGGCCTCGGCGCTACTCAAGGCTACAACGTTTTGTTTTTTCGAACACCAATTGATTATTTTTCCATTAAGTTTCAACACAAATCCAGAAACACTTTTTCGATCTAAATTGTCAGAAGCATAATCAGCGTCGACATGAGCAGTAATTTTAATCGTTTCACGATGTTCACTCACTTTGAATACCAATTTTAAATTTTTTGTTGCTTTAACATAGCGTAACACACCTTTTAAATAATGCCAATGTTTTTCGTTAAAACAATTTTGATACCTTCCAAAGAAAGAAACAGTAAAACAAAGATCCGGTCTAGTACCAGTCATTAAATATGTTAATGCACCCAAAGAGCTTTATATGGCAAATTATTGTTTAATACTACAGCTCTTTCCAAATTCAGTTTAGGTTGCAAAGGAATATGACTTATTTTTGAATCTTGCATACCAAAGTTTACTAAAATTTTCTGAATAAGATCCTTCTGACTTATTGATATCTCATTATCAGATTTTTCAATTTCCAGACCCAAAAACTGAAATTTACCATCTCTTGCTGGTAATTCTCTAACACCCATTTTGGACATTAGGTTTAATTTTATCCTATGCAAATCATCAATAGAGCTTGAAACCAATAAAAAATCATCAACCCAGACCAATAGGTAAGTTTTCCCATTGAAGTATAAACAAGGGTCGGCTTTAGATCTAGCAAAACCAAGTTTCAATAGAAAAACATTCAAATAATCATTCCAACATTTTGGACTTTGACGCAAACCATAAAGTGCTTTTACTAGCTTACATACTTTCGTTTCATCACATTGAAGTCCATTGGGTGGTTTCATGTAGATGACATCACTGAGAGGACTTCTCACAAAGGCTGATTTTACATCCAGTTGCCGGATAGCCAAATTCTTTTCTGCAGCAATCACCAAAAGCACTCGTACTGTAGTTAAACGGGCGACTGGCGCATATACTTCCTCATCATCGGAGTAAGGCTGTTGATACCCACGGGCAACTAGTCTGGCTTTCCTAATTTTCTGTCCATCAACAATCTTCTCTACAAAGACCCAGCGAGAATCTATAATCTTACTTCCATCTTCAGGTTGATCGACCATAATCCAGGTACCATTTTCCTCAAGTGACTTCAACTCTTGTCGAATAGCTGCGCTCCAGCCCGTCCTGACAGCATCTTCATACGAAACAGGGGCAGCAACATTCAAAGCAAGCAAATCAGTTTCGTAGTCCTGCAGATATCCAGGCTTATAGCGCACACGAGTTCCACGACGAGGTACTTCAGGTTGAATAGGCTGGTCATCCTCTTCCTCTTTGATTTCTTCTGAAGAATCTAATGGAACTTCTTCATCCCTAGGCGTAAGAGTCTCTGTAATGGCTGGAACTTGGCGTCTCTCATCAAAAACGACACTACGAGAAGTGACAACTTTGCGCATTTCAGGATCCCAAAGTCTATAACCATTACAGGTGTAACCCAACATGAGCATTGGCTTGCTAACAGGGTCCAACTTTCCACTCCTGTCCACCTTAGGTACATGGGCAAAAGCACGACAACCAAATACACGCATTTTTCGTAAATCAACATCTCCACCATACCACACTTGAGCAGGTGATTTACCATCTTTGAGAGCAGATGTAGGTAGTCTATTTATGGTGTAGACTGCGGCTCTGATGGCTTCTCCCCACATCTCCTTTCCAAACGTAGAATCCATGATGAGACAACGACTCATATTCAATATAGTACGGTTCATTCGTTCTGAGACTCCGTTTTGCTCTGGATTTCTAGGAATTGTGAACTCAATACTAATTCCTTCTCAGCACAGAAATTCTTGAATCTACGAGAGTTATATTCACCTCCATTGTCCACTCTCAGACGAGAAATTTTTGTTCCAAATCTAGCAGTCACTGAAGCCTCGAATTCCAGAAATTTATCGTAGACTTCGTCTTTTGAATGAAGCAAGAAAATGTGGACAAAATGAGAGAAAACATCAATAAAGCTCACGTAATATTTAAATCCATCATGAGTTGCTGGGGATATCGGGCCCTCCACATCAGAACAAACACACTCCAAAATGCGCGAAGGTTTTCTAGATTCAGTAAGTGAAACAAAAGGAGTTCTTGACTGTTTTCCACGGACACAGACATCACAGATGTTCATCACAGGATATACAGACGAATGTCCGAATCTACGATGAGAAAGTTCTCTATCAGAAACAGCTACAACATTTGAGACTTCCTCATCAAACACCAATGACACAGTGTACATATTCCCATTCAGCTCACCTTCCAATACTAGATGGCCAGTTTGAGTCGAAACAGTAGCTTTTCCACCAGAAAAAACAACACTCATTCCAGCTTTTTCCATCTTTGAAACTGACAGTAAGTTGTAAGGTAAGTCATCGCAGGCAAGAACATTGAGAAGCTTGAACCATTTTCCATTCCACAACACACGCAAATTTCCACGGCGAGTAGCACGAATTCTCTGACCTCTTTTTGCCACTTTAATATCAAAATCAACGGTTTCTGAATCACATAAATACTGTCCGATCGCATTACTAACGAGATGCGAACTCGAGCCAGAATCAATGATAAACAATGAAGACGAAGAACTATCACTTGATACTGCACCGCAACACATCATCTGATCTTCGCAATGTGTCTGGGAACTGCACGTGAATGCTATCTCAGTTTCGGAATTTTCCTGATTGGCAAGATTAACACGTCGATTGGGACAATTACGCCGCATATGTCCTCTGATTCCGCACTCATGGCATTTAAAATTGAAATTCCCACTGCTTTCATGACCATTTTCTCTGTTGGAAGCCGAAAAAACACGATTAGCATCGGACTGTCGCGCACCAGACGAGCTGAAACCTCTTGAAGTTTGAGGCGTATTCCAGGTTGACCAACCCTGATTGCGGTTTGACGAAAAATTTCCCCGTGGCCTCCGATTTCCCCTGCCTCGCCCGCGACCGTTTGTCCAGAATGACACCTGCTGATCAACACCAATTTTTTCTCTTTTCGACGAATTTTGACGACTTTCTTCTTGCAGTAATTTATTCTTGACAAACTGCAGACTAACAGAATCTATATCATTCGTGAAGGCAATGTCAATAGACGTCGTGACTACTTGATAAGCTGCTGGCATTTTCGACAAAAGAAGAGCGATGGCCTCCGAGTCTGACATGGAACCCCCACTTAATTTCAGTTCATTAACGCGAGTTTGAAATAAAACGAGAAAATCGCCCAAATTTCCGGTGGTATATTTCATTTTATCGATGTCTTGTTTGATTTCCACCTGAGCTGCGATTCCTTTCCTCACGTAGACCTGTTCCAATGTCTCGAACATGCTCTTGGCTGTTTGCTTCTCCATAACAGTTGGAAGAATCCGATCGTCGAGCCAACGAACGATGATGTCGCGAGCTCTCAAGTCCATAACGTCGAAATCCTTTTGGGCAATTTCACTTTTCTTGAATGATAGGGCTTCAATCACGCCTTGTTGTTCCAACTGAAGCTTCAAACGAAAAGCCCAACTCGTAAAATTAGTACCGTCAAAGGGCTTCAAACCCGGTACAACAACGTGGTTCGCCATTTTCGTTTTTTTCCGTCGACGATTTCTCAGAGTACGAATGCACAGAAAAACAGCTTCCTCTTATCGAACGACAAACGATTTTAACGCGATCACTGGGCCCATAACCTCTTAACAGAGCTGGTGCGATGAAGTAAAACGTGATAGTTTTAAATAATATTAACCTTTTAATACGCAACGACCGACACAATACAAGACGAACTGAGAACTGAACGCTGAGAGGTGAGGAGGGAGACGAACGTATACCTAGGTATAGCAAACAGAGGCTAACTTGATGAATTGCTCCAACAGGTATTAACTATCTGAAGACTAGTTTGGTGAAAATCGTTAAAGCCTTTTTTGCCAAAAAGCTATTTCGCCTTCGTAGACCTGTATCTCCGTTCACCAAATTTTCACGGAGATATTTATAAAGAATAAAAGTAGGGTAATAAATAGTAAAAGATAATTTGAAGAGTTTAAAGAAAAGAGTTAATGCCATTTTTGAGAAAAATGCGTAAAATCTTAGTTCTTAGTACATTTTGATCCCTCACACCTCTTTCCCATCGACAGACATTGCGCTTTGTCCAAAAAAAAACGTTGCAAATAATTACTCAAGGATTTTTTATTACCTTGTACCGCTTGACGTAATCTCACACCTTCGAGACCCATCCCATTCGATTCAGCATTGAAAAATACCAGTAAACCACACGAAACATGACCTGACTACAATGAAACGACGAGAAGTAAATATTCCTGGCGCCAGTAGGCAATTGGCACGACATGACGAGCGTGGCGGGTGGTTTTAATGAGACGGGAGGGAGTGCAAATAAAGAAACGATTACTTTCGCTGTGTTGTCCCGCGAGTGCTTTCAATTAGTAGAATTTAGCTCACTATAATTACTGTGATTTCATTATTTTCGATTTAGACGCAGCCGTGAACCTCTGAGAATTGTTTCATTCGACTCAGCATCTAAAAATACCTAGAAAACGATACCAAACGGCGTAATCGCGAGTTTTGTTTAATTTTTACTTCCCTTGCTCTACGAAGTAGAAAGGAAAGTTATGTAATCGGCTGAAAAAAAAATTTTGAGTTCTCTTCAGATCTTTACGTTTCAGACCCCCCTGAGTCCGAAAAACACTATTTGGGAAAATGGTCTGTGTGTCTGTGTGTGTCACTAAAGTGTGTCTGTGAACGATTTTTAGAGAAAACCACCGTACCAAATCAGCTCAAACTTGATATCTCGCCCGCAGGTCACCATGGGACGCCAAAATAAGGGTTTGAACAAAATCCACCGAAAGTTAACTATAGTCATCATAGTGATCAAAACACCAAATATTTTTTTTCTCAAAAACGGCTGTAACGATTTTGATTAAATTGTTTTTATTTATAGCTCTCAATAAGGCAATTATAACATAAAATTCCCATTTGTGGGAAAATGACGAGAGCAGCACAATAAATTACCAAAACTTTCGACGAAATCGATTTTAGCACAGTTTTTAGAGAAACCCACCGTACCAAATCAGCTAAAACTTGATGTCTAGCCTACAGGTTACCATGGGACGCCAAAATGAGGGTATGGGCAAAATCCACCGAAAGTTAACTATAGTCATCATAGTGATCAAAACACCAACTTTTTTTCTCAAAAACGGCTCTAACGATTTTGATTACATTTTTTATGTTGATAGCTCTCGATAAGGCAATGATACTATAAAATTCTCATTAGTGGGAAAATGACGAGAGCAGCACAATAAATTATCAAAATTTTCGACGAAAAGCGTTTTTAGCGCAGTTTTTTCCTTATAAACTCCGCTAGAATTTTCGTAGAATGTTAAAAAAAATTGGTATTGTAGTCCAATCCAATACCTAAAGGGCGAGTGTTTAAAAATGCTCATGAGATACATGGGGCTCACTCCAGAAATTCCTGAATTTCAACTACTGCCGTTTCGCTTACTACCAGTTCTAACAGTTATTTTCCAATAACTCTGCAAAAATGATTACTATCCTTTTTTTTAAAAAATCGTGTTTACAGCCTCATTAGTTATCTGTGTACCAATTGCTCAATAATGGTCCTGCAATGAGTACGAGCAGCACAATAAATTCCATAACTGTAAGCGCTACCGCTTTCTGCGTAAAGCGTTGTTTGACCGAGTTCAAATGAACTAACTGATAAATGAATTGATTAAATAGGATTAGCCATGTACAAAGTGAATTGACGTAGAGCTAAGGAAAGTTGTGTGTTGCAACGCACCAGATATTTTTACTATAACAACCGCGGGTTCGTCCGATCATATTGTCGAGCAGATCGGGCGCAACTAGATACCACAAATGGGATTTTAATGCGAATTGAAATGTAAAATATCAAATTTAAGGGGGGGGGGGTTGTACAGGCGTATTATTCTCAATGAACCAAAAGAACCAGCTCAATCGGCCCTGCCGTTCTCCCGCAGATTAAACTACGGCCACTCACACACGCTCGAAAATTAGGTTTCTTAGGTTCACTACGTAGTACTTTCGGTAGAATGAAAGAACAGGGACCGCTTCCTCGGATAAGGCAATATATCGATACATCACGACCGAGGTCAGGTTATCGATATGCCCGACATCGTAGGCTCTGGCGCCATGTTTGAAATTGGTCAGCTGTACGATTATGCCAATATTTAATGTTCATTATGTAATAACCCGTTATATAATTATTTTAAATCTACAACGACTATGAAAAGGAGGTATATGAAATAAATATGAGATAACTAACGGACGCATATCGATACATGCAGTCGTAGCGTTATCAAGCGACCTAAGTGACAGCGGTAACTGTTCTTTGTTTCACCCGTACTTTCAGCCCCAAAAAGTAACGATCTGAAGAAAACTCTCTTTTTTGACAGAGTTCCAATACTTTCCTTGCCCTTTGGGTAGCGGGAAAATCAGTGGTCTTGGAAAATGGCGGCTCGAAAAATATGTCACAGTTTGACGTGTTACAACACTTATCACGGAGGAGTAGTTAACATGTACTTTCCAAATTTACAACTCCCCCCCCCCCCTCCACCCACCCCCACATCCCTCAAGTCCGTTAGGCTGCAGTCAATCAAAATCCTTTTAAATGTTGACCTGCTGAGCCGATGGCTGTTAACTTTACCACATCGTTGGGCGGTAAAGTGACAACAAACTTGAGTCGGTAACTATTCGAGCGTATTGCGAGTACATACGAAAGGGTGGACGTATAAGTGTAGTGAGGAACTAGAAACGTAGATAACGCAACGACAAACACGATAGTAGGTTCACGCGTTAGATTGTCGTAACATTTAAATCCTCTTTCACTCGCAATTAACTGATTAAATTTCGCAATAATACGTCGTTTGAATGGACAAACAAAACGCGAAGAGTCGAGTTCAAACACGCCCGATAAGGAAAACAAAGCTGTGGAAAAACAAATTCCTTTCCACAGGTCACGACTCCAGAGAGTGTGGAAGCTTAGCCATGCGATTTCTTCTTTTTACTTTCCTTGCTCTACGAAGTAGAAAGGAAAGTTATGTAATCGGCAGAAGAAAAAAAAAAGTTGAACTCTCTTCAGATCTTTACGTTTCAGACCCCCCTGAGTCCGAAAAACACTATTTGGGAAAAGGGGCTGTGTGTCTGTGAACGGTTTTTAGAGAGAACCACCGTGCCAAATCCACTCAAACTTGATATCTCGCCCGCAGGTTACCATGGGACGCAAAACAAAGGGTATGGGCAAAATCCACCGAAATTTAAGTATAGTTATCATAGTGATCTAAACTCCAAATATTTTTTTTCTCAAAAACGGCTCTAACGATTTTGACTAAATTTTTTATATTGATAGCTCTCAATAAGACAATTATACCATGAAATTTCCATTCGTGTGAAAATTACGAGAGCAGCACAATAAATTATCAAACGTTTCGACGAAAAGCGTTTTTAGCGCAGTTTTTTCCTTATAAACTCCGCTGGAATTTTAGTAGAATGTAAAAAAAAATTGGTATTGTAGTCCAATCCAATACCTAAAGGGTGAGTGTTTAAAAATGTTCATGAAATACATGGGGGTCACTCCAGAAATTCCTGAATTTCAACTACTGCCGTTTCGCTTACTACCAGTTCTAAACGTTTTTACCCAATAACTCTGCCAAAGTGATTACTATCCTTCTTCAAAAAATTCGTGTTTACAGCCTCATTAATTATCTGTGTACCAGTTGCTGAATAATGGTGCTGCAATGAGTAAGAGCAGCAGAATAAATTCCAGAACTGTAGGCGCTACCGCTTCCTGCAGCTGTGAAGTGTTGTTTGACCAAGTTCAAGGGAACCGAGTGATAAATGAATTGATTAAGTAGAATTAGCCATGCACAAAGTGAATTGACGTAGAGCTAAGGAAAGTTGTGTGTTGCAACGCACCAGATATTTTGCTATCAATTTTAAAACAAAACTCGCGACGAGCCCGAAATTCCTCATTCCTGCCCGGGCAAACGAAGTGAAATCCATTACTATTTAGATTCTGCGTTAAGAGATGTATTACAGTCAGTTGCAGCTTTCTCAGCTCTGCAGCGAACAGCAGCTACTTTCCACGCTCGCGGCCGTATTTTAATTGACCTGAGGTCACATGTGCGGGGAGCACGAACGTATTGCGAGCTTGAAGAGTTGAGGATGCTAAACCGCGTAAACCCTTCAGCCCCAATTTCACTTGAGTACCGGTTTTGGGGATCGAGATAAATGTTATAGTCGAGTACGTATCGAACGAAAATCCATTAATACGCTTGAAAAATAGTTTGAGAACAAATAAGTGAGTGATATCAATTACAAAGTGAGAGAGTTCAGTATAAGTTGATGGAAAATCGAGTAAAATTATTGAGAAATGTCGTAAAGCGCAGTTAGATTTTTTTTTTTTAAATACAACGGTGGATACAGGCGATACCCTCACTGCAGCCACAAATGGGCCTATTGTAAGGGCGTCCATGATCCTCAGATCATGGCCTCCCCTGCACCACCTCCAGACCCCACGGCACTGGTCTCACTTGGTGTGACGTCACCTATGCGCCCCCACCACCCCCGCACAAAGCAGAGGATATCCGCAAGTTCTGCATTCGCCACCTCTTCGGGCTGAAGAAAGGGCCTCCCAAACACACAACGGCGCGATGCCGTGAGTCCATCGCATACGCACAGCACATGCTCTGCCGTCTCTAGCCCTACCTCGCAGAACCTGCATACCTGTACCTCGCACCCCGTTGTAAGGCTTTTTTCAAGTGTGTGGCCCAAGTGAGCTTCCCATCAAGGAAAACTCCCAAGTACTTGATCTCATGCTGGATCTTCAACACCTTGCCACCCAGCCTGAGTTCCCGCAGCGCAAGGCTGCGCCTTTTGGTGAACGGGATCAGGCTCGTTTTGTCTGGATTGACAAACAGTCCTTGCCCATTGCACCATCTCTGTAGGGTATTCAGTGCATGCTGCATGCATTCACTGATTACACTCGCGAATTTACCCCTGACTATAATTACCAGGTCATCCGCGTATCCTATTACCTTGTAGCCCTCCTCCTCCAGCAGCTCGAGAAGGGTATCAGCTACCAGTAACCAGTGGAGAGGGGAGAGCACCCCCCCCCCTACCCGGCAGGCACCCCCTAGTGGGCACCACAGAGAGTGTCTCCCCCCCAACTCCAAAAAGACCACCCTGGTACTCAGCATCTCCTTGGTCCAAGAAATTAGGTAAGGATCTACTCCTTTCCTACCAGCTGCAGCCGTAATTGAGGCATAGGACGTATTGTCGAAAGCCCCCCCCAATATCCAGAAAGCAGCACAGCGCAATCTCTCCGGATCTCAGAGTATCCTCCAGCACTGTCACCAGTTCCTTCAGAGCAGTCTAAGTGGATCTCCCCCTCTGATAGGCATGCTGGGAACTCTGAATGGGATTCTGAGTAAGATAGTACTCCTTTATTGATAGGCACACTATCTTCTCCATTGTTTTCAACACGAAGGACATGAGACTGATGAGGGGGTAGCCCTTAGCCAGGGCCAAGGAGCCACCCGGCTTTGGTATAAAGACCACCTTCACCTTCCTCCGCAGTTAGATTTACCCTCTTACTGTTGTAGGAGGAGGGCTGCGAAGTGATAGCATATTACGTTAACTTGGTTATAATTATGAGAGGAAAATTTGCACGTATGATTGGCGAGCGAATGCAATTAGTTATGAACAATACACAAAGATTGTGAGCTCATCAGGGGTTGTATGTCAATCCAGACGAAACCAGCCTGGTCCTATTCCCGAGAAACACAATGCGAGAGCTACGTGTCGGGTGGAAGGTGGTGACGATCCTACAGGACTTGAAATACCTGGGAGACTTCCTAGATAAGAAGCTCGCATGGGCCACACGCGTGAGGAGAACAATACGAACCGATCCGTGATGTGGACAGTCCAGGAGATTGTTGTGAAGGCGTGGGGGCTGCGACCGAAGGTTCCTTAGCCCTGTGCTGCCCTGGTCTGGTGGACCGGGACTAGAAAGAAGACTGTACAATCCCGACAGCTGCACTGGAGGTCCTGCTGGGCCTCAGTTCTTTTTACATTCAAGCAGAGACAGAGCAACGTACTTACAGGCAGCCTTATGCTGCAACTAGGCCTTGTCAGGTATGATAGAAGGGCGCCATTGTTTGATATTGCACAGGGTGCGTGTCAGGGATGAAATACAACTTCAAACTACCCTTCAGGGCACTATTCGTGAAAGATCCACCTGGGAAGGGGGCGGTCTCACACTTCAGGCACGAGCCACCGTATACTATACAAACGGATCAGTGAGATATAGCTTAGCAGTTGCTGGAGTTGATGGGCCGGGGATTGTGCTGGCAACAGTTTTCAAGACAGAGCTCTTTGCAGCGATGGTGTGCGTGCAACATAGGCTGAAACGGTAAAAGATCTATATTAAGTCAGACAATCAGGCTGTGCTTAAGGCCATGGTTTCTTGTATTATTTGGTTTGGGTGTGCCTGACTAAAGAGAACACTTTAACACTGTGTTGAGTGGCAGCTCATACAGGGATAAAAGGGAATGAGGAGGCTGACAAAGAGGCGGTAGACGGATTTGTAGTGCTCCTCAGCAGAACCCTTCGTCAACCGCTTGAGTAAGGAGGTTGACAAGAGTGAGGGTGAGTGGAGGGGGTTCCTGTTCTCCTGATGTGTCTGGCCAAAGTAAGTCAAGGTTTATTACTATCCAAGGAGCGATCAAGAGAGGTCCTCTGTGTAAAACATATACTGATGGTATGTGGCAAGGGCCCACCTTGCCAAGTTTGGTAAGTCAGAGCTTCAGAGCTGCACATTCTGCTCGGCTGGGCAGGAATCGCTCGAGAATGGACTGCGCACTTGCGATGGGCTGACTCTGGCGCGCCTCTGCCTGTGGCCTGGTGAGGTTGCAATGATGCTCCATGGGACCTGAGTGTGGAACTGAGAAGACACTAGGCGGCTCATGGACACCACACAATAGGCCCATCTGAGGATGGTTTCTCAATACTTGCCACCTGAACTGGTGGTGGGGTCGAGTTGGAGTAGTCAGGTACAAAATAATGAAAAAGCGTTCACCACTTGTGGGAAATTCTAATAAAATGCGGGGTGTGGAGCAAGTACGGGAACTGTGGAGTGACAGCCCTCAAGCTAAATGGATGCGTCAGTGTAACAGCAACCTCCAGTAGAGAACGCAGTCTAGCTGTATATGATGCGACAATTGGCGAGAAGGCTGTTGGATCTGGAGAGCGATGAACGATGAAATGTTTGCTAATTTATTGCGCTGCTCTCGTCATTTTCTCACGGATGGGAATTTTATGGTACTGTTGTATCATTTGGAGCTGTCTAGACAAACAAATTAATCAAAATCGTTAGTGCCGTTTTTCAGAGCAAAAAATTTAGTCTTTCGATCACTATGATAACTGTAGTTATTTTTTGGCGGGTTTTGCTCATACCCTTATTTTGGAGTCCCATGGTGACCTGCTGACTAGATATCAAGTTTGAGCCGATTTGGTTTTCGCTCAATCACGTTCACACACAACATAGCATTATCCCAAATAGTTTTTCGGACTCAGGGGGGTCTGAATCGTAAAGATCTGAAGATAACTTAAATTTTCTTTTCAGCTGGCACGCATAATGTTTCGTTTTATGCAAATTACTCACTATTTGATTAGAAAGAGGGAAAAGAGAAACAAATAATACGACGGCTACGGGACATGATGATCACTGTTTTATTCAACGCAGGTTACCCCCGGTATTAATATATCGATTATCAATATCGATGTTCGTATATTCGTATGTCCGTATCGAGATTACGGATTGCGCTGTTATTCGAATTCGTAACACATAACTTTCCTTTCTACTTTGTAAAGCCCCGGAAAATACAAATTGGCTCATCATTTGAGCAAATTTGTTGGAAATCGAGTAAGTTATTGGAAAGGTCAGTAAAATTGGGAGAAAATACGGGGAAAACAGTTTCGAAATGAAGCTCCTTTCTTTCATTCGGCATTTTGTTTCACGCGACACTCCTGAAAACAACCCCTAGCGTGCTGCTTGGAAGCTGCTTATAAATATAGTTCGCATTTTGTTTGATTTGACACTACTTTGGCGACGCCCAGCGTGAACACATCTCCCGATTTCTGGTGCTGGCTCATCGCGCTGAATTGTGTTGGTGCTGAGTCAACGAGCTCCGTATTATCTTATCGTACCGAGGTCGTGGACTGTTGTGACACGCACGAGCGATGGTTAAGCGGGGTGTGGGGACCGACTGAAAGAGCGGGGCGAGACAAGACGCGTAAGCTCTAAAATTAATTTCGAATGGAAATTAGTTTTGAGTTGAGTCAGAGCCCTCGGTCGCAATCAATTCGACTTTCACGACTCCGAAGAGTCCGGACGAAGTCGACAATTACCGTCCTGCGAAACCTGCTGCCTCTTCACACACGTTCAGGTCCGGCCTCTTCATTGTAGCTAACGACTATCATAAGATGTTACCGGGGAACCGTGAGACCTCCCAAGAGCGCACAGTACAACTTGTGAAATTACCTTGTGGGTCGTCCATCGTTTCATTGAGGTGCTCGTAGTCATCGTGTGAGCGACATCTGTTTGAGGTCCTCTACCACCAAGAGTGGAGATTCGATTCGACAGAGGCAAACTGGGATTACAGCCCATTCAAGCAGGCATACACATTTACGTGGTTGTTATGGGTGCACAACTCCCCTGCAGTGTTTGTCGTGATGTTCCCCCAACGCGCCAAGTTGCTGCTACAGGGCCAGGCTAGGAGCCACAGAGTAGTCAGTGTCAGTGGACCGATCAAACAAATTAGATAGCACAGTAATCCCAGTAACATAACTAATCTGCGAGACCAACTTTGTAAAGCTGGTCTGCAGCCATGTCGGCTCTTCGCCCACTGCATCATCAGCGATTCTTGGCATCTTTTGAAGTATCTCTTTCAACAGGTACTTTCAGGGGTCACCGCCTATTGTACCATTTGGGAAAGAAACCAAGAATAATCACATTGCACGTCCTCACCAAAACATTACTCATCTACTTCCATAAATAATGAGCTATTTGGTTTGTTTCAGATATCGGACTCTGAGAAGGACATAATGGCCTCCATCGTCTACTGCATACATCACAAGGAGGGCTGCAAGTGGACTGACCAGTTGAGGAAATTGAAGGTACGCATTTTGTGTCACTACTTATTGGTAGTTGTAACTGGAATGAAGTCTGTTTCTAATGAAGATTGGACAGAATGAGGCCTTCCAGTTCCAGTTCTTGTGTAGATTTGACAGGAAGCTGTGGTAGTAGTAGCTAACGAGATGGCATTGACTGGGCACCAGGTGCCAATTGTAGCAATGGATGGTCAGCCTCTCTTATCGGGTGGTTGGGTGTGACAAGGGAAGGGCCCCCAGAACTACCTTAGCTTCTACACGACAACTAATTGTGTATCTTTTGTTTCCAGGCTCACTTGAACACGTGTAAGTACGACACCATGCCCTGCACCAAACTCTGCGGCGCCCAAATTCCGAAAGTCTTGATGGAAGACCATCTCAGGTACACTTGCCCAGCACGAACGGAGCACTGCGAATTCTGCAACTTGGAACTAGGCGGAGCTGCTTTAGACGCCCACAGCGGCAACTGCCCCAAAGAGCCGCTTTATTGTGAAAACAAATGCGGAGCCAGAGTTCAAGTGAGTGTTACACGACGCACAAATCGAACGAAAATTCGTCGAATTGAGATTTTTTTTTTTCCTAACAAATTCGCTTTTTAACTTTCCAGAGGAGGCACTTGAGTCGTCACAAAGCCAACGAATGCGTCAAACGTCTCGTCCCGTGTCGACATTGCGGGCAAAGTTTTGTCTCGGACACGATGACCGCTCACCAAAGCAAATGCCTTCGCGTGCCTGTCCCTTGCCCCAACCGATGCCCCTTGTCTCCTCTCCCTCGAGAAGAAATGGACTCTCACCTCAAAGACCATTGCACCTCTCCTCTCACGCCTTGTTCTTTCAAAGAAGCCGGGTGCCGATTCAAAGTAAGTGGATATTTTCTGGATTGTAGCTAAGTATGTAGTTACATTGTACGAACGATTAGCAGAAATTTGAAGAGAAGGAAAGAAATGTAAATATCTGGTGCGTAGCAACACACAACTTTCCGCCACCCCCGTAATTTCGAACACCAGCTACATAGGCGGGCGCTATATCTTCGTTCAACGCATTTTTACAAGAACATTTACGAAGAACAAAGTGTGGGGACTAGTTAGCTGAGAGTACTCCGAAAGTTTGATCGAAATCGTTAGAGCCGTTTTTGATAAAATTGGAATACCGATAAATTAATATTCGACAAATCTCCTTTTCTGAGTTAACTTGGCTTATATCTCCGTTCAACATATACATACAGAAATAATTATACAGAACGAAATTTTGGTATGGGTGACTAAAAGACACTACATTAGAATTTATCACATCTGGTGAAAAAGTTACCCTGGAATTTACGGAAATGTTCGAAAAAACGTTATTTTTGGCACATTTTAATTTTTATCTCTGTTCAATGGACCGTCACAGGAACATTTATTGAATAGAATATGTAGGTATTAACTATTTGAAAACATCCTGTGAGTTTGGTGAAAATCGCCGAAGTCGTTTTGCCAAAAAGCGTAAAAAACCTATTTTTGCTTCAGGGGCCCATATCTCCGTTCACCGTATTTTCATGGAGATATGTATGAAGAAAAGTTAGGTATTGATTAGGAGAAGATAATTTGAAAGTTTAATCAAAATCGTTAGAGCCGTTTTCGAGAAAAATGCGAAAAACCCTAGTTTTTGGTTCATTTTCGTCCCCCACCGCCCCTTTCCATCGGCTGAATTTGTCCATAACCATATTTTGGTGTCTAAAAAAAATAACGAACAAAACAAAAAAAAGAACCAGCTCAATCGGATCAACCGTTCTTCCGTAAATCGAACTACAGACACACACGGACCACGCGCCGAAATTAGGTTTGTTAGACTCAGTAGGCCTCAAAACGTAAAGATCTGAAGAAAATGCAAATTTTTTGTTGACTCAATTACTATACTTTCCTTTCCCTTTGGGGTAGCGGAAAGTAATAAAGTTAAAAACGAAACTAAAGTCGGAAACTAAACTACACAGTTAACTTTTCAAGGCGATCCTACAAATAAACTTAAAACGTGACCAAATGTGCGAAAAGAGCTGGTAAAATGAATAAAATTGAGGTGACGAGACGGCGCACACACACATACGTTATCCATGGACCAACAAGGTGATCTGTAGTTCCTACACTCAGTCAATGCTAACTATGGGGACAACCTTCAACTGCTTCTTGTTTTCCTGGACAACATTCTCTGCAGAATCACTTGGTAGCGCTGTCCACTGGCTGGAACTTTGATTCCTTTCCACAAGGCGTTTCTGCCAGATGTGGACCTGGAGAGGTTCATGTTTTTAAGCAACCACGGCGTTGATACTTGGGCATATTCAGAACATTAGACGTGGAAGAAGGGAAAGGAAGATAGCGATGGCTTTGTTTAGGCCTTTTCTTGAAAACCGTGCCAATAGGAACTTTTTTGGGACGTAGAAGGGATGGTTTGCTCCCTATGAATTTGCTTCTGCGTATTGAGAACCTACCTGGAGCTGTTTAGCACGTTGCATCACGCGTACTGCCATCCCCACACATCCTCTCATTATACCCAGCAGTTAAGGAAGTTCAGGCGCAGTCTTTCCTCCATGTCTCTGGCCAGCCGATATACTGGCCCTGCATCAGCAAGCTCTGACCTCTTCTGGCTGAGCCAAGCCACCCAGGTAGCAGCAGCCCCCTTCTCGTCCTTGAACCAGTGGGCTCCCTGGTTATGGCGCTGCTCGCTCAACAGCAGCAGATCGACTTCCTTCTCCCACTGAAACTGCAGTAGAAGATCCTGCACTGTAGCGCTCCAGAGGAGGTTGCCCTGGAGGATGCAATAACCAATGGTTTGCTTGCTGTTGTGCTCATTGCCTGTGGCAGTCATTTTTTAGAACAGTGCTCGAAACCTGTTGGGAACCCTCATCCTTATTCAACCAGCAACTCAAATGGGCAACCTGAACGTTTCTAATTGCTGGAGTGATGGCAGTCTTGAGGTCTGCCGAATCACACCATGACCACGTACCACAAGTCAGATTTTTTAACTCAGGGGATCTCAAAATGTAAAAATTTGTTGAAACTAAAATTTTGCAAGTCCTCTGTCCTTCTATTACTTATTGTGTCGAAGAAAGGCAAAATAGGGTGAATCAGAAATTCTTCTGTGTGACATGATCCATCTTTGATGCGCTTGGCGACAGGCAATGCATACTAGTGGTACAGGTCTGACATAATGTGCTACAGCGATAAGAACCAAGTATGTGGAAATATTCATCCCAGCATTAGAATGAGAGGAATCAATTTCACTAGGAAAAGACGCAACAGTCTTCCAGAGTGAACTCGTAGGAGTAAACAGCTGTATGAACAAGCTGACACAGGAACACACCCGAAACTAAACAAAAAGAATATTCACGGACAATTAAGGAGTAATAAAACACTTGCCAATCCAATAGCAATTTCCTAAGGAGGATATTGGAAACACTGCGACACTGCATGGCCAACGGGACTCAGGGGATATAGTGCGCTATCCGTTGGCTTGGCAAGAATACTCACCAGAACTGTACACACAATTTACTGTGTTGACTATCAAGTAAGACGTCACATAATCAAGGTTGAGATCAACAACACTGAAGCCTTTGAGGTCTCCAAGATGACAAGGGTATAGCAGACAAAATACATGTGCGCTAAATCTCAACAAAACTCAAATAAGACGGATGATGACTGACCTGTCATTACGCTGTAAGGAAAATATTACGCAGGAACATTCCTTCCATATGAGCCCAGTGCTCCTGTGGGGAGATGGAGACTTCAGAACACTTATTAGGCGAATCTTCACTTTAGTTCAGAACCAGAATAGAAAGACTGGGAGGCGAATAATGGACCGGTATGACGTACAAAGCAATAAAGAGGGCATTTTTCGAAGGTGTGGAGAGAACTGGATGACTCTGGAAGCCATTCTAAGAGCCATAACTGGATCACTATAACTCCGGGATGATGGGCCCATTTTGTTCTAGTGGTGCAGGTCGTGTGTGCTACGTTGTGCCAGGCCTTTCCCATAGGGATCGTAGATTATATAAAATGATTTGTAGTAGGGAACAGTGGTGTAGAAGGCACAACTATGGAACTAGTATAATACCGCAATGACAAGTTTCTGGGTGGTTGATTGAGTCGAATTTTGATGTAATCTAATCGTAAAATAATCTTTTCGCAGAGCTTGAGAGGCGCCAGCATGGAGCGACACCTCGAAGAAAGCACCCAACAGCACCTGGCATTAATGTGCAATCTCGTCACGAGGCAGCAACACCAAATTGGCAGCCTCAAAAACGCCATTAGCCGAATGTCCATCAACACCAGTGGTACTCTAGTCTGGCGGATCACCGACTTCGCAGCGAAAATGTCCGAAGCTCAAGGCAAAGAAGGGATTGAGCTCATCTCCCCTTCTTGGTACACTTCTCAGTTCGGTTATAAGTTGCAAGCCTCGCTGTTCCTCAACGGCAACGGGACTGGAGAAGCAACTCATTTGTCGTTGTACATCAAACTGCTGCCTGGCGAGTACGATGCTCTTCTCAAGTGGCCATTCTCGCATACTGTGGCATTCACTCTATTCGATCAAAGTGAAAAGGTAAGCAGCCATTGTTGTTTTAATTTACACTTGCTTTGCTTCAAATAACCCTGAAACTGAGGCCAGTCGGGAGTTAGGTGACTTGAGCTCACTGGACTTTGCTACATACGATCCCGCGTTTCCTAATTCTTTCATGGGGCAATACAGGCCAATGAGATATTTGACTCTTGGCCTTTCTTCTGTCTTTCCGAAAGTTAAATCTCAGCACTACCGCCTGGGTTTGCTTGCACTTTTGATAGCTTGTCCAAGGCTAACTCTGCCTGCTGGGCTCCATCCAGGTGATCTCCGTAGCACACGAGGCAGAGAGCATCTTGATCAGTACGTTGAACGATTTATGTCAGCCTCCTAGTCAGAGATATAACTTCTCCACATCATTCACAACTCAACAGCACTCTGGCTGAAAGAAAGCGCCCTGTGAGCTTACTGTTATGTTTGCAATCTCTAGTGTCACGACCACACCTCAAGCTCCTGTTGTCAACGCAGAGATGCTGGTAATCGAATTTGGACCTAGATTTCGAAGAATTTGAACTTTTCTGGCTGTAGTTTGATCGGTTAATTTCCCTAGAGCGATTTTTTGAATGGGAAGTGCGTTGGGCAATTTTGTTGATATTGTTTTGATCAAGGGAGGTTGAAACAGTTTGAGCGGTTGGAAATCTCGTGACTATCGAAGATACCAACGCTAGCGCCTTTCCCATTATGTCCTGAAATTTTATATTCTTATTGTAGCAATCAATGTGTAAAGTAATCGATTCGTACAACCCGTAACCCATGCATCGGTTATGGAAGGTTATGTCTTGTATTCTTCGGCGTTTTGAAATTGGGTAAAAAGTGTCCTACCGACTGCGCCACTTTTATGTACGTAGTTATATGGTTTTATGTAAATTAAAAGGAAACTAGGTGAACGAAAATAGAGCGCGCTTCAGAGTAAGGGCCGCGTTCACCAAAACGCCGCTGATTGTGACAGGGCTAGATAAGTAGATCAAGGCTAGTCATTTTCGTGCCCACCACGCTAGCCGAGATCACTGTGGTATGCGGTTAGTATAGACGTGATTACGCTGCGATTAAGCCATATCGAGAAGGCAGTGGACTGATGAGGTTACAGTAAAGAAAGGAAATTGGGCATCTGTTTGACATCTTGTCCCGTAAACAAGTGTCATGTTAACGTAATCGTGTATCCCGTAGATGCCCAATGCTCGATAATCCGGATTTGACCAAACTATTGTTTCTAATTATTGTCTTACACCAAAGTGGCCGCATTAACCTCTGCCCAAGCTGAATTTTGTGAGGAGCTCAAAGTGAAAATACGCGTACTCCAACTGCAAGAGCTGCAGGAAAAAGCCAAATTAGTCCGGGAAAATGCTTTGTGCGTGTAGGAAATATTGGAAGCGCTACAAGAAAATGAGAACTGTGCAAGAAATAATAAAAACCCAAATTATGAGGTTACAACTTTTGCAAGCAAGCAACTTTAACAAAGAACGGAGAATTGTCGTGTTTAATATAATAATTTTTGTGTAAAAGCGTGGTATTATTTAATATTTCCTACTTATCTGCTACTAAATCCACCCAGGTAAGCCGTTTGTGTTTTCTAACACGGCAATATGACGACTGGTTTTTTCAGAAACTGCTCAGCACGTATTTGACGCAAACAACAACTTGTTTTCGACGATCGTAATACTTTTGTTCGCAACAGAATTTAAATTCATACTTCTAGAAGTCGTCGGATCCTGCTCATAGCCATTTGAGGCGCCGGGTGAGATGACGATAACCCAACATATTAGATTATTATCGTAGTGGAATAGCAACTGAAACAACTGCGCAGTAGTAAACAGTATCTTTGTTTATCATCATTATTCCAAAATATACGTAAATTATTCACAATAATAGAAGCGAATACTCGGCAGTGCGAGGTAATGGCGGACAAATATCAGAACATGATAAAGAAAGATAAGAGCTAACCGGGCCAAAGAAGTCGACTGTATTAATTCGCATGATAACCGTACACAGAAGGTTCCTATTCTACTTCCTTTTCTTTAGTTAGTTGTCGGACACAACAGTGCTGTTGATGTTCTCCAATGAAAACTTCTTTTCTCTTACCGAATTGTCTCGACTCAAGATGGATCCCACAAACACGTTAAATTATCGTCAGGACAAACGAAATCACAATCGGTTATGTAGCGGCGTAGGAGTTCTATGTACTCGGCGATGATCTGTCCTTCTTGCTGATAGTATAAAAGAAACCTGTGCTGAGTCACTAAAATGTTTGTCTTAAGGCATTAATGGTTTTCGAGGCAAGAAATGAAATCGGTATATGATTCCCCGGTAACTGTTTTAGAAGATACGAGGGACACCAAGAGTTGGACCAACACAGTTCAATAACATTTGAGCGCAAGGATTTTTTATCTTCAAAATGAGATAGTTTTCGAATCCCATGCATCCTGAAATGTTCGGAAGGGGGCACAAATACGGCAGAATTCACTGCAATTCGATGCTAATGTGCCAGGTTTTTCCCACAGTTTTGAAATTACTTCAAGTAGTAAGTTGTGTTGGTCAAGAGACAACCGCTGATGCCGCTTAATTTGTGCTTGTTGAGCACTAAAAGCCGACATTAATGCTTTGGATTGTTTGGCGTCCACGTTGAAATAGAAATGTTAACGCAATTCGACGATTAAGCGCGCACCAATGGCGAGAAAATCGAAACGAAGAAAGAAAAGCGTAGCCAAACGAAATCAAATAATATAGACGGATCTTGAAAGAATTTGAATGTGATTTCCTCAGCCGACTCACCAGACTATTGACGAAAAAACGAAACGATTTGCCTGTTTAATCCTCGTCCCCATTCTGTCATGTTATTTTATTCTAAATTGTTCACCCGCATAATAGTAACAAAATAACATAACAGAGAAGATCTGCCAATGTAAAGAGGTATGGTTGGCGGCACCTATCTCGGCATTGCTTGCTGCTGCTGGCATTGGACTTGATCGATCGGCATTGTCTCAATCAGCGTATCAGCTGAGCTTTCCCCAACGTGAGGGCGCCACGTTTTTCTCATACTCAGTGTTCAGTTTGATTTGTCAGTGCTTATACCTGTTTAACTGAGCAGCAGAGTTAATTCCAGTTTTACTCATGACAAGCTTCCTAAGGAATGCCAGGTATTTTTTTACAAGAATCTCCTTCGATGCTTACTTTTGGGGAAGTTGTACCAAAGACTGAAAATTGTCCCTTTTCAAGTCTCTGGCACTGGGCCAGGGCATGGGGGTGTTATCTATAACATACCACCTGCACCCATAACATACATGTGTTTGTTCATTTTGCTGTGTCCAGTGAAGATACTCGCTGCTAGAATCAAAAGACTACGTCTGATCCTGTGTGTTGCTCTTGAGATAAAACGTTTCGAGTGCGTCACTCCCACAGTGTTCCAGTCAGATACATTCTCCCGGCATATTCTCTCACTAACCACTGGACTTATGGCAGAGATGCCCTGCAGTGGGGAAGTGGCCTTACGGGTACATCTGACCAGGTTTGGGCTGCATACTGCACTTCTTCCCCAGTTTTGACGTACAGTAGTTCTCCAGGTCCTGGCAGGACGCTCGTCTATCAGCCATTATGTCGATAGTTTTGTTGTTGTATGCCTCTTCAAGAATTGTGACGCCCCCAGTGATGATAGCGTAAACCTCTGCTTCATAAATCGTTCTAGTGGGACTCAGGGTAATGTGCGTCCCACTCCTCCCAGGGCCACTTATCCACACTCCAGAGCCTGCGCCCTCCTGTGTTTTCCATCCGTCTGTGTAGATATTAATACCATTTGGAAACCAAAATCTACGAATACGCCGTTCCATAGGGTCTCTTCTGGTTGCACTTTCATTATGCACGTTATAACAGATTATCTCTCTGATGGCGGCTCATTGAGGTGACACTCACCCACATTAACATCGCATCCACCTTGACATAGGAAGACAGATCTCAAACTGACAACTAAGAACAGTCAGATCTGTTTCCGTATCATAATTACTGGCACTGAACGCGTCTTTGATGAGCCATCACACAAGTCTCCTTCACGTCATTTCCTTTGACTGAGTTAAAAGAGCTCCTGTGCTGGAACATTCTATACAGCACGGATTACCGCTAGGTAGAAAGGTAATTTAAATGGTATTGGGCATGAAGGAATGTCGCATCAGTCGTATAAAACAGCGCTTCTGCAAAGAGATTGTTTTTGTCACCGTTTCATCTCTAATCGATTGCCCCCCCTCTTGTTTCAGGCTTGTAACATCGTCGAGAGCTTCGTTCCAGATCCAACGTGGGAAAACTTCCAAAGGCCGAGCAAAGAACCCGATACCCTTGGCTTTGGCTTCCCTCGCTTCGTCTCCCACGAAACTCTCTACAAACGGGGCTTCGTCAGAGATGACGTCATTTTCATTAGAATCAAAGTCGACCCGAGTAAAATCGTCGCCGTCTGAACTGAACAAGAAAATGTCTTCGTTTTATACGCAAATGTAAATAACGGATTATTTGTATAAAAAAATACGAGTTAGACCATAATTATTGTTAAGATCTCATTACTATTTAAACAAAAAGAGGGGACATAAAAAGATTATTTCTAGTTGGACGTGTATTACCTATCTAAGTCTCAAATCGTGTACATATTGAACTAGTTAGTATTTTATTGTACTAATCAAATTGCCAAAGGTTTAGAAGAATGGATTTGTACGAATATCGAACTACTTTGTAATTTCGAACGTGATTGAGCGATTGAATGTGGCGGCGACAAGTTGCGATGAATTAAAAGTTGTTGCGAAAAAGCTGCGTATTGATTCTTCACCTGGTTCTACTGTGGGAATAGAACATTCGTTCCATACTCCTTTTAATCTTCCAATTATAAGGGTAATAAGTGCGCTGTTCACTTTGGGAGGATGACAACTTGACGCTGAGTCAAGCAATACACACAGGAAGCTGCGAAGGGGATATTTAAGACTCGAAAAGGATAGAAACTGAGGTCCTCATAAATCCTGCTCATATAATAGTAGAATTCTCCAATTTTTTTTTAAATTTCCGAGGTCACTGCGGCCACACATGGGCCAATTGTGGCACTATCCCTTACTTAACAGAAGACCTCAGGTACACACTCGGAAGAATTAGAGGGGGGGTTGGGCGCACGAGAGGGGGAGTTGCAGAACGATGAAAAGAAACTCGATGAACATTAGGACTGTATTATATGTGCAATAAATGGAACAGAGTTCGTGTATAAAAGGGCGACGCAAGGGTAGAAAAATGCGAGCTGTTTCTGGGACGAGAGTTGACAGCAGAATGACGGTGTGACAACTGGGAGACGAGTGTCTCTGTGAACAGGCCACATATGATCCTCATATCCTTCCTCCCCAGTGCAGGCACCTCCTTGGATCTCGCTCAGGAGAGCCGGATGAAGAGTTTTGACTGTCTAAGGCCGGGCAGCCCCTGCCAATGAGCAGCCCTGCACCGGCTCACAGCCAATAGGGGTCTGCGCCGATCCCTTCTTAGCCAACCTATCAGCCCGTTCGTTTCCCTCTATACCCTGGCACCCAACACAGTGTTACACTGTTGTCCTCTGCCAGGGCCTTCAGTCCAGTCAGACACTCCCACACCTGCCGTGATGTAAGACAGTATGAGGCTAAGGCCTTGAGAGTGGCCTGACTGTCCACTATTATGTAGATTCTCTGCCACTTCAGTCCCCTCTGCACACAGACTGTCACTGCAGCTACTTCTGCCTGGAGCATTGTAGCCAGCGACTCCAATGGGATCGCTGCCCTGACTCTCGGCCCAAAGATGCCTGCCCCTGCAAGGCCACCCTGCACCGAGCCATCAGTGTAGTATACCAGGGTCCCAGCTTCGAAAGTGGGAGCTCCCCCTTCCCACCTGGATCGCTCATGAATGAGTATCCGAAAGGGTAGCACGAAGTTAAACCTCGCGGGCATTGAGTCTACCACATGCAGTTCGGGCCCCCCCACCTTCACCTTGTCAAGGATCAAGTGACAGGAACTCCTCCTCCTCTGCATGATCAGACCCAACTCCAACAAACGCACAGCCTGGAGGAACGCCATCCTTTTAACATGTACGAGACATGGACATCCACTCGTATGTGGAGTGGAGCTAAATCTAGCAAGACCTCCAGTGCAGCCGTAGGGCATGTAGTCATACAGCCTGTAATGGCCAGACTTGCACTGGTACTTTAATAAACTACTTATTTGATGAGATAGGTAAGACGTTTAGGAGCAACACCCAGAAATTCAAATCACTGTCGATTCATTAATTACCATTTCTCAAAGTTTTTACTCAATAACTCCAGAACAGTTATCCTACTCCAAAAAATCAAGTTGACAAACTCATGAATCGTGCTGTGCAGCGCTCAACCAATAATGGTCGTGACATAGTAAGAGCACTTCAATAAATTCCAGAACTTCGGGCTGCCACTTTCTACATAAAACATTGTTTTGCCATGTGAAAAATTGAATTAATAAGTGGTTATTACCATGAAAATAGCAGGAAGCTGGAAGCAGGATGTCATCAACAAAAACTTCAGTACAATCGGTAGTTCCGCTTACTTTACTCTTCGCTTATCAGCAAAAATGTTCATAGTTAGCTCTTGCCGACCCAAAGGAGACAAAGAGTTACAGTTCTACGTGGTATAAGGAACACAAATGATTGCAGGGCATTAAGTTGCTGGGAGCTAAACAACATACTTTTTGAGATCACAAACAAGTTCTTGGTTCCTGGGTGACAGTAGAGGAGAACCGAAGGCGCCAATCTGTTGAGAATGAAGGAGCAGCTGCTTCAACGGAACAGGGCAAAGAGAGAGCAAGTCGCACCAAAACCCGCTTGGTTTATTGGGATCTTTGAAAGCTAGATGAGCCGGAGAATGATTGGGACAGCGACGTTTGATCTCCAGTCGTGTTCATGAGGTCCACATTTTCCGCGGGAGCCTGAAAATAAACATCATCTTGAGGGATTGAAGAATACTACCACATCAAACAATGAACAACACTGAAGAGTGATTGCTTCTTGATAAGTAACCTAAATAAAACGTATGCCCTAGGCATCGTGAGTGATAACAAAGCAACAGGGTTTCAATGCGCCAAAAAACACATGACATCGCTCACGAATGTACAACAATACAAATTGTGATTACCCCAAGGTAATATTTAGTGTCCAGCGCGTCGAGCAACAGAGGCCTTAAGCAACAAATCTCCAATTGAGTGAGGTAGTCGATGCCCGCATGACGACCCCCTCCTTTGAGAAATGTGTCGGCTGAAGCCCTCGCTTTAGCAATACGAACGTCCCATAAGTTCTGAAACAACAACAGAGAATTATTACGACTGTATTGATAAAACATTCTCAACAGTTACTTCCTCCATTCGCTGAACTTCACACTACAATATGTACTATGTGTATGTTTCATTTGTATAAAAACACCATTGAGAGTCTGTGCGTTACCTTAATAGCCAGCCGAAGTCTGTCTGCCTGATCAACGTCTGAATCATCAGAGAGAAGTAGGTGAGCGATCCCCATATAATGTTCACTGGGCATTTGAGTGAAAAACCTTCACAAAAAGCAATTAGTCGTCAGAATTGAGTAAAAATGAATGTAAGAGACAAATACATACAGGTACGTTAACTGTAGTAAATATGTATTCATTCATAATTGAGCGAGAAAGGCTCAACTAATTGAGCTTGTTCTTTTTACTTTCCGCTACCCGAAGGGAAGGAAAGTATAGTAATCGGCCCAAAAAAAAAATTTGAGTTTTCTTCAGATCTTTACGTTTCAGACCCTACTGAGTCTAAAAAACCTAATTTCGTCGCGTGGTCCGTGTGTATGTGTGTGTGTATGTGTGTGTGTGTGTGTGTATGTGTGTGTGTCTGTAGTTCGATTTGCGGGAGAACGGCTGATCCGATTGAGCTGGTTCTTTTTTTGTTTTGTTCGTTATTTTTTGTAGACACCAAAATAAGGTTATGGACGATTTCGGCCGATGGGAAGGGGGAGGGGGGGACGAAAATGTACCAAAAACTAGGGTTTTTCGCATTTTTCTCGAAAACGGCTCTAACGATTTTGATTAAACTTTCAAATTATCTTCTCCTAATCAATACCTAACTTTTCTTCTCTATACATATCTCCATGAAAATACGGTGAACGGAGATAATGACCTATGAAGCAAAAATAGGTTTTTTAAGCTTTTTGGCAAAATGACTTCAACGATTATCATCAAACTCTCAGGATATTTTCGAATAGTTAATACCTACATATTGTTCTCAATAAATGTTCCTCTGAAAGTCCATTGAGCAGAGATAAAAATGAAAATGTGTTGAAAATAACGTTTTTTCTGAACATTTCCGAAAGTTCCAGGGTAATTTTTTTCACCAGATGTGATAAATCCTAATGAAGTGTCTTTTAGTCACCCATACCAACATTTTGTTCTCCATAACTATTTCTGTATATATGTTGCACGGAGATATAAGCCACGTTAACTCAGAAAAGGAGATTTGTCGAATATTAATTTATCGGCATTCGTATTTTCTCAAAAACGGCTCCAACGATTTCGATAAAACTTTCGGAATACTCTCAGCTAACTAGTCCTTACATTTTGTTCCGTATAAATGTTCCTGTAAAAATGCGTTGAACGAAGATATAGCGCCCGCATGTGTAGGTGGTGTTCGAACTTAAATGGGTGGCGGAAAGTAGTGTGTTGCTACGCACCAGATATTTTGGTTTTGATATCGGTTCACCCGCACAGTACACTTATTTTCTGTTTTTGTTCCTTCCTCTTCCTTCTGATTTTACGTGATCTCTTCCTGTCTGCCAGGTAAACCTATGTGCATGCCAACTGTAAGGTAATTATACTCTTTCCTACGCTCACCATTTTGAACGTAACTGACAAGAAGCCCGTCGACCGAGTCGCCTTTCATCTCGAGGTAACAAACACATTTATACCTGTGCACGTGATTTGGGCCCTGTGTTGCTATCGCCAGGAGGGTTATTAAATCAGGCTCTGGGAGGAGAGGGACGTGCATTGCCCTGGATCCATTAGAACGATATTTGAAGCAGAGATTTATGCTATCATTTGTCATAAAACAACCGGTTTTTTCACAGCTAGAATCAACTGTTCTACTATTCCTATAGTACCACTTCCCCATTGTAGGGCATCTCCGTCATTAGTCAAGAGAGATTATGCCAAGAGAATGCATCGGACTGTCCTGAATGCTGCGGACGTGAGGCGCTCCAAACGCTGTATCTCAGGACCAATGCACAAGATAAGACGTAATCTTTTGACGATGGAGAGGAAGGACTTGAGACAGATAGTGAGAATCATCACGAGACACTGCAAAATGGACAAACGTGTGTATGTTATAGGTGTAAGCGACGCCTCAATCTGCAGGTGGTGTGGTACAAATGAGGACACTCCCGTCCATTTCAATAATCGCAATCCTTGTTACTAGCGATGACCTAACTATCGAATCGATAACATTGCAACTCGCTTGTCAGTGGAAAGAGACTATCTTCTAGTCCTAGAGACTTGAAAAGGAACGATTTTTGGTCTTCGGTACTTCCCCAAGGGTAAACATCAAACAAGATCCCTCTCTTGCTGGAAATACCTCGCACCCATGGGAAGCTTGTCGAGGAGATGACGGACATAAGGACTTTAGGCCACGGTGCTCACCCCAAGTGAGAAACAGCGACAACTACATATTTTTCAAAAATGAATGAGCAACTTCCAAAGTAGGTTTCAAGGGGAATTTTTTATTTAGGCGACCTCTGATGAAAACCTCACTTATTTATCATTTATTGTTGTAGTAATTAAACAATTAGAAACCACCGACGAAATTATCGGGTTACTTTGACTAGTGCACTTAAACGGGAAAAATTAAGTCGATACGCTGTTTACAAAATGAACGTCGTGAAATTAAGCGAAGGGTTTTAAATTTGTCGTTTACAATCTCAACGAAACACAGAACGGAGAAATAGTTTTAAACAGCAAACTTTACTAGAACGAACGAGCGGAACGAGAGAACGTATGATAACTATGAGCGTCTTCAAAACAAGGGGCTAATAATATAGCCCTGATGAGCGGTCCGAATCTAAATTGTGAGAATACAAAGTTCAACAAGGGGAACCCAATAAATTGCGAAACGTTAATTTATGTGAGGCTGAGAAAGTTGTGTGGCACATTGCACTAGACAGTTTAGTCGTCCGGGACCTAATAATAACGTAGATCTATTCGTATCCGCTATGACTGCTCTAAAAAGAGTTAACAAGCTCATAAAACTAATCGTATCTTATCGCCATCTCTGACTTTTGACGAAAAACGACCGCCTAACGAACGATTTACGTTAGAAACACCGAATTACCTGCTGGATTTTTCTTCCTCCAACTTTTGCTCCAAAAACTCTACCTCCAACCAGTCCGGAGCCACGATTCGGCATTTCTGCCCTTTTCGCAGGGACTTGGCCACCCAAATGGGAACGACACAAGGGATACCCGCTCTGAACGGGCCGATATCACCGGATATCAAATGAAGCACACTGTGGTCCGTGAATTTCGGAATTATGGTCACATCTTCTTGTTCGGCGAGAAATTCTATTTCCGCCGTGTTCATCGAAAAGACCGACGAAATTGAAGGGCGCTGAACTGCTCTAGAGGTCAAATACAAAACAAATAGGAGGTTGAGCGAGATCCTGTTAATTTCAGGACTTTTACAAATGGAAACCTACGCACGATGTTCATAAAGCTAGCAAACTAAACTTTCAGTACACGCTGATAATCTTCCCGCCTGAATTTTTGACGACCTTGAGATGAAGATGATAAGACATATTCTTCTTCATTTTATGATTTCAATTGGCATACTCTGAGAAGTTTCGTGAGTTATTCCGAGGCCGCTCCTGGTTGATTGGCAATTGAACAGCAACAGCAATCAACAGTCAAAGTAGTAGGGTAATGGCAATTCCACCCTTGTGAGATGAATAATCATATCCAACTCCAGAGGAACATTGTCTTCAATGATGACCACTTCTCCTATTTGAACAGGTTTGAGTGATGTACACATAGCTTTCAGGTCCAGTAAGTATTTTAGCTCCACTTATGAACAATGAAGAAAAATGATTTAACAAGCTCATCTACGAAGTGTCTGTCCATAAATAAAGCGTAATCGAGAAAGTTCAATGAAAGAATGACGAAAAAGGCAACTTGGAAATACAACACAATCATGGGTTTGTAAGAACAATTAAAGAATCCACCTTAACCCTCTATGAGGACAACCCCCACTATGTGTAACTTCTTATATTTCATTAGCAAACTGAATTAAACCTTTCGCAAATACAATTAAACCTTTCACAAACTGAACTAAACTTTTCGCAATAAACAAACAATTTAATAATTTGTTAATATGTATATAAACAGAAAATTATAAATATAAGTTAAGTTCTCCTTAGGGACGAAGAAGTTTTTAAAAAGAAACTTTTAATTTTCCAACAAATAAAATTTAAATTACAAACGTTAGACAGGGACAGATACTGACGGCAAGACAGCTAAACGAGTACACACCGAGCTGAGCTCGAGAGGGGGTTTATGTAGGTTCGCATAGCCGACGCAGCGACTTAGTTTGCTGCGTTCGCATGGCTGGCAATGAGTCACCTTGTTTACGAACTGTTGCAGGTGGTTTCTTAGAATACTGTGTGTCATATCACTTCGTTAACCATTATTCACAATATAACTCCTCCCTTAGAGGAAAAATTAAAACAATATCGTAATAGCAGTAGTAATAGTTATGACGCTGTAAACAGTAATAGAAAAATATGCTATATACAACTTAGCTGGTGACAGAATTATGTTTCTCAAGTGAATTTTGAATTTGATTACAATAAAGAGAATAAAACTTATACACATTAAGTACAGTGCGATTGTCCAAAGGCTCGGCACAGCTAGATCTGAAATTAGTGATCTTTCCGAAACGTGTGCGTTACTGGATATTACTGAGGTTAGTACAAGATCTTTTAAATTTATTTCTTCGTTTGTCTGAAGGACATTCTTAATCCGAAGATTTACCTCATTCATTGTAATTGGTTTTCCAGATATTGCTTTGTGGCCGCAAACAAAGTTTTGTTTTTATAAAGCAGATGACCCTTTCCTGGTTTAGCCAAATACACTCCTTGTAATGTTTTTAATTTCTACTCCGTCCTTTTCGACAATCGTTACAACGTCACTGTGAGGAAATATTAAAAGAAATTGGTTAATATCTGTCACAAGCTTTACAAAATTGTCGTTAATCTCGACTTTAACATATTTACAATGATCCCCTATTTTACCAGATCTTACAAAATTGGTTTCTGCAGATGAAGTCTGCTTCAGTTATCAAATGTCCCGGATATAGGGTTAACTGATCTATTTTACATTTTTTCTTGTAGGCTAAGCACCTCTGACGAAGATTTGAGAAGGAATTTTACTTGGGGAATTATGCTATAGTATTCGTTGCCTACCTTAGTTGGTATTGGCATTAAATGTTGAAGCTCAAAGTTAACAGGATTAACAAGGGGAATGTCGAGGAAATATATTATTTCTCTCTGACTAACGACGCATTGGACTTGATTTGACTTTGAATGAAATTTAAGTTGTTCTCTTCAACACTCAGAAACCTGGGACCGTAAAATGAGGATAATCTTTTAATTCCTTGTAAAGCTGTTGCGTGTTCAAGATGCTTGGGTGCAGTTTGCCTAATTTACAGAACGTCAAAGAGTTCTCCACATCTTGGACGATGTTTATTATTAGGTTCAGCATGATTTGGAAATGTTCCAGCAAATCGTTGGTTGCACGGACGTGCGAGGATTCACCGATGGTGAGACTGTTTGAGTAATCTCAGTTCCTTTTCCAATTCCCTATTGTTATAGTTAATGACTTCCATAGTTTTGTTATAATTTGCTATCATTGCTTCGTTTATTGAATACTGCGAATTTATTTGAGTTTGGAGATCTTCTTGGTTTTGCCTAAGATGGGATATAATGGTGTTATATTTCCTTTCATCCTCTGCATCTAAATTTCCTGTTACAAATTTGATCAAGGATCCTAAACCATCGATTAGTCCCCTTTTGGATCTCGTTTGATTTTTCGGAACGATGAAATTTTGTAGTTTTTGGTCTATTATTTGAAATGTAAAATTAATTGAGGTTATTAGCATATCTGATTTCTGCTTAGTAGAGGCGTCATTGCGCAATTCGTCTAAGACGTTATGGTAACCAATCCTAAATGAATCGATCCTTTCATGGAGTTCGTCCAATAAGTAGTAATGAGTTGAGGTCGACGTCGAAGGTCGGCGATGAAATGAGTTGTCCCTTTAAATCTGGATGAAAGCGAGCTGACCAATTAGCTCGGAAATTTTTCTTCAGCCTGCGTGAACGAAAAGAGTAAACTTTAGTTATAACGATGAATGATTTTTAGTTTACCGCCTTTGTGGTCTTCAGCGGGGTGTCTCTGTCTGCTTGTCTGCCTGGTTTGTCCTCTTCTTGAGCTCGGTTCCCGAAGCGTGTCCTCTTCAGCGATGTTCCTCGTGAATTTGGACGTTTTCGATATTCCCTCGAAATTTTGGGTCCGAACGACTGCGCCAGTTAAGTTCTCCTTAGGGACGAAGAAGTTTTTAAAAAGAAACTTTTAATTTTCCAACAAATAAAATTTAAATTACAAACGTTAGACAGGGACAGATACTGACGGCAAGACAGCTAAACGAGTACACACCGAGCTGAGCTCGAGAGGGGGTTTATGTAGGTTCGCATAGCCGGCATTTAGCGACTTAGTTTGCTGCGTTCGCATGGCTGGCAATGAGTCACCTTGTTTACGAACTGTTGCAGGTGGTTTCTTAGAATACTGTGTGTCATATCACTTCGTTAACCATTATTCACAATATAACTTATATATAAACAATGTTAACTTTATATAATATAAATCCATCTAAATGACGATTTACATATATATATTTATATAAAGAAAGGGGAAGGTCAGTGGAGGGGTTGGCCTGTAGCTGCGGCAGGAAGTACGAGGTACATGTCCATGACGTAGTTTGAACAGTCTTGAGCACTTACAATAGACACGCTCCTCGCAATGACATCCGGCAAATTATGTTCACCTCATTGAGCCAGAATCTTCCTTGCTTCGTTTTTTATTTTTGAAAACGCTTTTTCAACAGGATTGAGCATGGGTGAGTAAGGTGGCAAAACCTTTACCTCCATATCTGATTCAGCGAAAAACTGATTGACTATAGTAGAACGGTGCATTCTCGTGTTGTCCATAATTAGCAGGGTGCCGTCTATGGGATTTTGTAAATTCAGTTCCAGCTCTCGCAGAAACTCACGAAAAACGTCCGCAGTTGTGGTTCCAGAAGTTACAATTTTGGAATGCGCGACCTAAACGTTATTGAGAGCAACTATTAAAGAGGTATTGCATCCTCTTACCGTAGGAACAGTCACCACTGCTCTAGTTCCGGCTCGTGAACGTGCTTGACTGCGACGCATGTGCAGGTTGAACCCTGATTCGTCTATGAAAATGATTTTTTCTCTGTTAGGTGGAACAGATTCATTAAAAGTACGAGCGTACTGCCTCCTGAGCTGAATTGTGGTCTCACTATTCATCCTGTCAAGTTCTATAGACGCGTTTTTAAGCGTTATTTTCAAATGACGTAGGCCATTGCGCACTGTAGAATAACTTATTTCTATATTCTGTTCTGAAAGTTTGTGTTTTATCCCAGTGATAGTTATGCCAGGGTCCATCTCAACAGTTGCTTCAATTGCTGCCAGTACGTCGGGTGTTAGCAGTTTTGGCTTATTACCTCGTGGTCAGTTTTGCGGGAGCTCACAATCGCTCCTTCTGTATTCACGAAGGACGCTTTTTCCAGTGTTTACATTTAAACCTGATTTAATGGACACTTCCTTCACGGTATACCCTTCTTCGTGCAATCTCGTGCAATTTTTTTTCAAACGACACTTTCGCATACCTTCCGCGCCTCCTTCGAGTTGTGTTCCTAATAACAGGAGGTGAGTCACTATCACTACTGATTCGGCCAACCCTCCTTCTAGCAATACTCACCGAACTATTTGAATCGCTGTCGCTCATCATCACAATCACGTTCCTTACAAAACCAAAAAAAAAAAACCTATGAACACTGGTATGACTATAATTGACGGGTAGAGAAGGGTGACGCTACTCAGGGAAGGTCAAAGAAAGTTTGGCAGCCCACGGGGAAGTTATTGACCGTCCACAGACAAGGTATTGTTTTGGGGACTCGACTCATGTCCTCTGATCATGTTTAGTGCAGAGAATTAATTTAATGAAAGGTTCACTTGTATTTGTTAAAGATTTAATTCAGTTTGCGAAAAGTTTAATTCTAATTGCGAAAGGGTTAATTCTAATTGTGAAAAGGTTAATTCAGTTTGCTAAAAGGTTAATTCAGTTTGCTAAAGGTTTAATTCAGTTTGCTAATCCTATAAATGAAGTCTTTGTAAGAAATTTTTAAAACACGTTCGATATCGAAAATACTACAAATGAAGCATGTCTCTATAGTTTTTATACTCACATAAAATTACGAACTTGTGTATGTACAAGAGCTGTTGACAAATTTGGGTAAAGAAACACGAATGATAGATGGAACAATATCTACAGTGACACACCAAATAATTAAGCGCAAGGCTAACTCATATTGTGTTCCATTTATTTATACTGAATAAAATCTTCCATTGTAGTCACAGAATGATAACCACCGACCTTATTGGCTCATGTTCTTACCTCCATAATCAGAAATGGTATCAAACCGGGTAAAGGTTCCTTATCGATATTGAAAGTTTAGGTTCGGGCTTTGAAATATATCGATAGTCTAAATCGACTAAAATAAGTATCGAACCGGTTGATATTTGGATGCCTGCCGATGCTATTTTTGATCGATCCAAAAATATCGGCTGAACACGCCAATCCCTTTTCCCTTTCACTGCCACACATGAAACATTACGTCACGTTGTCACTGTGCGCCACAGCTGGATAATATTTATATTCACGGTACACAAATGTAGAGGTGTCCCGCAGTTGCGTTTTTTCCAAGTTCGAGTGAGCTCATTTTAATTTACTTATTACTAACTCTCGCTAAAGTTGATGAAACGTCTCGCATTTCTCGTCTGATTATGTTTAACGTGTTTATACATTTGATACATTTGTGCCTCGTCAGTCAATAATTTGTTGTCAGATTGGCCTGTCAACAACTGATGACAGTTGTGCCGTTTCGAATTGCAGACGGAATGGCATCGACTCGTCAGTTCTCAGTACAGCGGCGGTAAATTCGTTATAAACGGTTCAATTCAGAGGAAATAAAGACGTTATGGACCTCACGTCGACGACAACTGAAGTGACGACGGCCCTTATGGGGAGTCCAACTCGCTCGGAACAGTCTTTTGAAAATGTCGATTATTCCAGTATTAACTCCAAGGTAATAAATTACATCTTAAACTGAACTATGCTGAGTTTATGACGTGTATGCATAGGGTTAATTACGAATTCGTAACTTTATTATCCCCTCAGGAAGGTTTGTGTCATTGTTGATTCCTAAAAGTTTTTTGGTAATGTATTCTGACGGTTTTACGATCTTGTTTACAGACCTCGCTCATAAGCCCAACCTCGGAACAGTACGATCTTCTTTTAAAGAAGCTCAAAGAAATAGTTGAAGTTGGACGCGGAGAAACAATATTCGACATTGGTGTAGCAGATGGTTCGTACCACACAACTCAATCAAGTTGCACTTAGGAAATACTCTAATGAACGTGTTTCCCTCTTGGATTGTTGACGTACTTGACGCAATGTTACACCAGAGTTGTAAATCACTAGAAGACTGTCGCTGGATTGCTTCTTGTTCAGTAAAAAACTATTTCTAAGAAGTATTTCTCAAAGTAACGTCAATGTGGTCTTCTCACTGTTTGTATACAATGTACGAGCACGATGTCAGCTAATTTGAAATTGGATCAGTGGGAGTTTGAAGGTACATCGCCAAAAATTCCCTCTGCTTTCATGGTATTTCAAGTTATGCTATGTTATTTCAGTAGTTTTGAATCCCCATTTTAAGCTCGCTTTTTGCTTCTTCCTCAATGCAATTATTTTGTTAAAAGACGGAGGAGAGACAGGCTTGAAACCTGACGAATATGAAGCGTCAGTCGCTACTCTGCAGTCCCTTGCAGAAACGCTGGATGCTGACTGCGTGTTACTCAGGAATAGGAAGGGTGAACAGGGTATGACTGGACAATACCTCGTGAGGCGGCGAGTTGTAGAACAAGATTTTCTGGAAATTAGGTAAGCTGTGAAATATTGTTACATTTCTTTTAAACATTTTATTTAGCCTAAGATCTTTTTACTTTCCGCTACCCGAAAGGAAGGAAAGTATAGTAATCGGTCAAAAAAAAAATTTGGGTTTTCTTCAGATCTTTACGTTTCAGACCCTACTGAGTCTAAAAAACGCTGCAAATTATTACACAACGGTTTATTATTCGGATAATCAGCTTGACCTAGCATTAATGCTCCGAGACCCATCCTGTTCGATTCAGCATCGAAAAATATCATAATGAAACCCAAAAAAAGGCCGAAAAGAACTGAATCGTAATATTAAAATAAACAAAAAACACGAAAGTATCTAGAAAAAACTGAATTTTAATATGAAAACATGCACGCTAAATACTAATATCAAAATTTAACCAAAAATCTATGAAAAAAACATAATGAGAATGAAACGAAAGAATCTTAAAAAATTGAATCGTATTAAAACGAAAACGTCGGGAAATTGGAAGAGTAAGGCGAATGGGAGAGACCGGTCGGTCGTTGGGAGGGAAGCGAGCGGAGGTCGCACTCGCTCGCCTCGAGAGCGGTTGGTTTTTTTAATGAGACGGGCGGGGCGGAGGGAATTCAAACGACGAAACGCTTGTAGCTCCCGCGTGTACTGCGTTTCGTTAATTTTTAACCATTTTTGGCCCATTACAACCACGGGCTTCGTCCGATCGGATTGCCGAGATGGCGGGCACAACTAGATACCAAATCGGATTTTTGGGCGAAAGAACGAATTTTTAGACCACGTTAAAGGCACAAAACGGCCCGGACGGCGGACGGGGGACGGCGGACGGACATTGCAAATTTGGAATCTCCATGTCTTGAAACGTAAAGTATCAAATTTTGAGGGGGGGTTGTAAAAAATTTTTCGTGACCGAAAACATAGGGTTATTATTCAGAATGAATAATAAACCAAAACCTAATTTCGGAGCGTGTTCCGTGTGTGTGTCTGTAGTTCGATTTACGGGAGAACGGCTCATCCGATTGAGCTGGTTCTTTTTTTGTTTTGTTCGTTATTTTTTGTAGACACCAAAATAAGGTTATGGACGATTTCGGCCGATCGGAAGGGGGGGGGGATGGGGGACGAAAATGTACCAAAAACTAGGGGTTTTCGCATTTTTCTTGAAAACGGCTCTAAAGATTTTGATTAAACTTTCGAATTATGTTCCTAACTTTTCTTCTCCATACATATCTCCATGAAAATACGGTGAACGGAGATATGGGCCCCTGAAGCAAAAATAGGTTTTTTACGCTTTTTGGCAAAATGGCTTCAGCGATTTTCACCAAACTCACAGGGTGTTTTCAAATAGTTAATACCTACATATTGTTCTAAATAAATGTTCTTCTGACAGTCCATTGAACAGAGATAAAAATCAAAATGTGTGAAAGGAGATTTGTCGAATATTAATTTATCGGCATTCCAATTTTCTCTAAAACGGCTCTAACGTTTTCGATCAAACTTAGGGAGTAGTCTCAGCTAACTAGTCCCTACATTTTGTTCTCCATAAATGTTCCTGTAAAAATGCGTTGAACGAAGATATAGCGCCCGCCTATGTAGCTGGTGTTCGAACTTAAAGGGGTGGCGGAAAGTTGTGTGTTGCTACGCACCAGATATTTAATAAGTGTGTTTGCGTGGATGATTATGTGAAATTTTTACATCTTTAGGGAAGTGGTTTGATTGGCACCCTTACTGTTTAAGTGTAGGTTGTAACTGGTGCCATTGAGCTGGGATGAAGCTCTTCTCCTACCTCCTAGTTATGTTATATTAATGATCCTCCTGGGGGGATCTTGGGTTTCTTACCACCAGCTTTGGCCTAATGTACAGTAGGTTTGTGATAGTCGGCAACACCTCCCACTCCCCACTCAAGTGAAACTCCATTGTCTTTTGACACAGGACGAAGATGCTGTAAACAGTTCCACACACACATGGAACGACCATCTGGGGCTATTGAAGTTCAATTAGTAGTAGCTTCCGCCACTGCCAGAGTTATTAGCAAAGGTTTTGCCCTGAAATACTGAGGTGAAATGTAGGGTTAATCTTAAAGACACCAGCACTGTCACCATTCTTCTTTTAGGATTTGTCAGTGAACTGTAGCAAATCATTCGGACAGCGCTGACACTGTCTCACTGATGTAAAGGACGTTTAACGAGTGATTTCTAACTAGAACACACTTGTGTTAGCTGACATCACGGAAGAGTTCATTATTTGAAGGTGTCTCCACACACACAGTGTACTTGCTGCACAGGTTTTTTTGGAAGTAAGATGGAGGGGCTGGAGCTAGTGGCCCCATGAATTTACTTCTGCGTATTGATAACCAACTCATGGCAGTTTAGCACATTGCATCATTTTGGCCCTCTGGCCTCTCTGTGATGGCAGGATCTTTTTCCTCGTCCTCTTTACTCTTATTAGAATCATGCAGTGTGCTGCCATCTCCACACATCCTCCCATACTGTCCAGTCGTTGAGTAGTCTTTCCTCCGTGTCTTCATTCTTCATCACTGCAAAATACTGGCCTTGGATCATCCCAGTTACAGCGCTCTTCGTGAGGAAGACCACCTTACTTCAGTCGCACCAAGGATTCATACAGCTCTTTCCACTTGTCTGACTGAAGTGGATTAGGAGAACACTCATCACCACTAGCACTGCCTCCTGATAAACTTTGCAGTACGAGTAAGCGATGCAGAGGGTGCACCTCCTCTGCATCGCTGCCATTCACTTCCTATTGTAGGTCATGTTCAAAGTATCAGCTTACACTGCCTCCACATATAAGAGGATGGAGTGTAAATGCTTATTAACACCCGCCTTGTGCTTGCCCGTGGCCCAATATTATAGGCAATCAGATGGGAAAGGCCCCTTTGTTACAGTGGCTGCTTGCTGATCGCAGAAACGAAACGACTACTTGGTATCCACCATCACGCCCAAATATCAAACTGCTTCTCTTGTTGGGAACTCTGTGGTCTCTACACAAATGGGGAGGAACCTTACCTGGACTGAGTCCAGAGTGTGACCGTTAATTACTGCCACCACATCATCTGCGAACTCCACCTGGATCACATCGTTAGGCATCTCGAGATGAAGCGGGCCATCGTACGCCACATGGTGTCTCGTAGATATGTGTGCAATTCCACAGATTGCTTCTCATTACTTAGAGTATGCATTCAGGTACCCTCGAGGGTATCTAGTATGTCTTTTGCTGCATAGTTTGTGAAGTGAGGCTTTCAGCTCAATTGCGCTCCATGGAAGTCTTCACATTGAATCGATGTTTAATTATCTTAAGGCTCCAAAAAGAATGATTTTGTTCTTGAAGTCAGTCAGCGTTTCAGGTATTCATTTCTTCGCCGCCACACTTTTTGATGTCAACATTTCCCCACCACTCTATTCTACTGGTCTGTTTCCTTATTAAATGGCTGTTCTTGAACCCACTCTCTGCTCAACTCTTCCCAAGTTCCCAAGGTTCATACGTCGATTCTCATTCTGCCCAAGTCACCCGACCCGCTTCAGATCTATTTCTTCAATTTTCTCGTAGCTCCTGTTAAAATTTATTAATGACTAAATTGCCCTGCCCAGATCAAATGTTACAGTCCTATGTTTGATCGCGGGCATTGATACTCTTTTTTTCTACTTTATTCTTGTGATCAAATCACGTTGATTCGGCTCTCGACAAATTGAAATTCTCTTTTGCTTGTCATTCACCTTTCGTTTATGCTTAACAGTTGTGGTTTCCTCGACATTCCATACACTTCCTGTTGTCGGCAATAAGTTAAACTTGAGTGATCGCCGTGTAGAATCAACACTCTCCTTATGTATTTAGCTCATTGCGGACGATATTTATTTACAGGGTAGCTGTTGTTGGCAACGTCGACGCAGGAAAGTCTACGTTACTTGGCGTCCTGACTCACGGGGAACTTGACAATGGTAGAGGTCACGCGCGACAGAAATTGTTTAGGCACAAGCACGAAATGGAATCAGGCCGTACCAGCTCAGTCGGCAATGATATTCTCGGTTTTGACAGTCTAGGTAACGATTGAAGATATGGTCGTAGTTGAACATCCTCTAGTCAAGTTCAGAATTCTACTGCACAGTTTTACGAGTTCCGCTGTTTTAGAAAGCCTTTTCGTCGATTTTCGCAGGGAATGTCGTCAACAAACCAGAACATGGCTCTTTGGATTGGGTCAAAATATGTGAGCGTTCTTCGAAAGTGATAACTTTCATCGATCTGGCGGGGCATGAAAGGTACTTGAAAACGACGGTCTTCGGTATGACGGGGCACGCTCCTGATTTTGGAATGCTTATGGTAAGGGCAATGCGTGGGTTGCGTTTTGAAATATTTTGGCAAATCTCCATTTTGCAAAAAAATATGCGCTCGTTACAGGTTGGAGCCAATGCAGGGATCGTCGGGATGACAAAAGAGCATTTAGGATTGGCGTTAGCTTTGTCAGTTCCTGTTTTCGTCGTCGTCACCAAAATTGACATGTGCCCTCCGAACGTTCTCCAAGACACTCTGCGTCTCCTTTGCAAAGTGCTGAAATCTCCCGGGTGCCGGAAGGTTCCGTTGATGGTCAAAACGAAAGATGAAGTCATCATTTCTGCCACCAATTTTGTCTCTGAAAGGCAAGTGGAATTGTTAAGGATGTTTCTACGAGACGAAGTACTTTAGATGGTTTTAATGCTATTTAGACCGCGCAAACTGTGAAAATGTCTATCATACAAGTTCAGTTCAGAACCTAGATTGTCTTGCTACAGCTTTTCATACTGAATTATTTAAACTTAAAGACTTCACTTTAAAGAAAATACAATCATATGCTCTAACATTGGAGACCTGAGGACATCCCAAACCACAGTCCATTAGCTATTAGCTTTACGAAGTAGGAAGATTTAGGTTGGATTTGATCACTCTTACAGTGTCTTCTAGCGACCTACCCACATTTTGTTCTGAGTAATTATTTATGTATCTATGTGTTGAACGGAGGTATAAGCTACGATAGCTCAGAACACGAGATTTGTCAAGCATTAATTTATCGTTTTTCCAATTTTCTCAAAAACGGTTCTAACAATTGCGGTCAAACTTACGGAATACTCTGAACTACCTACATTTCGTTCTTTGTGAACTTTTTTAAGTGCTTTGAGAGCACATTTACAATTTGTGTTCCAAATTCCAGGCTATGCCCGATCTTCCAAGTGTCGAACGTCAATGGAGAAAATCTCGATCTACTGAAGATGTTTCTCAATTTGCTCACCACACGAATGACTTGTCACGACAACGAACCCGCGGAGTTTCAAATTGACGACACCTATTCCGTGCCGGTCAGTACTAGCGGTAAACGCCCTGAACGTTGTTCCGTGTTGAAGTAGCGCGCCATATTTTACGTATTTTGTGTCTGTACGCAGGGTGTTGGTACGGTTGTTTCCGGAACTTGTCTACGAGGAGTGATCCGACTTAATGACATGTTGATGCTCGGTCCTGACCCGCTTGGTCATTTTGTGCCCATCGCCGTCAAAAGTATTCACAGGAAGAGAATGGCCGTCCGACAAGTTAGCGCCTCTCAAACGGCGTCTTTTGCTTTGAAGAAGGTGAGTCGAAGGTGGTTCTGCGAAACTGACTCGTAATAAACTATTTCATATCTCCACTTACGCCTTGTATTGACCTGATGGATGAAGAAGTTTTTTTATAAGAGAGATCTAGAGACTGCCAGTCTGTGCTGTACTGTGCACCGCTCTCACAGTAATTTAATTAATTATTTTTTAAAGAAACAAAAGTGGTTACTATGACATGCTGTTGAAACTCATGTGGGAAAGTCTGAATACATTTTCGTTTTGTTTTTGGTACTTGTTGCAGATCAAACGCTCTCAGATAAGAAAGGGGATGGTCATGGTGTCTCCTTCTCTCAACCCCGCAGCTTGTTGGGAATTCGAAGGAGAAATTCTCGTTCTCCATCATCCAACCACAATCAGCTCAAGATACCAAGCGATGGGTAAGCATATGCCTCTTGTAATGTTGTTTCGTAGCCATTATCGCATTTATTCGGCTATGGATCCTGAGTTTGTTCCCAACAGAACTGAAAACGGAACAATTTAGAATTGCTTTGCTTTCGTGAATGTTGAACACGTCCCAAAATCGTTCAGAAGTGTTAGCCTTTAGCAAACAGGTACGAAGAAACTAAATTTTTACCTAACCATGGATGAGGTGTTTGAGGCAGTTGGGACAGCAAGGGCTTACTCACCCAAGAAGACAAATCAGACGTCGCATCAGAGATTTCAAGATGTGAGTGGGTCTCCCATGTTTTGCAACTGCTCAACTGTCACACAGCTAGTGGAATTGTTCTTCTGTATGACCCTTTCTCGACGATGGAGCTCCAGCGGTTGTTTTGTAAAATTGGACAAGGCTATTGAGTGTGATTTAGTTCCCTCAAATTTTTCAAGAATAAACCTGTTGAGTTTCATAAGGTGCTTCCCTCCTGCCACAACTATTTATTCAACAATGGCAAAGAAGAAATCTCCGGCATAGGACGCCACGATATATCAAGCAGAAATTACGGCGATAAATGTCTGTGTGTGGTTTGGAGATGTTTGAAGGGCAAAAATTACTGCGATAGCGAGATGCTGCGATCCAATAAACTGACATTCGTCAGGTTCGTGAACCATTGTCTTAACCCCTAGACCACGATCGCGATGGTGCCTTTAATGAGAGTCGATCGGTACAAGTGCACAAGAGATTCTGGCATAATGCTTCAAAGGTCATCTCAGCCTACACTTTCAAATCCAGGCTGAGATGGGAATGTCCTCAGGCGCTCAAACGATTCAGTGTTCATAATAGGCGTTCAGTTATTTGGATACAGGTTCAAAGAGGCCAATGCAATGAAAAGGCAGACTGCCTTTCAGAAAGGGGCACATAATCCCAACCCATCGAGCCCGAGCATCACATAGGAGCGACAAAAAGCCACCATGACCCAGCGAGGGACACAGGAAAACCACACCCATGGCATGGGCAGACATAACTGTGGGAGGCTCATTGCGCCTGCACAAGAGCAAAGGCATTGTTTAAACCCAGCAGGTGGGAACTAAGAGCGCTTACTAGCTTCCCTAGTGGGAAGATGGGCAAATCAAAAGCAGTTGAATGCAGATAGTGAGGCGAGGAGTACGAAATGGCTGAGCGCATCATATGTTTTAGCAGCCAGATGCTGCAAATACTTTTCCCAGGGGTTCACGGAACCCCAAACCATAGCAGAGTCTGTGGCGTTGGATGCTACAGAGACCTGTATGGGAAAATCGATCAAATCAAAAATACTTTCCTGGCGAAGCCTTTCAGATTTTGGAAGATGATTATTTGACGATAAATTTAGTTTTCTCCCTAATACGTATTTGGTACAGTTTTTTAGATCTGACAGTGGCCTAGGGGACAGTAATTAGAAGTTTTCTTTTCTATAAATGGCTATCAATTGAGTCACCAGGAAGTAAATCCGTGTAATTCGAGATGTCACAGCGTCAGTTTGAACGATAGATGGGAACCTCTGAAAACGTCTCTCAAAACTGGAGTGAAACAAGGTTGCATAATGAGCCCATTGCTCTTTTCCATATTAACAACCTTTTGCATCCATATCACCCTGTACTGTGGTGATCTAGGGAATTCGGACAGTGATCTTGAGACTTATCCCAAGGGAGATGGATTTGTGAAGACTGTGGACATGTTACATATTCAATAGTGCCAGAGGGAATGAGGTAGTGTCCATCGTGGTTTGGGATCTGTTGCAACTTGTTTCATTTGTTTTTTAAAACGTGTCCGTTACATGTCTGTTAATTCTATGTTTCAGTTCACTGTGGATCGATACGGCAAACTGCCTCGATATTGTCGATGTCACAAGAATGTCTGCGAACAGGGGACAAGGCCAAAGTTCATTTCCGGTTCATCAAACATCCCGAGTACTTGAAGCCGGGACAACGCCTCGTTTTCAGAGAGGGGCGTACGAAAGCGGTCGGAAACGTACTGCGGGTCATCCCTCAAACTGGGCTCATTGGAGCCTCAAACAAAGTCCACGTAAAACAGAACAAAATGCTACCGCAGTCACAAAATCAGGTAAAGTTTTTGTCGTAGACTTATTGATACAAGTGGACTCATGAGATGCTCGTTGTGCTCTCAGCACTTCAAATTGTGATGATTCTCGTATTAATCTGTTTAGTGGGGGGATGATGGATGCTGAGAGTCAGCTGAAGCTGTGGAGGGAGCTTGCTCCTATTTGCCCAGCTGTATCGCTGCTACCCACTGCCTCACCTCCTTGGGGCTGGTGTAGGGAGGATGGCTGGTCGGGGATTAAACCAGAGTTCGCTGCATCATGCTCTAATACACTCCACCACTGTGGAAGGTTTTGATTGGTGTTGTCTAATTGTTGCTTTGAAAATACATTCATGATCCTTGGGAAGAATGATAATTCAAGCAGTTCTTCAGTAGCGTCCTCAACATGGCCAAGCTCAACAAACAAACAAGAGTAAAATGTTAGCCCAAATACTTTCTACCTACTGCACTAATGAATCAAGGCGAGATCTGCTGCTAAAGTCTTCGACCTTGCCGTACAATTACAACCTGATGAGATTGACCGTTATCCGCCACTTATTGCATCATTGTCTGAATGCTGCCAGAACCGGCTGCAGCATACCTGTTGCTGCTAGGTCCCGCACAGTACTATTACGTACACCTATAATATACCAACGTATGATCCACTACTATACTACCAGACGCCTATCATCCCCAGTGCAAACCTACAAATATCTGGGTGTCATATTGGATCGCCGTTTAACTTTCAAAGCTCACATAACTCTTTTTCTCAACTGCATTAGCAGAACTAATCAGCTGAAATCGTTACTTAATACTCGATATCCTATTATAAATCCTCATCCGCCCGATCTGGACGTACGCCCTAGAAATCCCGAACTTGCTCCCGATCACAGCTCCGGCGCATAGAACAGCAGTAACACAACGCTTCGCAAAAAAGAATAGTTAACGCTCCACTGATGATACGCAACGAGACCTTTTACAATGATCTGCATATTGACCCTCCCTAAACGCCTCGCCCACAACAGTGACCATCATAATTCACTAGTCAACGAAGGGTTCCAACCCCCATCGCGGCGTCGACTCACTCGCCCGAGGCATATCGCTGACCTGCTGTGACTCCATGAACTCACACTTATGTTCTATTCTTAGTGCCTTTGGTTAAGCTCGGTTATCTGTCAATTCCGCATAAAAATCTACAGATTATGTAACATAATGCCGAGTATGTATGTGCCCACCATGTTTGGCTGTCCACCTAAAGTGTTAATTTAAGAACGAAAAATATCTGTTCCACAGAGGAATATTACAAATTTAATGGTCTCTTCAAATTCGAATTGAAAAAAATGAAGGGTTTGAGTGGCAACTATAAAGCTTTACAAACTCCCTAGTTCTGGCAGTTTTCGATGAGCCGCTTATGTTCACTTGCAGCGTGCGCTTATTTACAAAGCACATTCGTTGAGTTTTGCTACTGTAGAAAGCATGGATTGATCGGAGCGACGAATTCGCATTATAGTTTCGAACCTGAAACAAAACGACAGTCTGCTGTGGTAGCTGAGATTAAAAAAAAAACCCCACTGAAGTCAGTAATGTCGAGTTGCTGCAGATTTGTTTTAAATTACGAGGGCGTATGTCTGACGTGCAACAAAGATTATTATGAACCTATGAAAATGTTACGAACACGATTGGAACCTGTAGGGTCTGTGTGGAATGGAATGTGACGATAGACTGCACTCCTGAGAACGTCACATTTGTGAAGTCGGGCGATTGGAAGGGCACTAGGGCCTGCACGGGCTGTCGTAATAACACTATCGATCTATATTTTACATTATTCGCCCAGAAGGAACTGACATGTAACAAAACGTTTGGTTAAAACGACCTTGTGTGGTTATTTGCTTTATCCATCGTGAAAGTGTGCCAACGTGTCATTGATTTTCGTGCAGCAATATTCTTGTCTCGTTTTCTAAATCACGAGAGTGAAGTGCGGGCCCTCGACGCCTCATGTTACCACACTACACCTTTCTCTACATCATTTTTGGCTCACTGAGGTATGATGTTTGCCACTTGGTACTTCTGTGGTGTTGAAGTTAAGTACCAACTTGAACCAGTTTCAAGAGCGAAATTGTTGCGTGCCGCTCAACATTGCAGAAATAGGCTGAACGAATGTTGAATTGTTGGTTTACTTTTTATAAATTCGACATAATCAAATTCTGTAGGATTTTATTGTTGTAATGTTGACTTTTTCAGAACTCAAGTGCAGCAAATGTCCCGAAGACGATAGAAGGAGGTATAGAAAATGTTTATGAGAAACGCGACTCCTCAGTTCCCAAAGTCGGCATAGGCGGCGGACTCGGCGCTGGAGGAGCGAAGAAGGGAAGAAGCCGCCGGGGCGGGCGCGGTAGAAGCAGTGGCGCTGCCCCGCTCTCTGAACAGAACCCAGTTTCCCAACCAACCGCTCGTGTGCAGGCCTGAGACTCGACCAGGTAACGTGAATACATTTAATAGCCTTATTTTGTAACAAATCAAAATGTTTTTGGCATTTTTACGGATTCTCTCAGAATTTATTGATCCTGTCGCTACGTTTGTCATTAATGGTATCTTTTGAGCTCATTGAAGAACTGTAGTTGTGAATAAAACACTGTATTCCAATTAAATTAGGTACTACTTACTATGCTATACTTTCCCACACTGCAACGTGGGGTCGAACTTTATTAGCGATCAGAATTTTTCAACATTTCACCTTTAACTTTCCTTTCCTTCGTCAACACCGTTGAGAAGGTTCTCATTTGCCAGTATTCCGCACAATGCTTTTCATGGAATCGCAACGAAGCAGCTTATTGGGAACCCTCACCAGCACAACAGCCTCATCTCCAAAACCTTCCTCGGGTTCCAGCCACTATTCTAAAATCTTCCTGCCTAAAAAATTTTCGAGAACGATCTCAAAAAAAACGAGTTTGGGGAAATCACGCGGTTTTCGAAAAGGTCTTGTCATGGCAGCGCCTCTATCTGTGACAAACATCATGACTTGAACGTTCCCTCATCTCAATCAGTTCTGGCAGTCAACAACTTATATTCGTTACAAAATTACGCCTTTTGAGCCTTATAGAAACAATTGGGCGGCATTTTATAAGGAACGAAGGAATAAAATTACGTTTCTGTTGGCGAAGTGACTGTTCTCATAGGCATCCAATGAACTACTTTTTTTTACAACTCTGACTGTGCCTTTTTTTCGGATAAGCACTGCGGCCATGAATATCTGTCATTATGTTGCTAGTTTTGTTGCTATATCCTTTTTCATGCATCGTGGCAGTCATAGCGATGGTAACATAAATCGCCCTTCAAAAATCATTCTAGTGGGCCTCCGCACTATTGTGTCAGTGATGATGTTGAAGTCTGTAAAGGTACTCATTACTAGCCTGTGGCACCTGAGCTATTCCAAATCTAGTTAGTTTGTAAGCCTTGCCTAATATCTCAAGGGGAAGTAGGTCAAACATTTCCTTCATCGTACTGGTAGGTGTGGTTTTCATCACCCTTCCTATTAGTAAGCGCTGTAGCCTGTGCAATTTGTCAGGCTGCTACAGGTCTCTCTGATGGCAACTCTGTGCCACCATACGATCCACCCATATGAGATTATTTTCTTTCACAATGGTCGTAAAACCAGCTGGCCATTATTCAAGCTCCATGTTCTCCCAGGACAGTCCTACCACTCTGTACCACAAGCATACTATCTGCAAGCTTCTCCCATTAGGTCAAGTAGCACACTTTGCACCCTGCACTGAATGAGAACATGATCAGCATACTCTTGGCCCGTGGAACCTCGCCACAATCTCCCAAGAAGTGAGTCAATAACCAGGTTCGATAGGAACAAAGGTAGAACCCCTCGCAGTTCTTGCTTTCTGCGAGTAGCTGGCTGACTATTGACATCAAAACTAATCGATGCTATTTCAATGCTGCGTATGGAGGTGTTGTTGAAGGCCAATGTCCAGAAAGGTCTGTACAGCAATCTCTTTATTTCCTGTTGACCAGTTTCCTGATTGGTGTTTGCAATGGGGAGTATCATAATCTCATTGAGCGATTGACACGCTATCAGCCAGGAGTGCCAATCTCAAGATCCATCTCTCAAGTGCCCATTAAAGATCTCCAAAAAAATATGTCAGGCATATAGGTCTAAATGTCTTTCTATCTTCATACGAGTCCTTGCCAGATTTTGTTATGAAAGTAACTCGAACTTACCTCAAACCCAGAGGTATATAATACCACACTATTCCTAAATAGCAACAGCCAGCTCGCTCTATTCCCTTCTGTAGCAGTACAGGGTAGATCCCATCAAATCAAGGCGACTCTGCTTGCTGTGTCTTGGGGTAACGATTTCCCAAGAATGCTCCTAGTCTGGCGTTCAAGTTCGCCTCACCCGCGTCCATCAATGACGCTGGGTCGATTCTACAGGCAGAAAAATGAGTCACAATGTGTGACAATCCAAGGTGTCTCCATCAGGCCCCGTAATGGCGCCTACTGCTCGGCGCGTATTCCGTTTTGAGGGCACTGTACTCCTCGCTCTCTTTCGGTTGTTCTGAATTTTTTGGCAAAAACCACTCCACGCCTCCTGCTTTGCCTTAATTCGTTATGTGCTCTTGTAGAATTCCCACCCTCCTGCTCTGTTGAAGAGTCTCCTAATTCTGGCAATTCTAGCAGCCTAACAGCAGGTCATTTTAGGCTTTAAACCCGGGCCCCGCATATTCTTGTACACATCCACACAACCATCGTCGCTATCTACGCTATCCATCGTATTCTTTTCAGGTAGCCATTGAACCATTCTTCTCAATTCATTAGTATTAAATTCTCGTTTCAGGGACGCTCTCGACTGTGAAGCCGAAGAGCGAACGCCGCCTTCTGAAACTGAACCAGAAACTGAGTGCGAAGAATTTTGTACGGGTCCTGATTTTAAATAATTACATTGAGATAACTATTTTTTTGAAACTCGAAGCGTTGATTATTTTATAGTCCCCCCCCCCCATCCCTTTACTTGCTGCAATTACAGTCTATACATAACTCTTAAAGATGTTAGCCGTAAGAGAATTTAAGCCCTATTTGTTGATCGGGGGAGGTTTTGCTGTTCACTGACGTAGGCGGTAATTTGGCTTTTCTCTGCCTTTTTTTAAAAATACTTTTTTCAATCTACGCTGTAAATTAGTGTTCCTTAAGGTCCAACAACCTTTTTTGTCGAGCAGGTTGTTGGAAACCTGTTGCGCGAATCTTGATGTTCTCTGAAATGTTAAATAAATCGTAACAGATTTATCTTGAATTGTGTGCTTTTTAACAACCTGAATTGTTATCCAGGCTAACTAACATTCTGTCTGGGAGTGTCTATATAACACTTTCATCTATACTTTTTTTTCTGTTCTGCATTACATCATTGCTGGAGCAAATGGTCAGTCAGGGAATCAGTAAATTATTCTCTGAAAGAAATTGTGAAATTTGTCGAGCTTTTAATTTGCCTTCGTCCTCTTCTTGAGGATCATTAGTTTTCTCTCTCCTTCCTTTGATCGCGAAGGAGTAAGTTACGAGGGGATTACGGTTTTGGGGAGTTACTAAAAATTAATTAAATTTAAATTAAACCTGTGAGCATGCGTACATTGTTATTTGAGCCAAAGAAATGCAACCTGGAATACACAACAATTATCACACTTTATCTTTATAGGGGTGTTTATTTGGTGAGGGAGCTGTGGTCCTTTGCCCTATAATTTCCCACTAGCTGTTTGGCTTTACCTTAGCGCGGTAGTCGTTCTATTCTCCAGACTAGCGGTGCCCGTTTGCCGAATAGGGTCACGCAAACTCCCAGACAGTTGGACAGAATGAGGCAGGGACGAGCAAGAAGGGCCAAGGAACCTCTCCACATTCTCCCTGCTTGGGGTACTTCGTGAGAGCCAGGAATCCTTTACATTTTCCCCTTCCTTAGCCCAATCTTTTTGTCCCTGGGGAGTGTAGGATATTCAGGGCTCCCTTCACCCCCCCCCCTTATTTATTATTTTATTGTGAGAGGCGTTTTGGCTCCACAGGGGTGTCTAACTCATATCGCACATGAGGTCTGCAGGACCAATGGTCCAGTATGTCAATGGCCTGGCACATTTCACCCATTGGGTTAGAATTAACTATTAAATCGTTGAGTTTCATCATCATGAACTTCACTGCCCAGCTCTCAGGCTGCCTTCACATCAACTACAAGGAAGAACAGAAACAACAGCAGTAGGAGATCCAACACAAATCGGCATTTAATTCAATCGTTTTCCATTCAATCGCAACAAGACCATTGAGTGTTTTAAAAAGTAGTTTTGACACTTGCCGCTCCGTAAACAAAAGTCCGATGCATGTAAGCAAAATGAACAAAAATCAAAAACAGAACATGGAATACTGCAACCACACTGCACACCAGGAGTCTGGCAATAGGTTTAGGTATTGTGAAGAGAAAGACCAAAATGAGGCGAAGGCAGCTGGGCCCACACAATACCAGCGCGATCGTGAAGAAGAAGAAGTAAGAAGTTTGGATGTTGAAGATGAAGCAGAAGAGCAAAGTGAAGGCATGGCCGTAAAGGCCGTACCCTAAAAGAGCTATGACTTCAGACAATGTTATATCTGAACTGCCCATTTTCGCCAAGAAAATACATACCATAGGCATAGCCAGACAATAGTAAGACAAGGCAAGAACCGGAGGAATTGTCATTATTGCCAGAGGGTGTTTGTCGGAATGTCCAATTTCCAGAAGCGTCCAAAGTAATATTACAGCAATACAAGGTCCAGAAAAGTCGACGTAAACTTGTCGCGATTTGCTTCCAAATATCGGGGGTATGAAAGAGGACATAATTCTTTTGGGTAATTTTGCGGGAGACACTTTGAAATGGTCGACTATTTGACAACAATCTGCGTCGTTGGAACCCTGACCAAATCTTTCATACTTAGGCCCCTCGTACCCGTCGCTTCCTTCAATAAATATAACCGAATGCGGCTTCATTACGATCTCTCTTTCAATTACTTTTCGCCTTCTTTTCGAGGTTCTCCGCCACTTTCTTCAAATTCTCTTCAAATTTGCTGGCGATATTTTTCAAATTATCGTTCGAAAGGGCCTCTTCTGGTTTGATCGTTCGAGCTTTGTGGAGGAAGAACACGGCCCACTTTGCGGCTCGTCGAAACGGGTAAGAATCTGCCAATTTGTCGATGATACGATCGTTCATCAAAAACCTGAATATGAATTTGAGGACCATCTCAGTTTTTGGGAATGTTGAATGCGCACATAGTTCGATATTTCAGTAGCAGTTCTCGTTTGAGCCGAAGCTGCTTTCTCAGTCCTTCGAGTTTCTCGATTTGCTGCTCTTTGTTGTGCTCGACTCCGGGGAGACGTTTAATCTGAAAATGAAGTTAACGTTTGAATGAGTTGTGGGTAGTTCACGCAAGTTGGGTGAAATGGAAATTGGTTGCCTGCGATGTAAGCGCAATACTCAAGAGGAACGATAAATAGTTGAAATGGCATAACACACGGCTCACAAGAAGAAACCAGATAAATCCGAATACAAGTAGATGAGGGACCACTATACTACCCAAATCCTGCTCTAAGGGAACAGGAATCTGAGTGCAGAAAGAAGGAAGTGTAAAGAAGTTTCATTATAGAATGACCTTCAGCTGAGATTGCAAATAGCATGGTCCTTGATTCTATCAGCAACCACCATATGAACCACTGGCACTGCCATATTTTTCATAAATTTTCAACGAAATCTCACCTTTTCCTCGTGATTGTTCCTGTTTCAACTTTGACAAACTTAATTTCCTGTTAAGTTAATTATTTTTGCTTATTACTTCTTTTGGAGCTGCATAGGTCATTAAATTTAAAATCCAGTTCACACTCAAACACTTGAAACAACACAAACAGACAGAACTGAATTATTTTCCGTTAAAACTGATACGTTGGTGTCTGATCAATTCAAATTCTCAAGTTTGAGTATCAGACACAGAAACTCCAAGATGGGATCAACGAGCTAGTATGTCCCTGCACATGTTAATCAAGAAGGCGGCGCAACCAGATGAAACTCTCCAACCCATACCACTAAGTGATTTATTGGACATCAGGAAATGAGGGGAGAAGCTTAAAATAATGATCCTCAGACATGACAGCCGAGTGCTTATCGATTAAAAATGAGACGGCACACTACGTTATGTCAAAGCACTGAGGAAAGATATCTGACCATCTATAAGTTGGCTGGGCTTAGAACGCGAACCAAACCAGGGTATCCACAGAGCCAGTGAAAGAAGAACAAGTTCTAACTTCTTATCAGTGCTCTGCTGTCACATGGCAGATTCTGAAACTGCCTGTTCTGGTTCGGGAAATATGGGGCCAACGATAAAACAGAAATGACCCACACACCAATCGAATGCTATTCAATTCCAAGAGTACTGTACTCAACGCACCCGCAAACTACGAATCAACAACCGCTGTTTCCACGTTATTCTGAGGAGTGTCTCAGAGCCAAAACGCGTGACTTGGCATTTAACGTAGTTTATTCGGATAAATCTGAACCTGAACTCCGTCGTTGGCAGTAATGAGGAGCGTGGCACTGTTCTCAATTTTAGAATGACTCGTTCTAATTCAAACTTGAACGCTCTTTGCAAACAACCATTTTCGCAAAGTATTCATCAACTGACTTACCTGATCTTTAGCAAGTTCCAATTTCTTGTTGAGTTCGACCACTTTTTGACTTATATCTTGGGACGCGCTCGGAGGTTTCTGACTAGAATCGGATGTTTCTCTCTCGAGACTGCGAAAAAAAATTATGGTTATTGGCTAATCACAGAGCGCAACCTAAATATAGAAATCAAAAACTAAAGATCAGCTGAGTTGAGGGTGAAAACTCACCCTCTGACGATTTCGTAGATAATCGACAAAAAGTCGACGTCGATATCTTCAACGCTGACTGTCGTCGGAGCTTCGGCAGCCGGCGGCTGATTATCGGCAGAGTGCTCCATTTTTTGAGCCCATAATCGGCGAAATGATGATATTAAATAAGAACGCACAATTGAAACGCTAAAGAAAACAAAAACTCATTTACAAAAAATTATTAGGAACAAGTAGCTGAAACCTTCAGTGGGGCGAATCAAACGGCTGTTTCTTCTTCTTCGTAGTGTTTATTTCACGCCGATAACACGCAAAAGGTAAACAATGACAATGAGCATCTTTAGATGACGAAAACGTATAGGATATTATTTTTTGAAGTGCGTACGTATTGAATAATAAAAAAGTGAACATCACACGTCAACGTCTAGAATTCGAGGGATTCGTTGCAGAAAATTAAGAATAGTATAAGGCTAAAGGCTAAAATGTGAACAGTAGCGTTAGAACAATCAAGGGATCCCGGAACTCGTACACAAAATGGCCGATTGACAACTTCAAATTCGGAACTCCCCGTTATTTCGTCAACATTTCTAGTTAAATTTTTCATTAATATTACATTGCTTGCCATTAATGCGCCCGATAATGCCACAACTGTGAGTCAATAATTTTAATCGGACGGTTATTACGATGTGAAATTCGCCGATTTGTTCGGGTGCTTCGTAGTCTGGCGTTGACTTTTGACAGCTATAGAACTTCTTTAACGGCGATCGACTCGAAAAATGGGAGCGTTCGCGAGCCGACAAAACGCCGGTGTCGAGGAGATCGACGTGTCATCAAATCACGCGTACAAATACCCGCCGAAATCAGGTGAGTTCAAAGTTAACGTCTGTTCGGTTCGGGTGTTCATTTCTATGTGAGATGTCCACCTGCAGTTTTGCTGTCGCCTAGTCTCTAGTTTTGTGAAAACTTGAGAATTAGTCGTTAACGTCAATTGCGTGTGCCCTGTCTCTTGCGCGTTTTGTCCTTAATGTTCATTACGAGGCCACGTACAATTTAAGTCATCGTGTCTTCCCGGGCTGGTGGCGCACTGTGGGCCAGCGCTTCGATGTAGACATCTTCGGGAGTGAAACAGACTCACCTAGCGTATACGTTGACTTGAACTAGTGGACCTAGGCAAGCAAAGTTATATTAAGGCTTTGGATTCTTGTAATTGACACATTGGTGAAAAATGGGAGGGGTGCGTTTGTTCTTTCTAGTTGCACTAGAACGGACGTATCATCACGTTAATGTCATGTCGATTACTCCACTTCAACTGGCTCTGATTGTTATGCTTCTCGTTCTCAACTCTTCTCTGTGTACGAAAAAACCGTCTATCAGACTCACTAACTCTTTCCTGTTATTGTCCTGATGAGAGGTCAGGTTTGGCCTGGCGGCTCCAAATGGGTTTCTCAGCTCACAGGTGACTAGTGTCAGGACAGTGTACATAGAACATTTTAGCCAATGTATTGTACTGGATGCAGTGAGGGTATTGGTAACTCGAGGAGCACCATCGTTATTGGTGATTATGGAGAGAGTCGCATATTAAGGGATATTAATCTGATGTGTAAGATAAGGCCTTTGACTGACGATTGAAGTGAAGATCTATCAACAATTGCAAGTGCCATTTGATCTGTAGCCTCAAATTTTATTAAAATGTTTATTTCGACTGACAATCAAACGTGGGGAACACCCATTACTACAGGGCAGCTAAGTAATAGTGAAGTACCAAGTAATTTTTTGGCATATGGCACAACATCTCATCTGAGCTCTTGTCATGTAAGTGCTTGCTAATTATGCCAATTTTTTGTTTTTCGCTGTATAAAGTTTAGTTCAGTTTTACCAGGATTAAATAAACTGTGAAAAACACATGGTTTCTTTGCTAGACCAGTAAAAATCACTAAATGTACACGGGATTGAGGAAAGTTGCATGATGCGTTGTCCAGATATTTTTATATAACGTGAAGTTGTGTAATTATTTTATTAGTTTGAACATTAATTAATTTTTCGTATTCCAGGGAACTATTTTGGAAGCCATTTCATAATGGGAGGAGAGCGGTTTGACACCCCTCAACCAGAAGCTTATTTGTTTGGTGAAAACGCTGATCTCAACTTTTTGGGATGTCGACCTACTCCAGTGAGTTCTACAATTTTTAAATAGGAAATTAGAAATATGTCTTTGTACGTTCGCTTTTTCGACAAAAATATATTAGGACGAAGTACACTGTATGTTCATTTGAGAGTTTTAGCGAATCCTCAGAAAATCCAAAGTTTCGTTCAATGAGGTTGTCCTCTCCAGGAGCAGCGGCTAATAGGCGAGAGGGTGATGTACCGCGTGACTCCCATTGTAGGCACTCCAGTGATCTTATTCTTGTGGTCAAAGACAAAGATTCATATTCTGAGGAGGGATAGGAGAGGGGGTCGGGATTGTTGTACTTTTTTCGTGAGTCAGTGGTTCCCAACACTCCCCTCGTAACAAATGGTGTCAGGAGTTCCAAACCCACATGCTCCAGGAGGGCAGAGAGACATTAAGGAGAGCAACTAATGAGACCGATTCACAGGTCTGAGATTCGCTGATGCAATGTGAATTTCTAGCAAGCTGAAGAAGTGGCACGCCTAATACAATGCCCCCAGCGCAGTTTCATTACATACTGTTTACACCGCATGAGGAATTGTCTGACTGGGCGAGGTTTCCAATTAGGAAAAGAGTAGGTAGGTAGATGATTTCTTTCCATCACAGAGGTTGCTACACTCCAACGTCACAGCTCGAGATGTGGCAACCATCTCACTTAGTTAGTCCTACTGTTGCTCTTATGTGGTGGTTGGACGAGGTTCACGATCAACTAAAGGTATTTAGTACACATCATCAACCCCTGTGAAGAACATTATTAGCTACTACTATATAGCAACGACTTTTATCAGCGTTAATGGCCAGAGCTGGAGACTAACGAGGTCGCAGCATTGCTGTGCTCCATCGACATCCAAACTTTCATTGTTGTTTTGCTAACGATCGTTTATATTTTTATTTCAGTTCCCGTATCCTCCTCCTCAGGCCAATGAACCGACGAAGACTCTCAAAACGTTAGTTAACATAAGAAAAGAGTCACTGCGACTAGTGAGAGCCCATCCTGTCACTCAAAAAGGCGACAGCGACACCCCCGTCAAAACCCCATCTCAGTACAACATTGAATTCATTTTTGATTGCGACGCCCGAACTTCAATCACCATTTATTACTTCGCCTCGGAGGAAATAATCAGCAACGGATTGGTGTCAGTAGTCCTCATATTTGTCAAAACATTTTACTTTTGTACGAGCGATAAAATTACTCGACAATTCATTTCGATCTTGCAGGTATTCGTCGAAAGATCCAACTCTGACGTCAGAAACGTTCCATTATCAAAAAGGTGCTAATCAGTTGTTCTCGCAGCCTTCGCATGTATTTGATCCTAGCAAGTATTCTGAAGAAGAGTTGGCTTATCATCCGGATAAAGAGATTATGCCTATTGCTGTGCATTGTGTCGCCCAGGAAGGGCCTGATGGTAATTATTGACTGATTTGTTACAAATTATGTATAGCTTTTAGTGGGTTGTAGAGGGGGAGGATAGCACAGTTATCCTGGGTCGATATTTTAAGGAGACTTTCATAGTGTAGAGGTAATTGCGTGAGAGGAACTTCATTCTATTAATTTTAATGAATTAATAGAAGCTGTATTGCTTTGCACTATCGACTCCCTCCCTGCTAATACCTTGCATAATAGGCAGTGCAACACATTCAAAAAGCTTCCCGTTTGTCTTGCTCCATTTCTATTCTTCGAGATAGAACCAGGGAATGCTTTTTAAGCGGGGTATGCCTGAGTTGATGCTACACAGTCATAGCTTGGCAACCTTCTAGGTGCTAGGCCTTAGATTGAGGACTGAAGTTTAATTGGGAAAACGGAGGGGAGGGAGAATAGTTGGGAGGGAAAGGTTTAATTGAAATCAGGAGGGGGTCGCCTGTGGTGCTAGATAATAACTTACCGTGTTACTCCTGCCATTCCCCAAAGAATAACATTTTGTATTACCGTCTTATTATCTGGAGTTGTTCACACACATTTTGATCAAAATTGTCAGAGCACTTTTTGAGAAGTATTTTGTATTTTGATTAATCTATAGCTGCAGTTCTTTTTGATCGATTTCTCTCATAATTGGCATACCATGTTGATGTGCAGGTTAACTACTGTTTGTGCGTGAACTGGTTTAAAAAATAAAGCTTAAAATTCACAGACCCGAAATTAGTAGTATACCACTTAAATTAAATAAAGACTTCTTGGGAATGAAACAAACAAAACGTGTGGAGCTCCAACAGGGAAAATAAAAATACCTGATTAATAAGAAAACACAAAGTTCAATGGCCAGTCGAAATCACGTGAGACGCTCGTACAACATAAAGCTCATTGTGCAGTTCATTCTGTCTTAACTCGATCTGAAGTGGTGGAAATTATTTCATAATGTGGAGGAAAAGTTGATTTTGACGAATGAGTTGAATGACATTTGAGCAGAATGAGTAGTGAATTGAATGAGGTCCTCTTGTTCTACTCTGTAACTCATAAAGTCGTCCTGAATACAAATTATGTGAGATGATCCAGTACCCGTAGCAGTTTAATTAGGATCAAGCGAGAATACGACATTCGAAGAACCTAAAGCGGATTTCACGGAGATAATGCCAATGACTCTAATCATAGAATGAAAGAAGATCCGTAGCAATCCGATAGGACTTGAGGTACGAACAACAAGCTGTATCAGGGTAAGCAGTTTGAAGGCCACTCCAGTAGGTCGAAGTGGGGCTAGTGATTGAGCGAGCGTCTGTTGGTTGGGATGAGTCAGAATAGTGAAGAAGAAGTGAGCAGAGCTGTGGAGAGGCTGACGAGCACTGAGATCAAACTTCCAACCCCAATTGTTGGCGTAAACAACTACTGATGCTCTCTCAATCGCATTCAAAGCTCACTTTAAATGGGAGGAGGCACCCAAAAAAGGAAACTAAATGAATAATAATTAAGAAAATGGGGAGGGTAGCCAGACTGCCCTATGCCGCTTCTAGGGATAAAAGGATTGGGAGGAGGAAGGAAAGGATGGTAAGCGGATGTCCCACTGTAGAACGACCACCAGTTGAGATTTGACTGGAGCAACTAAATCCTGGCCACTCACCTACGATGCTACATGGACATCCTGGATCTCTGAAGACTGGTGTGGACCAGCAGTAATGATTTCAGGCCTCGGTAATGACAACCTAGTAGGTCTGCGCCCTCTCCATTTCCGAGCCCTCAGATGACAATGCACCAGCAACTCGCTAGCAGACCACGTCATGAAAGGGTTTTAAGTCTGCACTACATGATTCAGTGACTCAAACTGGTTGCAATAAACACCCACAACGTTTCAATCTTGGCCTTATCGCTGTAGACTGTGATGGCTCACAAATTATGTGAATGTGCTGGCAATCCCTTCCAATCCAAGACCAACTATATGTGCGACACATGAACCAGAGGCCTCAAAGGAAGCAGGTACTTACAGCTCAAGAACAGAATAGTGGTAAAGGAGAGATGGAAGAGCAAGTCCTCTAGATCGAACTGGAGCATAAATGTACGTGGTTGGGACGAACTGTGGGATGCCTAGCTGAGCATGTACAGCTGTTCATTCTGTCAAGACTTACCAGCTTACGGACAACGAATAAAACCAGTCGATAAGTCAATCTTGGGAGCAAATAAGAGAAAGAGAAGCAACCTCTGCTGTGGCTTCAGTAGAACCTTGGCAACTTTCTAAAGATAATCGCCATGGTCTAATTGGCTTCTGCTGGGGTGGTTGCGTAGAGAAACTTGATCCCAAGGTACCCAAGAGACCGAGTCACACTTCTCACTATTCTCCCCACTCAACACATGCCAAGCTGCTCTACAAAGGCTTGGTACCTGGGAGTAGGACACAAAGGCTAATGAGCCCACCCACGCACCCAGATCAAACCCTTGATACTTGGGGGGTCTCCTCTTGAATGCCACACTGTAGGGCCGTCATATCCTCACAGTACAAAATGCTCACATAATGAAAAGTCGACCGACCAAGACCCCCAACACAGAGGCAATCGGCCTAAGCCTGGCACACACACAATCACTATAGTCCCAAATCGTATTTATTGCACTCAGTAAAACAAACATCTGAAGACAACGCAACTTATTTTCTGCCAATTGTATAACTTTCCTTCCTACTTCGTAGAGCCAAGGAAACTATAACGAGAGCAGTTGAATGGTGTATAACTCCTAGTTTTGTTAAGCCCTGAAGGTAAGCTGTTGATGTAAGGCGCCCAATACATAAGAGACACTGCATTACTTTGCACCTTCATCTCCTGTTTCCATCACATTGTACCATTACATACTGCTTTTTTTTTCATTTTCAGATTCCAAGCAGTCGCACACGTGCATTTCTGTGGTTGAGAAACATTCAGATGGCACGTACGTTCTCAAGGCTCTGAAACAGAAGCTGTTTGTCGACGGGTTGTGTTACCTTTTGCAGGAAATTTATGGTATTGAGAATAAGAACGTGGAAAACCTGAAGGTTAGTAGCGTCTCAACTATACTATTTTGCGTATGAAGTGTTACTTAAAGACTTAAAGGGACACAACTTACACTTCTTTCACATACATGACACACTGGGAACCCCCTACCTTGAGCTGGGATTGCAGAACACACCCCCTGCAGGAAGGGGGACAGAATTCTCCTGCCGTATCCCCTGCGTGGCCGTAAAAGTCAGCCTTAAGGGGGCTTAAAGCTCACGACACTGACATACACAACATATTCCCGATACAAAATACACTGCAATGGCTCACGTGGCAGAACACATTGACTTAAAACACTCATAATGAGCGAAAGATAGTCCTGGAAGTAGCTCACTAACATCTACGAGCGATCCCCTATATAGGTGCGGCCTTCGGAATGAGGAGGGGGAAAAACCAGGTTTGAGCGTTCCTGGGGTGGCTGATAGCGCGTGTCCTGCTCACCACAACACCAGTGGCTGAGGGCTGACTCTGAGCAGCAGCTGAAAACTCCCTCATGCGTCTTAGTCCCAGGAGGTGGCCGGACTGGCAGCTGCGGCGCATGTGGGGGCCTCCCTTTGACCCTCAACGGACCAGCAAAAGGGGCTAGAATCAATATGCCTGAGGGGGAGCTTCCAGGACACTGCTTCGAGCACCTCTCGCTCATACCACTAACATACACAACAAATGAACTCACAAGGGTACACTACATCAGTCTGCTTTTTTAATCCCCCCCCCCCTCCAAATTAGTTAAACGAATATGACAAAGTCAATTAAAACAACAGCAGGTAATAAAAATGCCACCTGCGCCTACTCCTCGGGCTCGCCAAGCTCGACCCCTCCCTCTTCGGAGGATGAACAACCTACTCGTCGTCCAAACAAAAAAGGGTGGAAAGAACCAGGCAAACTGCCTTCATCTCCCCTCCCCCCCCCATAGTAGCCCGGGCAACCTGGCTACTACAAGTACTAGACACCCTGTGGACCCCAACCTGTTGGACATGGAGCAGATTTGTGCGTATGTCCAAATTATCCACGGCCAGCTGAAAGTTAACTGTAGTTATCATTGTGATCAAAACACCAAATTTTTTTCTCAAAAACGGCTCTAACGGTTTTGATTCCTTTTTTTATATTGATAGCTCTCAATAAGGTAATTATACCATAAAATTCCCATTCGTGGGAAAATGACGAGAGCAGCACAATAAATTATCAAAATTTTTAGCGCGGTTTTGGTTTATTATTCATTCTGAATAATAACCCTATGTTTTCGGTCACCCTATGTTTTCGGTCGAAAAATTTACAACCCCCCCTCAAAATTTGATACTTTACGTTTCAAGACATGGAGATTCCAAATTTGCAATGTCCGTCCGCCATCCCCCGTCCGCCGTCCGGGCCGTTTTGTGCCTTTAACGTGGTCTAAAAAATTCGTTCTTTCGCCCAAAAATCCGATTTGGTATCTAGTTGTGCCCGCCATCTCGGCAATCCGATCGGACGTGGTTGTAATGGGAAAAAAACGGTTAAAAAAATTAACGAAACGCTGTACAACGCGGGAGCTACAGCGTTTCGTCGTTTGAATTCCCTCCCACCCCGCCCGTCTCATTAAAAAAGCAACCGCTCTCGAGGCTCGTTTCTCTCCCAACGACGCCGCCTCTCCCCTTTCGCCTTTCGCTTCGCGCGCCCCTGTTCCAATTTCCCCGACGTTTTGGTTTTAATACGATTCAATTTTTTTAGATTCTTTCGTTTCATTCTCATTTTGGTTTGTTTCATAGATTTTTGGTTAAATTTTGATATTAGTATTTAGCGTGCGTGTTTTCATATTAAAATTTAGTTTTTTCTAGATACTTTCGTTTTTTCTTTGTTTATTTTAATATTACGATTCAGTTCTTTTCGACCTTTTTTTGGGTTTCATTATGATATTTTTCGATGCTGAATCGAACAGGATGGATCTCGGAGCATTAATGCTAGGTCAAGCTGATTATCCGAATAATAAACCGTTGTGTCATAATTTGCAGGGGTTTTTCCTTATGAACTCCGCTGGAATGTTAGAAAGTGAATTGACGTAGAGCTAATTTCGAGAAATGGATTGGTGGATGGTGATTAGGGGGACTGGAAGCTATCCTGAAAAGTCCTTTTCCCAAGATTCTGGGTACAAGACGAATGACTCACATTCAATTGGAATCGAACTGAGGTGCATAATGTAGGAACGTTAGGGAGACCTAGGTGTAGGGGTAATGATGGCTGCCAGTTAGCGCAATGTATCACATTTCGCGCTTGCCTGAAATCAACTCAAAACGTAGGAAACATCGAATTGCGTGATGGTGGAGAGCGTTGGCTCCTTCGCGCATCTTGAGGGTCGTCTGAATTGCCTTTCAGCACATTTTGTGGTGACTAACCAACTTCGCAAATGAGCGCGGTGAGGAAAGGATTTGCATGTGCTAGCAGCGATTCAAGCTGCCTTACTCCAAGTGCGCTGATCCCCCCCCCCCCTTAAGCGCTTTTGCTTGAAGTTAATTACATTTATTGTCACTTTTGCAGGCCAACAGCGACGTAGAAACTGAAGACAACGGTTCAGAATGCGTTATTTGTATGTGCGAAGTGAGGGACACTTTGATACTTCCTTGCCGTCATCTTTGCCTTTGCAATTCGTGCGCTGACTCGCTTCGCTATCAAGCCAACAATTGCCCGATCTGTCGAGCGCCTTTTCGAGCGTTACTGCAAATTAGAGCGTTGCAAAAATCCAACTCGACCATTCCAAGTATACCGACTGACGTAAGTAGTTACCCATTGCTATACATTTGTTGTCAATTGAAGGGATATTTTATGAATACTAATTATAAATATAGAGAATTTCGGGAGACAAATTATCGAGACGACAAAACGAGAAAGCGACCTCAGTAATTTTTATACGCTACAGCCGTATTTGCCTAATTTGCTCTGTGTTGTGTTAGTTACATTCTGAATGCCGACCACTCAGCAAGGCGTATTGATCCTCCACTCATGTGAGGTTTTCATTCAAAACTTATCTGTACGTCAAGACCAATGAGCTAAAGTGTTAATTCGTGCATGTAGGGGAGCTGTGAAAACATACCTGCTGGTTACGAAGGCGTTTCTTTGATAGAAGCCCTGAACGGTCCCACGACAATCAGGCCGCCTCCCTCACTCCGTAAGGATTCTTTGGAAGACCCTGACAACGACGCCTCTCCCCCTCATCATACGAGCCGGTTAGCTCACCTTCAAATACGTCAGTTCTTATTGTCGATTCAGTCGCTTGACGATATCGTTATTATTTCCAGCCATTCGAGCATTGATCGATCATCTAAGGCCATCAACAGCCCTGAATATGAAAGGGAAATGTCGTGCTCTACACCAGAGGTTAGTGTCATTGATGTAAAATATGCGATGAGCAATTGATATGAGGTTCTATTCTTCTACAGGAACTTGACTAGTTAATTAAAATTGAGTTACTGGCAAAATAATTGGAAATATCTGGTGCTAAGCATCTCACAATTTTTCTCTAAATTTAGTGATTCTCCGTAACATTTATGAAGATAATAGTTAGTAGTTATAACCCCCCAAAAAAAGTTCCTCCTTCGTAGGCTTGTATTTACTGAATTTTCAAAGAAATGTTCACAGAAAACTTAGGATAGCTACTAATTAGCCAAAGATAATTGTTAAGGCTGGCAAGACCGTTTATAATAATCAGAAAGGCTTCTCTTCTTTTTGGTTTATTATTCATTCTGAATAATAACCCTATGTTTTCGGTCACGAAAAATTATTTCAACACCCCCTCAAAATTTGATACTTTACGTTTCAAGACATGGGGATTCCAAATCTGCAATGTCCGTCTGCCGTCCTCTGTCCCCCGTCCGGGCCAGTTTGTGCCTTTAACTTGGTCTAAAAAAATCGTTTTTTCGCACAAAAATCCCATTTGGTATCTAGTTGTGCCTGCCATCTCGGCAATCCGATCGGACGAAGCCCATAGTTGTTGTGGACAAAAAATAGTTTAAAAAATTAACAAAACGCAGTATAATCGCAAATGAGCCGTGTTTCGTATCGTTTTCAAGGTATTTTTACATCCTCGGTCGAATGGAATGAGTATCAGACGTGTACAACTGCGTATAGGGAAATTATTAGAGTCAACTAATTGAAAGAACTCACGGGAACTACAGCGGAAGTCAACGTTTCATTGTTAGCACTTCCTCCTGTCTCATCGAAACCACCTGCCTGCTCGACTTGCAACGTCGTGCCAATTGCTGAGGGTTCGCTGGAAGTCCCCGTCCCAATTTCCCCGACTCTTTTGGCCCGACGAGGTGGAGGAAGGTTGGGGCCACTTCCTCCACACACCCCTACATCGGGTCATAAATACCTACAGACGTTTACGGGCGCCTGGCGCCGGGGGAATATTTAGTTTCCGTAGTTCATTGTAGTCAGGTCATGTTTCGTATGGTTCACTAGTATTTTTCGATGCTGAATCGAATGGGATGGGTCTCGGAGCAGTAATACTAGGTCAAGCTGTTCATGAGAATAATAAACCGTTGTGTAATAATTTGCAGGATTTTTTTGCTTTCTTTGGCTCTACGAAGTAGAAAGGAAAGTTAAATAATCGATAAAAAAAAAAAGAAATTAATTCTCTTCAGATCTTTACGCTTCAAACCCTGCTGAGTCCATAAAACACTATGTGGGAAAATGGTCTGTGTGTGTCTCTGTGAACGCGAGAGAAAACGATTGAACCAAATTAGCTCAACTTTGATATCTAGGTCGCAGGTCACCATGGTACGTCAAAATAAGGGTATGAGCAAAATCTGCCTAAAACGAACTATAGTTATCATAGTGAACAAAACAGCCAATAATTTTTTCTCCCGAAACGGCTTTAACGGTTTTGACTAAATTTATTGTATAATCAGCTCCAAATAATAGGAAAATGCCATAAAATTTTCATCTGTGGGAAAGTGACGAGAGCAGCACAATAAATTAGCAACAACGAAAATCGATTTTCACGAAGTTTTTTGCGTATAATCTCCACTCAAATGTTACCAAGATCTTCAGAAAAATTGCTTCAGTAGTCAAGTCATGTACCTATACGATGAGTGTGATTGGTAACGCTCATAAGATAATGTGAGGATTTGGCCGGGATACAAGATTTTTAATTAAATAAAATTAATGTGACCAATGCTCAAACAAACAAAAAATGATCACTCACTCGGGCGGTGCTAAACAGCTCAAGATAAGGAGTAAGTTGGCTTCGACATCAAAAAGAGCGGAGGAATAAAATCTTCTTTTTATTATACTGAATACGGCTCTCTTTTAAAAGATAAATTAATAAGGAGACGTCTCACTCGTTAATATATAGAAATCTATGATATAGGGCTTGATATAGTTGGTGTGAGTCAATCGGGTACCAGAGTCCGCATTCAGTCGGTGGAATCCACGACTGGTTTCACGAACTCACAAACATCCATTGTATCTTGAACTGTACGTACTGTGGGCATCCACTGCCACAACGTTTTGTTGGAAAGACTAATCACCCCTTGTAAATACCGTCCACTTTGAATTCTCGGACTTCCGAAATTTTCATTTCACCAATACCCCGATATTACACAGCACCTATTGAGCCACTTATCTACTGTGGGACTTCTCTGTCACTAGTCAAGAGGACTGTGGGAGAATGTGCCAGAAGAATGCATCAGAGGGTCTGGGATGCTACGGGAGTGAGGCACTCCAAATGCTTCATCTCAGAGCAAACACATGAGATGGGACAGAACCTTCTGAGGATGGAGAGGAAGGAACTCAGGCAGATACTCGTATAGCGGTGATCATCACCGGTCACTGCAAAATGAACAAACACATATATGTTTTGGACATAGTCGACAACCCCCTATGTAGGGGGGTGTGACACAGATGAGAAGACTCGGAGCGAGACAGAAATTTTGTGCACAATTTCAATTATGTCGGTGCAGATTGCCCCTCGGATGTTGTTCTCCACTTCTTTTGAGACTTCAAATTCACACAACTCGACAAAAATAGTAATTTTATTGCAGTTTTTTTTCGGCTGTGGCGACTGTACGACGTCGCTCCTCCTTCCACCTGTGCTCAGCGGGCTCGGCAGCTCCCACTCTTCCAAGCGGCCGGAGCTCGGTAGGGACGTCTCCCAGTTTCCTGCGCTTTATTTGGCGCGTCGCGGCATTCATTCTGGGGCAGTACCCTGGTCAACAAACAAGGGGTTACATGGGAATATTCATGAGAGGTTGAGGCAGGGAGTTTTAAATTAATTTAAATTGCCCAGAAATATATTTAACCCTTCAGTAGTCGCGCAGATATACACACGTAACTAGTCGCGTCGGGTCTTTTTTGTCCTGACGAATTCAAATTCAAATTTCTTCGTGTTTAAAGGGTGTAAAACAAAAATAATTTGTACATTCTGTTAGAAGAAGTATCAATCTTTTATAAGAACATGAAACACACAAACTAACTCAATTTTTATAATATCAATCTATGATCAAAAGTCAATTGTCTGTAACCCGCAAAATCACCGTTGATGACTTTTTGAGTAATTATTTCATAAATAAATTCACACCTTAAATCACTTGTTGCATTTTTTAGGGACATGGTATAAGTTGAAGTATCACAAAATCAAAGGTTTTTAGGGTGGGACCAAGTGCGTGCAACTTATGGCTTCACAAAAAAGCATGAAAAACAAGAGGATTTTCAGTCCCACAGTTAGTTTATAAATGGTCAGTCCCCATAGAATATTGAGGAACTAATTTTATCGTATTAAGCCGATCAGGAATATGAATTACGACGTATTGCATTTCAAGTACCTCTCAGTTAGATTTTCGCAAAGGGTAATGGGAAAAATAACAAATAAATCTATGTTGCTTGTCAGGTTCGGTGTTATATTTTTCCTCTATGAGTTACAATCACTACAAATGATGACGCTATGGTTTTGCAAATAGTGTATTTACATATGGCGCACTTAGTCGAAAACTTGTTATCATTTGTGCTTGGGGCACAAATGGCACCGAGATCTTTGGTGGTCTGGTAGGAGGATTTGCCGACACATCTCTACTGTGGCTATTTGCCTCAATCACTAGGACCCCTTTGCCTTGTAAAAGTTCCTGAATTCTTCTCTTCAGTTCTCTTGCGTGTGGTGGTATCTGCCTACGATTTATGATATTAACTGAATGTTGATGTGCAAGTTGGCGAAGGAAGTCCGAGCGAGTGAAACTCTGATTGGTATTTTGCTTGTGGAGAATATAAGAGTTTATTCCACTAACATTCAAAAGATGAGTAAATAATGCGAAGGGCCATCTTTTTGTACATCTCCCGCAATTGTAATTGGCGCAGAGTTGATCGTTTGTGTCAACCCCCCCTTTCGTACGATTGTAAAAGGTCACAATTTCCGGTTTCTTCTCATTTCCTGTGGTGTCATCAATGTTCGAGTCACGATGGAAAGTTGACAGAAGCACAACCGCCTTCTTTTTCTTAGGAACGTAAGATACCAAAGTCATATTTTTTGAGAAGCCGAACAAGGAACTTTTTTCTGCGCGCGAATTATTTGGCTGAAAGGAAATAGGTATTTCAGCTTTGTTTTTCCGCATAGTACCCACCAACGTCAGGTTTTTGGACAAAAGAGATTCTGCTAAAGGAACGCTGGTGTACCAGTTGTCCGTGGTTATATTTCGTCCTGTGCCTTTTACTGGCTCCACCAGTCTGTGCACAATATCAGAAGCACTGTTTGAAAGACGGTATGGACCTTCAGGCTGAATACCAGCGTAAACTTCAAATTTTATGAGATAGAATGTTCTGGCGTTTACCATAGCGAAAACTTTTAACCCATATCGTTTTGGCTTTTTAGGTAGGTACTGCCGGAATGAGCAGCGTCCACGAAATGGTACTAACTGTTCATCAATGGTCAGATACTCGTGAGGAGTGTAGGCTTTTTCAAAACTAGTTCCGAGAACGTCCATTAATTCTCGGATTGGAGCCAATTTATCTTGCAATTTTTCTTTGAGCGCGAGTTTTTGCATCATCAAATCTCAAACATCTTAGTAAAAACGGAATCTTTTCTGACTCATTGTGAGTGAAAAAAGTTGTGGGCCGTCAAGTGACCATAGATCGTCTGTATTTGTGTGTGAGGTTCTGTACACTCCAGCCAATATTAGAAGTCCTATCAAAGCTTTTATTTCTCCATTGTTAGTGTCTCGAGCATCTCGGTTCTCTGGCGAAAGCATTTCTCACCTCATCTATCTTAATATTTGTACAGGTGACAATCAACATGATAACTTCCTCAGTGAAAAACTTTGAAAACGCGTCGCTTTCAGAAGTTGTATTTCGGAATTCGGGGCGAACCCCTGGAAGATGCGTAACCAAATTTTCACGCCTTGTCCTCGTCACTTGGGGAATATCCTTGAACCATTTCATATTTTTATTTTTTGCAAGAAAAAATGGTGCAGACCTGCTTCCTCCATCAAAAGATTCATCTTCATCAGATGACTCAGAAGCTTCCAATTCACTTTCCGAATCATGATTGCTTACCTCAACTTCATCAATTTCATCATCATCGCTGGATGGGATCGTATCCTCGCCAGGGATCGGAGATTCTGCAGTCTGTCGCTCTAGTTCTCGTAGAATGTCATCGTCATGCACAAAGTACCTCTCCATTATCCTGTCAAAAAGCCGCTCGTCGATTGTCGCGCCGGGTCACAATCTCACTTAAAAAAGTTACGCGTTTGGTCGCGTCGGGTCAAATGGCGAGTTGCAAACTACACAAGTTACCTGTGGAGTCATAAACCGTACTAGCAAGGACTAGGTGCTGTCAATGAAGAATACCAGTGGGAAGGAAGAGGGGAGTATACCTGGAAAAAAGTAATCTGTGTGAAAAGGAAGGGTCGGGTCAAGGTGACCCGACGCGACTACCGAAGGGTTAAAAGAAAGAAAGTTTCAATTGGAAGTTGAGCTTATTCATTTATTCATTTTTTCAATTATTATTATTATTTTTCTCTAATCCCAAAAAATAATTAAATATTAATATCAAAACACTTGATAATAAACAAAGAAATAACCACTGAAAGGCAGGACAAACAAAGGACGATCGTGGTTCAAGCTTCTAAATTTCAACAATCAAAAATATTAAATAATTTTAATTTTAAATAAATTCTAATTAAATAAATTCAATTACATTAATTTTAAATAAGTACGTTAAATTTCACTATGGTAAGCACAGCCGATGAGGGATGGGTTCTATTTCAGATGATAAGCGGCTGAGGTTGTTTTTGTTCACTGGCAGATTCAACAAGCTTTAATGAACCGATTCACCTCGGTTTGTGTGTAAATGTGTCGCTCACCATCGATAGGGTTTTCTTGCCCCCACAGTGCGTGTAAGATGCATTAACAAAACTAATTATGTCCCATAGTGTGTGCGTCGGAAGCATTAGTTTCCACCTCTCCCTGATATTGAAGTACAGGTGACTGTTTATCGGAGCGATTATTTGATGATAATTGTTCAAAGTCGAAAATAAGGCTAAATAAGGAGACGTTCAGTTAGGAGATGCTTTTCGCCAACAATTATCTATTTTTTTCGATAATTCTATTCAAACGTTAGAGATAACGTTAAAAACTTTCTTGAATCGAGCAACCACGCTCTGGTTCTGGCTACCTGTTCTTGATTTGTTCGTGCCCCACGTTGGGACACAAGATTTTAAATTAAATAAAATTAATGCGACCAATGCTCAAACAAACAAAAAATTATGCTCGGCAGATCCCATTCTTCCAAGCAACTGGAGCTCAGTGGGGACGTCTCCTAGTTTCCTGCGCTTTATTTGGCGCGTCGCGGCAAAAATGTGCCTCCACAATATATAGGAGCTACTCCAGAAATTCTGTTATTCCAACACCCATCGTTCCATTTACTACCATTTCTCACAGTTTTCAATGGTGAACACGATGCTTCTCAAAAATATCACTCTGAACAGTCATTAGATTCGCCGTTTCAGGATTTTCAACGTTTATTTCCATTATGGGATAAGTTCTCGGAAGCTAGTTAAGACGAACGGAAAGGGGCTTACCTTACTGCTCGCTATAAACAGAAATAACTGTTGGGTAGCAACGAAAAGATGATTATAATAACTGTAGTAATGCCACAGTTGTATTCTGGAAGATAGGGGAGTCGAGCGTTGTGCCAATAATCAAAACATGTAACCTGACTTACGAATAGACCAAAATAAACTGAATCTTTAAAACTAAAAGGAACAATTAGGAAGACAGAAACCAAATAAACAAACAAATCGGAAATGGAAACTTGAATGTTTTGGTGAGTGGCGCCAATGTCGATGTTGTTGGGAGATCGACGATGACTATGAGAGCTGTCAATGGAGAAGTTCGGGGGATTTGGGGAAGACATTTTCAAAATGGGTGGGGGGGGGGGGAATACAGGACTTAGAAATGTCGGGATCTGGAACAAAAACTCAGATCACCTCTCAAAGACGTTCATCCGTCTCAGGTTATTTCAGTTGGCAGGAACAGTTGACAGATGAGGTGGAGCTGCAAAAGGCAGTCATGAAGCGGCGTTTGAAAGGCAGTTCTTTATTTGAGAGACCGCGTAAAAACGTCCATGTCGCAGGGCGTGGCTTACCTGACTGTCAAAACGTATATTATGCGCCTGTTACTCGTCATTATTCTAAAGGTCTTCTTCTTTCATATGCCATGTCCGGACTCCCTGACGTTGGCGATTACTATGGCGAGGGCTTCTCTGTCCTGTGCTACCTGCATCAATTCTTGCACTGATCCTATTCCAGTCCAATCACGGATGTTACGTAGCCACGAGTGTTGCCTCCTCCCAGTTCCTCTGCGCCTTCTATTTTTCCTTTAATTATAAGTTGGAGTAGTTGGTATTTTTCTCCTCTCAATATATGACCAAGATAGGCGATTTTGCGACATTTAATTGTGTTTAGTATCTGCCTGTTGGTATTGTACTTGTGGCACGGGAAATTTAGTGGGGATGAACCCACGTAAATAAAACAAAATTTTATTTTAACCAATTTCCTTTAATTGGCGAAAAAAATTGAGAAATTATACTTTGTCTCAGGGAAGCCACATAAACAATCTTAACAAAATTAATTCTTACCTTGCTAGGTATAGCTTATGAATACCTACTTCCAACGGCCGAGGAACTTTACAATTAAGTATTCTAAGTATCAGAATTTCTGCCCTGCGAGGAAACTGAAGTTGGGAAGGGGAGGCACTTGTCCTTTTCAGAGAGGAGAACGACAAACGGAAGACGGAAGAAGATTTTCAAAATAACTTCAGCCGGTTACCTGAAGCTGAGAAAAAAAAGGAAAATAAATCATATGCTGCTTGAGCGCCGGAAAATTTGAAGTCAAAAGGAAAGAATTAGGCTGCCTACCGGTACGGTATCATCGATTTGTTTGATGTAGGTAGGTATTTCGGCGAAGCGGGACTCCTGGAACCAGGTGAACGATGGAATTCAAGGTTTTCGAATTTTACGAAGTGAGGCGAAGAAAACTGAGTAATAATTTGCCTTCTTTGCGGCGAAAACTTCAGATTTAACGAGACAGAAGATGACGACAACGTGCTCATTAAAGTGGCGATAGACGACTGGGGAGAGACGACGAATTGTTCATAGTTGAGAGGAGCTGATGGAGGTGGCAGCACCTTACAGGTCGCTTGCTGAACAGTCATTCGATTGGTCGACAGCGAAAACCGAGTTTAATTCAAATAATTCATGGCACAGTATTGGCTCTTCGAAGTACTTCCGCATTGGTGACGTGATCCACCCAAGGTATGCGAAGCATTCTTCGATGCAACCACATCTCAAAAGCCTCGAGACGATTCATTGTGCTAACTTTCAATGTCCAAGATTCCAGTCCGTATAGGAGTACAGACCAGACATAACACCGTGTCATTCTTTGCCGTATTTTGAGGTTCAGATTGTCGTCACACAGAAGTTGTTCTACTGAATGCTGAACGTGCCATTTCTATTCGGCATTTTATTTTTACGTCAGGGTCTAAGCATTCTGTAATGATACTTCCAAGGTATTTAAATCTATTTACCCTTTCAATTGGGGAACCTTTAAGTTCCAGTTTAAGGTTGATGTGGACTGTGGCGGCTGAATACCATGAATTTGGTCTTGTTGGCATTGACTTTTAGGCCGTATTCTAAAGTTCATGGAGTCTAAATAATAAATTTTGGTAAACGATGCTTCACGCTGCAGAAAGTATTACACACCTACAGTTCACACGATTTTATGCGAAGCTTGCACGGAGGTGAACCTAAAAATTGCTCTCCCATTGCGCATTCTGTTTTTTAGGTTCGGATGTCCGTTTTGTTGGCGAAAGAAAGCGATGGATCGAGCCCTAAAGAGAAAAGGTCTCCCGGTTCTGCCGGAAGGTGGAGCAATAAACGACCTAAAGATTCCGTCAAGATGGTCAATGAAACTGCTAGTTCGCACGACGAGGTATTTATACGATGACGAAAAGTTCTAATTACTTGCGCTAAACACAGCCACGCGTTGGAAGCTTCATCGTCTTTCTGGCGGTTTTTCAGGTCTCATTGGACGAAGAGATGGACAGCGAAGCGGAAAAAATGTCTCCGCTCCTCAGTCATCGGACGGATAGCAAAGGCGATGAGGAAGATGGTGGGGCAGAGTCGGACGAAAGCCCTAAACACAGTTACGCTTCTTCCAAAAGACGATCCTCGCCGTCATCTCAAGGTCTGCTCCCTCCATGAACCAAATATTTACATAATTACATTTTTAAAACGAGCCACTGACACAGGCGGTTTGGTTGCACTCTAGTTCTCTAGTATTCACTAACACCAATCTTCTTGTTGCCATTTTTCCACTTTTGGCTGTTTACTTCACTAACTTGGGAGCGTAATTTTGCTTTTTAATTTAAATTAAAATATCGAAGTCGTCAATTTTGACGTGGGCAACTGGTCCTTTACGTTTCAAACGCTAAAAGAGTCCGAAAATACAACATTTGAGAGAATCGTCTGCATCTGTGGCAGCAATTGAGAGAAAACGGCTGAAATCAGTTCAAATTTGATATCCAACTTGCAGATCAGCACGAGATGCCAATGTAAGGGTTTCAGCAAAATCCAACAGTAACTATAGTCATAGGGATCAAAATACCAAATATGCTTTCTCAAAAATGGCCCTAACGATTTTGATTAAAAGTTTTGTGCGGTTAGGTCCACAATGTCGATGGTACTTGTTCAATTTTGATTTGAGAAAATTACATCATAAATCCGTCTTGTATGTTATGTTTACCTCATAAATCCCTGTTCTAGCGTGTTCGAAAATAAGGGCCATAAAATAATCGAGGGACATCACGCGAAATTCTGGAATTCAAATGATCGTGTAAATAGAACGAAGAGCTGATTCGAGTAGTTGCTTGAGCGACACAAATCACTGAATTCTGGTGAAGCGTCGTTCAGATATTTGTGAACGATTTGTTTTCTCAAAAGGTTAGTCGCGAGGTGGGGCTAATTAATGTAGCTGTTGAGCTCTTCCCTGGCTGGGGGTGTACTGCGGGCAATCGCTTCCACTGCTCCGTCAGTCAGGAAACAAAGCTCAAAATTGACTCGCTCAAATATTATTGAAGTGTATTGCGAATTGAAGAAAGATCTGTAGGGGCCGATGCAAATAATAAAATGAACGGAACAAATGCGTGACGTAAATCGAGGGACTGGTCTGCGAAGGGGCATTTGTCGGTGAACCCTTGGAATACGGCTGTAAGTTCTTCTCTTTTAAGTTTAAATAAGCAGAAGCAATGGCCCTGGGCTGGTAGACTCGTTCATTGACTCAACAGGTATTCTATCTAGACTGGACCATCACCTTACTTCCTAAAGGAGGGAAAAAATTGATTTCATGACAGCAACATTTTCCCAGCGAGAAAAAACGTGAAAAAAGTTTGAAACTAGTTGGGAAATGGGATGACCATCATCTCGACGACGTAATTCTAAACGTGGCTGGATAGTGGATGGAAGTAAAATGCATAGGGCTGACCCAAGGGTCTATAATAAATTAATCTATTCTGAATGCTAAGAACGGCTTGAGTAAAAAAATAAATAGGCCGAGTAAGTAACATAATACTTGTGTCCATTTTAACGTTCGTCCTCGGGAATAGGTGTGGGGAATCGTTGACTCGGAGAAAACAGGAGACTTGTCTTGGGCTCAAAAGCCAATGCCAACTGATTAGGTCAGCTTGCGTGGAACGCTCTGTGGTGCTGATCGCCCACTAAACTAGTCGCTCTTCAGACCCCCTCCCCTCCCACCTTTAAACTCCCTACAAAGTAATATTTTCCCTGTTCCCTATTTCACATTTGACTTTTCCAAAAGCCAAATATTTTGTGGCTATTTCATGTCTGGTTGGTGTTCAGTCTCTCTAACGCTATTTCTCGGAACAGTGCATTATTTGAGTTATTTTTTGTTCCTAATTTAATTGCTTATTTCTTAATTTGTGGTTTTGTTCCTTTTTCAATCGTGATTTCTCAAGAGTCAAGTGTACAGTAAAATGATAATGTCCAAAAATATTTTGTGCTTAAATAATTAAAAGAGCTTATTTTTTTAAATATTGTGTGCATGTCTGGAACCTAGTCTTAATTCAGCACTCAATAATCGAAGGGAGCGGATACTTATTTTGTTATTTTGAACATCGATAACAAAAAAAAAAAAAAAGGTTCTGCGGGTGCAGGTATACTTCAAATTGTGCGCACAGTGTTGACAATGTTGGTGAAGTGAAAAGCCTCGAAAAGGACGTTTTTCAAGTCGAAAAATCGATTTATTTTTTGGCGCTTTTTGGCCGAGTCAGATTTGACAACTGTGCGAAATTGGAAGGAGATGGGGAAAGTGGGATCCAGTGCCTAGAGCAGGGACTAAAGACAGGAGAAGAAGACGGTGGAGAGACACCATTTGTGGGTGAGGGCAGTGATAGGAATTGAGGCCTGAAGAGGCGCCGTAATCATTCCCCTCAGCGTATTGGCCCCTCCCACTACTCTCCCAATTTATCCGCTTTCGTTAGTTAGTGTAGTCTGCTAATTCTTCGCTAACATTACTCTGTTTCATCGTCTACGCATGGGCACTCAATAATGAGAAGTGAATCGGTCCAATAATCCTTCCTACAGAGCGTTAGCGTACCTGTGAGCTTTCTTGTGTTTACTTCCCCCTCCATTGGGGTGCGTCCTGGATGGTATTGATAGAGAACCACTGCCGTATGTGGCTCTGTTCCAGCGCACCAGAGGCAGCAGGCGAGCCTCACTCAAATTTGGCCTGTTTGGAAGATGCCCCTAATTGAGATATGACCCTGTAGGCAGGTTCCCGAGGAGCCTGCTAAACTGAGGTATCCACTTTGGTCAATGTACAAGCTAGAAAAAAATGTGAGCACGAAAACTTTCTTTCTGGAACTCCGTTGATAGCGCTCGAGTACAACTTCAGAGGGAAGGAGATGCTGAAGGGTGAAGGGAAGTAGTTACGACTGATATAACTCTCTTATGAGCGCTAAGGAGGAGTCATTGGGATAAGGAAAGACGCCTGAAGTGAAGGAGATAACTGTTTGAACCAACAGAGTGCCACTTCCAACCACAAGCTCCATTGCGAGAGCCACTCTATTTTGTACTGAATATCGCCCAGGTAATGAAAACATTACCCTTCACAGCTGTAATCTCTTTTTAAACGCACCCTAATTATTATATTCCACGGTATATATAGTTCCAGATACCACGAATGTTCGTAATTTCGTGAACCGGTCGCGGATTCCGCTGACCGAACGCAAACTCCGAGGCGCGATTGACTCAAAACACGACGGTAAATTACGAACTTAACGATTGAGGCGTTTCAAACAAACGAAAAACATCGTGGTTTTCTTTAGTGTTGTCATAGTGATTGGAGAGCAAAGCAAAAGCCCCGTACGAAATGTTTGATCAACTTTAATAGAACAGAAAGCGTGAGGCGCAGGGGAATGAAGAACAGAATCACGGAACACAACTAGTGTATTAATTGAAATGAAATGAATGCGGTGGACAGCATTGAGAAATTCAGTATCAAATCAAATATAAATTAAATTAAACTTCTACAAACTTGAAACAAATCACTTCCCTGTTTGCTCGTTAGTTAAAAAAAAAACTAACTAAATAATAACTTTCAGTATTACATTAATACTATACGTTGTGCTAAAACACAGAATAAATAATTTTTTTGTACATAAGCTCTATGGCACTTGTGGTTGACGCCCAATGACAGGCCCTGATGCTATTCTTCGTTTTGACCACAACACTATGTGTGGATTATGTTGACGTAATTAAATAACACAAACGATAACAATTATTGACTAAAAAAATGGTTTGGTAATGTAATAACTATTCAGGTACTTAATCACTTGAGTCCAATAAGTCAGGCGCTCTTTTTCTTTTAAGGCGTCTGGGCTGATGTGTGTGGGCTGAAATATACTAGGGGTTGGATGGTTGGATATGGTGGCACGTTGGTGGTTGATTTGATAACCTCTGCAACTTCTGGGATATCGAGATCTCGGTGGAATAAGTCGTTTCTCACGTGCCGTGGTGCATTAGTTATTATTCTCAATACCCTGTTCTGTTGAGTTTGGATCCTTTTAATTTGAGGCATGCTGGCCAAACCTCAGATAGAACAGCCATATTGGACTTATAAAAGTAAGATACGACAAACGTTTGGTGTTGAGGGATAGAGGTGACATGCGTCCCAGCAGAGGTTTGAGGAGACTTAAACTTCAATGTCGTCGGGCCCAAACTTCGAGGGATTGCAAAAAGTAGGGGAAATAGCGGAGGAGCTCGAGGTAGTGGGTGGGCACGATGTCACAAAACTGACAGCGATTGCAGAGAACGATGAAAGGAGAGACTGAAGCACGGTTCTAGGAAGCTAACAATCAAAGGTTGATCGTTTCTGAGGCGCCAACTATTGGCAAGACAATTATCGGAGGTTGTGATGTGATATTTCAGTGAACCTGATATCTTTGCTGTCGCTTTAGTTCTTGAGTTTCTACGGCCAGCTACGTTGAGGAAGGCCTCCAAATTACTGTCGTGTTCCTCCACCCCACAGTGGCAGTTGTAATGTCATTGATGTAACACCCAACCCCCTGCGATTGTTCAACATTGCAAATTTGGTCGATGAACTTTTGGAAGGTCGAAACGCCATTTGCCACGGTAGTCTGGAAAACTGGTACAGCCCACCGCAGATTTCAAACGCAGTGTATGAAATGGGCAAGTCGAATGCGCTGAAATAGCTGAACTGCACCTTAGATCATGCGGGGAGGAGGAGTTCCTGCCACTTGATCCTTGACAGGGGCCCGAACTGCATGTGATAGACTGCCCGTGAGGTTCAACTTCGTGTTACCCTTTTGGATACTCATTCATGAGCGATCCAGGTGGGAAGGGGGAGTTCCCACTTTCGAAGCTGGGGCCCTGGTATACTACACTGATGGCTCGGTGCAGCATGGCCTTGCAGGGGCAGGCATCTTTGGGCTGAGAATCAGAGCAGCAATCCCATTGGGGTCGCTGGCTACGGTGTTCCAGGCAGAGCTGGCTGCGGTCGCAGTCTGTGTGCAGCGACTGCTGCAGAGGGGACTGAAGCGGCAGAGAATCTACATCATAGTGGACAGTCAGGCCACTGTCAAGGCGTTACCCTCATACTGTCTTACATCGCGGCAGGTGTGGGAGTGTCTGACTGGACTGAAGGCCCTGGCCGAGGATGGGCTGATAGGTTGGCTTAGAAGGGATCGGCGCAGATCCCTATTGGCCCTGAGCCTTTTGTTGGGACTACCAAGAGCCACCTACGTAGAGAGGTTGGCAAATGGGAGGATAGGTGCAGGGCTGCCCGGCCTTCGACAGTTAAAACTCTTCATCCGGCTCTCCAGAGGGTGGGCCAAGGAGGTGCTTGCACTGGGGAGGAAGGATATGAGGATCATATGTGGACTGTTCACAGGTCACTGAGGTACCACCTTGCAAATATTGGCAAGTGTGAGGTACAGGTATTCAGGTTCTACGAGGTAGGGCTAGAGACGGCAGAGCATGTGCTGTGTGTATGCGATGGACTCGCGGCATCGTGCCGTCGTGTGTTTGGGAGGCCCTTTCTTCAGCCAGAAGAAGTGGAAAATGCAGAAATTGCGGATGTCCTCCGCTTTGTGCATTGGTGGGGGGTGGGAGCGCATAGGCGACGTCAAACCAAGTGAGACCACTGCCGTGGGGCCTGGCGGCGGTGCAGGGGAGCCATGATCTGAGGATCATGGACGCCCTTACAATAGGCTCGTTTGGGGCTGCAGTGAGGGTATCACCTGCATCCACCATTTTCAAGGAAAAAAAAAAAGGCCGAAACGCCATTTGTCACGGTAGTCTGGAAAACTGGTACAGCCCACCACAGATTTCAAACGCAGTGAATGAAATGGGCAAGTCGAATGCGCTGAAATAGCTGAACTGTGCCTTAGACGTTAGGTTTTGGATAGGCATCGAATTCAGGCAACCGATTTAGTTAATTGGTATACTACCGTTCGTGTTTTGTGTCAGGCATTTATAGTGGCAAATAGAAAACCAGTGCCATAATTTCAACGCTGTGAGTACGCCAAGTTTAGTAAATTATAGCAACGTATTAGCTGAGGTTTGCGTTTCATACGTACAAAATTAGTGTTACAACCAATATAGGCAACCTCTAGCTCCAAATCACCGTCTGGCACCCAACTTACCTCGATCTTGAGAAGGCAAAAGGGCTTATCTTGCGTCTTCGGAGTCTCGTTCTCGGGGGGGGGGCTTCTTGGTTCCGTACAGTGAACAGCGTTGGTCGCCAGTCTCCTATTACCCCAAGCCAGAGCAGCGAAATGACCAACGGTTGGGCAAATGATGAGGAGCAGAATGAAAAATGTGTTTTGGCGTTTAAATACAACAAAAGCGGTTTAATCAATCGCAACGCGGCGTGTAGCGAACTGAGGAAAAAGAAGGTGAGCAATTCGAGTCTCCGAGACGTTGTTTATGTTTTGGGATCGCTGGCAATAAGGGGCGATTGAGATTGTACGATTCGCCGACAAAAAGGGCAGGAAATAAGATGCCCACGACATCTGTTTAGCTCCTTATTAGGTTTCTCCAATTAGTTTGTGGATTTACTGTATCAGGTTTTAGAGATTCTACTAGTAGAGTCCAATAAGTTGGCAGGGCCCTTTTGTTGAGACGCGACAAAGAAGTCCTTTGATGCCATTCAACAGCCATAGTCTTCAACATCAGACTTAGGTCGGGTCAACGACAACATTTAGTGAAAGTTGAGACTGCAACAAACAAAATTTACTTGTATGTTAATGGGTAACTCATTGTACAAGACTTCTGGAAGAATAGGGGATGCATCTTAGGAGGAACAAATTTATAGTGTGGCGCAGATGTGATAATGAAGTGACTAGTATTCATCAGAGGACTGGATGAATTACTCATTGTTTGTCACTGTTACACGTCAGCCCTTCAACCGAAGATTGCAAGGGAGAGAGCAATGATGACCAGAAGGGCTCTTCGAAAGAGAGCTCTACTCTCTGGCGTCCACTCATAAAAAAGCTAACGAGTAATTGTACAGCATATTTGCAGGGGGGAATCATTGAATCCTACAAGAACGGAATAGCCCACGCAGGCGTTCTTAGATCATTTCACAGTGTTTCTTCAAAAACTGTTACAAACTCCGCTCCAGGCTCGTCATTCTGCGAGGTAAGTTGTACTTTGGTATCAACAAAGCGCCAAAGTGATTATCCTATACGATCTATCTGCCTCATATCCCCCCCCCCCCCCAACCATCGGCAATTTCATCACACTAAGCTTTAGCATAACGCTTATTTCACTGCTAGTGGCACAAATTAATCCATGACATGTACGAAGCTGACAAGCACTCATTTTTATTATTCAATCACTCTTTTACCACTGTACTGAGTTCGATCACACTCCTTTAGTACTACAACCAAATTGCTGTTTTGCACTTACAACACGTTTCTGACCTGAGTCCAGTCTCAACTCAGTTGATTTGCGTGGAAGTTAGAAACATTTTGGTACCAATGAGGAACGAATTGCATTACGTTGGTTGTGTGTTGAGGTTACTTGGGAGTAATATCTTTCACGCCCTAGTTTAGAGCCTATTTCATTTTTAAAAAACAAAAAAAACTTGTGGTTTATTGATTAGAACAACTGAACGTTGTGTGCCTCGTTTGAATTAATCAGTTTGCGCTGAATGCGTCAGGGAGTTGAGTAAATTGAGGGAATCTGTGATGATCTCTCATGAAATGGTCAATAAACACTTCAAACCAGTACAGTAAGGCCTTGGGGAGGTTCTAACTTGCCCACATTTGACGATTAGATGAGTTGAAGCGTGACTTTGAACAGTACCAGACGTAGAATTGACGTAGACCCCGAAGCACGGTTGAGTTTGATCCATCCCGTTGACCCCTCCTTTTCGAAACTGCTCTTCCCCCTTCTTCGTGCCTCACTCGCTAATTTCGGTGCACTTGGGATTGGGTTAGCGGTTATTGTTTGTCGTACCACTTGAATTTAAATCTCCCTACCTTGTCTGGTCTAACTGGCAGGCGTCGAGATGGTAAAGGATGAGCTCAGCAAAAGCGTAGACCGCATCAGCGTCGGAACTACAGCTCCGGTCGACAGTCCCGCTCCGATTGGACCAGTCACGGGTGACGACTCTGACTACTACACGCCCGACGACCCTCCGACGACTATCCTTAGTCCTCTTCACGCTGACAAAGTACGTGATTTATTTCTGAAACTGTCAATCCCTATTTGGTTGTCTTGTCTGCACATTGTTTTGCAACTTATTTCAAGCCCATCAACAGTCGCTTTTTAATTGTTTTAGTTCACTTTTATATTTCGTTATAATTCGTCCCTGATTTTATGTTTTTGTGCACTAAAAGCTTTTTTTCGTTTAGAGCTCTCGGGCACATAACCTTTAGTTCACGTGAAGCAGCCCCCCGACGCTCACCTCTTTCCCACTGCTTGGCTTTTGTGTAAGTGGCGCCTTCAATGTGACACAGTTGCTTTTTGTTTCGTATTCTTAAATTATTGTATTTTTATGAAGCTCTAAATTGTGACGGTTGGTTTACGTCAAACCTCCCATGGCGTTTGTTTGTTTCTTAAACCTGATTAATCTTTTTTATTTTAATCTGAGATCAATCAGGGTGAACGTCGGAGTCAAAGTTGATGTGAAGATGCGCGGGAACAGCCTCAAGGAATTCTCATCTCTCACAAAGCGGCTGCCTTAATACTTCCGAAGTAGAAATGAAAGTTATGTATATGTCAGGGTGTTGTACACGAGTGAAAGAGTAAGAAGTAAACTCTGTATTTGACTCACACTTTGGATATGAGTTGAGTGAGTATTTGAACATCACTGAGGGGGGTATCTGATCAGGTGAACAAGTTGCAAGGAATGAGAGCAGAGAGCGAGTGAGTAGCCTGAGAGCTGCGAGATGAGTGTTGTTTTGGGCAGGTCTGGGAAGAGCTGTAAGTTGAAGAGGAGGTAAACCGAGTGGGTTATAGAAATTCCAAAAATGGAAAATCTGCTGTTTGCTTCAGAAATAACGTTAATTAGCTTGATAAAAATTAATAGACTGAATGGCCAGTTCGAACTTCCCCGCAGCTACCATCAAAAGCTTCAGCTGAAAGGAGCTGAATGGTTGGGGAGGTGCCTGGGACCAGAACATCCAATTATGAGCAAATGCGGACGTTCCAAGCTCAAGGGCTGCGCCGAACAGCCAAACTGTCGTGTATCCTTTGATTGACTGTGAGTTTGTACTCCAGACAATGGGAAACCAGCCTGGTGCTTATACATGAGGATCGTGTGACGGTAACACTCTCCCTAGCAGCTCAGAGAGTCGTGGGGAAGACATGAGGGCTGAGGCCTGGGATGACCCGGTGGCTGTACACTGCGGTTGTTAGGCCTGTAGTCACCTATGGAGCCCTGGTCTGGTGGACTAGGATGGAAAATAAAACAGTGCAGTTGCAGTTGAATAAACTGCAACATAAGGCATGTCTGGCCATTACAGGCATGACATGCCCTACGGCACCACTGGAGGTCTTGTTAGATTTAGCTCCACTCCGCATGCATGTTAAAAGGATAGCGTTCCTCCAGGCTGTGGGTATGTTGGAGTTGGGTCTGATCATGCGGGGGAGGAGGAGTTCCTGCTACTTGATCCTTGACAAGGTGAAGGTGGAGGGGCCCGAACTGCATGTGGTAGACTCAATGGCCGTTAGGTTCAACTTCGCGTTACCCTTTCGGATACTCATTCATGAGCAATCCTGGTGGGAACGGGTAGTTCCCGCTTTTGAAGCTGGGGCTCTGGTATATTACACTGATGGCTCGGTGCAGGGCTGCCCAGCCTTAGACTGTCAAATCTCTTCATCCGACTCTCCAAAGGGAGGGCCAAGGAGGTGCTTGCCCTGGGGAGGAAGGATATGAGGATCATATGTGGCCTGTTCACAGGTCACTGTCCACTGAGGTACCACCTTGCTAATATTGGCAAGTGCGAGGTGGGGCTAGAGATGGCAAAGCATGTGCTGTGCGTATGCGATGGACTCGCGGCATCGCGCTGTCGTGTGTTAGGAAGGCCCTTTCTTCAGCCAGAAGAAGTGGAAAATGCAGAACTTGCGGATGTCCTCTTCTTTGTGCATGGGTGGGGGGGGGGGCGCATAGGTGACGTCAAACCAAGTGAGACCACTGCCGTGGGGCCTGGAGGTGGTGCATGGGGCCATGATCCAAGGATCATGGACGCCCTTACAATAGGCCCGTTTGTAGGGGCAGTGAGGGTATCGCCTGCATCCACAGTTTCAAAAAAAACAAAAACACTCCCTAAAGTGGCCTTACTAACTGCTCGCAGTAAGACAAACTTCGCGAGGGTAGTGCCTTTGAGGGACTGGAGGAGTTGGCTGAAACACCCCCTCTCACCTATATTCACTTCAAGAAGCCATTGACCCATTGACAGTAATTTTGCCTTTAAGAGGATGAGCGGGAGGTTTTTTCTCACTCGACCACCGACTGACGTGCTCGAACCAGTTTAGTGACAGTTTGGGGGTGGATCGAGTTCGAAGTCAGGTGGCAACCAGTCTCCTTGAGGCTCCTGAGAAGACCTTCCAATGTCCTGGCCCTACGACCGGACCCTGTGGGCACCCATTCTTTATTGTTCTCAGGACTGATACGTGTCTGCTAGCGAACTACACACTTTTTTGTATGCACAGCATGCAACACATACAGAAAACACACCACGTTTCGAAATGAGGTTTTTATCGATTGAGTAGACCTCAAAACGTGAAGATCTGATGAGATCACAACTTTTTCCTACCAATAACTTTACTTCCCTTACCCTACGAACTGCTTGAAGTGATAAGGTCAAAATCAAAATGAGTCAATTGAGAAAAATAATGAGACGAATTCTCGGGTCTGAGATTAGCAATGCTGTGAAAGTTCCGGCGGAGAGATAAATGGTGACGCACCTACTACTATGTGAATGAAAAGTAAGCGCCCTTTCCTTGTCGCCCTCTCGTTCCCCGAATCTTTGATCGGATTTTCTGGGGATTCGCTCAACTCTCAAAGATCCGTTCATTAAAGTCGTCCGCTCCAGGAGCAGCGGCTAACAGTGAGGGGGGAGATGTACCGCCTGACTCCCTTTAAAGGCACCGAGCGATTGTGGCCTAGTGGTTAAGACAGTCGTTCATAATTTTTTACGAAAGTCGGGAATTTTTGCTTGGGTCAGCAGATCCCAAACGTCTCCAAACCCCCCTTGTAACAGTAGTGAGTAGGTTTATATTTGCAGTTTTTGGTAAATATATACGAGGGAATAACGTTAGAAGACCGACTTCTGATAATGTCTGGATGGCTAACGCTTTATGAATCCTCGCCTTTTAGTATTGCCTCTGTTCTTTTTGTTTCTTCCGTTTAGTATTATGTTCGTATTTTGTACGATGTAAAAGGTTGTTCCAATTCGCGGAGACAAATCCCCCTGACAATCTTTAACTTTATCAGTAGTGCAGAGGAGTGTACAGGGCTGCCCACTTGTGGGACTCGGAAGGAATTAATTTTCGTGGCCACGAATATCCCACCGAGCTTCTTGGAGGCCGAGAAGGCGCAAATAATACGGGAACATCTCAGGGATCGAACAGTAAACTGAGTGCTCAGTGTGGGGCAGTTTCGCATTGAATGAATGGCCAGTCGGCAGGGGAAAGAAGACGCTCCTGCCGAACAAAGGAGATGAGGAGGAAGGGTCAATCTTTCCTCAACCCCAATATACGTAGAAACGTCTGTATAACCTAATAGGCCTATAACGTCCTCTTTAGGACCCTCGTGTGTCCTCGTAGGGGCCTAAATAATTAAAGAAATTGGGTTGTGTCCGCCAGTAGGCAAATACTAAAGTTAACGTACCTGTTAGGTGAGTCCGTCTCCTAACTCACAAGCCAGAGGAGACGGACTCACCTAACAGGTACGTTAACTTTAGCCTAAATAATTCTGGCGTGGATGTACTGTAGGCAAATACAATTAACGCTCTCTTCAGGAGGTGAAAGAGTGTGTTTTAATGCTCTTCTGGTCGTTCAGCCTTCAGACAGATGTACATTGATTGGTTGCATGAACACTGATGTATCAGCCTTAATATTTCAGTTGGTTAAGCTTTTCCGTTTGTGTTCACAGGTGGAATACTTCACTACAACAGATGGCCTCCCGAGAGTCACAGTCTAAACGTGAGTTACGTCGCGTGTTTATTTATAACTCTTGACTGTCCCTTAGCACCAGGATGAGCACCTGTGAGCCTTACATTCAGCGGGGGCTCGTCCCGGGGATTTGTGCTGACTGGGCACCTCAAATGCCCCGATTTGCTCGGGACTTCGCTGCTGTCAGTTGAAACTGAGCCACCCTACTCGTCGCTGTGTCGCCCACCCTCACGTTTGCTCCCACCCAGTTCCCTGTTTGTGGTGGTAAAACTTCTCCGAATGCAATTGAGAATAAAACTCTGTGTTCCAATTGCATTCGGTTGATATCGTACTCACTCTCCTCACATAGTGTGATATCACTTTTATTTAACTGTAACACCTTAAAGAATCTTCTTTGACGTTAACCCTTGGGGAAGTTGTTCCCAAGACCAAAAATCGCTCCCTTTCGAGGAGTGCAAGGCACTGGGCGAGGACATGGTAGGGAGTCTTCTCATCGTTATCGCACCTCTGCATTGAAGGGAAGGGGGATGCTTACACCCATAACATACAGGTCTTTGTTAGTTTTGCAGTGTCCCGTGATGATTCCCACTATCTTCCTCAAGTCCTTCCTCTCTGTCATCAGAAGGCGTCCTGAGATGAAGTGTTTGGAGTGCCTCACTCCTGCATCGCTTCAGACACTCTTGAATTGTGACGGAGATGCCCCACAAGGGGTGTGTGGCCCTATAGGAACATTACAGCTTCCTCACTGGACACTACCTACTCAGGTATCACCTCAACAAGCACACACATCTCAGAGGTGGTGGAATGCCGACTTTGTGGGGAGGAGGACGAGACTGCAGAGCACATCCAATGTGAATGCCCTGCCTTGGCAGTCAAACGCTTTGAATACTTTGCTCTATTGTACCCAAAATCGTAGTGGAATCTGCAGTGAAGGACATACTAGGCTTCCTAAGGGGGGCACAGGTATGTACGACGCCTTCGTGTCACAATAGACTTTGTCCTGTATGCCCTCGAGAGGAAAAAAAAAGGAACATTACATGAACAGATTCTGGCCTTCTAGTGTCCAGTGATCCCTTTCTGCTCAGGAATCCACTAAACATTAACTCTATTAGAGTTTGCTGAACAGCTGAGCTGCATCCTGCACTCTTTTGCCTGTTTTGACATTGTGCAGTAGTTCTTCAGCACCTTGCAAGACGCTGTAGTATCAATCATTATACAGATGGTTCTATTGTTATGTCCTTTTTCATGCATCATGCTGGCCGCAGAAGCGATAGCATATATCTTTGCTTGACTGACTATTGGAGTGGGCCCAGTGCATTGTACATTTTGTCTTACGAGTATTGTTGATTAGACAGTTCAAGCTAGAAGAGGCAGCAGTCCTTGCTACTGACGTTATGCCAAAGCAGAAGAACTATCAGTTGCCATTCAGTGTTAGTGTCCACTCACGGGAATGATTGGAGAGAGGGGGTATTCTGGACTGAGGTGGGCACTCTGTAGTGGTATTGTAGTGTCTACTCAGTGGGGGGGGGGGGGGAAGACAGAAAAAGAACCTCCAATCGAGTTTAGGAATAGTAGAAGACAACAACCTCTTACTAAGAGAGTCTTCTCATTGGGTGAAAGAGTACAATCGAGAAATTATACCCAATCAAGAGTGTGGAAGTTTGGCACAATTGTGGACGAATTGGGGCGACTTCACTATCTTGTAGAACTTGATGACAGATATGTCGTAAAGCGTCATCTGGACCTACTGCAGTCTTGTGAGGTTGATAAACTAGGCCCCAACACTCGAGAAATTGTCGCCTCAAAATGTAGCTGCTGAATTGCCGGTTCATCAACAATTCAACCATGAACCGAGGCCTACGACTGTTCGACCCACGTCTTTCCTTGAATGAGACTGAACCTCAGAAATCTATCCCTATCAAGGACTCTACAACTCCTCCCAAAGAAACCTTGCAGAAGAAAAACTCACCAAGAGCAAGTGAGTCACTGAGAGAATAATTTCAGAAACTGTACCTGGGGTGGGGACATCTGAACGAGCGAAGAAGCCTATCACTAACCTAAACTTATTGAATCGTCATATATGTTATCATTACAAAGTATAATTAATGTTCTTTTGATGATCTGTACACAGTCATCTGCAGCAAATATGGACTCTTTCTTTCTTTTCTTTTTACTTTCCTTGGCTCTACAAAGTAGAAAGGAAAGTTATGTAATCGGCTGAAAATTTTTTTTTGAGTTTTGTGCAGATGTTTCCGTTCCAGACCCTCCTGAGTCCGAAAAACACTATTTGGGAAAATGGTCTGTGTGTCTGTGAACGATTTTCAGAGAGAACCACCGTATCAAATCGGCTCGAACGTTTTTGATTAAATTTTTTATATTGATAGCTCCCAATAAGGCAACTATCCCATCAAATTCCCATTTGTGGGAAAATGACGAGAGCAGCACAATAAATTACCAAAATTTTCGACGTAATCGATTTTAGCACAATTTTTTCTTGATAAACTCCGCTGTAATGTTAGTAGAATGTTTTTAAAAAAATTGGTATTGTAGTCCAATCCAATACCTAAAGGGCGAGTGTTTAAAAACGCTCATGAGATACATGGGGGTCACTCCAGAAATCCCTGAATTTCAACTACTGCCGTTTCGCTTACTACCAGTTCTAAACGTTTTTACCCAATAACTCTGCAAAAGTAATTACTATCCTTCTTCAAAAAATTCTTGTTTACAGCCTCATTAATTATCTGTGTACCAGTTGCTCAATAATGGTGCTGGAATGAGTACGAGCAGCACAATAAATTCTGGAACTAAGCGCTGCCGCTTCCTGCTGCTGTAAAGTGTTGTTTGACCAAGTTCAAATGACCTGAGTGATAAATGATTGATTAAATAGAATTAGCCATGTACAAAGTGAATTGACGTAGAGCCAAGGAAAGTTGTGTGTTGCAACGCACCAGATATTTATATCTAGTTTCCAGTTACAATTGTATTAAGGGAGGGTGGGGAATGTCTACACTGGGGGATAACAGAAAAAGAACTTCCAATCGAGTTAAAAAACAGAATAAACGATAAATTGTCTATATTTCCACATAAATAATGAGCACAATTGTAAAATCGATTTCGACGGTTAGGTCATCATCAGTAACAAACATGAACGGAAGGTACCTCATAGAAAGGACATCTTATATAGTTAGGTGAAAGGAGATATTGAATCCTATTGGCTAAGAGAAGTGAAAGGGGGCGGGGCTGGGGGATCAAACAACGTCAATTAACTCAGACAATAGTGGAGGGAAAAAACCCAAGCTATTGTAAAAATGAACCTATTAACGGTGAAATATTTTGAGGGATTACCTCATTTAAAGACTTCCCACACCTATCACTTTTAACAATTTCGATCCAACATACCTCCTTTTAGGCAAAAGTGAAGAAATTCTACATACTGTTTATTTGTTAGATCAAAACTAAAGTCATGATTAGAAGAAGAATTTCACTCAGATGACTTGCAAACGTAGAATCACCTTTGTTATTGTTGGAAAGGACTCAAACGAAATTCGTATTCTGGCGGTTAACTTTGTGCAACCATGATGTAGCCTTCTGCTATGGATAACCTGAATCAGTCCTAAATTAAATCGTTTAACGCTCCTCACGTACTTTTTTGTTCGCTCTCTTTAGTTATTTTTCCCCCTTATTTCAAGTGTTATCCCTAAAATCCTTTTCGTGCTCTTTTATTAGTTCCCTAAATTTCCTACCAGTTTGACCACAATACTCAATCCCACATGAACATTTTTAGTTTATAGACCCCCACTTTTATCCTGGACGTTAATTTTCCTTAACAGAATCCAATAAAGCTTTAAGACTATTTTTAATTCTAAAACCTACTTTGAAACCTCTAGATGATAGAATTTTGCCAAGTTTATCTTAAATTTTCCCATAATAAGGCATCCCTATCCATTTTTTCTCTTCTACCACATTTTCCCTCACTACATTTGAGACCCCTTCCCTAATTTTTACTTTCCGCTACCCGAAGGGAAGGAAAGTATAGTAATCGGCCCAAAAAAAAATTTGGGTTTTCTTCAGATCTTTACGTTTCAGACCCTACTGAGTCTAAAAAACCTAATTTCGGCGCGTGGTCCGTGTGTATGTGTGTGTGTGTGTGTGTGTGTATGTGTGTGTGTCTGTAGTTCGATTTGCAGGAGAACGGCTGATCCGATTGAGCTGGTTCTTTTTTGTTTTGTTCGTTATTTTTTGTAGACACCAAAATAAGGTTATGGGCCATTTCGGTCGATGGGAATGGGGGGCAGGAAGGGGGACGAAAATGTACCAAAAACTAGGGTTTTTCGCATTTTTCTCGAAAACGGTTCTGACGAATTTGATCAAACTTTCAAATTATCTTCTACTAATTAGTACCTAACTTTTCTTCTCCATACATATCTCCATGAAAATACGGTGAGCGGATGTATGGGGCTATGAAGCAAAAATAGGTTTTTCACGCTTTTTGGCAAAACGGCTTCAACGATTATCACCAAACTTTCAAGATGTTTTCGAATAGTTAATACCTACATATTGTTCTCAATAAATGTTCCTCTGGCAGCTCACTGAACAGAGATAAAAATCAAAATGTGTCGAAAATAACGTTTTTCGAACATTTCCAGGGTAACTGCTTCACCAGATGTGCTCAATCTTACAGAGTGTCTTTTAATCACCCATACCCACATTTCGTTTCTTATAATTATTTCTGTATATGTATGTTGAACGGAGATATAAGCCAAGTTAACTCAGAAAAGGAGATTTGTCGAATATTAATTTATCGGTATTCCAATTTTCTCAAAAACGGCTCTAACGATTTCGATCAAACTTAGGGAGTAGTCTCAGCTAACTAGTCCCTACATTTTCTTCTGAATAAATGTTCCTGTAAAAATGCGTTGAACGAAGATATAGCACCCGCATATGTAGCTGGTGTTCGAACTTAAAGGGGTGGCGGAAAGTCGTGTGTTGCTACGCACCAGATATTTTTTTCCTAAGAACCCTATTTCAAATAAAGTCGATGAGCTCTCCTCCATATCCATTTCTCGCTGCTATGCTTTTAATGACTGATTTTTCTTTTAATAACTTTTGATTATTCATTGGTATAGACAGTGCCCTGTTGGTCATACTATGGAAAATTTCTATATTCTGTGGAAATATAGACAATTTATCATTTATTCTGTTTTTTAATGAAATGGGTTTCCACAATGATTTAGTTCATTCCAATCGAGGTTAGGAAAAGTAGAAGACAACAATCTGTTTTTTACTTTCCTTGCTCTACGAAGTAGAGAGGAAAGTTATGTAATCGGCTGAAAAAAAAATTTTGAGTTCTCTTCAGATCTTTACGTTTCAGACCCCCCTGAGTCCGAAAAACACTATTTGGGAAAATGGTCTGTGTGTGTGTGTCAGTCTGTGAACGATTTTTAGAGAAAACCACCGTACCAAATCAGCTCAAACTTGATATCTAGCCCGGAAGTCACTATGGGACGCCAAAATAAGGGTATGAACAAAATCCACCGAAAGTTGACTATAGTTATCATAGTGATCAAAACACCAAATATTTCTTTTCTCAAAAACGACTCTAACGATTTTGATTAAATTTTTTATATTGATAGCTTCTAATATGGCAACTATACCATAAAATTCCCATTTGTGGGAAAATGACGAGAGCAGCACAGTAAATTACCAAAACTTTCGACGAAATCGATTTTAGCCCAATTTTTAGAGAAAGCCACCGTACCAAATCAGCTGAAACTTGATGTCTAGCCTACAGGTTACCATGGGACGCCAAAATGAGGGTATGGGCAAAATCTACCGAAAGTTAACTATAGTTATCATAGAGATCAAAACACCAACTTTTTTTTCTCAAAAACGGCTCTAACGATTTTGATTAAATTTTTTATATAGATAGCTCTCAATAAGGCGATGATACCATAAAATTCCCATTCGTGGGAAAATAACGAGAGCAGCACAATAAATTATCAAAATTTTCGACCAAAAGCGTTTTTAGCGCAGTTTTTTCATTATAAACTCCGCTGGAATTTTAGTAGAATGTTAAAAAAAAATTAGTATTGTAGTCCAATCCAATACCTAAAGGGTGAGTGTTTAAAAACGGTCATGAGATACATGGGGCTCACTCCAGAAATTCCTGAATTTCGACTACTGCCGTTTCGCTTACTACCAGTTCTAAACGTTTTTACCCAATAACTCTGCAAAAGTGATTACTATCCTCCTTCAAAAAATATGTGTTTACAGCCTCATTAATTATCTGTGTACCAGTTTCTCAATAATGGTCCTGCAATGAATACGAGCAGCACAATAAAATCAGGAACTGTATGCGCTACCACTTGCTGCTGCCGTAAAGCGTTGTTTGACGAAGTTCAAATTAACCGAGTGATAAATGAATTGATTAAATAGAATCAGCCATGTACAAAGTGAATTGTTGTATGTAAAAGTTGTGTTTTGCAACGCACCAGATATTTCTGTATGTGCTGCTTCTGATAAAACATTCATGAGATTCGTGATGATACTTATTTTCATTCTATACACAATAGGTATACTGATGGTTCTGTAATGGGATGTAGAGCTGGATTGGGCATCGTAGGGCTCAACTAGAGTATTTGAGGGAAAAGAAGTGGAATTAATGGGGCGTTGTGGAGATGGTAGAGCAATAATTGGTGTTGAACAAATATCTTAAGGGAGTGTCGCGACTGGGCATGTTGTAGTAGATAGATTCAACAAGTTCAGAGCAATCAATAATGGAATGAATTATATTTAAATAAGAAGACAAGGTCAGAGGTTAATTTGTTGGTACTAATTGTTTCGTTGTTTCATTACAGCGCTGCAAACGAGCTCTGCTCGCGTCTCCTGCTCGTCACACATCTGAACTGCAGTCCTACTCATCAACTTTTCTTCAAACGTTCATCCGTTTAATGAATTAATGCGCCCTCGAACTGCGTCATAGTTTTGCCCCTTCTTTACTTAAATCCTTTGGCAAGTTGCTGGAAATAGAACTGGACAACTGTACTCTTCCTTAGACCGGGTTTTAGTGCTACACGCTGGGATGCCACGTTAATGCGACACATCTTGTGAGTGGCTTCAGATTTGTTACAAAAGAAAAAGTAGTTGAAATAAGACCTTTGTTTTGTGCGTTCATTATTTTAAATCGGGTTATGTCACAAGATACTCGATGGTGAGGTCTATCCGTGTGAGTTGCCTCTCATTTGGTGTTGTGCAGCGTAGGATTGTTACTGACTTTAAGTGGAATCAGACCTGTGGTTTCCTCCAACCAACAACTATCTCTTCTATTTCTTGGTTTGGACACCATAAACAAAAGAAAGGAACTTACGTTTTTAAGGTTTCATTAGTATTTGACATTTTGCTGCTCTGTTATGTATTTCTTACGCACATTTAAATATATTTTCTTTTCAATTTTGAGGCGTTTGTTTCTTCGCTGCCTGTCATCACTGAGCGCTGGATGTTTTGATCTTAACGCTCAGCATTCCCACATATTCCTCGCCTTTAAAAAATGACGCAGTTCAGTCCTTCCCCCGCAAATTGAACTATACAAACGCGCTGAAACGGTATTTTTTCGGTTCAGTTGGCCTCGAAGCGTTTAGATCTGAAGAAAACTAAATTTTTTGACACAGTTCCACTTTAGCGTTCCCATTAAACCGAGTAAAGACCATGAATTCCGTCCTCAGAAGTTTGGAGTGATGCATAAATAGCAGGAAAATGTTTTATTCAATTACTTTCCGCTACCCAATCGTGTCAGAACGTGAGTTTTCTTCAGATCTTTACGTTTTGTGGCCTACTGAGTCTAAAAAACCTAATTTTGGTACGCGGTCCGTGTGTGTCTGTAGTTCGATTTGCGTGAGAACGGTTGAATCGATTGAGCTGGTTCTTTTTTTGTTTTGTTCGTTATTTTTTGTAGACACCAAAATAAGGTTATGGGCCATTTCGGTCGATGGGAATGGGGGGCAGGAAGGGGGACGAAAATGTACCAAAAACTAGGGTTTTTCGCATTTTTCTCGAAAACGGTTCTGACGAATTTGATCAAACTTTCAAATTATCTTCTACTAATTAGTACCTAACTTTTCTTCTCCATACATATCTCCATGAAAATACGGTGAGCGGATGTATGGGGCTATGAAGCAAAAATAGGTTTTTCACGCTTTTTGGCAAAACGGCTTCAACGATTATCACCAAACTTTCAAGATGTTTTCGAATAGTTAATACCTACATATTGTTCTCAATAAATGTTCCTCTGACAGCTCACTGAACAGAGATAAAAATCAAAATGTGTCGAAAATAACGTTTTTCGAACATTTCCAGGGTAACTGCTTCACTGGTGGTGCTCAATCTTACAGAGTGTCTTTTAATCACCCATACCCACATTTCGTTTCTTATAATTATTTCTGTATATGTATGTTGAACGGAGATATAAGCCAAGTTAACTCAGAAAAGGAGATTTGTCGAATATTAATTTATCGGTATTCCAATTTTCTCAAAAACGGCTCTAACGATTTCGATCAAACTTACGGAGTACTTTCAGCTAACTAGTCTCTAGATTTTGTTCTCCATGAAGGTTTCTGTAGAAATGCGTTGAATGAAGATATACGTAGCTGGTGTTCGAACTTACGGGGGTGGCGGAAAGTTGTGTGTTGCTGCGCACCGCTCGTTTTATTTTTAACATGAGGGCGCAAGAAGGTCCACACATTGGGATTATTGTGCCAATGTCCATTACCAGACGAAACACGTACATGCGAGCTCCTTTCAAGAAGCAGATGTTTTTTGCACTAGACTGGGCTATGGTTTGGAGTTCATTGAAAGAACTGCTCGAAACGCCTGGCTGCTAGGACAGGATGCGCTCTACCGTTTCTTACTCCTTTCATTCAACTCCCTCCGATATGCCCATCTTGTTGAGCCGATATTTTTGTTAAGATCCTCTGCAGCGAATATTCAACGCGTGAGTGGCTCATCCAGTATCTTAACCCTGTCGCCAGCTGGGTTCTCACTCATAGTTGCCAGCGCACTATGCAAAGGAACGATTTTGAGAGACAACGGCAGAACCAAATCAGTTTAAACTTCATATCTAGCCCACAGGTCATCACGGGACGCCAAAATAAATGTACGAACGAAACCCACCAGAACCTAACTACAGTCATCAAAACACGAAATATTTTTATCACCAAAACAGCTATAACGATTTCCAAATGAGACAGCAATACCATAAAATTCTCTTCTGTCGGAAAATGACGAGAGCTGCACAATAAATTACCAAACGTTTCGGCGAAAATAGATTTTAGGGCAATTTTTCCCTTACGAATTCTGTTAAAATGTTACTATTATCATCAGAAAAAATGAGGAGGTAGTCCAAGTAAGTACGTTTCCAATAACTCTCGTAAGATTAATAGGGGCAACTCTAGAAATTCCGGAATTCCAACTACCGCCGTTTCACGTACTACCATTTCTAAGAGTTTTCACCCGATAACTGTGAAAAAAATTGTATATACAGTCTCTCATTAATTCTCCGTGCACCAATTGCGCAAATGGCGAAACCAGCGGCAAAAGTGGAAACTACTTTAGTTCATCGCGCGGCCGAGGCAAAAAATGACAATTTCCCGCTAAAACTTCAAAAGTTGAGCGCGTAAAATCAGTTTTTGAGCTGTTACTGTCTGTTCACAGGCCCTCGCCACTTCTTATGCGTAATTCATTATTAAATTACGAAAACAACTAATTCCTACTTCGGCGTGGTGACAAAAGCTTTGGCAACGTCCAGGGCCACCGCTTGGTCTTTTCCTTCCGGCAAATGCAGAATCGTGAGATTTTCAGGAGTACCATTTGGTTGTCAAAATGCTCCTTGGACGTCGGTGCCAATGACACCAGCCACCTGGGTTTGAGATTTCCCAATTCATTCAACAGTGGAATGAAGTACAACGCTTTGCAACAGGTTCGATTTATTTTACAGATTGCGCTTTAAATGAGGTCTAAACAAATGAGTAGTTCAACGACGGCGTCCGGATTCGTAGCCAATTGTAGGGACTACAAGACAGAAGCGAACGACCAGTTGGCAGTTGATTTCAACGTGAAAAGTCGATTCTACAATTGATTGAAGAACCAGATGGCCGAGTTGATCGTAAGGTCCACGTCGTGAGGCGTTTTGTTCAACGTGTGATTGTCATTGTACGTCAAAACTCTGAAACACAAGTTCCTCAGTTAGTGGCAAATATAACAATTTACGACGCAAGGCTCAATGGAGAATATGAGTTAGTTGGAAACACTCGTCAAATCACTAATACCGCAACCAATTGGATCTTATAGGAACCATTCGTAGGTGAGCAATTGTTGAAGAGCCCAATGTCGCCTGCACGTGCGTTCGCTTCCACTTTGTTCCCTGTTTCCAAAGTAGAATTCAAACGCAAATAGAACAAGAATGAGAAAGAAAAGACCAAAATTATAAAGACTCCGCTGAACGGATTTAGTCACAGAAAATGGAGACAACAAAAAGGGCCTTAACATGGTGCCACAAACGAACACACATGACGGTAGTTACACTGCTAGACGTATGGAGAGCTGATATCAAGCGCCTACATTTAAAACGTCAAATGGGATGTTCCAACCCCCCCCACCCACCACCAAGGGCGTGCGGGACAAGCCCTTTTGTCACTGCGGCCTATTGTGACACTGACCCTTTCTTAATAAAAGACGTCGTACATACCCGTCCCCTTTAGGAAGCCGAGTCCTTCACCGCAGAATCCGCTATGGTTTGGGGTTCTATGGTCCTCTGACCGAAAAATTCGAAGCGTTTAGCTGCCAAGGCAGGGCATTCACATAGGATGTCCTCCTCCCCGCAAAGTCTGCATTCCACCGCCTCTGAGATGCCCATCTTGTTGAGGTGATATCTGAGTGGGCAGTACCACAGATCTCTCCATGGTAATGGTGGGCGTGGTCATCACCCCACCGCTACTAGTAAACACCCCGGCCTTTGTACTTTGGCCAGGCTGCTGCCATTCTCTCCAATGGCAGCTCTATTCCACCACACAATCGACACATGTGAGATTATTGGTCTCACAATGGCTTCGTAATTCTGGGCTTTAGGTCCCATGTCCTTCCACACATTCTCTGACACGTCCACAGGGCCGTTGTCGCCTTTCTGGTTGTGTACCTGATAATATGTTTACGTTAAGTAAAAATGTCAAGTTGAGTTGGAGTCAAAAAACCAACATCTGGTGCATTGCGGCACACAACTTTCCTTAGCTCTACAGTAATTCACTTTGTACATGGCTAATTCTATTTAATCAATTCATTTATCACTCAGTTAATTTGAACTTGGTCAAACAACGCTTTATGGCAGCAGGAAGCGGTAGCGCTTACAGTTCCAGATTTTATTGTGCTGCTCGTACTCATTTCAGGACCATTATTGAGCAATTGGTACACAGATCATTAATAAGGCAGTAAACACAAATTTTTTGAAGAAGGGTAGTAATTACTTTTGCAGAGTTATTGGGTAAAAACGTTTAGAACTGGTAGTAAGTGAAACGGCGGTAGTTGAAAATCAGGAATTTCTGGTGTGAGCCCCATGTATCTCATGAGTGTTTTTAAACACTCACCCCATAGGTATTAGATTGGACTACAATACCAATTTTTTTTAACATTCTAAAAAAATTCCAGCGGAGTTTATAAGGAAAAGACTGCGCAAAAAACGCTTTTCGTCGAAAGTTTTGATTATTTATTGTGCTGCTCTCGTCATTTTCCCACAAATGGGAATTTTATGGTATAATTGTCTTATTGAGAACTATCTATATAAAAAATTTAATCTAAATCGTTATAGCCGTTTTTGAGAAAAAAAATTTGGTGTTTTGATCACTATGATGACTAGAGTTAACTTTCGGTGGATTTTGCCCATACCCTCATTATTGCGTCCCATGGTAACCTGTAGGCTAGACATCAAGTTTCAGCTGATTTGGTACGGTGGTGTTCTCTAAAAACTGCGCTAAAATCGATTTCGTCGAAAGTTTTGATAATTTATTGTGCTGCCCTCGTCATTTTCCCACGAATGGGAATTTTATGGTATAATTACCTTATTGAGAACTATCTATGTAAAAAATTTAATCTAAATCATTATAGCCGTTTTTGAGAAAAAAATTCAAAACACCATGATCACTATGATAACTATAGTTAAATTTCGGTGGATTTTGTTCATTCCCTTATTTTGGCGTCCCATGATGACCTGCGGGCGAGATATGAAGTTTGAGCTGATTTGGTTCGGTGGTTTTTTCTAAAAATCGTTCACAGACACACATACACACAGACCATTTTCCCAAATAGTGTTTTTCGGACTCAGGAGGGTCTGAAACGTAAAGATCTGAAGAGAACTCAAAATTTTTTTTTCAGCCGATTACATAACTTTCCTTTCTACTTCGTGGAGCCAAGGAAAGTAAAAAGACGAATGGTAACCGGTCACCTGGAAGGGATTCATCGGGACAGATTTGCATGACAGGTCTGTCTCCTTATTTGATGACTGTACCTAAACCCTCGACGAGGGTTATATCAGTCATTTGCCAGTCGAATCTCGACGGGAGCCGAACTCTGCATCAGATCCTATTACGCCTCGTCTCTCGCGGCTATGACACGCAACGGGCTTACGCCCGCCACAATGCCCAGCCTTCAAACGTGGAGATCGCCTTTTTAGTCTTTCGTCTTTCTTTATTCAATCTTCCCGTAGGACAGAATGAGATTTGTATTCGATTTTTCATCGTTCGATAATGATCCTTCAGCAGTTTCACCTACGGTAACCTTGTTACGACTTTTACTTCCTCTAAATGAACAAGTTTGGTGATCTTTCCAGCGTTCATCGATACTACTTGCGTGGTGAAGATTACCGCCAGTCCGAATACCTCACTAAATCATTCAATCGGTAGTAGCGACGAGCGGTGTGTACAAAGGGCAGGGACGTAATCAACGCGAGCTTATGACTTGCGCTTACTGGGAATTCCTCGTTCATGGGGAACAATTGCAAGCCCCACTTTCTAGCACGAAGGAGGTTCAGCGGATTACCCGGACCTTTCGGCCAGGGAGGCACACGCTGATTCCTTCCGTGTAGCGCGCGTGCGGCCCAGAACATCTAAGCGCTTCACAGACCTGTTATTGCTCAATCTCGTGCGGCTATAAGCCACTGATGAGGTAGCAAACTACCTGATGGACGATAGGAAGACAATACACAAATTCCCGAGGTACATCAATACGCTCTGGGACAGAGTTAGGAATGACAATGATAATAGAGGCCTTGGGTTCTCTAAGTGTACAGGGACCACAAGGTACAACAAACAGAAGACGGAATGGGCGCTAAACCTGAACAGGAATCCATGAAGAAGACTATTGCTGTTAAGAACTGTATTTAGGGTAGGAATAGGTAGTGTAGGGAAGGTGCCAGGGGGGGAGGAATATTGAGTACTCCGCCTTCGGCACTAAATCTTCAACTATAACCACTAGACTCGATCACTGGATTCCAGGCAGTACATTTCCAAGAAAACTGCTTTTTAATGATATTAATAGTGAACATCTTATCTTATTTTGAACAAAAATATCTTAAATAAGAAAATTTCGTTACCTGTTGACTCCACAATTTTGCCAATGTTTTTAAATACTTGTATTTCTTTACAAAAAAGGGCTTGTGCTCGTGTAAGTCGAATAAATAAATAAACTCCCCTCAATGTAGTGATTATGATGTTGGGCATGCTGTGAAATGCCCCTGTGATTGACATAAATATAATCCTATCTAACTTGTATAGGGCAATGTTCTTAGTGAGACCTGCGCTCCATATATAACTCTAGGTCTCACAATTGTTTGATATATCCATTTCACAAATGTTGGTTTAAAACCTCATCCTTTCGGCGTTGTTATTGCGAATAAAACTCTGTATCACGTCCATGTGATATTGCAACTGCTTAATGACTGACTTGCATAGACGGCGCTCACCTGGTAGGGACGCCGTTGGCTTTGAGGGCGTAGTAGTACGCCAGTCCTTGATGATACGGAACTCTGAGGTCATTCTTTCCAAGCAGGAGGAGGGTAGGACACGTGACGTTGTTAACACGAGCCAGGGCTGACGACTCCTTCATCACTTTGAACTTTTCCTCGTCTAAGAAAGCAAGATTGTCGTATTTAAGACCACACGCTTCAAAGAGGCTGCAACAAACACCAATAATGTAGCTTCTGTCAAACTCTTTCAAAAATGAGTGTAGAAATCCGTCAAATGAGAAGTATAAAGCAATTTGCTGACGATTATGATGATATTATAGCCTGTGTTACGTTATTGCCATGATGTTTGCCGCAGATAGGGCAAAGATGTGGCTCTGACGATGGAGTTTTGTCTTCACAAGGCCATTTTGAGGTGGTTTCCCCCGACTCGTTGTTTGAGAGGTCGTTTGGGGAGACACTCGGGAAGATGTCGATGTTGATGCAGGGTGGGGAATTGAGTCGTTCTGAGACGTACGGTCCGTAGGTTTCCGCTGACCAGTAGGTTTATCCTGCTGCGATGCTAGATAAGCATTGACCTTCTCTATGTAGATGTGGGCGAGATGCTGGTAGACCAGAAGCTCCTTGATATCTGTCCTGCCTTCCTCCAAGCAGCCGTCGTCGATTGAACACAAAGCTGTGTTCAACTGTTTGTCAAGAACGGACAACGTTCGAACATAATGACTGGTGAGAGAGTAGGTCAAGCAGTAAGGCAGAAAAGTTGAAGGTGAGCGATCAAAAATTCCCATCGCATTAGAAGAACCTTCAAGTTATTCTGCGTGGCCGGCATCTCGAACTAGTGTAGGGGAAGTTCGACCACTAATTGGGCGCCAATGTTACGGGGGAGATTAATATTGACAGCGATATCGCACTAAGAGAGTTGGGGAGTTAGTACGATATCAACCGAATGCAATTGGAACAGAGTTTTATTCTCAATTACATTCGGGGAAGTTTTACCACCACAGACAGGGAACTGAGTGGGAGCGAACGCGCGCCCGGACGACATGGCGACGAGGGAACCCGCTCAGTTACAACTGATGGCAGCAAAGTCTCAAGGGAATTGGCGCATTTGAGGTGCCCAGTCAGCATGAATGCCCCGGACGAGCCTCCGCTGAATCGAAGGGTTTGGTTCGTCCCTTTACACTCGCATTAAAGCTCCACACTATGGAAATATTAAGGGTAATGTTGAGCATCACGAAAATCAATAGGAATGACTTGCCGTTTAAAAGCAGAGCAATTAGGCGAGGTAATGACTGTCCCGAACCAAAAACCCCTGCTACAGCCGAAATTGTTCTCAAGCAGCCGGTAGAGACCAAGAATTAGGGCTCCACTGACTCCCATCGCATGTTTCCTCTTCTCAGGTGAAGCTTTCAAAGGCTGTGGATACGTTAGTGCAATAAAGAAAGCTGCAGAACTATTACAATTTATTCCACTTTGAAAAAAAACGTTTCCTGAGTGGCTCTCAACTGACTCATCCTCAAGTTGCGCTCAAGAAGGTTATCTCCACTGTAAGCAAATATTCGCCATACTAACGTGTATAGGGCAATGTTCTTAGTGAGACCTACGCTCCATATCTAGCCTGGCAATATATTCCAGCAATATTCCTGGGTGTAATGAACGCTACAGAGAATCCTTTTGGGTTGAAACTGAGAAATAAATGGACGTAGTGAGCGTGAGTGAGGACTTGCCACTTGACAGAATAGCGATATGCGGTTAAACATGAGTATATAAACGCGCATAAGGGACTCTCAATATATGTGAAACTGGTTAAGTGAAGGGAGAGGGACAGATAGAGCATGAGCTGTGAGACGAACCGTTGGGAGAACTATGAGACGACTGTATCGCGAGTGCTGAAGGATGACTGCCATGGCAGGAGCTGTCTGTTGAGAAGAGGAATCTAAAATTGAGGGGCGGGAAAAGATAGATGGGAAAGTCCAGGACAGAAGGAAATCAATAGTCAATCGGAAATAACTGAAGAGGTGGGCTTTCCACAGGTAACAAGAGGCTTTGAGGACGATGGTGTATTGGGGAAACGATGACTTTCTGTTAGGGCTGGCTCGGACATTTTGGAGGTCTATAACGCAGCTAATTCGGCCTGCTGAACTTTGTGACCAACTGAGGGTGTTTTACGATTGAGACACAAGACTTGAATGACTTATTTATTGGATACAATGGTAACAGAGACGTACTTCATCTACTGGACTGATCGCGAGGGCGCTACATGCTAGACTACTGAACATGAGTGAGAGAGGGTAGGAACAGCGACCTGTTCTCTGGAACAGCTCATACATAACAGTCTCCCCCACTTGAACTGAAGACATCAGGAAAAACTGTGGACAAAATCTCTCAGATAAGTAGGTCCCCGACGCTGTCTGGAAGATCTCCGAACTTCAGGAGTTGCTGGTTGGCTAGAATGGCCATCTGAAGTTCTCTGTTGGCCAGAACCATTACCCGACGGACCACCAACACGCAACGGCACAGCAGGAGAGGACGGCACAGATGGAGGCGAAGCTTGGCCTAGGTCTGGTATTCCTCCACTCAGCTGAGTTTGTGACGGTGCAAAAACTACGTGCTTTTTTGGCACCAATGTGGCTAACAGCTGGTTGATATGGCGCTTGTGTCCAACTCCACGATGTAGTGACACCGACCAAGTCTTCTGGAAATCGTGCCAAACCTCCAAACATCCTGATTTCCCAGGTGAACCCTCGCTTGAACACTCTCCCCCACTTGAAGACAGCGGACCCTGGATGGCCCAGAGCTGGATGGAAGCATTTCCCTGTTGTTTGGTAGAAGAGCGTCCAACCGGGTTCTAATCCTCCTCTTAAGGTAAAGCTCGGCAGGTGACTGACCACAAGCCAAAGGCGTGGCTTGATACCATAGCAAAATGTTTTGAAGCTTGACAGATAGAGGTGCCGGGTCATCTGCTGCAGCCTTTAGTCGCCTCTTCAGAGTCTGAATTGTTCGCTCAGCGAGTCTATTCGTCGCAGGATGATTCGGAGTGCTGAACTTTTGGAAAATTCCTCGCTCTTTACAATGGCTCTGGAACTCCTGACTTTTAAAAATCGCAGCGTTGTCCAATACAAGGACGGCAGGGTAGCCATGTACGGAGAAGACGCTTTCCACGAAGGAGATGGTAGACGCTGATGATGGGGCATCACAAAGCATTATGACCTCCGCCCATTTGGACTTCGCGTCGACGCAGATGAGGAAATAACAACCCTCCAACGGCCCCGCAAAGTCAATATGCAGCCTCTCCCAGTTCTCACAGGGTTGATCCCAGGGATGCAAAGCGACTTTCCGAGGGATGCAAAGCGACTTTCCGAGGGATGCTACGAACTAACGCACAGGGCTCACAGCTTTTCACCAGTCGCTCAATATCTTTGTCCAGCCCCTCCCAATACACGTATCTCCTCGCAAGCCGCTTCATTTTAGTGACGCCTGAGTGTGCTGCGTGAAGCTCTTGCAAAACTGAGGCTTGGAGAGCTTTTGGAATCACCGCTCGATCCATCCGGAAAATCATATTATCGGAAACTGTGTAGGGGCTGACCTTGCGACTCTTCCTCAGATCTTGCATCAGTGCTTGCAACTCAGGATCCTTAGCAGTTTCTCCAATTATATTTTCAACAGTAAAGGCTGTACTGGAGATCTGCAGCAGGATCTCGGCTTGCAGGGCGTTAACCTCTTCATCAATTTCTATTTGCTGTGAACGGGATGATGAGACAGGGGCACGCGAGAGGCAGTCCACGTTTCCATTGTCCTTGCCTCGCTTACACCGGACTATATAGTTGAGACCACTTAGAAAAGACGCATATCTCAGCATGAACAATTCGATGGCAGAAAAGGTAACGTTTAAAGTGCTTACTAACTTCCTAATGACACCACACTGGAAGCAATGTCAAAACTTTATCCACTGGGAAAATTTTGGTAATTAGAACTGGCTCTCTAGGATGAACCAAACGCCAGGTGCTCAACGCGTTAAGGCGCCTCAAGTCATTAAAGTTGTTGCCAGTACGACGATAGGCCTAACAACTCACCTGCCGAAACTGAAGCAACTAGCTCCGAAAATAGCTGGCCCTGTAGCGTCATGACTGTACTCAGCGATGATAGCCATCTCTTTTCAGAGGGAAGTAGCTATTAAGCTGTTCGCTTCAAATACATGTCACAATCTCTAGCAACCTTTTGCCAGCCAGTGCGAAGTTATCAGGAGTGAAGGTATGGGTCAGTGTTTTTCTGTTTTGTATATTTGTATGTAATGTGTGTACGAACATGCCAGGTGGCAACAATGAGATGGGCAAGAGGGGGCATTGAACACAGATAACCCGCCAGGATCAGGCTGCGATGGGAAAACTCCATGATTCAAGAAGAGGGAGCAGCAGACCCAGCCCGATGATCCGAGCAATCTAGGCAGAGGCGGGAAAGCCACACGATATATGAAGAGGGGACGAATACACAGCCCGACTGACTGAGCGCCAAGTTCAACAAAAAAGAAACAAAAATAAGCGAATGAATAAACTAAGAGGTAGGAAATTTCGATCTCAGCCATTGAAAAACCTGCAACCACCACGAGGTCGAGCCTGGTCATGAGGTATGACTGAAGCCAGGAGAGCCTGCTGTTGCTGAGAAAGAAGTTTTGCAGTCGAAGAGAAAGAAAAATGGGGTGACTGGAAAATTTGAACGAGGATGGTGTTTACGCCAAATGGTAAACAACGGACAGCAGAGGAGGTCAAACCCAAGCGCCGCGTCTACTGATCCCTTCTTAGGTCTACGCCCACCTCTACAACCTGCTTCAAGCTCCCTTTTATCTCTATGAATGACTCAACCGATGATTCAGTCGCGAGTTAGACTGCCTTCTGAAACCTTTGCCATTTTTCTTCCTATTTTTTCACGTGACGCAAGGCTACGTTCCGCCATCTACGCCGCGTTACGCTATTCGATCGCTAACTATCGAATTCAGCCTTGCTGCTCGATTGAAAATTCGACATCATTGGCCAAATACTTCCCGTCAAGCTACCACATCTACCCCACTGCTTTACTACCCCAGGAGAAGTTTCAAGGTCAGTCAGTTGCAATCTACAACCACATCCACTCGCCTAAAAATTTCAAATCTGGACACTGACCCTTAATCACATATTTCTACCCGTTTGCTTCCACTGTCATTTCATTGTCTATATTTCTGAATACAATTAAACCTACCACACGAACTTGTCTGTCTTACCTAATTTGACCATCTACCAATTTAAGAAAGGCACTAGGATAACTAGGATCTTATAAAGTTCCTCCTTCCTATTTCACGCCTGGGCAGATGGATGAGAACGTAAGAGCAAGGCTATCGAAGCGCTGATGGATTCTTAAGGGCCACGTGTGAGGCCTAGGTGCCACCCCCTCCCCACCCACCACTTTTTTTTTGTTGACCCAAGGGCGAGTGGGACAAGTCCCTTTGTCACTGCGGCCGCGTATGGGCCCTTTCTTAGTAGAAGGCGTCGTACATACCCGCCCCCCTTAGGAAGTCGAGTATGTCCTTCACTGCTTGGGGAATACAGTGACCCAGGTAACCCCATTCTGTTTTCACCATCCATCAGTGAACATCGCCTCAGTTGCCATTTATTTTCAACGGTTGGAGAACTTTCATTTAGTTTTTTCATTGTTTGATGTATCCTACGTTTCAGTTTTTATTTTCCCTTCGGTATTAAATTAATTTTCCCATTAGCACGTTTCATTACAGCCCATTTTAATTGGCCCTTCCTTTTTTTTCGACTTTAACACGAGCCTTGACAAGTAAGCAGGTCGAGTCGATGAGCCCTCGTAAAAGCTTGGGTGTGAGCTTGCCTCAAGCTGTCGTAAGTGTACATCTTGGTGGTAGCAGCAAATATTGGAGGCTCTGGAGGGCTGACATGGAGACAGGTCAGGCACAAGGGTCACTTGATCCTAAGCCTTAGGAGAAATCTGAAGCGATGGTGGGCCGTTTATTAGTATATTTTCAAAGAGCAAGCGTTGATTTGGTAAAAGGGAATCTGTTTCCTATTTCAGAACCCGGCAGTGGAACTGTTCCAGAATCAGTTCCGGAATTCCATATCTCAATGTAATTGTCGTTGAGATTTCATACAAGTTACAACCTCACATCTTCACTTCCTAACAGTGAAATAACCTAACTGCACATGAAAGGTCTGAGATGGAATGGGAGGCCTTACATACTTCTTGATGAAATGTTGAATATTCGGCTTCAAAAAGTACTTACCAGTCACAAACATCTGAACTAAGACTCATCAGCGAATCGACAATGGGATTCCGAGCTGACACTCCTTTGTAAAACTCCTGCAAAATAAATGAAAACGTGCGGTTAGTGGGGGTTATCAGTGACTCGAGTTAATTGTTTCTAACTAACTGGGCTGCTTAGCTTGTAGCTGAGTTCAGGCTTTAGCGAATTACATCACTGGTAGTGGCCGAGGCACAAGACTCACTAAATTTCCCTAATTATTTGATATCTGTCCTAATAGCGTGATGTGTGCAACCAGTTAGATGTGGAGAGGGATGAGATACGGGCTGTAATAAAATTTTGACCTCATCCATTTTGTTGACTTGACTTGTTAACGCTGCACTCGATGAGAAAAGAGGATGCCATTACATTTAAAAAAAAAATTATTACAGACTGGTGCTTCAGATGGTGCAGACACATTCAGAATTCGATGGGATCAGCTCAGGGTATGTTATGACGTCATTCATCCCAGATGATGTGAAAAGTAGCCTTTGGGTACATGCTGGGGAGTCTGGCTGGTGGTAATCAATGCCTCTGTGCTGCCAGTGGGGAGAGGAGTAGCAATAACTCTTTGGAAAGTGAGAGTCTCTGCTTGATTGTTCTCAATCCAGCTCAACGTAATGTGTTATGTGGTCCACTACCATGGGTCGCGTGGACCTATTAGCATTTCTAAAGAGCATCAACACAACACTAGTCATTTGTTTTGAGGAAATTCATGAAAGGTGGAGTGAGAAAAAATAGGATAACAATTCAGTCCTCTTGTATGGAAACCTTATGCTCTTTACCAGTAACCCCATGCGCATAAAGTTGACCTCAAAACAGCAAAATAGCCACTAATATGATTCATATGTGTACTCGTACCGGATACTGTGCAGCTAACTGTAAGACTAGGTAGCCGCCGTAGGATCCGCCAAAAAGGAAGACTTTATCTTTCGAAAGAACGTCCGAGTATTTGTGGAGAATGTGTAAAGTCGCCTGATGACACTGAATTACATCAGTCGTACCAGCAAAGCCAATCAAGGACTTTACAAAGGCTTCTCCAGCTCCAAGGGAACCGCTGAAGTTCACGTACAAAACGCCAACATCTGAGCAAACAAAATAAAAAAGGTTATGGTTAAATAGCTGTATAAGAGGGAGAGCGTTTGATGGTTACTAGTAGATGAAGGGAGTGAGGGAGGGATATTTTGATGGGGTTCACAAGTTTTAGGGGAGCGCTACCAATCAACAAGGGTCAGAGGGAGGCCATTTAGTTTTTTTACAGCAATGCACTATCATCAATCAACACAGCCTTACTTTTGTCTATATTCAACATTGTGCCATAGTCACAACTAATACTTCACTCCCCCCCTCACCAAGCCTCTCACACATGCTTCGCTGACTCCAGCTCCACCTGGCAGCATCTGCAATCTGCAATCGGCAAGCATCTGTCTTGCCAATCTTTGCCAGGTGGTGCCTTAGTGAACAGTGTCCTGTAAACAGGCCACATACCATCTGTATACTACCTCGCTCCAGGCTGAGGATATCTGTCGTTTGTTGCCTGGAGAGTCTGATAAACAACCTTGACTGCCTTTGGCCAGGCACATCCTGCCAATAGGCAGCCAGCACTTCTCCTCCCATTTACCTATCTTCTTGATCAAGTGGTACTTGGGGGTCCCTACAAAGAGCTCAGGTCCCACTGGGAGAAACGCAGATTCTTTCCTATTGTGTTGGATACATGAGCTGTCTCACGTCCTCTCAGTTATCAAGAAGATGGTGTTCCTTGATGTGACATCCCCGAAGCATCCCCACCATTCTCGCACAAAACGCAAGAGAGCCTATAGGCCCATCCCTGCACTCTCATCTGGCCACAGCTGAGGCACCCCCAAGCGCTCTAAGTGCTCTGCATGGTAGCCGCCCCCTCACAAGTAGACATCACGTGCTTCTCTGACTCTAATATGCAATTCTGTACGTCTGACTTACCAATAAGAAGAAGATATCAGGGCACCAGCCAAGGCCGAGGGAACAATGACCGAAGTCGTGGCCATTCAGGCCCATTTTCCATCTCCCCAGAGTTATTGGGAGTCGGCTTGGCTTCTTTAAAAGGGGTTACGGAATCTACCAGTCCCCTCTACGAATTCTAGGATCTTTTTCCACTCGGTTTCTCTCAAACTAGTGCTGTTTATTATTCTCTCCCCTAATATGTTGAGTCTAGTGCCAAACCATAACGGGCATTCCCTAAGACAGTGATCTACTGTTTCTATTTCTCCGCATGGGCACCTAGTGTTGATGTTCGGATTTATCCTGTTTAGGGTCTTACCCACCGCATAGTGCCTAGATAGCATTCCAGTGATTCTTCGTAGTCTTATCTTGCTTAAGCCCAGTGCCCAATTGGTTCATTGTAGGTTATAACTAGTTATACCCATAATTTTGGAATGTTGGTACCCTTCATTGTTGTTTATTTCATCACATACATTTCTCCACATTTTCTCATTTATTTTTACTTTCAGTTGTTGCATTGTGATAGGCGAGAACGGTTCTGGTCCACAGAAGTGTCCTCTGGCTCCTGCCTTGGCTAGTTCGTCTGCTCTCTCATTCCCCCGCATACCCCTTATGCCCGGGTATCCATTTTAGCGTGATTGTATTCCCTAGTTGTTGGAGTTTCCCAACCTTGTGCTTTGTTTCTTCTATGAGATAGCTCCTGACTATTGGATTACCCAATGTTTTTACCACAGATTGGTTGTCAGTGTAGATAGCTATATTCGTGTTCCTAATGTTCTTTGTTACAAGTGTGCTAATACATAAGTTTATCGCTATGAGTTCACTTTGGTACACTGAGGTATTGGTACCTAGTGAAAGTGATTCTTCCCATTCTAGTGCAGGAATGTATATTCCCATTCCTGCGTTACCATTTAAGTGTTTGGAGCCGTCTGTGTAGCAGATGATTTCAGATTCATCCGCCACTGACGACCTGGTCTCCCACACTTGTCTTGAGTCTATTCTAGTGTTGAGGTTTCCCTGGAATTGATATGTCGTTGTCCTGTCATCCATTGGCATGTTTGCCTCTGGTATGCTGCTTATGACCGTTGAGCAAACAGTTCCGTGGCCGTGATTGTGTGAATGGTTCCAGTCGTTGTTTTTCCTGAGTCTTAGTGCCCCTCTCATTGCCTCTTGTGTGACCTCCCATTTCATTGGTAGCACCCCTGTCAGTACGTCCATTATGACATTGGGTGTGCTATGAAATGCCCCTGTAATTGACATAGTTATGACTCTGTCTAACTTGTACAGGGCACTGTTTTTGGTTACTCCTGTCCACCATATCAGTGCTCCATACACAACTCGAGGTCTTACTATCGTTTGGTATATCCATTTCACAAATGTTGGTTTTAGGCCCCATGTTTTCCCTATCAGGCCTTTGATATGCAGGAGAAGTTTCCTTCCTTTTTCTAGTTGACTAGCTATCTGTTGTTTCCACCTAAGTTGTCTGTCTAGTATGACTCCTAGATATTTCACTGATGATGAGAGAGGAATATTGCATCCTCCCATCATCGCATAGTAGCCAGTGGTCTCAGTTCTTTTCCTACTAAAAATTGTTGCTGTCGTTTTTGTCGGATTTACCGCTAGTCCACGTGTAGGGCACCATTCCATAACCAGTTTCATCCCCCTCTGACTTACCAATCTGGGCTGAGTGGTACCTTAGTGGACAGTTTCCTGTGAACAGGCATATACTTTCTCCCTCCAGACTGTGGACATCTCTTCGACGCTCTCTGGTTCATCATCCCAGGGAGGCAGCCTGAGAGAGATTGATTGATTGAAGCAGTTTATTTAACCAACCTGGGAGGATTATGGCCATAAGGCCCTCTCTTACATCATCCCTGGCAAACAGTTTTGGTTACAATTTAAATCTTGTGGGGCGTACAGAGAAAAAACAAGAAAAAAATATAAACATAAATAAATCACTTCTGGATTGTCCTTTTTCTACGACTTCTGAGTGCTATTCCATTCTTTTCTACTCTTCATGTTTCTCTAAAAGCGCGTTTTTGCAAACGTTTTTGAAAGACGCAATACTCACAGAGGTGCCAAATAAGTCTGGGTTCTCATTAAAAATTCGTACAGCTGTGGCAGTTAAAGATTTATTGAAGATGGTGGTTCAATGGTGAGGGATTTGAATTAGGCCATGTCGTGTCTCATGTTGGTGTATTGTGTGGAGAAATGCGAATTTTTCGGCGATATAGAGTGGGTTTTGGAATGTTAAGCTTTTAAACAGGAGCAGAGCAACAGTGTATTTGATTTTGGTTTATTATTCATTCTGAATAATAACCCGATGTTTTCGGTCACGAAAACTTTTTTACAACCCCCCCTCAAAATTTGATACTTTACGTTTCAAGACATGGAGATTCCAAATTTGCAATGTCCGTCCGCCGTCCGGGCCGTTTTGTGCCTTTAACGTGGTCCAAAAAATTCGTTCTTTCGCACAAAAATCCAATTTGGTATCTAGTTGTGCCCGCCATCTCGGCAATCCGATCGGACGAAGCCCATGGTTGTTATGGGCAAAAAACGGTTAAAAAAAATTAACGAAACGCAGTACAACGCGGGAACACGACGGAAGTCGTTTGAACTCCCGCCCATCTCAACGAAGTCGCTCTCCTCTTCATCTGGCAACGCCGCCCCCTCGCGACGTCGCAACGCAACGCTCTCCCCCGCCCGGCCCACTCGACGATTTCTCGTCTTCACCTCCACGAATGACTGTTTCGCTCCGTCTCAACTATTTCCGTTAGCAAAATATCTGTTATCTTCGATTGAACTTTTCATTATTCGTTTATTTTTGGTTTATTCATTTAATAGTTCGTTCGCTTCATTTTTTTGGTTTTAATACGATTCAATTTTTTTAGATTCTTTCGTTTCATTGTCATTTTGGTTTTTTTCGTAGATTTTTGGTTACATTTTGATATTAGTATTTAGCGTGCGTGTTTTCATATTAAAATTCAGTTTTTTCTTGATTCTTTAGTTTTTACTTTCCTTGCTCTACGAAGTAGAAAGGAAAGTTATGTAATCGGCTGAAAAAAAAATTCTGAGTTCTCTTCAGATCTTTACGTTTCAGACCCCCCTGAGTCCGAAAAACACTATTTGGGAAAATGGTCTGTGTGTCTGTGAACGATTTTTAGAGAGAACCACCGTACCAAATCAGCTCAAATTTGATATCTAGCCCAGTAGTCACTATGGGACGCCAAAATAAGGGTATGAACAAAATCCACCGAAATTTAACTATAGTTATCATAGTGATCAAAACACCAAATTTTTTTTCTCAAAAACGGCTCTAACGATTTTAATTAAATTTTTTATATTGATAGCTCTCAATGAGGCAATGATACCAAAAAATTCTCATTCGTGGGAAAATGACGAGAGCAGCACAATAAATTATCAAAATTTTCGACCAAAAGCGTTTTTCGCGCAGTTTTTTCCCTATAAACTCCGCTGGAATTCTCGTAGAATGTTAAAAAAAATCGGTATTATAGTCCAATCATATACCTATAGGGTGAGTGTTTAAAAACGCTCATGAGATACATGGGGCTCACTCCAGAAATTCCTGAATTTCAACTACTGCCGTTTCGCTTAATACCAGTTCTAACAGTTATTACCCAATAACTCTGCAAAAGTGATTACTATCCTTCTTCAAAAAAATTCGTGTTTACAGCCTCAATAATTTTCTGTGTACCAATTGCTCAATAATGGTCCTGCAATGAGTATGAGCAGCACCATAAATTCCAGAACTGTAGGCGCTACCGCTTCCTGCTGCCGTTCAGTGTTGTATGACTAAGTTCAAATGAAGTGAGTGATAAATGAATTGATTAAATCGAATTGGCCATGTTCAAAGTGAATTGACGTAGAGCTAAGGAAAGTTGTGTGTTGCAACGCACCAGATATTTTTTAATATTACGATTCAGTTCTTTTCGACCTTTTTTTGGGTTTCATTTTGATATTTTTCGATGCTGAATCGAACGGGATGGGTCTCGGAGCATTAATGCTAGGTCAAGCTGTTTATCCGAATAATAAACCGTTGTGTAATAATTTGCAGGGTTTTTTGTTGGATCTTGAGCCAGCCTAAGCTTTTATAGTACGGTGTAACGTGTTCGTCCAACTTTAACCTGTAAACAAATCGTACTAAGGCATTTTGTGCTCTCTGTTACCAGTTGTTCACCATTGAGGTCACACAACGCCACCAACTCATAACTGAGGTTATGGGCGACGAGTGCCTGTACTACCTTGAGTCTCACATGGTACGGGAATACTGTAGCGAGTCATCGAAGTTGGTACAAAGATCTAAAAATTTTCGCCGTTGTCTTTGATACGTGTGGCCACCAAGAGAGTGTGTGGGTCATAGTGATTCCAAGGTTTCTAAGTTCGGTACTGTACAACAGGTTCTGGTTGCTTATAAGGACAGAAGGGATCTCTCTAAGGTTGATCCTCGAGAGAAGTCCAGTGTACCCACACAGCATGGCTTTGCATTTCTGAGGGTTAACTGATATCCCATGATTGCTACTCCAGGCTGTTAATGCTTCAAGCTCTCGATTTAATAGCTGCACCAGCTCGATGACTCCTGCAAATCGTCCGTACCTGCTCTTCTTAAAAACCTTGGACACTGTATTTATTGCAAGCACGACGAGCAGCGCAGAGAGGATAGAACCTTGGGGTACTCCCGTCCGGATATCAAGACTAGTGGATAGTGTCCCGGAGAGAGAGAGAGAGAGAGAGAGAGAGAGAGAGAGAGAGAGAGAGAGAGAGAGAGAGAGAGAGAGAGAGAGAGAGAGAGAGAGAGAGAGAGAGAGAGAGAGAGAGAGAGAGAGAGAGAGAGAGAGAGAGAGAGAGAGACAGACAGACAGACAGACAGAGAGACAGACAGACAGACAGAGAGAGAGAGAGAGAGAGAGAGAGAGAGAGAGAGAGAGAGAGAGAGAGAGAGAGAGAGAGAGAGAGAGAGAGAGAGAGAGAGAGAGAGAGAGATTGAAATCTTTTATTTAAAAATCAGGGATGATTAGGGCCATTAGGCCCTCTCTTCCACCATCCCTGAACAATTTCACAAATATTAATCAGTTGCGTTCATTAACAAATTAAATTAAAATAATTTTCTTCTACATATAACTTTACAATACATATAAATTCTTCAATATTCCTCAATTAACATTTCTTTAAATTTTTCTTTGAAAGAGTCTACCTTTTTACTTAAGTCAAACATATGGATGTGATCATTATACAATTTGGAAGCCTGTACCACAAAGGATCTTGAATATGTCGAGGAACGGTGCGCGGGAATTTTTAAAAGTTTGTTTTTTGATCGAGTGTCTCTTTGGTTGAAAAACTGAAATTTGTTATAGACGTACAGTGGTTTTTTAGTTTTTAAGATTTTAAATAGTGTTGCAGCTATCTGAAGCAATTTTTTCTCCCTAATTTTTAACCATCCAAGGCGTCGGTAGTGTGGGGTTACATGCTCATCAGGACGCAGTCTCAAAGCGAGTCGGAGTGCCGCATTTTGTGCTTTCTGCAGACGACCGATTTCGCAGCTCTTGAGATCACATAGCGCGGAGGTAGCGTAATCAAAGTGTGGCATTATTAGGGTTTGCACTAATTGTTTGCGCACGTATGTGGGAAAATCCATGGCAATTCGTCGAAGTTGGTAGATGCTGCGGAAGGCCTTATTGCAGATAGACGTGGTTTGAAGATCCCAAGATAATGTTTCGTCGATTGAGATTCCCAAGATATTTGCAGACTCGACATATTCAAGAGGGGTATCGTTGTGGGTGATGTTTGGGATTCCTAAAGTCTTTGCTTTATTGAGCATTTTTGGATATCCCAATACCATTGCCTTGGTTTTTCGCAGGTTAATTTGCATACCATGCGATACGCACCACTCAGCAACTCGTGAGAGATCACTACTGAGTGTTTTAACTGCTCCATCAATTTCGTCTACATCGCACGTCCTGTAGAACTGGAGGTCATCCGCATATGCAGTATATTCTGTCCCCTCTGAGAAAGTTTGCGGTAAAGTTGTTACGTATAGTATGTAGCATAGTGCAGACAAAACCGAACCTTGTGGTGTCCCTACTTCTACGTCTTTCCAAGATGACAAGCAGTCATCATCTCCCTTGACAGCCAATTGTCGTTCTCTTAAATAAGACTCGAACCACATTAGCGCACTTCCTGTGATTCCAACCGAAGACAGTACTGCACACAAAACGCCTCTCTGGATGAGATCAAATGCAGAGGAGAAGTCGACCATAACCATTACCGTGAGTTTTTTTCGATCCATTGCTTCTCTCACGTAGTCCAGAACGCTAATCAACGCAGTTTCTGTGCTAAAGAGAGAGAGGGGGGGGGGAAGAGTGAGATTGATCCTTCAAACCTCGAACATTTTATACAAACTAAATCACCCGCGACGAAGTTGCAGAAACCCATATCAATAACACACACATAAACGTGAGCAAATACAGCGACAAAGTAATGCAACTTTCCACAGACAGCGAAAAGTACATTTCGCTCGACAAACTTTTAAAATCTGTTCAGAGCAGATGTTGAAGAAAACTGGGGGTTTCGTAATTAAAATTCTCAAAAGCTTACTGAGTTTTCCAAAGAACGTCGTGATCGCATTGTAGCTGTTTGCTGAAGCGCTGTGAGGTCCACCGTGCGGCGAGACGATCAATGGGACGCTTTTTCCAGATTTGGGCCCGTAATAAATCGCCGAGAAGGACTCTGAAAATTTAAACAATTATTCAAGACTTGATGATTAATTCAACATGCAACTCAACATTAGTCGCTGTAACCGAAGACGAGTACAGTAATTCGGAATTCGGCTATAGAATGGTTATCAGTTAGGGTACTGTTGCCAATAGATGAATGGTGGAAAGCATTGGCGCACAAAGGCACCTGATTTGATCTTAGAACCCCTTCTGATAACCCATAGCAAGGGCAGGAACAATGGACAGTCCTGATACGAATAGACTGCATAGCCTGAAGGCGAATCGGTGACTGTTATAAATGTACAAGTGCCCTTTTAATATAAAATAAATTAAACATTTTATAAATTATGATTCGCGTTGTTCCCCTTAGTCAAATTAAAACTAATACTCGAGCGTTTACGTTCTCAACTAGTGGGCCGTTGTATTTCACACAGACACTGTCTTTTTCAAGATGCCCTCAGCCTCTTTGTCTGCAATGCTTCCTCCAAACAGGACTCATAGCAGCGTGAAGAATGGGATTAAGCGCAGGTAGCATTATTTGTTACTAGGACGTGAAAAACTTCTTTCGTCGTATGAGGAGTCAATGGCGAGGCCTGTTGCTAACATTCTCAACCTTCAGCATGTTTGCGAGCCCCCACCTCAGTGCTCAGTTCCCCTACCTAGTTCCTCTGAGATGCGTCACAGAGCTGGTGTCTCCTTGAGAAAACAGGAAGGAGGGCAGTCTGCCTCTCCTTTACACGTTTATTGATCTGTTGAAGTTTGTGCTGTTTCGAATTGACAAAGGGCCTGAATGTGACGATTGCATCAGGCTTGCTGCAACGCGAGTGAGCACCTAGATTAATGGTCATGATCACTGCAATGGCTAGTAGAGGTCATTGCGATGGCCTATCCTTTGGCGTAGCTTGCCACTGTAGCCTGGCGAAAAAAAAAACGGAGTTGGTGGCACGTCCCTATTTTCTGTCCCTTGTCCTTTACCGTCTCCTAATTCTGTGTTGTTTCCTGCTGTTCCTTTTGGTTCCTTCGGTCTGACACCCTTCTCCATGGGATGTATGGGGACAATCCCAATCCCCGGAACCCCCATGAAGAAAAAGTGTAGGTGCTGGTAGAACGCCTCTTGGCAATTCCGGCACCGAGGCCTGCCACCCATTCAGGTCCATAGGCTGCTCAAGGTGCAGCCATATAGAATGGGTACCATGGGGGCTTCTGCCCGCCGCCGGCAGCGTGGAGCCTTTAAGGCGTGACGCTGTCAATCGTGAAGCCATGGGATTGGCCTCGTGGGGACCGTGGTTTCGTTGGGAATCCCCCCCGAAGAGTTGTCTGGTGCTGGTGGGAGAGGGGTGTAGGCTGCATAGCTAGGTACTCTCTTCAATGCCAGGGGCATATGCACAGGGGCAACCTACCAATATTCCTTTTGGCCAGGTTGATCATGTGGTTTGCTGATGCTTCGTTGCGTCATTTTGGGAGCTGATCTGGAGCCTTGGTCCTTCAGAATAGCTGTTTTAGGGAGGAGCGTCCCTCACTGCCCTCTTCTTGTTCTGTATGTGCCTCATCCAGCTAACCGGACGTTGGCAATCACTGCGGCGAGAGCGTCTCGGTCCTCTGCAGTCCTGAAAAGCTCCTCCGCACGCTGTATACCCGTCTACTTCCTCAAGTTATTCAGCCAGGAGAGCCGTCTTCTTCCAGCACCGACCCTCGATCTTCCCTTTCATAATCAACTGAAGTAGCCGATACTTTTCTCCCCTCAATATGTGTCCCAAGTATGCAATTTTACGGCATTTCACCGTAGCCAGGAGCTTCCTCTGAACCTGAGCCCACCAGAGAACTTCCTCGTTTGAAATGCGGGCTGTCCAAGGGATCCTAAACATCCTACGCAATTGCCACATCTCAAAGGCTCCTATTCTGCTCAGGGTGGCAGCCTTTAGGGTCCAAGCCTCCGCTCCGTACAACAAGACAGAGCATACATAACATTTTACCATTCTCCATCGGAGAGAGAAGTTGAGGTTCTTATCACAGAAAAGATTTCTCATTTTCAAGAATACGGAACGAGCCTTCTCAATTCTACATTTGATCCATAGATTCGTTGATGAGGCAGCCTTACTACGTACTTGAAGTACTTGAATCTCCTTACACGTTCAACTCTGCGGCCATTAAGAGACAAAGCAATCATCATGAGAGGAACGACTGAAAACCACCCATTTGGTCTTCATAATATTGTTTGTCAGACCCGCCCGTTGGCCAGCACTCGAGAGTCCATTCAAGAGAAGGTGAAGATCCTCCAGGCTCTCAGCCAACAGCACGGTATCATCAGCATATTTGATGGAGGTGATTCGCTCCCCATTCACTCTGACCCCAACATCAAGATCTTCAACCGCTTCCTTAAATATACGATCTGCGTAAAGGTTGAAAAGAAGAGGTGAAAGCAGGCATCCTTGTCTAACCCCTCTCTGGATGCTGAGCTCAGGCGTCACAATATCATCCGCTCGTACCTCGGCCACCTGCTTCCAGTACAGGTTGTGGATTATGCCAATATCCTTTCCATCTACTCCACACTCCTTCAGAACCTCAAGAAGCCTTGAATGCAGGACACGGTCAAACGCCTTCTCATAGTCAATGAAGCAGGCAAAGACATCTCTACGCTGATCATGACACTTCTGCATTAGGACGCTGAAGGCAAACAATGCTTCTCGCGTACCAAAGGCCTGGTAGGCCTGGTTCTGGGTTATCTTCCCAGGAGCATGCCCATGCTACCAGGCGCAACCATGGGTTGTGGATAGTGGAACGGCCACGGCATTGTCCCCAGGGGCATGTCTGCGGCCAGCTGTGAATAAGGACAGCATGCTGACTGAATAAGCAGCCGCAAACAATGGGCAAAACCCAAAAGATCGCAGAAGAGATACTGAACAAAGGACTCAAGGGCAAGCGGATCTACATTTTCTCAGACAGCCAGGCCGCCTTAAAGGCCATCTTAGCCTATAGTTTTAGGTCTAAGCTGGCATGGGAATGCCTCCATGTGCTCAAGCAGCTCGGCGCCCGTAACAGGCTCTCCCTCATTTGGGTGCCGGCTCACAGGGGTTATGAGGACAATGAAAAGGCTGACTGCCTTGCGAAAAGGGGTACAGAATCCCTACCCATCGGGCCTGAACCACACGTAGGTATGACGAAAAGTCACCTGAACCGTCTGGTTGCTCGATGGGAGATACAGGAAAATGGCGCCCATTGGCATCGCCAGCCACGACTAAGACAGGCGAAAAGGCTTGTCACGCCTTCCTGTCAAAGGGCGAAGGCGATGCTGACACTCTCTAGACAAGATCTGAGAGTACTAATAAGCTTCTTCACTGGGCACTGCCCACTCAGATATCACCTCAACAAGATGGGCATCTCAGAGGTGGTGGAATGCAGACTCTGCGGTGAGGAGGACGAGACAGCAGAGCATATCCTGTGTGAGTGCCCTGCCTTGGCAGCAAAACTCTTTGAATACTTCGGTCAGGGGACCACTGAACCCCAAATCATGGCGGACTCTGTGGTGAAGGACATACTCGGCTTCCTAAGGGGGGCGGGTATGTACAACGCCTTCTACTAAGAAAGGGCCGTCACAATAGGCCCATATGCGGCCGCAGTGACAAAGGGACTTGTCCCACACGCCCTCGGGTCAAAAAAAAAAAAAAGGCGTGCCGAGATGCCGGAAACCGAACTGGGCATCATCAAGGTCAAACTCACACTTGGAGCGGATGCGAGTGTGAAGAACTCGCAGAAACGTTTTCAGCATGTGGCTCATTAGGCTTATCAACCGGTAATCATTGCAAGTTTTGGGGTGCTGCTTCTTGGGATCACCACAAAGGTGGACTTTAACCACTCCTCAGGACGCCTCCCAGTCTCATAAATCCGATTGAACAGCTCCACCACCAGATCCAAGTTGTCCTCCTCTATCAGCTTGATTGCCTCCATGGGAACCTCGTCCGGGCCTACTGCTTTCCTGATTTTACCAATGGAGATGGCATGGAGAACCTCCGATTTGAGGATGGATGGACCCTCAAGGTTCTGCTCATCAACCTCTACATCCTGTCGGGTATCATTGAAAAGATCACTGCCCTCATCGGAACCATTCCTGATCCTCTGGTGTCCACAGGGATGCGTCACAGTGCTGAGTGTTCTCGTCATCTTCTTAAGAAAACAGTAAGGACATCAGTGTCTTATTTTGGATGCAACACAGCCTGCTTCTCCTCTCAACACGTTTATTGATCTGTTGAAGTTTGGGTGTAACGACAATTGAGAAGAATAACCACGAGTATGGGGAGGAAGTGCACAAAGCCAGAATTATGAGTGTTTTTGTGCACAGCCCAGATGTGCGTTAGTTACAGATTGTGGGGGTGTGCCCCATACTCAACTTCCTCCGCCTCGCAAAGTTTGAAGATCTACAACTACAAGCCACGAATAACACTTACTTGACGATGGGGTACTTTCAGATTCCAGTCTGACAACATCCACAGTGTAATCAGGAACAATCACTTTGGACTCGATCAACGTGGTCCATTCTACAGCACAAGTCGATTTGATGAATCGGCCGATCAATAAGGACGGGGTGCACATCAAAGATGATTTCCAAGCCAACACCAAGTCTTCTTGCACATCCAAAACTCCACAGCTGAATGATTCATCGTTCGAGCTGCAATCGGTGATGTCATTTATTTCCTTCGTATCTGCAAATCCCCACAGAAATCGATTAACAACTTGCATGGGAATGATCGACGAAAAATGCAAGGTTTCCGAGCTAAACGTACCAACATTGATAGCGTACAGTCTCGTGGAAGCTCTCTGCATACAGCTGATAATTACAGTTGTGTTGTCACTTAACCAGCACTTCCCGAACCCAGGGTTGAAAATTCCGTAAAAAGTTTCATTGTTGACAGTTAATTGATTATGTTGGACGATGTCCACTACAGTAGATATCTGTAAGTAGACGGAAAGGGTCACGAAAGATCATTCAGATCAGAAAAGAGACAACGCTAACTCAAATGAAGTATTAAAATATATTTGTTCAGCCGAGTTTAAAGGAAGATCCAGAAGAAAACGCTTTTCTTAAATTCATACATTCTGTTTCTTCTTTTAAATGTTCTCAAAAGAAACATGCAGCATTGTATGAATCAATCAACCATCTTTGTACCAATCACACAAAGGTGACTCGTGTGCCTCTGTAGTCATCTCTGCCTTTGCTCATTGCACGTACAATTGTAGAACGTTCATTGACAATTAAGAAACAAGCAATGTGCGCAGGTCGTAATAACGTTCAGTTTTGGACTGCATATCAAACCAGCAAAGACCACCACAGTCGCATTTACTTAACGAAGAAACCTGGCTGGTGATGCTGATGATAGAGTTCAAATGTCTCAGGGTGACACTGAACAAGCAATTCAAATGGAACTCATATGTTGAATGACCACAGCCAAAGAACTCTGGGGCTCTGTGGGCACACAAGAGGATGTGCAGTAAGGCCCCGTGTTTCATAAGCCTCCAATGTGTAGTGGATGGCGACAACCCGTCGTGCAGTTCAAGAAAAAACCCAGAAACTACAGAGACAGGTTTGTCTCGCAACTGCAGGAGCTGAGAACTCTTTCACCATCGCTACAATAGAAGTCCTTGTTATAGGATCGTTACCGGGCGTCTCTCAATAAACAACAATTCTTTCCAAATATATCCTTGTAATAGGGTCCGTTCCAGTAATAGCCCACAGGTACAGAAAGTAATGAAGAGCGAAGTGGTGCCGTTGGAGTCTGGAAGAGGAATAGAATGAGTGCCTCGTTGCGCGCCGCGGACCCGATTTTTCTAACCTTCCAATCGCGGCAATGCGGTCCCCCCTCTCTCTCTGTTCATCAGCAGCTATCTTCCTCCTCAGATTTAATCGGAGCTGCTTCAAGTGGCTCTGCCCGATAAAAAGAAGCTCCGGTGTTCCGAGTCACAGCTCAATCTGATCGTAACATCCTATTCAAAATCTCACCCTGCCACATACACATTTGAGCGACAGAGAACCTAGGAGCGGTAAGGCTTTTGCAGAGCAGTCATATTTCTACTACGGCAAAGGCAAGCCTTCGAGGAGCTCTGAAATACAATAAAATAGAAGGGGCAATAGTTCTTGCTGCCAATACTATGCTAAATTGGAAGAATTTTCAGCTGCTATTCAACGTCTGCAGTCACTCACAGGAATAGTGGGGAAGAGAGTCAATCCCAACTGAAGTGGACAGGCTGTTATGGTTGTGTTATAGGGTGGATCGTTCGGGCGTCACTCAATAATAAGGCCTTCCTTCCAATACCTCCAAGAATCGTATATTCAGTTCTGTTCCAGTTAGCCTACAGGCGCAGATAGTAAAGAGGACCGAAGTGGTGGCGCCGGAGCCCGGAAGAGGAATAGCTGGAGGAAGTACTTGCTGTAGCAGTAGGGGCCGAAGAGCTGGAGGACCTCACAGTCGTGAGAGTGAGCTGTGGGTACCACGGCAGCACAGAGGGTTGGGAGCTCTACATCCGACAATTGTAGATATCCCAAGTTTGCGTGTCGGTGTAAATGTATCGTCGTTGCACCCGCCTTGAAAGCCAGTACTGTGGTGGTGGGGTCATTACCGTGCACCGATCTGGCGTAGTGCGAGTTGGGGGTATCCCTAGCCTGGAAAAATTGGGTGTGGTTCTCATCAGCTAGGGGCCCTTTTCGGAGAGCTGGCATCCGGACCATAGAATTAGGTGGGATTGCCAAGTGAGTGCTGGTTACCAAATAGGCCCTGGCATGTCTATGCTCTCACTGCTTTGGGGCACTGTTGCCGGAAAAGCTGGAGCGGAAGTCCGAACACAAGTCTAATAGACCTGTCAGATCTGCGCTGAACGCTCGCAGTTCGGTTTGCAGGATCAGTTGTGCGACCTCTTCTGCCACCAGGTGAGCCTGGGAGTTGAGAGCTTTTCTCAAACAAGCTCTCATATACGCAACTGTTCCCGTGTATGCTATTCCTCTTCCGGGCTCCGGCGGCACCTCTTCGGTCCTCTTTACTATCTGTGCCTGTGGGCTATTAACTGGAACGGAACTGAATATTTACGATTCTTGGAGGTATTGGAAGGATGGCCTTATTATTGAGAGACGCCTGAACGATCCATCCTTTGACAGTTGTGTGATGGAGGCAAGACTGGTATAGGCACTGCAGGACCCAACTTCAGCCTTGTCAAGCTGCTGGGAGAGTATGGAACGATGTATAAAGCAGAATGCTAGGCATAAATATCTGCCATCACGAGATTTCCTGGCAAAAGGACTCAAGGGACAGCCAGGACTTATCTATATATTGTCGGACAGCCAGGCTGCCCTAATGACCATCTCAGCCTATGCTTTCAGATCCAGACTCAAACGTCTCGGTGCCCACAATAGGATTTCCCTTATCAGTATACTGGCTCATAGAAGCTACAAGGGCACTGAAACGGTACAACGGAATCCCTACTCATCATGCCCCAGCCTCACATTGGATATATCTGCACATGACGCGGTGGGAGACACACAAAAAACACGTTCATTGACAAGCGCCTTTCTGTACAAGGGCAAAGGCAATGCCTACGGTGACCAGACAGGAACTAAGAGTCCTTACTAGCTTTCTCACTGGACTCTGCCTGCTTAGCTTAGCTTTAATGCAGATTGTGCAACAAGGAGGACGAAATGTCAGAGCACATCCTTGGTGAGTGCCCTGTCTGAGCAGCCAGGCAGCTCAAACAATACTCAGCTTCTTAAAAGGAGATGGTGTGTAAAAACGTCATTTATTAGGTAAGGGATATCGTCACAATAGGCCCAATGGGTGGCTGCAATGACAAAGGGGCTTAGTCATGCGTGCCCTCAGGTAAGAAAAAAAACTTACTGTTTTAGCGCTCCAGTCCATTTTCATTAGCTTCAAGCAGCTATTATGAGTATTATTATGTTCTCGCTCAAACCAAATCAATTTGCTTCCATCGCCAGAAAATTTCGGATGTAAAATACAACAACCTTTCCTCAACGTAACTGAAATAATGACACATATATGGGTTTAGAACAGTTCGACAGCCTCTTGCGGCAACATGATTATTGTTATTAAATCACCGATGACGTTGGAAGGTGTGACATGTAGCAAGCGAGAGGCTCTATTTGTACAAAACAGTTTGCCAAATCTGTGAGGAAAGGTTTCCCATCCAACGCAGACGATGGAGCCGTCTGAAGCAAACTGTGCTGGGCCTAATGGCATCTCTGGTTGAGAGACAATGGAAACTTTATCTTCTTTCAAATCACAAACAGCAAGTACTGACTCCGATTTCCCCACGAAGCCTTCCCCCCATTCATCAACAAAGTCGTATTCAGTTCCCTGAAACAATAAAGAGCGGTAGAGTACGACACCAAGAGCTATGGTAGTATTTTTACTTCCCTCAACTTTAAAATTAAGTCAACTGTTGCTGTTGGGGAAAAAAGATCAATTTTTGGAACACCTGTGTTTTGTCAGCAGTGGGGGTGCTTGGCTTACGCGGATAGAAGTTGTTTTCTCCCAACAATGTTCTGGTGCTGTGGTGCAAACTTGTAATGGGTTGTGTGACTGCTTATACATCGCATTGTGCTAATTTCCCCCTTTTTCCAACTCCTTCTCTCCCCCCCCCCCCCCCATCAATAACTCTCTCATTTTCGAGCTCACGCTCTTCCAGATCCATACGATTTCAGGAATGACGTCTTTTGTCTCCGTTGGAGCGTAGCAAGAAGATTTGCCTCGTCAACGAGAGGCCACTCTGACCCGTCTGGGGAGTCAATCAAAGGAAAGTACTGGTCTAACCCCCGAGATCTGCGGAGCCCCTGTGGTTCACCAAGGCCAACAAATGACGAGTGAAAGTGAAAAGGAAGCTTCCCCTGCTCTGGGCCAAACTCTGTTTAGACCTCTCCATTGAACAAAAACATGCCATGATAGATGAATGGGCATTAGAAATGGCAAATGAGATGGGTACAATGGGCTTTTTCAAAGAGATATCCATGAAGGTGTTAAGAGAAGGTGGGTTGAGCCATACCACTGGACAAACCAGTGTGCCCTTACAAGAGATGACAACTTCAATGCACTGCTTCTGTTCGACGCAAGCGCCGAATCCCTCCAGGCTCTTGACCTCGGAATTTCCGCTCCTTGCCCAACGGGCACCTGTGGCAAGGTCATTGTTCCTCCAAAGGTCTTTGCGCCCATGGAAATCCCAAATCGGCGGATATTTCCAACGGTGGTTTTTCCATCCTTCCCCTCTCCTCTCTTCTCAGATTCCTTTCCACAACAGATACCTTCTCCCAAAAAATCATTCTGCTTCGAAGTGTCGCCGAAGTGAGTCGTCCCCAGTTCTCCCTACACTTGTTTCCCAACACCTTTCGCGATACGGCCGTCTCCAATTCTCCCAACGGATACCTCTTTCACCTCTCATCGACTTCTAGTTCGGCTTTCTCCCTCCTTCCCAGTACAACCAGTTTTCACGTCTTCAGAGCCCTATTTGTTCGCGATTCCATACTCAACTCATCTCCCGTGTAAGTCACCTCTTCTTTGTACAATCCAAGTCTTCAAATCTTGTGATATACCAGCTCACCAATTACAAGTTTGTGCTCAGTAAATATCCGTCTCCGAGTTTCATTCACGTCTATCCTGGTACAAACATCTTCATTTCATTTCTCTCGTAGACTCTTCTCCCTGTACATCTTGCACTGTAGGCCCAGCAAAAACGGGTTATTGAATTTTTTCAGTCCAACATTAGTGCTCTTGTATTACTCACAAATTAAATTGTAAAATACTGGTACAAGTGATTGATCATACGCTGTATGTGCCAAATTATAGAATCTGAAAAATTTGACCGGGAAGAACTCCAAGGAAGTCTTGAAAGAGCTGGAATACTGGGATCCAGAAGCAGTTAGAATTCTCGTGGAGAATGGGGAAAGGCACACGAGGGATACAAGGACCTTCGGTATCAATCACGTCGAAAAAAGGTGAATAATAAATTTTTTTTGGAAACTGAAGGGTTTTGTCGTCGCACAGAGCTCAGATCAGAATGGCGCTGGAGAGGCGTTCATAGGCAGGGAGAGGGCCGCTCTCTGCACGGCTGTCCTACCACGTTCGAATCATCTTCGTTCCAACCCTTAGTGTCATGTGCCGCAACATGCACCTTCGGTGCAGTGGAGACAAGAAACCACATGCTGCTCCATTGTTGTTCCTGCGACGGCCAGCGGTGGTTGTTGGAAGAGCAACTCGCTTGGCTAGGCAATGACAGACATCCTTCCAACACATTACCTGATCTTTCTTTAAGTTTGTGCGACTCTACTACCTTCGCAGTCAGAGGCCAGGATTGTAACATACTCGAAGCTCATTATGAATCATGTGGAGGTGTGCCCTATCAATTATCTCCTTGGCTACCACCATCCCCTTCCCAGTAAGCTTTGCAAAAGAGTGTACTTGCAGTAAGTTTGAGGGAGAACTACTGAATATTTCAGCTGCTGTTAATGTTGGTTGAATTTCATTTCGTGGAAGCAAGAAGATCCTTTAGGTTTATTTTAATTAAATAAATAAGGTGACTGTTTACGCCAACAATTGGGGTTGGGAGTTCGAACTCAGTGCTAGTCAACCTCTCCTATCCTCCGCTTGCTATCCATTCAACTTCTACAGGTATATCAACTCACATAATTTGTATTCAGAATGATTTTATGAGCGAACTCAACAAGCCAACTTTATTGCAGCTCCAGAGAAGGGCACGAGGACCTCATTCAACTAATTCAACTTACAACTCATTCTGCTCAACTCTCATCTTACCAGTCATTCTGCTCAAATATCATTCATCCAATTCAACTTTTCCTCCACATTATTCACTGGTATTGAAATAATTTTCACCGCTTCAGATCGAGGTAAGACAGAATAGACTTCCACGAACTACATCTTATCCGAGCGTCCCTCGTGATTTCTCCGATTTCGAACGGCAATTTAACTTTGTGTGCCCAGTTTCTTTATTTTAATTCTTCTTCTTTATTTATCAATTCGACTACGAATATTGGTGATCATATAACATTACTTACAAAATTAAAAATAGTTGCTATAACAAATATAAATATATAAGTATTGCACAAAATTATAAGTTTTTGACTATATTCGCGAACATTTCTCTGTCTCTAGCCACCTCTAAGAGGTTCCCAATATTACTTATTCCAGTCCAATGCCGAATGTTGCGTAGCCACGATAGTTGCTTCCGGCTGATGCCTCTTCTGCCTTCAATTTTTCCTTGTACAATTAACTGCACTAGTTCGTATTTCTTATTTCGCATAATGTGGCCCAAGTAGGCCGTTTTTCTCTTCTTTACAGTTGCTAGCAATTCTCGCTCACATTGCATTCTTCTTAAAACTTCCTCGTTGGTCACACGATCCGTCCATGGTATTTTAAGTATTCTTCGAAAGAGCCATAATTCAAATGATTCGAGTTTGTTAAGTTCCGCTATTTTCAAAGTCCAACTTTCCATAGCGTATAACAGAGTTGACCAAACATAACACTTCAAAAAGCGCATTTTTGTTTTCATATTGAGCTCATGACAGTTAAATATCTGTCTATACTTCAGAAAAGTATTACGTGCTATTTCGATACGGCACTTCACTTCCTTTGAACAATCCCAGCTGTCATTAATATGACATCCGAGGTATTTAAAATTTTGTACTCTTTCAATAGGAGAGCTATTAACTAATAAAATTGTATTGACATGTGTATTTTTTCTGCTTACTATCATGTACTTGGTTTTTTCCCTATTGATTCGCAAGCCAAACTCTTCGCTGCGTTCATTAACTTTGTTTATCAATTCTTGTAAACCTTTTAAGCTGTCGGCAATAAGAGTGGTGTCGTCTGCATATCTTATATTGTTGATACGCACTCCGTTTACTTTAATACCTTGATTACTGTCATTTATCGAATCTTGAAATATTCTTTCCGAATATGTACTGAATAACAAGGGTGATAAAATACACCCCTGTCTGACTCCTCGTGAGATAGATACCTCGTCAGTTATACAACCATCGATGCTTACATGGGCAGTTTGTTGCCAGTACAAATTTTTTATGCAACGAATTTCTTTGTCGTCTATTCCCATAGACTCAAGAATGTCTATTAGCTTATCATGTTTAACCATATCAAAAGCTTTCTCATTATCGATAAAGCATAAGAATACATCTTTTTGAACGTCTTTACAGTTCTGGACTAGTACTTGAATACTAACCAATGCCTCTCGGGTTCCAAGTCCTTCCCTAAAGCCGAATTGCGCTTTACCCACTACCTCTTCGCATTTTCTGTATATTCTGGCATGTGTAATTTTAAGAAACATCTTTAGCACGTGAGGCATCAAACTGATAAGTCTGTATTCGTTGCAGTATTTTGCATTATTTTAATTAAGTATTTTATTATGCCAGTGGAGCTCCATGCGTTCGTTTGTTTTCCCCCCAAGTAGTATTTATTTTATTTCATTAAAATAATAACATCAGTACGTGAATATTGAGTTTGTTTGTTTTTCTTTTCAAACCATTTCACGCACAAACAGTGACCAAAACCTTTTCCCGTTTATTTACGATTATATTGCAATAGTTTAATACTTTGAAGGAATAATTGGTTAATTTATTAGCTTCAGAGTTTTGTATCCACAGTGTACTCCTTTGAGTATAAAGAAGCCAATCCAAGGAGCAAACTTTTCACATATTTTTCCCTAAATGTAAAGTACTGAGATGGTGTTAGGTAACATTGAATGATATCCCTAATTAAAACAAAACTGGACTAGGAGCTAAGTAACTTGCCACGCTCATTACTGCCAAAACACATGTGTGACAGTATTTAGCTTTCTTTATCTTTCCAAAGAGAAGGAAAGACTACAATTATTCCTAATGTCTTTTCCAGTCCTACAATCTCCCTTCTTGGCCCAATTTTAAACATAATTCAGGCACAAGTTGGAAGTCAAGCAAAATATTGTTCATTTTGAAAATCACTTACGTAAGAGACATCTTCTGATGGTTTGGAAGGAATAGGAAGGAAAGGCGCACTTTTTTTCTTCTTTTTTTCAGCCGTGAACATAATTTTAGTTTCACAAGGAGACCACTCCAAGCAACCAAACTCTCCTGAAAACAGGAAATTAGTCAGTTTTAGGGGCACAAGATGTTCTTAGTACTCTTCTGACTCAGTATAGTTACATGGCTCATTCCACTACACGACAGTAACATTTGCAGAAGGCAGTTCTTTACTCTTTACTCACTTTGTCAACTTTCCAAAACTTTACTCAACATTGTGCCAACTCTTGATGGTGGTCGACGCTTCAGATTGGGAGTTCATGCCTGCAAACCCAGTAGGGCAATGTAGAGCAGGTGTTGGAGATTTGCTTAGAATACCTAAATGAGGAAATTTGGGAGCTCCTGCATGTAGAATAAGTGGGCCCCTAGAAGCTCGTGTACTTGCTTGCTATGTTCAGAAAGTGACAGAATGTGTGTGATTCCAACCAGTGGATGAATGCCTCAGGTGTGAGCTGGCTGACTGTCCACCAGCCTGCAAACCTTAGCACATGAGACGTTGGTATAGGAAGCAGTAGCCACCATTGCCCTGTAATGCAGGCACGTCCTGTGAGGAACTAGGTAAGCAGAAATCCGCCTATGGACCATGTGCTGGAATCAACTGTCTGGTCTTGACTGTGTCCCAATCGTCTTGCCACCTCCTAAGGGTCAGCCCTCCTTCTTTTCTTCTGATGGCAATACCCGAGTTGACCCCTCTTTCCACTCTGCTTCCTGAAGGTAGAATGGGATAACATTTGCTACCACCAACTCAGTCTCCTGAGAAACTGTGAATTACGAGAAAGCAATGCAGACTGTTCACCTCCTCTGGGACATGGTGACTTCAATGCGCGGCTCCACTTCTTTTCTCTGAAAGACTCTCCCTCATGCACGTCTTGTGCCTCCAGTGCAGAGGAAACAAGAAACCACATGCTGTTCCACTGTAGTTTCTACAACAGTGAGCTACGATTGTTGGGAGGGCAAACGAACTTAGCAGCGTTTACTGTTACAAAGCAAGCCTATAACCGTTTTTCAGAGTTTGCAAAGAAGGTGATGGCTAAGAAACGTGGTCATAGTTGATCTGTCCTTTTGAAACTTGCCACCCAAGTAAATAGTTAGATCAGGTGGGAAACCAGATTATGAACTCCTCCCCGACAGTGCGGGATTCCTCAGGTTGTCACCTCCACGCGGTAACACATGGGCAAGAGCTCTCTACCGGAAGACTGGCTAACGACCAAATATCAGGTCTGAGTTCGGTGGATGCTGCAGGGGCCAGCCTCTTGCATATTAGCGAAACCGCAACTTCCATGACTGATATAACCCTCGTCGAGGTTTTAGGTACAGTCATCAAATAAGGAAACAGACCTGTTCACCTCCTCTGCACTGCTGCCATCCCCTTTCTGTGGTAGGCAATGCTCAGTCAGCCCTCGCCTTCTTCCCAAATAAGAGGTTGGAACAGTACAATGCTAATAAGCACTTACTTCTCGCTTGCTTGCAGCCCTCTCAAGTTGGCCATCAGATGATAAAGAGCCGTTGTTATTGTGATAGCTTTATTGGCAGCTTGCCGTAAACCAAATGACAACTCCATATCCACCACCACGCCTAAAAATCCAATTGTTTCTCACGTTTGCAGCTGGGCAGTCTCCACACAAATGGGGAGGAGGGTAGAGTCGTTGGTCACTGTGGTTGTGAAAAACGCGTTCAATTTCGTAGAGAAGAAAGACTGGAGGCCCTGGAGAGTACCTTCGGGTCACTTAAACACGTATTCTGGGAAATGAGAAGCCATCTGCGGGGTTACACATTTATCTATGAGACAGCCCAGGGATGATGCAGGAGGATACTCCAGGGGGTGCTAGGGGGGGTCGATCCTTCGGCCGACTCTGTGAAATGTGTCTTACGATGGCCTGTTTTGTCTCGAGATGCCTGACGATGTGATCCTGGTGGAGAATAGGTGACAGCACTTACTGTACTCAGTCCAGATAATGTTGGAGCGAGTAATGAATGGAGGGAATGGATTGGATTTTAACATCATTGAAATGATTCCATCCATTGCCTGCAGAAGTCCATTCTACGGCACCATTCCGGATTCCTAAAGCCTAGATATATATGTCAATAATTCCAAGGTCTTCATTGCATCGACTTGCCTCATATAGATGAACTTGATAAATTCAAGACTTCACCAAACTTTGTGCCAGGAGCTACAACAGATAATATCCCTGATATTTTTCATGAATTGACGCGCACTCTGGATAATCATTTACTAAAGTGCCCAATAATTTCTTTTTGTATGAGTGTTTTGTTCGAACCAAGACACGTTGAGCCATCGGTTGTATTAAAGGCAAGTATTTCGTGGCTTGGGTAACTCGAAGAGTTGTCCAAAAAAATACATCAATTGTGCAGAGAAGAGCCTTACTTCAGTTAATCCAAAGTTTGACTGGGCTGAAGTTAACTACATATTCATAATCGACAGTTTGACCGTTTGCCTCTCCTGATTCTAAATATGTTTCATATTCATGTTTTGGACCATCCATGACTTCAGGGCAAATGGTCAAAACTTACATTAGGTTGTCAATTTTGAAATAGGCGAAATTTCGAAAAACTGAAGAAAACCCGCCTAGACATTCTTCTCCTGATTCTAAATATTTGTGTCAACCGCTGCGACCATACAAGACGACTAGGCAAACGGTCAAACTTTTGATTATGAATATATAGTTAACTTCAGCCCAGTAATTTTTGGGGTTCGGATTAGCTGGACCCTACCGTATTTTCCACCAGTGTGTATTTCTTTGTGTGAGGAAGAGGTCACCACATGGATAATGACAACGTAGCACGCTGCCTTTCTCCTTCATTAGAGCTCAAAAAATTAACTCACCGTCCGCATAAATGTCTCCGTGCAGATCAAGGGCTGTGAGGTCGAAAAGCTTCTTCATTGAAGTTCCTTGCCAAATTTCCAAAAGCTGCTTTTTTTTAGGATTGTTTTCCGAAGGGGGCACGATGCGGATAACGCAGCGGAAGTTGAAAGATGGCGAATAGCTCGACACCAACCTGCACAATTAGAATGACACAAAAGAGTAATAATGAGAGCGAATATTAATAGACAAATATCTGGTGCGTTGCAACACACAACTTTCCTTAGCTCTACTTCAAATCACTTTGTACATGGCTAATTCTATCTAATCAATTCATTTATCACTCAGTTAATTTGAACTTGGTCAAACAACACTTTGCAGCTGCAAGAAGCGGTAGCGCTTACAGTTCCAGAATTTATTGTGCTGCTCGTACTCATTCTAGGAGCTTCATTGAGCAATAGGTACACAGATAATTAATGAGGTTGTAAACACACTGTTGTTGATGAAGGATAGTAAGTACTTTTGCAGAGTTATTGGGTAAACACTTTTAGAACTGGTAGTAAGCGAAACGGCAGTAGTTGAAATTCAGGAATTTCTGGAGTGAGCCCCATGTATCTCATGAGAGTTTTTAAACACTCACCCTTTAGGTATTGGATTGGACTACAATACCGATTTTTTTTTACATTCTACAAGAATTCCAGCGGAGTTTATAAGGAAAAAACTGCGCTAAAACGCTTTTGGTCGAAAATGTTGACAATTTATTGAACTGCTCTCGTCATTTTCCACAAATGGGGATTTTATGAGATAGTTGCCTTATTGAGAGCTATCAATATAAAAAATTTAATCAAAATCGTTAGAGCCGTTTTTGAGAAAAAAATTATTTGGTGTTTTGATCACTATGATAACTATAGTTAACTTTCGGTGGACTTTATTCATACCCTTATTTTGGCGTTCCATGATGATCTGCGGGCGAGATATGAAGTTTGAGCTGATTTGGTACGGTGGTTTTCTCTAAAAATCGTTCACAGACACACATACACACAGACCATTTTCCCAAGTAGTGTTTTTCGGACTCAGGAGGTTTTGAAACGTAAAGATCTGAAGAAACCTCAAAATTTTTTCTTCAGCCGATTACATAACTTTCCTTTCTACTTTGTAGAGCCAAGGAAAGTAAAAAACCTATGCCATGATCATCAGTTACCCAAGGATTCTGAGCAAGGTTGGTTTCTGCCTCTAAATTCACCTTTGGTCACCTCGTTTCAAATAAAGAAATAAGTTCGTATTTCAGTGTTCCAATGTTTGAAAATTATTCTTATTCTTTCTGTTTTATTGCTCGTTAGTATGTCTTAAATATAGCACAAACGTAATCAATGTTTAAGTTGCTCTGTTACGACTTACTCTAAAGAGTTATCGGATGCATGTAAAGTGGTCACTTTTAGGCTGTCCAAATCAAACAATTGGACGAGTTGGTTTCTCGTGGTGGTCCCACAGTGGACGTTCCTTTGTCTCCACGTTGACGAAACGACTGCTGTCCTTTTTCCATCGCCGCTCAAAGAAATTGTGCCTTCACCGACAAGCGCATCTTGAATTGACTCTTCAAAAGCTTTGATCACAGATGCTTCCATCTGCGGATAATAATTCGGGTGAGTCAGCAAATAACATCTTCAACTTAGAATTTTTTTTTTTTGAAACAGTGGATGCAGGCGATACCCTCACTGTGGCCACAAACGGGCTTATTGTAAGGGCGTCCATGATCCTCAGATCATGGCCCCACGGCACTGGTTTCACTTAGTGTGACGTCACCTATACGCCCTACCACCCCCGCACAAAGCGGAGGACATCCGCAAGTTCTGCATTCGTCACCTCTTCTGGCTGAAGTAAGGGCCTCCTAAACACAACGGTGCGATGCCGCGAGCCCATCGCACATGCACAGCACTTGCTCTGCCTTCTCTAGCCCCACCTCGCAGAACCTGCATACCCGTACCTCGTACTTGCCAATATTAGCAAGGTGGTACCTCAGCAGACAGTGATGTGTGAACAGGCCACATATGATCATCATATTCTTCCTCCCCAGTGCAAGCACCTCCTTGGCCCTCCCTTTGGGGAGTCGGATGAAGAGATTTGACTGTCTAAGGCCAGGCAGCCCCAGCCAATGGGCAGCCCTGTACCTATCCTCCCATTTGCCAACCTCTCTACGTAGGTGGCTCCTGGTAGTCCCAACAAAGGCCTCAGGGCTGACGAAGATCCCTTTCTCTTCTTCGTTTCCCTCTATACCCTGATGCCCTGGCACCCAACACACTGTTACACTGTTGTCCTCAGCCAGGGCAGTCAGACACTCCCACACCTGCCGCAACGTAAGACAGTACAAAGCTAAGGCCTTGAGAGTGGCCTGACTGTCCACCATAATGATCCATAGATCCTCTGCCGCTTCAGTCCCCTCTGCAGCAGTCGCTGCACACAGACAGTCACCGCTGCCACCTCTGCCTGGAATACAGTGGCCAGCGACCCCAATGGGATGCTCTCATTCTCGGCCCAAAGATGCCTGCCCCTGCAAGGCCACCCTGCACGAAGCCATCAGTTTAGTATACCAGAGCCCCAGCTTCAAAAGCTGTAACTCCCCCTTCCCACCTGGATTGATCATGAATGAGTATCCGAAAAGGTAATGCGAAGTTGAACCTCGCAGGCATTGAGTCTACCATATGTAGTTCGGGTTCCTCCACCTTCACCTATGAGGGACGTCCCAAAAGCAAGTTCCGATCATTTGTAAATCCGTGGGAAAATGCCGTAGGGAAAAAATTCCAACGGGGATACTTCGTGTTACATCTGGTGGCAACACTGAATTTTTCTTATGTTGCTATCACTTGTTGCGGCTTATCAGCACCAGTCTAAACATGGCTGCTACATTGAAAAACCCGTCAAATTGTGAAATCCGTTCGGTGATCCGTTTTTTAGTTTTTGAGAATGCTTCTGTGCCCGAAATTCACCGCAGACTCTCTTCAGCGTATGGAGAAGGGGTCATGAGCATCGAAATGGTCCGTAAGTGGAAGAGAAGTTTCCTGGAAGGGCGGGAAAGTGTGCACGATGAACATCGAAGTGGGCGCCCTTCCATTTCTCGTGGAGAGGACGCAGTTTCTGCAGTTCGCAAGCTTTTGGAGGAAGATGCACGCTTTACTCTAAGTGATATTGTCGAGAAAGTGCACAACAAACATCAATTTACTCGTTCTTCAGTACACCGAATCATTAGGGAAGATCTCAAGTTCTCGAAAGTGTGTGCAAGGTGGGTGCCTCGCCTCTTGACCAAAAATCACCCAACATTTGCTTGGAACATTTGATTGGGATGTTTTCCCCCACTCCCCATACTCTCCAGACCTTGCACCGAGTGACTTTTTCCTTTTCCCTCTCCTCAAAGTCCACCTGGGCGGAAGAAAGTTCCGTACGAACGCCAAACTCGAAGCCGCGGTCTCGGAATTCTTCAAACAAAATGACGCAGAATGGTACGACAAGGGGTTACGTAAACTGGCACCACGGTACCAAAAATGCATCGATTGGAATGGCGACTACGTCGAAAAATAAAGTAGATCCGTACCTTTAAGAATAATTTTTTTTTTTCAAATTGGTTGAGTTTTCAATTTTTCCCAGCACTTCGGAACTTACTTTTGGGACGTCCCTCGTACATGTAAAACCTGCTGTTTCAATCAATATTTCCGGTAATTTCCTGGCTGCCAATCTATGCACAGTTATTCCATTCGACTCAGAATAGAAAAATACAAGTAGGTGATACCAAACATGACCTGACTGCAACAGAAATTGACACTTGCTAGGCAACGCAAGGGATGATGCAATGAGTCGAACTGACAAGAACACAGGTCAAAGAGAACCGTAAATTCGCTCAGGAAAGTCAAGCATCCCGCCTGGATGTAAACCGCTTTCAAAAATTGATGTTAAACAAAAATGTGAAACTGTGCTAAACCTTGTAATTTACTGCGAGCGGCTCTTGTTTCCCACCAATAGTTCACGATACACTTAGCGCTTGGAAGCGGAGGCAGGCGTTTATTAGCCTAGAAAACTGTTTGCTCTAGATAGTAGTAAGGCTTAAGCAAAGAGCCCCGCGATTCGAGTTGTGCAACTCTATTTGACTAAACACTTTCATGCCTCAAATGGTTTGATATTGCTCGAGTTGCTGCGAATTTACGGTGAGCGAATCAACTGATGCAGAAGGTAACAAACACTACAACGCTCATCTGTCCGACGAACAAAAAATGCTTCCGAGTACACGATGTAAGGTTCAGCATAACTTTCCTCAGCTCCAAGTGCAGTCAGCGATTTTTACTTTCCTTGGCTCTACGAAGTAGAAAGGAAATATATGTAATCGGCTGAAAAAAAAATTTTGAGTTTTCTTCAGATCTTTACGTTTCAGACCTGAGTCCGAAAAATACTATTTGGGAAAATGGTTTGTGGGTCTGTGAACGATTTTTAGAGAAAACCACCGTACCAAATCAGCTCAAACATGATATATCGCCCGCAGGTTACCATGGGACGCCAAAATAAGGGTATGAACAAAATCCATCGAAAGTTAACTATAGTTATCATAGTGATCAAAACACCAAATTTTTTTTTCTCAAAAACGGCTCTAACGATTTTGATTAAATTTTTTATATTGGTAGCTCTTAATAAGATAATTATACCATAACATTCCCATTTGTGGGAAAATGACGAGAGCAGCACAATAAATTACCAAAACTTTCGACGAAATCCATTTAAGCGCGGTTTTTAGAGAAAACCACCGTACCAAATCACCTGAAACTTGATGCCTAGCCTACAGGTTACTATGGGACGCAAAAATAAGGGTATGGGCAAAATCCACCGAAAGTTAACTATAGTTATCATAGTGATCAAAACACCAAATATTTTTTTCTCAAAAACGGCTAGAACGCTTTTGATTAAATTTTTTACATTGATAACTCTCAATAGGGCAATGATACCATGAAATTCCCATTCGTGGGAAAATGACGAGAGCAGCACAATAAATTATCAAAATTTTCTACGAAAAGCGTTTTTGTCGTGGTTTTTTCCTTTTAAACTCCGCTGGAATGTTAGTAGAAAGTTAAAGTAAATTGGTATTGTAGTCCAATCCAATACCTAAAGGGTGAGTGTTTAAAAACGCTCACGAGATGCATGGGGCTCACTCCAGAAGTCCCTGAATTTCAACTACTGCCGTTTCACTTACTACCAGTTCTAACAGTTATTACCCATTAACTCTGGAAAAGTGATTACTATCCTTCTTCAGAAAATTCGTGTTGACAGCCTCACTAATTTTCTGTGTACCAATTGCTGAATATTCGTCCTGCAATGAGTTCGAGCAGCACAATAAATTCCAGAACTGTAGGTGCTACCGTTTCCTGATGCTGTGACGTGTAGTTTGACCAAGTTCAAATGAACTGAGTGGTAAATGAATTAATTAAGTATTCAAACCCAAATAGAAAGTGAATTGACGTAGAGCTAAGGAAAGTTGTGTGTTGCAACTCACCAGATATTTCTTACCTCAAATAGCTAATAAAATCCAAAATTAATTCCAAATCCAAAAACTCAATGGATTTGAGGGCGTCAAAATTGAGAGTACCTTCTTTTTCGACAGCTTTGAAAACTCATTCTCTGGCGAGCTTCTGAAATTCTGGGTGGACTGCCATATCGAGGCAGCTATTTGTCATAGTCATTGCCGTCGTTTCGAGACCGGCGAGTAGGAAGGAGGTCTGCCCGAGCAAGAGATCGTCAGACAATTCGAATTTCGGCTGGGGATTGTCGTTTCGTTCGTATTTATTGAAGTCCAAATAGCCCACTTTCCTCGTGTCCAGGCACGTTCGATTCTTGTCTTTCTTTGAAAATTGACCTGAACAAGTTCGTAAAATAACTTTCCGTCTTCCGAGGAAACAACTTAATCCCCCAAAATTGCATTAAACCCCGAATTTTTAAGATCACACTGTATGACGCAAAGCGCTGAATTTGTCCAGGTTTTTAACCTCGGAATTTACGCTCCGGCCCAACGGGTCGCACCTGTGGCAAGGTCACTGTTTCACCAAAGGTCTTCGCACTTACAGAAATCCCGGCTCGTCGGTCATTTCCATAGGTGATTTTCCCACCTTTTTCAGATTCCTCTCCACAACTGATACCTTCTCCCAAATTCATTCTGCTTCCAACTATCGGCCTAGTAACTTCTAGCTCTCCCATACGGTTTCCCGCACCAGTTCACGCGTTCCGAGTACTAGCCTCGTGTCGCCCTATTGTTCAAGATCTCAGTTCAAATCTAACTCAATTCAACTCCGCACGTATAATACAGTCCTCCTCACGCTCACTGAGTTTCATTGTTATTTCGATCCTCAAGCTCCCCCTCTCGGTCACCCAACAACACTTAAGGCAAAATATGGGCTGTTGACAGTCTCTTCCCCAATTCTTTCAACAGTGAAATGAAGTACAACGGTGTACAACAGGATCGATTTATTTTACAGATTGCGCTTTAAATGAGGCCTAAACTAAGGAGTAGTTCAACAGCATCCTGATTCATAGCCAATTCTAGAGACTACAAGACAGAAGCGAACAACCAGCTGCATTTGATTTCAAAGCTGTTCGAATTTTTAATGAGAAATCATATACCACCCAACAGTCACAGATTAGGACAATACTCCAGGAGTGACTTATTTATGCTTATCTTTTTTCTGTTACACTGCACACAATTTGTTCATTTTTGTATATTGTCACTTTATACTGGCAGGGATGATGTACGCATTTGAATAAACGATCTCTCTCTCTCTCTCTCTCTCTCTTTCTCTCCCCCCCCCCCCATCCATCATCACTTAGCGTGTAATGAAGGTCTTGCTGCCCTGATGCACACACATACTGAGCCAACCTGAACACAGAAACAGCCCTCATAGCGATACTGGACGATCTCAGGATGGCCAAGGACAGAAAACAGGTCACTGTACTCGTAACAATTGATTTCTCTCGTGATTACGGCGTGTGTAGAAGATTAACACGTTGACTGCCATGAGTACCTTTTTGGTACTCAACGGGGGTCACCTCCAGGCCATGAGTACCGTTCTGTGTCTCGAAACCTCTCATTTCCCTCTGGTGATTTTAACGAACCTGTCGGTGTATTTTGAAACTATTGATGTGGTCAACTCTTGGAAGAGGGTGTTAGCAGCAAGAGACACTGCCTAGCATGGCAATTTTCGGTTCAAGGAGTAGTGTGGGTTAGTATTCCATAATCATCTACCAAACATGGAGAGAGTATGACGTCTGTTGAAAAGAGGAAAAATATATGTAAGCCAGATGTCGTACTGGATTACAATCGAGGCAAAAGCTTCATAGATAAGAGCGATCAGATGGGATCATATTCATCTTGCCTCCGTCGAAGTGTCAAATGGTACAGAAAGGTCGCGTTTGATTTGATGCTGCAAACTAGTGTGGTAAACGCCCACTTTCTCTACAAGACTGTGACGATTGAAAAAAACATAACCATAACAGATTTCAAGGAAAAAATAATCGACGAATGGCTCCAGTCACCCTCAACTTCTCCATCGACATCAAATGATGAAGTGGAAACATCACAGCCTGCGAGAAGGCACGAACTCATCCCTGCAGCCAGAGGAAGATGTCAAACCTGCTACATGGAAATTTCTTCAACTCAAGGAAGAAATGCTGCCCAGAAAAATTCCAAGAGGACTTCGAAAAAATGCAATATATGCCAAGCTCTCATGTGTCAGATTTGTTTTGATAAGGTTCATTCCCGTAAGATTAGGATTTTGAAGTGATTTGCTTTTGCGTTTTAATTCAATTTTTTCAAGATCATTTTAATTCATTTATTTCAACATTTTGTTCTTCCAGAAATTTTCAAAATTACCTTTTTTTTCATCAATTTATCTGTCCGATTAAGAATGAGTAACAAAATGGTACTCGGGTTGGGTGTCATCTGAGGCCATTGAGTACCACCATGGTACACAACCAAAAATGGCTTTTTTGTGATAATAATAATTTAATCTCATCTGATCACGATTAAATACCACTTATTACATCATTTTGGACCGACCTTTAACAACAACAAAATTTGGCCTGGAGGTAACCCCAGCTGTTTTTGCCTGGTAGTCAACGTGTTAAGGAGCTCTCCGCCGGAGGAGTTGTTGTGGTTAGCTCCTTTAGCCTACCGTTTTGCTGTAAAAAACAGCGTGTTTTTTTTATCGGCGATTTTTGTGAAGTTGTGTCTTTTTTGAAAAGTAACAGAACATTTAATTATACTTTCAGTCCCTCCCTTTTTTAAACGTAATCGTTGACGTTGTTTTTGTTCAATACAATAAGTGGTAAACATTTTGAGTGACCACAGCGTGATAATGATTTGTGAGCGTTCGTAATGCGGCCCCTACACGGTCAGTAATAATGGCATTACTGGTAATGACATTACTGCTTCGGTAATGATGTAGCTGAAACCAGGAAAAATAGCGGCCCCTACACGGTCAGTAATAATGACATTATCAGTCATGTCATTACTATTCAAACTGCTCCCATTCACATTTTTTTCCTCAGTATTGCATGATCTCCGTGTGACGAAGACGTTTTGTCGGTTGAATCCCAGAATAGTGTACGGGGGTACTTTTGTTCGGTTCCTCGGTTCGCGATTCGGAACGTTTACGTTCACCAGTATCAGTGACGCTAATAAACGTTCCGAATCGCGAACCGAGGAACCGGACAAAAGTACCCCCGTACACTATTCTCCGCAAAGTTTGGATACGTAAATTGAGAGGTGAGTGGGATTTTTGTGGTCGTCAATGTGTTCTGTTGCACTACGCGAGTGATATTTATTATTGTTATGGTCATTAATGTCTGTTGCAATAGGCGCGCACTGTTTGTCCACGTTGGCTCAGTTTTGCGCGCTTTCCGTTGTTTACAATTCTTCCTGTTTCTTTCGCGCGCTTTGTTTACATTCACTTTTACCACAAAACTTCGCTCAACTCTTACCGCTACCGTTACGTTCACCAGTATCAGTGACGCTAATAAACGTTCCGAATCGCGAACCGAGGAACCGGACAAAAGTACCCGCGTACACTATTCTGGGATTTTACCCGTTTTGTCGATAATAATGGATCCTCGCAAATTAGCCTGTGTTGCTATAATTATGGCACTAGCCACAAAACGACATGTGAAACGTTCAAGATGGATGAAGGAGTGGCTGAAAAAACGTGAACAGTATACCCACATGTTGTTGTCCGAAATTCGAGACTCTGATCCAGATGATTACAAAAACTATTTTCGTATGAATGATGCTACGTTGGAAATCCTATCCAATCTAGTTACACCTTTTTTAACCCGAAAAGATACAAATATGAGACGGTGTTTTTCTGTGAAGGAAAGACTAGCAGTAACTTTGAGATATCTTGCCACTGGGAGAAACTTTGAAGATCTTATGTTTACTGCAGTTATGTCACCATCATCAATAAGCGCTGCTGTAATTGAAACGTGTGAGGTGCTTATACATGTTCTTCAAGATTACATGAAGGTAAGAACTCTTTCAACGTATTTTATTCTCAATAGGGTTCCAAATTACACAAAGCAATGTAGTACCTATTTATAGTTTAAAAAGTACTTAATCTGAAAGAAAAGTGGGGAAAAAATCTCAAGTAGGTACATTGAAAATAAGTTGTCATTGAAAAGTGGAATAATAATTGACCAGTGCAGTATTTCCTCCCTCCTGATGGTGGGGCGATGGCGTGTAAATGTCCACCGGTGAGGAAAGTGACCTCGACAGCAGCTTGAGACAGACTGAGTAATGATGCAGTAATGAGGAGCGCTCTCTACACCATCATTACTAATGACAGTATCCCCTCCATTTTCGGTAATGATGTTGTCGGGGTCCCCTTTTCAAGGGCGCGTGTGGCCTTAAAAAGGGCCGACGAAAGTCTCGATGGTACTGCCTCTGCCGGTTGGCAAAGTGTGAGGCGAGGGACTCGGTTGAGTCGGTGCTCCTTCTGCAGACGTGGGCCGAGGGACTCGGTTGAGTCGAAGGCCCAGTCGAGCGTAGGCCGAAGAGCTCGGTTGAACGGCAGAGCCTCAGGGCGAGGGACGAGTTCCTCAGGCGTCGGTCGGCGGCAATTCGCGGGGCGAGGGACGAGTTCCTCTGGCGTGGGTCGAAGAGCTCGGTCGAGCCGGCAGGTCCTCAAGGCGAGGACGAGTTCCTCAGGCGTCGGAGCGAGGTCGAAGAGGCTCGGTTGGCGTAGCTCCTCGGCGCAGTGACTCGGTTGAGCCGGTGCTCCTTCTCCTGCTGAGTCGGCTGAGGGACTCGGATGAGTCGAAGGCCCAGTCGAGCAGTGGCTCCTCGAGGTGAGGGACTCGTCGTCTCTGCTGGCGCAGTCTTCAAGTGTAGCCTCTGGTCAGTTGATGTTGGCTCCTTGAAGTCGGAAGAAGGACTGATGAATGTCCTTTTTTTTTAATTTTTTTCCGGACGCTTCGGGAGGGGAAATCTTCAAAAGACACCCAAATGGGTAGTGTCGGATTTTTACCGACTAAAACCCCTCCCAGCGGTTGCCAACCCGGAGGTTCTAAACCAGAAGGATGGAGGCCAGCCTGCGGATGCAGGGACTCATGCGCATGTGCGATCGCGGGAGGAACGGACAGGGTTAGCGTGGAATGAGGAGCAGGGCCTCACGGATGATGTCCGAGGGTTGGGGGCATATTGTGTGAGGCAGCTGATGGACGGGTTGGGGTGACCCGCCACCGAAGGCGGAGGTTGAGGGCATAGGTTGAGGCGGCCGCACTGAGCGAGGAGGCCTGTTTCCTTCAGGAGCTGCTGGTTTCTGATGTAGCGGGGTGAGCGGAGGACACCTCGGAGGGACTTCATGTAGGTGCCCTCGAGTTTGCGAAGGGAGGAGGCCGTGCCCCAGACGGGGATAGCGTAGGTGCTGATGCTCCTGATGATGGCGTTGAAGATACGGATTTTCGTTGGATGTGAGACCTTTCTGTTGTTGAAGAATGGCCGGAGAGCAATGAAGGCTCCGTTGATTTTGGCGCGAACTGCGAGGGTCTGCCTGTACCAGTTGAGTTTCCTGTCGAAGGTGACACCGAGGTACTTGGCCTGGTGTTTCCAGGATGAATGTCCTTGCAGGCAGGCCCTTTTATACCTGTTCTTGGAGGGAGTCGCCTTCGCTGATTGGCCGCCTGCTATTCCCTCCAGGAGTGGTTCGTGGCTAGCGCCCTCTGTTGGGATGAGGCGGCTTTTGTTGTGGAGAGTGGCGGGCGCCACAGATGTAGCTGAGATCAGAAAATCCGGATCCACATCATTACTTTTCGTCATTCCAACTTTGTCCACCTTACACGATCATTATTACTGTCATTTTGATAAGGTAATGTCATTATTACTGACCGTGTAGGGGGCGCTTTATGAGGGACAGCTTGCTGGAACCAATATAGTCTACACGCCGTACATGATAAGGCATGGAAACAGCGTCTGTTAATGCACTTGATGTAGTAAGCACTGGAAGCAGGTAACAGTATTGGTGATGGTGGTACTCTTCTCGCAGTACTGCAGTAAATTAGAAACCCTGCAAATTAATACACAACGGTTTATTATTCTCATGAACAGATTGACCTAGTATTACTGTTTTGAGACTCATCCCATTCGACTCAGCATCGAAAAATACTAGTAAACCATACGAAACATGACCTGACTACAATGAAACTACGAAAACTAAATATTCCCCCGGCGTTAGGCACCAGTAAGCAATTGGCACGACGTTGCGAGTCGAACGGGCGGGTGGGAGGGAGTGCTAACGACGAAACGTTAACGTCCACTATAGTTCCCGCGAGTTCTTTCAATTAGTTAACTTTGGCTCACTATAATTACTGTAATTTCACTATTCGCAGTTGTTCACACGTAGTGTCTGATACTCATTCCATTCGACCCAGGATGTAAAAATACCTTGAAAATGACACGAAACGGTGTATTTGCGATTATACTGGGTTTTGTTAGTTTTTTTAACAGTTTTTTGTCTATAACAACCATGGGCTTGGTCCGATCGGATTGCCGAGATGGCGGGCACAACTAGATACCAAATGGGATTTTTGTGCAAAAGAACTGACTTTTTAGACCACGTTAAAGGCACAAAACGGACGGACATTGCAGATTTGGAATCTCCATGTCTTGAAACGTAAAGTATCAAATTTTGAGGGGGGTAAAAAATGTTTCCTGACCGAAAACATAGGGTTATTATTCAGAATGAATAATAAACCAAAAATTGCACTTGCGTTGGCCTGGCTCAGCCCCCATTTATCAGGACGCTTTCTGGCAGTCACAGGGAGGTTGTTGTCAGGGGTGGGATTCGACGTTGGGACTCCGCAAGGTTTGGTGCCCCACTCTCTAAACGTCCTCTCATGTGGTACTATTTATATTTTGTATACAGATGATTTATAGCTGTTCCTATCTTGTCACTAAAGCATTAAAGGCAAAGGCTTTGAGTGGTAACCTGGCTCGTGCTATGCATCGGTGTTCCTCTTATAGGGTGAACTTGAACTTGAGGAAAAACAATGAGATGATGATCAGTTACCCAAGGATTCTGTGCAAGGTTGGTTTCTGCCTCTAAATTCACCTTTGGTCACCTCGTTTCAAATAAAGAAACCGTATTTCGTATTTCAGTGTTCCAAATGTTTGAAAATTATTGTTATTCTTGTTGTCTTGTTGTTTTATTGCTCGTTAGTATGTCTTAAATATAGCACTTCTTTAATTAATGATTAAGTTGCTCTGTTACGACTTACTCTAAAGAGTTATCGGATGCATGTAAAGTGGTCACTTTTAGGCTGTTCAAATCAAACAATTGGACGAGTTGGTTTCTCGTGGTGGTCCCACAGTGGACGTTCCTTTGTCTCCATGTTGAAGAAACGGCTGCTGTCCTTCCATCGCCGCTCAAAGATTTTGTGCCTTCACTGACAAGCGCATCTTGTATTGACTCTTCAAAAGCTTTGATCACGGATGCTTCCATCTGTGGATAATAATTCGGGTGAGTCAGCAAATAACATCTTCAACCTAAACGTGATAAATACAGCTTATTGCGTTCTGTTTTGGCTTTACAATATCGTGTGGACTTGCCCATACATTGACATGGGTACAGGCGTTTGAGCAATGAGCTCTGATCATTAAATTTGAACACGAGACCTTATGCAATACAACACGATGCAGAAGATACAAACGCCGAAAAGATTGATACTGTACTGGTGTTACGAAAAGAAGTTTGGAGATGCTTTGGAAGAGCTGCTGACTCAGGCAAAAATTACGGCAATCGCGCCGGAGCTTCGATCCACAATCCTCAACTTACGTTGAGAATTATGAATCGACTGTCTTAACCACTAGACCACGATCAACCGCTTGCCTTTAATAGGAGTCAGTCAGCACATCTCCCCCTCGTCATTTAACTGCTGGTCCTGGAGCGGACTCTTTTAAGGAAAGAATTTACGAGAGTTGAGCGAATCCCCGGAAAATCCGATCTTTGATTCGAGAAACGAGAGGGCTACAAGGAAAGTCTTTTTTCTTTTGCATTGTAGTAGGCGCGTCGCCCATTTTATTTCCCTTCACGCTGGAACTTTCACAGCGTCAGCGAATCCCGGACCCGAGAACTCGTCTCATTATTTTCTCTCTTAATTTTTTAATTTTTCTCTCTGGGCCTCTTCTTTTTCTTGGAATGAAGAAATTCGACCACTAGTTGGGGGGCGCCAATGTACTGAGGACGTTTGGAGATGCTTTTGAAGAGCTGCTGACTCAGGCAAAAATTACGGCAATCGCGCCGGAGATTCGATCCACAACCCTCGACTTACGTCGAGAATTATGATTCGACTGTCTTAACCACTAGACCACTATCAACCGCTTGCCTTTAATAGGAGTCAGTCAGCACACTGGGACGAACCAAACCCTTCCATTCAGTGGAGGCTCGTCCCGATTCGCTCGAGACTTCGCTGCAGTCAGTTGTAACCGAGCCGGTTCCCTCGTTGCTGTGTCGTACGCCCTCGCATTTGCTCCCACCCTGTTCCCTGTTTGTGATGGTAAAACTTCCCCAAGTGTAATTGAGAATAAAACTCTGTGTTCCAATTGCATTCGGTTTCTATTGTACTACTTCCCGACACACCTCGACTCACTACTAATACCGCTCTCAATATTAATCCCCCCGTAACATTGGCGCCCAACGTGGGGCCAGCCTTCCCTAAGTTAGTTCGAGGTGCCGGCCACGCAAAAAACTTGAAGGTTCTTCTAATGCGATGGGAATTTTCGACCATTCGCCTTCAAATTTTCTGTCCTTCTGCTGCGACCTACCCTCTCGCCCGTCATTATATTAGAACGTTGTTCCTTCTTTACGAACAGTTGATTACAGCTTTGTTTAAATCGACGACGGTTGCTTCGAGCAAAGCAGGGCATATGTCGAGAAGCTCCTCGCAAATCAAGATCTCGCGCACATCTATGTAGAGAAGGACAATGCTTATCTAGCACCGCAGCAGCATAAACCTACGGACCGTACATCTCACAATGACTCAATTTCCCATCATGCATCAACAACCACATCTTCCCGCGTGTCTCTCCCCGAACGACCTCTTAAACAACGAGTCCGGGGAAACCACGTGCCTTCAAAAAGGCCTGGTGAAGACAAAACTCCATCGTCAGAGCCACATCCCTGCCCTATCTGCGGCAAACAACATGGGGTAAAAAAGTGCCTACGTTTCCTCAACTCCAGCCAGGAGACTCAAAGAACCTACGTGGAAGTGCACAATCTGTGTACAAATTGTCTGGCGCCTCACGCACGCTCAAGAGCTGCCACTCAATGTACACGTGTGAATGCTGTCAACACAAGCATCACACCCACTACACCCCATGAACCAGAACTCCGCACTAAGGGGAAGGTGTCCTCTGAGGAGGAGGGAAACTCCGACTCCCCTTACTGAGAGAATCGACTTTCGCCAAGAGATGGACCGATTCTCTGAACCATGGATGTCGCAGCTATGCGGGACGAAGACGTGCGGTCCACAGATGATGTGTACGTCAGAGACATTGTGAGGTGACTGTTTATTTGAAGTTCTAAATTCAATACTCCCACCACAAACATGGGCACCCTTTTGGAACATTAATTAAAATTCCATCTCTCTGTCTCTCCCTATGCTCAAGATTAGGTTCACCTTTGTTGGATGGACAGCAACATGGCAAGAAACTACAGTACTCATGAGTGCCTGAGGACAGGCACATCATCACGCACACGCTTCAGGAGCCCTACGAAGCATCAGTAGTTACCTTCATGGCACACCTGGGTTGATGACGTCAGATCCCCCTCCCACACCCCACCAGCTGATGTATGACGTCACCCCCTCCCCTCCTGCCAGCTGACGTATGACGTCCCCCCACCCCATCATCATCACAGCTGATCTGACGTAAGACCCCCCCACCCAGGGCTCTAACAGCTGATGTGACGTCACCCCCCATCCTATCAACTACAGCTGACCTAACGACCCCTCCCCGTCAGCATCAGTGTAACTTCTGAGAGGATCCCCCATGTGACGTCACGTCCCCCACCACTATGAATCCACCTGACGTCTTGCGCCCACAATCAACTCCTCCAATATGACATCTCCCACCATTATGAATCCCCCTGTGTGACGTCATCCCCCACACACAATTGACGCGACTTCTGAGTGGATCTACGTCATACCACAACCAATTATTGCGCTAACGCCTAAGTACCTCCTACCCCAATTCCCCCGCCCCCACAGCACACGCATTCACGCTAAATAAATCCCGAGCAGAGGGGAGCCCCGTCGCTACGTATTTTTACTTTCCTTGGCTCTACGAAGTAGAAAGGAAAGTTATGTAATCGGCTGAAAAAAAAAATTTTGAGTTCTCTTCAGATCTTTACGTTTCAGACCCTCCTGAGTCCGAGAAACACTATTTGTGAGAATGGTCTGTGGTTGTGTGTCTGTGGACGATTTATAGAGAAAACCACCGTATCAAATCACCTCAAACTTGATATCTCGCCCGCAGGTTACCATGGAACGCCAAAATAGGGGTATGAACAAAATCCACCGAAAGTTAACTATAGTTATCATAGTGATCAAAACACCAAATATTTTTTTTCTCAAAAACGGCTCTAACGATTATGATTAAATTTTTTATATTGATAACTCTCAATAAGGCAATGATACCATAAAATTCCCATTCGTGGGAAAATGATGAGAGCAGCACAATAAATTGTCAAAATTTTCTACGAAAAGCGTTTTTGGCGCGGTTTTTAGAGAAAACAACCGTGCCAAATCAGCTGAAACTTGATGTCTAGCCTACAGGTTACCATGGGACGCAAAAATAAGGGTATGGACAAAATCCAATACCTATAGGGTGAGTGTTTAATAACGCTCATGAGGTACATGGGGCTCACTCCTGAAATTCCTTAATTTCAACTGCCGCCGTTTCGCTTACTACCAGTTCTAACAGTTATTACCCAATAACTCTGCAAAATTGATTACTATCCTCTTCAAAAAATTCGTGTTTACAGCCTAATTAATTATCTGTGTACCAATTGCTCAATAATGGTCCTGCAATGAGTACGAGCAGCACAATAAATTCCATAACTGTTGGCGCTACCGCTTCCTGCTGCTGTGACGTGTTGTTTGACCAAGTTCAAATTAACTGAGTGATAAATGAATCGATTAAATAGAATTAGCCATTTACAAAGTGAATTGACGTAGAGGTAAGGAAAGTTGTGTGTTGCAACGCACCAGATATTTTACTGAGACGTAATGGCGCAAAAAAAAATGGTCGCCCTACGCTCCTAGCAAACTACACGCAAATTACGATATTGATAATGAAAAATATCGCGTATCGTTATTATTGCGAAATAAATTTATTAACTAATGTATTTAGATCGGTTTAAACGTAGAGCGTCGTTAAATTGACGCGTTTTTGTATATGTGTTTCGAAAAAAAGATTTAGGACAATAGATAAAACGTGATCGTTAAAGAGGTACGCGTTTCGATTTTTTTAAAAGACGTAGGACGATAGATAAAACATAGGCGTTAAATTTACGCCTTTCGATTGCACGCAATTATGTTGGTTATACCACGAAATAGGGCAATAGATTCGTCAAATTTACGCAAGTCGTTCAAGGAACAAAAAAATATTTGAGGCAATAGATAGACCTACCAATCCTAGCAACACTCGTCAAAGCTTTTCTAAATTACCTCCTAAAAAACGTAACTCGCGTAAACGGGGAACCACTGGGTAAAACGAGAAATACGCTCGCGAATTACCTGCATTTTGTAATCCAATTGTCCTTCCCCATCGAGCACATGGCCGGCACCCCCGAGTATGATCGTACAACACACGTTGACCGGTCGAAGGCACAAAGCATACTGAAGCCAAAAATATCGGCTTCACCGGAACCTTCGCCCGCGAAATAATCGTCCCCCTTGTGTGGTTAGCTGGACACGCAAGGGAGGCTTCAGGAGCCCTAGGAAGCATCTATGCAAAGGGAAACATTCTGTCGGCGCTTAACCCACTCCACACTGTTGACTTCTCTAAAGCCGGCCACGCACGTAACGGTATACATGACAGGTAAACCTGTACAGGTCACCTGCGCATGCAAACCGGAGCGTGTGTGCCAGTCGCTGCAGGCGAAAGTGCACAGGCGAAGCGACCTGCGCAGGTGACATGACAGGAACGGAGATTTCGAATCTTGTACCTGCGCAGTCGTCAGGTATACCCTAGACCTGAGCGTGTGTGTGAGTATGTCAGGTCGCCTGCGCAGTTGTTTTGTTTAGTTGAGGCTTCTTCCTGTGAAGAGAGTGTCTTTTGTCTTTGTGTTTTGTAGTTAGCGGACTATCTTGTGGCTACTGGTACTAGTGATGTCGAGTCGTAAACGCAACCAAGTAATTGAAGAGTTTATCGAAATGTATAGACTCGAGCCGTGCCTGTGGATGGTGAAAAGTAAAGAGTATCACGATCGCGAAAAGAAAGATGCAGCTTATGCAAGACTTTTGGTAAAGTTGAAAGAACTGGAACCCGATGCAACAAAGAAATCTGTGATTAGAAAGATTAATAGTTTACGATGCAATGTGCGAAAAGAGAAGAAAAAACGGGACATGTCAATGAAGTCTGGTGCATCAGCCGACAATGTATATGTATCTAAATTGTGGTACTTAAATTTGTTCGATTTTCTTGGTGATCAAGACATTCCAAGTGCATCTATGTCGAATTTAGAGGAAGAAGATGGGAGCGAGATTGAGGAAGTAAGTACCAGACAGATCAATTATCTAGTTAAACAATTTATTTGAACTACACTTTCATTTACAAGTTAAATGTTAAATTAGATGTTGATTAAATGTTAAATGGTAGAATAAAGCTGTTCATAGGCGTCTTCATCCATTCGCAAATAATTACGGAAGTCTGAAGGCTCACCACCCAAGTCTTTCAATAATCTTGTATGAGTGTATTCATTTCTTTTAGTAAGCCACTTTTTACTCCACATTTTACGTTTAAACTTCTTCTTACTGTTTAAAACCGCACACAATCCGACTAAAGCGCTATCATATCATCTTCATCTTGTTGGCACGCCATCTCTCAACTGAGCTAAACGTACGGTATACCGTTACGTGTGTGGACTCTAGTTTGCACAGGTATACATGACAGGTAAACATGCGCAGGTTTACATGTCATGTATACCGTTACGTGTGTGGCCGGCCTAAGACGAATAAGTAGATACAGGATGAACTACTCGCACCGTCGGTATCACGCACACAGACCGTTCCCTCAAATGATGTTATACTTCGTACAATTACCACACTATCCTCAGGGTTTTCGCAATGTTGAGTTTTCTTTTGTCATGTTCATGTGCACTGAATGAAAAATATATTGGATTAGTAACTAAAATTTAAAATCCCCAAATGTACGCGGCGTAAAGTTGTTTTCTAGATATTTTCAGTTGATGACCCATCCACTGGCAATTCTATCTTCACTCTGAATCAACTTTCTGTACCTATAGTCTCTCGAATAATACGATTTGCTTTTACGAAAAGGCAGTGAACTGAGGACATTTTACATTACGATCATTTTTAGAGACACTCATAATTTCTAAAATTTTCAAGAAACGCGTGGCCTTCACGGCTCTGGAAGCTGTTATAACGTCTGTCGTCTGACGGTGCTCCCGCAGATGATTCAGACAACACACGAAATTGAGTCGTGACCTGCCGCGATAATAACCAGTGTTTTACAAATTGAAAAGATTCAAAAGAATAGAATAAAAAGAAAAATTGATCACAAAAACGATAAGTATCGTGTTAGCTATCGAAAACGGCGCAATTGCCAACAATTCGCCGTTAAACGAGTACAGATACGCATTCTACGCCAGATATGAACAATTCGAATCAACTCTTCGCCAAAGGTCAGCCGTTTTTCCGGGTTGAAGAAGAGAAGCTGATACGAGAGAAGTAAAATTGATTCTTGCTACTATTTAAACAGATCGACGTGAGAAACATTTCCTATTGAACTACTAATTCAGCATTGATTACCGATATGGGTTTCACTTAGTTTACATGACCCTATTGAAACTCTATGTTCCATCGTGAGAAACTGGCGAAGCCTAAAAAAACTCTTGCGCGGCATCATTTGATCTATTCTATCTTCGAAAATATAACATTGCTATGCTATGTCAACAATACGGGAGAGGACAACTCACAAGACTAACTACGTTACGAAACGTACATGAAACTTGATGTTTCGATCAATATTTCGTGGTTATCAAGCTTGACATAGTCATCCTAATCAATTCAGCATACAAACATGACCTCACTTCAACAGAAAAACACACAACTTTCCGTAGCTCTACGTCAATTCACTTTGTACATGGCTAATTCTATTTAATCGATTCATCACTCAGTTCCTTTGAACTTGGTCAAACAACACGTCACAGCAGCAGGAAGCGGTAGCGCTTACAGTTCCGGAATTTATTGTGCTGCTCGTACTCATTCCAGGATCATTATTGAGCAATTGGTACACAGATAATTAATGAGGCTGTACACGAATTTTTGAAGAGGGATAATAATCACTTTTGCAGAGTTATTGGGTAATAACTGTTAGAACTGGCAGTTAGTGAAACGGCGGTAGTTGAAATTCAGGAATTTCTGAAGTGAGCCTCATGTACCTCATGAGCGTTTTTAAACACTCACACTTTAGGTATTGGATTGGACTACAATACCAATTTTCTTTAACTTTCTACTAACATCCCAGCGGAGTTTATAAGGAAAAAACTGCGCTAAAAACGCTTTTCGTCGAAAATTTTGATTATTTATTGTGCTGTTCTCGTCATTTTCCCACTAATGAGAATTTTATGGTATAGTTGCAATATGGGAGCTACCAATATAAAAAGTTTAATCAAAATCGTTAGAGCCGTTGTTGAGAAAAAAAATATTTGGTGTTTTGATCACTATGATAACTATAGTTAAATTTCAGTGGATTTTGTTCATACCCTTATTTTGGCGTCCCATGATGACCTGCGGGCGAGATATGAAGTTTGAGCTGATTTGGTACGGTGGTTTGCTCTAAAAATCGTTCACAGACACACAAACACAGACCATTCTCACAAATAGTGTTTCTCGGACTAAGTAATAGAATTCGCATCACTATGTTTGCTGTGATTTCACTGTTTTCCATTTGGACGTCGTCGGAGATCCATTCCATTCGACTCAGCATTTTAAAATACCTAGGAGCGATACCGAACACGACGTAATTGCAATAAAATTGCCAAAATTTCGTTTTTGCCTACTTTTTACTTTCCTTGGCTCTACGAAGTAGAAAGGAAAGTTATGTAATCGGCTGAAAAAAAAATTTGAGTTTTCTTCAGATCTTTACGTTTCAGACCCCCCTGAGTCCGAAAAACACTATTTGGGAAAATGATCTGGGTGACTGTGAACGAATTTTAGAGAAAACCACCGTACCAAATCAGCTCAAACTTCATATCTCGCCCGCAGGTCACCATGGGACGCCAAAATAAGGGTATGAACAAAATCCACCGGAATTTAACTATAGTTATCATAGTGATCAAAACACCAATTTTTTTTTCTCAAAAACGGCTCTAACGATTTTAATTACATTTTTTATATAGATAGCTCTTAATAAGATAATTATACCATAAAATTCCCATTCGTGGGAAAATGAAAAGAGCAGCACAACAAATTATCCAACTTTTCAACGAAAAGCGTTTTTGCCGCGGTATTTTCTTTTTAAACCCAGCTGGAATGGTACTAGAATGTTTAAAAAAATGCGGGTTGTAGTCCAATCCAATGCCTATGGGGTGAGTGTTTAAAAATGCTCTTGAAATGCATGGGGCTCACTCCAGAAATTCCTGAATTTCAACTACCGCCGTTTCGCTTACTACCAGTTCTAACAGTTATTACCCAATAACTCTACAAAAGTTATTACTATCCTCTTCAAAAAATTCGTGTTTACAGCCTCATTTATTATCTGTGTACCAATTGCTCAATAATGGTCCTGCAATGAGTACGAGCAGCACAATAAATTCCAGAACTGTAAGCGCTACCGCTTCCTGCTGCTGTTTGACCAAGTTTAAAGGAACTGGGTGATAAATGAATTGATTAAATAGAATTAGCCATGTACAAAGTGAATTGACGAAGAGCTAAGGAAAGTTGTGTGTTGCAACGCACCAGATATTTTCTTAGGTCTTCTGAAATTCCATTCCATAAAATGCTCACTGTAACCATTTCTTGGCGCTATCTATTGAATAATACTGTTGGGTACACGAGATAGAGAGAGAAATTAAGACTTGAATTAATTGGTGGATGTACTAACGAGATATTGAACTATAATGATGCACTGTGTTACTTCATTGTCAACAATAGAGTTCCAATGAAAAGGTTACTTGATCACTCCGACGCTGTTCTGATGGAAAGGTCACTCGACTAACCCAACAGGGCTCTGATTTAACGGTCATTTGATAGAGTTCTGATTGAGCTGCCAGTAAAACTAGTTCACGCGATACAATGGGTCTCCTCTACTGTTGGGACAAGAGCGGAGAGCTACTGAATAGCGCGAGAGCTTAGTGACCAACGTCCGTTTTTGGGTTGAGTCCGGGAAGAGCTGAGAGTTGGAATCTAAGGAAAAGTGGGAAGTGAATAGTTTGGAAAGTCCAAAACGTCGGTTTTGGAAATAAACCTTAATCCTTATCTGAAGAGAACTCAAAATTTTTTTTTCAGCCGATTACATAACTTTCCTTTCTACTTCGTAGAGCAAGGAAAGTAAAAACCTCATTTCGACGTGTGTGTGTAGTTCGATTTGCGGGAGAACGGCTGATCCGATTGAGCTGGTTCTTGTTTGTTTTGTTCGTTATTTTTTGTAGACACCAAAATAAGGTTATGGACGATTTCGACCGATGGGTAGGGGTTGGTGGGGGGGGGGACAAAAATGTACCGAAAACTAGGGTTTTTCGCATTTTTCTCGAAAACGGCTCCAACGATTTTGATTAAACTTTCAAATTATCTTCTCCTAATCAATACCTAACTTTTCTTCTGTATACATATCTCCATGAAAATACGGTGAACGGAGATATAGGCCCCTGAAGCAAAAATAGGTTTTTTACGCTTGTGCAGTACCTATCTGGAATCCTATTGAGGGATGAAATGAAAGGCTGCACAGCGCTGAAATATTATCGGTTACTGGTGTTCGTTACACAGAGCCCAAATCAAATTAACATGTATAACTGCTGAGGGTAGTTACCTGGAGATGAAGGCGACTCCGTTTCCCGTCGACGGGCTTCTAGTGCAGTCAATATAGCTCGAAATGGTGAGATTGGGAAAAGGAAAAACAGTTTCGGGTTTCGCACTCGCGCGGGTTTACCGGAGAGCGGCGGCAGACGGTCTAAAGGTGGGGAAGAGGAAAACGGAAGAGCAGAAGGAAAAGGTGGAAGGGAGCAACAACAAAAAATACACGCATCGACATGAACTCTGTGCTGGGCGACCGAAAACAAAACCAAACAACGCTTTTTGGCAAAACGGCTTCAACGATTATCACCAAACATTAGAGATGTTGTGTGTGGTGTTCGAACTTAAAGGGGTGGCGGAAAGTAGTGTGTTGATACGCACCAGATATTTTCTTTTCCCCGTTCTCATGTTGAGATTACCTTCCTCTTCCATCGCCCCGAAGAACTCAAACCAGTAGAATGAACAACGTAAAAAGGTGTTGCTACACTCTAACTACAAATTAGTACACAATTTATTAGACCAGACGTTTATAAAACTACCATTTGTGAGGGAAATACACTAAAACTACACTTCCGCATTGTCAATCATTCTCGCACTATTTTCTTGAACACGAAGATGGGGTTTTTGGCAGGAAGCTCCAAAAAGGCGTGGGGATCCATTTTGATTGGAAGTGTCTCTGAAGGATGAAGATTAACCTCATAATTCATCAAAATTTGAGCGACGAAATATTTGATTTCCAAGACAGCAAATTTACTAGCAACGCAGATTCGAGGGCCTTCGCCGAACGGAAGGTACGTCGTCGCTGCCAATTTCTTTTCCGTCAGCCACCTGTCTGGGTTAAAAGTCAACGGGTCGGGATAGATTGATGGGTCGAGATGGACGCCAGCGGTGGAAATTATAACGCGATCGCCTTCGAGAATGTGGATGGACGTACCAGGGATGGTGTAGGGTTTGACGCAGTACCTATCCAGCCAACCAGTTGGAGGGTGGAGTCTCAACGTTTCCTTCACAAACCTTTCTAAATAGTCCATGGATTTGACAGCGTCGAAATTAAAGGAACCTTCGTTGTCGATAGCCTTCAGGATTTCTTCTCTCGCGAGTTTCTGACATTTGGGGTTGGCAGCCAATTCGACACAGGCCATTGTCATTGTCATCGCTGTCGTTTCAAGACCACCCAGTAGAATAGAGAAGGTCTGGCCTACAAATAGTTCGTCAGACAGTACTACTTTAGATTCATTCCCTTTGTGTTTATTGATAGGCAAGACACCCGCTTTCTTCATGTTGATGAGTGACTGAACAAAATCATTAACAGGCTCTTTCGCTTCTTCCCTTTCTTTAAAAATCGACCGGAATAAAGCCCCAAAATAATCTTCTGTTTCACGAGAAAACAAATTGATCCCCAAAATTCTGGATGCATTCGTGAAAAATACTGCAAACGATTTCCTACAGAGAGAAGAAAACGAAGAACTACTTGCTGCAACGGCTAAATCGTGGAATTCCTTGTCTTTTCCGTTGATTGTATCCACGTTTATTCCAAAAGTGCAGGAACCTGTAACGTCCAAAACGAAACGTTGAGCTAGCCCCCGGATGTCAACGTAGTCAAGCGTCGTACTGTTTATACGTTCGATCAACTTGTTGGATAATTCGGCCATGCGAGGTGTCATACTTCGAAGTTTGGATGAAGTGAATACAGGGGACAGTTGAGTACGGAACGCCTTCCACACGGGCCCCGTCATCGTAAATAAGTTGACGCTCAACAAATTGTGCGTGTAGTCGATTGACGGCCCGTGATCGACAAAATGCGAAAAGTCGCTGATTAAAAGGCGGGAAATCAAACCTTGATCCCGAATCATCAATTGAGGGTTGAGATAATGGTAAGTCCCCACGACCGGTTCATCGGGAAAAGCGTCGTACGCGGATTTGAGGATTTCAAGCCTAGTTCGCCTTTTGATGATGACATCGAGCAGATTGCCGAAAAACAATACGGGCTTAATGTAAGGAATTCCTCGGTTCTTCCAGTGCTGGTTCACTCTCCACGCTTTGACGATAAAGCTCAAAATCAGGCAGATGACGCCGGCCAAAACTAAAGCCCACATTTGTGCAGGGTTGTGGCTCACGGGGTAATCACATATCAACTAACGAACTGGTGTGAAGAACGTAATCTCGTTTACCACGAGATATCTTATGAACGATCCGGTTCCCTCCCCAATGCTCCCATTATTCTACAGTAAGATGAGAATAAATTAAAATCCTCGATATTTCCTCAGTAGTTATCAGTCTAAATTAGGCCACGTTTAGCACTCCTTAGAATACTTCTGTATTTTTGTCCGCCTCCCTTTTGTAAATATTTCTTGAATGTTAATTGAAGTTCTCTTTTTTTTAAAATCTCTTTCTACCCTGCATCGGGTGCAGTCAAGTGAACACGGTTTTGCAGATTCCTCGAAAGTACTCGACTACAAAACCACGAACACATAACTTTCCTTAGCTCTACGTCAATTCACGTGGCCTAAAAACTTGGTCAAACAATACGTCACAGCAGCAGGAAACGGTAGCGCCAACAGTTCTGGAATTTATTGTGCTGCTCGTACTCATTCCAGAACCTTTATTGAGCAATTGGTACACAGATAATTAATGAGGCTGTAAACACGAATTTTTTGAAGAAGGATAGTAATTACTTTTGCAGAGCTTTGGGTAATAACTGTTAGAACTGGTAGTAAGCGAAACAGCGGTAGTTGAAATTCCGGAATTTCTGTAGTGATCCCCACGTATCTCATGAGCGTTTTTAAGCACTCACCCTCTAGGTATTGGATTTGACTACAATACCAATTTTTTTTAACATTCTACTTGTTGGAGCGTCACTCTGCTGACTTCAACTGCTCCTCCAATAAGCCGCCACCTGACTTAGTGGCGTTCATGTGTTAGGCGTCTTCGCTTGTTCGTTCGTTCTGCTCCGCTCTATAATATGTCGTTTATGTTTGTTCTCTTAATATAATTTCGTTCCCGATCCGTTTTTATCCATTTCGCCTACTGCGTTTAAGCTTCTGCTTAAAATGTGGGGAATGGCAAACGAGACATTTTCCCTTGCAAACATGTCTCACAAGGAGGCAGAGAACCGTGAAGTTCGCCAATGCCGAATACTCTCTTCTTTTTGGCTAAAAGCATAAGGTCTTTCGAATTTAAATGACCATAGCGTTTGTGCCATTTCTCAATTTTTGACAATGAGGCTTGCGAAGAGTTAATAACAGCCTCATCCTTCTTGAGAGTTTGACAATTGACAAAATAAAGGTCTCCGACTCTGTCTGCCGTCAGTACAAGATCACCTGAGGCATTTCTAACTTCAGCTCTGACCCTTTTAAAGGTAACTTGATAGTTGTGATCTGTAATTTTTGAAACACTCATCAAGTTATTCCCTAGTTCAGGAACACACAGAACATTCTTCAGAGTGATGGTTCGATCTGGAGTGTCCAGATTTACCGTGCCTCTGGAAACTACAGGTTTCTGAGACTTGTCAGCTAATCGAACGGTCTCTAGTGAAGTTCGGGAAGGATTGACTAGTTCATGTTCGGACGTGTTCATGTGAGTGGTACATCCACTGTCTAAGCACCATCCAGTGCTGGGAAATTTATCATTTGCAGCCGACAAAACAACATTAAGTACATCATTTTTCTTATGCCTACTTGAATTTTCATCATTACTTTTACTGTAGCAATCCGCAGCTTTATGACCTACTATACCACACTTTCCACATTTACCTCGAAATTTCGTGTTCCTCTTAGAAGTAGATTTATGCACACCCCGTTGGGTAATCAAAACATCATTCGCTGTACCTCTGGAATTTTCGTGTCTGGAGTCACTTTCTTCAATGATTTTCGTGCGAAGTGCGTCTGGGCTAGGCAATTCATCTCTACTCTCTATTGCACATCGGAAATTCTCAAATTCGTCAGGTAAACTGTATAATAACATAATAGCTAGTAGATCTTCATTTACTATCACGTCAAGGTCTTTCAACTTATCAACTACATCAAAAAAGTTGTTAATAAAAATTCGGACGTCGTCATTACTTTTCATTTTGCTAAGAGTAAGGCGCTTCAACAAACTTGCCTTACGGGCAGGACCTTTGATTGGTAAATCGAATGAAGCTTTTGCCACACTTCGCGAGCAGTAATACAATCTTTTACCTGTTTTATTTCGCTGGGATTAATTGCTAAAATCAGGTCGGCCTTTGCCTTTCTGTCATCGTTCGTCCACTTGGCGATCTCGGCTGGATCTTCGGGTTTGGTAATGCTCCCATCAACGTATCCCCATAAATCGTTCTTAACCAACAGTGCCTCAACTTGAATCTTCCAGGTATCGAAGTTGTCGCGACCTAAAGCTTCCAAACGCGACGGATAAAGTCCGGACATTTTCCACAGCTTTTAAGAAACGCGCAACACGTATGAAACTAATTCAACACCAACCTGGGCCCATAACCTTTTAAGCAGAAGCTTAAACGCAGTAGGCGAAATGGATAAAAACGGATCGGGAACGAAATTATATTAAGAGAACAAACATAAACGACATATTATAGAGCGGAGCAGAACGAACGAACAAGCGAAGACGCTTAACACATGAACGCCACTAAGTCAGGTGGCGGCTTATTGGAGGAGCAGTTGAAGTCAGCAGAGTGACGCTCCAACACTACTAACATTCCAGCGGAGGTTATAAGGAAAAAACTGCGCGAAAAACGCTTTTGGTCGAAAATTTTGATAATTTATTGTGCTGCTCTCGTCATTTTCCCACGAATGGGAATTTTATGGTATAATTATCTTATTAGGACCTATCTATATAAAAAATGTAATTAAAATCGTTAGAGCCGTTTTTGAGAAAAAAAATTTGGTGTTTTGATCACTATGATGACTATAGTTAACTTTCGGTGGATTTTGTCCATACCCTCACTATTGCGTCCCATGTTAACTCGTAGGCTAGACATCAAGTTTCCACTGATTTGGTACGGTTGTTTCCTCTAAAAACCGCGCTAAAATCTATTTCGTCGAAAGTTTTGGTAATTTATTGTGCTGCTCTCGTCATTTTCCCACGAATGGGAATTTCGTGGTATAGTTGCCATAGTATGAGCTACCAATATAAAAAATTTAATCAAAATCGTTAGAGCCGTTTTTGAGGAAAAAAAATTTGGTGTTTTGATCACTATGATAACTATAGTTAGCTTTCGGTGGATTTTGCTAATACCCTTATTTTGGCGTCCCATGGTTACCTGCGGGCGAGATATCAAGTTTGAGCTGATTTTATACAGTCGTTTTATCTAAAAATCGTTCACAGACACACAGACCATTCTCCCAAATAGTGTTTTTTGGACTCAGGGGGGTCTGAAACGTAAAGATCTGAAGAGAACTCAAAATTTTTTTTTCGGCCCATTACATAACTTTCCTTTCTACTTTGTAGAGCCAAGGAAAGTAAAAATCTCTTTGTACCCTGCATCGGGTGCAGTCAATTGAACACGGTTTTGCAGATTCCTCGAAAGTACTCGACTACAAAATCATGAAACTTTCACACTCACACACAGAACTCCGTAATATAAGCCAAATCTACACCTATGTCAGCGTCCTTAACACCTTGGCATCGTACGCCCTACGATTATTTCGTAGATATCTTGTACTTCTAATTTGATTCCTCTAAACTCAGATTATACTAATTTGAACCAGGAAGAAAGACACGTAGCAACGGAACGCGAGAGACATGCCACCGTATAAAACGCTTTTACTACTGGAAACCCCCACCAGGAAAAAATTAATTTGCACAGGCGATCTTTGCCTTAATTGTAAATATGAAAGAAAACCAATTCACCCTCAGCTTAATCGATACTAACACCAATTAAATCATTCGGAAACACATTTTGACGATCGTAGACAAATTAATCTTAACCTCTAGATGAAATTCATACCGATGACGAAAGACAATATTTTGGATTTTAAATCATTCGAAAACGAATTCAACGAATAAGAAGCCATGAATTCTATCCAAGCGTTCCCTCAACAATCGGTGATCTCCAGTTTCGATGAAAATTACAAAATAATTAAAAATATTCTACGTATTAAAGTTAAAGTACCTGTTTGGTGAGTTTGGATGGTGACCAGCCAGAGGAGACGGACTCACCAAACAGGTACGTTAGCTTTAGTAATTGACCTATTCTACGTATCTTTATTGCCTTCGTCATTGCCATCGCTGCAATTAATATTGCCATTATTGATTCAATATAAATTAACGCCCCGACGAAGGAAGCGATAAGACATCTAGGACGCAGAAACCCAGCTTGTTCCAGATACACTGCAGCAACTACGAAACCACTCTCAAGTATGCTTTGCTCGCCTAATCTATAAAAAGACTCATCGCCCCAAAACAATTTGAACTATATAGTGCTCGACGTGGCAGAAATAATAGGCTGAAAAAAAAACAATTGAGTTCTCTTTCGTTTCAAGAACTCCTGCGTCTAAAAAATGCATAGGGGAACAATACGAGTGTCTATGGGCGGAATTAAGAACAAATTTAAAAAAATTCAATTCAATTTCGGCTCAAATTTTGTATCTAGCATTCAGGTCACTATGGGATGCCAAAATGGAGGTATGTGGGAAAGACAAAACTAACTAGTAATTATGTACCAAACTACTTTTTTTCTCTCAAAAACGATTCTAACGTGTTTGGTTTAACTTTTTGTATCGAAAGTTCCAGATAATGCCATACAATTCTCATTCTTGTGGAAATGATAAGAGTAGGGCTAGCAGTAAAGATTCCGAAGAAAACGTATTTTCGCGATGTTTTTTCCTTTGTACATTTCGCATTTTTTAATATACTAGCGCTCTCAGAAAAATTAGGGAGGAGGTCTGATCAATTACCTATACGAAGAGCGTTTAGTAACTCTTATAGGAGCGACCCCAGAAATTCCAACCACTTACTAACATTTCGCTCGGCTAAAAAAAAATGAAAATCATGCTCACAGTCTCGTGAATTCTTCATGCGCTGGTTGCTCAATAATGGCCACGGTATGAGTAAGAGCAACTAAATAAATTATATTATCAAAATGACTGTTCATTGAGAGTTATGTTAGTCGAAAGTCATAGAGGTTGCAGTTTTGCTACCGTGCAAGACCCTGGGCGCTCACTCAACATCCATCGAACCTAGACCTGTGAAGGTACAGCAGGTTGACATTTCACCAATCCCAGGTGGAGAGCTGTTGCTCGTGTGTTACTACGCGGATGATGTATTACCCTGGAAAATCTTGCACTGAGAAGAATTCTCAATTCGGTTTCTCGCCTGATCTAACTATTTATTCTCTTTAAATGTCAAAGAGAGAACTGTTGCCACGTTTTTTTGTCACAACCTTCTTCGTTAACTGGGTGAACTAGTTGTAAGCTTGTTTATTAAAAGTCAAAGATGGAAGCTGCTTGCTCTTCTAACAACTGTAGCCCACTTTTGTAGGAACCACAGTGGAGCAGCATGCGGTTTCTTGTTTTTTCCGGGCACAAGATGTGCAGGATGGAGAAAATGGAGCAGCACTTACTTTGAAGTCGCCGTATCTCGTAAGGAACCCACTTTCTCGTAAGTCATTCACCAGTGTCAAAAAAACTCACCTGTGACGAGGGTTCCCATCTTGCTTGCCATTTATCTGATGCCCATTCATCTAGCACGGCAAGTTCAAGTTAATGACTTAATAGAACCCTCGGTTAAACTTTACAGAACATGGGCCAGAGGACAACAAAACCTTTCGAAAAATCGTTTATTAAGATATGAATAAAAGCGCCAATGAGATAGTAACTCCCATATCAGCTACTTAGCACAATCCACTTCTGTTTCAAGCTCCTTAAGGAACCAGAGAACTAAATTGATCGCAAAGTCAACCTCATGGGGAGTTTTAGGCAGCCCATGATTATCTTCGTACATCAGAACTCTGAAAAACAAATGATGAACGGTCAAAGCACTGGGGTATTCGGTATACTGTCAACATACTACAAGTAGTGGAATAAATCACGAACACTGATTAGCTGAGATTTCAGAACTCACATTGGGGCATTAGTTTAGCGTCAGAATTCGTCTAGAAGCGACTGCCTGCTGTTTATTTAGGGGTTCAGAATTACTTCGAGCAGTTCTGGAATTTTGTCAGAACTTGTAGCGAACTAGCCCACTTGACAACCCACTTATTGCCAAATGAGAACAAAACGGGAGGCTGTCACACACCAGTGTCACTTACTGTTTATACATTATCATCATACTGTAGTATAAAGGAGTGGTGTCATATTTTCTGATAGTTTGTGCTGATGCAAACGCCAGATCACCATTGTGGGGATCCCCAACCCTTGATGGGGCGGGCGAGGCGTATATAGAGCTGCTCACCAGGTACAACTTGGTTGTTGCCAACGACCCCATGACTGAGGCAACCTATGATGGTCCGGGAGGAAGGTCGTGTATAGATGTCACAGCCGTGTCCCACACCCTGCTACTCAAATTGCAGGGTTGGCGAGTCGTACCAGGTGCAACGCAGAGCGATCACATGGTTATTGACTTTGCCATTACGGATGACAACATCCTCTGCAAAGACACACGTGAAAAGCGATTCCGCACAAAAAATGCTGACTGGCCACAATTCTGTAGGGTACTGGAATGTGAACTGCGTGCCGCAGACACCGACCTAATAGTGCAAGCATCCACACCTGAAGAGGTGGACAGCAAAGTGGACATATTTACCACAGAACTGCACTCTGCTGGGCTCTCTGTACTTGGCCAACAGAAGCAGGGCGATCAAAGTCCCATGGTGGAGTGAGGAACTTAATCCCCTCAAGCATAGTGTAAATAGAGCCAGAAGGATGTACCAAAACACTCGTGACCCTGATGCCAGAGCAACACTCCGAACTGCCTTCATCCAAGAGAAGAAGGCCTTCCACCGCGCCATCAAACGAGCCAAACGGCAAGGCTGGCGAAATTTTGTGGAAGCGGAGAGCTCTGAGAACCCCTGGGGCAGACACTACAAGTCCTCCATAGGAAAAGCAAATGTACAGCAGGTCTTAGCCGCGATGCAAAATGAGTCAGGCTGGGCCTGCAGCATCGAACGTTCACTGGAAACCCTCCTTGAGAAGGCGTTCCCAGATGACCAAGTAGCTCGAGACACTGAAGCCCAGAGGGCAGCAAGGGAGCTGATCATGGACCCTCCGAACGAGCCCGACATCCCACTGTGGACAACAGGCGACCTCAGCAGGGCCCTTGCGACCTTAAAGCCCAACAAATCCCCTGGGCCAGATAAAATAGAAAGCAATATGCTAAGGAAGGCTGAGCGGACAATCTCCAGCGGTCTCCTTAATTTATTCAATGACTGTCTGCAGGTCGGACAGTTCCCCACTCAGTGGAAGTCTGCGCGTGTCGTCACTCTTCAAAAGGGAGGCGACCGCAATCAGTCGGACCCGCGATCTTGGAGACCACTCAGCCTTCTTTCCATATTAGGCAAAACACTAGAAATCTTGATGTTGCAGTCCCTCGAAGGAGTCTTTGGCCGCAACCTCACAGGCAGGCAATACGGGTGTACCAAAGGAAGGTCCACGCAGGATGTCATTGTCGAGATTCGGCGTGTTTCCCTGCTGGCACCGGCTAAGTACGTCGTAGCAGTTCTGATTGACATCAGAGGAGCGTTTGACAACCTTTGGTGGCCAGCGCTCCTTAATGGAAGCTCAAAGGTAGGGAATCCCCGCAACCTGTACTCGCTCGTCAGAAGTTACCTGACAGACAGAACTGCTACGATCGAAATTAGGCATGTCTCCGTCCGGAGAAAGATTGAGAAGGGGTGCCCACAGGGCTCGGTCCTAGGACCAGCACTCTGGAATGCCTTCTTCGAAGGTCTTCTCAGGAAACTCATGGAGACTGACTGCGAGCCGTACGCCTATGTGGATGACTTGACTGTGCTGATCTTTGCAGAGTCAGTCCGCCAAATTGAAGAAAAAACCCACCACGTGCTCCGCACTGTCAACCAATGGTGCAAGCATGCCAAGATGCAGGTGGCTGAGGAAAAGACCCAGCTAATCCTCTTGAAGGGGAAAGTGAATAATCCACCCACAATACGCTTTGGCGGCCACAGGCTCCTTCTTGAAAAGCACGTCAAGTATTTAGGAGTGAATATAGGTGAGAGGTGGGGTTTCAACCAACACCTCCAGTCCCTTAAAGGCACTACCATTGCAAGGTTTGCCTCACTGCGTGCAATTACTAAGGCCACTTGGGGTGTGTGTTACCATGACACCATCCTCATGTATATGGCCATCTATTTAGGTGTGATTGGCTACTGCCCCGTTGTCTGGGGTAGCAAACTAACAGTCAATCAAAAGAGAGTATTGGCCCAATCCCAGAGAGCTGCGCTCCTGTGGATCACCAAGGCCTACAAGACTGTATCAACGGAAGCACTCCAGGTGATCACTGGTCAGTTACCAGTTGATTTGGCTGTTGAGTGCATGATTGACAAGTGGAGAGTGAAACGGGAGCTTCCCCCGCTTTGGGCTGAACTCCGTGCGGATCTCACCACAGAACAAAAACTTGCCGCCATCGATGAATGGGCTCTAGAGAAATGGCAAGCGAGATGGGGATCCTCGTCAAAGGGACGTGATACGTATGAGTTCTTCCCCAACATCCGTGAACGTCTTTCTAGAAAATGGGTTGAGCTAGACCACTGGACGAGCCAGTTCCTCACGGGACATGGTGACTTCAATGCGCGGCTCCACTTCTTTTCTCTGAAAGACTCTCCATTATGCGTGTCTTGTGCCTCCAGTGCGGAGGAAACAAGAAACCATGTGCTGCTCCACTGTAGTTTCTTCAACAGTGAGCGACGGTTGTTGGGAGGGCAAACGAACTTAGCAGCTTTGACTGCTACAAAGGAAGCCTATAACCATTTTGCAAAGTTCGCAAAGAAGGTAATGGCTAAGAAATGTGGTTATAGTTGATCAGTCCTTTTGAAACTTGCCACCCAAGTAAACAGTAAGATCAGGTAGGGAACCAGATTAAGAACTACTCCCAGATGGTACGGGATTCCTCAGGTGGTCACCGTAACACACGGGCAACAGCTCTCTACGGTGAGACTGGCTAACGACCAAATACCTGCCGTACCTCCACAGGTCTGAGTTCGGTGGATGCTGCAGGGGCCGGCCTCTTGCATATTAGCGAAACCGCAACTTCTATGACTGATATAACCCTCGTCGAGGGTTTAGGTACAGTCATCAAATAAAGAAACAGATCTGTCATATTTTCTGAAAATCTCAATACATCACAACTCAAGATTTTTTAAATCTATACTCACCAACAGCAGTTGACTTCCTCTTACTCACAACATATATGTCGATGCCGAAGCGTTTCGTTCATTTTATCTTGTCAAATCTGTCTTGTTTACGTAATAAGCCTCGGTCGACGTTGCTTTGTGCGCGATAAGCTACCAATCTGCAGTCCACCTCAACTTGGATCCTGCTGAGACTCACTGTCTCTCCCACCAGACACTTCGAGTAGAAGGCACCTAGCGACTTGGATTATAGCCAGTATTGTTCTCTGCGCAGCCATCAGCATCTCCTGTTTGGATTTTATGTGAGGACCGTGTAGGGGTCATCAGCATCCCAAATCCACGAATCAACTGGATCTCGGTGTACATCATTCTTCTAAATGTCACTCTCCAAGTGGCGTATCTGGGAACACCGTTCCATACTGCTTCGTGTCTTCTGGCTTCAGACCAAGTTTTTGGCTTTGTCCGGTAAATCGTCATAAGCACACACGTGCGTGCTACCCACGTCACGTCGAAATGGTCAGGAATTTAATTTATTTTAATCATAGAAGGACTTTTAAGCGAACATACGATGAAATATCATTCATGTTGTATTGTAGTGCGCTGAAACCACATCTCTGGAAGACTACAACGCAATTCCTACAAGGTGTACAGGGGCTGGTTGTTTCCTCGTAAAAGCATTAATACGCAAAAAGCGTGAGGTTCTATCATATTTAAATTTCTTTGCCCTACGATCTGGAAGGCAAAGTTACTTCACTTTTTCAAGTTTTCTTCAGATCTTAACGTTTCAAAGGCTTTTAACGCCGAAAACGTCATTTGAGAAACCGTTCGGCGTGTAGCTCTGTATCCTGTAGCCAAAGCTGACATACGAGCTGGTTTTTGAGAGGTTGACCACCCAAAGGTTAATAGACAATAGGATGGTGCACTATGCTGTTTGGTTAATATCCCACGTGCATACATTCATGCTCTCGTATAATCTGGGAGACTTAATGTTCCACCTCTCTCTACAACTATTCTGTTCTTCCACCATAAGCGCCTGCTTCCATTCTGGCTGCCATGTCACAAGAAGGAACTATAACTTTATACTGAAGAAGGGAGTGAGGTTTTTCCCACTCATTCACTGCCCATTGGACCCAGCAATGCACCAGCCAGCTCAATGACAGCAGTTTAGCTTAAATTGACCACCTGTAATCATTTTGTTAGATTAATGAAGAGACTTAGAAATGCATTTATCAAACTTACTTAGCAGGAAGTCCTCGAGCTTTGAGAGCGTGGTAATAGCTTATACCTTGACTCGGTGGTACTCTGAGATCGTTTTTGCCAAGAAGAAGAAGGGTGGGGGATATGACATTATCAACATGGGATATTGGTGACATACTTTTCATCAATTTGTACTGTTTTTCGTCAGGATCCTTAACGCTGTAAGTCAACGGATTAAACGAGAAGCCGCTCTCAACCATTGCCCTGGAACACAGTTCAAATTAATTCATCAAGCAAACACGAGGGATATTTCTACCAGAGTACAGACAAGGCCTCCAAGGAACTGTGAAATGGCTGAAAATAGAAGAGGCAATTTTCAATTGTCATTCAGGGTTTGCATCCACCCAGGGGGACAGTGGAGAGAGGGCCATTCCGAACTGAAGTGGGGGAGGCTGTTATGCAACACTGATGGTGCTGTGATGGGGCATGGTTTAACCATTCCAAGCCACTGATAAAGTACACCATGGTATATCAAGTCATAAATGTATAGCACAAGATATCCTGGCAAAAGGATTCAAGAGTAAGTGGGCCTATATAATCTTAGACAGCCAGGCTGTCTTAAAGATTATCTCTCTTGCAGATCCAGGCTGACATACGAATGTCTTCTGGCGTTCAAACGAGTCGGTACCTATAACAAGAGTTCCCTCATTTGGGTAACGGCTCATTGAGACCAAAAGAGCAATGAAAAGACAGACTGCCTTTCAATAAGGGGCATCATTAGACCCAAGCCTCACATAGGGGTGACAAAAAGTCACCTAAATTGGCTGGTGACCCAGTGAGTGACACAGGAGACGCACACCCATCGGCATAACCAGCCATTTCTAAGAAAGGGCGAAAAGGCTCTGTTCGACGCAAAGCGTCGAAGTAGTCAGAGTCTTTGACCTCGGACTTCCCCGCGTCATTGCCTCCGACCGCCCAATTGTTTCCAACCATTTCAATACCTGACCCTCACCTGCGGGAATCCCTTAGCTGCTGGCCCCCAGCCCCCTTTTCTAGGTTTTCCCCTTTCTTTATTTCTTTCTCCCAATTTCATTTTCCTATCGATGACAGAGCTCTTCCAAAATCATTCTGCTTCCAACTATCACCCCAGTAACTTCTCACTTTCTCATAAAGTTGCCCGCGCCAGTTCACGCGTTCCGAGTACTGCCCTTGTGTCGCCCAGTTGTACTACATCTCACCTCAATTTCAATTCTACTCAATTCCACACACACGTATAATACAGTCCTCCTCACGCTCACCAAGTTTCAGTTTCGTTGCGATCCCCAGCTCCCCCATTCTTGCACCTAACAGGCTCATTACGACTTTCTGTTCAAGGGTTCAGGCAATGCTAATCTCACTAGATGGGAGCTAAGAGTCCTTAACAGCTTCCTCCCCAGGCACTGACCACTTAGTTACAAAACCTGAGGTAATTGAATGCAGATTGTTCGGTCAGGTGGATGAAAAGGTAGAATACATGCTACCAGGCTTAGCAGCCATGCACTTACAACACTAGTCCCAGGGGTTCATTGAATCTCAAACCATAGTGGAGTCTGCGACGAAACACATTCTTAAAGGGGCTGGTATGTACGACGTATTTTATTAGGTACATCGTCATAACAATAAGCCCAACGTGTGTGCCAGCAGTGACAAGGGGGAAAAAATAAAAAATGAGAACAGAAATCATTAGGGTACTCAAACACCTTGAACTTGGAAAGGAACAATGTTACAAATATTGTAAGAACTCAAGGCGATCCAGTAATGTGGAGAATAAACATAAACATGACAAGGCATTTACACACAAAAATAGACATGACAGTTGCCGGGTTGTCAAAACCTGCCAAACCTCACAAGTCTGGGTGTGGAGGATGCTGAGCGAGTGCCTTGGTTCCAGTATTTGCATGATTAATTCATAAATACGATTGATACAACCCCCTACATTCGTATGGAGTGTCAGATTCCTGTTGGAGGATCAAGGTACATTGAGATGAAACAAACTGAGAATGGCTAATAGAGAACGAATGCGTGAATGAACACTCCCATTACTCCCCATAAACTACTCGTGAGAATAATTAACGGAAATCGTTCTACCTCTCGGAATTTGCTCAAACTCATTTTCCACCCATCCAAAGTAAAGAAGCAATCAACGAGCGAGGTTCCTTGAACACTTGAATCTATGCGGTACTTCCACAATTACTGAGCTCGCGCGTTTATATCAATTTATTCTGATTTCACTGTACACTGTTAAAGTCTAAAGGCGACTTACCAGTCGGTAATGTCTGTTTCAGAAAGCATTGGCAACAGATCTACAACAGGGTTCCGAGCGCACACAGCTTTGTAAAACGCCTGTAATGAATAAAGCAAAAACGGAGTAAATAAAACCGTAACTTACCAGTCGCCCGAATCTGATGGAGAGAATCCAGTTAAATCCGTCACTGGGTTCAGAGCTACAGTGCTACTGAAAAACCCCTGAAAATGATTGACATTACAAACTATAGACACACGCGAGAACAAAAGTACGTTCTGCAACTTCAGTGTTTTGTTTTACGATCAGAAAGTTGGTAAAACGGTGAGAGGCACGCTGCCACTAACTAACTGCTTTGGCAACTTTTTCTCCAAAACTTTCACTTGAAGTGGATGCAAGACGAAGAATCCTAAAAGCTGATCTAGGCTAGTGATGTCATGCGTGTAAAAGACGAGGTGATGTGAGAGAGTTCTTTAGCATGAAAACTATTTCATCTTCCCCCATAAGGTGAGCATATATAGCAGAATAACAGTTCAAGCAGCAGAGTACAACAGGTTTGTACTGCCACTTGCCAATTTACCTTTAGTCAGCACGAAAATCTTTCTTTCTGGATACTACAGGCATGTACTCCTTGCTCTAATCATCTATCAGGGCCTTATTAGGTTATGAGAGGAATGTCCTGAAAACCATCTCATCAATTGTCACCCTTCCACACAGCACAGTACCCAGACAAGGTGTTGTGCCTTTCTAACGGTACCAAGAGATTTCACTCTACATATCTCAGAAACTAAAAACATAGGTGGCAATTCAGATGCCCCAAATGAATCAATTGAAACCAATTATGCAAAACAGTTCTAAAACATGAGCCAGCTCATTGAATTGGTGAAATGTATCCACGGTATAATTTCAGGAAAACAAATTTACCGGATACTGTCCATTCAAATGAAGAACCAAAAAGCCGCCATGAGATCCACCAAAAAGGAAAACCTTGTCTTTCGATAAAACTTTTGAATATTTGTCCAAAACGTGGACGGTTGCTTGATGACAGTCACTGACGTCATTGGTACCCACGTTTCCCAACAACGACTTTACTGATGCGTCACCAGCTCCAGTAGACCCTCTGAAGTTTACGAACAGAACAGCAAAATCTAAAAAACAGATAACGAATAATCACAACTTCATTCGCCCAATTGGTACAGTTAATTCATGTATAATGATGAGCTAAGCAACTCGAAACTATATAATGAGGTGAACATTGAAAACGATCGAATAAAACATTAAGGGTAATAAGACATGTCAGTAAGACTAACTAGCTGACTGCTTGCGTAGTACCTCTTCAGTTGTCTTTGGAGCGCCCAGAGAAAGCAGTTGAGGGAGACCCTCAGGAAGTGCTGCCGTAGCTATCGGTTGAAGAATTATTTGGTTGTGACGGTACACTCAACCATCTATAGTAACAACTGCATTCGACCTAGGTGTCTGGGGCGAATACTGTGGAACCAATCTTCAGAAAAATCTTTAGTCTGATGAAGTTGATTGTAGTATTCTTCCTGATCTTCACGATAATGTTCGTGATTGCCAATCCATTTGGAATCAGCTGCCTCGTTAACAGGGGAAGTTTATTAAAATCATAAGTTTTTCTGGGCTGTTTCCAGAATGACATGACGAATGTTTCTGCATTTCAACAGAGCCAGGGTGGGGTAATTGTTCTTGCAAAGAATCTTCTTTAGTGTTTGCACTGACCACACATCTTCCAAAGTTGACTGACAGTACAAACGACTGCTCGTGACATGTATACACTGCACACATGTCACGCAAAAGCTTTCCATTCGTGGATTATGAATCGAGAACCACAGTCGAATACCACTTTTTCTGGGATTCTAAATTGAGCGAAGCTAGTCTTCATCGTTTCAATCAAGTTTGTTACAAACAAGATCGACATTTAGATCATCTCCAAATAACGTGAATAGTAGTCTAATACAGCAGCGTGAACTGTCTTGTCAAATTCGAAATAATCCACTGCTATTTTCGGCCAAGAGTACAGTGAGGTACAAGAGGGTATCATTTTTTCAGCGGATTGGCATTGATGTTAAGTGCGGACATTGCAAGTCTCGACCATGTTGCTAATTTCTTCATTAATCCCAGACCAAAAAAACGGATTGTTTGACGTAGTGTGGGTTATTCCAAAGGGTCCATCATGCGGCTTTTGGTCTATTATTCATACCCTATGTTTTCAGTCAGGAAACATTTTTTACAATCCCCCCCCCCCCACAAAATTTGATACGTTTGTGTATGTACGTACATGGGAATTCCAAATCTGCAATGTCCGTCCACCGTCCGGGCCGTTTTGTGCCTTTAACGTGATCTAAAAAATCCGTTCTTTCGCACAAAAATCCCATTTGGTATCTCGGCAATCCGATCGGACGAAGCCCACTGTTGTTACTGACAAAAAATGGTTTAAAAAATTAACAAAACGCAGTATAATCGCAAATACGCCGTGTTTCGTATCGTTTTCAAGGTATTTCTACATCCTGGGTCGAATGGTATGAGTATCAGACGTGTACAACTGTGTGTAGTGAAATTACAGTAATTATAGTGAGCCAAAGTCAACTAATTGGAAGAACTCACGGGAACTACAGTGGAAGTCAACGTTTCGTCGTTTCGTCCCTCCCTCCCGTCCCACCAGCCTGCTCGACTCGCAACGTCGTGCCAATTGCTTACAGGCGCTTACGAGCGCCTGGAGCCGGGGGAATATTTAGTTTCCGTAGTTCCATTGTAGTCAGGTCACGTTTCGTATGGTTTACTAGTATTTTTGGATGCTGAATCGAATGGGATGGGTCTCGGAGCAGTAAAACTAGGTCAAGCTGTTCATGAGAATAATAAACCGTTGTGTAATAATTTGCAGTGTTTTATCAATTTCTTCCCGTAACTCCATGGTTCAGCATTTCATCCAATTTTGATGGGAATTAGTTTCGAGCAGCTTAACTCATCATTCTATTTGGTGCTAGCGATCGAATAAGACACGTCAGTAAAATTAACCAGCTGACTGCTTGCGTAGCAAAAAAAGCCAAAACATTTTCTGACAATTGAGGCTGATAGTTGACTTCGTTTAAAGAGGCCGGTAGAAGTTTTGGGCCGATATTTGAATTTTGAGGACACATTTCCGTGTTTGAGCATAATTAGTGTCAATTTGTATGGTGGATGACTCAGTGGTTCTCATACTGCGTCAAATGGTTTATGTACAGCACCCTAAAAGTACCAGCGTTCGTACTTAAAAACTGAAGAATTTCCACCCACTGATTGCCATGTAGCCACAATGCGATGTTCGGAGCTCCGTGCTGCCTGCTCTGGTCACACCTCATAAGAGCAGAGCATGATCACTTTATACACACGCATTGAACGTCATCATCGAATAAAGGTTCGCTCCAACAAGATAGAAAATATTTATGAGGAACTGCACCTCAAAGAGTTACTAAAACGAGGCCCTACAATATTAGCGGTGTTAGGAAACCCAGCTATGTAAAGTAGTATCGTGAAGATAATCAATTAGCACATTACTAAAACGACTCCTCGATGGTAAGATGGAGCATACAGTTGACATCGCTGCTCCGAAATGAGATTCACACGAATTCTTGTATGAAAAAGCCCCGAGGAGATGAAGCCAGAGGGATTCTATATGAAAACTGAACTATCAAGCTCGTGTGATCATTCATGAGCAAGTCTCGAACAAGAATGCTGTATCTGCCCTGTACTACAAAGCTTATCTTATTCAGTAAATGCCAAATGTCACTTCAACTAAACCATTCTTCGGGGTTATAAAATATAAATTGCCTTTTTCCACTGGCATTTTACACTCGTAAACTGGGATAAGTTCTTCCACAATCATCAATACACACGAAGGCTGATGTAAGAAGTGAGTTGACTCTAGATTAGCCAATTTAAATGAAGGCGAGTGTTTGATAGTCAGAATCTGTTTGAGTACTCGTCGTCGTACTGGATTAATGAAGAAAACAGGTAATGTCGGCGAGCAGAAGTATGTCACGTGCAGCACCCTTTGGATGTCGACGTTCCCTGGCCCAGCGGGAGAGGAGACAAAGTGCTGTGGTAGTGGCGTCTTGTAGAGAGGAAGTAACACACGCAAATAGTGCCGAAAGTACAAATAAAGGAAAGAAGAATGAAAAACAAAAACAGAGGGCTAATGACAAGGAAATATTATACAGGGTCCATAGGGGAGTAACAACAACATGTCACGATTGGGAGGCGGTAGCGCAGAATGAAAAACGCTGGAGGGGGAACACTGATCGCCAGGCGATTCGTCAATTGCCTTGGGTCGCCCTCAACAAAAGCTTTCTTCGGGAAAAGGATTTGAAAATGGACAAAGGCCTTCTTTGGAAAAAGGATTTAGACTTGTAGCAGTCCTATAATCACAACTGGAGATATCAAAAATGCTGGGTTGTTTCATTTAGCTTCATCACAGTAAAACGTCAATGAAAACGATCAGAATATAAAAAATCAGGACATACTTCGTGAAGTCCGCAACAATACATAAATATGGCTGAAGGAAGGGCATTCGACTGTATTACACCAACGTGCTGTTATATAAAATGATGTAATCAATATCATTACAGTCTACATCATCATACTTTGATATGAAAAACTCACTCATTTTCCCAAAGAAAGTCACCAACATGCTGTAGGTATTTGTTGATGTTGAATGTGGCCCTCCATGAGGGAATACTATCAATGGCACGTTATCTCCTGATTTAGGGCCATAATAAATGGCTGAGAATGATTCTGAAAACAAAACAAAAGTAGCGCAACTCAAATGAACACTGGATTATTAAACATAAAGTTATCATTTCAGAACTTTGGAGCCTACTCTCAGAATTAGCTTGACAAACAAATGTCAGGTATCCGTGGAAGCTGTGGTGTCCAGTATTGGCAGAATCAACAATGCTGGTTTGAGCTGACACCCACATAGTGCACATATGCCACTGATAAAGTGAGAGAAGTTTGTCAGACAGCCCCATCGGGCGAGAGTCATAGGCTGTGAAGCCACATCTTGGATTCATGGGGGCTGTGGTTTCATGGAAAGTTCCCCATGCCTAATACTGTGTTGGCAGAAGAACAGTATTGGCCACAGAGCTAGGTACCCTCTACAGCCACCAAAGGTCCACGAACCACACATTCTATACAAACTTTGAGAAATTCCCTAGTGGTACGGGAAAAAATGTAAAATGCCCCATGCCCCATCACTCATACCAAATACCAGCTTCAGAGAAGACAGGGGGATGACAGAACTTTGCATTTTTTATGTATCCAGGTAAATTGAGTTCTAATGTTGCACTATGTGGCATCAAATGGGTAAGAATTTAGTTTTTGAGCAGTATCATATGATGGTTCACTCTCATCTGACACCTGGATGAGTGCCAAACTGTCACATCAGAGAGGCATTCAGATAAGATTAACGATTTGAGTGGATTCCTGGAGTGGTACAGTGCATAACAGCAGCATCAGAGAGGCCACACAGACAACAGGTCATATTTGAGAGATAACTGGTCAATTGCATCGATGTCTTGTAATGGAATGTGTAATCCCTCTAATGACCAATCAACAGCAAGAACTGGGAGATTTCCTGATAAGATGTGATCTAATAGCTGTATCAGACAAGCCTGATAAATAACAGAATACTACCTATAATAAGTTTCTAGATATGACAGTTATACGAGATATGAGCTGCCCCTTATGGCCTGCTATGTGAGAAGGATCCTCATGAAAGCTGTACCTCCCTGAATCACAAGAATGAGGTCTACATTTCGATCAAACGGAGTTCCACTCCCTACACCACAAACAAACCTCGAATGAATTCGTAACACAAGACATAATGTACAGAGCACGACAGAAAGCTACCATTTTAACAAAAAAAGTAAAATATCTACTTACTAGCTACTTCAGGGTTTATAACGGAATCATGTCGGATAACATCAACCAGATGATTAGGCGCAATTTCCTTCATGTCTACCAGAGTAGTCCATTCAACATCACACTTTATTTTGCTGTATCGGCCAATCATTAGTGAGGGGGTGTGCAATAATGAAGACTTCCAAGCCAAAACTATATCTTGACACACATCCAAGACGCCATAGCTGAACGATTCCTCAGTTGAACTGCAATCACTGATGTCCGTTATTGCACCAGTGTCTAAAATATGCATCCAGAACAAAGTTACAATTTCATGCCATCGAGCGCTATTTTCAGTTTTTGTCCACTTAGAATAAGAGAACTTACCAACATTGATTGCGTAGAGCCGCGTTGAGGCTCTTTGAATACAGCTGATAATAATGGTCGAGTTGTCATTTAACCAACAGTTGCCCAAGTCCAAAGAGTAAATCCCATAAAACGTTCCATTGTTGGCTATTGGCTGGCTGTGATCGACAATATCCACAACTGTGGAAATCTGAAAATTTAAGGCTCATAAAAGTTACGTTTCTGATACAATTGAAACAAACTTAGTCACAAGTTCTTTCAGTACGATTAAAACAAGGGCTGTAGAGCTATAGCCACTGTTTACAATGCTGAGTCGTAACAAAAGTTGGAGCTTTCCCACGATCAACAATGAAGAAAATTGGGCATCAAGAAAAGAGGTCAACAACTAAATGAAAGAACACAACCCACTTTTTTAGTAGCCCAATCCATTTTCATAAGCCGCATGCAAGAGTTGTGAGGACCGCTTGCTTCTCGCTCCAGCCAAATCAACTTGGTCGAATCAGGGGAAAATTTTGGGCTCAAAATTGAAAACCCTTTTCTCAAAGTGACTAGAATTTAAAAAACAATTTTTTTCAACTAGACAACGCAACTGAAATTTATTGTTTGAATGATGATTAAATGTAATTATTACATTACAGCGCTAGGAGGTCATTCTTACCGAAGTCATCGACAGAAGTGATGTGCAGCAGGGAAGATGGACGATTAGAGCAAAAAACCTTCCCCAAACGATAAGGAGCAGTTTCCCAACCGACGCAGACGATAGAGGAGTCTGAAGCCCACTGAGCAGTGCCCAAAGACAACGTCATATCGGGGGACGCAACAGAAACTTTGTTCGTTTTCGTGTCACAAACAACAAGCACGGACAACGACTTACCGACCAGAGCTTCCCCCCACTCTTCGACCAACTCGTATTCAGTCCCCTGAAACAGATGTGAGAGATTGATAAACAAAGGTGAAGTAAAGTTGTTATACTTTATTATTTGCTGTAGTTTATATGGGCAACGCTGAATACACCAGCACACATACATAGTTATCGAATAGGGGAGTTATAGTGACACTGAAATGATAATGGGCCAATGAGCTTACTCTGGGTAATGGGAAGCTATTTGCGGATTTCACACTTATCTATGAGACAACCCAGGGTAGGTGCAAGAGGGATGTCACTTCAAGGGCTGCACAGAGATTGTCTTTGGGCAGACTCAGTGAAAGCACGAGGCAGGTGTTTATGAGCATTGTACACTCCGTCCTCTTATACAGAGCTGCTGTGTGAGCTGATACACTGAGCTTTGCGTTCTGCAGGAAGCAGATGGCAGCAATGAGGAAGCGGTGCATCCTCTGGGTTGCTTCCTCCTACATCACAGTTTCTCAGGAGGCATTGTTGAGGGTAGCAGGTGTTATCCCACATTCTGGCTGCTGAGTGGAAAGAGCTGTACCTATCAAGGGAGCAACTGGAGCATGGCCATCAGAAGAAAAGGAGGGCTGTGACCCTTAAGAGGTGGCCCGATTTGTGGGACACAGCCTAGAAAGAGAGTGCACTAAGCTGCTGGTTCCAGCATGTAGCCCATGGCTCAGGTGCCACAGGGAGGTGGAGCATTTAGGGCGTGCCTGCACTGAACAGCTGCTAATCCAAATTCCTTGCCCTGCAGGATAATGGCGGATGACACTTCCCATGAAATCTTCTCGTGCCAAAGGTAGACAGGCTGATTGTGGATACAGTCCGGCAGCTCACACCAGAGACATTTATCTGCATCATGTTGAATCCCAATCAAAACTGGAAGAGCGTTATTCAATTTGCCCGGGCAGTGCTCAGCCAGAAAAGAATGGAGCTTGCGGAGATGAAGAATGTAGACATGGTGGAAGACTGCTCCCGAACCTCCTAAATTGCTGCGCAGCATGGGAATGGTGGAACGCTGCAAGGTTGTCGTGAGGGTAAAGAGGACAAGAAAGAAGAGCTGTGATCACACAGAGGCATGAGGCTAAATGGGCCCAGTTGTTTTTCAGTACACAGGTGTGCAATCATGGAGTCACTAAGAGCAGACCTTACCACCTTAATTCCCCCCAAAAAGATAAGGATTGGCGACTAAAGGATCCTTGAGAGCAAGAAATTAATTGTTTTGCTTCTTTACTTCCTTACAACGACTTGATCATGTTTTTGAGCACATAATTTTTAACTAGAATCAACCCAAAGACGAGTAATACAGAATTAAGACGAATTCAAAGGTTTTTTCCTAAAGAGCATTAAATGCACTAAATTGTGCAATGGACTCTGGAAGGTACGTTCTTTCGACACCCCACAATAACTTTAACGTTTAAAAATTTAATGAGGAGTTGAATCATTTGCCGGGAAGAACTTACGTAAGAAGTATCTTCAGAAGGTTTGACAGGAGTCGGTAGAAAAGGGCCGCTTTTCTTCTTCTTTTTCTCAGCAGTGAAAAGAATTTTCGTTTCACATGGGGACCATTCCAGACAACCAAACTCTCCTGTGAACATTATACAGAGCATGCATTATCTGACCCTTCTCTCCTACTTACTCCCAAACCCCAATTTCACTTGCGCTATCCTCTCGTAGTTCGAGTACCCTTCATTCGTTAAGATTGCTTTATGAACCTACTCATTTATGGGGGGCTTTGTCAAGGGTGTTCAACAAGGTGAGTGTTATAGGAAAAGTATAAATGAACGGGATTGAACAGACGCTAATGTAGGGAGATGCGAAGAACATGAAGATTAGGAACCCACACATTACCTATAGGGAGGGAATGAAACAGCCCACAGTCCTGAAGTTTCAAGTATGGATACTCAGTGGATACGTGAGTGCAAGTCACGTGTGGACAAAGTGGTGATGGAGTGCATGGCAAGAGAAAGTCCCAACAAACAAGTGAGCCTATGAAATGTGTTCAATTGTAAAAGGTTTCATGACCGAATTGTTAATACTAAATATTATTCGATTTGTAGGTAGAACGACCGGAGTAAATCAACTAATTCCCCTGAATTGCGCCAACATGGGGAACCAGGAACAGGAGGTCTAGAGAACCACATCCTTGTTTGCAGAGTGACAAACAGATGGAGATGTTTCACCCACAACTTGACATTAAAATAAACAGTGAACAGTGCAAAAAGAGTTACTATCTGTGTAAACATCTCCGTGAACGTCGAGAGCTGTGAGGTCGTACAGTTTCTTCATAGAGTTATTTTGCCAAATTTCCAAATGCTGCTTTTTCTTAGGATTGTTGTCTGAAGGGGGCAAAGATCGCAGAACGCATCGAAACGCGAAAGAAGGTGAATAGCTTGATAGCAACCTGTGAAATAATAGATCATTCCCATACACCATGATAAGGAGTGTGAACACTAAGTCACATACACAAATGATACTGAAAATAAAATACATATTCGTCTGTTTAAATGTGTGTGCTCATAACCAATTTACTGCAGCAACGTCACACCACTGATAGGTGACAAGTTGAGGAGCACATGAGCAAATAAATCCCACTTTGTTACACATTCTACATTCCTTCATGAAATTAACTTACTCCGACGAGTTTTCAGTGGCGTGTGTGGTAGTCACTTCAGAGCTGTCAAGATCGACCAATTGGACGAGTTGGTTGTTCATCAAGACCTTTCTGTCTACGTTTCTTTGGCTCCATGTCGATGTGACAACTGCTTTTTTCCCGTTCCCAACCAAAGAAATTTTTCCTCCACTGACGCTCACGTTTTGTATCGATTCTTCGAAAGCCTTAATCGCCAATGATTCCATCTGAAACGAATTAAAATACAATTTTATCGGCTCCAGAACAGCAGTTACAAAATGTAGTCTAGTGGACTGTGCCAGGCCTGTTCAGGCCTACAGGCTCATTATGTAACAAGAGTTGTATGGTTACACATCTGTTCATGGGCCTGATCCTATGTGGGGGGGGGCTGCCAAGCAAGCCTCCAGCCTCTTCAGTTCACTCAGGCTAGAGTAAATGTGGCAATATTGTTCGCAGCTGCTATATTTGAGATTAGCAGAGAACCCAAGAAACTCAATGGACAGTCATCAAACGCATGACGTTTAAAATAGTTCAGGCGTGCATCGAGCTGTGTCCCAGGAAAGGGTGGGTATAACCAGTCCATCCGTATGCGACCCTGTATGTGAGAATTGCTTGAAGTTGATGAGCAATGATGCCCGCATACCACCATGCACCCCATGTTGGTGACCCCTTGACCCCCATTGCATGCCATCGCATCATATCATGCACCCCATGCTTCACGGCAGCAGAAAGCGATAGCGCTTACAGTTCCGGAATTTATTGTGCTGCTCGTACTCATTGCAGGACCATTATTGAGCAATTGGTAGACAGATAATTAATGAGGCTGTAAACACGATTTTTTAAAAAAAGGATAGTAATCACTTTTGCAGAGTTATTGGAAAATAACTGTTAGAACTGGTAGTAAGCAAAACGGCAGTAGCTGAAATTTCTGGAGTGAGCCCCATGTATCTCATGAGCGTTTTTAAACACTCACCCTTTAGGTATTGGATCGGACTACAATACTAATTTTTTTATAAATTCTACAAAAATTCCAGCGGAGTTTATAAGGAAAAGGCTGCGCTAAAAACGCTTTTCGTAGAAGGTTTTGATAATTTATTGTGCTGCTCTCGTCATTTTCCCACGAATGGGGATTTTATGGTATCATTGCCTTATTGGTAGCTATCAATATAAAAAATTTAATCAACACCGTTAGAGCCGTTTTTGAGAAAAAAATTAGGTGTTTTGATCACTATGATAACTATAGTTAACTTTTGGTGGATTTTGCCCATACCCTTATTTTGGCGTCCCATGGTAACCTGCGGGCGAGATATCCAGTTTGAGTGGATTTGGCACGGTGGTTCTCTCTAAAAACCGTTCACAGACACACATACACACACAGACTCACAGACCATTTTCCCAAATAGTGTTTTTGGGACTCAGGGGGGTCTGAAACGTGAAGATCTGAAGAGAACTCAAAATGTTTTTTTCAGCCGATTACATAACTTTCCTTTCTACTTTGTAGAGCAAGGAAAGTAAAAATTGTAAATTACCGGACAAGAGCGAATCCTACCTCTATGAAACACTTCAACTGAACGACTTGAGGTAGTCTGTGCCTCTCAGTTAAATATAGTTGTTTGCCTGAGATAACAAATTATCTCAACTGGGAGATCAGATTTGTCGGGAGCGTATTTCATGTCTCAATCAACAAAAAGTACTTGTGCCAATTGAATGCCATTTACCTTTCTAATCCAGTTTCTAAGCATGCGAACCTCCAAAACTGCAGTTGCTGAGCATTCAAATCTCCAAAACTGCAATTGCGGTTTTCTTCCTGAGGCTCTCTGCAACATTTCACCAAAACTCGTTTTTTGTTGTCATAATTAGCTTCTTAGAACACTAACATTTAATATCAGGCTCGAGCAAAAGTCACCAACTTCATTCATGTCAATCGCTTAATAAAACACGCATTTTCGACAACTATTATTTCAATAGAAAACAAACGTAATAATCGGAATTAAAAATCGAGTTAACATTCACTTCAATAAACATCAGTACAGCAAACGTTTGTTGATAATTAATAAGACCTAAAAAAAGCGGAAATTGAGGCCAAAGGGCATGCTTTTTATATTATCACTTTTTTCAGTTAATTACAGTCGCTAACCTGCTAATGAATGATAGACGTTAAGGCGAGGAGGATCCAAAGTGGCAGCGTGATTATCTCAAAAATTGAGAAAACAAGATCGTAAATCCAGATCCTTCGTTTCTTCAAGTGCACTGATCTTGCTTCTCTACGTCAGTTTATTAAGCTTCTAGCTTCTACATTAGACTTTGTGTTGCAAGAACGTAGAAAGGAAGGCACATATTTTATATGACATTGTTGACATAAAACTTGCCCTTGAGGTATTGTGTAACTGTCTCAGAGCGTGTATCTTATTTACAGCCCCCGGCGATCCTCCGAAAGATAAGCTGGGGTAAACAGATTCAAACTGCAAGGTGAATCTGCTATATACATCAGTTGCATCCTTGCACAATGATAAAAACTGCCAGTCACGAGGAAATTTTTTGCCTACGTAAGAATATTTGTTTAGCAGTTGAGTAAAATTTGAATGGCACTTTGTTGCTCTTCATAAAAGTTCCAAGTGAGCAAAACTGAATACAACCTACTAAATGTGCCAGGCTTATTCAAGGTTTCTTTCTCACGACTCTCCCATTATTGAGCTCTGGTATTCAAATAAGATAAAAGGCTCTTCTCGCCATTTTCAAAGATGATGCACTGAATCCGAAGTCGATGTATGCTTAAGAGAGAGGGAAGGGGGTTTTCAGCAGCAATGCTTGAGCATAATCTGCAGCCAGCAAACCTTAATCTCAACTATGAGCACCTACATTGTAAAATTCAGGAAGAGTAATAAAATTTCCCTCTCTAGCCTATACGCTGATTTCCACCATTACTATTTTATTCTTCTTCTTCACCCCTCGTATTATTATGTACTAAGCAAAACTGACATATGCACTTAAATCAGGCCTTTTAGGATGTTTCAAAATCGTCAAACGTGCCCTGTATTTTAAATTAGCGATTCAACTCCACTAGCTGTGTAAGGTAAATTATCACCCATGTTTACCAAACTAGTCAACCTTTTTTTGGAGTAAGGTAGAAGGTTCACATATCACTGAGCTGAAGTCGTAGATTACATAGGATCTCCTAAGGTGTAAAACAGGCTATCCAAAGTTCAATGATTGGTTATTCATAGGTTTTACGGAAGTTCTTTCATTTTCTGAGTAACCGTTGTGTTAATCAAAGTTTGTCAAAGATATTTTAAAACATCGTTGCTGTAAATTCTGAATCGCTTCGTAATATTATTGTTTCACATTCATCTCAGCTGCCTACAAGCACGTTCTTTTTCCAAATGTTCGCTTCCAAACAATTAATATGATGCTCCTCTGATCTCACTTCGTTGTCGAAGATAATAGAAGAATCAACCAGCCAACCAATAGCTTAAAATTTGATTTCCAATGCTCCTGTGGTCCAGCATTGTGACTGAGAGGGGCCAGCATGGCTCAGTCCAGTGACCAAACAATGGAGCAGGGAATATGTTAATATGTTGGGATATGTTTACACCCCTGTCATTTTCTGTATATTAAATTGACATGGAGTCAGCACTAATGGGTCTTTGAGATCAATTGGGTTTAGTGAATAACTGGCAGCTAGTTATGACAATCTCTTCTGCCTCATTCATAACTATCGTGTTAGAATAACCAAGTGGAAATCGTTTTAACCCCTGAGCTCATGCGACCCCACTCCTACTAACTCAAGAGGGGGAAGCGATGAATACCAGCAATAGGAACTAACGAAACGTTCGTTCCTTCATCACTGAAAGAGAAAGAATATAAGCATATTGCTGCCTGGGGTTCTAATTTTGACACTCACAGATGCATTAGCTATTCCGCCCGAAAACATGCGATTTCGCACGAAAGCTGATTAGTAACACGAGAGACCTTTTTATTAGTGTCATCGAGACAAGCACCAACAAATCAAATTGTAAACCAGACGACACAATTCGACTTGCCTTCTTAAATTAAGCCACCCGAGACATCCGATGACGTGAACGGGAGCTGGTTTATTAAAACGAAACAAACATCGATAATACTTCGGAAAACAATCGCACGCAAGATAAATCAGAATTACCTGCTCAGCTTCTACCGGCGAATGATCAGTATGGGAACGTACTTATCACAAACCGATTCGTGATTCGTTAGTGATTCAGAAATAGGAACGACTCCGCGTCGCGCTGTTCCAAAAGAACCGCTCAGCTTCAATTAATGAGCGGGTCATTTGGAACTGCGGTTGCTAGTCGTTTTACAAATTCCTTGATTTTCCCCCTACTGATCTTCGACTGCACAGGTGCTTATATATCTTTCCTATGAACTTTCTGCAGCGTGACGAAAGAAGACCAATTTGTGACTTCCTCATCCTGCAGTAGACTACAATATTCTTATATCAAATTTAAACTAAGGAGGACGAAGGGGGAAAAAAGTTAACCTCGGAGCTCACATTAAATATTTTTAACTAAAAAACCATTTCGAAGGTGCGAAATAATTATAGTTCCGATCATCTCACACAGCCAATAATCTCTTTGCCATCCAAATTCATTTTATAAATTCAATGAAATGGATTGGGAATTAATATTATTAAATTCTCACGAACGCCTATAACTTTATTGAATCAAAGTAATTGAGTTAATTCCGCCAGTAGGTAAATTACTAAAGATGGGGTAAAAGGTAAGAAAATATAACCTTCCCAAAAGGCAAAAACACCCGTGTCTTTGCAAGCTGCAGGGACCACATTGACACCTGTGTCTTTGCGAGCTGCAGGGATCACCTTGACACCCGTGTCTTTGCGAGTTGCAGGGACCACCTTGACACCCGTGTCTTTGCGAGCTGCAGGAATCACCTTGACACCTGTGTCTTTGCGAGTTGCAGGGACCACCTTGACACCCGTGTCTTTGCGAGTTGCAGGGATCACCTTGACACCCGTGTCTTTGCGAGCTGCAGGGATCACCTTGACAAAACCACAAAGTTCCTGTCAAACTTCTCATTGGAATCTTCAACTTTCCCACGATTTATAACAAATGTACATCCATCATTTAGCACATTATACTGTCAGTAAAAGTTGTTCAATGAAAACCTTTAGAGACATATGTGAGAAAACTTACGATGACTGTTCGTTTTTAGATGTGGTTTTACATACATTTCCATTCTGGAGGTTGTTGAAAAAACTATTGGGGTCCTATAAAGTTCTTCCGTCAAATCGTTCATCTAGAATTTATCTTTCCTAGTTTAGAAAGCTTCAAAACATTTGTATTGTTAGTGCAGTTGTGTGAAACCAAACTCGATTTTCAAGTTAAGATCAGCGTAGCCATTTGCATATTGAGAGGCTTGTGACGTGACAACAGATTTAGTTAGCTTCCAGTTACTACCGCTTCAGCGCTCTGAGCAGTTGAAAATTAGGAACTTTCGATACATCGTCTTCATATCGATTGTCGTCTTCCTCATCCAAACCGTTCTCTCCCCTGTTTTGTCATCCGCCGACGTAAGTTCATCCTCGTTCATCCGATATATTTAAAGCCATTCGTAGTTGATTATTATTAATAATTTGTCCCCGTGTTGTAACGCTCAACATTAATCTATTGTTTTAAACGTCGACTTTGTTTTCTTACAGAAAATGGGACGACGACCCGCGAGGTGGTGAGTAACCTATTGCCTTACTACACGAGCAGGTTGTTGTGTGGTGAATTATTTTGTAATTGCGCCCACTGCATTCTAAACGACTTAGTTTTCATTTGCCGTTGTACGAGTTCTTAATTTCGTTCTAAAGGCTTTTGGAGATGATTAAAACTAAAGTTGACCGGAATTTTTTGAGTGATAATGTCAGAGTTGCGGGGTGAAACATGAGGTGTTCACCAAGATGTGCCACTTGTACTGCCTGTTAATTGCGTAAATGATGAAATCAATCGTACCACAATGTGAGCTTGTTGGTTTAGGCGAAAAAGATAGATTTTCTAGTTTCGTGAGTTGCGAATGTTGCCTGCTGATCTCTCTCCCCCTGTACGCATTGTTTAGGAGTTGGTTTTACTTTCGTTTTATTTCACCTCTATCAATCTCACCATCTCTGGTTTCTTGAGTAAACGTTGGAAACCAAGACAAGTCCAGTGTCTCGTAGCTGTTAATTATCGACAAACCCGTTTCTTGAAACTGTGGGCAACGACGCCTTACCTTGAGTAACAGATTCGTGGCAATTTGAAAGCTTTCCCAACCACTTGTAAAACATCGGATTCTATCTAACGAGCTCTTTCGTCACGGCGTATACTCGAGGGCTATAGATTCTAAAATTCGTACTGACTCGCGTACCCGTGAATGGTTCTATTGCTGGAATTCTGTAGTAGGATGTCATCCTAATAACGGTTTAAGAATGATTGAGTTGTCGAGAATTCCTACTTCCTACCTGGATGAATGTGATAATGGGCATTAGTGGTTCATCGACATTGTAGAAACCCTTCGTCGTGCGGAAAGCTTTACCCTTGTGGTTCTTGTCACGCTACAAAACCAAACCAGGAAAACATCTACGCCTTACGATATAATGTCGATGTATCCGAGTATTGCATATCAATTAGGTGGGAAGGAAATATCAACGAAGTGGTGTTCAATAGAGGACTTGCAACCGAATGTGCACATTCTGTATCTTAAACAATGACTACTGAATTGAAGTATTATGGAGGAAACGGGAAATTGTTGGATTTGTTCCAATATGACTGCCAGTATTGTTTCTCTGTCAACTCTCAAAAAGTGTTCTTGTATTTGATCCCACTGTTGGAGTTTTTAAAGCGGCAATGAAATAACGCTAACACTTGGATTGAAATTTAAAAACGTTTGTTTATCAAAGAGAGAGAGAGAGAAAACGACAAGCAAAATTGCCTGAAGGGCGACACAAAAAGTGAACAGAAAAAAAGGGGACGGTCATATGGTTCAAAGATGGTGGCGTACGTCGGTAACACTTCCCCTCGACCAACAGCTTATCCTTGCAGTCATCCAGGCTTCTGTGAGGTCAAACCAAGGTTCTTTGCGCACTTCTCGTGTTTGACTCATGGCAAACCTTTCGTGAGTACGTCAGCAGGCATCTCATCCGTTGGGGCATACTCGACTCGGATAGTTTTCTTCTCGACGTGGTCCCGGCTCAGGTGATGTCTCACGTCGACATGCTTGGTCCACGAGTGGTACATCTCGTTCGTCATCAATTTCTGCGCTCCTAAGTTGTCGTTCCTTATGACAACTGTGTCCAGGCTGATACTGAACTCTTTCAGGTGTCTTTTCCTCTGGATGGCCTCTCTCGTAGCGTCCATAGCCGACAAGGCCATGTACTCAGCCTCAGTTAACGATAAGGCCACAGTTAGCTGCTTTCTGCACTCCCAGCTCACAGCTGCTCCACTCACGATGAACGCATAGCCTGTATAGGATCTGCGATTGATCATACAGTTCACCCAGTCAGCATCAACGAACATCTCGTGGGGGGGGGGGGGATCTGCAGATTTGGAGTAGATGAGGCCCAGGTCGCGTGTCTTGGCCAGGTAGCGAAGCAGTCGTTGAACTGGGATAGATGACTGACTGCGAAAGCGATGTCCAGCCTCGTTGCAACTGCCAAATACATCAGGGTGCCAACCAGCTGTCAGTAAGGGACGTCGGCTAGTTGTTCGCCGTTCTTCGCGTCCACCCTTTCCAGTTTTGTCCCTGGCTCAATTGGCTTACATTCAGCCATCCCAAATCGCCCTAGCACTTCCTCGATGTAACCTGTTTGGCTGATCTTGACCTTCGCGTTGCTTCTCTCGAATTCAAGTCCCAAGCAGTGTCGCACATCTCCCAGATCCTTGACTTCGAGTTTAGGGCATCTCTCGCCGTGTTGATCTCGGCATGGTCGCGTGAAAGGATCAAAATATCGTTGACATAGACGATGACAAATGTCCTGTTTTCCACCTATCCAAGGAAATACATGCAGGGATCTGCTTCCGAGCGCGTAGCCTTCAGTCCCTTCACTAACACCCATTTGCTCTGGACCGGATTTCAATTAAGAAAACCTAAGCAGGGGGGATTGTCAAAGGGATGAACGATGTGATGCTGTATGTTTGGCAGGTGGCCCAATCATCAAATTCGAAACTTGATTGAATTCTAGTGCTAAACAAAGCTAGCTGCAACGATCATTATTTATCAGACGTAATATTATACAAATATCAATTTGCCAAAGCTCTATTTCAGTCTAGTACAAAATGCGGTGCTTGACTTACACAAAATTATGCAATCCGAATAAAAGTAAACACAACTCTGCCTGCTTGAGGTTCCAAGAAGTTGGTATTACAGAACCGTACTCATTCTGTGGCAGAAACGTTGCGTCTCATCGTTATTGGGTACAGGTGTAGTTTATAAATGTTCTATAGCTTTCTAGTGGTTCAGCCTACTGTATCTTATCACCATTGAAGACGCGATTACTTTATTTTCTGTAGCCTCGTGAAGAAATTTCAAAAACGCTGCAAATTATTACACAACGGTTTATTACTCTCTTGTACAGCTCCGAGGCCCATCCTAATCGATTCAACATCGAAAAATACCAATAAACCATACGAAACATGACCTGATTACAACTAAACGACGAACACTAAATATTCCAGGCGTCTGCAGGCAATTGGCACAACGTTGCGAGTCGAGCCACCCGGTGGTTTTGATCAGACTGCAGGGAGGGAGTATAAACGATGGAACAATTAGTTTCGCTGTTGTTATTGTCCCGCGAGTTCTTTCGAGTAGTAGACTTGGGCTCACAATAATTACTGTAATTTCACTATACGCAGTTGTTTACGTCTGATACTCATTCCATTCGACCCAGGATCTAAAAATACCTTGACAACTATATCAAACCCGGCCTATTTGCGATATAACTGTCAAAATTGCGTTTTTGTTGATTTTTTTAACGCCCCCCCCCCTCCCACTAACCTTGGGCTTTGTCGTATCGGATTGCCAAGCAAGCGGGCGTAGTCCATATGTCTTGAAACGTCAAGTATCAAATTTTCTGTATCTCGGGAGGTAAAAATGTGCTGACCGAAAACTGTTATTATTCAGAATGAATAATAAACCAAAACGGAGTTTGGGAACATTTTCTCAAGGTCTTAACCAAATCTGCTACGATTGGGCATTTAGCGTGCGTACGTTTTGGGACCCTTCAATATATAGAACACGATGTTTAGCGTCGCTCAACGTGCTCACCGAAGTAAATAGTCGAATGTGACACTAGTCAGTAGCTACGTATGCAGCTTTAGGGGTTCGAGCCACCTTCCATTTCTGGTTATGGTTTATGATGTAAAACAGATCATGTTTGTGGTATATTCGTTATTGGGTTCAACCACGTTTTCTCTTCTACTCTTTCATCACTTTCAATAGTGTAGGTAAATTGCTACGAGAGTTAATGGAACTTTTCTTTCTCGTATAGTAAAGATTTACTGCGTTGTAGTTTGGTAGGCTGGTTTCATGCCATGTGTAGGGTAAGGGCTGTTATGTTTTTAAAGGATACCTAGCTGTCTGAAGCTAATTGATACTTAGTGCAACTTGTTACATCGAACTAGCCTTTCCAATATTTAATCTAAAATGATCGGGTTCTAATGTGAAATTTGTTTCTCTCCTTTTCCCCAGTTATCGTTACTGCAAAAACAAGCCGTACCCCAAGTCTCGGTTCTGTCGAGGTGTGCCAGATCCAAAAATCAGGATCTTCGATCTTGGAAAGAAAAAAGCTCGCGTCGACGATTTTCCTCTATGCGTGCATCTTGTTTCCGACGAATATGAACAGCTGTCTTCGGAAGCTTTGGAAGCTGGGCGTATTTGCGCCAACAAATACCTCGTCAAGAACTGCGGTAAAGATCAATTCCACATCAGGATGCGGCTTCATCCTTTCCACGTGATTCGCATCAACAAAATGTTATCGTGTGCCGGAGCTGATAGGTAAGATTATCTCGCTTAAGAGTTATAATTTTTCAATTTCAAAGGTTCGTTGAAGTGGAACTTATGTAATTGTTGTTTATGGATTTATGTGTGTCTATGTTCAAAAATGGCTCTTTTAAGAAGTAACGAATTATGCAAAATTATTCAAAATACTACACTAGGAAAGGATTGACTTGAAGCTAAAGTTAGCCTGCACTGTCATGTGATGGAGCTCAGTTGGCATGCAGCAAGAGTATTGACAACAGACCAAGTTAGCTTCCCTTTCCCAAATCCAGGATACGCCGTGTGTGCTGCCACTAAGAATAGCAATCTAGGCGTTATTAATGGCGTGGAGTACGAAATTGTATTTGAGCCTGGCCCTCGCACTTATGTCAGACAAGTTAACAGAAGTGGACGCGATATGATGAGGAGGGACTGAAGCACACTAAATTTAGGCTCCGAACGCTGGTTTTATGATGTCCTCTAACTGATGTGGTGAAAGTAAACGATCGGAATCAGTCTTGTGGCCCACTGATCGTATTTGTACTTGGCTGCGTTTGCAAAAAACTGACCTATTCCGGCAGGACTATATTTGTGTAAACACGAAAACATTATTTTGTTGCGGGGTCTAGCCGCCTCAATTCAACTGTACTTGGCGCTAATTGTGTCTGAATTGTTTACAGGCTCCAAACTGGAATGAGAGGAGCGTTCGGAAAACCTCAAGGAACCGTCGCTCGAGTTCATATTGGACAACCAATTATGAGCGTGCGTTCGTCCGACAGGTACAAGGCAGCTGTCGTTGAAGCTCTCAGGAGGGCGAAATTCAAGTTCCCCGGACGTCAGAAGGTATTTTGAATCTATCCTTTTATTCATTTTTGTGTATTTTGTTGATCGTATATTAGGACAGAGCGCCCTGCGTTCGTGTTGATTGAATATCATTCGGGTAAATGATGTACCTATGAACGCGATTGAGAGAAAATGGTTGAACTGAATTAGATGTTTGTGTGGGAATGAATAGTCAACTCTCCCTCCAAGAGGCACCTTAGCGCTTTGTAGTGGTTATGTTCATTGTAATTACAGGAAAATTCTGAAGTTCGACAAGTAGGTTTTTGATATTTCATTTGACACGTTAACTGCAGGATGAGACATATTGACCTCGCACCGCTGATTGAATATGGGATGCAGCGTTTTCACATAGTTTTGCTTAGAGCACAGTTAGCTTTAAAACTATTGTATTAGAGGCAGAAACAAAACTCAAGTAGTTGCACATTAATATGCACGAGACTAGCTGACCCTCGTGGTACCCTTGGCACACAACAGGATGGTACTGGGCGCTTTTGAACCTCTTGCGTGAATTGGCGGCTGCTCTTCTACGAATGCGAAATTCAATGTGTGTTTCTGGGCCACCTCCTCCAATAGCTAATTTGACAGATGGAAATATTTTTCTGTCCAGATGTTTCTTGCTAATTGACTATTTTTTGCGGGGATTCATTTCCTGTGACCCTGTTTCGTTCAATTCGGATAAAGTGAATTAAAAAAAAAATGCATACTATGACGTTCAAACCAGATGTTTTATCCAGACTAACCATAGTTATCATAGTCATCAAAACGTTGAATATTTTTTAATCAAAAACGGCTATAACGGTTTTGACTGAATTTTTTTTAGAGACAGCTTCAGCCACAAAAATACCATAAAATACAATAAAATTCTCATTCCTGAGAAAATGACGAGAGCAGCACAATAAATTGAGGAAAATCGATCGAGTTTTTTTCCGTATCCATTTGCTCAGATGTAACAGGGCTCTTCAAAAAAAATTGACGTGGTAGTCTGATCTACTATTATCGCCCATTACATTCCAGGAATTTAAACCACTACTGTTTCACTTACTACAGTTTCTCAGTTTTTATCTGAACTGGAGTTAATTATTCTACTCTTCGTTTCCATTATTACACTGTTGATTAATAGCACAGTCAACACAATCACGCAACTGACTTCATTGACTACTGACAATAATACTCATAGCCAATGTTTTGGTTATGGTCTCGGTCTCGACCCATAGTTGATGCAAAAGAGACTGAAACTCTTTATTTTTTTCGATACTGCGAAATTTAGTTTATGAGCCGCTTCTATTGTTGCAAAGGCGACTAAGGACCAAAATTCCTATTTTCTTACCTTATGTTTTCTGCGTTCTTCTTGAACACTGCTTCAACAATTGTTTATGTTCTCTTGATAATGGGACGAACGATTTATATTTTTCACGATTTAATGACGGGATGTGAAAGCCCAAAATGGTCTAACTGGATTATATTCATATGATTTGGACTGTAAGACAATGTCTTCTCCATAACCCGTTTTGAGTGGTTTAATATGTGAGCTAGATGAATTGTATAAATAAATTCTGTTAATGGCAGTTTATGATAGATGAGTTCACTAAAATGAATGCAAACTAATACCCGACTTGTGAATTTTCAGATCTACGTCTCCAAGAAGTGGGGTTTCACCAAGTACGAGAGGGAAGAGTTTGAGACCCTCAGAGCCGATAATAAATTCGAAAACGATGGTTGCAACGTCAAGTTCCGACGAGACCACGGTCCTTTGGATAACTGGAGGAAGGCTCAAGTTGAAATCGCCCAATCGGCCTGATTTTCTTTATTATATTTTATAAATTGAATTCGACCTGTTACGGTTTTTGTTATTTACCCTTCGAGAATTCCGATATACGTCATTGAACCTGGGAGGGGTGATTGACTCATATTTGTGCTTCACTTTCTTCAGCTCTATGAAGTTGTTCTAACTTAAGGACAGCTTGGACGTTGTTGAATTGATTTAGACTCAATCTTACTTGATGCACTTTTATATTTCCTCATTTCGCATAAAAACATTCCGCCATTGAAAACAAGGTTAGGCTCAATATGGTTTAGCAGCTCCTGAGTCCAAGATGTTTGAGGTATAGATGCAAGTTCAAACCAATTTTCAATACGCTTCCTGTACTGCCGGAAATTTTCTTTAGATTCGTTGGATTTTTCGAAATAAGATGCAATGTTTAGAGCTGGAGGACGATTTTGATTCATTATTTGTTGATATTGCAACAAGATAGCATTCATCGTTTGAAGGAGTTGATTAATAGTCCCCTGATCTACAAATCCAGCATCTCTCCCGCCTGTTCTAAGGGCGTCTTGATTTGGTTAATATGAGAAATTTATGGTTCGTACTGGGTTAAATATTTTTTACTCGACAGTGAACACCTTTACATACACCTGACGTTAAACAACCTTACTTTATCCTCGTCGCCATCTGTTCTAACTTAAGGACAGCTTGGACGTTGATGAATTGATTTAGCCTCAATCTTACTTGATGCACTTATATATTTCCTCATTTCGCGTAAAGACATTCCGCCATTGAAAAAAACAGTTCCCTCCTTTTCTTTCCCTTCCACCCAACTTCTTCCTTCTCCTAATACTGTCCACAACCTAAGTTGAAACAAGAGTTGTGAGCTTTCTTCGAGTCTAGAAGTTTCAAGGACTAGTGAGTGTTGACAGGATTGAGAGTAAAGAGTTTAACTGAATTGACTCAACTTCTGTATTTAGCCTGCAGATCACTGCATGACGCCGAAATCTGAGCAAACCTTCAGTTATGGCAATTGAAACGCCGAATATTTATTTTCCGATTTGAGTATTTCCTTTTAATTTTAGAAAGTAATATTCGGCGATTTTGTTCAAATTTCATTGTATGGCCAGCATCAAATTCGATAACTTTGAGCTCTCACCTGAAGCTACATTTTATCAAGTTCATACCGACTAAGTAAAAACTGGATTAGAAGCTAAGTGGAAATCACTGTGTGGCTGCCGCAAGTTCTGTTATGAGTTTCATCGGATATTCGTGTTGCCGGCTGCAGACGCCAGCTCCTAGACTGTCTGGTAGCTGCATGGTTCTGTCGTGCTGAGTTTCCATGGAGCTACGCGATATCTGCCCTTGTGGCGACGCTTTCAAGGGTCCCCTTACATTTGGAGGAGCCTGATTAACTTCTTGCCTGTTGCTGTTGAGAGAACTCATCGCAATATCGTTTTTTATTACTTTCCTTGGCTTTACGAAGTAGAAAGGTAAATTATGTAATTCGGCTGAGAAGAAAAAGAAATGTGTAGCACGTTTTCCATCTGTATCCGAAAAATTCTATTTGAGAAGAGGAGACGGCGCTAATGTGATTAAGAGAAAACGGTTGAATCAAATCCGCTCTAAATTGAGTACAGTATGGCACACTTATTGTTTTTAACTCAAAAACGTCAACGATTTTTGGTGCGATACCATAGAATTTTCGTTCGTGGGGAAATTGCGTAAGTCGCTCAACAAATTACTCAACATTTCGAGGAACACCGATTTTAGCGCAATTTTTCCTTGTTAACTCCACTCAAATCTTAACTCTACTCATTGTAAAAATTGATGTCCAATCAAATACCTATATACGTAGTGCTCTCATAAGATACATGTAGAAGCTACTCCAGAATTTCAACCACCGCTGTAACACTTATTACCACTTCTCGCAGTTTTTATCCGATACCCCTGAAAATGTGATAATTATCCTTCTCCAAATATCGTGTTTACAGTCTCGTTAATTATCTGTGTACTAATTACACGATAATGTTCGTGGCACAAGTAGGAGCAACTTAATAAATTCCTGAACTATAAGCGCTATCAGTTTCTTACAGGTCTGTTTCCTTATTTGATGACTACCTAAACCCTCGACGAGGGTTATATCAGTCATAGAAGTTGCGGTTTCGCTAATATGCAAGAGGCCGGCCCCTGCAGCATCCACCGAACTCAGACCTGTGGAGGTACGGCAGGTATTTGGTCGTTAGCCAGTCTCACCGTAGAGAGCTGTTGCCCGTGTGTTACCGCGCGGAGGTGACCACCTGAGGAATCCCGTACCATCTGGGAGTAGTTCTTAATCTGGTTCCCTACCTGATCTTACTGTTTACTTGGGTGGCAAGTTTCAAAAGGACTGATCAACTATAACCACGTTTCTTAGCCATTACCTTCTTTGCGAACTTTGCAAAATGGTTATAGGCTTCCTTTGTAGCAGTCAAAGCTGCTAAGTTCGTTTGCCCTCTCAACAACCGTCGCTCACTGTTGTAGAAACTACAGTGGAGCAGCACATGGTTTCTTGTTTCCTCCGCACTGGAGGCACAAGACGTGCATAATGGAGAGTCTTTCAGAGAAAAGAAGTGGAGCCGCGCATTGAAGTCACCGTGTCACGTGAGGAACTGGCTCAACCCATTTTCTTGAAAGACGTTCACGGATGTTGGGGAAGAACTCATACATATCACGTCCCTTTGACGAGGATTCCCATCTCGCTTGCCATTTCTCTAGAGCCCATTCGTCGATGGCGGCAAGTTTCTGTTCTGTGGTGAGATCTGCACGGAGTTCAGCCCAAAGCGGGGGGAGCTCCCATTTCACTCTCCACTTGTCAACCATGCACTCAACGGCCAGATCAACTGGTAACTGACCAGTGATCACCTGGAGTGCTTCTGTTGATGCAGTCTTGTAGCCTTGGTGATCCACAGGAGCGCAGCTCTCTGGGATTGGGCCAATACTCTCTTTTGATTGACTGTTACCCCAGACAACAGGGCAGTAGCCAATCACGCCTAGATAAATCAGTCAGTTTCAGTTTCTATCACTGTGAAGTGACATTACACAAAGTTCAAATGAATAATTGAATTACTTGCAAAAGCCGTGAAAACTAGTGAATTTAGGAAGAGCTAAGGAAAGTTGCCTAACAAGGCTGAGTGGCCTACATGATTGCAAAACTGACTGCGGTTGTCTCTCTTTAGAAGAGCAACAATACGTGCAGACTTCCACTAATACCTTCGAAAGAATGGTTTAAAGCAACAGTTTGACCAAAGGCCAAGCAATTTAGTCTCGAGTCGAGTTTTTTGATAGTCTCGCTGTGAGAAATTTTGCAATCACAGTGTGGTCATCAGTCATGTAGATGCTGTGGCACCTGTATAACGTCTGCTTTTCTCATTAATTGGAGTTCAAATATGCGTCAATAAGGACTACATTACAACTCCGAAATTAAGTTTTATTTAAAATAACAACTCGCATCTAACAATCACATAAAATTGGATCGAAGGCTACACAGCTCAATATTAACGAACTAACGACTCGAGATAGAAGAAACGATGCAATCAGATTAGTCATCAGTCATGTATATGCTGTGGTACCTTTCCCTGCTTTTTATGATGTCATCATCAATTATGCTTACAGCAAACGGAGGGATAAGAGCTGCAGCAACGAAACGCCCTTCAGCATTGAGGAAGTTGAAGGTGGATACAGCTTGTTCTGTAGGAAGGATCTCAAGATTGATGCGCTTCTTTACGCGGAACGAATGAAGGAGTTTGCCCAGATCAGGTTTCACGACTTTATCACCTCCATAACCTATAACGAGGATGTCGGGGCGAGGCTCGAGGACTGTAAAAAGGTCGAGGGCGTTTTCGTTAATGCCTTGGGAGCTCTCAACTTTCCATTGAAGTACAGTTTTGGGAAATATTACCATCGGGCCAGCAACAAATGCTCCATTGTTTAGACGAAAACCGTACTCGTTGTAGGCGTCTATAAGGATTCCCAGACCTGGTTCTCTATTCAAAACTGTGACAGATGTTTTGCCGTCTGCATCATAAGCCGTGGCATTGTATGCTGTTGACGTCTTCAACAATCGAGAATTGAGTTTGGTGGATGTGCATCTAATCAGGCGACTAAATGGAAACATTTCTCCTCTCTCGCTCACTGAAATAAAACAGACTGATGTTAGTGTGCCACAAAGACCTTGTGAGTCTTCAAATGCATCACAGGGATGTAATGAAAATAATAATGACTAGAGTACACACAAAATAAAGGGTATTGTAAACTGTTAACCTTATAATCATGTATTATTACAATATTCCGACGCTGTCACGAAGCTACTGGCTGCCAGAAGGCTAAGGGAAGATGTTGACAAAGGAGTCGCACTCACTCAACCAGACATCTAGAATGAGGTACACAACTGTTTTCCACTAGATCATTGGTAGAGGTTGGACAATGTGGCTGACCAACTAATTTATCGCTTGGAAGACAACGTTTATGAGCAAGCCCAGATGTACGCAATTGATCAACACTTAATTCCAAGTATGCAATCAACTGGAAAAGAAAGGATTAGGTAGGTCACCAATGCGCTTGTGCTAACTCACGCTCACAATGGATATTGGGTGCAGTTGGTGAAAAGTACTTATTCGATACCAACGAGTCTCGGCCTACCACTGCCTGGTGGCCGCAAAAAACGATGTCATCAACCCCAACAGCTCCCCACTCGTACCGATTGTGTATAGCAATCCTAAGCATCTACGATCGACAATGTGATCGCATTGCTACCTCCTTTTCTATTGCAATGGATCTGTTCAAGGTAAATTGCCATTCAGCCCTAACAACTTAGCTTAGTGAGCTATGTGGTTGACACCAGATGCACAATTTACACAACATAGCTCACTGTGGTTGTCATGAGAAACTTTGTAGTGACCTGTTGAAGCCTATTCTTTCCATTTGTCATACTGGGACATTCGATATACGTGATCGTTTACAACAAGGAGTAATAAATAGGTGCAAACTGTAGCCTGGGATGTATAAATCGAGCGTCATTTATCTTCAAACGATTTCCTGCATAAAATAACTGAATTTAAAAAAACCAGCCCAGAATAACATTCAGGTAGGTTTGGCTTAGTTGTGCTCTCTTTAGCACTGATGTACTGTCCCAGTACTTAATTGTAATTTCAGGTACAAAACATTCTCCAATTTCAACAACAGCTTAAGTGAGGGAGGAGCATCGAGGGCCGAATCCCAGAACACACACCTGGCTGTGACTTTCTTGGAGCAGTGGGCGCATCGATCATGCTATACGGTTGGTGGTAATGAAATTTATTGATGTTGTTGTTCAATAATTCCATTCTTCATAAAACCAATGTAAACACTGAGTCGTATAATGTGTACAATCTTAATTATGCTCTACTCAAAGGCTCAGTAGTTAGGCCAACTCAATCACGGTAGCTGATTTTATTCGAACTAGGTACACCAATTCCCATACACTCATCCTCATCAGTACTATGAGGATCGCGTGGCGTAGGCTGTGAATCAGCCTCGTGAAACTCCAATAATCGCGCTAGTTACGATTTTACCGCTTTGATCTATTATGATATTAAACCAACAAGACTAATTACCTATGGTGTGAGGTTCAGCGCTACGTTGTCGTCTGAAAACTTCATTACAAAACCTAACTGACCTTTTTCATCGCCCGTACTTCTAAGGTGACATTTCAACTCAAAATAGTAAACATGTGATTGAAAAAGAAACCTCCAGAAATGAATAACCTGGCTTCAAACACATCACTTCTTGATGGCATTGTTTCTGTAAACAATGAAAAATGAAACAGCTTGCAACATGTAGTCTCATTAGAGAATAGAAAAGTAAATCCCGCTCCCTTCAATGATAAATTCCCACCCGACAACTTCTGGCAAAGAACCGGTCACTTGTTTATTCTCTTACTTAGACCGTTCGTGAAGTTACCAAATTTCAGTCGGCCTCATCGATCACCTTGCAATTAGACTGATAGTATTACTTTAAGGTATGCAATTAATTCAATTACCGCAACTGCCCCGCTGCTTTCAGTAAATTACAGTAGATGTTACTTTTCCCATGCAACGAAAGTATTGCCGTTAGTTATTTATAAAAAGTGGGGTTTTCATTAGAATTTTTCTTAGTGAGGCCTCTTGAGTAAGAACACCAAACGCAATCACACAGTAAAGGCCTCTGCAGAGCATTAACTTAGTAAAACAATCTATCAAAAACAAGCAAGTGCAAAAGCAATGTCGCCATCTTCTTCTGCTGGCTAGTAGCATGTGGACTGTGTGTGTTATTGTCAATTGCAATTTGCATTGACTTTTATCGTTTCATTCACTAACACGCCTCCATTTGTGCTTGTAGGGTCGATATTATTCCATCAAACTGAAAGGCATATCCCCCCCCCCAAACCCAATTGTTTTCAGCTTTCTTGTACAAAAAAAAAATATATCTGGTGCGTAGCAACACACAACTTTCCGCCTCCCCTTTAAGTTTGAACACCTCCTACATAGGCGGGCGCTATATCTTCGTTCAACGCATTTTTACAGGAACATTTATAGGGAACAAAATGTAAGGACTAGTTAGCTGAGAGTACTCCGAAAGTTTGATCGAAATCGTTAGAGCCGTTTTAGAGAAAATTGGAATACCGATAAATTAATATTCGACAAATCTCCTTTTCTGAGTTAACTTGGCTTGTATCTCCGTTCAACATATATACACAGAAATAATTATGGAGAACGAAATGTTGGTATGTGTGACTAAAAGACACTCCATTAGGATTTATCACATCCGGTGAAAAAGGTATCCTGGAATTTACGGAAATGTTAGAAAAACCGTTATTTTTGACACATTTTGATTTTTATCTCTGTTCAATGGACCGTCACAAGAACAATTTCTGAGTAGAATATGTAGGTATTAACTATTTGATAACATCCTGTGAGTTTGGTGAAAATCGTTGAAGCCGTTTTGCCAGAAAGCGTAAAAACCTATTTTTGCTTCTGGGGCCCATATCTCCGTTCATCGTATTTTCATGGAGATATGTACGGAGAATAAAAGTTAGGTATTGATGAGGAGAAGATAATTTGAAAGTTTAATCAAAATCGTTAGAGCCGTTTTTGAGAAAAATGCGAAAAACCCTAGTTTTCCTTCCCTTCGGGTAGCGGAAAGTAACAAGATTAATTACCCTTTTTTCAATTTTTCTTTATTACTTTCCGCTGCCCGAAGGGAAGGAAAGTATAGTAATCGGGTCAAAGAAAAAAATTGGGTTTTCTTCAGATCTTTACGTTTTGAGGCCTACTGAGTCTAAAAAACCTAATTTCGGCGCGTGGTCCGTCTGTAGTTCGATTTGCGGGCGAACGGCTGATCCGATTGAGCTGGTTTTTTTTTTGTTTTGTTCGTTATTTTTTGTAGACACCAAAATAAGGTTATGGACGATTTCTACCGATGGGAAGGGGGGTGTGAGACAAAAATGTACCAAAAACTAGGGTTTTTCGCATTTTTCTCGAAAACGGCTATAACGATTTTGATTAAACTTTCACATTATCTTTTACTAATCAATACCTAAATTTTCGTCTGTATACATATCTCCATGAAAATACGGTGAACGGAGATATAGGCCCATGAAGCAAAAATAGGTTTTTCACGCTTTTTGGCAACACGGCTTCAACGAATATCACCAAACTTTCAAGATGTATCCAAATAGTTGATACCTACATATTGTTCTCAATAAATGTTCCTCTGACAGTCCATTGAACAGAGATAAAAATCAAAATGTGTCGAAAATAACGTTTTTCCGAACATTTCCGTAAATTCCAGTGTAACTTATTCACCAAATGTCATAAATCCTAATGTAGTGTCTTTTAGTCACCCATACCCACATTTCGTTCTCCATAATTATTTCTGTGTATATATGTTGAACGGAGATACAAGCCACTTCATCACACCAGCTCTGTCAAGAACTTACACTGTATAACTAGAACTTTTAAACGCAGAATTAAACCTGCCCACAATACCTGCGATTTAAAATGCTTTCCCTTAAATGTTATGTTAAGGATCACACAGAAAATGAATTGAAAAGGACCACACTTTTCACAAGTGCTAACTCAAATTTTATCTAACATCTGCTCTGTATCATACTTTCACACTGAAGAGATAATGAGCTTCAATGACAGTTCAGTGATCACCATTTAGGCAGATTTCCCAGTGTCTTAATATTCACTCATTTTATTCCAATGTATGAGGAGACACAGCTGGAGTGTAGTCGTTAACGTGGTAGCTGCTTGCTTAATCCTCTAGGCAAATAGTTTATACTCGCAAAAGAGTACTTGTGGGCTGTTGCTGTAGTAACTCTCTGAATAATGCAAACTCCCAAAAAGTTAGCACACTTACCATCCTGTTTAATGCCCACTTTATGAGTTACGTCTAGCCCTGATGGTTGTTGAATGAAATTTGGCCTGACTAAGATCCTTTCAAGTATGAGTCATTAGCAGTCTTTTTTGTACCACTGGGTGACAGTAAGGTGTCACGTGTGTTCTGGTTTCAATTTGAGGGATGAACCGTACACATATTAACAGTCAATTTGTCCATATAAGCAGTAGTGTTTATCGTTTCCCTTATCTGTGAGGTTGTAACCAAATACGATCCTCAGGCCTCATTATTTTTACTTTCCTTGCTCTACGAAGTAGAAAGGAAAGTTATGTAATCGGCTGAAAATTTTTTTTTGAGTTTTCCACAGATCTTTACGTTTCAGACCCTCCTGAGTCCGAAAAACACTATTTGGGAAAATGGTCTGTGAGTCTGTGTGTATGTGTATCTGTGAACGATTTTTAGAGAAAAACACCGTACCAAATCAGCTCAAACTTCATATTTCGCCCGCAGGATACCATGGAACGTCAAAATAAGGGTTTGAACAAAATCCACCGAAATTTAACTATAGTCATCATAGTGATCAAAACACCAAATATTTTTTTGCTCCAAAACGGCTCTAATGATTTTGATTAAATTTTTTATATTGGTAGTAGTTCTCAATATGGCAACTATATCATAAAATTCCCAGTCATGGGAAAATGACGAGAGCAGCGCAATAAATTACCAAAACTTTCGACGAAATCGGTTTTAGCGCGGTTTTTAGAGAAAACAACCGTACCAAATCAGCTGAAACATGTTGTCTAGCCTACAAATTACCATGGGACGCAAAAATAAGGGTATGGACAAAATCTACCGAAAGTTAACTATAGTTATCACAGTGATCAAAACACCAAATTTTTTTTCTCAAAAACGGCTCTAACGATTTTGATTAAATTTTTTATATTGATAGCTCTCAATAAGGCAATTATACCATAGAATTCCCATTCGTGGGAAAATGACGAGAGCAGCACAATAAATTATCAAAATTTTTGACGAAAAGCGTTTTTAGCGCAGTTTTTTCCTTATAAACTCCGCTGAAATTTTTGTCGAATGTTAAAAAAAATTGGTGTAGTAGTCCAACGCAATACCTAAAGGGTGAGTGTTTAAAAACGCTCATGAGATACATGGGGCTCACTCCAGAAATTCCTGAATTTCAACTACTGCCGTTTCGCTTACTACCAGTTCTAAACGTTTTTACCCAATAACTCTGCAAAAGTAATTACTATCCTTCTTCAAAAAATTTATGTTTACAGCCTCATTAATTATCTGTGTAACGATTTCTCAATAATGGTCCTGCAATCAGTACGAGCAGCACAATAAAATCTGGAACTGTAAGCGCACCGCTTCCTGCTGCCGTAAAGCGTTGTTTGACCAAGTTCAAAGGAACTGAGTGATAAATGAATTGATCAAATAGAATTAGCCATGTACAAAGTGAATTGTTGTAGAGCTAAGGAAAGTTGTGTGTTGCAACGCACCAGATATTTTTTTTTACCGAGTGGAAGATGAAGGCATTCTATTTCCGTGTTGTTAGTACATGCTGCAGTCTGTATTCACTTTTATGCTTAAGGTTATTCAGCCCAACCGACCACCAAGGGATTACAATCACTACGTTTAGACTGGGTATAGCTTTTTGTTTTAATTACGACTGCATCCCAATCACTGATGGATACATAACTTATGGTGAGGTTACTAGGGATCGAAAGATGAGAGAGTGTGGTGAAGAAAGATGGAGCGGTGTTGAGATTTTCTTCGGATACTAGGATAAATGTTAGTCTTTCTACCAATTTAGTCATTTGTTATTCAATACAAACAACGGTACAATAATATAATTGCTTTCTCGATGTTTAACAAAACAATAATAAAATATACTCTTTCACAATAATAACAATGTAAAATACAGCATGGTTAAACATATTATAAAGGCTATCTATTAATATACATAACTCGGATTTGATCATTTCATCACAAATACAGGAACATAGTTTGAGTGTTAGGCTCTCCATTTCCTGACTTATTGAAAGAGCTCGATTAAAAGTGCCCGGCCGCCTCATCATGGTGTCCACCAATAGATCTCAAGTTAGTTGAAATATCCAAATCTTATGGCCATTGTCGCTCTTCTACCAGACCTCTGATATATCACGTACTAGACTTCTGATACATAGTTAACAAAACCCTAAGTAGGTTGTATATAACACAGAAACATCTATACCGATTGTTGTGATTTGGAGTAGTCTTGTAGACTTCCTCTAAGTGCAAATGGCACGGGTTCATCATGATTTTCAACTTGCTTACAATCAGTATGGAAGGCATCTGAAGAGGAGCCCCAACCTCCACCTCCAGGGGTCAATAAAATAAATGTTTCTCCCGGCTCGACTGTTATAGCTGTCTTAGGTCCCAAATATAGAACTGATCCGTTTCTTTTTCTAATCAAATTGCATCCTGTGGCTCCAGCTTCCCCGCCCTCCATCCCGTAAGGTTGGAAAACTCTTCTTTCTGTGAGGATGGAGAGTGAAACTTTCGAACGGAATGTCAGGACTCTTTCAACACCGTCTCCTCCACGAAATCTCCCTTTTCCTCCAGAACCACAGCGAAGGTGAAATTTCTCTAATATGACGGGATAGCGTTTTTCGAGAATTTCAGGATCAGTTATTCGAGTGTTGGTCATATGAGTGTGAACCCCACTCCTGCCGTGCCAAGATGGACCCGCTCCTGCACCGCCTGCCACAGTCTCGTAGTAGCCCCACGTGTCTTGGCCGAATGTGATGTTATTCATGCACCCCTGCGAAGCTGCACACGTCTTGAAGGCTTTGAAGATGACATCGACTATTCTTTGGGATGTTTGTACATTGCCTCCTACAACTGCTGCTCTGTCTGATGGGTCCAAGATGGACTGTGGAGGAATGATGACAGTAATAGGCTCAAGGCAGCCTTGATTGAGAGGCACATCGTGCCCAACCATACATCGCAAACAGTAGATTAACGCCGACAAAGTGATAGCTCGAGGTGCATTGCAATTGCCCCAAACTTCGTGTCCAGAACCTGTGAAATCAACTACCGCCGAACCTTCTTTTAAATCGATGTCGATTTTGATTTGAATAGGCGAGCCGTCATCCATAAAGTCTTTAGCAGTTAGAGTAGAGACTTTTCGTTTAATGAACTCTCTTTGTCCGATGAAACGCAACATGTCCCTGACAGCTAAAGCAGCGTTGTCTTGAATGTACTGCATATAAGCTTGTACAACTTCCAAACTATAAACTGCTATAAGCTCCTGTACCAAATTAATACCTTTTTGATTGGCAGCAATTTGGGCTTTCAAATCAGCAATGTTTTCATTTAAATTCCTGGTACCTGAGGAGCCAGGGATCTCACCAGGTTTTTGAAGAGCCTCAATAAGTTCTCTCTCATTAAACTTACCTTTTTTAACCAGAAAAAAGCTAACAAAAGTAGCTCCCTCTTCGTCCAGTGTCTTGGAATGAGGGGGCATAGAGCCCGGGGTGATTCCACCTATGTCAGCATGATGCCCACGACTTGCAACAAAGAACACAGGTTTCGTTTGACTCTTCAAAAACACAGGAGTAATAACTGTCAAATCTGGAAGATGAGTTCCGCCAGCTTTAGGGTGGTTAGTCAAAATCACATCTCCGGGTTCAATTTCATTTCCTAACGATTTGATTTGAAACTGAACAGCTTCTTGCATCGAGCCCAAGTGAACCGGGATGTGCGGAGCGTTTGAAATGAGACCACCAGTCGGGCCGAACAACGCGCAAGAAAAGTCTAGCCTTTCTTTTATGTTCGTCGATATGGAGGTTCGCTGTAACGTGCGACCCATTTGTTCAGCAATGCTCATGAACCGGTGGGAGAAAATGCTAAGTTGTATAGAGTCAAGGTTGGTGCCGATAGAGTCGCGTGAAAGGATGTTGTTGACAACAACAACAATATTGCCAGTGGGAGATACCTGAGCAAGGCAGTTGGGTTCAACAACAAGCGTACTGAGGCCGTCAATAATCACGGCGGGGCCTGGCAGCTCACAGCCTACGCACAAGTCCTTTAATAAGAATACTGGAGTTTTCAACCACTTCGTCCCCTCAAAATAAACTTGTGTTTCAGTAATGGGGCAAGCAGGTTCTGAAACGTCCAGCAAATCAGGCTCTCTTTCTATTAGAGTTCTGCCTATACCTCGTACACGAATGTCATCAATGACAAGCGCTCGGTTGTCAATAATAAAACCAAACTCATTTTTGTATCTTTGCAAGAACACATTTTCAAACGACGAGACATCCATAGAAAAAGTGGCCCCAGCAACAATTTTACAAGATGAGGGTATCATAAGTGAACCGTCAGTTCCCTCGTAACGCAAATTCAAAAATGGCTCACAAACAATTAATTCGTCATTAAATCCAATTTGTTTTAATTTGTTCCAACAATTTTCAGTCAATTTGTTGATTCTTTCTTCAATGAGTTTGACGTTCTTTTCAGCAAGCAAAAAAGATGATGGCTCTTGTTCTTCATGTACAACATCAGCACAGGCCATTCCAAAAGCTGAGAGGATGCCAGCATATTTATGTACCACCACCTGGTTCATTCCTAAGTCACGAGCGATGGCACATGCATGTTGCCCACCTGCTCCACCGAAGCAAGCTAAAACATGTCGAGATACGTCATAACCTTTGCCTTGTGTCAGCGCTCGAATCGGGCGACACATCCCTTCATTAGCCACTCGCACAAACCCCATGGCTATTTCTTCAACAGTCATCGGCTCGTTCCCCTGGCTTTTTAGAAAACCATTGATTTCCTGTTGAAGAGTCACAAAGGCGTCAATTGTTGCCTGTTTGTCTAACGGCTGTCGTTCATCTTCTCCAAATATTGATGGGAAGAATTGGGGTATGACACGACCGAGGATGAGGTTAGCATCGGTGATCGTCAAGTAGCCTCCTTTCCTGTAGCAGACAGGTCCAGGATGGGCGCCAGCACTTTCAGGGCCGACGACGAATAATCCCGAACGGAAGAAAAGGCGCGATCCACCACCAGCAGCGACTGTGTTGATGTCTAGCTGCGGAGCTTGAATTGTGATTCCAGCGACTGATGACTCAAAGACATGCTCGTAAACCCCTGCGTATCTGCTCACATCAGTGGATGTACCCCCCATGTCAAACCCTATGATGGGTCGGTCATCGGGAGTCGTCGTTGCGTAACCCACAACACCGCCAGCCGGCCCAGACAAAACAGCCCGAGATCCGTTGAATTTGTCCATTGGCGTCAAACCACCGTCGCTTTGCATAAACAGCACAGTCACACCGGCCAAATTGTCCTCAAATCCAGATGAAAATCTCTCGACGTATTGTTGAATATGGGGTGTCAAATAGGCATCTGCACAAGCTGTAAAGCCTCGACTGACTGCTTTTACCATTGGCATAACCTTATGAGACAAGGAAACATTCGTGAAGCCCACTTCCCTTGCAATGTCTCCTACTTGCAATTCATGTTGAGGACACATATACGAGTGTAACAACACAACTGCTAAACTTTTGATTCCTCTAGAGAACACTTGTTGCAACTGTTTGTGTACTTCATCTTTATTCAACGGCTGACTAATTAAAAATTTTTCTTGGCTTAAACCGTCAATGACTGGCCACTGTCCAGCACCAGGTAATGAACACTTGCCTTCTAACAAAGGCAGCACCCGGCAATCGACTTCAATAATTTCTTCGTACAACATTTCAGGCGTTTTGATCTCCAGGTCAAATATTTGTGGCCTCGACTGATTGCCAATATACAAAAGATCTCGAAAGCCCTTCGTGATAACCAAAGCTGTGCGAACACCTTTGCGCTCCAGCAATGCATTTGTCGCAATCGTCGTTCCCATTCGAATCCAATTAATTTGACGACAACCTATCTTTTTGCTTTTATCGAGAGGCGTGCCGTTGTATTGTTCAATTATGCGCCTGATCCCTTCGCGAGGGGCGTCATCGTAATTGGCAGGATCCACTGACAGCAACTTCAAAGTTCTCACTGAACCATCGGGGCACTTGGCATAAATATCGGTGAATGTGCCACCTCGGTCGATAGCGAAATTAAATTTCCCGCTCATTTTTCTAAACTTCAATGGAATTATTACTACAAATGACTTAAATTAATATACCACACTTTGTTTTTAAGTGCAAGCCATATTGATCATTATATGATGAGAAAGTCACCAGCAGCAGTTTCTGATGTGGCGCTCGTTAAATGGAAATGGTGCGTGAGAATGTGTGAGTCGTCTTTGCTGTAGTCAGGACAAGGGCATCTGGAACAAAGAACCTCATTTGTCATACCACGCCAGTCTTTCGCGTTAAGGTACTTGAATGATGAACCGATTATAATTATTGATTGTAACTCTGGTGAGTATTGACTGTTGGCCCAAGGAATCTGGGTTCCTGTTCACTTGATGATTAGTATTTATATTTCGTTATTACAATTCCTAATAACAACGGACTGTAGAACGGAGGTCTTTGACAAAGGATTAGGATTCCCAGCATGCTGTCACAGATCACCATGGGGTTCCAGTAAACATCCCTTCAATGTGGATGTACAGGTACTTGATATTTATTAATGGATTGCTCCCCTGGTTCTGGGTTATCTTCCCAGGAGCATGCCCATGCTACCAGGCGCGACCACGGGTTGTGGATAGTGGAACGGCCACGGCATTGTCCCCAGGGGCACGTCTGCGGCCAGCTGTGAATAAGGACAGCATGCTGACTGAATAAGCAGCCACGAACAATGGGCAAAACCCAAGAGATCGCAGAAGAGATCCTGAACAAAGGACTCAAGGGCAAGCGGATCTACATTTTCTCAGACAGCCAGGCCGCCTTAAAGGCCATTGCAGCCCATAGTTTTAGGTCTAAGCTGGCATGGGAATGCCTCCATGCGCTCAAGCAGCTCGGCGCCCATAACAGGCTCTCCCTCATTTGGGTGCTGGCTCACAGGGGGCATGAGGGCAATGAAAAGGCTGACCGCCTCGCGAAAAGGGATACAGAATCCCTACCCATTGGGCCTGAACCACATGTGGGTCTGACGAAAAGTCACCTGAACCGTCTGGTTGCTCAATGGGAGATACAGGAAAGTGGCGCCCATTGGCATTGCCAGCCACGACAAAGACAGGCGAAAAGGCTCGTCACGTCTTCCTGTCAAAGGGCAAAGGCGATGCTGACACTCTCTAGACAAGATCTGAGAGTACTAATAAGCTTCTTCACCGGGCACTGCCCACTCAGATATCACCTCAACAAGATGGGCATCTCAAGAGGCGGTGGAATCCAGACTCTGCGGTGAGGAGGACGAGACAGCAGAGCATATCCCATGTGAATGCCCTGCCTTGGCAGCAAAACGCTTTGAATACTTCGGTCAGGGGACCACTGAACCCCAAACCGTAGTGGACTCTGCGGTGAAGGACATACTCGGCTTCCTAAGGGGGGCGGGTATGTACGACGCCTTCTACTAAGAAAGGGCCAGCGTCACAATAGGCCCATATGCGGCCGCAGTGACAAAGGGACTTGTCCCACTCGCCCTCGGATCAAAAAAAAAAAAGGATTGCTCCATCACTTGAGAGATGTTTTCTTCCTTCAATATACCGGTAGTAACCAAGAAAACCCCCACTGCAACCTTAGGTGGGTCTTTCGTGTGGCATACATTAGCTACCTCATGTCCTGTCAGTTCCAACCTAAACAAGCTGCAGTTGAAGCACACCACAGCCAGAACCCTTGCAAGTAATCCCTGCAGCCTGATTGTCTGACATATTTCGGCCCTCTGCGCATGAGGTGCAGCATGCACAGCATCACCGCGAAGAGCTCCGTCTGGAAAACTGTTGCCAGTGCACCAACTGGGTATTGTTGCCCAGATTACTGACTCCAGCGCACCTGCTAGTGATCCGTCTGTATAGTATACTGTAGCCCCTGCCTCAAGTGTCGAACCACCCCCTTCCCATTTGGATCATTCATAAATAAGTACCCTGAAGGGTGGGTGGTTCAAAGAACAAATCATCCATTCTGAGTCCTTGACCTGCGCACTGTGTTCTACCTTGCATGAAAAGACCCAGTTACAGCATACGCCTGTAAGTAGGCAGCTCTTTCTACGCCACCTGAGAGATATTAATTATGAAGGACCATTATGAACGCCAAGATTGTTAAAGTGGTACAAAGGGCAGGGTGCTGGCAACGAGTAGCCAATGTCCAGAGGGCATTCTGAAAATCTTGACATCGAGCTGGACACAAAGTTGAGACATGAGATAAATCAAGGCACCCTACCAAACTGTTCAAGTTTAAACGGAGGACTGGAATGAATTTTAGGAGGTCTCCGTTACTTCTTTTTGTGCACAATGATTAGATGTCGCTCCCACATCCATTCCCCAACTTCCACTGACCTCAGATCACTCCAAAAATGTCTAAAATGTCATGGTTCTCATGCTAGAGTGACATTGTGACTTTTACTCTTATATGATTGCATTAGGTGTGAATAGCTGTACCATTATCGATTGGATGTAGGTGTTTTGTCTTCACTATAATAGATCAAAATTCAAGAAATAAAATGAACAATAATAGGGGCTAGGGGAAATGGTGGAATGAGCCCTCAGTACGGGACAGGTAGAGGAGCTCATTGGAAACCCATTGATCCCCACATTGATGAAATTTTATCCTTATTAGTCGTACAGTTTTGAAGCAATACAGGTAACAAGAATCACACATATCCAGACAGACGAACAAGACAGTTAATCGGAATGATTAGAAATGCGTTACCTTTCCTGCAAGCCGAAGTAATAGCTCACAACAATGAAAACTCGCCTAATCGTTCGTAAATGTTAAGGCTGCGAAGGGTCTCCAATCACACCCTTTCGACAGTTGACGCCGCGAAAATTGCCTCAATTAACGAATAAACGGACTTATGTGCACAACTCACTACCCACTATTCGTTGTTCGTAAATTAGTAAAAAATTACGAGGAGAAACTACTCACGACGCTGATTCCCGTCTGAAAATAACGTGAAATGTCGTTTGAACAATCAGATTACGGTAAAAGTAAACTTGAGATATCGCGTTAATTAAATAACTTTCGTGGGCGCCTTTACCCTCAGCACACGGAAGCTCCTTATCACCTCTAAAAAAAATTTTTCAATAAGCATACCAACACCAGTCAAACTGGTACAGAAAGAGACGCTGTTTTTTAAGGGTATTTTTTTAATAGAAAGTGGAGCTATCTAATCGTGTCAAAAGCGTCCAAAACACAAGTGAGGCAAAAATCTGAATTGCTGAAATTTAAATTTGACACTTTTTGGGTATGCATAAATCTCAATTAATAAATACGCTCGATAACTCTCAGTAGGAGAAAGGGAGGAGGTTCAAGTCAATTGACTCAAATGAAGATCTTATAGTTTCTTAGGCTTCGTTCGTGAACCAGCCAAGTTGCACCCCTTTTTTGATATTGAAAAATTCGAAAGTTCAGAAAATTTTTGGCACCGTACTACTGGTACCACAAAACTAGCCTTACAACTTGTTGTTGAATTGTTTTTCTGAAACCAATTTTAACCATTTAAAAAATGTTGTACGCTACATAAAATCAACAAAGTATATGGGCTTAACCTTTTTGAAATGTAATTCTGGAAATAATTCAATAACAGCTATTGCTGATTCGGATTTCGCTTCTGACTTAGAAGATAGGAAAAGTGTAGCTGGCTTTTTGATCAAGTTGAATGATAAAATAATAACATGGCGGTCAAAGAAACAAGCTGTTGTCACACTGTTTACCTGTGAAGCCGAATATGTGTCGCTTTTGGATTGCATAAAAGAATGTATTTTTCTCAAACAATTACTTAATGAAATAGCTACTTGCTACCAACCCATTGTAGTCTTTGAGGATAACCAATCCTGTATAAAGATGGCGAAAACATGGGAAACGAAACGTTCCAAGCACATAGACGTGCGTTTTCATTTTGTTAAAAATTTGGTCAATCAAGGTCTATTCAAAATTCAATACATTACCACTGCAGATCAGCCAGCTGATATTCTTACAAAAGGTCTTTCCTCATTGAAGTTTGTGAAGTTTAGAAAATTGTTGAATGTCGATGAAGTTTAAAATTGAATATCCCTGATTATAAATTATGTTTCTGGTTTATTGAAACTTTACTACGTGATATGAGTTGTGTTTATTTCTGAAGCTTGAAATGTGATAATACTCGTTTGAATAGACTGATAAGTATTAAAATTGTGATATTGTTTAACATTTCAATTTGCTGGTAAAACATGAAGATGGCTAAAGAGGATTAAGGGGGAATGTTGAATTCTACAGGTTGAGGATAATCCTCATTAGCATCTCATTACTGTTCCTAGAATCTAATCAGGCCTTGGGTCCTCCCCCCCCCCCACTTGGATTTTCTTATTATTCGGTAGTATTCGCCATATGTAGTTTTCTCTCTTGTTCGCTGTGCTTTTCTATTAATAAATCCTAATTTCCGTCACGTGTTGTGCCTTTACTTTTACCATAATCCAACAGTTGTCACGTTTATATTAGGTGTTCCAACGGATTACTGAGGTGGAAGTTGGTACACATGATCTCACTGCTGTGCACTGGGGGAGCATGAATTGTGTGTTGCTGTAGCGTTTTGATGCTCCTGGATTTCACAGAATGCTAAACTGGTCCAGGAGCACCAAATTGGAAGCCCATATGAGTCCGATGAAAACCCTGTGTATCAGGATTTCGTTGTTTAAAAATAAGTTAGGGTTCTCGAAGAAGTAGTTGAGTTGGTGATTTTTTAGAGCTGTAATATACTCTCTGAACTTGTGGCGTTTATCAAGAACCACACCAAGATACTGATGAGATGTGGCTGACAGTATCTGGGTGTTCATGTACATCATGGGATGTTTGGTGTAATTTCGCTTGTTGTATAGGTTACTATTGTGGATTTGGTGGGGGAGTTGCTTTCGATCGCCATTTGTTGCCTAGCTGATCTATTGAGGCTCCATGGGTCTCTCACAGTGTAAGCCAAGGTATCAGCGTATAGCTTCGATTCTATTGTGCCTGGAAGAGGCAATATATTACAAACAGATAGGGTCCTAACACGCTGCCCAGCTGTACACTGGCCCTTATTTTTCTTCTCAAGGGAGGAACTGGTGTTATGGACTGTAACTGCAATAGCTCGCTCACATACATAGTCACTAGAAGGGTTACATAAGTTGTCAGTGACGTGAAGTCTAATTATCTTGAGGAACCCTGAGTGCCAACCCAATTGAAGGCTCGCTTCAAGTCAACAAAAGTGGCCCTGCACGCATGCTTGTTATGGAAGACTTGCTTTATGTACGATGTAAACAGTGTGCGTTCAATTCATCTGCAGCCTTGCCAGGCTTTGGAATCATAGCAATGGTGGCAATCCAATGCAAGCTGCTGCTGAATAGATGTGAGTGAAGTGAGCAATGTGTTTACGAGGTGCATACCTGAGAAGGTGTTTTACTATCAAGTCAAGAGCTTGGTGACTTGTTTGTGGCTATAGTCATTATGGTTTGTAATTTAGTTTAAAGTAGAAAAGATGCACAGCGATGAAAAGAGTGTAGGATCGTCATCTGTCTCTTCAAGTGTTGAAGTAGTGGGGGTGATCCACTGATAATGATAATTTTTGGGATAGCTCCTTGTCCCCTGGTAATGATAATTTTGTAATTTGTGGGATACCTTCATAAGGCTTGAGGAAAATCTTGTTTTATAAAAGAAAGCCATCCTGGACAATTAGATTTAGAATTTCTACGCGTAAGTCCCAAATATCTCTAACATGAGGGAGGAAAGCAAATTGGCCTCTCACAACCAGCGCTGTTGGAAGCTGCATTGACAGCAGAAGTAATCGCCATGGCCACTGTCAGCTGCATGTTCAATTTCTGTCTTTGTAAGCAAAGGAGTAATGATTGGAAGGTCTTTGGCTATACATTGGTTATAAATCGCCCAGTTCACGGGATGGTGAATGAGTGCCAGTTGCTCTGAACAAAATGACGGAGCAGATTGGACACTGGCAGTTTAAACCAAGTTCTGCATTTCTGTAGCCAGTTCGAGAAGGTCGAAAACAAAAACAGGAAACTCCATTTTTTGCTTAGTAAACCTGAACGTTCCAAGCAATTACACTAATGGGTTTGTAGATAACAGAAGATTGATTTTAATAAGCGAGTGGTTGGCAAGACCCTAAAAGCACAGTCCTGCAATCCGTGAATGTGTCGACACCTCATCAATACTGTAGGAAAAAATCCTCTTCCACCATGAACCAACGCTTTTTTTCTACAACTAATAAACTTGTATACGTTAAGAGAACTTTTGTCAAATTGGCAGTTACGAAAAAATATCGTACGAGACGATCCTTTTAGAGGAGAGTGAGTTGAACTCGAAGGTACTCTGAAATCCACATTGATACCGTTGAATGCGGTTTGCAACGCTTTGCATCTATTTTGTACTTGAATAGGCATTCGCTTTTATTTTATCGCAACAGTTAGAACTATAATCTTTACTTCCAAAATTATATATCAGAAGTAGTTTTATGAATTAACAAGACGGTCGGCGTGTTTTAACTAATTCGAGAATGCCGAGAAATTCGCATGAAATACACAGGCATGTTAGTGTACAGATCCCTAAAAGACGCCTCCGAATGTACAACGACAGACGATGTTAATCAAGTTTGCTAAGTCCCCACTACGTGACAAGACGTACAACTCACGTTTTTCCAGCCCTCCAGCCAGCTGTTGCTCGTTATCAAAGTAATCTATCCATTTGAAAGAAACTCGAGCATCACTCCACCATGAACGCAATCGTAACCTTTCTTTTCAGGTTATCTTTTACGTAAAAAATATTTTCCTCAATATTATTGGAAGCTTCGGAAGTGATAGCGCCAATTAGTGACTGCGCGTTGATATATTTACGGCACTTCAAATTCGTTATCGTGGATAGTTCCGTCGTCAATAACTCTTTAGCCACAGCTCCGGTAAGTGCTTACGTTCATTTCAGATACCCACTTAATACTCATCATCACTTCAGTTCGGAACGATTATTCATTAATTGCCGATACCTGAATATTCATAACAAAATTCTTTCGTGATGACGTTTGAATTTTAAAAACTTCGTCATTAATATTAGCCGTAGAAATTATAGTCCGTCAAATCTTAATTTAAGGATCATTGAGCTCCGTTGATGTTAACTGTTCAAGGTAACATTTTGAAGGTCATGGTAGTACACTATGATTTAATTCCATTACTTACACACTTCGTTGTGTAGGGTTTACCACTTACAGAACGATAGTCGTTAGCCCGGCATACCTATGAGACATTTCTGAAAGTACCTCGTCATGTGGTGCTTCATCATCACTGTTTACCCACTTTGACATCTGAGCTCTAATAAGATTGATTCTGTTTTCATGTTTTTGTGATATTAGCGGAGGCCAAAGTTTTGTAGCCAGCGATGTGTGTGCTCTAATCTACTCACTTACCGATTGGCCCTAGACAGCCCTGTCTCCTTGTTTTTACCTACCAGACCTTTTCAAGGCTGAGGCTGTAGTTAAAATTGTGGTTGGTTGTAAAACGAAGCGCGATCACTGCAATTTAAAATGCGGGTTACTGCTGTAAGATAATAGTGCCGTAATAAATCAGTAATTGTAACAGTAGACAACGTTTAATTGATATCACAATCATATAATAATAGCCACTGGTGCATGCCATCCAGCAACGACAGCATTCTACAGCTTAGATATTCGTGCGAGCTGAGAGTCCATCTCTAGATGATCTACAATCTCTCTGTCTCTATTGCTCCCGACTTTGTAAATAAACACGGTGAATATCGAAATTTGTTTTATCAATTCGAGATACGACCGCGAAAATTTAATTTTTAAAATGCGCAATTGTAATCAAATTTACGTAGTCAAAAGTCAAATAGCGAATGCCCAGCCCCCATTATGAGACATCGAACGTTCGACAGATTGAATTTGACCGAACTGCCGTATGGCCACACATGCCTTTCAGTGGTAAAAAGCAACAGTACTGGAGAGTGTTGGCTTCTTATGTATAAATAATCTGTGGAGCTTATTGCAAGTGGCACCACTAGGTATCATACTGATCAAAATACCAATTTTTGTTTTTCTCAAAAACGGCTCTAATGGTTTACTTTTTTGTGTGGACTGGTTGAGATAACATAACTCTGAACATGGAATGTTTATTCGGGAGAAAATGGTGAGAGCATCACAATGAATGGTTGAAAATGAAAATCGACATTAGTGCAGTTTTTTATTTAACTGGTCGTATGACACTAGTGTTCCAAAGTAATGAGCTGGAATGTGGCTGGTGAGCGGAGGGGTGTGGCTGTGAATGGTACATGTTGGAATTTTAATGATGATGGTCGTAAGGGAATTAGAGAATTCCGGGGTTCAAACTTTGACGTTCTGTGGCGTTACTTTGTTCACAGGGTTTTCCCTATAACTCCCAACTGTAAACCCGAATTTTCCATCTGTGGGAGAAGTAATGAACCAACGAAACCGTATAAATATGTGGTGTGACGCATCACAAACTATTCCTCAGTCCCACGTACTATCCGTGATTTTAACAGTAAGGAACTAGTGAAATATGTTTTTTTTGAACATCGCTTTATATTCCATTTCGAAAAACTGGTAGTTAACGTTCCAGAATTTATTATTGCTCATACTCAAGTCACAAACTTTATTGTCTAATCAGCGTATACGAGAAGTTATTTATGGGATGATCAACGTGATTTGTTTTTTGTTGAAAGGATCGTGTTTATTTTACTGAGTTATAAGGGAAAATGTAAAAAAAGTCGGTCAATGAAACGATAGCTTCTTATTATCTAAACATTATTACATGTTGATTATTAAGAAGAAGAAAGAATAAGCTCTTTATTGTCCTCCTGTACATGATAGTAGGTACACAAAATTTGGTACTTCATAAAATGGGGTCCTTATGCTTAGGCAACCATCTTTACCACTTATTCTTCGGACTACGCTGGAAAGCATCAGATGCTGTGCTCCAGCGCAGAGTTGTCATATGCAGGCTTAATTAATTCAAATTTAATTCGTTCTACAGCACAATCACTTTTCTTTAACTACTGCAGGTTGTTCGTTGTTGAACTACTTTGCTGTTATCTTTGCGTCCTTATGTGTTGGTATAATAATCCAAGTGTTTGTTGTTTATAAATTTGTTTACCTCTTTTCTGTACATATTTTTACTGTTAATCTTCAAAGCTCGTTTATCACCTTGAAATCTTTATTAATTATTTTGATTCCCTTATATCTCGTGGTGTTTTGAGAGTAGCAGTATCTTATTTTAGGAAGTTTTATTCTATATTGTTTTGTCCTCAACTCTCTAACATTCTCGTAGAATAGGTTTTTTTCTTTTCTGACCATCATCAATATGTTTTTGGCATATATTTGGTGTATTGTTTGTAGGCGTAGTTCTTTGTACAATAGTTCAGACGAGTGTCTCATAGATTTATCAAATAGTATTTTAAGAGTTCTTTTTTGTAGTTTGTGTATTTTTTCAATTAAATATTTGTAAGTTCCGCCCCAAATGATCACACCATACTGCATGACTGACTCGAAAAGTGCTTGGTATATGCTCTTTAAGAGTTTTTTAGGGTAGTATTTAATAAAGTATAGCACATACGCGCATTTTCTCAGTTTTTGACAGAGTTTTTCGACGTGCACCTATCTATTGTTATTCCTAGGTAATTCAAGTTGTGTGTTCTTTGTATCGCTGGGCATTCGCAGGTATCCTGTTTGCAGTGACGGAATTGGAGTTTTCTTTCCGTCGGTTGATCCAGCGTCGCGTCTTTCTTCGAAATTGCCATATGCGCTGATTTGCAAGCATTAACCGTCAGCATATTGGCGTTCATCCACTTCTTGATTATTCTCAGATCTGCTTCTGCACTCTTGTAGTTCTCTTCCCAGTTTTTCCCATAGCTCACCAGCGCAATGTCATTGGCAAAGAGAAATATGTTACCTTCATACTTCTGTGATGCTAACCCATTTACGTAGAGAAGAAATAAAATAGGCCCAAGTGCTGTTCCTTGCGTTACGCCGTATTGATCAATGATGGTCTCGTCGCTCTTGGTTTGATTGATATGAACTGCCTGTACTCGATTCGCCAGGTATGACTCGAAGAGTTTCAGGGGGAGTCCCCGTATACCAAATTTGTTTAATTTGGCGCAGAGCTTTCCTTTTGACACACAATCAAACGCCTTGGCGACATCTAGGCACGTTAATATAACCTTATCTCCTTGGTCGAGGTGGGTGTTCATGGTGTCCGTAATTCTAAAGAGCACATCTTGAGTGCTTATACCCCTCTGAAACCCAAACTGTTGGCTAGATATGATATGGTATTATTACAGCCAACTTGATTGTTGTGTGAACGCTCACTTTATATGAGCGGTATTAATTGAAAAAACTGTACTAAAATCGAGTTTTTTGCGGTAATATGTGATAACTTATTGTCCTGCTCTCGTCATTTGTCGACCAATAACAATTGAGGAGTCAGGGGGAAAAACAATCATAGTCCACTTGCGGTGAAAATTGAGATTTTGCTATCTAGTAGCGTCTACAGTTAACTTTCAGATGGTAACTTGTAAAATAGGAAAAACATTCGTAGTCCTGTAATATTAGAGGCAACAGAAAGGGCGTGCTGGGGAAGAACCATCATGGTCCACGCGCTTTGGGAGAAAAACAGAGTCCGATGACGGGGGATTTAAACTCCCTCCTTCACCAGATTGGCCCCTAATGTGACCTCAAATGATGTGTACTATAAACGACAACTTAATTTTTTTTAGCTTTAATGTACACATATTGGCTGATTCTACTTCATTGTTCTACACTTACGAATAATCTGTGGGGAAAAAGGGAGCTGGTGAGGTATGTTCGATGATGCATCACTTCGTTCAGAACGCTTTGCCATCCCAGGTTCGCAATTTGATTCTATTTTGCGATTCCTGTGGAGGGCAAAATAAAAATTATACAGTTTTTCGGTTCCTTCACTATCTAGTGCACACAGTAGGTTTGACTTTTTGAAGGTAATTTTTCCCATCAGAGGGCATTCCTATCTCGAATGCGACCGTAACATGAGTTTGATTAATGAAAAAGCCTATACGGAAACGCCTGACGATTGGAGAGAAGTCATTCGTAACTCCAGACTGAAACCGACTCCGTTCCAGGTGGTGGACTGTGGGAAAGATGTTGCATTTCTGAATTGGACTAAGCATTTCTCCAACATATACCCCAAGAAATGTCCAATGACTACGAGGCCAATTCGAGTGCTAGAGGCGAGGCCAGTTCATCTTCTACAAGAATACCTATTCTGAATCCTTTGCTAGTTCAGTGTTTCAAAGAAAAGCCAAGGGATACCCCCAAAGCAAGAAGAAAAGACGTCCCTCCACAACTCCATCAAAGATCCCCTTCAGTGAGTCATAATACTCATCCGGAGATATTGCACCCCCGACGACTTCCGATCAAAGCCGCCAAACTGTGGGATCTCCTTAACTTAACAAGATTCCTTGAGAACCCAGACTCTAGACGATTCTACGCAGAACTAAAACCCACCGAAGAAGATAGAAATTCGGATGAAGAAGTTTATCCAAATGCGGATGGCTAGACAAACTGGGGAACAACATTCAGCGTCCATGATGTACTGGACAAATGTTTACCTTGTTTCGGAAATTAATTTTTTTTCCTTCTATTGATTATAGAATACTATAGATTATTGATTATATCTTACAAGATGTTTTGCTGTTAATAAACAAAATTGCACGTTTATATGTTTAAGTTGATCCTAGTTATTCAATTCCAAACTTTAAATTTTGCTTTTCTCGAAAAGCCCTGGCTCCTTAATTTGATTTTACTCTTTGTCATTCGGAACTGTCCATACACAAAAGTTAATCTAAATTTTCACAGCCGTTTTTGGGGAAAAATATTTGGTATTGTGATGACTATGACATCTATTGCGCGCGTTTTTTGGTTCATTCTGCGTTGATATGTGAAAATTTGCTCATCAGGAGGGGTGTTTACCTGGAACTTTTCTTGACCCTTTTTCACAATCCTCAAAATAGTGTTCTCCTGGTATCAGCTCTTCTGCTTCTTTTTGCACATTTGTAGTCTGCAGTAGTTCACACATTTTGGCAGTTGTGTCAAAATGGTGCTTTCTATTCAAATAATTTCAAACCCCTTTGGTTGATAAGTTGATAACTTATTTGGTTGCAGTAAGAAGATACTGTTGTCCTCGTTAGGCAATTAATAGGGCTTATTTTTTTTTTTTTCGAAAGCAGTTCTAGTTGGGTGATGTAGCAAAACTCTCGAAATTCGGGTATTTCTCGAGGCGACCTCTATCGTGACGAAAAGCGACAGGCCTGGGCGTCGCTGCCGTTCAAGTCGTCAAGAGGTAGCAAGAAATCGTTGACAGTTTTATGGACAGAGGGTATGTGGATCGTGTTTGGGATGTTTTGAGGAGGAGCCGAGTTCTGCTGTGTGGACGTGCCCAGATGGAAGAACTTTCACTATCCTTAGGGAAAGGCGAAGGCGAGATCTCAACCTTCGCTTACCTCACGACGTGCTCTGGAGCTCCCCTGGCCGACCTTCCACTGCCACTCTGCTCTTACATCAGTCGCTCAGTTGTGTCGGTTGCTCCGTTCCAAACGGACCTCTTGTTATTTTCATTGCTGTGGAGTTAAGTTCGAAGGATAATTGGGAAGTAGTCCCAGGACGTCGAATCTCAAAAGTGAGTGCTTCAATGTTGATGAGTTATTTTGTCCTTCCTGGAATCCTGGAGTCCTTGAAGCTCGACAGTGAGAAAGAGCTGGTATTTGAGATTGTTGATTACAAATAAGGCCTCCTTTAAATCTCATAGCTCTTCTTCCTGAGCTCATTGTATTACTCCTTTATTTCTATTTGTGTAATAGCCATCAACAGATGACGAACGGCGTTTATTTCGTGATCATAAACGGAGATCAGATTTTTATATATTTAAAAATACCAATTGTTTTCCGTTAATTATTTTCGTTAACTATGCGGGGAGTGTCTAAAAATGTTGAAAATATTTCAAAAATTTGTAAAAAAAATGTTGCAAAAGAATAAGTTCGAATTGCCCAGCCCAGTTTTCTTGATCTTCATGCATCATCGTGGAACAAGTGCCATTTTCCGTGATATGGTTTGTCAAAACACCACGGATATGGTCAGTTGTGATAAGTATTCGCTTGAAAATGGTGGAAATGGATTTGGAATAGTGACACTAATCCCCGGCCTGTCGATTTTTCAATAGCTTAGCCATCGACTGTTCAAGCTTCACACCTTTTTAGCATGAGTGTTACGTCTTTTCACTTTTTAACCTCCTGCGAATCTCACACCATGTTTTCTTTTGATCTTCCAGACTCTCAGTCTTGAACTTCATTATTTTATTCGCCGTTTTTCTGTTTTCCTCTGTGTTTTAGAACTCTTGAGTGGCCCACATTCATATTTTAATCGGCACATAAGAACTCCGTATGACTCGCGTTGGTAGTCTCGTAACCTGCTGGATGTTTAGGCCGTCAGGAATAACCCACAGAATTAGGGAAGGAAAGCTTTGGTTGGGTTCCTGATTAACTCGTTTCACAATCGTTCCCCTATCATTTCGGCACGCTTTCGAAAAGAAGCGCGTTGACTTGTAAATTACCGTTTTCAATACACAATTACCTACACACTTTCAATGCGTAATTCAATTAAGGTAAGTAGCGGGAGCCTAACAAATTCTGGAACGTTAAACAGCCAAATGTTTTCCTTCCGAGGACTGTTTGAAGCGGTGAGGGGTGCGATGTTATGTGCATACAAGCCAATCATTTTGACAGGTTATACAAATATCTGGTGCGTTGCAACACACAACTTTCCTTAGCTCTACGTCAATTCACTTTGTACATGGCTAATTCTATTTAATCAATTCATTTATCACTCAGTTAATTTGAACTTGGTCAAACAACGCTTTACGGCAGCAGGAAGCGGTAGCGCTTACAGCTCCAGATTTTATTGTGCTGCTCGTACTCATTGCAGGACCAATATTGAGCAATCGGTACACAGATAATTAATGAGGCTGTAAACATGATTTTTTTGAAGGAGGATAGTAATTACTTTTGCAGAGTTAATGGGTAAAAATGTTTAGAACTGGTAGTAAGTGAAACGGCAGTAGTTGAAGTTCAGGAATTTCTGGAGTGACCCCATGTATCTCATGAGCGTTTTTAAACACTCACGCTTTAGGTATTGGATTAGACTACAATACCAATTTTTTGTAACATTCTACAAAAATTCCAGCGGGGTTTATAAGAAAAAAACTGAGCTAAAAACGCTTTTCGTCGAAAATGTTGATAATTTATTATGCTGCTCTCGTCATTTTCCCACAAAAAGGAATTTTATGGTATAGTTGCCATATTGGGAGCTACCAATATAAAATATTTGATCAAAATCATTAGAGCCATTTTTGAGGAAAAAAAATATTTGGTGTTTTGATCACTATGATAACTATAGTTAACTTTCGGTGGATTTTGTTCAAACCCTTATTTTGGCGTTTCATGGTGACCTGCGGGCGAGATATGAAGTTTGAGCTGATTTGGTACGGTGGTTCTCTCTAAACATCGTTCACAGACACACAGACCATTTTCCCAAATAGTGTTTTTCGGACTCAGGAGGGTCTGAAACGTAAAGATATCTGAAGAAAACTCAAAATTCTTTTTTCAGCCGATTACATAACTTTCCTTTCTACTTCGTAGAGCCAAAGAAAGTAAAAATTATCGAATTTACGTGAACCACGCGATCCAGTTAACGTTCATACAGATAATTTTAATTTTTTTGTCTAAATAAATATTATTTTGTTGAATTTTGCTAAAAACGTTAAAACACAATTTTTACTCTTCTTTCTCCTCGCCTGGCCTGGTTACGAAATAATCCGGTGGCCGAAACATGATAGGTTTAGTTGGTTTACCGCTATTCGAGTGAAGGTGATCGATAGTCTCAGACGAAAAGACTATACTTGAACTTTTAACTTTCCACGTCCTACTTCACTAAGAACGAAAGTATATTAATCCGATTAGAAATTCGTCTTCGAATTGTTACCGAATGAGCGTTTCATCCTGCCGTCCCTACGGCCCTGAGAAGAAACGGCCCTTTTTCGGCCTACGTTGCGGAATTTAAAACATCTGTCTACGTGTGTGATCGAAATTCTTTTAACTCGTCAAACGCCGACAGTGTTTCTGATAGTTGCAAAGGATACACACACACACACACACACACATGGACGAGAAATCTTAGTTGTTCACAATCCTCTGAAAGTGGATTCTGAAAAATTGTTCATCCTTTGCTGTTTTCGGAATTGTAAGTGCGTGGGGCGTCACGTAAGTGTCGTTATCCTACGAGTACAGAATTGCCCAATACTGTCAGTGGCGACAGTTGAACAAACAATTTGATTTGAATTTACAGCTATTTTTTGGTGCGGCAGAGTTCAGAGACCTGCTAAAGTTTGCAGTTTTATCGGTATGGTAGATAATTCAATACACGCAATGGTGTGATTTAACTTTCTTCAGTGTCAGTTGTGTCAGCAGGCGTTCACAGAACAGCCTCATGTCTGCTGCTTGAATCATTCAATTACTAATTATATCGTGCCAATTCAGCTTGTTAATGTTCGTCCTCGTTAGGTGATCAAAACCGAAAATAATAAATGTGATGCCTCGAAGTCTCAACATACTAGAAATCATGGAAATATACAAACTAAAGAACTTCGATCGGCGGATTATAAACGAACAACTCAAATCTGTCTGTATTTACGCCACTCAAATACTACGTAAAAAAACAATTCACTGACCAACCTATAAACTGAAGACGGTGGATTAACGTTCTTGATACTCGATAAACCTCCCTAATCCCTTTCATTCTCAGTGGATTATGCTACTAACATCCCCCTCCCACCAGAACTTGCTAGCCCATCGTTGGACGTTGAAATTCCCCGCCAGAACACCACCAGCCAGGGAAGGCCCCCGCTGATAAAACTGATGGATTCAACTACAATCTCATGCGTCTCGCAGTAACAATGAATTTTTCACGTCGTATCAAAAGGCTTGTTTAACTTTTAAATGAATCCTGCTGTTCCTTCTGTATTAAATTGGGTCGTTGAACGCTTCCGAAGGATTTTCGAATAGCAATGCCCAGTGAGGGGAATTTTACGTTGAGAAAAATTGTTTTTACTACACCTACTGAAGTTTTCATCAATTTTTTCTTGGCTCTCTAAGTTAATTCTCTCTATTTGATTTCCCAGCAATTGTTACTGATTCTTCAATGATTTTGTCTGAATTTTCGAACGATTTTCAGACCATTTCTTGAAAGGTTTTACTCCATTTCTTAACTTTGACTGAAATTGTACCTCTGAGATACAACAATGTATGTATTTGGCCAAATTCCGATATTGTTCAGGTTCTACAGTAGGGAGATCCAATTCCACGAAACATTCAACTTCTGGAGGTGGTTGTGTAACATTTCAGCGCCTTTAAGATTTCTTGATTGGCTACCTAGACGTATTTTCCAATTTCTAATCGCGATTAATTTCACTATTGCCAGCAATTAGAATTTCCTATTTTTCCGCCCTAAATGCCTCGATGCGTTCCGGAAATCCCAACAACCAGATCTTCGTTCAGTTGAACGAGCTTCGAATGTCATATGAGTGGCTCAACATCAGCAGGGCTCACGATTTGCATCGTATTTTCCGCAGGGTTTTAAAAGCGAAGGTCAGCTCCGGGGCTTCTCTAAATAACGTTCGTTGCGAAGCGAGAGAGGCGATTAGTCGAGCAGGCAGGTATGTAGGTCCCGCGGAGCATGCGCGAGGACTTGCTGCTAACTTCCGCGAAAGACGGTCGTAAATTTTTGTTGCCTAGTTCCTACCCACTAGGGATGGGTTATTGGCAGACAAGTATCGATGTGTGACCTACGTGTCGATGTTCAACTATCGGTATAAATTCGTACGACCGATATATCGGCCTTCACAAATCGATGTTTCGATTCACAAACGTTGTGTCGTATATTATGTTCATTTGTGTAGTGATTACTAGCTTGGTCCTGTTTTGTTCTTGTCTTATACGGACGTAGGATGATTGTTGGATGGAAATTCCTCTTCTACTTTTGGTTTATTATTCATTCTGAATAATAACCCTATGTTTTCGGTCACGAAAAATTTTTTACAACCCCCCCTCAAAATTTGATACTTTACGTTTCACGACATGGAGATTCCAAATTTGCAATGTCCGTCCGCCGTCCCCCGTCCGCCGTCCCCCGTCCGCCGTCCCCCGTCCCCCGTCCGCCGTCCGGGCCGTTTTGTGCCTTTAACGTGGTCTAAAAAATTCGTTCTTTCGCCCAAAAATCCGATTTGGTATCTAGTTGTGCCCGCCATCTCGGCAATCCGATCGGACGAAGCCCGTGGTTGTAATGGGCAAAAAACGGTTAAAAAAATTAACGAAACGCAGTACAACGCGGGAGCTAGAAGCGTTTCGTCGTTTGAATTCCCTCCGCCCCGCCCGTCTCTTTAAAAAACCAACCGCTCTCGAGGCGAGCGAGCACCGCGGCGCCTCCCGCCCGCTTCTCTCCAACGACTCCGCCTCCCGCTCTCCGCTCCCCGTTACTATTTCCCCGACGTTTTGGTTTTAATACGATTCAATTTTTTTAGATTCTTTCGTTTCATTCTCATTTTGGGGGTTTTCATAGATTTTTGGTTAAATTTTGATATTAGTATTTAGCGTGCATGTTTTCATATTAAAATTCAGTTTTTTCTAGATACTTGCGGTTTTTTTTTGTTTATTTTAATATTACGATATTCAGTTCTTTTCGACCTTTTTTTGGGTTTCATTATGATATTTTTCGATGCTGAATCGAACAGGATGGGTCTCGGAGCCTTAATGCTAGGTTAAGCTGATTATCCGAATAATAAACTGTTGTGTAATAATTTGCAGGGTTTTTAAGAGTTTTGCCAGCAATAGAATGCGTGGAAATTGAAACTGTTGCTCGCATTCCAATATCACATTTCATGTATGTTATGTGTAATATTCGACGCAAGATGCTTATCGTTAACCCTATAAGTACATTTTTTGTTGTACTCTTCCTCAAATTTGTAGGCTAACCCGATTTTGTGTATTATTCATTCTGATTAATACGCCTATGTTTTCGGCCAGGTAAATTTGACATTCCAAATTTGCGATGCCTGTCCACCGTCAAGGCCTTTAAAGTGATCTAGAAAAGCCGATCTTTCGCACAAAGATTTCGTTCAGGATCTAGTTGTGTCCTCGGCAATTCAATCGAGCGAAACCCATGGTTGTTATGGGCAAAAAAAGGTTTAAAAAATTAGCCAAAAATTTCATTTTGGCTTTTGGTTTATTATTCATTCTGAATAATAACCCTATTTTTTCGGTCACGAAAAATTTTGTACAACCCCCCCTCAAAATTTGATACTTTACGTTTCAAGACATGGAGATTCCAAATCTGCAATGTCCGTCCACCGTCCCCCGTCCGGGCCGTTTTGTGCCTTTCACGTGGTCTAAAAAATCCGTTCTTTCGCACAAAAATCCCATTTGGTATCTAGTTGTGCCCGCCATCTCGGCAATCCGATCGGATGAAGCCCACGGTTGCTATGGACAAAAAATGGTTAAAAAAATTAACGAAACGCAGTATAATCACAAATAAGCCGTGTTTCGTATCATTTTCAAGGTATTTTTACATCCTGAGTCGAATGGAATGAGTATCAGACGTGTACAACTGCGTATAGGGAAATTACAGTAAATATTAGAGTCTACTAATTGAAAGAACTCGCGGGAACTACAGCGGAAGTCAACGTTTCGTCGTTAGTACTCCCTCCCTCTCGCCCATCTCATCAAAACCACCTGCCCGCTCACCTCGCAACGTCGTGTCAATTGCCGAGGGTTCGCTGGAAGTCCCCGTCCCAATTTCCCCGACTCTTTTTGCCCAATGGGGTGGAGGAAGGTTAGGGCCACTTCCCCCGCACACCCCTACATCGGATCATAAATGCTTACAGGCGCTTACGGGCGCCTGGGGAATATTTAGTTTCCGTAGTTCCATTGTAGTCAGGTCATGTTTCGTATGGTTTACTAGTATTTTTCGATGCTGAATCGAATGGAATGGGTCTCGGTGCAGTAATACTAGGCCAAACTGTTCATGAGAATAATAAACCATTGTGTAATAATTTGCAGGGTTTTTATTTTAATTACGTCGTGTTTGGTTGGTAATTATACTGTGTGCTTTGGTATTTTTCGATGCTGAGTCGAATTGAACGGGTCTCGGACGCGTCTAGATGGAAGACAGTGAAATAACAGTAAATATTGTGTGGCAAATTCTACTACTACGGAAGAGCAAAGTCCAGGCGTCCAGAGAAGAAATAGACTGACTCTCTTGTCGCATGGCACAATCACGGATCTGTAACTTCTTCCTCCCCCCCCCCCCCACATACTGTTCTTCAGCCAACTTCGTCGTCTTCTGCAGAATGGTTCTGCCTGGAAGGAACGGCTCCTTACCCCTGGTCTAATCTAATCGTGCCTGTATCAACTTGAAGGAACTCGTGATACGATATAGCGAAAGTATAGTAGTCATGTCCAGCAATGCCTCCCATCTTACCCCAACTACCTATCTTTTCGACTTGTCACGTCATGTAGGCAATTGACAATCTGAAGCGTTTCCAGTCCAGGGAAGTCTAGGTCTCCAAGTACTTAATTTTTCTGAACTACCACCAGCGCTGCTGTTTCTGAAGAGCCTCGTTCTATGGCGAGGGGGAGTAGAAGCTTAATTGTGATCCGATTAAAATATGTAATCGTTAAAATGGTTCTAAAAACTTAGAACTAGCGAAGAGATGAAGGAACAAGTGGCAGCCTGCAGAATCCCGCAATATGGCTGCAAATATGTTCAACAGGTCTGTACAAACGCATTGAAGTCTAGTCGATCCATTCTCTCCTAGCGTTTCCCTTCAGTGATTGGATTCTTTACAGACATCATTTGCGTACTCTTTATCGAAGATCCAGTCACTGTGACTGAATGAGGTTCGCATGAATGAGCGAAATCAACACGAACATCGAATCAATAAAGGGTCAATTATAATTTTACTGCCGACCCTTGCCTTATCTTTGCCGGGCGCTTTATTACTTTATTTATTTTTTGACTCGTTTCAGATGAATTCGAACAATAGCGATTATGTGAGAGTTGAAGCTAAACCGATGAGAGATGATAGAATTGGGGAGTATCTCATTTATATAACCCGTAAAAACACTCCTTACTTTTTGCTATCAGGGGTGGTTTCGTTTTCAACTAACAGAGTAATAAAATGTTGTTTATTTCGACTGAAGAGCTAACTGCGCGTTGGTAACGTAACGCCTATTTCGGTAGTTTCTTCTTCTAAATAATCCCAAGGAACAAGCAAGTTGCTCACCGCATCCTTGACGGAGGGGGGGGGGAGATATTTGACTGTTTATTTAATGATTTGAAAAAACAGAATGATTTGTGCAGACCTCTCTTCCACATTCATCGCACATTACGTTCTTCTTGCGGCCTAGTAAACGAAATTCGTGTGTACAAATGAATAACTGTTACGTCTTTACACGTTCATCTTCATGTTTCACTTTCGTATTCACTGATCCCTTCTGCCTTCTCCCAACACGATGATCGACACATTAATGCCCACGTTGGGGAGAAGAGCGTTTTTGAAAGAGGCGCTTTACACAGAAATTGTATGGAGTATTCTTAAATTTCTTTGCGTGTTTCGTGTTGTCGTCGATTTGTTCCAATTAATATATAATTACGAAAACTATCTTAAAAGCGTTACATCCAAACCATCTCAGCTATAATTTTAATTCAGTCCGAAATTTGTACAAAAATCCGTGTACATTTTAACGAATCCGTTGGCTGTAGCGGCCACGTTGAGTGAAAGGCCGAAGTTAAATACATTCTGCGGCGGTGATTCTCGTGCCAAGGCTTCGTGCTAGTCCAAGGCAATGCACCTTTGACCTACCTCAAATCTTCGACGATATCTGAACGAGTTTCGCGATGAAAAGAAGTTGTAACGTGCTTTTGGGTGATGAAGGGAGGGGGGGGGGGTGCGTCTGAAAACATCTTAATGACAGCAGTTGTGAGAGCAGATCTAGATCGCGATAAAGTTATCTCGATGGCAAAGTGTACTTCCAAGTGGATAGAGAGGAGACGCAAAAGGAAAGTTTCAGCCGAAACGACGTCGTACCAATGAATTCAGAATGTGTTGTTTACGTAATCAGTCGAATCGGAAGGTGGAACTAACGAATTCTTGGTCAAGTTGTGGATCTCTTGCCCGGGTCCCGTGTTAGTCCGTAATTTGACACCGACCAGTTTCAACTCCGCAGTAGCTTTTTAAATCGGTGTTACTTATCACTTTTTTCGCAATAGAACCTACCAAACTGGTCTACTCGGCAAGGACACCTTTCGGAGAGTTTTGGTTCTTCAAATCGCCTTCTGTGAGGAAACTTCCCTAAAATCAAGTCTTTATTTTTCGCACGCTGTTCCCCGGGAACTGGGTCAATATCGCAACGAGCTGCGGCAGCACATTTGACCGAGTCCAAGGATGAAGTTCTAAACTATAACACTCCCAGTTCTTTCAACACGTTTCCTTGGGCCAATACTTGGGTAACTCCTTCTAAGCTCGTTAGAATCAACTTCTTGAACGGTAAATTTTGATTTTTGAAGTGTAGAAGTTTTGGTTCTTCGTGCGCCTCTGATGAAAATCGGGTATGGATTGAAATTAGGGTGTTACGTGCGAGGCTGTATTGTTTAAACCTTCCTCGATGATGAGCATGGAATAACCATCCGAGATATTTATGGAAAACAGCATTAAGGTACTGATTATCCACAATAGTTAGTTAGACAGTTTAATCAATAATTGTGAAACCCTTCGTTTTTTGTTTGAGCCTCCCCCCTCTCCATAATCGTCTATGGACGTTGTTCATAAACTTCAAACAAAGATCCTCAGACGGCTCAGCCATTCTGCAAATCTGACCACTGGCACAGGTCTGTTTCAGGCCTCACTCACGAGACAGTTACATCAGTCGAAAGTTATGGAGGTGAAAGAGCCCAGACACACGCTAAGTATCAACCGAACCCAGACCTGTTGAGGTACGGCAGGTTATTATTTGGTCAATCTCCTGGTGGAGAGCTGATGCCCACGTTATTACCACGCGCAGGAACCCGAACCGTCAGGGAGAAGTTCTTGATCTAGTTTCCCACTAAATCCAACTTGGGTGGCAAGTTTCAAAGAGAGAGGTCAACTGAGGCCACGTTTTTTTTTGTCGTTACTCTTCACTTGTCCATCATGCAGTCAATGGGTAACTGGCCAGTAAGCTCTCTGGTATTGGGCCAGTATTATCCTTCAATTTACTACGAGTTAGCTACCCCAGACGGTGGGGCAATAACAAATGACGCATAAGTAAATGGCCTTGTACATGAGGCATGTGTCATGCGAACACTCACCCCAAGCGCCCTTGCTAATTGCTCGTAATGAAACCTTGCGAGGGTGGTGTCTTCGAGGGACTCGAGGTGTTGCCTGAAAAGCCACCTCCCACCAATATTGACTCCTACGCACTTGACTTATGCCTCAAGAAGGAACCTGTGGCCGCCTGTGAACGATTTTGTGAGAGAATCACCGTACCAAATCCACTCAAACTTGATATCTCGCCCGCAGGTTACCATGGGACGCCAAAATAAGGGTTTGAACAAAATCCACCGAAAGTTAACTATAGTTATCATAGTGATCAAAACACCAAATATTTTTTTCCTCAGAAAACGGCTTCAACGATTTTGATTAAATTTTGTATATTGATAGCTTCCAATATGGCAATTATACCATAAAATTCCCATTCGTGGGAAAATGACGAGAGCAGCACAATAAATTATCAACATTTTCGACGAAAAGCGTTTTTAGCGCGGTTTTCCCTTATAAACTCCGCTGGAATGTTAGTAGAATGTTGAAAAAAATTGGTATTGTAGTCCAATCCAATACCTATAGGGTGAGTGTTTAAAAACGCTCATGAGATACATGGGGGTCATTCCAGAAATTCCTGAATTTTAACTACTGCCGTTTCGCTTACTACCAGTTCTAACAGTTATTGCCCAATAACTCTGCAAAAGTGATTACTATCCTTCTTCAAAAAATTCGTGTTTACAGCACATTAAATTTCTGCGTACCGATTGCTCAATAATGGTCCTGCAATGAGTACGAGCAGCACAACAAATTCCAGAACTGTTGGCGCTACCGCTTCCTGCTGCTGTGAAGTGTTGTTTGACCAAGTTCAAAGGAGTTCGAGTGATAAATGAATCGATTAAATAGAATTAGCCATGTACATAAATGAATTGACGTAGAGCTAAGGAAAGTTGTGTGTTGCAACGCGCCAGATATTTTAACTTGAATTCTCCTGCTTTTCAACGAAATTTTCTACAATATTCGCTCAGCTCTGCAACGATTTTTACTGATTTTTTTCGAACGATGTTCTTGAATCCACGTTTCCACAAATTTTATCAACAAATGCTTCTCAATCACTTGCACGGTTTCCCAACAGATTTTCCCCCTCTTACCAACGATTAAGACACACTTTTCGTAGTTTGGCCCCGACCTCTGCTCTTCCTTTACCTTTATAACAACAGAAATTTGAGGAAAAAAATAATCACGTGGAGGTCCAATGAACTGGTTATAAAATGAACGATGGAAGGTATAAATCAATCAATAAATCATCAATTCCGAAATCCGCACTACTTTTGGTGCCGCGGCTTGTTAAAGATATTTTGTTAGTATTTCTTCTCATTCGAGGAAAATGGAGTAGACCCTAAATGGTTGCCCTAACTTTCCCATTACCGTGGTAATTTGAGTTAGTTAAATTTTGGGAAAACAATTTTTTCAAAATCGTTGGAATTTTTTTTGAGTTTAGGGTGGAGTTCGTGTGCGTTTTTGAATAATCGGGTGGAGGTTGTGAGTTGGATTAAGAATTGAAGATTTTTGAAAATTACAGTTTGCCGCACCACATTTCTTCATATTCAGTTGGAACTGACAGATTTGAACGCACTCGCAGCTGTCAACAAATTTGTTGCTGCACAGGGAAACGGTCTAAATGAACTTCAAATTAACAGAACCCAACTTCCGGTTTGGATTCGCTCATAAACAAATACGTTGAACGATTTCTACGCAACTATCAAGAGACCTTGAGATCACGCGACCTTCACATTGAAATCAAACGAGAGAGATTAATCCACGCGGGGATTGGGTCATCAATTGAAATAATAAAAACTATATTTCGCGAAATTATCCAACCGTGGTGACACAATGACCTTTTGAAGAGACGGGAGTTCCCCTTTCACGGCCCAGGATTCCCATTGTGACGTCAGGAGATGTTGTGTGAGAGCCAACCCAGTCATTAAGATTAGTCGATTCAGCGCTAACTATTATTTAAACTCCGCCGAACCAAACAATTGAGCGAAGAGCTTCGAATACAATTGTCATTAATAGGTAACAAATTTGTTGACAGCTGTAATGTGGTGAGCAATATGTCCGGATTGTGGCATTAACGACGTGTAGTCGTGGTTTGAGTCAATGAATCACGTATTTTAGGGGTGTCCCAGGGCAGTGTATGGGAGCATCGCGATAAATTCCGAAACCTCGTGAACTACCAATTTTTACTGAACATAAAGCCAAGTTCTACGAATTTCGTAACATAAACTGAGTCGGAACAGGTTGGATTAGTTACTGGAGCTGTAAATTCGCTGAACGCACGTGGTGCTGGAGGAACTTGGTGAAACCACACAACCAGATATTTCTGCTACCAGTTGCACGCGGGAGCAGGTGTCATCAATAACCTATTGCAGCCAGACAAGGTTTTGGCAGTCTGAATGCTGGTGGTTAATGTACATTTTTCTTCAGAACTGTAGTGTAAAACAAGAGTGGGTCTAATGTAACCCTTAGTTTGGACAGTGTTTGTCTCGAGCAGTCTACTACGCAGGGCATTGATGACCTGGTAGTCGCTAGAGCCATTCCTTCTTCGATTTAACCTTTTCCTGCACGTTCCTCTCCCCTTTCTCACTCCTCCCATTAGGTCTCAACCAACACACCAAACTGTAGAATCGACTGTGAGAGCCAGGCCTTGCTAGAGTTTAAAGCAGCATTTCCCACATAAGTTGATTCTAGCGAGGCTTAGCAGTCTGTATCTTTTAGCTTCCTTCTTGATTCCTCGAATTCTTCAGTCTCGAAATGTGATTTACTCTTTGAAAGAGCTACTGGCATTCAACAAATGTTTTTATGTTGAAGAGTCACTGAATCTGGTGGTGGTATGAAAAGCTTGATGTACTTCCACAGGTCTGGGTTCAGTGGGTGCTGAGCGAGTGCCAACCCACAGCCTCAATGATTTTCTACTGTTACAACTTTCTTATGAGTGTTAAGAGACAGTAATTTTGATAAGGAAACAGACGCGTAGATCCTGCTGGGCACAACCACAACTGCGTTGATCAGAGGGAATAAGACACAGTATCGTTTCAGGACTTGCTTCAGACTTGCTGCCTCACGGAATAGGGGGACTTGCAAGAGTTTGTCGGCTCAGGGAACGGTGATTGTATCATTTTCCTGATATACAAGTGGAATGCTCTTTGCTTCTAGCCTGAGGCCCTGAGAATCAGTACACACCAAGCTATACCATCAATTATTATCCCCTATTGCCAACATGTAATTAGTTAGGTCGTCCGTTCAAGCCTACTTGTCCAGGGCCACAGCTTTCAACTCTCATGGTGAAATGCTGCCATAGAGCTACTGTTTGAAACATAATGCTAATTGGTATGGGACGGGGGTCTGATTGGGTTTTCAGAATGATGGGACCCTTTGGTAAGGTAAATGTAAATTTGCAGTACCTAGACAGGTCATTTCAGTTTCGAACGTAATTTTTTTTTTTTAACCTGAGGGCGTGTGGGACCAGTCTTTTTGTCACTGCGGCTGCTTTTTATATGGGCCTATTGTGACGCTGGCCCTTTCTTAGTAGAAGGCGTCCTACATACCCGCCCCCCTTAGGAAGCCGAGTATGTCCTTCACCGCAGAGTCTGCTAGGGTTTGGGGTTCCCCTGACCGAAGTATTCAAAGCGTTTTGCTGCCAAGGCAGGGCATTCACATAGGATATGCTCTGCTGTCTCGTCCTCCTCGCCGCAGAGTCTGCATTCCACCGCCTCTGAGATGCCCATCTTGTTGAGGTGGTACCTGAGTGGGCAGTGCCCGGTGAGGAAGCTTATCAGTACTCTCAGATCTTGTCTAGAGAGTGTCAGCATCACCTTCGCCCTTTGACAGGAAGGCATGACAAGCCTTTTCGCCTGTCTTAGTCGTGGCTGGCGATGCCAAAGGGCGCCATTTTCCTGTATCTCCCATCGATCAACCAGACGGTTTAGGTGACTTCGTCAGACCCACGTGTAGCTCAGGCCCGATGGGTAGGGTTTCTGTACCCCTTTTCGCAAGGCGGTCAGCCTTTTCATTGCCCTCATGCCCCCTGTGAGCCGGCACCCAACTGAGGGAGAGCCTGTTACGGGCGCCAAGCTGCTTGAGCGCATGGAGGCATTCCCATGCCAGCGTAGACCTAAAACTATAGGCTGCAATGGCCTTTAAGGTGGCCTGGCTGTCTGAGAAAATGTAGATCCGCTTGCCCTTGAGCCCTTTGTGCACGATCTCTTCTGTGCAGATCTTTATGGCTAGGATTTCCGCTTGGAATATCGTGGCGTACTTCCCCTGCAGCTTTGCAAGACTGTAGTTGGGCCCTACAATGCCCAGTACTGCTCGGCCTTCCTTAACTGAACCATCGGTGTACCACTGCAGCGCGCCCACTTCGGTCCGGAATGTCGCCTTCTCCCACCGTTCCTGTGAGTGGACGCTGACGCTGAATGGCAGCCGAAAATTCTTCTGCTCTGGCATGACGTCAGTAGCAAGGACTGCTGCCTCTTCTATCTTAAACTGTCTGGTTATTCCGTGGAGGCTCGCCTTAACCCTGGTGGAAATTTTACCTGCCTGCAAAAGCCTTGCCGCTCCCAAGTAAGCTGTCCTCTGAATGTGTATATGTAGAGGTGAGATGTTCAGAAGGACTTCCATTGCAGCAGTAGGGCATGTACCCATGGCCCCTGTGATAGCAAGACACGCCTGCCGCTGCAGTTGTTGGAGTTTTCCTTGTACTGCCAGCCAGCGTGTTGCCTTCCACCACACCGTGGAGGCATACGTGACGCGGGGCCTTATTACCCCCTTAAAGAGCCACTCAATCATTTTTGGAGTTATGCCCCAGGATTTGCTGCACTGCCTCCTACACACCCAGAGGGCTGTAGTTGCCTTGTGCAGCGCATATCTCACATGCGAGTTCCATGTGAGCTACTTGTCCAGTATCACCCCGAGGTATTTCACCTCCTTCATTATCTGGAGCCTTGCTCCTTGCATTGTGGGTGGTACTATATCAAGGTTTCTTCGTCTAGTGAAGGAAACCGTGGTGGTCTTGGTCGGATTTATAAAGAGTCCTTACTTGGCGCACCATCTTTGGATGATATCTATAGCTCCTTGCATCCTCTCAGACACCGTGGAGGCAAATTTGCCCCTTACCAGAACTGCAAGGTCATCCGCGTATGCGACCATTCGAACGTAATTGACGTGCAATGTTTGTGGAAATGGTAACTGTAGTAATGCTCGATCAAGTTGTCACGCATCATTACGTGTAAATCTCGCCTTGTTAGTCTTATTTTGAATCGAGCCCGACCTCCGTGGAACTTAACCAACAAATTTGTGGCAGTCAACAGTATTTCGCCACTATCCGCTCCCACATAACTCTTCTAAGGCGCACCAATCATGTGCACTCAGTCGTTGGACATCATCAAGGTTTTAATTAAACATCATATTTGGATGTAGTTTACGTGTTTTTGTAATGTGCTTTTCTAACTCGTAATAAAACTCTGTATTGTTCACAGTGATGTGCCCACTTTGGCCTCTACACATCGTGCTGATGTACCTCATCGCACTTTGTCCTCTCTGGTTCGTCGCCTGCCAAATCGCCTCGAAAGCTACTTCTTGGGGAGTGCAATTCTCAGCCAAAGACATTTCAAGTATTTACATGTACGAAACTCAAGTGGTCAACGTCACAACTTACGACTTTAACGAAGACGAATTAGATCATCGACTCGCCGTCAGAGCTCTCGTTGACAATCCGAACATCGCATCCGTCCCTCCGGTGGATTTGGTATTTCGCAAAGGACTGGACAGTAATTTAGACGAGGTGTGGTCTTCCGCATTTAACGTAACGGGGAATTTCCTCGGTTACACAACAGTCAAACTCTGCACTTTGGAGAAAGAAGGTTAGATATTTCGCAGTTTAACTCGAACACACACTGGTCTTAGCTAATCAATGAACTACAGCGGAACCTCGCTAATACGAATCCATTGGGGCAGAGCTTGGTTCGGATTATCCGAACAATGTGTTTGTATTCCCACATTACGTGCAACTGATTAGACTGTATAACAAATATCACGCATCATGTTACTAATCGGCCCTTTTTAGGGCCTCGAATTCGTAATCACGTGAAACAAATGTCATGCTTCATTTCGTTGATTAATTTTGTTCAAATGCCCTGTTTCTTTGTAGTAAATTATTCTGTCTTCAGTCGTTTCCACAATTTCCCAATAAATTCGCCTAAAAAGAAAGGCAGAAAATGTTCCAAGACAGTTTCGGATTGAGACGATTCGTATTAGCGAGGCTCCGTTGCAGTTCATTATAAGTGGCATTGTGCAAAATGGGAGCGTAACATTCTTAATCAATCCTGTTTCACTTTCTGTAGTCACACGAAGTTAAAAAGTAATGGCTTGAAAACGTTAACTTTGCTCTGAATCTCTCCATTTCAGAGTGCCTTGAATCCAAGCGTCTCACAACTTTCCTCGGTCTGACTGAATTTATACAAACATAGTTGCTGGTTTAGATCAAACTAACGAACTCGATCAACCAATAGCTACATCTTGTTTATAGTTATACTATTTCTCTTCACATCTATCGATTGGAGGTACACGAAATAACTTATTAGAAGAGGAGCTCATTATATTAACAATAAAAAACTCACGATGTTTATTAAGCTCAGTGGGCACTCTTTTGGGTAGTGTAACTGACCAGTAATGGCCGTTTCTTCTCGATAAACTTTTCTATAGCGTTGACTGAAGATACAGGTCTTGCAAATGTAGCGGATCTTTTGTTAGAGCCGAGAAAAGTTGTATGATGCGTCGATCTCAATATTTCAACTACTTTTACTCGATTTCCCAACAACTTGTGGTTCTATGTTGGAACATTTTTAAGGAGCAATAATTTATTTGTATGCTTGTGTCAATGCAGATGTTTCGAATACTTGCATCAAGGAGACGAAAAAGCTTCCAGTGACTGTGACGCGAAAACCAACTGCTTTCGATCGAATGTTCACTACAAGCGTGATAATACTCGTCTCTATAATATTTATCAACTTCGGATGCGCTTTGGACGTGAATTCGTTGAAACAAGCGATTCTCAGACCTGTTGGCCCTGTCATCGGACTCCTGATTCATTTTGTGGTTCTTCCATTGGTGAGTGGTTCAATTCGTATCGTCGTCAACGTTCCTTTGCCTTGTGATAATCGATACTATTAGATAACGTGGGCATAAGACCAAACATTAGTTAATACGTGCTCGTGGAAGGCCACAAGTCAGGCTATTGCGCTATTTAATGCCTGGAGCGATACGATAATGCGAAAAATTGACGAAATCAATTGCTCGGTCGAATATTGTTAATCTATGGAAGTCTTTTAACGCGTTCAGTGCGTACTTCTGTTGTATGAACAGAACCAACCCTCCCCACCAGGCGGATTGGTTTTTTTTTTTTTTTTTTTTTTCATAAATCTGTCCGAAGTGGTTCCAATGTTTGTAGTTTATCGGTAATTAATCTTAATAGTCGACTTTGATTAAATTTTGCTCATTACGCATCATGTGCGTGATACGCCTGGTGCGTGATCACAGATTTTCTGAGGAACGGCGCCGGCTTGGGTCTAATAGGAAAATCGTGTATTATAAGGTTCGTTTGGAAAATACCCATAGAAATAGAAACAAGAAATGTTGGTATCAGCATTTTTATTGGGTTGGTTCCATAAATATCTACTCCATCAGCAAAAAATACACGTCATCCCTCATACCATAGGTATCTCTTACCTACGTTGTCAGAAGAAAATATGTATCAATTACTATATTTATGGTATCAGTCCAATAATATATGTCAATCACATACAAAAAAATGTCAATCACAATCAAATGTCAATAAAGGAAATATAGTACAAAAGAATATATCAATACAGAAAACAAGAATCTCAAAATATCAATCACAATTAAATGTCAATGAAGGAACTATAAATCAACCAAATATATCAATCAGTTTCTCTATATCCTCGTCTGAGTATTTCTTCTTCTCCTTAGACAAGCGAGGGATTTTTGGTTCCGATTGTGCGTCATCAGACATCTAAAATACCAATACAAATAATACCGTGGGCAAAAAATACTTGATAAAGATAACTAATCATAACCATCATACTGTACCAAAATACGGGGCAAAATGGTAGGAAGAGAACAGAAATCAGGGATGGTGCTCTACATATTGGTGCCAAAAACAACGTTTATTTAGTCACTGCCCGTTTGTGATCATGCATTATGAAGTAATTATTAATTTATTATTGATCTTACCTTGAATGAGAGAAGAAACAGCCACACGAGAATTCCAGAATGCACAATAATCGAATGCAAAACTCCGATTTGGAGCGTCTGTGAAACACAGTATTTTCTGAGTGAAATACATCTCCAAACTGCATACGGGGCATTCTATCGGTTGTTCATAGTACCTGCTACAGCGAGGCTTCTAAGTTACAGCATCCTCCGTGGGTTAACATATTGCATTGATTCCTACTGCTGCATTTCTCATCAACTTTCAGCGGGGGCTATCAAGCCCCACAATGCAGAAGAAGAATGCTTCCACCAAATAAACAGTCTTGTTGATGGCCAATGCCTAATGGTCTATTCAAGCAGGAAATATTAAGTTATTAGATTTGAATCGACTTGCTAACCCAAGGGAGCTGGTGCAGCATCACCCTTCACCTTACGAGTACATTACCTGTCGCGAGGTCTAACAACAACTGTAATAACACAGACACAGACCATTTTCCCAAATAGTGTTTTTCGATGGGTCTGAAACGTAAAGATCTGACGAGAACTCAAAATTTTTTTTTCAGCCGATTACATAATTTTCCTTTCTACTTCGTAGAGCAAGGAAAGTAAAAAACACATTCTATATTGGTGGGGGTGGGGGGGGGGGGTCCTTAAGCCAATTGTTATGAAAAGACCACATTCCAAATGGTTTACTGGATCATGCTTGTTTTGGTTTATTATTCATTCTGAGTCACGAAAAATTTTTTACAACCCCCCCTCAAAATTTGATACTTTACGTTTCAAGACATGGGGATTCCAAATCTGCAATGTCCATCCCCCGTCCACCATCCGGGCCGTTTTATGCCTTCAACGTGGTCTAAAAAATCCGTTCTTTCGCACAAAAATCCCATTTGGTATCTAGTCGTGCCCGCCATCTCGGCAATCTGATCGGACGAAGCCCATAGTTGTTATGGACAAAAAGTGGTTTAAAAAATTAACGAAACGCAGTATAATCGCAAATAAGCCGTGTTTCGTATCGTTTTCAAGGTAGTTTTACAGCCTGGGTCGAATGGAATGAGTATCAGACGTGTACACCTGCGTATAGGGAAATTACAGTAATTATTAGAGTACTCCCTCCTTCCCGTCGTATCAAAACCACCCGCCCGCTCGCCTTGCAACGCCGTGCCAATTGCCGAGGGTTCGCTGGAAGTCCCCGTCCCAATTTCCCCGACTCTTTTTGCCCGACGGGGCGGAGGAAGGTTAGGGCCACTTCCTCCGCACACCCCTACATCGGATCATAAATGCCTACAGATGTTTACGGGCGCCTAGCGCCGGGAGAATATTTAGTTTCCGTAGTTCCATTGTAGTCAGGTCATGTTTCGTATGGTTTACTAGTATTTTTTGATGCTGAATCGAATGGAATGGGTCTCGGGGCAGTAATACTAGGTCAAGCTGTTCATGAGAATAATAAACCATTGTGTAATAATTTGCATGGTTTTTATTTCCTTAGATGTACGAAGTAGAAAGGAAAGTAATACAAACGACAAAAAATGATTTATTTGTTATTATTTGTAGTGAAGATGAATTTTGCTTTAAACTGAGATAAATTTGTGTTAGGTAAAAATGTAGAGATATTTTTCATCACCACTGCCTCAGTGTTGACTGAGCGTTTGCCTCTTGGTCTCAAAACAGCACGTTTGGTTCAACTGGTCGCTTGGTATTTTATCCAATACCTCCATGCGGTCGCAGGATATGACCCTTCTCCAAAAAAAATCGGGTGTTAGCCCAATAAGCTGCATATACGATATAACTTTAGTAACAAATCAAAACTTAATTTGGAGCAACCTCAGTAATTCTGGAATGCAAACGACCGATCTAGAAAATTAGTTTAACAGTTGTAGATTTTTGTACAATAAACCAATTGAAACTTACTTCGTGGATATACCTCGTGATATCGGAATAATACCTTGTACTGCGCTTGGCAATCGTAATAGTACGTTAACTTTTTAAATGAGGAATATAAAAAAACTACTGCAGCTCGCGACTGCGTTGGGGGGGAACACCCCTCGTGATAGAAACTGTAAGAAATAGCAATTTTAGTCAGTTCTATTGACCAGTTATGCGATGCAACTCAATAAATTCTAAAACATTGAGCACTACAAGTTTTGTGTACAGAACTTTGACTTCTGTTGAGTTCACATTAACTGTTAAAAAACCGGTTGTACTAGTCGCTAGTACGACAAAAATTGCTGAACGTGAATAATTTGAAGTTGCCTGATGCACCGCACCACTCAGTTTGGTTCCTAACTGACTATAACTTTTGTTTCAGGTGAGTTTTGGGTTGGGCGAGTTGCTGTTCCCAGAGCATCGAGCCCTTCGGTTGGGATTCTTCTTCACGGGCATATCTCCTGCTGGCGGAGCTTCTAACATTTGGACTTACTCGCTGGGTGGCAACCTCAATCTCAGCGTTACGATGACTGCTATCAGCACGCTGGCTTCTTTCGGTAAGAGAATAGTAAATATGTACCACGTTTAGTATTGGAGCAATTCAATTACCAATTGCTCTTCCAGACTCTTGCTTCACTTCTGATAAAATTAGACTGTCGTTGGTGGTTATGAGGGAGAGAGCAATGTAGTGTTAGTGTAGTAGGAGAAAGTGGACTTGGTCAAACCGTTGTCTACCTCGACCCACTCACACTTCAAAGCTGTGGCTGTTACACTTGTGCTAGGACTGGAATTCCACCATTGCATTACCTTAGGCATTGCTGGTTGGTACACTACTGTACTGAGAGAGCTGAACGCCCTTTGTTTCACGATTGTTATCTACTTGCACTGCAGTTTGTGTTGTCCAATATTTACTCTTTGTGCGTGTGGGTCCATTCGCTCCATCATTGATGTACTCTGAACAGCAACTTAGTTATAGTCCTTCCGTTAGTCTTATTTAATACATACATGACGATTAACCTGTAAAGTATTGGCTCCGACATGATAGCTCAATTCTATTTCACATACTTCAACATTTACTATTGATACAATCGTCCCCTCATAGCGTTACCTTGAGCTCAAATGCACTTCCATGTCACTGAGTCCAAACCACTTTTCATTTTCAGCTCTCATTCCATTTTGGGTGTTCACTCTTGGGCAGTTCATATTCGCAAATGGCCCAGTTGGTGTACCGTATTCTAAAATCCTGACGTCCGCCGTTGGTCTTGTAGTTCCACTGGCCATTGGCTACGCGATACAAGTTTACTGCAAAAAGCTGTCGAACATGATGGTCCGAATACTGAAGCCCTTCTCGGCGCTGCTCATCGTTTTCATCGTCGTTTTTGCAACTGTCACCAACTTATATCTTTTCAAGCTCTTCACTTGGGAGGTACGTTTGGCCAAATTGTCCAGTTATGTTAACTCACGCTCACTATTTTGGTCCCCGCAACGCTCTGGTTTATTTTCAATTGTTGCAGATTGTAGTGGCGGGTATCAGCCTTCCGCTCATGGGCTATTTGTCGGGCCTCGTTCTCAGTTTGGCTTCTAATCAGTCGAAAGAAGACGTTATTGCTATATCAATAGAGACTGGAGTTCAGAACACGGGGATCGCCATTTTTCTTCTCAAGTTCTGCCTCCCGCAGCCAGATGCCGACCTCACGACAGGTATTTTCTTCCTTTTATTCTATTGTGAGGTAATATACAGGGTGCGGCATAAAGGTCGAACGTTTTTGAAAAAATCGTAACTTCGGTAATTTTTACTCAAAAAAATTTTTTATTGACATACAGGGTGAGCCATAACAAATGGTGCAGTTTCGAAGGGGTGCTGCATGCCTTGTAGTGGGGTTAACGACCTGGGAGGGGTCCCGTTTTCAGTCGTTACAATAGTTTGGAGCGGAGAGCAACGAGGTTTCGTCATTCGCACGTTTTTTGAAAGTGGCCGTTCGTTCATCGCCACCCAGCGGGCCTTCCGACTGCGTTACAACATCCCACGTCGTGATCCCGTCCCTCACCGCAATGTTATCGCACGTTGGGTTCAAGCATTGGAAGAAACTGGTTCCATAGTAAGGCGTAGAGGTGCGGGAAGACCAAGAAACGCAAGAACACCTGAAAATTTGGCTCGAGTGAGAGCAGCAGTGGAACAGTCGCCTCGGCGCTCTGCTCGGAGGCACGCAGTAGCACTGAACATCTCTAACACCTCACTAAGGAGGATTTTGCACATGGACTTGTCATTCCATCCGTACAAGATTATGATTGTTCAGGAATTGTCACCTCCAGACTACCAAAACCGCTTGAATCGATGCCAAGAGATAATAAACCGCATCCCACCAACGTCCACTGTTTTCAGTTCGGAAGAAGCCCACTTCCATCTCTCTGGAGCGGTTAATAAACAAAATTTCCGCTATTGGTGTGACCGCAACCCAAGACAAATTCACGAGAGACCTCTCCACTCCCCGAAAGTCTGTCTGGTGTGCCATTTCAAAATTTGGGGTGATTGGGCCTTATTTTTTCGAGGAGGATGGAAGGACTGTTACCATCAATGCTCAGCGTTATCTTTTCATGTTGGAAAGATTTTTTGAACCCGAATTGAACCAGTTAGCTGAAGAAGAGGATCTGGGGGATATTTGGTTTCAGCAAGATGGGGCTACGGCCCACACAGTGCAAATCTCAATGGTGAAACTGTGGCAGATGTTCCCCGCACGCCTCGTCTCTCTCAGGGGTGACTTGGGGTGGCCGGCAAGATCGCCAGATTTGAGTGTGATTTTTTCCTGTGGGGCTACTTGAAGGAAAAGGTGTTCAAACATCGACCTCACACTCTGGAAGACCTCAAGATTCGAATCAGGGAAGAAATCGCCGCGATTCCCATCGAAATGCGCCAGAGGGCGGCTGAAAATTTCAGGAATCGCCTACATCAGTGCGTCGCTGCTGAGGGCGCCCCCCTTCCTGATGTAATTTTCAGGACTTAATCTACCGAAATGGGGTGATGTATGGCGTTCAATAAAACAAACCGTAATCTTCTAAGTTGCACCGTTTTTTTTTAAATCGCCCTTTGAAACTGCACCATTTGTTATGGCTCACCCTGTATTTATTTTCACAATTTAAAAGCATTTTAGAAATTCATGTGTGGAAAATCACATCAGTCAAGTGGCGCGACACACTGCTGGAGTCTTTTTTGGAAATTTCCGAAAACTCTTTCCAACGTTGCTCTCTCAACTGCGACGATTTCCATGCAAATAGCATCATTTGATTCCTCCAATGTTCGGGGCTTGTGCTGGCAAACATGTGCTTTGAGGTGTCCCCACAGAAAAAAGTCACATGTGGACAAATCTGGGGACCGAGGAGGCCAATGAACGTCACCGAACCTGGAAATAAGACGGCCAGGGAAAAGAGGACAAAGAGGACTCATTGCCCTAGCTGTGTGAGCGGTTGCCCCATCCTGTTGGAACTACATACGCCGGATTGCAATACGTTTTTGTCTCAATTCAGGTGTAAAGAAGCCAGTTATCATCTCGACGTAGCGTTCCGAGTTGACGGTAACAACAACTCATTGTCGTTTTCAAAGAAGCAAGTTTGGGATATGGCGCACCAAACAGTAACTTTTGGGCTATGCAGCGGTTGTTCGTGTAATTGCCGGGGATTTTCATCAGCGCAATAACGACAATTTTACTGATTCACCATGCCATTGAGGTGGAAGTGAGCCTCATCATTCAATAAGTGCTTCCATCTCACGGGCGAAGGTCATTCGTTGTGCGTAATCCCCTGGGCGTAATTGTTGCACAATGGACAACTTATAGGAGTGAAACCTCAACTCTAGATGCAAAATACGCCTAACCGATCGATCACTGAGGCGAAGTTCAGCAGCATGCAGGCGAGCTGATCGACTCGGGCTGCGAATTAGTGCTTGTCGTACACTTTCAATGTTCTCTGGTGTTCGAATCGATCTTGGAGCTCCTGGTGGTCTGTTCCTCATCAATGAACCTCGTGTGCGAAGTCCTTCAACCCAACGAAGAGTGGTGTTTCTAGAGGGAACAGACCAATTTCGGTGGATATTAAAATGACGACGAAACTCACGCTGGACTGCCGTGGCGGACTCGTTATTACGAACGAAACTGTCGTAAGCAAAAACACGGTGCTCTACTGTCCACAGGTCCATGACTTCAACTGGTAAAAAAATGCTAAGACCTCCTGATTACAGTGATCCCTTCCCCACGTTGGTCTACCTATTAGTGGGGAAGTACTGGCCATTTCAAAAACGTCCGACCTTTATGCCGCACCCTGTATCATTTCACAGCAACTAGCTTAACGAAGGCAACGTTGTGGAGACACTAGATTACCTGGACCCCACTTCTAAGTGTGTAATCTACAAGTGGTCCTTTGACCACCATCTCCTGTTGGTGCCAGGCCTTTCTGCTCATCCATTTCGTTCCTACAGTTGTAAAACCGTGTTCCGGACATCGCCTCGTATTGTATTGTTACTGATTTTAAGCAGTACGTACGCTAACCTAGAAGGTGACCTCTTTTGTTACTTCTCAACACCATTTTCTCGTCTCCATTAGTGTGGCAGTCCACTCTTCCCAAACTTACTCTATTTTACTTCTTGCTGAAATCTGTCTTTTAGTGCGTTGTCTTGGCTTCTTTGCCGATATATTCTTCTCTTCTGTGGAACATGTGCTCCTTACACTTCTCAAACTACACATCTTTGTCGTAGCTCAGTGCAGAATTACAAAATGTACAGTGCGCGTTGTTTACTCGGGTCAGGCCCTTAGTTTGTTTAGGGACTTCCGTCAGAATCTCGATAATGTAGGAGGACTTCGATTCTCACAGTCATCATTTTAAATTATTGTCAATAACCAACATTTTATGTGCGTATCGTTACACTTGATAATCCTGTTGGGCCTAGTTTCAATTGCTATACTTTCGTGCTGTGTTTGCTAGTAGACAACTCACTGATTTGTGTGGCGCCTCAGATACTGGCGAGCTATTCAGATAGGGAGAGAGAGAGTACATACTGAAAGTTAGTAATTGAGTTGTATAAAGTATCTTGTGCCTAAGAGGGTTTTTCAAATATCTGAAGGTTTCTCTGCACACTCTGTACTATGTTCATGAATTAACGACGAAGTTTGTTATTTCAGTGGCTCCTGTCGCTGTCGCACTGATGACACCGCTGCCGCTCCTTCTTCTGATGACCCTTCTCAAGTGCAGAGGCCGATCCAACCAGAAGAAATTGGTTCGCCTTGAAGAGGGTATTCAACGGCCTCCCACGCTCTTATCCCATAGCAAATACTAGTAGTAGTTGGTAACATTTTATTGACGCAACTCCCATGCAGGGAAACAGTTGTGTTTTTACTTGACGAGCCCAAATTTTGAAGTTAGGCTACACACACCGAATCCTGTTTTAATTTTTTCTATTAATGTGAGTAGCTTTGAGAAGAGCAGTTAGCAGCTGCACCTACTTGCTCAATGCATTTTTGACCGTGCCACAAACGGTTAGTGCTACTTGGAACATACAGTGATCAGAATCCACCAAACCATCCCTGAAGTAGCTTAGCTACTGCTGGAATTGCCAGTCAAGGGGTGGCTTTGGAAACTTTCTACCATTCAGCTAGAGGGTGGGATATGGTGTACTGTGTGGGAGTAAGTGGGAATAGATTGAGGGCATGCAGATTGGTGTTTTTGTCATTTCAAGGTGTATGGGCTATGTGTAAAGCATCTGTTTTGGTTATCCTGTTTTGTCCTTGTTGAGTAGATCAGGCCTGTGTCATCATCAGGATTGATTTGTAAAGTTGGCAACTAGCAACGTAGGTACATGTGAAGAACATAACAGAAGATGAATGTTTGCAACAGTCAAACATGACCTTAAGTGATGAAGCCTCAAGAGAGACCAGTTGCAGTAGCAGCAACTGAAACCCCCTGCGTCCAGGGAAATGTAATCTTTCAAAAGACGCCTGAAAACGTAGTGTCACACATCCATGTTCTTTCTTGACGCCACGTAAGCCATTGACAGAGCCTGACATAACTGCTTTTCTTCAAGCTCAAGTGCCCAACTACTTTATTGAAGAGACCATCTCTTTCATCTCTTACAAATTCTTTTGTGTTCAAATCGGTGAATCTTTGCCAATTCCCAGCGCGCCACTGTAGGAGTACCATGAGGCTCCAAAAACCTCTTGGTCAGATTCCCCCCAAAAGAGAACGTCACTGCCTAATTTGCCACTGAGACTCTGCTACTATACACATCCAAATTTGAAGCACATTGCTGAACGGTTATGAACTAAAGGCATAACCTAACATCAATGAAACTAACCCTGTTGCCCCTCCCCCTCCAATACGTAGTCATTGGTAACCATGCAATACAGAGGAGAAACCAGTCCAAGTGCTTGGGCATAATATCAATAGGAAGCTCAACTGGTGCAAACAAATTTAAGTTTTGCTAGATGTAAAAACTAAGCTAGCCAATTGTTTTTGTGGACAAGTGCAGTACTTTTCGTACTCCTAAGAATTGAGTTAGGTGGAAGAGCATTGAAATGTATATATGCAGATTTATTGTACATGCGCAATTTTTAGTTCTTGGTATTTTGGTCATAGGAACCACTGTATTCCTCCAGTTGTTATGCGCCCTACGGTTTTATGCCACTGGGTGCTTCCAATTCATAGCAGGCGACTTCAGTGGTTTGATTAGTTCCACAGCATCCAGAATTGTCCACAAAGTCAGAATAGCATAGCATTATTTCTCTGGGAGTACATTCAGTTCCAGCGACTGAAGAAGATATGAGGAAAATGCTACAGTTTTATGAAAAGAGATTCAGTGGAAACAAGTGTCATTGGTGGTATAGATTGCATCCACATTAATCACCACGTTGGTATCCCACATACCAGATGAGTTCTTTTCACTCAAAGTTCAGGTCATCTGCAATGCAAATGCAGAAATCATAGACAACTGAAAGTACTCTGACTCTACGACAATTGCGTTCTGGTAGGTGAGGGCGGATATGCTATTATTAAGTACCTCTTCAGGAGTGCCAAACCCAGCAGAACAACTTTACAATGAATCCCTAATTCTAAGAAGAAATGTAGTCGAACAGTTGTTTGGGGTGTAGAAAAGGAAGTTTCCTCCAATGGCTTTGGATTGAGAGTAAAATTAGAAAATAGTTTTCCAATTATTATAGCTACTGCTGTGTTACACAATGTAGTGATACGTAACAGCAACGTAGAGCAGCAACAGGAGGGACACCAGGCGAAATAGCAGTGACGAAAATGTACCTTACTTTCGTGTAACCTCACTAGTCCACTGCCTTCTCAATGTGGCTTCAACCACTGCTTGTCTAACCCCATTCTACAGTTATCTCGATTAGCGTGGTAGGTTTGATATAACCTAAGGTGGTTTACTTTTTATTATGGCCAGAGTTTAACCAAAGCCGGTGAAACCCGTTTTTCCAGAGTGGAGTGGTTAGGGCCGGACCACCAAGTCTAAACAAGATTTACATAATTGGTGAAATCGGGCATTGGACGTCCTTTTTGTGATATGATGTCATTTCTGCAATACCATCTTCCTATGTGCCGTGGCTTATCAATATTAGGGCATTTGTGATTGGATCTCAGTTAAATCTCCAGGATACTGAGGACCACCCTTGTTAATAGGGCCTCGACTGGGATGCGAGTAAATTAATTGGTGTATTGAGACATCCAACCCAATATGTACCTCTTAGCTTCTCAAAGCAATGCCTATTAACAGCTGCATCTCACTCCTTGATTAATGAACATTCATGTATTCCCTGTTGGTGTTTGTGTCAATAATAATGGTTATAGTTGTAAGTCTCACTACTTACCTGGTCAATGGGTCCACACAGATGTATTTTACGTACGTATTCGTTGTTTTTTTCAATTTCGTATTTAAATGTATTCAATTTATATTAAAAGTTACCCAACGTTCCCAGCTTTTTGTGTTAATGTGATCGTACAGCACGCGATATGTGATCCACAGTAACCAGCCAATGTTATGAAAAACTAAATGTAATGGGGCATAAAGTCCTCACAAACTTCACGCGGCGATAATTGCCAAAGGGGACTACTTGTTTGATGCCATCGTACTGTACACTTCTCGTACTTATTTGTTGTGTGTTTAAAAGTTGTTAAAATAGTTATTTGTCGGTAACGAAAATTCACAAGAAACGAACACTATTTTGCTACTTGGCGAAGCTGAAGTAAGAAATTAAATTAGTTCCTTGAGGTTTTACCACTCTATTCTCCTTCATTACTTTGTACTTTCCTTCAGGCATCATCAAGATTGGTATGAGGTATCAAAATAACCCAAAAAGTATGAGAGATCTCAAGTTCCTTGAAACGAAAGGCGCTTCAAGCTTCTTTGCGCACTTCTCAGTTTATCAATCTTGAAGAAGCCACTGCTTTTGCACTACTTTTTCCAAGAAAAGGAAGAAAATATCTGGCGCTAAATTTGATGGCAGATTGAGTGTACAGGTACTGTATCCATGTGCAATGCGCTTTACAAAAAAAAGGTATATAAAGAAAGAAACTTAATTGCTGGTTAGGTAAGTGTTGGGTGCAAGAGAAAGAGAAAACTAAATATCTGGTGCGTTGCAACACACAACTTTCCTTAGCTCTACGTCAATTCACTTTCTAACATTCCAGCGGAGTTTATAAGGAAAAAACCGCGCTAAAAACGCTTCTCGTCGAAAATTTTGATAATTTATTGTGCTGCTCTCGTCATTTTCCCACGGATGAAAATTTTATGGTATAGTTGCCTTATTGAGAGCTATCGATATGAAAAATTTAATCAAAATCGTTAGAGCCGTATTTGAGAAAAAAAATTTGGTGTTTTGATCACTATGATAACTATAGTTAACTTTCAGTAGATTTAGCTGATATCCTTATTTTGGTGTCCCATGGTAACCTGTAGGCTAGACATCATGTTTCAGCTGATTTGGTACGGTGGTTTTCTCTAAAAACCGCGCTAAAATCGATTTGTTCGAAAGTTATGATAATTTATTGTGCTGCTCTCGTCATTTTCCCACAGATGGGAATGTCGTGGTACAATTGCCTTATTGAGAGCTACCAATATAAAAAATTTAATCAAAATCGTTAGAGCCGTTTTTGAGAAAAAAAATATTTGGTGTTTTGATCACTATGATAACTATAGTTAAATTTCGGGGGATTTTGTTCATACCTTTATTTTGGCGTCCCATGGTAACCTGCGGGCGAGATATCAAGTTTGAGCTGATTTGGTACGGTGGTTTTCTCTAAAAATCGTTCACACACACACACACAGACCATTTTCCCAAATAGTGTTTTTCGGACTCAGGGAGGTCTGAAACGTAAAGATCTGAAGAAAACTCAAAATTTTTTTTGCAGCCGATTACATAACTTTCCTTTCTACTTTGTAGAGCCAAGGAAAGTAAAAATTGAATTGATCGCTTTTGAATGGTTTATACGATCACTTGATAAGCATGACAGGGTTCTGATTGAGCAGCCAGTAGAACTAGTTCACACGTCATCGTGGGTCTCCAGATATGTGAACTGGGGTTAGGGCTAGAGCAGAGAGCTACTGAACACTACGGACACCAGGGGGGGGGGGCTGTGTTTAAGAATTGTAATGGAGGGGTGAGGATTAAACATTTTGGAGACTTCTTTGTGGACTTTGGAAATAATCCTTGAAGCGTTTTGTTGTGTTGTCTGCCCAGGGGTTTCCATTTAGGGCAAAGGGCAATAACGAATGTGGCTAGAGCTGAGCCGAACGAAGAGAAGCCTAATCGTTTAATTAAAATCGTTCGAGGGAATTCTTAACACAGAGTATTCTAAGAGAAACCTATCCTGGTTCTGGGTTATCTTCCCAGGAGCATGCCCATGCTACCAGGCGCGACCACGGGTTGTGGATAGTGGAACGGCCACGGCATTGTCCCCAGGGGCATGTCAGCGGCCAGCTGTGAATAAGGACAGCATGCTGACTGAATAAGCAGCCGCGAACAATGGGCCAAACCCAAGAGATCCTGAACAAAGGACTCAAGGGCAAGCGGATCTACATTTTCTCAGACAGCCTTAAAGGCCATCGCAGCCTATAGTTTTAGGTCTAAGCTGGCATGGGAGTGCCTCCATGCGCTCAAGCAGCTCGGCGCCCATAACAGGCTCTCCCTCATTTGGGTGCCGGCTCACAGGGGGCATGAGGGCAATGAAAAGGCTGACCGCCTAGCGAAAAGGGGTACAGAAACCCTACCCATCGAGCCTGAGCCACACGTGGGTCTGACGAAAAGTCACCTAAACCGTCTGGTTGTTCGATGGGAGATACAAGAAAATGGCGCCCATTGGCATCACCAGCCACAACTAAGACAGGCGAAAAGGCTTGTCACGCCTTCCTGTCAAAGGGCGAAGGCGATGCTGACACTCTCTAGACAAGATCTGAGAGTACTGATAAGCTTCCTCACCGGGCACTGCCCACTCAGATATCACCTCAACAAGATGGGCATCTCAGAGGCGGTGGAATGCAGACTCTGCAGTGAGGAGGACGAGACAGCAGAGCATATCCTGTGTGAGTGCCCTGCCTTGGCAGCAAAACGCTTTGAATACTTCGGACAGGGGACCACTGAACCCCAAACCGTAGCAGACTCTGCGGTGAAGGACATACTCAGCTTCCTAATGGGGGCGGGTATGTATGACGCCTTCTACTAAGAAAGGGCCGTCACAATAGGCCCATATGCGGCCGCAGTGACAAAGGGACTTGTCCCACACGCCCTCGGGTAAAAAAAAAAAAACAGAAAAAGAGAAACCTATGGAATATATTGTCTCCAAAGTGCAAACAACCTGCCTTCAGGCCAAATACAGCTGCATGGTAGTCGCCAAGGTGATTATGGAGTTCAGGATGATTAAGAACTGATCACTTTTGGCGCGTTCGATTGTTTATAAACGTGTCGGGAGCTGACAGACCGCTGTATTATGGTCTCGGTTCTTAACTGAACTGGCAGAAATAATAAGAAGTTATTCACTTTAGTGAACCGGCTCCGGCCTCACCGTTCCGTGATAGGAAGCGCTCAACTGTTCCGTTCCAGGAGCTAGTCGCCGATGTGCTTTTGTTAGAGTGGGCGGTTCGCGCTGGAACCGAGACCGTAGTCTGTGTCCAGAAACAGGAGGATCTTCTCCCCGGACGAGTAATATCCCGTGTTATTATTGAACAATGACAGCGTTTATTGACGAAGACTGCGAAAATGTTATTGAACAGATCCGGCAGTACCCTCCGATATAAAATGTACTCTGGTTAAATATAATTCGTTCATATGTAATATTTTTCTAGATTTGTAATACATAACGTAAGAGCTAATCATTGTCTTCTTCTAATATTAACTGTACTATTCGGCATTCCATTTCAGGGTAAATAAATGACAATCACGCGCCCGACTTCGTCGACAAACTACAATAGTGAATTAATCGTAGTTTTAGTTGCAGTCTCGACCCGCAGGTCTCAGGTAGTCGTACGTACATCGTAAGTTCAGAAATTACCCCTCTGCATAACATCCCATGGCTTGTCAGTCAAAGACTACTACCTTCGAATATGATGCCGTATGTTGTATTTCTTAGTTCGTGCTTTCAACATTTTCGCTTACGGCACTTTATTATCTACCCCAATTGCCATGGATTTCGGACGTGTAATTGTTGGTTGGTAACTACGTAAGTGTTATAACTTAATCGTGTATACTCCCGCGTGGAACTTGGAAAATAACGTCAAACTGACCCGCTTCAGTGGTGGATGTTCCTTTAAGACTACTAGCAAATGTTAGGTGAGACCATCTACTTACTTCTTAATCAAAAGAAAAGTCGCGTATTAAAAAGATCGGGTTAGGTCCGGTCAGTAGGAGTAAGGTCAGTCCGTCTTCCGTACACCCCCAAGCCAAGGAATCCGGACTCTCTCAACAGGACGAAGGCTTTGACAAAAGAAAATTGTTATGCAAAAGATTCGTTTCTTCACTTTAAAGATTATTAGCCCCCTAATTCAGCTTTAAATTGGCGGAGCGCTCACGACTTTGAATTAACTTCTAAATGATCTACTGACCTATACTAAAATTATGTTTTACTTAAAAATTTCTTTGGAAACTCGACGAAAAGAGATTATAGGCAGTCAATTGGAACATCGGTATGAAGCAATCGATTATTGTGTCAACTTTTGGAAAAAAATGTCTCAAATCACATCAAACTCACGCTGTCTTCAAATAATCACTATGTATTGCTCTCCTTGAATGTTCTTCGTAAAGTCGATTGAACAAAGATTGCGACAAAAATTTGCCAACGATGAGTTTTTGCTGTAGTTTTCCGCAATAATCATAATTTAATTAACTTGGCGAAGGGTCTTCTAGTCCCACATTTTATTTCTCGCAACTATTTCTGTAACTTTATATTTGAAAATGAGATTTGCCGACTATTAAATGGCTAGTTTCCCCCATTTTCTGAAAAACTGCTCTAACGGTTTTACTGAAATTAACAAATAGTTTCAAATAAGAAGTCAAATTCTATAAATCATGATTTCGCTGGTAAAAGACATACAGTCCTTATCTCTGCTGTTCAATAAAAGTGAGATTTGAATTGTCAATGTACAGGCGAGTTTTTTTCGTTCATTTCGCTTTGACATTTGACATTTCATTATGAGATCAACTAACAGCCCCAAAAGCTAATTTCTCATTTGATCATAAGTCGACTTAACAATCACAAAGCGAAACTTCTGTTTCAGAAAATTCACTTCAATTTCGATGACGTTGGTCAGTAACTTGATAATCGAGGAGAAAATAGAGCGCGTGGCGTCATTTGGAAGCCTTGATGAGGACGTGCAGCTGAATGACGAACTGCTCACAGCAAGAAATAGAAGTGACTTCGTAGGATCAATGCCAGACATCAATGTAAACAATCAGTTACCCCCCGATCACGTCAAAGAGTTGAACGTATCGATTGACTTTGACTGCAGACTGTCGTCATTACTTAATTTCTCGTCTGAAGATGAAAAAGAAGAACAGCTCGGATATTGTGACATTGTGGTTCAAGACTGCGTCGGCTCCGTTGAAGATTTACGTTGCTCAACATTAGCAGATGAGTCTGAGGCGACGAATTCATTTTCTCTAACGTCCACCGTTTCTAAAGCAGACACTTGTGGGTCGTATAATGCGAGTTACGACAAAAACTGTGTAAACGAGACATCAGCCGAAGAGATGTTTGCTGAGGAGTTGGAACTTTGCTCTGTTCTGACGCTCGCCTACGTCAGAACCAGGGATTTAACTAACGCCATCGGCGAAGCTGAGCGCTTCCTCGCTTTCCTGGACAATAACGGTAGTTAGTCGATCAGCTGACAAAAAAAAATTGAATTTTCTTCAGTTCGTACACTTCAATGGATTTTGAGACCGAAAAGCGCCATTTGAGAAATTGAGAGTAAACGGCTCCACCAAACCGACTCACATTACCACTCGAGAGTGAAATAATGCTAAATCGGTTCAACACTAACTATACACCTTCAAAACACATTCTTTTGGTTTATTATTCATTCTGAATAATAACCCTATGTTTTCGGTCACGAAAAATTTTTTACAGCCCCCCCTCAAAATTTGATACTTTACGTTTCAAGACATGGAGATTCCAAATTTGCAATGTCCGTCCGCCGTCCGGGCCGTTTTGTGCCTTTAACGTGGTCTAAAAAATTTGTTCTTTCGTACAAAAATCCCATTTGGTATCTAGTTGTGTCCGCCATCTCGGCAAATCCGATCGGACGAAGCCCATGATTGTTATGGGCAAAAAACGGTTTAAAAAATTAACGAAACGCAGTACAACGCGGGAACTACAGCGGAAGTCAACGTTTCGTCGTTTGTACTCCCTCCCTCCCTCCCGTCTCAATAAAAAACTCGCCCGCTCAACTCCCCTTTCGACTCGCAACGGGTTCGCTCGAAGCGATCCGTTCCAATTTCCCCGACCCGACGGGGCAAAATCATCAGACGTTTTGTTTCCGTAGTTCCATTATAGCCAGGTCATGTTTCGTATGGTTTACTAGTATTCGATGCTGAATCGAATGGGATGGGGGAGCACTAATACTAGGTCAAGCTGTTCATGAGAATAATAAACCATTGTGTAATAATTTGCAGGGTTTTTTACTTTCCTTGGCTCTAAGAAGTAGAAAGGAAAGTTATGTAATCGTCTGAAAAAAAAATTTTGAGTTCTCTTCAGATCTTCACGTTTCAGACCCCCCTGAGTTCAGAAAAACACTATTTGGGAAAATGGTCTGTGTGTCTGTGAACGATTTTTAGAAAAAACGACCGTATCAAATCCACTCAAACTTGATATCTAGCCTGCAGGTTACCACGGGACGCCAAAATAAGGGTATGAACAAAATCCACCGAAAGTTAACTATAGTTATCATAGTGATCAAAACACCAAATATTTTTTTTCTCAAAAACGGCTCTAACGATTTCGATTAAATTTTTTATATTGGTAGCTCCCAATATGGAAACTATACCATAAAATTCCTATTCATGGGAAAATGACGAGAGCAGCACAATAAAGTATCGAAACTTTCGACGAAATCGATGTTAGCGCGGTTTTTAGAGAAAACAACCGTACCAAATCAGCTGAAACTTGATGTCTAGCCTACGAGTTACCATGGGACGCAATAGTGAGGGTATGGGCAAAATCCACCGAAAGTTAACTATAGTCATCATAGTGATCAAAACACCAAATTTTTTTCTCAAAAACGGCTCTAACGATTTTAATTACATTTTTTATATTGATAGCTCTCAATAAGGCAACTATACCATAAAATTCCCATTTGTGGGAAAATGAGAAGAGCAGCACAATACATTATCAAAATTTTCGACGAAAAGCATTTTTAGCGCGATTTTTTTTCTTATAAAAATGCCCAGCCTTAGCAGCCAGGCGCTTCAATCACTTTTCACAGTGGATTCATAAAACCCAAAACCACCGCTGAGTCTGCAATTTAAAAATACTGAACGCAAGTGGGGTTGAGAAAAGTTGTGTAATGCGTCACAATAGCTATTTACAGGATTTTTGGACATTCTTTTCAAAATTTCCAAACATTCACTTGATTTATCAATAATTTGTGAACGTCCCAACAACTCCCTCTTGTCAACGATAGTGGTCCGTTGTAACGGTGAAATATACATTAACATCAGCGACCTTCTCCATAGCGACAGGCAGGTTACTTTTGCCTTCTGTCCGTGCACGATCTCATTTACGCTCCCCTCAACTCTTTTCTTATCTGCAGATCTGGACGACCTCCTCAAAGATGAACTGACCTCCAAAATCGAGCAGTTGTTCACGTATCGGTCAGATTTGGCTTTGAAACAAGCGAATTGGCGCTCAAACTTTTGGAACAATTACCGTCTCAGAAGAAGGAAGTTGATGTCGTTGAGGAGTCAAGTGACAAATCTGGAGAACGCCTATTTTAACTTGAAGCGAGAGACGCAGAATTTGTGGAAGAGTCGAACGGTGAAACATAAAAGGAGATTTTCGTGGTTCGTGAAACTGTTTTTCTGCGGTTCGTTTAAACCTTGAGAGCCGAGGACGAGGTTTTATTGAAACGACGCTCTATTTGAGGTTCTACGCGAGATCAAGGATGTAAATATATTATTCATAGACTCGGCGTCTTTTCGAAACTTACTTTCTGAACGCTTTTAATTAACTCTTCCAAATATATTTCATTTGCGCTGATTTTAATTGAGTTTCAGTAGAGGCTGATTCCAAATCTGCTATGTCCGTCCGCCGTCCGGGCCGTTTTGTGCCTTTAACGTGGTCCAAAAAATTCGTTCTTTCGCACAAAAATCCAATTTGGTGTCTAGTTGTGCCCGCCATCTCGGCAATTCGAGCTACATATACGGGCGCTTTATCTTCGTTTAACGCGGTTTTACGGTAACATTTATGAAGAACAAGATGTAGGTACTACTTAGTTGAGGGTGCTTGGTAAGTTTGATTTTAATCGTTCTAGCCGCTTTTGATATAATTGGAAACCCAATAAATTATTATTCGAGAAACCTCGTTTTTCGAGCTATTGCGGCTTATATCTCCGTTCAACAGATAGGTACTGACATTATCCCGGAGAACAAAATATGGGTATAGGTTGCTAAAAAAAATTTCATAAGATTGATTAAATCCAGTGACTCAATTACTCGGAAAAGTACACAACAGTTCAAAAAACCATTATTTTCGACATATTTTCATTTTCATTTCTGTTCAATGAACTGTCAGATGAACATTTATTCAGAACAATATGTAGGTATTAACTATTTAAAAACATTCTGTGAGTTTGATGAAAATCGTGGGAACCATCTTGCCAAAAAGCGGATTCGTGATCTTGCGGAAAGGATTCATGACTGTGACTGAACCTCGAGAAATATCTCTGTCACTGAGCATTCCAAACACCTAAACTTACTGAGATACTTGCTGTAGGTGCGATTCACGTCATTTTCAGCTGTCAACTATTCAGTTTTTTTGTTTGTTTTTTTTTAAATACTGGACAATTCTATTTCAGCGACTCTGCTTTGAAAATGCCACGTTTTTGAGGTGGCAGATAACATTTTATAGTAAAGCTGATGGATGTGGAACTCATTCACGTCGTTCGCAACTATCTACTAATAAGTCAATTTTTTAGCCTTCAAATTCATCAAATCTTGATGTCGTCTGCTCGAAAGAGTCCTCAAAATGAGGAAAGCAGACTAGGTAATTCTTTAAGTACTTCAGTTCACCTACTCGTAACATAAATTTCAAGTTTCAACTCCGTAGGTCATTTTTTGACCAAAATTTCGTCAAATTTTGATGTCGTCTGCAAGTCGAAGTCCACGAAACTATTGTGGCAGACTCGGGGTTTTCGACTCAGTTACTTGATGCGAATTCACCATACAAATTTCCAATGTCAACTAATAAGTCAAATTTTGACTTTTTTGATGAGCCACCATTTTCTTAGTCCATACTCCTGAGAGAGCAGACTTGCGGGGTGTTACCAAACATTGAGGGAACTATCAGAACAAGGAAAGTAAAAATATCTGGTGCGTTGCAACACACAACTTTCCTTAGCTCTACGTCAATTCACTTTGTACATGGCCTTTGAACTTGGTCAAACAACACGTCACAGCAGCAGGCAACGGTAGCGCCTACAGTTCTGGAATTTATTGTGCTGCTCATTCCAGGACATTTATTGAGCAATTGGTACACAGATAATTAATGAGGCTGTAAACATGAATTTTTTGAAGAAGGATAGTAATTACTTTTGCAGAGCTATTGAGCAATAACAGTTAGAACTGGTAGTAAGCGAAACGGCAGTAGTTGAAATTCAGGAATTTCTAGAGTGAGCCCCAAGTATCTCGTGAGCATTTTTAAACACTCACCCTTTACGTATTGTTTTGGACTACAATACCAATTTTCTTTAACATTCTACTAACATTCCAGCGGAGGTTATAAGAAAAAAATCGCGCTAAAAACGCTTTTCGTTGAAAATTTTTATAATTTATTGTGCTGCTCTCGTCATTTTCTCACGAATGGAAATTTTATGGTATAATTCCCTTATTGAGAGCTATGAGTCTAAAAAATTTAATCAAAATCGTTAGAGCCGTTTTTGAGAAAAAAAATATTTGGTGTTTTGATCACTATGATAACTATAGTCAACTTTCGGTGGATTTTGTTCAAACCCTTATTTTGGCGTCCCATAGTAACCCGCAGGCTAGATATCAAGTTTCAGTGGATTTGATACGGTTGTGTTCTCTAAAAATCGTTCACAGACACACAGACCATTTTCCCAAATAGTGTTTTTCGGACTCAGGGGGGTCTGAAACGTAAAGATCTGAAGAGAACTCAAAATTTTTTTTTCAGCCGATTACATAACTTTCCTTTCTACTTCGTAGAGCCAAGGAAAGTAAAAAATAGTAACCAACTTTTAACTCAACGGTCAACGTTTTTAGCCCTCGGCTCCTGGACTATTATTGCTGTGACACGACAACGCAAAAACCAAACTGTGTCATTCTAGGGTTAGTTATCAAGGGAGTCAAACAATTTACCATTCGGCGGATTTGGAGATAAAGGTACTCTCTGATTGCCAATATGTGTTCTATTCATTCAAGAGTACATTTTTTGTTCCAGTGACGTACAGTATTCAGATTCAGGCGAAGCTTGACTCACATACTGGGTTTGGGTAGTTCAGAAGCAGTTTATAGCTCCACAGTAAAGGAGTGGGGAGAAATAACGCGAGTGATAGGGTAGGAGGAGGGGTGGGGGATGGTCCGTCTTTTCAGTGGTCCATAATTTGTTGACAGTGCACGAGTGAGGTTTGGCCAAAGTTCGCTACAAGCTCACATACTTCTCTGAACAATAGGAACATGAGGTTCAGAGGGTGCGAGCAACTCCACTCCCCCCATCTTCTTCAGAACTATAGTTTCGGGATAAACGAGTTTGCTACGATGAAACGAATTATAAGGGGTTTCCCCATTCCTTCAATGGTAGGGGGGAGGTGGTATACTTGATCCCCGAGGATACATGATCCCCCATTTAAAACTAGCGCCAAAACATGTTTAAAGTTGTTCTGTTGGCTACAATGGGACGCCGTCATGATGCTAGTACAAAGTGTAAACATCATACAGAAACAATAGCTTGTTGCAAAAATAATTGGTAATTTATGTTTTTCACCGGATCCTACTTGTTTTGTTTAGTGTAAGGCAAATAGAAAAACTTCTGGTAAGTGTGCTTTATAATATTTTGTTTGCATTTATGAAATATTGTGTCTATTTCGCTGTATAAATAAGTTCAGTTATTTCTGATTCAAACGTTTTTATCTTGTTGATGTTTTTTTTTCATTTAAAAAAAGTTGCTGGTTCGGGATAGTTGATCCCTTCTGCTAGGGGGATGCTTGATCCCAGAATCAAGTATCCCACCTATAATTCTTTTGTTTGTTTTCACCTACAATACGAAGTAATTCTTCCGTTCTTTTACATGCCGCGGAAGTATGTATCGAATCAAGGGGCCATGAAACGGGTACCGTACGATCCGGAGGCCTTGAAAAACGTGGTCCAAGCAGTGAAAGATGGAGCTGGGTACAAAACCGTCACAAGAGAATTTAAAATTAATGTCATGACACTTAAAAGGCTATGCCGTCAGGACTCTTATGTTCAACCTGGTTTCACCAATCGACAAATTTTCTCCAAACGTGACGAGGATGAACTGGGAGTGTATCTTGTTCATATGGGCTTTTGAGCCCATCAGAAAAGAAGTAGGGGAATTTGTAGCTGCAATTTACAATGGTTTGTCATACCTAGGAAAAGTTACAAAAATACATGCAAACGGGGCTACAATAAAAGCAATGTAAAAAACCCTGCAAATTATTACACAATGGTTTATTATTCGGATAATCAGCTTGACCTAGCATTAATGCTCCGGGACCCATCCTGTTCGATTCAGCATCGAAAAATATCATAATGAAACCCAAAAAAAGGTCGAAAAGAAGTGAATCGTAATATTAAAATAAACAAAAAAACGAAAGTATCTAGAAAAAACTGAATTTTAATATGAAAACATGCACGCTAAATACTAATATCAAAATTTAACCAAAAATCTATGAAAAAAACCAAAATGAGAATGAAACGAAAGAATCTAAAAAAATTGAATCGTATTAAAACCAAAACGTCGGGGAAATTGGAACGGGGGCGCTCGAAGCGAAAGGCGAAAGGGGAGGTGGCGTCGTCGTTGGGAAGCGAAAGGGGCCGCCCGTGCGAGGCGAAGACGGGAGGGAGGGAGGGACGCTGTAGCTCCCGCGTTGTACAGCGTTTCGTTAATTTTTTTAACTGTTTTTTGCCCATTACAACCACGGGCTTCATCCGATCGGATTGCCGAGATGGCGGGCACAACTAGATACCAAATCGGATTTTTGGGCGAAAGAACGAATTTTTTAGACCATGTTAAAGGCACAAAACGCCCCGGACGGGGGACGGCGGACGGCGGACGAACATTGCAAATTTGGAATCTCCATGTCTTGAAACGTAAAGTATCACATTTTGAGGGGGGGTTGTAAAAACTGTTTCGTGACCGAAAACATAGGGTTATTATTCAGAATGAATAATAAATTGTTAATTGTTTGAATTGTTAATTACAACTTATTAATAGTATGCCTCAGTTAATTTAATTTCCATATTTAGGTAGGCCTACGACTGAAACTTTGGCGGGTGGGATGGTTGATTCCCCGGGATCATACAACCCACTCACCGGGATCAAGTATCCCCATCGGGGGGCTTAGTTGATCCTTGTGTCGGACTTGAAAAAAAAAAAACCCTTTTTGTCGTTTTTGTTGAATAAATAGGAAGGTCTGTATTGGTGCATAATCGGTAGAATGGAACGGGGATACATGTGTAATTTAAAAAAAATCAGATTTATTAAAATGTTTCGAATTACTAAAAGAAAACCAAAGCAGGGATCAAGTATACCACCTCTCCCCTACGCGTTTCGTTGGCAGTACTGTAGTGCACGAGTGAGTCCAAAGTTTGCTCTACACACACTTCCCTGAACCGTATGAACGTGATGTTCGAGGGCTGATGTTCTCCCCCCTCCCCTCATACTCTTTCGCACGACTATAGCTTCGGGATAAACGTGTTTGCCAAGATAAAACGAATAACGTGAGTGATTGATGAAGGAGGGTGGGGCAGCCCTGCACAAGTGAGCTTCAGCCAAAGTTTGCTTGACTCATACTTCTCTGGATAATTGGAACATGAGGTTCAAAGGAGCGATTAACTCCACTCTCCCCTCTCCCTAACGACTATAGTTTTGGCCTAAACGAGTTTGCGAAACAAATAGCAGGAGCGAATGAGTGAAGGAGGAGAGGGAGAAGGAAAAGACGACCGTACGTGCAGCTTCGAGGTCAGTTGTCCCTCGCGAATATCGCGATGAGTTCCGTTCGTCGGACGACTTACCGGATTGTGCCATCGTGACCCGCGTTCTCTTTTCCTCGTTCGGAGCAGCGCGATTTTAAATCGGCTCGGGCGAAAAGTGTGTGAACATGTGACGTTTAGAACCTCGAAGACGATGGTCGCCGATTTGGGAAGCGGAGACGGAGTTCGCCTGCCCATTGTCTCCTCTTCCCCTAAAGACGCATCTGTACAGCTCGAAACGTCGTCGTCTGACGAGTCCGAGGACGACAGCGACTGTTCGTCGACGGCCGAAGATGACGACGTCGACGAGCGAACTATATCGAATCAAAATGACATTACGTCGACCGTCGTCAAAGCGAACAACTCCGTCGTTCACGTCGGCGACAAAACGATCGTCATCAACCAGTTGAACGTTCCACAAAATTTTACCAATTTGGACAGTTCGATCGTTCAATATTTGGACTCAATCGACAGCGAAAATCCGCCAGAGCACAAAATACCTAAAGGTAACGAGTAATTTTCTGTTAAATCCAATAAATGAGAAATATCACACAACTTTCCTCGCTTTAAATGAGTAATATCATATTCATTTAACGCAAATAGGGGTAGGTGAGGGGAGTTCCCTTCAAGGTCCAGCTGGTGGACGAATGAAGTGACAACGAAACCTAAAGCTGGAGGATAAAGTGCTTCCTTTTTTTCTTTTTTTTTAACCCGAGGGCGTGTGGGACAAGTCCCTTTGTCACTGCGGCCGCATATGGGCCTATTGTGACGGCCCTTTCTTAGTAGAAGGCGTCATACATACCCGCCCCCATTAGGAAGCTGAGTATGTCCTTCACCGCAGAGTCTGCTACGGTTTGGGGTTCAGTGGTTCCCTGTCCGAAGTATTCAAAGCGTTTTGCTGCCAAGGCAGGGCACTCACACAGGATATGCTCTGCTGTCTCGTCCTCCTCACTGCAGAGTCTGCATTCCACCGCCTCTGAGATGCCCATCTTGTTGAGGTGATATCTGGGTGGGCAGTGCCCGGTGAGGAAGCTTATCAGTACTCTCAGATCTTGTCTAGAGAGTGTCAGCATCGCCTTCGCCCTTTGACATGAAGGCGTGACAAGCCTTTTCGCCTGTCTTAGTTGTGGCTGGCGATGCCAATGGGTGCCATTTTCCTGTATCTCCGATCGAGCAACCAGACGGTTTAGGTGACTTTTCGTCAATCCCACGTGTGGCTCAGGCCCAATGGGTAGGGTTTCTGTACCCCTTTTCACAAGGCGGTCAGCCTTTTCATTGCCCTCATGCCCCCTGTGAGCCGGCACCCAAATGAGGGAGAGCCTGTTACGGGCGCCGAGCTGCTTGAGCGCATGGAGGCACTCCCATGACAGCTTAGACCTAAAACTATAGGCTGCAATGGCCTTTAAGGCTGTGTGAGAAAATGTAGATCCGCTTGCCCTTGAGTCCTTTGTTCAGGATCTCTTCTGCGCAGATCTTTATGGCTAGGATTTCCGCTTGGAATATCGTGGCGTACTCCCCCAGCGGCTTTGCAAGACTGTAGTTGGGCCCTATAATGCCCAGTCCTGCTCGGCATTCCTTAACTGAACCATCGGTATACCACTGCAGCGTGCCCACCTCGGTCCGGAATGTCGCCTTCTCCCACCATTCCCGTGAGTGGACGCTGACGCTGAATGGCGGCCGAAAATTTTTCTGCTCTGGCATGACGTCAGTAGCAAGGACTGCTGCCTCCTCTATCTTAAAGTGTCTGGTTATTCCGTGGAGGCTCGCCTTAGCCCTGGTGGAAATTTTACCTGTCGGCAAAAGCCTTGCCGCTCCCAGGTAAGCTGTCCTCTGAATGTGTATATGTAGAGGTGAGATGTTCAGAAGGACTTCCATTGCAGCAGTAGGGCATGTACCCATAGCCCCTGTGATACCAAGACACGCCTGCTGCTGCATTTGTTGGAGTTTTCCTTGTACTGCCAGCCGGCGTGTTACCTTCACCACACTGTCTTATTACCCCCTTAAAGAGCCACTCCATCATTTTTGGAGTTATGCCCCAGGATTTGCTGAAAGTGCTTCCTACTTTGAAGGCAGGGAGTTTCACAAGTCTCCTGCTGTTAAAGTTGTTGACATTATCGCACTTCACTGTGGGTTCCTGAGCCGCCTTGGCTGAGGAAGATGGAGTCGAGTAGGGTTAATAGTGAATCTTGAGTGATTTACTGGATTAAATGGTGTGTGGACCAGAGAGCTCCCTCATCTTCTGACAGTGCAGAGCACAACACAGACTGCTGGTTCTGTACTGCCTCCACTACCTGCACAAGAGGCTCTCAGGTACTTCTGCACAGAGTGGAACTTGACAGTGTAGGGTGATGGGTTGATGGTGGGAGTGATCAGTGTGCAGTTAACTTCCCCCTCTCTACCACTTCTCCCTGGCTCAGCCAGGCCTGGAGCATTTAAAGAGGTTCTTATCTAAAAGGTCAAACCCTCAGTCCTTCTATGAACAGTGGGATTTTCTTTTAAAGGTTTATTCCTTTCGCATCATAACTTGGATGTCTCCAAGAGCTCTTCAGCGTCCTTCAGTTATTGCAACTTATCCAACTCCTCTTCTGACAGAGCCCGATATGGACAAATCTACGGCCCTCCAGCTTTCTTCACTCCCCTTGTCTTGCTGACAAGTGTGAGTGGGTGGAGCTCCCCCGTTACCTCCTGTAGGCAGTAGTGGAGTCCACCTGGGACTGTTGGCGCAGCGAAAAGGGGTTAATGAGCGTAACCGCCGACTTTCTCAGTCCAACATGTATTTTAACTGCTCTTGTATTGGGCACAAACGAAATTGTAAAATACTGGTGCAAGTGATGGTTATACGCTGTATGGGCCAAATTATAACATCGGAAAAATCTGACCGGGAAGAAGTCCAAGGAAGTCTTGAAGGAGCTGGAATACTGGGATCCAGCAGCGGTAATAATTCTCGTGGAGAACGGGGAGTTGCACACGAGGGATGCAGGGGTTAATAATTTTAAAAAAAGGGTTTTTGAAAACTGAAGCGGGTTTTGTCGTCGCATGGAGCTCGGATCGGAATGGTGCGGGAGCGGCGTAGCGCGTTGAGTTGAAGGCGTTATCTCGGTCGACGGCAGGGAGAGGGCCGCTCTCCGCAGGGCCGTCCTTCTACCGCGTTCGCGTCGTCTTCGTTGCTACCCTTCGTGTCATGTGCCGCAACAGGGACAAGGAAATGACGCGAACGCCACAGCATGCACTGCCTACAGTTTTTACGTCTACATTTACACTTTCCATCGACTCTGCCGTGGCTGGAGAGTTCAAAGGTTTTCTTTCCTTATAGCCACAAGACAGCCCTATCCCTCACGCACCACATTACCACGAATGGCGTGAATTTGTTAGTGCCTGTTGATTTTCCTGTCGAAAATTACTACCAGATACTTGGCTAGGTCGTTCGATTGTGTGGTGTAATTACTGACTCAGGTGTTGGGGATGCAGATGTAATGGCGTGAGAAGAAGCTTGCCCCAGATTTGGACTCATTCGTGCTTAATCCCCATTGGTGGCAGCAGCTGAATTTGTTTATGACAGTGACGCAGTGTAGCTTTGACTTTGTTGGTGTTCAGGAGGTTTACATCATTGGCGCATTGTGCAGGGTATGTTGAAGAGAGAAGGAGAGAGTCTGTATCCTTGGGGGACACCAGCAGTAATGTGTTTTGAAGCGGAGAGAGTTATTCCTACTCGGACAGAAAAGGTTCTGTTTGAAAGGTTGGAGATGATTAGGCAGATATGGTAGGGCAAGCAGTGCAGCTTGATGAGCTTGTAGATGAGGCCCTCGTCCCAGACCCTGTCGAAAATGCCTTCTTTTGTTGACCATGATTGCCTTGATCCCATAATGTTTTCTGAAGCTGTGCTGGAAATTCTGGAGCTCATCGTTTGTGTTTATGAATTCGTTGAGGCAAGTCGCGATGATTGACTTGATTAAGCTTGCTCAAGGTGCAGTGTAGACTGACGAACCTGTAGTTGGAAGCCTTGCTGAGTGTCTTTGGAATCCAGATCCATTGATGCTGTTGCTGAGGTCTACAATGGGTATCGGGAGCGCTTTTAATGCTCCGCTGGGGATGCCATCAATGCCTAAGGCCTAGTTGTTGTTTAGGCCTTTGATAGTTTCACTGACTTCCTTAGGTAACGTCGGTTTGAAGGGAAAGTTCCATGTGGTACTATTGCGAACTGTGCGAGATACTTAGTCATGAAAGCAGATGTGTTCATTGTGGGTGGAGAAGAAGGAGCACTCGGCCATGAGGGAATCAACGAATTAGTTAGCTTAGTCTTCTTCGGCGGAGTGGGAGAGGTTGTCGTGTCTTGTGGTTTTCTGCTACCAAGAATCTCTCGTTTTTCAGAGTCACGTACTCAGGCAGAGAACATTCTCTTAATTAACGCGGTGGCGAGGGAAATCGCGCGAAATGCCAGTTGAATCCTGAACTGTCAATAACTTTCTGTCATTTGCTGCTCAAATGAACGTCAGTTCTCACCTGGCGAACGTTTGTACAGGATGATTTCCACATAATTGAGGTCTTCGAAATCCCATAAATCAATTCGAACTGATTCCCTCTTAGATTGAGAAGCGGGCGACAATTTTAATAACTACGGCCCCGGCATTTTGAATATTTTAACCGCGAAAAGGGATCGCTGGAAATACCGAGAATTGGCGGTCTGAGCGATAACCTGTGACTGCGCTCTTGCTCCCGCCCTGGCATCATTTCTTCGCAAATCGGTTCCGGAGATCTGTCCTGTTGTTATTTTCACAATCGTCAGTTGCGACAATAATTTCACTTTAGTTCTGAAACAATCTAACTCTTCAGTTCATCAGTTTGGTAAGCTATCTAAAAACGCAAATTAACGAAACGTTCGGGAGCGATACTTATTTGTCAATTTTGTAATTGATTGTCCAAATTGACACTGATACATGAAACCAACGGTCTAAAATTCGCGATCATTCAAGTTAATGCCTTCAGCAGTTCACTTCTGAGCTCGAGGAAGGGAATTCGTATGAAATGGGAGACAGATACATGCAACGTATGGTAAAGGCCCAGTCAGGCATTACCAAACCAGCCCTGACGAAATAGTGTAAGAAGGCAGGGAATAAGTGCAGCCGGTTGCCTGACATAATATAAATCGCTTTCCGTTTCAGCCCCCTGCGTAGGAGGTGTGCTAAGAGTTCTGTCTGGAAAAGTGTTGACATCGCACCTAATTCCAGGCCTCCTGCACGTGCAGACAGCTGTATAGTATACCATGGTCCTCGTCTCAAGCGTGGGATACCCCATTCCATGATTGTACTTCATTCATACTGATTTAATGATATACAGGGCCAGCCCCCTCCCCTTTCAAACATTTTGTCCAGTATCAAATGGTGTGGCTCAATTGCCTAACAAAGCTCAATACCAGCATACGTTCTGCTTGTAAGTAGGCAGTCCTCACCGCATGTATTTGGAGAGTTGCAAGGCACAGCAGAACCTCCAGCGCAGCGTACGACCCCCCACAGCTATGTAGGCCCTGCGCCACAGCCTAGTCATGTTGTAGTTGCACAGTCTTGTTTCCTGCCCTGGGCTCGCCTGACTGGTGCACCATAGGTGTCCACACGCCTAACAATCAGCCAAAGCTGCCAAGTCTACCAAGCCATCACGGCTGCTGTTAAACTTTCATTGACTAGGTAGTTTATTGGATTACCATCCTGATTGGATTTTTTGAGAACGCTATTGTTGTATGAGCTGGATTTATAAGGAAAATATCTGGTGCGTAGCAACGCACAACTTTCCGCCACCCCCGTAATTTCGAACACCAGCTGCATAGGCGGGCGCTATATCTTCGTTCAACGCATTTTTACAGAAACATTTATGGAGAACAAAATGTAGGGACTAGTTAGCTGAGAGTACTCCGTAAGTTTGACCGAAATCGTTAGAGCCGTTTTTTAGAAAATGGGAATACCGATAAATTAATATTCGATAAATCTCCTTTTCTGAGTTAACTTGGCTTATATCTCCGTTCAACATACATATACAGAAATAATTATGGAGAACAAAATGTGGGTATGGGTGACTAATGATGTAGACTCGCTAGTGGTGTTCAAGGGACATAGGGCGCATGCGCACTAGAGCAGGCCCCCTCCTCTTCTACCCTTTGGTGTGTTGTACAGAATGTTCTCACTCGCTAATAAACCGTCTACTTACTCAGTTCCGTGAGTGCTATTTGTGATATTTCTCCCAGGTACATTAACTAAAAGACAATCGATTAAGATTTATCACATCTGGTGAAGAAGTTACCCTGGAATTTACGGAAATGTTCGAAAAAACGTTATTTTCGACACATTTTCATTTTTATCTCTGTTCAATGGACTGTCAGAGGAACATTTATTCAGAACAATACGTAGGTATTAACTATTCGAAAACATCTTGAAAGTTTGGTCATAATCGTTGAAGCCGTTTTGCCAAAAAGCGTAAAAAACCTATTTTTGCTTCATGGGCTTATATATCCGTTCACCGTATTTTCATGGAGATATGTATAGAGAAGAAAAGTTAGGCATTGATTAGTAGAAGATAATTTGAAAGTTTGATCAAAATCGTTATTGCCGTTTTCGAGAAAAATGCGAAAAACCCTTGTTTTTGGTACATTTTCGTCCCCCACCGCCCACCCCCTTCCCATCGGCCGAAATCGTCCATAACCTTATTTTGGTGTCTAAAAAAAATAACGAACAAAACAAAAAAAGAACCAGCTCAATCGGATCAGCCGCTCTCCCGCAAATCGAACTACAGACACACACACACACACACGGACCACGCGCCGAAATGAGGTTTTTTAGACTCAGTAGGCCGTAAAACGTAAAGATCTGAAGACAAGAATTGTGTTGGTAGTCCGATGCGATCTACGAACTGGTAGTTTTTTAACGGTTATAAAATGATTAGAGCCAACCCAAGGGGCTTTGCATACTTGAGGGTTGCCCACAGCTCTTTCATGTTTTGTGCACAACTTCCACGTTCACTTCAAAACGCATATAATGTTGCAGATGAGATAAAGAAGGGGACGTTCATCGGTGGAACTGTTATCAAAGCTATGGCCTTGTCAGTAACTTTAACCCTCGTTCTGGTCGCCTTCATCGTCGTCCTCCAGCTAATGCAGATTGGCAGTCAGAACGTACCTTTATCTCCAGATCCGCCGAATGGTAAATTATTTGAATCAGCCCTTTCGTTATTAACATTTGAGAGACTCATAGACGCACGTACGAGGGATGTCAAAGTTCATGGGTCTCTGAACAGTTTTCTTTTGATATTTCGTTGCCCGCAGAGTAATTAATGTATTGTTAACGTGATGAAAAAAATCTTTGGCTAATTCCCAATACAATGGCCAAGGGTACATTCGCGTGGAACTTCGGTTCGCGATTCGGAACGTTGAAGAGCGTCACTGATACTGATGCTAGTTACAACTTTCATCACTGGCAACTTTCTAGCGCTAGTATTATTCAAAATATGACTTAAATCGTTCGACTAACCGTTGAACTATGGAATCATTCCGCGAATCCCACCCTTCGGTAAATTTCCGCTGTAACCGCGTCTTTTTCCGATCTTTCTTGGTTACGTATCCAATTTTTTTCGCGCCCGTCCGGATTCTCCTGCTACAGTGCTTTCCCCACTGCCCTCTTCGCGTTTATTTTTTGTGATATTATTCGGCTAGCCATGGATGGGCCAATTAATACCGATTTGATCCATTGATTGAGAGTGGAAGGCTTACGGAGTGTTGTGGATTGGTGTATGCGTGTCGGTTTTATCTCAGAGAAGTATGAATGTCCTGAATGTGTCGCGTGGATGAAATTGTCTCCAAAGGCTGGTTCCTTGGATGGTTTTGAATGGAGGTGTAGACGGGATGGCTACAACTCCAAACGGTCAATTCGTAAGGGTTCAGCCTGAGTAAGCTGAGTATGACTGACATCATGCTTCTCACCCTTAATTGGGTAATGAGATTACCGGCAGAGATGAGTGCAATAGATCGGAATGTTTCCAAGAACACCGTGACCGACTGGATGAGTTTCTGTCGGGAAGAAGCCTATCCCTCTCAAAGTTCGGATACGTAAATTGAGAGGTGAGTGATATTTTTTGTTATTTTTGTGGTCATCAATGTTTGTTTTGTTGCATTACGCGAGTGATATTTATTATTTTTGTGGTCTTCAATGTATGTTGCATTAGGCGCGCACTTTTTGTTTTTTTTTTTGTCCACGTTGACTCACTTTCGAGCGTATTCTATTGTTTACATTCTTCCCGTTCCTTTCGCGCGCGTTGTTTACATCCAGTTATACGACAAAACTTTGCTCAACTGTTACTGCTACTGTTACGCTCACCAGTATCAGTGACACCAGTAAACCGTTCCGAATCGCGAACCGAAGTTCCACGCGAATGTACCCGTGGCCATTGTATTGGGAATTTACCAAATCTTTCTCAAGATCTTCACACATTGATACCTATTGTATTAAAAATATGTGGTATTCACTAACACACAACTTTCTGCGACTCCATAAGCGTTTTTAGTATGCATTTACTGTTGATGTTTCGAATAGGTTTTCGACACTTCTGAGGTTTTGATTGGTATCTGTTCAACGTACTATCACAGGAACGTTAGAGGGAAAGGGTTCTGGGTGCTATTCACCTCAAAATAGCCGGGAAATGCCAGGCCTCCATACAATGCTACAAATGCGCTGCAGTCACCTGGTAGTAGCCAGCACTAGAAGAACTGTGTGTGCCTGGTGTGTCACGGTGGCCACGCTCCTCAGTGACCTTTAAGATCGGGGAATTCCTCGAAACCTGCACTTGCTTGTTAGAAGTTACCTGACATATGAAACTGCTACCATCAAATGCAGACATCTTAGTCCGGAGAGCGGTAGAGAAGGGATGCGCACAGGGCTGAGTCCTCAGTTCAGCACTTGGGTCATGCAGCCTGACTGCCCACACAGTCAGGGCAGCTCAAACTCGGGCATTTATTTTGAATCAATGCAACGACATTGGGAACAAATGAGCCCGGTGTAGCTTTCAAAATTATTTTTGCCATGCGCAAGATAGTACTAAGGGCCATTTTCACCAACGCAGCACTGATCACGGCTAGATAAGTAAATCAAGGCCAGCCTGCTTCGCCCCACCACACTAGTCGAGATCACTGTCAAATGCAGTTAGGATAGCCGTGATTATGATGAGCCGTGATATTAAACCGTATCAAGAAGGCAGTGAACTAATGAGGTTACAGTAAAGTAAGGAAATTGGGGGTCTGTTCAACATCCCGTCCTGTAAATAAGTATCGTGGAACCGCACACCCCATTGATGCCCAACCCTCAACCATCCAGATTTGACCTAATTATTGTTTCTAATGATTGTCAGAAGCCAAAGTGGCTGAATTAACCTCTGCCGAAGCTGAAACTGGTGAGGAGCATTAACTGCAAATACGTGTACTCCAACTGCAAAAGCTGCAAGAAAAAGCCGAATTAGTCTGGGAGAATGCTTTGTGTGAACAGGAAAAACCGAAAGAGGTACAAGAACCCTGCAAATTATTACACAATGGTTTATTATTCTCATGAACAGCTTGACCTAGTATTAGTGCTCCCCCATCCCATTCGATTCAGCATCGAATACTAGTAAACCGTACGAAACATGTCCTGGCTACAATGGAACTACGGAAACAAAACGTCTGATGATTTTGCCCCGTCGTCGGGGAACTCGGACCCCGTCGGGGCGAAAGGGGAGTTGAGTGGCGGCATCATTGGGAGGGAACACACAACTACATACCAAATCGGATTTTTGGGCGAAAGAACGAATTTTTTAGACCACGTTAAAGGCACAAAATGGCCCGGACAGGGGACGGAGGACGGCGGACGGACATAGCAAATTTGGAATCTCCAAGTCTTGAAACGTAAAGTATCAAATTTTGAGGGGGGAGGTTGTAAAAAAATTTTCGTGACCGAAAACATAGGGTTATTTATTCAGAATGAATAATTAACCAAAACTGAAACTTTTGAGGGACTCCTTCATCGAAAACTCTCATGAGTTGAAAACTGTTGTCAGGGAGGTGTGAGTTTTCAGCGTTCTCACTAGGAAGCTGTTTTGTGCCTCGATCTGCGGTCCTAACAAGTGTTATTGGAGCCTTTAACATCTCTCCTGTTATCATTCAAATATGATCATCTCTCTCACTGATAAGTAACTGGATGAAGTTACCCAGTGAGTATCAGTACGTTCTTGAGCTGATGGAAAGATTGAGTCCGATCTAGTTCTGTGTAACTTGGAGGTCCTTGCTGTATTGTGTGAGTCTTTCCACTTTGTTCTCAACAAAACCAAGTAACTTTGGACTTGAAGGCTCAGTACTTCGTATGTCAGAAGTTTGAAACTTCTTCAAGTTTCGTAAATGATTTAAATATTATCAATTAAAACTGCACGACCAATGAACTGCCTCGAAAAAGAGCCTGGCACGCTCTTGACATGCAGCAACGCAATAAGCTCTGACGAATTGTGTTACTTTCTGATTCAGATGATGACTGGAAGAATGTGACCCTTGTGAAAAGAAATCAGTGTCAACTATTCAAGTCAGTGCCCGGTATCCCGCGGTTGAGGGCGATCCCACCTCAGGTTGTCGTCATCGCTCACACTGTAACTCCCTCCTGCGCATCGTGGACTGGCTGCTGCGAGACCGTTAGAAATATACAAGCTGGCGACTTGATGAAGAAATACGGAGACATCAGTTATCATTTTTTAATTGGGGGCGACGGACGGGTTTACGAAGGTCGCCAGTGTGATTTAGTTGGAACTCATAGTTACGGCTACAACTGTTTGTCGCTCGCGGTCGCTTTCATCGGAAATTTTGTTGTTGATGTCGCGAGTGAAAAGCAAATTTTCGCTGCTCTCAGTTTGTTTGATTACCTTGTCGAAGAAGGAAAACTCGACAGCGATTATACGGTGTATTGTCATAATCAATTAATCAACACGCTGTCTCCAGGAGAAGGACTAATCAGTCAGGTACACAAGTGGAAACACTGGTCTGAATACGAGGGCCGTCCACAACCCTGCGTTTAAACAGAAAATAACTGAAAAGCATTCAGTGGATTCTTCATTGTGCCCTGCGGCCAAAACTGAATACCAGGTACAGCAGATTGCACACTTTTAAAGTAAAATATGTAGGCATGTCGATTGGTAGTGGGAGGAGGATGTAGGAGGGAAGACCCCATTTATTCGTTCGCATTGAGAACCAGCCCAGAACTGTTTGAGTTGAAGAGCCCCCAAAATAAACACGTAAAGGGGAGCCTAATGATTTGGCGACCTCGGCGATGAGGGAGCAAAGGAGGAGTTCGTGGAACCTCTGGAAGACTTTTCAGAAGAATAATAGAGGACCGAGACGAGGGTGAAGATAGATGAAAATAAAATGTTTGCAATCTGCTCAATCGCTTATCTCTGCTCGCTCCTTCCCTGAGACTGCGCAACAACTTCTACGTTGCACAACAATCCACGTTTTATCTTTTATTTCCAATCTCTTGATTTCCTCCTGCGCTCCTCATCTCATCTTAATCATGGATTAGCTATTGAGCAGTTCACAAAACCCCGTACCTTTCCAATTCTAAAATGAGGCGGGACGCTCCCCTTTGTGTGCTATCTCAGGAGCATTGTCCATAATATTTCCCCGCCCACGACAGTTTCCAGTGGCAAAGGGCTAACACTGTGGCTGTAGTCCTAGAACTCCACTGTAGGGTCTCTTACAGAGGGGAGGGGGAATCAACATACTCGTAATAGTCACATCAGTTTTTTTCCCCTATGTGAGGGTTCTACTTGTGTCAGTCCTCTCTACTCCTGGCGGACACGGTCTCATCCCCTCTGCCACTAATGAACCCTAATCTGATACACAGAGCTACAAGGTGGGAGGGTCTGCTCCTAGTGGGCTGCATATCGAAAACCTACCAGGAACTATTTAGCACATTACATCTGGTTGGCCTTCATGCTGCTCAGTGACGCCACGCTGCTCTTCTTTCTTATCCTCACGAAAATCCTGCTGCCCGCTGCCATTCCCTCACATTTTCTCATACTGCTCAGAAGTTTGGTTGCCTAGGAGTGGTATTTCCTCCATGTCATCATTCCTCATTCTGGCGAGACACTGGCCCTGTGTCGGGGTCCCCTTTTCAAAGGCGTGTGTGGTCTTGAAAAGGGCCAACGAAATATTGTTGTTGTGTTTGTAGGTCCTGTCTGCCGGTTGAGAGAGTGTGAGGCGAAGAATGGGTTTCTCGGGCGTCGTTGCGTAGGTCGAAGGGCTCGGTTGAGCAGTAGCTCCTCACGGCGAGGGACTCGGTTGAGTCATCGCTCCTTCTCCCTCAGACTCGAGATGAGGGACTCGGTTGAGTCGGAAGGCTCGGTTGAGCAGCGGGCGAGGGACGAATTCCTCTGGCGTCGAAGCGTAGTTTGAAGGGCTCGGTTGAGCAGTAGCTCCTCACGGCAAGGGACTCGGTTGAGTCGTTGCTCCTTCTTCTTCAGACACGAGAGGGCGGACTCGTCGTCCCCACTGGCTCCACTGATGGTGGTCGGTTGTTGTCGGAAGAAGAGATCGGTGAAAGAATGAATGCCGCTTGTCCGTTTTTTTTTGTTTTTTTTTTACGCTTCCGGGGAGGGGAAATCTTCAAAAGACACCCAAATGGGTAGTGTCGCTTGTCCGTGCAAGCAGGCCCTAATATAAGTACTCTTGGAGGGAGTCGTCTTCTCTGGTTGGCCACCTGCAATCCCCTCCAGTAGTCGTCTGTGGCGCGCGTCTTGCACCCTCTGTCGGGATGACTTTCCTGTGAGGCGCCTTTTGTAGGTAATGGTGGCCAGCCGCCACACCCTGGATCAGTAAGCTCCTCCTCTTCTGGCTGAGCGTTGCCCAGGCAAATTGAGCACCTCTAGTTTTTCTTGTGATTCTTCCATCGTGCGCTGCCATCCTGCCTGTCATTGCCCTGCATTTACCAATTTAGCGCAAGGTTAGGTCTGCGAAGAACTGGGCAAAGTACAATGCCACCTCGCTGTGCCGCTGCTCCAGCCATGGACCAAGCGGTCGAATCAGCTGCATGTCCCCCACTTGTCTTGTCACCTCCCAAGCGCCACAGCCCTCTTTCTGGTGGCCGTAGTCCCATTGCCCCCATGATGCATGCTGTTCTTTCCACTCAGCTGCCAAAAAGGTCGATTGGAACTCGGCACACCTGGCGAGCTTGGGGATTGGGCGCAACCAGTAGCTTTGATTACTCGCTCCCTAATTTTAACACATTAGGACCTGAAATAATGATCTGAAAACACAAAAGTGTCCAAGTTGAACGTGCCCACATTTGTGTTTTGTCTTTTGAATGACTTAATCGAGTCAAAATTATATCGAGCAACTTGGCACTTTAATTACATGGATTTACTTGTTTAGATGGAACCAGCAGCAATGGAACTTTGGTGAGCAGGACTCGCTGCGAATTGTTGAAACCTTTATCTGGCATGCGAAAAATGAAAATGATCCCCCCCACTGCAGTCGTAATCTCTCACACCGCCGGAAACCAATGTTTTTCGGAGAAATACTGCTGTGAGTTGGTGAGAAACATTCAGACCTCCCATCAGACTATAAACGGCTTTGCGGACATTGGCTACCATTATTTGCTCGGAGGCGACGGTAGGATCTACGAAGGTCGGCCGTGGGACGAGGAGGGAGCTCACACGAAGGATTGGAACTGTTGCGCAGTCGGAATCTCTTTTATTGGTAATTTTATCAACGAAGTGCCAACCGAAAAACAAGCGAAAGCGGGACCCATTTTCCTGGCAAAGCTCGTCGAAGACGGGAAATTGGCTCTCAATTACAGCCTCTTCTACCACAAACAATTGAGCAACACTGAGTCCCCGGGACCTGAAGTGATCGACATCGTCAAGAGGTGGAGCCACTGGACGAAACATGTGCCTCCTGTATCACCGTGTTTGTGAACGTTGTGTTTCAAGTTTTTACTCGGCATATTCTTTCTACTTAGTATAATAAAATTTGTTATTCTCGCTCAATTCACTGCACGTAGTTGCACAATGAAACCCAACCTGTGCAGAGACCCAACATGAAATCCAAAGTTGGAGGTAAGTCTTTAGTTTTGGTCGCTGATTAAGCCTAATTCTAAACTTCATTGTAAGCGCAGTACAGTAGATACACCCATTACACCTGAAACCTGTTTCCATTCTTTTGAGCACCAATGAAATTATGTCTAACGTTACAAACTACATCACTTGCTAGAAAACTATTGAAAGCTCAGTTCGAATAAGAAAACGGAAATTCGACCCTGTTTCCTTTAATTTGAGTTACGTAAAATGATACGTATGTTTATGAAACCATAACTGCGCTCAATGAAAGTTAGGCACAAGGGATTAGGACCTGACTAATTTATTTGATGATTGCAGGTCGTACAGTTCCCCACACAATGGAAATCTGCACTTGTCGTCGCTCTTCAAAAGACTCCTCAGCCTTCATTACATATTGGGCAAAACGCTAGAGATCTCGGTGTTGCAGTCCCCCGAAAGAGGTTTTAGCCGCAACCAGGACGTCATTGTTGGAATCCACAATATTTCCTAAGTACGTCGTTGCAGTTCTCATTGAATTCAGAGGAGCGTTTGACAACCTATTGTGGCCAGCACTTCTCAATAAGACTAAAGGTCAGGGAATTCCTCGTAACTTGTACTCGTTATTTACAAGTTACCTGACAAAATAACCGCTACGACCCAATTCGGATGTGGCTCAGTCCAAAGAACGATAGAGAAAGGATGTCCACAAGGCTTGGTCCTCGAACCAGCACTTTGGAACTCCTTCTTCGAAGATCTTTTCAGGACCCTCGTGGCTGAGTCAAACGGGCGTATGGACAATGGAACTCTTGTGGTGTGTGTTACCGGGACACAATCCTCATGCACAAGGCCATTTCCTTAGGCTTGATTGGCTACTGCCCAGTTGTCTGAAGTAGCAAACTCACAGTCAATCAAAGAAAAGTACTGGTGCAAACCTAGAGAGCTGCGCTGCTGTGGATCTGCAAGGCGTCGACGACAGAAGCGCTCCTAGTGATCACAGGCCAGTTACTAGCTGGCTTGGTTGGGCCATTGAGTGCACGGTGGACGACGCGAGAGTGAAAAGGAAGCTGTGATAGAATGAACGAGACACGCATGCATTTTCTCACAAGATGAGCCAGTTTCTTATAAAACGTGGTGTTTTCAACGCTCGGCTCCACTTCTTTTCCTCTCAAAGAGTTTCCATCCTGTGCGTCTTGTTCCTCCGATGCGGAAGAAATAAGAAACCATGTGCTGTACCTCACCAATACGTTTTTACTTTCCTTGCTCTACGAAGTAGAAAGGAAAGTTATGTAATCGGCTGAAAAAACATTTTTGAGTTCTCTTCAGATCTTTACGTTTCAGACCCCCCTGAGTCCGAAAAACACTATTTGGAAAAATGGTCTGTGTGTCTGTGAACGATTTTTAGAGAAAACCACCGTACCAAATCAGCTCAAACTTGAAATCTCGCCCGCAGGTCACCATGGGACGGCAAAATAAGGGTTTGAACAAAATCCACTGAAAGTTAACTATAGTTATCATAGTGATCAAAACACCAAATATTTTATTTCTCAAAAACGGCTCTAACGATTTTGATTAAATTGTGTATATTGATATCTCTCAATAAGGGAATTATACCATAAAATTCCCATTTGTGGGAAAATGACGAGAGCAGCACAATAAATTACCAAAACGTTCGACCAAAGGCGTTGTTCGCGCAGTTTTTGCCTTATAAACTCCGCTGGAATTCTTGTAGAATGTTAAAGAAAATGGGTACTGTTGTCCAATCAAATACCTATATGGTGAGTGTTTAAAAACGCTCATGAGCTACATGGGGGTTACTCAAGAAATTCGTGAATTTCAACTACTGCCGTTTCGGTTACTACCAGTTCTAAACATTTTTACCCAATAACTCTGCAAAAGTAATTACTATCCTTCAAAAAATTTATGTTTACAGTCTCATTAATTATCTGTGTACCAATTGCTCAATATTGGTCCTGCAATGTACGAGCAGCACAATAAACTCCAGAACTGTAGGTGCTATCGCTTCCTGCTGCTGTGACGTGTTCTTTGACCAAGTTCAAAGGAACTGAGTGATAAATGAATCGATTAAATAGAATTAGCCATTTACAAAGTGGATTGACGTAGAGCTAAGGAAAGTTGTGTGTTGCAACGTTCCAGATATTTTTTAATTGTAATTGTTAACGTTCCTTTTATTTACTACAATAAGTGGATTTCGGGCGTTTGTGCGTCTTTGACCCCAGTCTGTTGGTTATAAAAGGAAGTGGTAAACATTTTGAGTGACCACAATGACCTTCAAAACGGAATACAAGGAGCAAACATGCCAATGGACGTTAGGTGAATAGCTTGTAAGTTTCAAAGAGACTCAACGGGAACACATCAAAACAGGTCGTAGTTGATAAACATCTAAACAGCAATCAAGGGATAGCGCAGGACTGAAAACTTACATCCCCTTTCTACAATGTGAGCAAACACTCGTCAGCATTTCAAAGTCAACTCCTCACAGTTCATTTTTGTACACCAGAACAGCTTTTACACAATCCAGAAACCATCCTCTGTCATCAAATGTCTCTTCATCTAGGCAACAAGGGGCAACGCCAAGGAACGTAGTCAACGAGGGACCTCAACTCCACTAAACTGAAATGAAATGAATGCCTTGAAATGTACAGGCAAAGAGAGAAGATTCTGAGGGACAGAGCTATTATCGCTGGTTATCTAGACAAAATTAAAGAGAAAGAAGACATCACTAATTACGAAAGGTATTTACCTAAATTTGCAAACAATCGCCCTCTAGCTGGGTCAGCATGATGTGAACGCTGCGGAGCACTTGCAACGAGTCTGTGCCCGTAAATAGGGACTCAGTGAGTACCAACCTTGACCTAGGCTGGGAGGCTGGCAGACGTGGTTGAAAATAAACGAATGTGTCGGCGGATAACAACAACATTGGAGATACTCATTTAAAAATCTCGTAGAAAAATATTGACAATCGCCAACAGGAAAAGTGGTTGGGAATAAACACAATCGCGAGTGGCGCACGTCTCAAGTGCTGCCCGACAACCTTCTAAGTGATCAACAAGAGTGATCAATGACCGAATATTGATTACTTGAGATAAACCTCTTCAAATTAGGGTTTCGAGCATCAATCTTTTGTAGCCCACGCGAACAAGTCTGACAAGCTTCAGTCTAGTGGTCGTTTCACACGCCTTTCGAAATCCAGATAACAACCAAATGTGTAATATGTAATACCCTGTAATTATTTCATCACACTCTCAACTCTAATAACGGCTCGTAAAGAGTTGAGGTCAAAAGTTGAATTTCTCATCCACTTGGCAACAAGTCTCACCTGGAAATCCCTCAGGGTTTGTTCCCTGATCAAAATGACCGCCCCTTAACCCTAATAAGAGGCTATCTTGCATGAGCCCAGGCACTCACTTAGCACCCACGAAACCAGACCTGTCGCTTTACGACAGATGGTGTCAAGTTGTGCCTCCCTGTTTGGCAATCCGAACGAAAGAACCCCAGGGCGAAAAGAATTAACCAAAACGCACTTTTGGCAGTTTCAACGCGAATACGCTACGTTTGGTATCGTTTTCAAGATATTTTTAAATGCTGGGTCGAACCGAATGTTTATCAGAGGTGTACAATTACTGTTGAAAATATAATTGAAGAAACTGCTAAGGATCCTGAGTTGCAAGCACTGATGCAAGATCTGAGGAAGAGTCGCAAGGACAGCCCGTACACAGTTTCCAATAATATGATTTTCCGGATGGATCGAGCGGTGATTCCAAAAGCTCTCCAAGCCTCAGTTTTGCAAGAGCTTCACGCAGCACACTCGGGCGTCACTAAAATGAAGCAGCTTGCGAGGAGAAACGTGTATTGGGAGGGGCTGGACAAAGATATTCAGCGACTGGTGAAAAGCTGTGAGCCCTGTGCGTTAGTTCGTAGCAGCCCTCGGAAAGTCGCTTTGCATCCCTGGGATCAACCCTGTGAGAACTGGGAGAGGCTGCATATTGACTTTGCGGGGCCGTTGGAGGGTTGTTATTTCCTCATGTGCGTCGACGCGAAGACCAAATGGGCGGAGGTCAGAATGCTTCGTGATGCCCCATCGTCAGCGTTTACCATCTCCCTCCTGGAAAGCGTCTTCTCTGCACATGGCTACCCTGCCGTCCTTGTATCGGACAACGCTGCGATTTTTAAAAGTCAGGAGTTCCAGAGCCATTGTAAGGAGCGGGGAATTTTCCAAAAGTTCAGTGCTCCGAATCACCCTGCGACGAATGGACTCGCTGAGCGAACAATTCAGACTCTGAAGAGGCGACTAAAGGCTGCAGCAGATGACTCGTCACCTCTATCCGTCAAGCTTCGAAACATTTTGCTATGGCATCGAGCCACGCCTTTGGCTTGTGGTCAGTCACCTGCCGAGCTTTACCTTAAGAGGAGGATTAGAACCCGGTTGGACGCTCTTCTACCAAACAACAGGGCAATGCTTCCATCCAGCTCTTGGCCATCCAGGGTCCGCTGTCTTCAAGTGGGGAGAGAGTTCAGGCGAGGGTTCACTTGGGAAATTAGGATGTTTGGAGGTTTGGCACGATTTCCAGAAGACTTGGTCGGTGTCACTACATCGTGGAGTTGGACACAGGGCGCAGCCTGAAGCACCATATCAACCAGCTGTTAGCCACATTGGTGCTTAAAAAGCACGTAGTTTTTGCACCGTCACAAACTCAGCTGAGTGGAGGAATACCAGACCTAGGCCAAACTTCGCCTCCATCTGGCACAGCGAGAGCGCTGTCCTCTCCTGCTGTGCCGTTGCGTGTTGGTGGTCCGTCGGGTGAGGGTTCTGGCCAACAGGGAACTTCAGATGGCCATTCTAGCCAACCAGCAACTCTTGAGGTTCGGAGATCTTCCAGACAGCGTCGGGGACCTATTTATCTGAGAGATTTTGTCTACAGTTTTTCTTGATGTTTTCAGTTCAAGTGGGGGAGACTGTTATGTATGAGCTGTTCCAGAGAACAGGTCGCTGTTCCTTCCCTCTCTCACTCATGTTCAGTAGTCCCCCTACTACTAGCATGTAGCCCCGATTAGTCCAGTAAATGAAGTACGTCTCTGTTACCATTGTATCCAATAAATAAGTCAAGTGCGTGCATTCAAGTCTTGTGTCCAGTCAAGTCAAGTCTTGCGCCCGCCTCGTGCCTGTGATTGACATCGTTACAGTTCTATCGAGTTCATCCAAGACACCCCAGCTTACATAATAGCGCAGTACATGCTATTCGAGGTCTTAAAACTTGCTTGGTAAATCCGCTTTGCCAGATCCCAGTTGCCTAGTTATTAGGTCTTTCCACCTAGCTACGTCACTGATGTTGATAGGGGACTGGTGTAAGGATGTATCGTGTATCAACGTGTCTTACGACCGACTCCTCAATTTCGGAATTGGCTAAAGAATTCCCGAGGCGCATTTCCAGTTTGATGTAGTTTTATTTGGCACAGCTGCACATTTGCCTTAGGGGCTCTTCGCAAATTGCTATCGAAGCCTCTCTGACGCCGAATGTCCTAATCTTAAAGGAAACATCGAGAGATAAGGGCCCGCCTGTTACTATAATTAGCTCGTCGTCTCAACTGCCCACAAAAGTCGTTCATGCTCTCTTTTCATTTCACCTAATTTGCAACTTGCAATTTTCAGTTCGTTATTTGACAACTCTCGTTCGCGTTCACCATTTCCAGTTTGATGTAGTTTTATTTGGCACAGCTGCACATTTGCCTTAGGGGCTCTTCGCAAATTGCTATAGAAGCCTCTCTGACGCCGAATGTCCTAATCTTAAAGGAAACATCGAGAGATAAGGGCCCGCCTGTTACTATAATTAGCTCGTCGTCTCAACTGCCCACAAAAGTCGTTCATGCTCTCTTTTCATTTCACCTAATTTGCAACTTGCAATTTTCAGTTCGTTATTTGACAACTCTCGTTCGCGTTCACAGGTTCTGAAACCACAAATGAAAACTGTGAAAAATGTTAGTCTAAGAATCGACGTTAGTGCGAATTCCGGAATTTCTTCCGATTACTATTAACAAATTATACAATCGTCCTTTCTTATTTATTATTAACACAGTTCCTATCTCTTCTTATTGTTCCTATTCTTCTTCTTCTTCTCTTATTATTCAAATGGGTTTTCCCAAACGATTTAGTTCGGCCCTCCCATGAAGCGTGCCCTGTAAATTATCATCATGCTGATTACTCGATACAGTAACCATCAACGACTTTCAAACACATTTCAGTTGGCAGTACTACGTACAACGCCTCACATTTTGAAGGCAGGGAACCCACCACGAACTGTTGTTATTTGCGATCGTTGTTATTTCTGTATAAAACTTGCGTTAAAGAAAGACGAAAACGACTAAAATGAGGCAGAAGTTACAGGAAATTGAAACTGAACAGGAGCCTGCTCAGGCATTGCGCGTAGTAGATAACGTCCAAGAGGGACAAAACGGTTGAAAAGCGGCCGAAGTAACAGGAGAGCCGAACTGAACAACCCCGCTCAGGAGCCCGCTCTTTAATCGCCGCTGTTCGTTGAACGTCACGACTAAAGGGGCGAGATTTTTTTTCTCCAAAAAACGGCTCGAACGATTTTGATTAAACTTTCAAATTATCTTCTACTAATCAATACCTAACTTTTCTTCTCTATACATATCTCCATGAAAAAACGGTGAACGGAGCTATAGGCCCATGAAGCAAAAATAGGTTTTTTACGCTTTTTGGCAAAACGGCTTCAACGATTATGACCAAACTTTCAAGATGTTTTCGAATAGTTAATACCTACGTATTGTTCTGAATAAATGTTCCTCTGACAGTCCATTGAACAGAGATAAAAATGAAAATGTGTCGAAAATAACGTTTTTTCGAACATTTCCGTAAATTCCAGGGTAACTTCTTCACCAGATGTGATGAATCCTAATGGAGTGTCTTTTAGTCTCTCATACCCACATTTCGTTCCCCGTTTCTATTTCTGTATATATATGTTGAACGGAGCCAAGTTAACTCAGAAACGGAGATTTGTCGAATATTAATTTATCGGTATTCCATTTTTTTCAAAAACGGCTCTAACGATTTCAATCAAACTTACGGAGTACACTCAACTAACTAGTCCTTAAATTTTGTTCTCTTCATGTAGAAATGCGTTGAACGAAGATATAGCGCCCGCATATTTAGCTGGTGTTCGAACTAAAGGGATTGTGGAAAGTTGTGTGTTGCTACGCACCGCTCGTTTTTGTAGCGACCGTTCTTGAAACGTATGAAACGCGTAGCTGTACATACCTTCAATTTGAAGGTTTGGGCGAGTCCAAGGACTCACATTCCCGCAATAAATATCGAATAAACCGTTTTTAACTGCTACAAGAAGTCGTGATGGACTCTTCTCTACAGGAACAATGGGCTGTAGATATAATCAACTTGCAACCATATTGGTTGCTCCTGTTTTACCCATCAGTCCTGTAATAAACTTGACGTTCTAAACTAGTGATTCCCAAAGTGGTCTATATCGACCCCTAGGGGTCTATGACAACCTGCAAGGGGTCTACGTCAGCGAAAAAAAATTTGGGGGTCCATGAAATGAAAATTGGGGTCCCTGATAGTGGATCTCAACACATACACTGATAGTACCTATTTACTTACATCATACTGTAAGGGGGCAGCGTCAGATTTTTTGCACTTTTTGAGACTATTTTAGAATTTCTGGATACTAAAGATAAAATTTTAAAAGAAAATTTAATGAAGAGGAAAACAGACATCGCCTATTTAACAGATTTGTTTACAAAATTTAATATGGTTAATTTGCAATTACAAGGCGACAGTTTAAATCTGATTAAAACAAAGTCCATCTTATCAGCGTTTCTTGCCAGAGTTAAACTAATGAAGCAAAATATTGGACGGGGCGAATTTTCTCAGTTCCCCAATTCGTCACAGACAAACTCTCAGGAAGACGACGTTTCAACTTACGTTCATCATTTAAATACTTTCTATTCAGATTTTGAATCTAGGTTTGAGGATATTTTGACTATGGTAATACCACCGTGGATAATTAATCCATATGGTGACATAGAAGAAACGAATGCCATAATACAAGAGGAACTGACTGAACTAAGTACAAACGAAGAACTTAAGGTTCAGTTTAAAAACGGATATCATCAATTCTGGCTGCAAAACAACATACCCGTTACTTATCCCGTATTATGGAATATAGCGAGTAAATTTTTAATTTCCTTTCCATCGTCATACCTAGTGGAAAGGAGGTTCAGCGCTGTTACCAATCCCCTAACGAAAAAAAGAAACTGACTGGAATCATTAGCCAAGGAGATTTAAGATTAACCCTTACAAAATTGACGCCAAATGTTGATAATTTATTATTAAAGCATCAGGTTCATCCTTCTCACTAAAAATATTGACTTATTGCTTATGTTATTATATGTTACGTATGCTTTACATAACAGATACAAAATTTTATTTTGAGTAGTTTTAATTTGAATTCAATTAATAAATTATAAATTAACATGTGTTTTTACTTTAAGTTTTTAACACTAAACTTCCCCACAATTAGAAATTTACAGGAAATCAATATCGGGTAAGTAGGGGGTCTACCCAACGCGGAAAAACATGGCAAGGGGTCTACGACACAAAAAAGTTTGGGGAACTCTGTTCTAAATGAACGTTTGTTTCCCAAACCCTACACGAACGACATAAATTCCTTCGCGCCTTAAAACTAACGAAAAATGTAGAACAATTTGCAATGAATTCAAATGACTCGATGAGTTTCGTGAAAGATCTATTTGTTTTTGAAAGAAAAACGTTTTATATTAAATGCGCCAAATACCTGGGAGTGTTAAGGCTTTTGCCGATAGGAAACGTTTCCACTATGACTAAGGCAAGCCTCCAAGGAACGACTAGACAGTTCAAGCTAGAAGAGTCGGCAGTACTTGCTACTGACATTATGACAGAGTGGAAGAACTTTCAGAAGCCATTCAGCGTTACAGTCCACTCACAGGCCACACTGTTCTTGACTATCACACCAGAATCTCACTACATCAGTCTCTCAATTCAACCCAAGACTTCTCCAGACAACTAAACCTACAGGTCGTCAACAAAGAGGAAAAAAAGCTTTAGCGATTTATTTTAACACAAATTTCCTCTGCCCAAGTGCATTCGGTGATTTGTGTCACTCACGACTAATTGTCGTTCTTTTTGTATGAACTCAGTGCAAAGTAGCTTAACTGTGAGAATTATAGTGAGTGAAACGGCAGTGGTTTGAATTTTAGAAGATTGTTTTCTCAAGTGGCGATCTTCAGACTTGATAGCCTAAAGGTCTGAAGAAAACTCAACTTTCTTTTCCAGCGAATGACATCACTGTCCTTCCTACTACGTAGAGCTAAGTAATGCAATACACACTCAAAGTGGTTTATTTTTGTAGGGAAAATAGATATTGTTAAAAAAAAATTAACTGTTGCAATGAACTTATTTGATATTAAAGCAATTGGGTTAGGTTCGCCAGTAGGCAAATTACTAAAGTTAACGTACCTGTTAGGTGAGTCCGTCTCCTCTGGCTGGTGAGTTACTTGATTGAATACTAATTGTGTAGTCATAGTGGCCTTGGAACGCCTTTTAAATATTGTGAAGGCACTGCCTTCATATACTATAAATAGAGGCTGAAAACAATATGTCCTCCTCATTTCGTGTCCGCGTGGAGACTGCATTAATAAACGAGTAAGTCGTCAATCTTTTATTTGACTGAACAACATGGTGTCAGGTTTGTAACGTTTTGAAGTAGATTAGTCGTTACCATGAAACCTAAAGTACGGTAAATGGCCCAACGAGAGAGAACAAAGAACGTGAATCAAGATTCTGCTGTTGGTGATTCACCGATCGCCGCTGAAAACCAGTCGTCGTCAGCAGATAGGAAAGAGATGCTCCAACATGTCGCTTAATAATCGTCCCAATATACAGCCGCTCGAACTTGATGGCTGTTCCTCCGCAAACTTATCCATGAAGTGGAGAAACTGGATAAAGCAATTTCGATTATACCTCGTTGCAGCCGGTTTAGAGAATGAGTCAGACAAACGGAAAGTTGCTTTGCTTCAATCATTGATAGGGGGACATGGCATGACCGTATTTGAGTCATTCAATGTGAATGACGAACTTGTTCCATACAATGAGTTAGAAAAGAAGTTCAATGAACACTTCAACCATAAAAAAACGTGACCGTAGAAAGCCACAACCCTTTTACTCGCCAGCAAAGGCCAGGCGAAACAATAGATGACTTTGTCACGTCGTTAAAAAAATCACGACGTCTGGCCGTTAAGTCAGTACTGGAGTCAGTCAGCTGGTCGTGGTCTTTATATACGAAGAGAAAGGTAAATGGGATGGTGGAGCGTGATGAAGGGGGAAGGTCATACACCTCTGGGGAAACCCACTAGAGGTGAAGAGAAAAGAGCGTCTTAAATAGTTGTCGGTTCTAAGTCTTTTTTGTATACGGTGATCTGTAAATCCGTCAGTTGGTTGTTTTCATTTGTGTAGTGTTTTGAGTATCTCACCAGCCAGAGGAGACGGACTCACCTAACAGGTACGTTAACGTTAGGAACTTATTTGACCAAACATTTGTAATAGCTGTTATGATCGCCCACAAATGAGGAGGGGAGTATGTACGATGTCGACCCGTTGCTATTGAAACAAGAAGTTCTATTCGCAATTACCGTCAGAGAAATTAAACCACCACAAACTGGGAACTGAGGAGGGAATGAAAGCGACAGGACGATACCTCGATGACACAGCAGCTCTGCTCAGACTGAAGACAATGAAGTTTTGAGTGAACAGGTTTGCATTTGAGGTGCCTGGTCCACACAAATGACTCGGACAATCCTTCACTAACTCGAAGCGTTCACTTCCTTCTGGTACCAGTTGTTTCTTAAAACTTCGCGTTTTAATACTTCGCCACAGAAAATCACTTTCACTTCAAAATGTAGACACTGATTACAAATTTCAATATCACGGAGTAGTTTCCCAATTAACAAATGAGGGCTTTTGGGAGTAAGGCTTTGGTAAAGAACTAAGAAACAACTATAGAAGAAGTTTTTTTTATTGCGTTTTAAGGATGCACTGTATCACTGCGATGCCTGCACCAAGAGCTCAACAGGAAAAGCTGACAACATTCAACCCAACGCGAACCAGCCTACAGCCACTAATATCTGGTTTTCGACATTTCGCTTGAGGCCCGCACTCTTGGCACAGTCTGACGTCGATGTATAACTCACCACAGATTCTCCGGATCTAAGGGCTTCACGACTGTTCGCTCAACGACGTCGTCAAGAACTGAACAAAAAGGCCGGCCATTTTGCTTGGATTGACAGCGTGCGAAGTTGGAGGGTGAAGTTTGGTGTAGTTGAGAAACTGCCGCCTCAATTTCATCAACTGAACGGACGTCAGAGTATCGGGTAGGTCGTCGAGTTGTGCGCAGTAGTCGAGGCAGTCGGGGATGTTCGGCGAAGTTTTGGTTTTCTTGGCGCTCACAACAGCCTGTAATCGATATAATAAAAACACTGCTTAGAGGAACTATCACAATGATCAGAAAAGTATGGTTTTATGTAAGATAAACGAATACAACAAATGCTGTTGAACGCAAGCGCTGGCTTCTTCCTCCAACTTGGGCTGCAGGATGTAGAAACATTAAGAACCCAATGATTCGGCTTGTTACTTATTTTGACATTTACAAGCCTCACTTTTTGCCCACGAACGAAAATTCGTTACTCTTGAGCTTCACAAAAATCCTTACGAATGAAGATGGCTGGTTTACTTAATTTCATCTATCATAACCAATTACCTCATTTCAACAAGTTCAGTTCAGTGTCCAATAAATTTGAAAGAATTTATATGGTATGAGAGCGCTAAGCTCCTTCCAGGGTAAAATATTGACGCCCAAAATTGTCAACAATTACCAGTGACTGCCTAATGCTCGACGAACCCGCCAGCCAAATTGGTTGTGGAGTGAAGCAGGAAATACCAAGAGTCAAAAAGTTTTTAATATTTCCCTGCGACTCTCTGCATTTTGACTCAAACAATTTTTTATTTGTTTCGTGTGCTCGCAATGCGTTGCCCCTGGAATCTGCGAACGATGGTATCCATGGTTAGGCCTGTGGTCACCTACGGTGGACCAGGGCAGGAAAGAAGACTGTGCAACTGCAGCGTAGGGCCTGCTTGGCTGTGATGGGTTGCATGCATACAGTGTTGGATTAACACCGAGTTGGACGCCAGAGTCATAAAGGGGTAGAAAGGAATGAAGTGGCTAACAAACCGAGAAAAGCATATGAGCTTCTCCCGGTGGGACCTGAGAACAACCCACACACCTGATGGGGGGGAGTACAGTATCCACAGGCATGTACCTACAGTGCAGCTTGGAGATTAAGTAACCAAGGGAATGTTGAATCAAAATGAAAGGGGTGGACTGTAAGAATGGTAAAATGAAATTAATTGTAATAATAATGTGGGCGCTGTTCGGCGACAATAGAACTAGTCACTGAAGTTACGGTAATTTGGACGAACTTGGCTCCAACCCCACAAAATAGCCAAACTGGAAATTTCGGGATCGCGAAGTCGTATTGAGCATAACACGCGTTGGTAAAGCTCGGTAGCAGTGACGCTGGCGACCACAAACGGCAGACTGGTGGCTGAACCTGAAGAAGATTCGGGTTGCCTGAGGGGTAGAGGAGGCTGGCTGGCCACACGAAAATGAAATCGAGTCACGGCTAATGGCCAAGTCTTGAGCGGATTTACATTCATGTGCACTTTTATTCCATTGGCGAGTACATCTAAGGAGCGTATCTTAACTAGCACTGAACGTTAATTGCCTGAAAACTCCTCAAATCTCCGAGTAAAATGTAAAATCAGACAGGAGAAAAAAAACCGAGGAGACTACCAAACTATGTACACTGCAATACAGAATTTATTGTGTACATACAAACCGAATTAAGGAGCTCCACTTAAATAAATTATTGAAGAAAGAGAAAATAACCCTGTAAGTCCAAAAACAAATAACGACATCGAATTTTACCTCTGACCGTATCGACGTCACAAATGGGCAGGCGACGCGATACGTCAAACGACAAAATGGCCTATCACTGGTTGGACAGGAAAAACTTACACACGAGATGTAGTGTAGCAATGTTGTCAAGTTCGTTCCAAACGTGATTAAAGTATAGCAAGTACTGGGAAAAAGGTGAGAAGATTCGATCGTTGGAGAAGTGAGAAAAGTGTGAATGGTGCAGAGTGAAAGGCTTCGTCACAGTCAAAGATTAACAAACTAATTAACGATTGGGCACGAACAGGCGCACACATGCCGCAAGTTAGTGATTTGTTTCATACATAGCAAATAACTTACATCAACGATCACCTTGGTAATTTTGTCCAGTTCGTACAAGTAGTCCGACGATGAGAGCGGCGTCTGGAACAAGAGAATTAACGCGTATTATTTCTTCGGCATTGTCTCGACCCAATTTGCCAGAAATGCGTGGCATTCATTGCGGTCATTCTGACACTGATCAACGTCCAAGAGTTCCACCTACAGCTATGAAATATAGAAGAGACTGAATAAAGCTTAGCTGAGAGCTATTGCACATGCCTCACCACACACGAAGGTATGAACCTGGGGAATCTGGAGTTCTTAATCTGGTTTCCCACCTGCTCTAACTACTTGGGTGGGAAGTTTCAAAGGGACAGTTTTTTATTGACTACTACGTGATGTACTTACAGATTGTGTAGACTGATTAGGAGGAGGTGGCTTGCGAAGAAAGAGGGCGTCAAGCACCGCTTCAGTATTGAGGCAGTCTGTGTCCTGAAGAGGAATCAATGGAGAATCCCACCTGCAAACGACAATATAGTTTTAATAAAGGGAATCAACGCGCCTGCAGGGAAACACCAGACTTTTCAGTTCATTTGGCACTGAATTGTTCAAGGTCATGATTTCAGTCTCTCCCGCAGAGAGATATTGAGGGTGGAGTTTATAGTCATCACTTAGGTCAAGTAGAGGCCCCTCAAGTACCGAACTCAGACCTGCAGAGGTATGGGAGGTATTTGGTCGTTAGCCAGTCTCCCCGTAGAGAGCTGTTGCCCATGTGTTACCACGCGGAGGTGACCACCTGAGGAATCCCGTACCATCGGGGATCTCGAGGGTACACTCATCTTGGCGACTACTACTACAACTACTTTGAATTCTGCCCGGAGGGAAAGAATGTGTCCCCTTTTCTAAAATCTCTCATTAGAAGAATGTTCCACTGACGATTTTTGAAGTGAAACTTCTATATAGACGGTGTCTTAGGATTTTCGAGTCACGAAAAAATAGTGTTACCGGTCACGTGGTACGGCAAGACGGGTGGGGGCTCGGAAGGGATGACGAGGGCAGGCGGGCACGCTGAGTTAGATCCCGCCCCCCGAGCTCCGAAAGAAGCCGAACGAAACCGAACCCAGGCGAGCCCCCAGCCCTCGTCCCCGTCCAATGGTGAAAGCAGGTGCAGCGGAAAGAGAGAGAGGGAAGGCTATGGGTGGTGTGGCCGCACGCCGTGGAGAGCAGGGATACTCCCGGCAGCGTATGCTCAACTGCTATTTCTTATTTCCGCTCTCCACGTGTTTTGAGTCACAACGGTCAAACAAAAGTGAACTACAACGAAAAACGACAAGCCCAATCTGCAACCCAGCGACAATCAAAGACGACTGGCAAGGCGCGTTAGTGTTACATCTGCTCTGCTGTTTCCCAGATTGAAATATCTTTTCTTGTTTAATAAAATATAACATGTTTAAAATATCTGGTGCGTAGCAACACACGACTTTCCGCCACCCCTTTAAGTTCGAACACCAGCTACATATGCGGGTGCTATATCTTCGTTCAACGCATTTTTACAGGAACATTTATGGAGAACAAAATGTAGGGACTAGTTAGCTGAGAGTACTCCGAAAGTTTGATCGAAATCGTTAGAGCCGTTTTTGAGAAAATTGGAATACCGATAAATTAATATTCGACAAATCTCCTTTTCTGAGTTAACTTGGCTTATATCTCCGTTCAACATATATATACAGAAATAATTATAGAGAACGAAATGTGGGTATGGGTTACTAAAAGACACTCCATTAAGATTTATCACATCTGGTGAAGAAGTTACCCTGGAATTTACGAAAATGTTCGAAAAAACGTTATTTTTGACACATTTTAATTTTTATCTCTGTTCAATGGACCGTCACAGGAACATTTATTGAGAACAATATGGAGGTATTAACTATTTGAAAACATCCTGTGAGTTTGGTGGAAATCGCTGAAGCCGTTTTGCCAAAAAGCGTAAAAAACCTATTTTTGCTTCAGGGGCCCTTATCTCCGTTCACCGTATTTTCATGGAGATATGTATGGAGAAGAAAAGTTAGGTATTGATTAGGAAAAGATAATTTGAAAGTTTAATCAAAATCGTTAGAGCCGTTTTTGAGAAAAATGCGAAAAACCCTAGTTTTTGGTACATTTTCGTCCCCCCCCCCTTCCCATCGGCTGAAATCGTCCATAACCTTATTTTGGTGTCTACAAAAAATAACGAACAAAACAAAAAAAGAACCAGATCAATCGGATCAGCCGTTCTCCCACAAATCGAACTACAGACACACACACATACACACGGACCACGCGCCGAAATTAGGTTTTTTAGACTCAGTAGGGTCTGAAACGTAAAGATCTGAAGAAAACCCAAATTTTTTTTTTGGGCTGATTACTATACTTTCCTTCCCTTCGGGTAGCGGAAAGTAAAAATTGGGTACCTGTTGCGAGAGTCAGGAGCCTCGTAGCGAAGATGTAGAGCTTGGAACATCTCCTCGGAGTATCTTTCCTTTTCATCCTGTCGATTGTCGTTCCATTCTTTCGATTTTTGTAGGTCGGCGATGCACTCAACGAGCAGTTGAGTCGTCTTACTATTTTTAACCGCGCAATATAACTCGTACCTGTAACCTAATAACAAATTCAATGATATGTCAACTACAAAACGAGGGGAAAGAGAAAGTTGTAGGTACCTTTTATGTAGTTGCCAGCATCCAAGATGACGACATTGTTGTTTCCCAAATGACGAAGTGCTTCTGACTTCAGAACTCCCCGAATTTCTTTTTCTTTTTGAAAATCTGCAAAAAATCACAGCCCAGAAAGTTGAGAGTGAGTCTTTTACGTCACGTGTAGTGGGATCTTTTATGCTTTGCTACTTGAGTTAGTGAAGCCTGGTCAATGGCAATAAAACCCCCCTGAGGATGAAGCTTATCATGTTACCACAAGTCTAATGGGAGACGTATACACAACACCAGACCTCATCACTTATCAACCGAAACGACTTAGAGCACTTACCGGCAAACAGAACGTTTTTATTGATATTTCGACTTTTTAAAAAGTCATTTTCGGAAATGAGATGAACCTGCGCTGAGCCTTCCCGCTCGAGAAAGGATTTCAATTCATTCGCCCGCGTAGTTTTTCCTGAGCAGGGGAGACCGACCATGAGAACTAACGGCATCTTATGTCACCGCCAGCACTGAACACACCATTAATTGAACAGCATGCTTCTAATGACATAAACACAAACGACGTCGCAAATCAACAATTGGAACACCGTGGTTAGAACTCGGACTGCACGGGTGTGACACGATAGGAAATTTTCTGACCTCTACAACTTGTATCCTTAATCTTTCGGGAACTTCCAACTTGACCGCCTTATTTCTCAAACCATACGCCTCACCACCACCGGATTTTGCATCTACCTTTCCGCTCATTCTAATAATTTAATATTCCAACAGTTTTTCAAGTGTACGTTTGAAAACGTCAACATGATACTGTAATGCCTGACTCCCATTGTGGGCACTCCAGTGATCAAAGTTTAGTGGTTAAAGACAAAGATTCATATTCCGAGGATACTAGGGGTATATAATCAGTGCTTGACCGTCATGTCTGTGGTTCAAAGGAACACTTTTCAGCCAAATGTGATTATACGGTTGGTAGCCCAAAAGGTGGTCACCCTATACCTTGAGCAAATCCGGCAGAAACAAGCCTGGTTCCTGGAATCTCTTCATTCTCGTCAGGGAATAATAAGTCAGATTACCCAAAGAAGAGGAAGGCAGAATGCGCCAAGTGCCTGCACTAATAATCAATTTGATTTTATTGATATAAACGAGCCTGGCATGGAAAAGGAAATAGTTTGATTAATTTAGGGAATGCTCCACATTTTACTATTGAAGGTGTGGTTGAATCAACTAAAAGAATCATAATTACAAAACCTTTCAGTTTTAAGGATGCAGTAAGTCTCAGTCATGGAGGTTGCGATTTCGCTATTGTGCGCGAGCCCCGGCACTAGTTTAGCAGCCATCGAACCCAGACGTGTGGAGGTACAGCGGGTTGTCATTCAGCCAGTCTCCCAGTGGAGGGCTGTTGCCCAGGTCTCACCACACAGAGGTATGACCCTCGAGAATCTGTACCATCTAGGAGAAGTTTGCAATTTGTTTTCTGATCTGATCTAACTATTAACGAATCAAAAAGGCTCAGTTATTTTACTATAAACTTCTTTGCGAACAGGGTGAAACAGTTGAAAGCTCGCTTAGTTGTCAAAGCTGGAAGGTTCGGCTGCTCTTTTAACAACCATTGCTTACTGTTGTATGAACTGCAGGAACCATGTTCACACAAGTCTCCTTTCACAGCCCAGTGTCCTGAGAAGACCTTTGAAGAAGGCGCTCAAAGGTGCTGGTCCGAGTACTGAGCCCTGTGGGCACCCCTTCTCTATCATTCTACGAACTGATACTTGTCAGCATTCGATCGTAGCAGTTCTATTTGTCAGGTAATTCTGACGCCAGTGCCTCAATAGAACATTGCCGTCCTCCGCGAACTATTCTTTAGTACACCCATATTGCCTGTGAGGTTGGAGCCAAAACTTCCTTCGAGGGACAGCAGCATGGAGATCACTGTTTCGCCTAATATAGAAAGAAGGCTAAGCAGTTTCCACGATAGCTGTCGCCCGCTTTTTGAAGAACCACAACATACGCAGATTTCCTCTAAGCGGAAAACTGTCCAACCTGCAGTCATTAAATTAATTAGAAGGCAGCAGGAGATGGTACCCTCAGCCTTTCTTTACATATTTCTTTCTGGCCCAGGAGATTTATAGGCATTAAAGATCACAGGGGCTCTGCCACAGCACTTCTATCTGAACCATCACTGCGGTCTTCCCAAATATTTCTCCAACTATTCGTTGAAAATATGTGGTGCGTTGCAACACACAACTTTCCTTAGCTCTACAACGATTCACTTTGTGCATGGTTAATTCTATTTAATCAATTCATTTATCACTCAGTTAATTTGAACTTGGTTAAATAACTCTTTACGGCAGCAGGAAGCGGTAGCGCTGACAGTTCCAGATTTTATTCTTATTAATTATTATTTATTTTGCTGCTCGTACTTATTCCAGGACCATTATTGAGCAAATGGTACCCAGAAAATTAATGAGGCCGTAAACGCGAATGTTTTGAAGGAGGATAGTAATCACTTTTGCAGAGTTATTGGGTAAAAACTTTTAGAACTGGTAGTAAGCGAAACGGCAGTAGTTGAAATTCAGGAATTTCGGGAGTGAGCCCCATGTATCTCATGAGCGGTTTTTAACACTCACCCTTTAGGTATTGGATTGGACTACAATACCTTGTTTTTTTAACATTCTACTAACATTCCAGCGGGGTTTATAAGGAAAAAACTGCTCTAAAAACGCTTTTCGTAACGATAAGGCAACTATACCATAAAAACGAATTTTATGGTATAGTTGCCTTATTGAGAGCTATCAATATAAAAAATTTATTCAAAATCGTTGGAGCCGTTTTTGAGAAAAAAAATATTTGGTGTTTTGATCACTATGATAACTATTGTTAAATGTCGGTGGATTTTGCTCATACCCTTATTTTTACGTCCCATGGTAGCTTGCAGGCGAGATATCAAGTTTGAGTGGATTGGGTACGGTCGTTTTCTCTAAAAACAGCGCTAAAATCGATTTCGTCCAAAATTTTGATAATTTATTGTGCTGCTCTCGTCATTTTCCCCCAGATGGGAATTTTATGGTATAGTTGCCTTATTGAGAGCTATCAATATAAAAAATTTATTCAAAATCGTTAGAGCCGTTTTTGAGAAAAAAAATATTTGGTGTTTTGATCACTATGATAACTATTGTTAAATTTCGATGGATTTTGTGCATACCCTTATTTTGGCATCCCATGGTAACCTGTGGGCGAGATAGGAAGTTTGAGCTGATTTGGTACGGTGGTTTTCTCTAAAAATCGTTCACAGACACACATACACACAGACCATTTTCCCAAATAGTGTTTTTCGGACGTAAAGATCTGAAGAAAACTCAAACTTTTTTTTTCAGCCGATTACATAACTTTGTAGAGCTAAGGAAAGTAAAAAGGTTTAAGCCAAACACACTCCAGAATATGTGATTCATCAAACAACAAAAATGTTCTTGATTTTTGTGGAAAATTACTAAACGCATTTCAACTCATCCCGTGCTCTAAGCCAACTGAAAGCTACGTTTCTATCACTATAAAGATACAGAATCTGTAAATGTTACGAAACGCGCCAATAGATGATGCTCATAAGAGACTAGGACCCTAAATGACTAACTGGAGTTAAGTGTTTTAGTAAGTTTTATCTTCGTTCAACCTCAACCTCCTAACACCACGCTATTTGAGTAGTTTTCGAATGGTAGACCAAATGGCCCATTAAATTTGTCTATCTTAAGATGTAAAGGAAAAGAACGTGGCCGAGACCTATTTTTTTATTTTTCAGTAAATAACGAACTTTATTGAGGAAGGCGCTATCAAGCGAGATAACCAGTAATATAACGCGCATAAAACATTGTGGCACTTCCCACTCACTTGAGGAATAATACAAACCTTATACGATTTTCTCAAAAACGGCTAGAACGATTTCGGTCAAACTTACAAGTCTTAACTATTACCAACATTTTGTTCAACATAAATGTTTGTGTAGTAACTCGTATAAGGAAGATCAATAAAACAATTTTTACTTTCCGCTACCCGAAGGGAAGGAAAGTATAGTAATCGGCCCAAAAAAAAAATTTGGGTTTTCTTCAGATCTTTACGTTTCAGACCCTACTGAGTCTAAAAAACCTAATTTCGGCGCGTGGTCCGTGGTGTGTCAGTAGTTCGATTTGTGGGAGAACGGCTGATCCGATTGAGCTGGTTCTTTTTTCGTTTTGTTCGTTATTTTTTGTAGACACCAAAATAAGGTTATGGACGATTTCGGGAGATGGGAAGGGGGGTGGGGGGACGAAAATGTACCAAAAACTGGGGTTTTTCGCATTTTTCTCGAAAACGGCTCTAACGATTGTGATTAAACGTTCAAATTATCTTCTACTAATCAATACCTAACTTTTCTTCTCTATACATATCTCCATGAAAATACGGTGAACGGAGATATGGGCCCCTGAAGCAAAAATAGGTTTTTTACGCTTTTTGGCAAAACGGCTTCAGCGATTTCCACCAAACTCACAGGATGTTTTCAAATAGTTAATACCTACATACTCTTTTCAATAAATGTTCCTGTGACGGTCCATTGAACAGAGATAAAAATTAAAATGTGTCAAAAATAACGTTTTTTCGAACATTTCCGTAAATTCCAGAATAACTTCTTCCCCAGATGTGATAAATCTTAATGGAGTGTCTTTTAGTCACCCATACCTAACATTTCGTTCTCTATAATTATTTCTGTATATACATGTTGAACGGAGATATAAGCCAAGTTAACTCAGAAAAGGAGATTTGTCGAATATCAAAAGTTAACGTACCTGTTAGGTGAGTCCGTCTCCTCTGGCTTGTGAGTTACTGTGGGCAAGCGCTTTCGATGTAAAGACATCATCGTCTGGCCGTTTAGTCAGTACTGGAGTCAGTCAGTTGGTCGTGGTCTTTATATACAAAGAGAAAGGTGAAAGGAGTGATGGAGCGTTGGGGAAGGGGCGGGGAGAGGTCTTGTTAGTAGTACCTTAGCCGGACTGGCTGTGTTAGGTATTAAAGAAATTGGGTTGTGTCCGCCAGTAGGCAAATACTAATCAATTTATCGGTATTCCAATTTTGTCAAAAACGGCTATAACGATTTCGATCAAACTTTCGGAGTACTCTCAGCTAACTAGTACGTACATGTTGTCCTCCATAAATGTTTCTGTAAAAATGCGTTGAACGAAGATATACCGCCCGCCTGTGTAGCCGGTGTTCGAAATTACGGGGGTGGCGGAAAGTTGTGTGTTGCTACGCACCAGATATTCTTTTTTTATAACTGTGACTGTCCTTTATTTGTGACGAACGCTGTAAACTGAAGTCATATTGGGCCATGCCTAGCTTCCTAAGGAATACAAGTGCTTCCTGCAAGACTTCTTTGATGACTGTTTCTGAAGAAGTTGTCCCCAAGACCGAAAATCGCCATCTTCGAAGTCTCAAGTACTGGCCCAGGGCATCATAGGAAGTCTCCTCATCTGTATCACAACATCCGCACTGAGGGGTGTCGATTTTACCCGTGACATACATGTGTTTGTTCATTTTGCAGTGTCCCATGGTGATTCCTAATTGAGTCCTTCCTCTCCATCATTTGAAGGCTACATCGTGTGTTCCTGAGATAGAGCGTTTAGAGTCCCTTACTCCCTTAGCCCCCTAGACAGTCTGATGCATTCTCCTGGCATATTCTATGACAGTCCTCTTGTCTAGTAAGAGAGATGCCCCACGACTGAGACCAGTCAAGGGACTGCTAGCGTCACTTGTCATTGGAGTTTGTACTGTTGCGTGATCAGGCATGGTGATGGGGGACAGAGACGCTAGACAGTGGCCCTCAGATCCCGTTGTTTAAAAACGAAATTTGGGATGGGAGTACTACCCTCCAACAACTCCACGACCACCAGGATGTCCGCAGAGCAATCGCATTTTCCTTGCCCTGCAGGGACCACCACCTGTTGTGGCCCCAACCCATAAAGCACTGGCGCAAGGCTGTGGGCTTTGCATTCCCCGTGGTACCATGCTTGGGTCAAACAACCCTCAATGGTCGCTGGCCCGCCTCAGCTTTTGAAGGCACTTACGGCTTTTCCTCCTATCAGGGCAAGGCAGTTTGGACTTTCTGCCCTCCATGAGGTTCGGAAGGACCCAACCTAAGAAACAACACAACTCAGGGGCTTATCTACCGCATCAACAGACTGCAAAACTGAGTGAATCATAGTTTCGGGTGGCTGTCACTGTCTCAACCAAGAGTTACTGCAGAAAAGATGAATGAATGTTCCACCATCAAACCAATGGAATTGTCTCCATAAATCGGCTCACTGCGCATTTTCATTGAGCGATTCGTTCGGCTGAGTTTTATTGGGCCATTATGCGTGATAATAGAAACGTCGTGCAGTAGTGACCTAAGAGCTTCCTCTATTCTTACTTAACCTGGAGCGGCGGAATAATATTTCGTCACTAGACAGAAGCTTTAAAGCAACGCGAGGTAAGAGGAGAGCTCCATTGTGAATCGAAATGCTCGTAACGAACAGATTGGTTTTGCTCCTATTAGTTGCGGGGGTTTCAGGACTATTTCAAACCCCTAGCAAAACTTTACTGCTCAACCTCATACACCAAGTGAGTCAATTGAGAAAGGATCACGCTGTAGCTATCAATTACATCAAGGGCTTGTATGTGAAGGAACTCATCAAAAATCCAAATGTCATACAAAGAAAATTTGAAGCCGGAGTGAAGTTCTATCAAAACATGAGACACTACAGAAGTAAAGTCAGTTTTTTAAATTCACATTTACGTTATACTTTTGACATATTTTCACGTGCCTCGGTGTTTTGTGCAGTTCCATTGAATATTATGCAGTTCATTGATTCAGTTTTCGTGACTAAATGATCCGCATCCAGCCTCCTGTTTTGATTATTCATTCTGAATATTACACCTACCCTTTCGGTCAGGAATATTTTTTTATAACCCCTCAAAATGTGACACTACGTTTCAAGATATAGGAATACCAAATCTGCAATTTCCGTCCGCCGCCCAGGCCATATTTTGCCTTCAACGTGGTCTAAAAAAATCGTAACTAACTTTTCAAAAACCTTAAATGATTTTCTAGATATTTCCCCCCACTGTCCACCCTATTTCCTGTCTTACGTTTTCACAGAATTTCCACACTATTTTTACGTTCTGATATGTAAAGGGTAAGGACAGCACTGTGTAAAACATTTTTACTTTCCTTGGCTCTACAATGTAGAAAGGAAAGTTATGTAATCGGCTGAAAAAAACGTTTCAGACCCTCCTGAGTCCGAAAAACACTATTTGGGAAAATGGTCTGTGTGTGTATGAACGATTTTTAGAGAAAACCACCGCACCAAATCAGCTCAAACTTCATATCTCGCTCGCGGGTTACCATGGGACGCCAAAATAAGGGTATGAACAAAATCCACCGAAATTTAACTATAGTTATCATAGTGATCAAAACACCAAATTTTTTTTCTCAAAAACGGCTCTAACGATTTTGATTAAATTTGTTATACTAATAGCTCTCAATAAGGCAATTATACCATAAAATTCCGATTCGTGGGAAAATGACGAGAGCAGCACAATAAATTATCAAAATATTCGACGAAAAGCCTTTTTAGCGCGGTGTTTTCCTTATAAACTCCTCTGGAATTTTCGTAGAATGTTAAAAAAAAATTGGTATTGTAGTCCAATCTAATACCTAAAGGGTGTTTAAAAACGCTCATGAAATACATGGGGCTCACTCCAGAAATTCCTGAATTTCAACTACTGCCGTTTCGCTTACTACCAGATCTAAAAGTGTTTACCCAATAACTCTGCAAAAGTAATTACTACCCTCTTCAAAAAATTTGTGTTTACAGTCTCATTAATTCTCTGTGTACCAATTGCTCAATAATGGTCTTGCAATGAGTACGAGCAGCACAATAAATTCCGGAACTGTTAGCGCTACCGCTTCCTGCTGCTGTGACGTGTTGTTTGACCAAGTTCAAAGGAACTGAGTGATAAATGAATCGATTAAATAGAATTAGCCATGTACAAAGTGAATCGTTGTAGAGCTAAGGAAAGTTGTGTGTTGCAACGCACCAGATATTTTACTAAAATTGGTGAACCGTCAGGAGTGCCTTCTCATATTTTGTTCTGTCTGGTGTGGATCCTTGAGAGTCATTCGGGATAAAATGAAAAACTTCTTCAAGCATCATCAGGGCTATACAATATCACAGCAAATAATTAAGTTACAATAAATTATATGGAACTACTATAAAGGTCTGCCTTTCAGTGAATGTCATTATTTTAAAGCAATCATCAGAAATTTCCCGAGGAATGTTTGTCAACAATAATTCAGTCCAACGCCTAACAATTTATTGGTACTCAATTACCTGTTGTGATATATTATAGCCCCGATGATGCTTAATAAATTAAGCAAAACGTCGGCCTAGAGAAGTTTTTCATTTTATCCTGCCTGACTCTCAAGAATCCACACCAAAGTTAACTTCCACTTCTAATCATGAACGATCCCACATCGCATATTTTGTTCTCCACAACTATTTCTGTTCTATCTGTTGAACAGAAACATAAGAAAAGGAAAATGACATTTATAGATTTGTGAGGTTCGTTCGTTCTCTCTTCGTTCCGCCTGACTTCCCCAAAGAGTGAGTTTTGTACAACAATTCGAAGGGGATCGCGAAGAATAAATGCGTGAGACTCGCTCTGTCAGGATACTTTGCAACAATGCGGATGCGTGTGTTTTCGCCTCGTCCATGAGGTGCCCGTTGTTTGCTTCTGTAAAAACACAATTATCCAACGATAGTGTCTCTTTCCCTCCATGTGACAAACCACTGTTGTGATACCCTTCAATCTTATGCGATCAATCAAGCAGTAAGTTCGCACTTCCATTTTTCAGTATTTTACGAGAAAATACCATCAATAAACGAGAGACCGAACTGCTAGCCAATTTTCGATTTGTTTATTGCTTATTTAACGTTAACTATGCAACCCAATTCACTAAACATTGATTAGTTCTCCTTTAATCACTAATGATCTTTTCCCTTGTACTCAACATCTCTCTATATCGTGAGCGGTGCCTACATGGACTATAAATTGCTGAAGGTGAAGAGAAGGTAAAATATCTGGTGCGTTGCAACACACAACTTTCCTTAGCTCTACGTCAATTCACTTTGTACGTGGCTAATTCTATTTAATCAATTCATTTATCACTCAGTTCCTTTAAACTTGGTCAAACAACGCTTTACGGCAGCAGAAAGCGGTAGCGCTTACAGTTCTGGAATTTATTGTGTTGATCGTACTCATTTCAGGACTATTATTGAGCAATTGGTACACAGATAATTAATGAGGCTGTAAATGCGGATTTTTTGAAGGAGGATAGTAATCACTTTTGCAGGGTTATTGGGTAGTAACTGTTAGAACTGGCAGTAAGCGAAACGGCAGTAGTCGAAATTCAGGAATTTCTGGAGTGAGCCCCATGTATCTCATGAGCGTTTTTAAACACTCACCCTTTAGGTATTGGATTGGACTACAATACCAATTTTCTTAAACATTCTACTAACATTCCAGCGGAGTTTATAAGAAAAAACTGCGCTAAAAACACGTTTCGTCGAATATTTTGATAATTAATTGTGCTCCTGTCGACATTTTCCCACGAATGGTAATTTTATAGTATAATTGCCTTATTGAGAGCTATCAATATAAAAAATTTAATCAAAATCGTTAGAGCCGTTTTTGAGAGAAAAAAATTTGGTGTTTTGATCACTATGATAACTATAGTTAACTTTCGGTGAATTTTGTTCATACCCTTATTTTGGCGTCCCACGGTAACCTGCGGGCGAGATATGAAGTTTGAGGTGATTTGGTTCGGTGATTTTCTCTAAAAATCGTTCACAGACCATTTTCCCAAATAGCGTTTTTCGGACTCAAGGGGTCTGAAACGTAAAGATCTGAAGAGAACTCAAAATTTTTTTTTCAGCCGATTACATAACTTTCCTTGCTACTTTGTAGAGCGAAGGAAAGTAAAAAGAGTTGAAATGTACAACAATTGAAAGGAAATTTCCTTGCACTAATTCAACTCACCCTGATCTATTCCATGTTCTATTATCAGTTGATTTCAAATAGTTTCACTATATTTCTCAACTACCTTCGTGTTTTTTCTTAAATTTTCCAATACGTTACTGAATTTCTTAGTTTTTCAATAGACACTCACTTCCCAACTCTGACGAAGCTGAAATAGATAACAGAAAGTACTTTTAAGGCGAATTTTACTTTTCGCGTATTAAAACTATTTGAGGGAGCATCAATGAATTGTTTCAAAACGGAGAACACAACTTCTAAATTATCATCCTCCTTCTAGATCTTTAAATGATCTAGAAAAGGGAACTGTCGACGAGTAGGGTCACATCAAATTATAATTAGAAAGCTTAGAAATGGACTTGAGAAACGCGTCTCATATCGTCGATCGAGAATTTATTAATTACATCAACTAATTGGTGAAAACCCTGTTTTATTTGCTCGAGAATCCAAACCATCACTTTTTAAACTTGAGGTGGCAGACTGTTGCTCTCACATTTGTATTGAAGATGAAAACCTGAACGAGAAGGAAAATAGGGTTCCACCGAATCAGATTAGCCTGAGCTCTTCAATTGCCTGGAATCATCCTTCTCTTTCATTGAAGAAGTTGTGACCGCTTGCACTAGTGGAGGATCTCCCTGAGCCATAATCACGAGATTATGAAGGTACTAGGTTGAATGTTTCGATCGCTCAGTCTCAAGTAGCGATTTTGTGAGGTTCAGTCGCAGTATTAAACAATTCAGCTATGCAAACGTTTCGGTTTATTTATAAACCACCTTCAGGCGTTAGATGATGCAGTTTGGTTTGAATATATCAAGGAAGGAGTCTATTCATATCTTTGCGGTGTTTCTTCAGGTTACTGCACAAGGGACCGATTGTGACTCAATTATACTTACGATAATATTCTCATTTCCACAGGTTACTTGAAGGCGTGGCTCTCGTGGTTAGACTGGGATAAATATAGGGTATTGTTTGACCAAATAACAATCATGGAGTCAGACTTGAGAGACATCACTGATGTACTTTACGACACCTTGGACGCATTGAGCTCTAGATCTATAAAGCGGTTGCCGGTTAAACACAAAAGCCGAGGACGAGTGTGCTGCAACCGTATATGCCCCTGTCCAAAGTTGGATAAACTGAAAGGGGTGGACCAACTAATACACAGTGCCAATAATGAACTGTAAGCACCGATGTAAAAATAAATTATTGTTAAAGCAATTTATCGATGCCTACTAATCCTACCATTTTTGTTATTTATGCCATCAGATGGCATAGTCGATACATCAAACGAGCCAAATGGCAAGGAGCTGGCGAAATTTTGTAAGAGCTCTGAGAACACCTGGGGCAGACATTACAAGTCGTCCATAGGAAAGCAAACGTAGAGCAGGTCTTAGCAATGATTCAAAATGAGTCGTAAGGGGCCTGCATTATTGAAAGTTCACTGAAAACCCTTCTTGAGAAGGCGTTCCCTGATGACCAAGTAGCTCGAGATAATGAAGCCCGGAGGGCAGCAAGGGAGCTGATCATGGACCCTCCGAACGAGCCCCACATCCCATCGTGGACAACAGGCGACCTCAGCAGGGTCCTTGCGACCTTAAAGCCCAACAAATCTCCTGGGCCAGATAGAATAGAAAGCAATATGCTAAGGAAGGCTGAGCGAACAATCTCCAGTGGCCCCCTTAATTTATTTAATGAGTGTCTGCAGGTCGGACTGTTCCCCACTCAGTGGAAGTCTGCGCGCGTTGTCACTCTTCAAAAGGGTGGCGACTGCAATCAGTCAGACCCACGATCATGGAGACTACTCAGCCTTCTTTCCATATTATGCAAAACATTAGAAATCTTGATGGTGCAGTCTCTCAAAGGAGTCTTTGGCCGCAACCTCACAGGCAGGCAATACGGGTGTACCAAAGGAAGGTCCACGCAGGATGTCATTGTCGAGATTCGGCGTGTTTCCCTGCTGGCACTGGCTAAGTACGTCGTAGCAGTTCTGATTGACATGAGAGGAGCGTTTGACAACCTTTGGTGGCCAGCGCTCCTTAATGAGCTCAAAGGTAGGGGAATCCCCCGCAACCTGTACTCTCTCGTCAGAAGTTACCTGACAGACAGAACTGCTACGATTGAATGCAGGCATGTATCCGTCCAGAGAAATATTGAGAAGGGGTGCCCACAGGGATTGGTTCTTGGACCAGCACTCTCGAATTCCTTCTTTGAAGGTCTTCTCAGGAGGCTCATGGAGACTGACTACAAGCCATACGCCTATGTGGATGACTTGACTGTGCTGATATTTGCAGTCAGTCCGCCAAATCGAAGAAACCCCCCGTCATGTTCTCCACCTAATGGCTCATGCATGTCAAGATGCAGGTGGCTGAGGAAAAAACCGAGCTGTTCGGTTTTGTTAAGGTCGGAGTTGTTTCCCGCTTGCAGAGTGCCACCACGGTGGCGCAGGTTACAGTCTGATTCCTTCCTCCTCTCCTCCGTTCCCGCCTCATCGAGCCCCCCTCCTTTTCCATTCATTCAGTTAGACCGATGCGACGTGTTACGAGCACGCTCCCTAAAATTGCTCCCCTTTTCCTCTTAATTTGTGTTCCCCTTTTCCCAACTACGGCCCCATCTGCGGTACGTGAGCTTGTCGCCGAAAAGGACACCTCACCTTCGATTACTCGATACCAGGAGACTGCCCCGTTGACGGGAAGCTGCGAGACGCCAGACACGAGGTCAGTTCCTATTCTCTTTACCTTACACAGATTGTGTTTTGTGCCTGTGCTTTGGGGTGCTCCGTACTGCGGGTTATTAGCTCCGACCATAATATACAGTCCACTCGTGCGCTCCTCTTGACGAATTTTCTCCCCGGATAGCAGCGTACGAACACGAGCTAATCCTCTTGTAAGGAAAAGTGAATAATCAACCCTCAATACGCTTTGGCGGCCACAGGCTACTTCTTGAAAAGCACGTCAAGTATTTAGGAGTGAATATAGGTGAGTGGTGGGGCTTCAACCAACACCTCCAGTCCCTTAAAGGCACTACCATTGCAAGGTTTGCCTCACTGTGTGTAATTACTAAGGCCACTTGGGTTGAGTGTTACCACGACACTATCCTCATGTATAATGCCATATATCCAGGCATGATTGGCTACTGTCCCATTGTCCCAACATCCATGAGCGTCTTAGGAGAAAGTAGGTTGAGCCGGCGCCACTTTTTTTCTCACTAAGACTCCCCATTCTTCATGTCTTGCACCTCCTGTGAGGAGGAAACAAGAAACCACATGCTGATCCAGTCTACTTCCTACAACCGTGAGTGACAGTCGTTGAAAGAACAGTTAAACCTACCTCCGTTGACTGCTACTCTCACCTAGTTTGGGAAGAGCCCAGATTAAGAACTTCTCTCACATGGTACAAATTCTTCAAGGTCAAACCATCGCCTGTAACACATGGAGAGCACCGCCGCTCCACCGGGGGTTTGAGTAAATCACTGGATTTTGTGGATGCCAGAACTGATACAAATATCTCAAGAGAGTTCAGAAAGTGTCATTTTGATAGAGAAATATATCTGAGCCAGCTGAAATAATGAAAACCGTATGTCGGGGTCCCCTTTTCAAGGGCTGTGTGGTCTTGAAAAGGGCCAACGAAATATTGTTGTTGCATTTGTAGGTCCTGTCTGTCGGTTGAGAGAGTATGAGGCGAAGAACGGGTTTCTTGGGCGTCGAAGCGTAGTTTGAAGGGCTCGGTTGAGCAGTAGCTCCTCGGGGGGACCTACTTGTCGTCCCCGCTGGCTCTGCTGATGGTGGTCGGTTGTTGTTGGAAGAAGAGATCGGTGAAAGAATGAATGAATGCTGTTTGTCCCTGCAGGCTGGCCCTTATATACGTACTCTTGGAGGGAGTCGTCCTCTCTGGTTGGCCACCTGCAATCCCCTCCAGGAGTCGTCTGTGGCTCACGGCTAGCGCCCTCTGTCGGGATGGCTTTCCTGTGAGGCGCCTTCTGTAGGTAATGGTGGCCAGCCGCCACTCCGTAGAAAAATAATAGGCTTTAATCAGCGAAAACTCCTACGTACAAAAGCAGAATGAATTAAATTTGGAAGTCGTGACAACTAAGTATTGGGCTGAACACATGTTGTAATAACTACTGGACTATTACACCAGCAGCCTGAGTTGGGACACTTGTCATTCTGGTCGACCACCAGGCCAAAGAATGGATTTACAAAGAAGTGAATCTGCTAACCACACAACAGCCGGGGGAAAAAACTGCAGTAGTAAGGGGCAGCAGCTAGTGAGTTTCAATAACACCAATATCAGTCAAACAAAAACCAAACAACCTCAAGCCTGTTAAATATTCAAATCAAAACGAAAACGCAAACTTAACACTACGATTTCAGTTATGATTCTGAGTGTGGAATGTAATTTAAATTTACCGCTCTTTTCCACAGCGCCCGCCTTTCATTATGTGTTATCAAAGTTATCACTACGCTATCTCTCCTCTCTCCGTGTTAATTGAAAGTGATTATCTTTCGTAATATAAGTGATTTATAAAATAAAACCAATAAAACCAACAGGTTATGGGCCCAGATGCTTTCTGAAGACGACGTTTATTGAAAATTCGATTCATCGATCAAGAAATTTCGAAGATCCGTCAGAACATCGTAAGTGCCGTTTTTGCCATGGCCGAGAAAGATTGTTTTTCGAATGATCTCGCCTCCGTTGAAAAATTACGAGATAAAGTAAATTTTCCTTTGTGGTTGTTTCATATAAATGTAATTTTCAAATCGCAGTCAATGTATGAAATGGTTAATGGTATTGAAAAACCTTTAGCCACTGGGACAGCGGCTGAAGTAGCTGCGTGGAATAAAAAGGATGCAATCGCTCAGCGAATTATTCTCTCCACAATCGATCGAAAAATCATGATGCATGTAATGAATTGCAAAACTCCAATGAAATGTACAAGAAGCTATGGTGTTTTTTTGAACAAGATGCTGAACTTAAAAAGATCGATACAATGCAGCAGTTTTTTATGTATAAATATGATCATAGTTTAGATATGGCTTCAAATCTCAGTAAATTGGAGAATATAAAATACGAACTACAGCTTCTAGATAAAAAGATCGCGGATGAAGACATGATAGGTAAAATACTTTCGATTTTGCCACCATCCTACAGCAGTTTTATGACAGCTTGGAATCTTAAACCCGCAAATGAAAGAATATATTCAGAGCTTGTTTCTTTCCTAATCAAAGAAGAAAACATCTCAGGCGTAAGTGGCTCTAATGCTAATGAAAATGTCGCCTTTCATGCTGGAAATAAAAGGAAACAAATCTCTAAAAATCAAAATCAGTATCCTCAATGCAATATTTGTAAAGAGGAATCATTTGGAAAAGAATTGTTTTTATAGGAATAGAAATAGTAGTACTAGTAGAAATGGCAACAAAGATAAAATTGAAGTGCATAAAAACATAACGGTAAATCGAATGTAGCATTTTTGACAACCTTAGTTGCAACAGAAAACAACTCAACAAAATGGATTGCCGATTCTGGTTCATCCTCTCATTTAACGAATGATTCGAGTTTCCTTAGCGATTTTCATGAAACTACTAAAATTATTGGCACGGCGAAAAAACAACAAACTATGAAAGCAGAAGGCATAGGAAGCGTTGAAGTCGAAAACTGTTTGCTTCAGAATGTTCTTTACGTACCAACCCTTAGTAAAAATTTACTTTCAATAAATTGCATCACTAAAAATGGAGGGACAGTATTGTTCACCAATGAAAAAGTAGAGATTCTGAAAGATGGAGAGTGTATTCTAAAGGGTTGTAAAACTGAGGATGGCCTCTTTGAAGTTGAATTGCAACGTGTTGATAATGCATTGATTTCTTCAAATCTCAATGAAGCAATGATATGGCATCGAAAACTCGGCCATCTTAGCCCAGATGGTATACGCAAATTGTTAAAAATAAGTGATGGTTTAAACTTGAATCAAACAACTTTGGAAACATTCCCCAGAATTTGTGAGATATGTGCCAAAGCAAAACAAACTCGTTTTTCGTTCAACACTAAAAGGACAAGAGCAACGAGACCACTGGAAATCGTTCACACCGATCTAATAGGTCCCATAGAGCCATGTACATGGGACAATAAGCGATATGTTATCACATTTATCGATGATTATACGAATTTCACTATTGTATATCTGCTGGAGGGCAAATACGAGGTTTTCTCTGTCATTAAGGAATACGTTGAGTTGGTGGAGTCTAAATGGTGTCTCAGACTATCGAAATTAAGATGCGATGGTGGAAAAGAATATATCAATAGAAATGTCATCGGATACTGTAAATCAAAAGGTATTGTCATAGACAAAAATATACCATACTCACCACAGTTGAATGGAAAAGCAGAACGATTCGGGCGGTCATTAATGGAAAAAACCAGAGCATTGTTGTTTGATTCTCAACTTGATAAAGAATGGTGGGGAGAAGCAGTGCTTACTTCAACTTATCTGCTAAACCGAGTCCTAGTAGTGCCACTGAGGTGACGCCAGCTGAACACTGGTATGGAAAAAGCCAGATCTCTCACGCCCCGAAATCTTTGGTGATGATGTTCACTCAAAAAATTTGGGATACTTAAAAAAGCTCGAGAGTAGGAGTTCAAGATTAATTTTTGTGGGATATGCTCCAAACGGGTATCGCTTACTGGATAAGAAAAACCGTAAAATTGTAATTTCAAGAGACGTAAAATTTGAACATAATGAAAAAATCCTCAGATCTGATGACTTATTTCCTTTAATACGAATTGAAGAAATTGAATCTGAAACAGAGGAATTAATTGAAAATCCTGACTTAAAACAAGAAATATCACGTGTAATCTCTGAAGAAACACAGTTTTTGAAGATGATATCTCAGAAGATCCCAGTCTTTCACACCAAGAAGTTGAAAGCAATGCCAACTCCTACGACTCTGAAGGATTCTCAGATGATACACAAAACTCTCAAAAAGAATGTAAAGATATTCAAGAAGCAAATCAAGAACAAGAGAAGAGGAAAAGAGTTGAAGATGATGAACCTGAAGGAGCAATGGAGATTTTCGGAAGAGGAAAAAGAATGAAAACCAAACCTACCAAGTTCCAAGATTTCGTCATGCTTACCTACATTGATGCTGTCACTGGATCTGACAGTGAAGCATGGAAAGCGGCAATCGAGGAAGAGTGGAAATCACTAAATAAAAATAAAACTTGGAGAGTGATTGACAAAACTTCCTTGAAAAATCACAAAATATTAAGCAATCGATGGGTATTTAAGATAAAAGATGACGGAACGTATAAAGCCCGTTTAGTAATACGTGGATGTGAGCAGAAGAGTGGTGAAGATTTTAATGAAACTTACAGTCCAGTTGTTGCCACCAGTCCACTCAGAATGATGTTTGCTTTAGCAGCAATCAATCGATACCATATAATGAAATTCGACGTGAAGACAGCATTTCTATACGGCGAATTAGATGAGAACATATTTATGGATCTGCCAGAAGGTTTTAAACAGACTGGAAAAGTTGTGAAACTTCAAAAAGCCCTTTATGGCTTAAAACAAGCGCCCTTAAACTGGAATAAGAAAATAACTACTGTTCTACAAACGAAAGGACTTATTCCCAGTAAAATTGAAAAATGTATTTTTATGAATAAGGAGAAGGAAATTTTTCTAGCCATTCATGTGGATGATGGGTTGGTGATCGGAGCAAACAGAAATGAAATGGTTGATCTGCTGAAAGAACTTGAAAAAGAATTTGAGATGACAACAGTTGAAAATCCGAAATCAATGTTGGGAATAGAACTGAAAATTGATTCTAACTGCATAAAACTCCATCAATCAACATACGCTAACCAAATAATTGAAAAGTATGGAATGGAAAACTGCAAGGATGTTAACACTCCGATAGTTCTTCCGAAGATTAAAGGTGAAACCTATTGTGGAGAAAAACTGGTCAAGTTCCCATTCAGAGAAGCTATTGGCAGTCTCCTCTATCTCACTAATAAAACAAGGCCGGACATAGCGTTTGGAGTAAACTACTGCAGCAGGAGGGTCGAAAATCCATCAAATGAAGATGTGTCCAACTTAAAGAGGATTGTTCGCTACGTCAAAAGCACATTACAGAATGGAATTGTCTATTATCATGAAGATGAACACATATCAGACATGCCTTACATTTTGGAAGCCTACAGTGATGCGGACTTCGCTGGAGATCTTGACTCAAGGAAGAGTACAACTGGATATATCATAATGTTTGGAGGAGGTCCAGTGAGTTGGAGATCAAGGAAGCAGTCTATAGTTGCAATGTCTACAACTGAGTCGGAATACATAGCATCAACTGAGTGCGCTCAAGAAGCCCTATACCTAAAAGGCTTAATAGAAGAGATGACCGGGAAACAAGTGAAAGTGAATATTAATATAGATAATCAAAGTAGTATCAAGTTGATTCAAAATGGAATAGTAAATAAAAGATCAAAACATATTGATGTGAGGTATCGATTCATTGAAGAGAAAGTAAAAAACAAGTTGATCTCTGTAAAATATTGTCCTACCGCTAAGAATATTGCAGATGGCCTGACTAAAGCGCTAGCCTCAAATAAATTCGAATTATTTAAAAGAGAAGTTGTAAAAAATATTGAGTAGAAACCAAGAATTGAGTATAAAATTAATTTAAAAAAAAAGAAGATATATATACGTGAACCATTAATATATTTATTTACTGTTATTATCAAGAATTATCTAGTTAAATTTATATCCTTTATTGTACTTTTATGTATTTTCATTGAACCTGTGTACCTTTGTTATATATTTGAGGTGAAATTTATGTTGCGATTGCGAGAAATGTTGTTGAATTATATTGTGATATGAATCCGATGCGAAATGAATATCGGTAATTTGAAATTAAGGAAGAGTGTGGAATGTAATTTAAATTTACCGCTCTTTTCCACAGCGCCCGCCTTTCATTATGTGTTATCAAAGTTATCACTACGCTATCTCTCCTCTCTCCGTGTTAATTGAAAGTGATTATCTTTCGTAATATAAGTGATTTATAAAATAAAACCAACACTGAGGAATAAGGTGTCGTGCTGAATAAGTAATGGCACAAATAGAGCAGACCAAAATCAGAATCGTACATAGCTTCACCTTTATTACCAACCACAAACACATTGACGTCTGAGAAGTCTATAATTAAGCCGAGAAAAGGAAGAGAAATTATTAAAAACGTACGAGCCATAAAGTGCAAATTTATTTTAATTTCTGTTCATAAACAAATTTTACGAATGTAACAAGCAAACTGGAGCCACAAAATGTGAACGAAGGTGTGTAACAACTCACTTGGGAACGGGTCCATTGATCCAATCGACAATCTCTCGCGTGTACCACACATAATCTCCTTTGGGAGAAGTACAGTTCGGCGGAAGAAGAGCTAAATATGTAGGGGCGTCAGCGCCTAAAACACAATTTGATTGAATCGAATTAGTTCATTTCAGCCAGACGAAATATGAATGTAATTATGCGCTTAGGAGGTAGAAATCTGCTCAAGTTGAGATTGAATTGTTGTGGAAGCCCTGAACAATGACAAATGGCGCATGAGATAACTTTCCTCAGCCCTACATCGTCTATTCGATTCGTCTATTTTGACAGCTCTGGCGACTAACCCGATACGTTTTTCACACATTTCGTGTGAACCTGTAAGAACTGAAGGGTCTAGAGCGAGAAACTGGTAGCGCTGAACGTTTCAGAATTTACTGCTTTGCTTTTACATGTCACTGCGTTGAGTAACCTCTTTAGTACACTCTGGCCGTTTGCTCTCTCCTTGTTTATAGTAGTTAGGGAGTAGCTACCTTTGCTGGCCCATTCAGCTCAAGTCACCGTCTGCCCTAACGAACTAATCCCTTCGCAATTCATTATGCGTTTGGTATCCTTTGAGTACAGTTTGGGCATTTCTGCAAAACACAATTCTTTCGCTTTTTTTTCCTTTTTCTTTCCTGTTCCTAGTCCTTCTTTCGATATCTGGAGCATGAAGCGGTCGTGAAGCTGGAGCCCTTTGACGACTGGGTGAGTTGTTTCAATTAATACAGTCTATTTCTTACAGCGCCCTCCTGGTTGGTTATTACATTTTAGTTCTTCGCATTAATAACCAGCATATTGGTAACTCATGAGACCGTCAAAACGAATTTTTGGAAAGGATTACTCACTGAGAAAAAATTAGATGAACCAACAATAATTTGAACTCCCCAATTTATTGGATTTCTCCTAATTATCTTACAGCCAATGAACTTTTATCGCGCAAGTAACACATTGAACTACCAGTTCGATTTTTTTCAGAAGCCTAGCTTTATAAGGGCCGACTTTATGAAGAAAAAACTGTCGTAAAATCGAGTTTCGTAGAGATTGTTGATAATTTATTGTGGCGTTCTCTCCATTTTGTTACGGATGACATTGCATACTACTGTCGGGTGGTTTAGATCCATCCTCACAAAAAGTTTGATCAAAGTCGTTAGAGCTATTTCTGGGACAAAATGTTATGATAACTATAGTTCTGGCACGATTTTTCGGATATTCGTATTTTGGCGTCCCACGTTGATCTGCGGGCTATGTATCAAATTTGAGCTGATTTTGCTTACTGCCTTTCTTTCACAATACAGAACACTTTTTCTAATAGTATTTTTTTTTAACATGATACATGAAGATCATGTTTTTCCTGCCGATTAGATAAATTTGTTTCCTACTTCGTAGGGCAGAGGAAAGTAGCTATTGCAGCACTGAACGGGTTCTAAATCACTTGACCACAGTCGCTAGAAGCCCTGAAAGTCAGATGGTATTCATTGTAGACTAGCTGGTCACAAAGGGCCTTTCAGGCAACACAACACATCATTCAAGTTCATTGTGCTTTCTGTGGCGCCTTACACCTAACTCTCTAGGGAGGACCAAGTTTGAGCAGAGGAGAAATTTGAACTGGAACCTAGAATGTTGGCACCTGGTGGTCTAGGAAAACCTTCTAAGTGAAGGTTGAATCACCTTGATGCAGCAGAGATGGAGGCATAGAGGCTCATCATTGCCCAAGTATCCTTGGAGCTAAGCAGCAGCAGCCCGTAACTCACTCAGCACATCCTCTTCCGCTTCAGCTTTGATGGACGGATTCGCAATTCACCAATTGATAGTACAGAGATGCCTATGACTGGTCAAGACCGTTTTCCTTCAGAATGCCGGCAATATTAGCTCAATCCTGGGGGCACACCCAAACCCACTTGACAGGAAACATAATAAATGAGTACTCACCTTGTGCAATAGTCAAAGGACCTTTGTGACTCGTCATGTCAGTATCAACATAACCTGGGTGCACGTGGTTGATAACAATGTCTTCCCGACTGTCCGTCAGAAATTTCTTGTGGTACACCCGAGCCAAGGCGCTGGCTCCTACTTTGGAAACAACGTATGTACTCGAAGGCCATCCTCTTTCAGCGTAGGTGCCGTCTTTAGCAGTTCTGTAAGACAATTGGTAATAAGCAGAAAAAAATGATCTGGCTCACGTCAGTACATCAAAATTGTGATGTATTAAGTTTCCTCAGCCATGCACGAGTAGAAGAAGAGTCTTCCTGATTCATGCAAATTCCCTCTACAACTGACTTATTGCCACAATAGAGTTATAATGGCACCTATCAACTAAATGCATCCACATCTCGTTGCATCGTAACACCATGGCGTAATGCACTCTATACCTCAATCTGTTCAGACGATTTCACTCTGACTGCGGAATAGAAAAGATTCTATATAGTGATATTATACACAGCATTTACTACAGTCCTGTTCACAATCATGTTAGGTAACAGATCTAGGCCCCAAAGAGTTTGTTATTGATACTCACAATGGATTCATCACTGTTGGGTGCAAGAGAAAGAGCAATGAAGACTTGAATTGATTGACGTTTTAAACGATCTACTACTAAAAAACCCTGCAAATTATTACACAATGGTTTATTATTCTCATGAACAGCTTGACCTAGTATTAGTGTTAGTGCTCCCCCATCCCATTCGATTCAGCATCGAATACTAGTAAACCATACGAAACATTACCTGACTACAATGGAACTACGGAAACAAAACGTCTGATGATTTTGCCCCGTCAGGTCGGAGAAATTGGAACGGGGGCGCTTCGAGCGAACCCGTTGTGAGTCGAAAGGGGAGTTGAGTGGCAGCGTCGTTGGGAGGCGAGCGAGCGCGGGTGGTTTTTTAATGAAACGGGCAGGGAGGGAGGGAGTACAAACAACGAAACGTTGACTTCCGCTGTAGTTCCCCCGTTGTACTGCGTTTCGTTAATTTTTTTAACCGTTTTTTGCCCATAACAATCATGGGCTTCGTCCGATCGGATTACCGAGATGGCAGGCACAACTAGATACCAAATGGGATTTTTGTACAAAAGAACGAATTTTTTAGACCGCGTTTAAGGCACAAAGTGGCCCGGACGGCGGACGGACATTGCAAAAATGTAAAGTATCAAATTTTGAGGGGGGGTTGTAAAAAATGTTTCGTGACCGAAAACATAGGGTTATTATTCAGAATGAATAATAAACCAATAGAACTACTTCACGAGACACATTGGGTAACTAGAGAAGTGAACTGGTTAGGACTTAGCGAGCTACTTATAAAGAGGGGTGAACATTCTGGAAACTTCGAGAGAGGTAAACCACCATTATCGAGCCGTAGGAACGTCTAAGAAAGATGGAGAGTGAGAGGACATTTTGGAGGAGGGGTGATCATGCTGGAAACTCTGAGGAAGTTAAGACCCATTGACAACCCCAGAAATAGTCCTTAAAGGCTAATTAGTTAGTAGTAGGTTAGTAGGAGAGGCTAATTGAATTATCACCAGGTCAGAAACATAGCAGAGGCTTAGCTCCGCGCATGTTAGGGCCAAGGGCAATAAACTAATTCAGCCAGAACAGTCAATACTCAGCTCTCACACTTATTTTCCGCTCTCCCTACACCAGTTGACATAACCAGAGACCCCTTCCGAGTTGCGTGAATTCGATGTAACTCATTTACAAGAGTTATATTTACAGTCCTCTCTCACGTTCATCAATTTATTCGTTGAACTCAACCTCATGCACCCAACAACAGGATTTTGTTTCAAAAACGTTAAAACGGGTTTTCATGAACGTAATTTTCAAAAAATGTGTGCATTAAATAAAAATATTACAAATTATTGGATTTGTTCTAAAAAATTACTTTTATAAAACGCAACTCAATTGATCAAAATATTCTGATGAGATTATCTTCAAAGTTGCTCAGAGAACACTCGTAGATAAAATGAGACGTAAAACTTCAAAACGTTTTCCTTCATTTATAAAAGAAATCCTTCCCAGGAACATATTGGTTCCTACGATGTGGTCAAAGTAGTGAAGAATATACAAATAATGGCTACTTTTTATATGGTTTGATAGATAAAACAATTAGGAGCCTCAAACTTAAGAAAGAAGGGCGGCATGTTGCGAGTGGGGAAACTGGGGGGCGTTGAAATCTGTATAAACATGTAGGAAAGTGTACATCTTATCCACCACCAACCACATCCTGCAGCAACACATACCCAGCAAGAAATTAATTAAGGTGTAAAACAAAGCATTGCACAAAAATACTGAAGCGACGAAGAAACGCACTAAAGTTGATTGTGCAAGAGCAAATACTACGACTCACTTGATGAATTCCAACATGAGCTCATCAATAGTTTCTTCGGTTAATTCCGGGTGGGAAAGTTTATTACGGATTTCCTTGCCAGGGATTTGAAGGAGGTGACCGCACAAGCTGCTCACAATCACGACGCGACCATGCGGGCGAAGGAAAGGTAAAAGCCCTTCGCAAACGTCCTTCAGACAAAAGTAATTTGTCTTCACCGTGACTTCTGCTTGGTGTCCGAAAGGCTCAGTGGCGTCATGCTGGAAAGCCGTAGAAATGAAGTTTTCCAATACCAGACAACAAGGGCGTCTAGGAACCTGACTGAGGACTTCTGACTTCCCAACAACGTGTAATGCCCCACCAAAACAAGACCACCTTTCATGTCAAGTTTCACTTAATAACACGTTCAGGCAATTTTAAAGGTAAGCAGAGATCCAGCGGAATTCATTGTTCCCTCAACATGATGCACAACTCCAGAGCAGAGTGTGGCAGGCGAACTCATTTGAAAACAATGTCGCACATAGAATAGTACTCGTGAGGGTTACCATTTATCGAATTGGCACAGTTCTTCATTAGATGGAGTGCACAATCCTGCCCCAAACTGCCACCGGCATCACAAAGGTGCATGTTATCAGTAATCCAGATGAATGGGACCAGGAGCTCCTAGACCAGAGGAGCTCAGCCTCGGAAGTGGGTGTCTATAAGATCTCGAATCTGCCTGCAGACAATTCCAGGCAGTCAAAGGTTATGCGGGGAGCGCTCTTTTTAACCTAACATAGAAAGGATTGAATCCTGTTCCCCAGGAACCCACTGAAGGCAAACCCCTGATACCACAACTAGTTTGGCTGATCTGTGCAGATGCTCGTTTTAAGCCCATTCCTCGAGTTACCATTCAGTGAATGAACTCTTACGAGTCAGTGCATCAACATTTAGCAACTCAGCATCTACATTCCAAACACCCCACAATGCAATCTTGTACTGAAACCACTCAACATGCATAACTGTAATGACCAGTTGAAGGAGAGGAAGAGTTCGTGTTCTGTGCAGCTAGTCATAAAATGGAGTGTATAATTGAATCAATTTCAATAACCTGACTGAAGCACGAGCCACGTCCTTACTCATGGCACATAAACTAAAAGAGCGTCATGAAATGGAAATTTCGGGTGAATTGCTTTGTCCAGACCACGGCGCTCACTCGTTCACTGTTCCCTGACAAGCGTATTCTACTGTTATTTCAAAGTCCAAATGAACTGTAGAACTCAAACACTGTGGTATCAAACAATCAAACCCTCTTTGTGTTTTTTATTTCGATTTTTTGACAAACCATGAATACGCACATTTCGACTGATTTAATTCATCAAATGAGAATGCAAGGCGAATGTAAAGTTCTACAATGGTGTGCTTATGTTAGTTTCATCCCTGTCAAGTATTTATGACCTGAATCCGGACAATGTATGAAATTGTGTGAGAGAAGTGGTTCGCAAGAAGGGTTTGAATGAACAACGACATTAAATTCAAATTGAACGTTGATCAAATGAACATTGTAACAACTTCAAACGTTCGACGCGTAGGGGGTCGTGGTGGTTTAGTGTTTGCCAATTGAGAATACGGAACATAGTACAGGGTGAGCCATAACAAAAGGTGCAGTTTCGAAGGGGTGCTGCATGCCTTGTAGTGGGGTTAACGACCTGGGAGGGGTCTCATTGTGCCCGGGCAGTGGTCCTGTTTTCAGTCGTTACAATGGTTTGGAGCGGAGAGCAACGAGGTTTCGTCATTCGCGTTTTTTGAAAGTGGCTGTTCGTTCATCGCTACCTAGCGGGCCTTCCAACTGCGTTACAACATCCCACGTCGTGATCCCGTCCCTCGCTGCAATGTTATCGCACGTTGGGTTCAAGCATTGGAAGAAACTGATTCCACACTAAGGCGTAGAGGTGCGGGAAGACCAAGAAACGCAAGAACACCTGAAAATTTGGCTCGAGTGAGAGCAGCAGTGGAACAGTCGCCTCGGCGCTCTGCTCGGAGGCACGCAGTAGCACTGAACATCTCTAACACCTCACTAAGGAGGATTTTGCACATGGACTTGTCATTCCATCCGTACAAGATTATGATCGTTCAGGAATTGTCACCTCCAGACTACCAAAACCGCTTGAATCGATGCCAAGAGATGATAAACCGCATCCCACCAACGTCCACTTTTTTCAGTTCGGACGAAGCCCACTTCCATCTCTCTGGAGCGGTTAATAAACAAAATTTCCGCTATTGGTGTGACCGCAACCCAAGACAAATTCACGAGAGACCTCTCCACTCCCCGAAAGTCACTGTCTGGTGTGCCATTTCAAAATTTGGGGTGATTGGGCCTTATTTTTTCGAGGAGGCGGGAAGGACTGTTACCATCAATGCTCAGCGTTATCTTTTCATGCTGGAAAGATTTTTTGAACCCGAATTGAACCAGTTAGCTGAAGAAGAGGATCTGGGGGATATTTGGTTTCAGCAAGATGGGGCTACGGCCCACACAGCGCAAATCTCAATGGTGAAACTGCGGCAGATGTTCCCCGCACACCTCGTCTCTCTCAGGGGTGACTTGGGGTGGCCGGCAAGATCGCCAGATTTGAGTGCGTGTGATTTTTTCCTGTGGGGCTACTTGAAGGAAAAGGTGTTCGAACATCGACCTCACACTCTGGAAGACCTCAAGATTCGAATCAGGGAAGAAATCGCCGCGATTCCCATCGAAATGTGCCAGAGGGCGGCTGAAAATTTCAGGAATCGCCTACATCAGTGCGTCGCTGCTGAGGGCGCCCACCTTCCTGATGTAATTTTCAGTACTTAATCTACCGAAATGGGGTGATGTATGGCGTTCAATAAAACAAACCGTAATCTTCTAAGTTGCACCGTTTTTTTTAAATCGCCCTTTGAAACTGCACCATTTGTTATGGCTCACCCTGTACTTGTCACCTTGTTTTGGGGTTATGAATAACGGCAAATATGAAGCGAAACTGTCAGCTCACACTGTCACTAACTGAATGAATTTCTGCGGGGAAGTATGCATGACTGTGATGTGATGGTGTCATCGTGAAAATTGAAAAATCTAAATTCGGCCCACCCCCCTCAATTTTCCATACGTCTAGAAACAAATGAGGACTATTTTTAATTTATGGTATCTCTTCACATGACGACATACTTATTTACTGTTATTTACTGGATTTCTCGCGACATCATCGCTCGTTTCCATTTAGTCAAACGATCTCAATTGTTATCGTGAACTGTTACAGTGAATCGTAATCATGAACCCTACAGTCCGGACAATGCAATTTTACCAAAACTTCATATCATTCAACGGTTGTTCCATGGCTGTCCGCCTCCATTGAAATACCATCATGCAGACAGCAAAGCTTTGGAAACTGTCTCCTAATGCTACACACAATAGTAGCTGCAGGCTCCCAGGGGGGAGCAATGGTAAGACAGGTGCGCAATGACGTGGTTTGTCTGTAGGAGCGCCTGAAATATCTTGTTCGCACTTACTATCCAAGCACCTTCAAAGTAGCACATTTTAAACTCGATGAGTGTTGACAGCGTTCAAAAATAGCTTCAACAGTGTTTGCACACCGTTTGAGTAATGCACTATTCATAACCATCCAATCTCATATTGTCGTACAATACTTAATAATAAAACTATGGTTTCATACAAATTTGAAACCAATACGCTTGCGCTAGGAGGTTTATATTACAACACTTTTTTTCATGCCAATTTCAACCTCTTAATGGTAAGACGACGAACCTATCGACTGATATCGAGTAGTTTAGTCAAAGCCTCCCCAGTCAGACTCTTTAAACCCTTGTAGATTTGATTTGATTTTACTTAAAGGTGAAAATATTTTCAGAACTGACTTTGAAAGCAATTGCAGCGTTGTTCACAAGGACGTCAATCCCCCCGTGCTTTTGTACCATATAGTTGACCAAATCGTCGATACTTTTTTTGTCAGTAATGTCCAACTGATGAAATGCGGGGTTAAGCCCTTCCTGAATCAAATGAAATCACAAAACAGTGAATGAGGAAATGACGGCAGAAATGAGTGTGTGAACAGGCGAAGAGCCGTTTATGGATCAGTAGACCAACAGAACAGTTTTTACGGATTTACTAGAACGTCGAAAAGTAAGGCCTCATTGATAGAGCAGGCATTAATTCGGTATAAAATGCTACTTGAGAATGCGAGGCACAACTCAAACCTCTTAAGACAACGAAAAGAAATTTCAAGCTCTGTGTCACCATGCAAAAAAAGGAACTAACTCAGTATTGCAACTATTCAAAGAGGTATAAGACGAGGGGGGGGGGGAGGCTACATGCTACTGCTGCCCATTGAATAGAAATCGTGCGTAAATGGTGCTTTCAATGGATAGTTAATTCAACAGCAGCTGACACAGAGAACTCTTCCTCTCGCTGAATGAAGACTTCATTTCACCATGCTCCATTCATGGAAGCATGAAAGGTACCTTGAACGCTCCACAGAGGTAAAGTTTCATTTCTGCACCTCAAGACTAATAGGAAGGCTCCTTCAAGAATAGACCTGGTAATATTTAAGGAACGATTGACTGACTGAGCTATCCCTGCTTTGAACCTTCCTCAAACACCTCTGATCTCAGAACCTCATATAATTCAAAGGACTTGACGATCAATGACGTTGCTACTATCAAACGAAGAAGGCTCGATGATCTAAAACAGCCTCCTGCCCAGTAGAAGCCGGAGACACAGAAAACTCAGAGATCCCCTCCCTAAATAGTGAAACAAAATGTAATTTTCAGTTTGAAAGTAGAGCCACGTAGAAATCTACAAATTTCATGGCGGCCACAACACAGCATTCACCGAACGCAAAACAAATATTCTGCTTGTTTAGCGTGGAAGTATTATGTGCTATTGAAGTAGCTGCACAATCCACCTCTTGCATTCAGGCGACTCGTTATTCAACCAATAAGACCTAAGACTCATTCACTGGATTATACACCTGAGCCAGCTGTTTCCTTAACAAAATAATAACTGTTCCTTAACATTCATATGAGAGTTATGTAGTGTCCATGTGTTTGTGTCTGCAGTGGTTCTGTCGTTCTTGTGCAACCTTCCTATGCTGTTGTTGTTGCTATGATCCTTTTGGTTTATTATTCATTCTGAATAATAACCCTATGTTTTCGGTCACGAAAAATTTTTTACAACCCCCCCTCAAAATTTGATACTTTACGTTTCAAGACATGGAGATTCCAAATTTGCAATGTCCGTCCGCCGTCCCCCGTCCGGGCCGTTTTGTGCCTTTAACGTGGTCTAAAAAATTCGTTCTTTCGCCCAAAAATCCGATTTGGTATCTAGCTGTGCCCGCCATCTCGGCAATCCGATCGGACGAAGCCCGTGGTTGTAATGGGCAAAAAACGGTTAAAAAAATTAACGAAACGCAGTACAACGCGGGAGCTACAAGCGTTTCGTCGTTTGAATTCCCTCCGCCCCGCCCGTCTCTTTAAAAAACCAACCGCTCTCGAGGCGGCTCGCTTATCTCGAGGCGGCTTGCTTCCCTCCCAACGACGCCGCCTCTCCCTTTTCACCTTTCGCTTCGAGCGCCCCCGTTCCAATTTCCCCGACGTTTTGGTTTTAATACGATTCAATTTTTTTAGATTCTTTCGTTTCATTCTCATTTTGGTTTTTTTCATAGATTTTTGGTTAAATTTTGATATTAGTATTTAGCGTGCATGTTTTCATATTAAAATTCAGTTTTTTCTAGATACTTTCGTTTTTTTTTGTTTATTTTAATATTACGATTCAGTTCTTTTCGACCTTTTTTTGGGTTTCATTTTGATATTTTTCGATGCTGAATCGAACAGGATGGATCTCGGAGCATTAATGCTAGGTCAAGCTGATTATCCGAATAATAAACCGTTGTGTAATAATTTGCAGGGTTTTTTGTATTCCGAATGTAATCATCTCTTCATGTGCGCGTGCTCTTTTATTCCTCGGCCTAATTGATGAACTAATACACGATAATTAGCGACGATGTCAAAAGAAATTGTTAAAACGCAAAGTTTTAAAGTTTTTGCAGTTGTAGCCATAGTGAACTCGATTAACTGCATTCGTTCTTTAGTGTTTTTCGCTCGTTTTGTCGAATGTGTCCTCGTGTTTTCTTCAAGCATTTATAGTATACCTTTTATTTTCATGTTGTCACGCACAAATAGCAGGAATGGATGAAGCTCAATTTAAAAAATTCATGGAAGCGTTTACTGCCTCGCAGGAAGCCAGTGTTTAGTTAAAACACTGGTTCAGCAGCTACGCATGGAGCCTGATAAGGATAACCTTTCCAAGGTGGGCCTGCTTGAAAATTTCGATCCTCGCAAGGAGAAATTTACATGCTATATTGAAAGATTCGACAATTATTGCACCATGAAAAACCTGTCTGATAATGGGAAGACAGCTCAATTATTATGTGGTTCAGTTGGGTCAACACATTATAATGCTCTCGTTACCTTTCTTGGCCCTGATAAATCAATCACATCATTAGAATATAGAATTCTTGTTTCAGAACTTGAAAAAATGTTCACGCCCAAGAGAAGCATGATTGTTTCCCAAACACTATTTCCTAAATATTCATCAGAAGGAAGGTCAGTCTATATCGGAATTTGTTGCTGCTCTACAGCAGGATTTGGCCGTTTGTGAGTTCAAGGTAGAATGTTCATGTAAGAGAGCTGTTTCAGTGAACGACATGTTTCTTAGAGCTCAGTTAATAAGAAGATTACGTGATAATTGGATACGTGAGCAATTGTTGCAGTCCACGGTTGCTAGTTTTGACAGGATTTTAGAAAAAGCTACCACTTTGGAAGCTGCCCGCATTGAGAGTGCTGAGCTGGCTAAACAATCAAACTCAGGTCCAGGTACTTATCGCAGTGACACGTTCCGCGTCACAGCTTCATCACAACGCCGCAGTTTTAGCCACAATTCTCGAAATAGTAACAATTCAAGGAGCCATTACCGCTCACCTAGCCCTGGTTTTCGTAATGATAGGCTTCCAACACCAGGAGCCAAAAGTCGTTCGCACAGCAGGAGTCGTATCGATTATAAGGCATTGGGAATCCAGGACCTGTGTAATAGGTGCGCCAAAAGTTCGCACAGAGTGGCTGAATGTTGCTTGGACTATAACACAGTTCATTGTTCCTCCTGTTACTGTAGGGGGCATGTAGCACGTGTTTGTGTAGTCGATTGATAGTCGAAACTCACGGACACAGCAGCCTCCCAATTGTGAAAGAGCTTGGGCACTCACTCAGCATCCACCAAACCCAGATCTGGAGAGGTATGTCATTGTTGTCACCTTCTTCATAAACTGGATGAAATGGTCGTAAGCTTGCAGTCAAAAGTCAAAAGCTGGATGGTTTGGCAGCTTTATAACAACTGTCCCACACTGTTGTAGGAACTACAATGGAACAGCACATGGGTTATTGTTTCCTCCGCACTGGAGGCGCAAGACGTGCAGGATGGGGAGTCATTGAGAGAAAATAAGTTGAGCTACTACGTCAACCTAAGACATTAACGAATGCTAAGGAAAAAACTCATGATTCTCATCTCACTTGCCAGTCATCTAATGCCCATTCTTCAAGTTGACTAAGACGCCACCTCAACAAAGCGACTCCTAAGTATAGGAAGGGGTCAATTGGTTCAAGAAGCAACCAAATGGCTGCCAAAACTTATTGAGGGTTGGCTCAATTTACCCTTCAAGAAGATGAGCAGGGTTTTTTCCTCAGCTACCTGCATCTTGGTATGCTTACACCAGGGTGATGGTTCAAAGCACTTGATAGAGTTTTCCTTCAATTCGGTGCACGAATAAGCACAGCCAAGTCATCCACACAAGGCTCCTGAGAAGGCGTCCCAAGAGCTGGTCCATTTTGTACCATTCTCCGGACGTAGCAGCTCTAAGTGTTGAGTAATTTCTGAAGGAGGAATGCCCCGACCTTTAAGCTCATTCAGTAACACTGTTCACAACAGATCAAACACTAAAGAAATTGGGTTATATCCGCCAGTAGGCAAATTACTAAAGTTAACGTACCTGTTAGGTGAGTCCGTCTCCTCTGGCTTGTGAGTTACTGTGGGCAAGCGCTTTCGATGTAAAGACTTCATCGTCTGGCCGTTTAGTCAGTACTGGAGTCAGTCAGTTGGTAACTCACAAGCCAGAGGAGACGGACTCACCTAACAGGTACGTTAACTTTAGATCAAACACTCTTCAGATGTCAATGAGAAAGTCTCTCAAATACCTATACCGCTAGGGGCAAGGGCACAGCATTTGGTTTCGGACTTATTTCGAGAGCTACTAAGCACAAAAAGGTATGACTCGTCCCACAGGCACCTGTGGGACCTATCAACGCTCATTCTGCAACACTAGGTCAGAACTGAGTGTGATACGAAAACCCTACAGAACTCGGTCAAAATTAACTACCAGTACAACGAGGAATGTTTCTTGATGCCGCACATAACACTTTTTTCTCTCTGTTTCTATGAAATGTCAACCCTGATGAACGAGCTAAGCGTAGCAGACAAAAGGAACAGAGCAGATGTACCATGAAACAACAAGCAGGAGGATGCAGTTGATGAAATTTCAGACAGGCTGAATGAACGCAGCACACAAATCATGGATTACAATTTCTTCCCTAGCAACACATGGCTGAGGAATGTACAAAACAAAATCAAAAGCTACCAACACCCAAAGATTACTAAAGATGGAGCCAACTTCCCTTCATAAACATCTTCCCGCCGGATACTCACTTGATGAATTCCAACATAAGCTGATCTATACATTCTTCAGTGAGACCTGGATCAGAGAACTTTTGGCGAAGATTTTCGTCTGGAATGCGCTGAAGGAACCCGGCGGAGCTGGACACGACAACTACTCGAGCATGGGGTCGAAGGAGAGGGAAAAGCCTGTTGCAGACTTCTTTCAGAGCAAAGTAGTTTGTCTTGATAGTGACTTCCGCTTGTTCGCCCATAGGCTCGGTCGCATCTTGCTGCAACACGAAGAGTGCCTTTTCTAAAAACGGCGACTACCGACATGCCAGAACATGAATAAGCCAGGAAACTAACCAACTAACTAACTTTAAAAGCGATAGCAGCGTTGTTGACGAGAACATCTATCCCACCGTGTTCTTTGTCGAGAAACTTGGCAAAAGCACTAATGCTTTGTGGATCGTTTATGTCCAACTGGTGGAATGCAGGACTGAGTCCCTCCTGAAATTATATGGTAGAATATTACGAAACAGATCAGCGCACAACAAATATCTGAGTGTCCTTTTGCTAATGGTGACCAGAGTGAGAAACAAAACAAAAGAGAAAGCTCTACATTACATACATTAAAAATAGAAAAAAAAGGGTAAGATCACACACAACTACAGTTAAACGTAGGAAGCACGCAAATATAATATATAACAAGGTAACTACCACAGTAAATCAGATTTCATGATAGATGTAGGTGTTTGTGTCTTTAGACACTCCACACCAGGTTGTGGATGAATAATAGTTAACATCTGAGTCGATGCCATTTTACAAGTGCTGTAGGAGGGCATCATGAACAATGCAAAACTTTCTGCCACTGATGGTGCATTTCTCCGCACAACCTACAGGATGTGGTAGGGCAGGTACTCCACACACCGCAGTAACAGTAGTAGAGCAGGTGCGCTGTGCACAATGCAAAACGTTCTGCCACTGATGGTGTGTTTCTCCGCGCAACCTACAGGATGTGGTAGGGCAGGTACTCCACACACCACAGTAACAGTAGTAGAGCAAGCGCTGTGTGGAAAGTCTTTGTCAAAGAAAAGGATGTTTCCCTCAATCGGTTTCTATAGGTCCTGGCTTGACTACTATTATGAAAGTGCTGTGGAAAGGCATCATGAACAATGCAGAACACACAGCTTTGATGTACACCATCAGTTCTCAAATTTGACAGCGAATCTAAGCCGACAATTACCTTGGAAAGCAAAGGAAAAGCTTTAAGAGGGCAGTATTACATAGCCACAATTATTTCCTTCGTTGACATTGTCGCCAGCTATAGTTACATCAGACAGGACCACAGATGTCTGGAGCTGCACAACTCCACTTCTAATTACACCACACGCCCCTAGTGGACTTGAAGAAAACCGATGTAGGTAAATGAGCCAAAATAACTGTGAAACATACCTTCTTAAGCTCTTCAACAGCTTTTTGCCCTCTACCTACATCTCGAGCAGTCAAATAAACAATGCCATCGAACTGTGAGCACAAATTCCTGACAATGCCAAAGCCAATGCCTTTGTTGCTCCCAGTTACCTGAAACAAATATCAACGTTGAAGCGACACATGCGGAAAAAAATGTACACACTCAATCAATTATACTGATAATTTTAGTTCGGTGATTGGCAGGCGTATGGGGTGTTTTTGTTGAGGAAAGGTCCTGTAAATCACCAGAATCCTGATGGGCTGAGGTGTAATGGGGAGTGGATATATAACTACTCGTATCTTTAATCTTATTTACTAATACGCTATCTGAGCTTATTTGCCGACAGTTCGTAGATAAGTCTGCCGTTCAAGTAGACACCAAGTTCACTGAGCACAATGCAAAACCGTGTTTTGTGCACAAAGTTGTGCAATATGCCTTTTGGTTTATTATTCATTCTGAATAATAACCCTATGTTGTCGGTCACGAAAAATTTTTTACAACCCCCCCCCCCCCATATTTGATACTTTACCTTTCAAGACATGGGGATTCCAAATCTGCAATGTCCGTCCGCCGTCCCCCGTCTGGGCCGTTTTGTGCCTTTAACGTGGTCTAACACATTCGTTCTTTCGCATGAAAATCCCATTTGGTATCTAGTTGTGCCCGCCATCTCGGCAATCCGATCGAACGAAGCCCATGGTTGTTATGGACAAAAAAAGGTTAAAAAAATTAACGAAACGCAGTATAATCGCAAATAAGCCGTGTTTCGTATCATTTTCAAGGTATTTTTACATCCTGGGTCGAATGGAATGAGTATCAGACGTGTACAACTGCGTATAGGGAAATTACAGTAATTATTAGAGTCAACTAATTGCAAGAACTCGCGCGGGAACTACAGCAGAAGTCAACGTTTCGTCGTTTGAACTCCCTCCCTCCCGTCTCATTAAAACCACCCGCCCGCCCGCTCGACTCGCAAGAAGTCCCCGTCCCAATTTCCCCAACTCTTTTTGCCCGAGGGGGTGGAGGAAGGTTAGGGCCACTTCCTCCGCACACCCCTACATCGGATCGTAAATGCCTACAGACGTTTACGGGTGCCTGGCGCCGGGAGAATATTTAGTTTCCGGAGTTCCATTGTAGTCAGGTCATGTTTCGTATGGTTTACTAGTATTTTTTGATGCTGAATCAAATGGAATGGGTCTCGGAGCAGTAATACTAGATCAAGCTGTTCATGAGATTAATAAACCATTGTGTAATAATTTTTTTCTTATTTTGTTGAAGTGTGAATTGTAACTACCTGTCTTGCATGATGACAGAGCTGGCTACTCCTGTGTTTGTACCAACGACCTATGATGAATGTCTATATTTCTAAGTCCTTCATAAACAGGTCTGCTTCCTTATTATAATAATGACGGCTCCTTAACACTCATAAGAGAGTTATGCCAATTGAAAGAGTCACTGAGGTGGTTCTGTGATGTGGGGGGGGGGGCTGGTCTGGAATTGCAGGACCCGTTTTCAGCCTTGACAAGCCACTGGTAAAGTACACCAAGATAAAACCTGGTAAAAAGGGGCACAGAATCTCTACCCACCAGAACTGATCCTCACTTAAGAGCAACAAAAAGTGACTGGCTTTAGTCGTTAGAAACACCCGTGTTCCCCACCTGCACTTTCTTTTCTGATCTACCAGTCATGTATAATTACATATATAAATGTAAACAGGTACATTTAGGATAAATAATTGCCATCGTCTCTAGTAGCTGCCTTGGCATACAATAAAGTAGCCTTGATTTTGTCCAAAATGATATCTAATTGTCTCCTAAAACGCCTTATCTTTCTACTAAACGAAATCTTGAGAGGCTAAAAGAAACGAAATTGCTCAACATGCTCAAGTTACAGTCAACAATGTTTGATGAAAGACCGGGCGTTTCCTTGACTGGATTATCAATGAATCGAACCTGAATATGCGTTCCAGTGACCAAATATAGGATTCTAGATGGTGACCAAGTGTTCTTCATGACCTTAGCGACAAAATATGAGGCAAGGCGAATATAATAAATCAAAGGTGAGAGAATAACGAATGAACTCAATACCAGCAGCAATTTGTGAACAAAATAAATTAGAACGTGGACGAAATAGTTCTGCGATAGAACTATTAGGACTAGTAATCAGATTTACGGTGTAACAAGAGCAGTACATAATTCGAATTAACCATGCTCTGCTACCACATTTTATGGTACATTGGCACAGCGTAAAGTGGTTATTGAGCAAAAACGCCGATTTTCTCGGTACAACGTGACTGCTGACTAGGACAATCTTGTAGCCAGAGAGGTCTCAAAGATCTGGGATGTTAAGACTCAAGGGGACAGGAACACGGGATCTTAATTTGGAGATAATAGGACGAAGGATGGGGTCTTGTTGTTGATGGGTCTGTAAGTTGGTGAAGAGGCGTGGGAAATTTTGGAGTAGGGACAGATGCGCACACCCAGATTGTTGCACAGCGCATTCCTTTCCTACTGTGCGCAGGTCAGGGTCCTGGGGCTGTGCAACAGACGGAGTGTCGTCATGCTCCAATCTGCTGAGATAATCAGCGACAGAGTTACGTGACCCCTTGATGTGGTGGATCTGGTAGTTGAACTCCATCAGTCGTGTAACCCATCGAGCTACACGGGCTGATGCGTTTTGAAGGGATGTGAGGGTAGCGAGGGCTTTGGAGTCAGTGTGGAGGTGGAAATGATTGTGGGCGAGGTAGATGCGGAATTTATTAACCCCATACAGGATGGCAGCGAACTCAAGTTCGTAGGTGGAGTACTTGTGTTCCGAGGGAGACAGTTTTCGGAAAGCGTAGCGCACAGCACGCATACGACCGTGGTCGTCTTGCTGCGCCAGCAGGGCACCCAAGGCAGTGTTACTGGCATCTGTGAATAGGTGGAAGGGACGGTTGAAATCAGGGAGAGCAAGGACAGGAGGGGACGTGATCATAGAACGGAGGAGTTCAAAGGCAGGCCAGGCCGGCATTCGGGACTCCAGACAAAGGGGGTGTTTTTACGGCGGAGGGCGTTTAAGGGAACTGCGATTTCGGCAAAGTCGGGAATAAAGGAGGAGAAAAAATTTACTGACCCTAGAAATTGGGCTATTTGCTTTGTATTACGGGGGGCAAGGATGGTGAGCAGGGACTGAATACGGTCGTCACTAATTTTGACGCCGTCGGGGGTGATAGTATGACCTAGAAATTCAAGGGACGTGACAGCGACTTTAGTTTTCGCAGGGTTAATGGTCAAGTTAGCTTTACGAAGGCGGGACATAACAGAACGGACATGAGCACAATGTTGGTTATAAGTTTTGGAATAGATCAATAAATCGTCTAAGTACCAGACGACAAAGTTGCCATGTAAATCGGAGAATAATGATTCCATAAGTGCCGCAAGAATTTGTCCACCTGTGGACAACCCAAAGGGAATACGCTTGTAGGCGTACGTACCAAAGGGAGTCCTGAAGGTGAGAAGACGTTGGCTATCAGGGGTGACTTGGATTTGGTTATAAGCAGAGTTGAAATCGATTATTGTAAAAAAATTTGGACCATGGAGATGGGCAAAGAGGGAGTCTACAGTAGGGAGGGGATAGTGGATATTTTCAATACGCTTATTGAGTTCACGGAAATCAACAACAAGGCAGAAGGAGCGTTCTGCGGAATCGCACGTAGGCTTTTTTGGGACTAGGAAGGAAGGGGATGTGAAAGAGGAAAATGCAGGGACTATTACATCCTCCTGAATCAATTAGGTCACCTCGTCACGCATTACCTGCTGCATGGTGGGCGCGAGGTGGTATGTTACAGAACGGTTGGGGAGTGTTTCACCTTCCCGTAGGCGTACCTCGTAACGTATCTTGTCGGTACAACCCAACTTAGTCGTGAGAACGTCTGGGAAGTCACGAAGGAGTGAGTCGAGAAGGGAAGCAGTTTGTTGACAAGCTGTAATGTGGGGAGTAGATTTTAGAGAAGGTGCACTAGGGGGTGTACAGGGTGAGGTAGGAGGGGTGAGTGGAATATGTGTATCCGGGGCATGTTGGAAAAATGCTGCCATTGTCGCAAAGTGCAGTGTCATGCCAGTATGGCGCATAAAATCGGTACCAATTATTACATCATGAGGCAAATTACGAATTAAGTAAAAGGTAAATTTCAAAGACGAATGTGCAATCTTAATAGTAAGGTCTACAAAAAATCTCACCACCAAAGAACGACCATCTCCAATAATGATATGTAACGGGTCAACCCTAAGCATGCGAGCAGCAGGCATCAAGTGGTTATTGAAAAAACCTAAATTCATCGCAGATAACGAAGCGCCCGAGTCCGGAAGCGCAATAGCCTCAAGGAAATTCTCGAGAACGTAGAAAGCAGGGGATGCAGGAACCTTCAGTTGCCAATTGCGTCGATAAACGGAAAAAATTGTGCTTTATGAAAGAAGAGGAATCACAGAAATATCTGGTGCGACTCATCACCCAACTTTACTCAGCATCTTAGTGCATTGGATTTCGTCATTCAAGTAACAAATCAAACCTGGTTATCCAGTTTATACGAGCACGGTAGAACTTAGCTACAGAATTTATTGGGTTCTCATTATTTACATCACGATCTTCATAGGAATAACATTGCATGTATGTTATTCACTCGGTTATGTGAGCCAACTAGAACTTCACTCAACGTTCTATTGCCAGAAACTAGTAATGTAGGGGGGGGGGGGGGTTTACCCCTACTCAAGTGCCCATTACGAACATAATTTATTATTGGCGACGTTTAGAACGTCCAAGTGTGGCAGTACAAGGGGAACTCCATAAGAACAGCGAATGTAACGACATTAGCTAGCATTTCCGAATTTTTAAAGTTGCTCCTAATTATCTAAGACCATAAATAAGCGTCTAACCTATTGGCATTTAAAAAAAAACCTAACTTCATATAAGGAGTTGTGAAAAACAACTGTAACATCAATTTTGCCAAACTTTATCATTTATTGTGCTGCTTTCGTCATTTTCCACCGAATGAAACTTTTACAATACCCTTGTCATTGCTACAAGTCGAAACAAAAAAATATCTGGTGCGTAGCAACACACAACTTTCCGCCACCCCCGTAAGTTCGAAGACCACCTACATACGCGGGTGCTATATCTTCATTCAACGCATTTCTACAGAAACATTTATAGAGAACAAAATGTAGGGACTAGTTAGCTGAGAGTACTCCGAAAGTTTAATCGAAATCGTTAGAGCCGTTTTTGAGAGAATTAGAATACCGATAAATTAATATTCGACAAATCTCCTTTTCTGTGTTAACTTGGCTTATATCTCCGCTCAACATGTACATACTGAAATAATTACAGAGAACGAAATGTGGGTATGGATGACTAAAAGACACTCTGTAAAATTGATCACATCTGGTGAAGCAGTTACCTCAGAATTTACGGAAATTAAAAAAAAAAAACATTACTTTCGACACATTTTGATTTTTATCTCTGTTCAATGGACTTTTGAGGAACTTTTATTGAGAGCAATATATAGTTATTAACTATTCGAAAACATCCTGAGAGTTTGGTGAAATCGTTAAGGCGTTTTGCAAAAAAGCGTAAAAACACCTATTTTCGCTCCGTACTCTGATGGAGATATGTATGCATTAGAAAAGTTTTGTATCAACTAGTAGAAGATAATTTGAAAGTTTAATCAAAATCGTTAGAGCCGTTTTCGAGAATAATGCGAAAAACCTCAGTTTTTGGTACATTTTCGCCCCCCCCCCCTCCGTTCGACCGATATTGTCCATAACCTTTTTTTGTGGCGTCTACAAAAAAGAACCTGCTCAATCGGTTCAGCCGTTCTACCGCAAATCGAACTATAGTCACACGAACCACGCCCCGAAATTAGGTTTTTCAGACTCAATAGGCCTCAAAAACGTAAAGATCTAAAGTAAACCCTTTTTTTTTACACGATTACAATACATACATTATCCTTTGGATAGCGGAAAGTAAAAAATTGGTGCAATGATCACTATAATAGCTATACTGAGATTGGTGCAAATTTTGTTCACGTCCCATGTTCATCTGCAGGCTAAACACCATATTTGGCGACCACAGATTATGTTCTCAAATTGAGGTTTTTCGGACCCAGAAGCCTTGGAAACGTGGAGATCTGGAGAGAAACTCAACTTTTGGTTCATTATTCATTCTGAATAATACACCTACGCTTTCGGCCAGATAAGCATTTTTACGATTCTCCCTCAAAATTTGACAATTAACGTTTCAATGCAGGGACATTCCGAATCTGCTGTGTTCGTGCACCATCCAGACCGTATTTTGCCTCTGGAGTGCTCTACGAAATCCGTTCTTCCGCACAAAATTCCATTTGGGATCTCGTTGTGCTTGCCTACTTGGCAATCGAATCAGACAAAACCTATGGTTGTTAAGGGCAAAACACGATTTAAAAAAAGCAGCCAAAAACGAAATTTTGACAGTTTTATAGCACTATAGTCGTCTTTGGTATCGTTTAGTAGGTATTCAAGTGTTAGAAGTGCAGAACTGCGTCTATAGATGGAAAACAGTGAAATCACAGTAAATATAGTGACGCAAATTCTACTGCTTGAAGGAACTCCCCGGTTTGTGCTCATTTCCTGTACTACCTCCCATCTCACTACAACCACCCACCAGTTGCCTGGCGCCGCTTAGAAGACGTCAATTTTGGTTGTTCCGTTGTAGTCAGGTCATGTTTTATTTCGTTTACTAGCGAGTTCTCTTCAGATCTTTTGTGTAACGCTCGCATCATACAACCCGACTCATGAAAAACCGCGTTTAAATTTCACGAAATTATGTAACTACGTAGTGGCCATGTTTGATTCTGGATTCCTACTGGCATGTACAGGTGAACGATATCTACGATATCAACCGCGCTAGAACTTAACTTAATATACATTGGTCCCAGTGTTGTATTGGCCTTGTTGCAGACTGGAAAGTGGGCTAGTTAGTTGCTATCATCTAAACAACGTTCCTAAATTATTAACGAGTACATTTGTATTCTTGATCTTCTTCTTCAAATATTATTGCATTATCAACCGGTGCCGGGTTTTCTGGTTCGCTTTGATTTCAATTCGTGGTCGAAACTTGCCAAACTACTTGTTACATCACAGCACTTACTTTCCTACAACCTAAATGACTTGCAAATCTACCCGCGGCCACTGTTCTGGGATTTTACCGACTTGGATATTGCCTTCAACTTTTGTCGGTTAGGGAAGTTTAGTGGAGAAAAAAGGTTGTTGGGGACATCTCCCGCACTCACCGGGAAGTGAACAGGTTTGAAAGAAGACGGCTCAGGACAGAAAGATAACGTTTAAATTTTTGAAACTCACCACGGCGACTCTCTTATCCATTGTTAGCAGGGAATGAATTGAAGTGATCTAGTAAAAACTTGATGTATATAAAGAATTTGTGCGAAAAGTGGGAGGAACGCTACAAGGTAGATTATAGGACGAGACGCCGCAATTATCTCGACCACACTTATCTATCGCTCAATAAAATAAACAAATAGAAGGTTTGCCACTTCACTTGCGCAACGATTGAAATCGATTACGTGTTGAGCAGTTCTGGGTTTGAATAAAAATTCATCACAGTTGCTAATATTCGATAACACACAAAACTTTGTTTTAACATTTAAAGGTGTTCTGAACAAAGAAAAAATGTTTACACCACTTGTAAAATCCTAGGTTTGTTGTAGTCGCTTTCGGAACGGCTCCGACGCGATCCAGCTCCGCTAGCCGCTCTCCACCGTTCACAACGCTCCTTTCGTCTTCCTAAAAATTAAAAAATCATAGTTATCATTCGGTCTTTACTTTGGAAAGCTGACCTCGACGAATACATTTTTGGACCTATTTAAGGAGACGACGGCCCCATGTCAGTTCGCGGGTAGTGTCATCTACGTCTGTCATACGATTAAATGCTGCTGCTACTTATGTCACGACCCTCATCTAAAAGACAGCGCACAAGACTTGATGACATTGTCAACATGTCGGGTTTTGTTAGATTCGCATATCAAGGGAAACACGGTAACAAAAGGTAGACAAAACGAACGTTAGTTTGAATAACGGAATGTCTGAGGAAGCTTCTGATTATTTTGACCATTTTTTGTTTCTGAAGAAATGTCGCTAATTAAGTGAGCTGCTCTCGTTATTTTTCCAACGAATGAAAATGTTAAGTTATCGTAGTGTGATTTGGATCATACCACACAAAACATATGATCGAAATAGATATAACCGTTTTTGAGGAAAAAATTGTTTTGAGGGTCAGCGAACAGGACGTAGGAAGGAGGGGCTGCTCCAAGTAGCTCCAAGAATTTAATCCTGCACGTTGAGAACCAACCCGTAACTACTTAGCACATTGCATTATGAGAGATTCAGGAGCAGTCTTTCCTGCATAACTTTATTCTTCGTCCCTGGGAGACACTGGCCCCGAATCAGGAAGCTCGAGGTTCGTCTGGCTGAGCACTATCCAAGCAAATCAGAAGTGTACAACTTCCATCACATATCAATGTAATTAGGGTGTATGCCTCAAGTGTGAGCTACTATACAGTGCCAGCCTGCCCACCTTCGATGCAGGAAGCATCATCGACCATTGTTGTACAGTGGGGCTTGGTGTCTTACCAATACAGCGCAGGTAAGCCCCAAATGCTCCATGTCCGATGAGAGAAATATCTAAGGTAAGAAAGGAGTCCATCTCGTCGTGGCACCGCCAAAACGTTGATTCAAGGTGTTGGAATCAGTTGCCCGGTCCACCGTCCCCCACTTGTTGTTGCCACTGCCTGGGGGTTTCAGCTCTTTTTTTCTTTCTAGTAACTGTACCTCGTTGATGGATTCGGATAAAACCTTCTACCATCAACATTGCCTTCTAAAAACCATACAGTATGAGCAAGCAATGCGCAGGGTGAACCTCCTTTGTACCACTGCCATTCACTTCTAAGGTAGGCAATGCTCAGTGATAAACTCACACAGTTGCTTATTGTAAGAGGGTGGTAGAACATTCATAAGCACTACCTCCTTCTGGCACCGTGAAGTAATGTTTGACCAAGTTCCAATAAGCTCAGTGACAAATAGATAGGTAGAGAAGTATAGAGTTGACGGTGAGCCTAGGAAAGTTGTGTGGATATTTTTCTTTTAACCGACGAATCAAAGCTGTATTCGTGGCTGGTGTTGGAGAACGAGCGTTTTTGGGGTTACAACGGAAAATGTGATATTCACATATTGATTCCATAGTTTAACGGTTAGTGGAATAATTCAATTCGAATTTTCAATAATATGCTGGAGAGTTGCCAGTGCCAGTTAGAGTTACAAGTGGAACTAGCACCAATAACAGTGGTGCTAGTAATAGTTCGGAATCCAGAACCGAAGTTATAATCCTATCTACTCGCGGCCCTTGATTTGGGAATCAACTTCGCCAACATGGGATGAATAATATTGCGCAAACCGAAATACTGAACGAGTGGAGTTCATTTGACGGCAGCGCTTTTGGCGGCAGGTGGCGGAACCATTTGAAGCGTCACGGAGAAGAGATTTGGTGAATGTGAGCGAATGAAACGGAACGAAAAGGGAGAGAAATTTGTCGTTACGTGTTGGTCGAACTTGAGGCGTTTTTCGTGCTGTTTTCCCTTTTTTCCATTTTTGTCGAGAAACGCTGCTCCGTTTCTCTCGGAAAAACGCTGCCCTTCGGAAAATTACGATTTTCCATTTCGCGATGTTCGCCGTTTTCGCGTAACTGACCGTTCTCCGCTGGTCGTCGATGTGGGGAAAATATCGAATCGTCGGTCGTCCGATTCGTGGGATCGCAGCCTAGAGAATCTATTTTCGTACTCACTCGACCCCCGGCTCCGTCATCGCGGATTCCGTCCGTCGGAAGGTGAGTCCCCCGACTCGTGTTATTTATTTTGTCGTTTGCGTTTGGATCGTGTGGAGTCGAAGGGTCTGCAACTTGTGGACGAAAGGAGGTGGTCGTCGGAGGCTGGCGGGCGCACACACTTCACTCTAGTCCCCGTCCTCGTCCTCCGCCCCCGACCCCGCCGTCCTTCCCATCCAACCAGCCAACTACCTCAACGGCCCGTGCAGCACATTTTATTGATCTCTCCTCCGCTCTGCTCCATATTCCCTGAGTAGAGCCCTCGGAACTTGGGTGCCGTCGAACTTCCCCCTCAAGTTTTTCACAACAGGTTTCGTTCGTCCTCTATTCACCTGTCAACGCGCACGTTGCACGATCTGGGGCGACACACGATTTTGAAGGACGACGGAACAGTCAGGTGATTTCAGTGTGGTACTGTTGACACCTCATGACGACGTGAGGGTGAGTTACTTGTCAATAAGTGGCGATGAGACGACAGACGTAGGTAGTCGCAGTCACTTTCTGATTAGATTCAGGGGTCGCATGACGGATATAGACGCGACTATTGTGATTATGGTTCTGAGCAACACATTACCTAGACCTACTACTTTGCGGACTACACTGACAACTGCTTCAGTTACCGAATTTATAGAGCTGTGTTGTAAAACTGCATGGTTATTGTAGCAATTCAACCTAACCCTTGTCATCGACTCTGCTCTGCTGTCAACGCGTACACAACACGATCTCTGACCCATGCGTCTTCAACGTGAAGCATTTAAGCACAGAGTAGTTACATTGTTTGTGTTAGTGTCTCATCCGATGTCACGATTAGGTAGTACATCACCTCAGTAAGTAAGTAATGAGAAGGATTTTGAGAAAGGGAAATCGTCCAGTTTGGTAAGAATTGCAGCCTCTACCGAAGATGCCCCATGATAAGGAAGCGCACTGGTGTGATTGTACTATCAAGCCAGTGGCGACAACATTCACTGAAGCAGTGTGTGCGGGCTAATGTCAGACGTTAGGGCTATTAGGAGAACTGCTAAGGGGGATGTTCTAGTTTGAGTTGAGCCACTAGACTGCAGACCCGAAAATATTTGCTGATAAGATCCAACTGTGGTCAGGACTGCTGTCATTCACGCCTCTATTGAGATTAGGTACAGGAAATCCTGGCAGCTCTGCAGAGAAACCTTCAGCAAGTGGGTTTGAGTGAAACTGATGTGTTCTTGACAAAGGTGCAATGAGGGGGGTTAAAAGCCAGGGCTGCTGCTGTCTTCTTTGAAAGGGGCGCAGTAAGAATTGAATGGGTCAGATTTAGGGTGTGCCCTTAGGTAAATGTGCTGAGATGCTTCTGATGAATACACAGCAGCAAATCATCGTTGTAGTTGATAGTGGTACGCATCGTTCAGGGCAACCTCCAGTGGAGTATAATGGCACAGGATCTTCTCCAGCAGTTTCAACAGAGGAAGGAGGCCAATTGCTCTTCATCTCTGTGAGCAGCGCCATAACCTTTGAGCTCGCTGAAGAGGACAAGAAAGAACAGTTGCTATTGCAGGGAGGTGTAAAGCCCAACCTGACGCAATGTTCTAAACAGTTCCAGATTGGTTCTCAATACACAGTAGTAAATTTATGGGGCCTTTTGTAGCATATCCTTCCTCCTACAACCCCAAAAATAGCTAACACAGTGGGGTTTCTGCAACACAACACTTAACTTCTTGCCTAGTGTGACCAGATTGAATTCAGCGTGACTAGTGTAATTTGATGATCAGTCTTTGAGCACTTGGGTATCTCACCCCTTGTCCTGGGCTTGAGCGAAACATCGCATAGGCCCACTGAAGTCTGGATTGGCGGTCTATCAACTACTGATGAGGATATGGAATTGAGCCTCTTCCTGGTTTGCCATCACGAGTTGCCAAAACCTTGCCCCTGGCGTATCTGAATGCCACTAATCAACTGCATGAGCCCTTGTCTTTGACTTGTTTATTAGCTAAATATAATACAAAAGGGCAGACTATTATTGGGTCGGACCCTCTCACTTGTTACTAACAGTCCCAAGTCACCAAATGTTGCCTTTGATTGGCGTACTTTGAGCAAAATAGGCGTGTAATAGACCACAACAGCCTGTCTAAACCACACCCATGTCACTGAGAGTTCTCCAATTTCTCCCATCAAACTCACGAGTTACCAAACCCTCGTATTCGGCTCGTTTACTGGGTAAATATAAGAGATATTGACTACCATGAAGACCAGGCTTCAATTTGTGGTGAGTTGTCAGTGGTTAGCAATGACCTGCCAATAGTTCACTCCACCCCTCACCCCCCAACTTCCTTGTCCACGATCACTTCAGCTCTCTTCATCAGTTAGAATTGATTCCAGAGACAAACCTCCAAGTGTGGCATGTGATTCTGAACTCTCGCTCTCTTGTTCCTATCACATTTGTGAATGTCACGTTAACCCATGACTCGATGTACTTCACGACACTTTTATTCGCTTGTGAGATCATTTCTTTGTCTGGCTTGCACTGAACAGTGGATGTATTCTCTGATTCTGATGAGGCAGCTTTGTAGAAGCCCTTGGGTGGGTGAGTTGATTGAATGTATGACATCAAGTTCTAGTCAATGGTCATTGAGCTGTGATGGTTGTCACCTGCACAACCATCAACACGATTAACAAAGTGTAGTCGCTGAATTAAGTTCTTCTTTTTCTTTTTCTTTTCCGCGGCCGAATGACTTGCAATTAGTCCTTTTGTTTGGTCTAGACAAGAGTAATTTCTCTGAGGATTATCTCGAGAGGGATTGGCCTAGTTCAGAAAGACATACCCCCAAGGCTTAAGCTTTTGTTTATACTTAGTGTCCACAGTACCCTCAAGGTGCTACACATAGTAGCAGTTCACTACCACCACTTTGACCTAAATGGCTGGTCTCGTTGAATCATGGTGACTGCTGAAGGTGTTAATTTGAGTGACTGTTAGCTTCGTGTGCCTCTGAGAATCGTATTTCGTCCACATTACAAAAATACGTTGATGACCTCGTAGTGTCAACATGTCGAGGCCCTTGTAGGTAGAGCAATGCGTGCACTAGTACGAACTACAACAATAAGTATCACTAGTTTTTTGGCTCTCTATAAGACGCTACCATTGTCTAGTCTCCATCGTCTGAAGCGGCTACAGTATAAACGCGTACTACTTATTGCCTTCAAATTGGGAATCCCATCTATGACACGCTTCTTCAAAGGTCCAACTGGAGCATCCTTGGAAAAAAGACAACGATATCCGATCTCTATGCTCTTCAAGCTTATTAATAGTGCTGTACATTGCCCGCTGTTGTTTGGGAACATCATCATACGATTACAACGAATTGTGACCCTGTCGCCACTTGCAGTTAGCTGAAAATCGTATTTCAGACCGTGATATTTGTATACACATAACAAAAAATAATGACTTTGTAGTCTCAATGTGTTGTGTGTGCACTTGTCTTCCGTTAACGAGCTACGAGATAGTTTACAAGTATCACTAGTTTTTACTTTCCTTGGCACTACAAAGTAGAAAGGAAAGTTATGTAATCGGCTAAAAAATAATTTTGAGTCGTCTTCAGATCTTAATGTTTCAGACCCTCTTGAGTCCGATAAACACTATTTGGGAAAATGGTCTGTGTGTAACCCTCATCGAGGGTTTAGGAACAGTCATCAAATAAGGAAACAGACCTGCATGAGTGTATGTGTATCTGTGAACGATTTTTAGAGAAAATGACCACTCTGTGTCAGCTGATATCTAGCCTGTAGGTTACGTTACCACAGGACGCCAAAAAGGGTATGAACAAAATCCACCTAAAGTTACAGTAGTGATCGAAACACCAAATATTTTTACTTTCCTTGGCTCTACAAAGTAGAAAGGAAAGTAATTTTTTCTCAAAAACGGCTCTAACGATTTTGATTAATGATTAATTACGATTTTAATTTTTTATATTGATAGCTCGTAATAAGACAATTATACCATACAATTCCCATTTGTGGGGAAATGACGAGAGCAGCACAATAAAGTATCAAAAGTTTTGACGAAAATTGGTTTTAGCGCGGATTTTCCGTATAAACTCCGCTGAAATGTTACTAGAATGTTTAAAAAAAAATTGGTGTAGTAGTCCAATCCAATACCTATAAGTTGAGCGTTTGAAAACGCTCATAAGGTATAAGGGGTTCGCTCCAGAAATTCCGGAATTTAACTATCACAGTTTCACTTACTACCAGTTTTAAAGGTTTTTACCCGATAACTCTGCAAAAGTGATTACTACCCTCTTCAAAAAAAAATCGTGTTTACAGCCTCATTAAATCTCTGCGTACCAATTGCTCAATAATGGTCTGGGGATAAGTACGAGCAGCACAATAAATTCCGGAACTGTAAGCGCTACCGCTTCCTGCTGCCGTGAAGTGTCGTTTGACCAAGTTCAAATAAACTGAGTGATAAATGAATTGATTAAGTAGAAAAAGCTACGTAGAAAGTGAATTGTAGACGGAAAGTTGTGTATTGCAACGCACCAGATATTTTTTGTGGCTCTGTATAAGGTTCTAGTACCTCAGCTAATGGAATACCTGCCCATTGCCTAATCTCTGTCGTATAATGTGCACAAGCCTTCAAATTGAGAGTTCCATGTATGAAGCGCTTCTCCATAGGTGTAACTGTAGCATCCGTGAAACACGACGAACCACTGCTGATTTCGCTTTACTTTTCAAGTTCATTAATAGTGCTATAGATTGCTCACCGATGATCAGTGATCTTTACTACGAATCGGGGCCCTGTCACCACTCCTTTTAGCGCCTATTGTGTGGGCAAACATTCCTCATGTTCTCCCAGTTCCCCTTCCCCATCTTCTGTGGCGCTGATGTTCTCTGATGCAGCCTCCTGAATACGTCCCGACCATTCTTGAACAAAATGCAAGACAACCTTGAGGTCCATCCCTGCAACCTCCTCTGGCCGCAGCTGATGAATCCCAAGCACTCTGAGGTGCACTGCAGTACATGCTTCACTGACTCCAGCTCCACCTCGTAGAACTTTTCGTACCTCTGACCTATCAATTTTGGCTAGGTGGTACCTTAGTGGACAGTAACCTGTAAACAGACGACATACTATCCGTATGAGACTGAGGATCTCTCTCGTTTGCTCCCTGGAGAGCCTGATAAACAGCCTCGACTGCCTTTGGCCAGGCACATCCCTCCAGTAGGCAGTCCTGAACTTCTCCTCCCACGTACCAATCTCCTTGATCAAGTGGCTCTCAGTGGCCCCTATGATGGGGGTGGCATCGGGAGAAGCGCAGATCAGTGTCCTTTGCCGAGGTCTTCAGACCAGTCAGGCATTCCCAAACCAGCCCCAATGCGATGGTATAGGAAACCAGGGCCTTAGTGCAGCCTGACTGTCAGACAAAGCCTTAAATTCCTCATCCGTGGGAAAATAACGAGAGCTGCACGATAAATTATCAAATGTTTTGATTTAAATTATTCAGTTATTCGTTTGAGCAGTTTATTCCCCTTGTTAACTCCGCACGTTCTATTCTCAACAAAATTAAGGTGGTAGTGCAATAAACTATCTACACAATGAGAGTTTAATGACTCATAAGATGATTAGGAGCGACCCCAGAAATTCTGTAATTCAAACCACCGACTTCTCACCACCAACTTACTTCTCACAGGTTCTACCTGAAAATTCCTAAACAGACACAGAACCCTTCGCAAAATAACTTTCCTTTCTACTTTGTAGAGCCAAGGAAAGTAAAAATTACGTTGACAGCCTCATAAATGTATCTACACTGATTCCCCAATAATGTTCTTGGCAGAAGTAGGGGCGACCTAATAAATTCTGGAACTGTAGGTGCTACCGCTTTTTACGTAAAACTGAAGGTTATGTTTTATATAGTTGAGATGAACTGTGTGAAAAATATATTGGTTTAGTAGCAAAACCCGTGATAATCACTGAATTCACGAGAAGTTGTGTGATGTGTCGTAAATTGGGGTTGTATGTGACATAACCTGGAAAGGACAGATCAGACATGCGACCAAGAGAGTCCTGTGGATATATCAAAGAACGTGCGGGAGAACATGGGGCGTGGAATGGCCTGCTGATTTTATTGTCATTGTAAAATCAATCATCTCATATGGTTCCATTGTGTAGTGGCACAGAGCTGCCATCAGAGAGAACTGCGCCCCAGCCAAAGCACAAAGAGTGCTTATTAATAGTGGCTGATGATAACCGTTCCTACCAGTACTATGGAGGGAATGTTTGACCTTCTTCCTCTCGGTATATTTGTCAAGACAGAGGCTACGGTAAGACTAGACTTGGAAAAAGCTAAGGTGCCAAAGGCTAGTAATGTGGACGTGGCTGTATTTAGGAACTTGAAAGCCTTTACAACACAGCTCAGCATGATCACTGACATGATAGTGCTCACGTACAAGTTTGACAGGAAATACAAAGTGCAAACAGAAGTACGCATATGGAACGCAATGTTTTCTACTCCAAATATGATATTAATATCTAAAACCCTCCAGAGGGTACAGGCTCTGGGGTGTGGATTTAGTGGATCTGGGAGGAGTGCATTGCGCTAGGTCCCCCTCCAACGGTTTTTCAAACAGGGATTCATGTTGGGCGCATGAGAGGGGGAGCTTAAGAATGGAGTTGATAGATATAAGGGAACTGGGTGAGGGCTGTACTGAGCTTTAACAGAATAGCGATATGAGATTGAGTATTTGAGTGGGGACACAAGGGGCGCATGAACTGGTTGCACGGGAAACTAGACGGAGAGAGAGAGAGTGTAGAGCTGTGACTGGCCCGAGAGATGATGGATGAAAGTCTGTAGTGAGCTTTGGGAGACGAGTGTCCCTGGGAAGAGCTGTGTGTGTTGTAGAAGGAGATAAGTTGTGGGGAAGGTTATTTTGAAAAGTCCAAAAAATGGGAAATCCGTTGTCGCTTCCAAAACCCTTTAAACCAAACTTAATCCCTTTGTCTGGAGGAGAAGCCGACTGAGCAGGCAGTTTTCAGACTCCCTGTGGCAAACATGAAAAAGGCTTGGGCCGAACGTACCTGGGAAAGGCTCGAGCTCAAAATACCAACTACTTAGGCCTGTGCCAAACACTATCATTGCTGGGACAGTCATAATGTAGCAATAAAACTATCAACATAATGATTGATAGTCACGCGTCTTGCAAGGCGCCGAAGAACTACTGCACAACATCAAAACTAGTGAGGCAGTGCAGACGGCTCAACTTTTAAGTCAACTCTACCGTATTCCTGAGTATAAAGCGATCACTGGAAATGAGAGGGCGGACTATCTGGCAAGGCTTGGTTTGTCTGCTGTTCCTGTTGGGCCATGGGGCATTGTAGGGCATCTCTGTGACTAGTCGAGAGGACAGTGAGAGAATCGTCTGGAATGCTGTGAATGTGAGGCACTCCAAGCACTTCATCTCGGGGCTAACACAGGACATTCCTTCTGATGATGGCAGATCGTGGTAATAATCGCTGAGCATTGCAAAAATGACACACGTATGTTATGACGAGCGCCCTCCATAGGACTAGCACAATGGAGCACAAGGAACTTGGGCCACAACACCCACCCCAAACAATGAATCATTTACAAAAAAAGAAAAGCCACGGTGTCTCATTATAGAATGGCTGGTCGCTGTCAGTTTCAAATGGCTGGTCGCTGTCAGTTTCAAATGGCTTGGTTGGAGAGAGATTGCTTTCCTTGCAAGGTTGACACTGGGAAACTGTTCTTAGTTCAGATATGAGATTGCATGTAGTGTAAGGGGATGCACGGGGGGGGGGGGGGTTAGAGATTGCTCTAAGGAACGTTGATGTGACAACTGTCATTTGTGACTTAGAGTGACAAATGGTTTTTTTTTTTTTTTTAATACAAGGGCGGAAAAATCCTTTATGGATTCCTGCAAGGACCGACAGGATATGACGGAGTAGGACTAGGGAGGGATAACCCAGACCCTACCATCTAAAAAACCGCCCTTTCTTCTAGAACGACTGACCCGGAACTACTTTCCGTATTACTTCGGGTCAGTCGTGTTGTCATGGCTCTACAGCTTTATCATTTCTAGGGTCCTTCCCATTCTCGGTTCATCTCTTTCTTTTTGAGTATGCTGTGCACGTAGTCTGTTGCAGCTTGCCAATTTTCTCTGCTTTTCATCATAACATTGACAATTGTCTCTGCGGACAGTCCTCCAAGCTTGTCGGCCAGCCGTCTCCTCTCTTCGTCCCAGTGGGGGCACACAAAAAAGGTGTGGTGAACATCTTCATCTTCCATCCGGCAGTAAGGACATATGGAGACTGCTGACTTTCCCACTTTTTTAAGGTAGGCCCAGAAATACCCATGCCCGGTGAGAAACTGGGTCAGGTAGTAACCTACCTCTCCATGCCTCCTTGTCGTCCATGTTTCAACGCTCCGTACGAGGCGGGCGGTCCACCGTCCCCGACTCTCCGCATCCCAACTGCGCTGCCACTGTCTGAGAGTGACCTCTCTTTCCTCCTTCTTGACGATCGTCAACGGTGTCTCTTCCCCCTTTCTTCGATAGACCCGTTGCCGCTCTTGTGCCAGCATGTCAATTGGGACAACCCCCGCAATCAGCTGGGCTGCCGGTGTCGATACTGTGCGGTATGCACTGCAGATCCTGAGAGCCCCTCTTCTCTGCACTCCTTCGATTCTGGCTCTATGTTTTTGGCGTCGAAGTGAGGTTGTCCATATTTCCGCACCATACAGCATTATGGCGAGTGACAAATAGTGCCAGGTGTGAGAGCGCTGTTATCATCTGGCAGTAGTTTAGTTATTAGTTGTCACTATAGTTACATACAACAATCATGAGGAACAGGCTTGCATATTTTCATACGGGCTTACAACGTCTTCGTATTGGTTTATGATTTAAACTAATGTCATTCGGAATCAAATAATCCCAGGTCTGCAAGTATCTCATCACTGATTGGTGTTGTCGTCAATAAATACGCGTTTCAGCTGATTCCACGACTTTGATGGGAATTCGTGGGAAGGTAGCGTTTCGTCAAAGTGAATGACTCCTCGCCGCTCGCCTAGCACACACTTGTGCGTGTTGATCTAAACCTTAGGTGTGAGGCGTTGTCATTTGGGTCTTTATTTTTCTTTCTCCTTTTGGTGGAATTGTAAATGAACGGCATCCTCAGTGTTCAGAATCTGTTTTAAGCGTATCATCAAGCTTGGTGGCCCTGGTTACTCTTTCTACACTCTGTCTGGTCCAGCCCTCTTCACTTCCACTAGGAAACCACCTCCACTGCTGAAGTTTTCAAAGCTTCTGGCAAAGCAATGTACCAGGCTGGGTTTGGGGAAGCTGTGTTGGATTTTCAGCCTTGAAACGTGGAATAGTTTACTTTTAGACCTGCAAGCTACTTGAAGGCATGTGTGATGGGGGGCAGTGCCATGGAGGATGGGGAACGTATAGGCAATCCATCGATGAGGCAGCTGCTCTTGCTCAAAGCAGCGACATTTAAATTCAAAAAATCCGTGTGTGGAGGGATTTGTTTCATGGTGGGTTGTAGGCAGGTCTTTACTCGTTAGGTTTCGTAAATAAAGCAGAAGTTTGGTCGGTCGACTAGGGGGATAGAGAACGGCCTTTACGCGGTATGGTGTGAGGTGTGGTGTAGTGTGGAAGCAGAGTATCAAAATATAGGTCAACTCGTAGTGGGGGAGGTTCGGAATAAGGTCGATAATCAGGTGGCGGGGGAAGTCGTAGGGTTGTGCGCCCTCGCCCTATATTCTGGCCCTGGACTGGTTGGCTGTTTTAGGGCTCTTGTTTTGTCTCTCGACTTCGCGCCCCAACCAACTGCCCTTCTTTTTATTTATTTGCCTTCTTTTCCGCATCTCGCGCAGCTTTTCGTCCGTTTCTCTTCTTTTTTTTTTAATTATTCGTCAATTCGCAGCTTCCGGTGTTTTTCGAAATTCGGCTCGGAACTGTTTTCGTTTTACTTAGAGCGAGGATCCCCTGAGCTTCCAGCGAGATCTGACAGCAGCGAGTGCCGTCCTCCTGACAGGTACGTCTCCACGCACGATTCGTAGCGAAGGTGGATGCTCGTTCCTTTCACTGGACGCCTACTTCACGTATCTGCCAGTTCCAGATTGAGGCCTTGACGGAAGGTTGAAACTCTCAAAGAAATGGTGTTTTGAAACAAGTACGCGAATGCTCCTGTTTTCCGCTCTCCTAAAACTATAATTATCTCTGTCTGTTTCATCGGCACGAAAAGTCATCAAAGAGCGTGGCTATCTGTGTCAGTATTTTGAAAACTTGCGAGCGTGGCAATATAATTTTCAAACACAATCTCAATATTTGGCCATACCTCTAAGTTTGAATCGATAAAAAATTTGGCTCCTGCTTATTCCCACCTTTTTTGTTTGAATGGACTTATACCTGAACTTTCGGAGGAAATTAGTACGCCAAAATTCGTTTCATGACATTACCTAACGAACTGTAGATCTGTACAAACGTAAAATTTGACTTTTTTATAAATTTGTATCAGTGCATACGTATTTACGTATATATCGATTGTTTAAAGGAATTCAATTCACATCCTTTGAGATTTGAGTTGCATTTAAATCATCACAGCCGTTTTTGCGAAAAGTTTTAAAACCGCTTTTCTGTTTTCAGGACTTCGTCCCCCGCAATTTGAAAAGTGCGAAACCCCCAATAAAATAAGTTAAGAAATAAAAAAAGTAAATAAAAAAGTTGCGTTTTATTCAAATCTTTGCGTTTTGAGACCTGCGAGGATATGATAGATTTCCAACTGTGATTGGTGGGGTGGGGGGTGGAGTCCAATACACCCAAAACGAGGGGTGTTTCCATATTTGTCGATACTCTTGTCGAATGTCTGAAAATGCGGTGAAGGGAGATGAACTACGAAGCAATAATAAATAGGTTTTTCACTTTTTAGTAAAACGGCCTCAACGATTTTCAGCTAACTCACAGGATGTTTTCAACTATTCCTATTGCTCTCTATGTATCTCTGACAGTCAACTACACAGAAAGAACAACGAACGTGTGCCAAAAACCGTATTTTATATTTTCTTTGCAAAGTAGACTGTGCTCGTGTCACAATAGGCCCATGCGTGGCCGCAGTGACAAATAAGTGAGGGACATATGCCCTAGGAGCAGGGGGGGTTCTGAGTCACAGAAAAACGCTATTTGAGAAAATGGTTTGCGCGTATGTGTACGTGATTGAGCAAAAGCCGCTCAAACTTTGTATCTAGCTCACGCGTTACCATGGGACCCCAAAATAAGAGTATGAGCAAAATCCACCCAAAACTACGAGGGACTAAATTTATTATAGTGATCAAAACGCCTTTTTTCTAATTACAAATATCTGGTGCGTTGCCACACACAACTTTCCTTAGCTCTACGTCAATTCACTTTGTACATTCTATTTAATCAATTCATTTATCACTCAGTTCCTTTGAACTCGGTCAAACAACACGTCACAGCAGCAGGAAGCGGTAGCGCCTACAGTTATGGAATTTATTGTGCTGCTCGTACTCATTGCAGGACCATTGTTGAGCAATTGGTACACAGATAATTAATGAGGCTGTAAACACAAATTTTTTGAAGAAGGATAGTAATTACTTTGGCAGAGTTATTGGGTAAACACCTTTAGAACTGGTAGTAAGCGAAATGACAGTAGTTGAAATTCAGGAATTTCTGGAGTAACCCCCATGTATCTCATGCGCGTTTTTAAACACTCACCCTTTAGGTATTGGATACACAGACAATACCAATTTTTTTCAACATTCAACAAAAATTCCAGCGGAGTTTATATGGAAAAAAAAAACTGCGATAAAAACGCTTTTCGTCGAAAATTTTGGTAATTTATTGTGCTGCTCTAGTCATTTTCCCACAAATGGGAATTTTATGGTGTGATTGCCTTATTGAGAGCTATCAATATAAAAAATTTAATCATAATCGTTAGAGCCGTTTTTGAGAAAAAAAATATTTGGTGTTTTGATCACTATGATAACTATAGTTAACTTTCGGTAGATTTTGTCCATACCCTCATTTTTGTGTCCCATGGTGACCTGTGGGCGATATATCAAGTTTGAGCTGATTTGGTACGGTGGTTTTCTCTAAAAATCGTTCACAGACACACACACAGACCATTTTCCCAAATAGTGTTTTTCGGACTCAGGGGGGTCTGAAACGTAAAGATCTGAAGAAAACGCAAAAAAAACTTTTCAGCCGATTACATAACTTTCCTTTCTACTTCGTAGTGCCAAGGAAAGTATAAAACGGATCTAACGATTTAAATTAAATTTGTTGTAGAAAGCTCTAAATTACACGACAATACCGTAAAATCCCCATCCGTGGGAAAATGACGAGAGCAGCACAATAAATTACGAAACATTTCGAAGAAGACGGGTTTTACCGCATCCCCCCCCCCTTTTAAACTCTGCTCAAATGTTACTAAAATATTCAGAAAAATTGGCGTGGTATTCCAATCACGTATGTATTAGACGCTCATAAAATATATATAAAAGCTACTCCATAAATTCCTGAATCACAACCCCCGCCGTTTCACTTATTCTTCACTTATATTTATACTCGTTAATTCTGGAACAGTGTATAATTGTTCTTAAAAATCTTGTCTACTGTCTCCGTAATGCTCTAACTACTTGTTGCTTAATAATGTTCGTGGCAGAATCAGGAGCGCGACAATTAAATTCCGGAACTGTAAGCGCTACATATTTTTTGAAGTTTTCGAAATTTCCCGAGTAGTTGCATAACAGGCCTGAAATGGGGGGGGGGGGACGGCCACAGTTGATCTCGCCCTTTGAAACTTACCACCCAAGTAAATGGTTAGATCAGGAAAGAAATCTAATGAATAACTCCTCCAAGATGGTGCGGGTTCTCCAAGGTCATAACTCTGTGTGGTAACACATGGGCAATAGCTTTCCATCGGGAGCCTGACTAAACGACAACCCGTCCGTCGTACCTCGACAGGTCTGGGTTCGGTGGATGCTGAGCGAGTGCCCAGGCTCTTGCACGAGGCTGCAACGTCCCCTGTTGAGAAGCGGTCATTTCGATAACTGGTTACGACCTCTAATTAATTTATTTGCCGTAAACGCGACTTTAGGTAAGGCTCGCATGTATTGTCGTGCAGTTATAGGACACTATGCAGAACGATAAAACGACGGTTCGACTTGAGAGATTAATCTAGTCGCTCCTAATTATCTTACCACCGTCGTTAAACCTTCTTCGTATAGGTAGCACAATAATCTACCAGCACTTCTTTCATAATAATATTATTCGTGCTGAGAATCTTGCAGCATGCCACCATTCCCATAGTACCGCTCAGTATGGGGAATTAGGAGCGGTCTTTCCTCCATGTCTTCATTCTTCAGCTTACGGTTGATGTTTGCTCAACAGCAGCAGATCGACCTCCTTCTCCCACTGAAACTACTAGAGAAAATCCTGTGCCGTTATACTGTGGTGGAGGGTGTAAACCATCATTGGCCTCAGCGACTAGGCCCCAGGCCTCCCTGAACACCCTGTACTTCCTCCCACCAGGCAGATGCGCCACCCTACTTCCCACACACAGAGTAGAGGGCGTACCTTGCAGGTCCTGTGCACTCCCTCTTCTTGTGACCTTGTTTCCCAGCATCAGTGCCCGAGAAGGGCATTGGACAGCACATCCAACCTAGGGCAGACTCTACAACTGAACCATCAGATTCTTACTGCGCCCTTCCTCAAGACGAGAGCAACAACCTTGGCTTCCATCTTAATAATGGCTATTGGTTGCTCCCTCATATCAGCCTTTGTCAGAAACACCTCAGGTGTTCCCACAAACCCTCTGACTGAAGGTCCCGCTGTAGGATGCCAGTCCTGATCACGCCCCGATCACCTCTTGCGGCTCAACTCAATCAGAACATTTACCTTAGCAGTTCTCATAATACTAGCAGTTCCCCACCCCACCATCTAGCACAACTATATCCCAAATGGACTTTTTGTGCGGAACAACCAAGGACCATCTGCTGACTGATATTTAACGAGATTATTTATTATTATTCAACAAGACGTGGTACATTTCATCCAATACTTAATCAAACCTTTCGTGGAAAGTTCGTTACACAAATATTTTGATATACATTGGCGGTAAAATTATTAATATAGCGCCCTTCCGGATTTGATGGTGCTTTAGTACATGACTTTCGCTCGTGAGGATTTGCCTTAAACTCGTGGGTTTCGTGCTGGGCGATAAGAAGTCTTTAATTAAAAGGAACTCTGATGAGCTTCAAGTGGCGATTGTTGACAGGGGCCGAGGGGGGGAGGGGTTGAGCGTGTTGCCGAACATCGAAAGGCGCCGTGTTTCACAACGTTGTACAGAAAGGAGCTGAGGCTTGAGTCGTTATTTTCTCCAAGTTCAAGGCCGTTGATTGCTCTGAATCAGATGCCCAACACCGGCACCTTAATATTCACGAAGATTGTCGACCCTGAGCCGCCTCCCACGACATGAACAGTCGATTTCAGTTCGTGTTGCTATGACTCATTTCCTCGTCCCCTCCCTTCACTTCTTTCTCTATTCCTTTCGGCCATATCCTTCGCTTTTGTTCGATATCAGACCCCTGACTCTTTAGATTGCTTTTATTATCGATGCCTAGCCCCTCGTGCTGCATCGCAATCAACTCAACTGCAGCCGAATTTATCCTCTCGCGAATTACTGCGGCAAAGAGAATATTTTAAAGGGCTCTCTCATGAATGAATGTTGTCGATTCGCTTTGACGAGGAAGAATTGACATAGTCTTCCGACTCGAAGAACTTCGTGAGAAGCGGAGGCAGTTAACGGGGGCTAAACTTTGTTAATCGAAGCACCTGCCGGATATGTACGTCATGCACTGAATAAAAGGCGGGGATGATCTGCAACCATTCGACAATTTAAGTAGCTACGAAAATCTCAGAGCCAAAAACACGCTTCTGTATTGTAGTTTCATACTCAGAGACACAATCTTTAAGTGTGCTCAGATCCCTGAATCATCAATAGTACGTTCCTCTGCCATGCTATTAGCAAGATGAGAACTGCTGAACTTTTGTAATAATAAAAGTATGTAAAACATCACGGCGCATTCGAGGATTAACCCTTTCTAAATGGCAGATTACTCTCTACCACATTTGGAGCCCTAGCCGCTCTTAATGTTCAGTAGTTACATCCATTTCACTCAACATTAAAATCTCACCCTTCTGGTCTTTGTCTTTGGTTGTGAAGGCAGTTGTGACTGAAGGAAAGCACCAACATTGAGGTGTCTAAACCCCAGCACTTCTGTTAAGTCTCGTTTTGAATCGTTGATGAGACGGGTTGGAGCAAGTCGGATCCCTCGCTCAACATTTCTCTGCGCCCTCTTCTATTTAGTTTGGGGATCAGTAGAAGAGAGGCATAAATATTTGAGACTGACGTTTTCAGCCAGTCTACTTTGCAATTCTAAACTCAGTTCATCTACTTTTCTTTTCTCCAAACTCCTCCACTCACCTCTTCAGGCTTCTCAGTCCGACGGAAATCGAACTGCCTAAAGAAGACCTTCATTCCAAGGTGGGGGGGAGTAAAAGGAAGGGCCTGCAATTTTACACGTTTTTTACTTTCCTTGGCTCTACAAAGTAGAAAGGAAAGTTATGTAATCGGCTGAAAAAAAAGTTTTGAGTTTTCTTCAGATCTTTGCGTTACAGACCTGAGTCCGAAAAACACTATTTGGGAAACTTGATATCTCGCCCGCAGGTCACCATGGGCCGCGAAAATAAGGGTATGAACAAAATACACTGAAAGTTAACTATAGTTATCATAGTGATCATAACACCAAATATTTTTTTTCTCAAAAATGGCTCTAACGATTTTGAATAAATTGTTTATATTGATAGCTCTCAAAAAGGCCACTATACCATAAAATTCCCATTTGTGGGAAAATGACGATATACATATATAATTTAGCGCGGTTTTTAGAGAAAACAACCGTACCAAATCAGCTGGAACATGATGTCTAGCCTACAGGTTACCATGGGACGCAAAAATAAGGGTATGGGCAAAATCCACCGAAAGTTAACTATAGTTATCATAGTGATCAAAACACCAATTTTTTTCTCAAAAACAGCTCTAACGATTTTGATTAAATTTTTTATATTGATAGCTCTCAATAAGGCAATTATACCATAAAATTCCCATGACGAGAGCAGCACAATAAATTATCAAAATTTTCGACGAAATCGTTTTTAGCGCAGGTTTTTCCTTATAAACTCCGCTGGAATTTTTGTAGAATGTTGAAAAAAATTGGTATCGTAATCCAATCCAATACCTAAAGGGTGAGTGTTCAAAAACGCTCATGAGATACATGGTGGTTACTCCAGAAATTCCTGAATTTCAACTACTGCCGTTTTGCTTACTACCAGTTCTAACAGTTATTTTCCAATAACTCTGCAAAAGTAATTACTATCCTTTTCCAAAAAATTTGTGTTTACAGCCTCATTAATTTTCTGTGTACCAATTGCTCAATAATGGTCCTGCAATGAGTACGAGCAGCACAATAAATTCCGGAACTGTAAGCGCTACAGCTTCCTGCTGCCGTAAAGCGTTGTTTGACCAAGTTCAAATTAACTGAGTGATAAATGAATTGATTAAATAGAATTAGCCTTGTACAAAGTGAATTGTTGTAGAGCTAAGGAAAGTTGTGTGTGGCAAAGCACCAGATATTTCGTCATATTAACGACGTCAAAAAAATCGTACGTAGTTTGATGAGCTACCGATCTGATAGATTTAATATTGGCCGTAGGATAATTAGGAGCAACCCGCTAAATTTTAGTATTAAAACTACTGTCGTTTCATTGACTGTTTCCTACATTGCTACAACTGTACACACGACCGTTCTAAAACGTTTCGTACTTTCGTATTACTTGAGTACGTAACGAGTACTCAATGAAGGTCGGGACATAAATAGGAACGTTAAGCATTACTAGTTTCTCTCAATAGAACGCGGACTGAAGTTCTAAAAGGCTCCATTTTTCCTCAAAGACCCTCTCCAGTTTTCCTCAAAACGGTAAAACAAAATGTTCATCCATCAGAACATGGCTAGAGAACCACAACAAACTATCACAATTTTCGACCAAACTCGGTTTTGTTATTTACCACTACGAAATGAAAGGAGAAATTTCAGAAAACGGTTTGTGTGAGTGTCAGTGAATGCGATTGAGAGAGAACGTCTTCATCAAAGTTCGTATTTCGCACAAGAAGCGAAACATTACACCGCACCAAATATTTTTTCTCTCCCGAAAACTGTATTAACGATTTTGATTAATTGAATTGTGTGAACTGTTCCGCAATAATTAAACGGTAATACATTCTTATTCGTGGGAGAATGATGAAAGCGGCACAATAAATTAGCGAACGTTTCGACGAAAATCTGTTCATATGTGACACCAGCGTTCTCAAATGAAGGACAATAGTTGTGAGCCAAGTGGCTCCTTGAACAATTTGTACCAGTTATATCTTAGTATTGAACATCAATCACTAAGTTCTAAACGACATCTTTTCATGTTTCCATTTGTACAAGTTTTGGTATCAATTTGCCCTTAGTAAATTGTCTGTTCTTCTTTTTGCAGGGTCCTCCGCCGCCCTGAAATGGTTTTGCTTCGCTCCGACTTATTTCATTCCACATGAAAAAATGGTCTCACTCCGCCTAATCCGGTCCACCACTTCCATTCAGGTTAGTCATAATTTATTTGGTTGTTTAAAATCCTCTTAAAATAGTGTTGAGTTTTTTATGGGGCGTAGGAGTAAAGTTTGTGGTAGATGTTTTTAGGGTGACTGAGAACCTTCTGCCAATTTATATTCGTTTGTAATGATGCTGGCCGTGATTCGAGGCTCATACGAAATTCCTTTCTCTTTCGAAATGTACCACGTTTATTTTTTTCTATGAGTTTTCATTCGCATCCTGTAGAGTAGGAAATGCAACCATGAGGTGACCGATCAAAGGAAATCGTGTGCAATGTGTGTGTAGGAGTGCATGAGAATTGGCTTCATTCCTAATGGAGTGTGTTAGAGAAAATCTTGGCCAGATCTTCAGGGATCGAAGAATAGACGCTGGGATGCACTGATGCGTCGACAACACTAAACTGCCCCAAAAGGCCGTCCACATTCCGATTAGCACCTCTTCTTGTAGCACTGTTGTTGAATATATACATCACGATGCCCCTCACATTTCACAGGCCCGTCCGGGGAAAAATTGTTAACAAATTATTTTTTCTATGTTGAAAATGCTTAATATTGTGCAGGATGTTTAGGTATCAATTTTTGTCGTTTATTAAGTGCAAACTTATGATTATTTGGCGCATGATGTTGGGGCAATGGATAATAATTGCTGTAATACTTTGTTATGTTTCGATTTTATTGATACTCGAATATTTAAAGCAGCTGTAGTAAAAGCGTGGAATTGAGTTGTGTGCACAGTCAACTTCTTCTTCCATCGCGCAGTTGTCGTGTGGTCGGAATAGAAATTACTTGAGGGTTGCGCGGTACAGCTGGTAGCGCACCCGCCCTAATTCTCAATTTCCCTGGTTCGGGCACCTGACCTTAGAATTGGGGAGGAGAGCCACGCGATGAGCAGGAAGCACATGACCCAGAGTCCGGGTAAATAGGTCACTGTAACGTCGAGTCGCGGGAAGGCTGAGGATGGGACGAGAGAGGCACTCCTGCCCTCCATCCCTCCATCCCCTGTCTTATCGCGAACTCGACGTGGGCGATCAATACGACTAGTCCTCCCTCGGCGATTCCCCTCTTTTCTCGTCCCAAAACGTGTTGCTAAGTAATGCATTCGTTCACTGCAGGGGGAACTTTCAAACCCACCCCCACCCCACTCATTTGTCAACCGTTAATTTTGTGATTCCGTAAATTGAATTACTTCGTGCTGTGAATTGTTATGGCACTGTAATTAACTATTAATATACTTATAAGTTTACAGTTTGGTGCATCCGTTTTTAACCAAAATTAAAGGTTTTTGAGAGCCTGCGAAGAATTATTGTCAAATAAAGCTGGGAGAACTCGAGGCTTAATGCCCAGATTGGTCTTCTGGGTGTATGAGGCCATCGTAAGACCACTAATCTCATATGACAGAGCTTCCATCAGAGAGGACTGGAGTATCCTAGCCAACGTATAAAAGACGTGTTTACTAATAGCAGGGGCGAACAAAACCACGCTTACCAGTACTGTGGAGGGATAGTTAGACAGTCTTCCTCTTTAAATGTTTGTCACGGAAGAGGTTATGAATGTGGCTTACAGACTAACTAGGCTTGTCATACCTAAGGTGTCACTATCAACTGGCTATATTCGGGGACTTGGAAACCTTTGCAGAGCTCGACATTATATTGCCCATGTACCGAGTACAACCCGAAGCAAGCTTATGGGAAGTCGTTGGTTTCAGCCTCCAAATGGTATGTACCGCCCAAGGAACGGCGCTATCGAGACGAAGAGCTGAGCATCAACATTCTCCCCCTAGAGAGAAGGCTTCGCTATCGTTTCTCCTCCTTGCCGTATACCACATCACCGGCACAATGAGTGATAGTTAGATAAGCTACCAGCGTGAGAACCGAATTCGAGGTGGCGAGTAGCCCAAATACGGAGTTAGCCGAATCGAGAGTGCTTGCTCAGCAGAGGACGATCGCCGAGCCTTCCAACGAATGCCATTTGGCTTGTCCACTTTCCAAAAAATGGCTTTCAATCTCGTCAAGGCCCTGGGCTCCCAACGAGCTCTTGCCTTTTTGGACGACATTATCCTTTTTCATTATGCTCTTTGCTTCAACTTTTCAGAGAAGCAAACATTAAACTCCAATTGCTCAAGTGTCATTTCCTACAGCGAAAAGATAGGTGGTGATTGAGAAGGAAGAGAAGTTGCTGGGAGACTAGGAAAAAGAATAACTGTGGAGACTAGATAAATTGTATTCGGGTTAGTGAAGGGCAACCTGCTTCCTCGAGGGACGGAAATGGTGAGAGAGATCGGGTTTTCGGTGGAAGGCTCGGCGATCGTCCTCTGCTGAGCAAGCACTCTCGATTCGGCTAACTCCGTATTTGGGCTACTCGCCACCTCGAATTCGGTTCTCAAGCTGGTACCTTATCTAACTATCACTCCTTGTGCCGGTGATATGGTATACGGCAAGGAGGAGAAACGATAGCGAAGCCTTCTCTCTAGGGGGAGAATGTTGATGCTCAGCTCTTCGTCTTGATAGCTCCGTACCTTGGGCGGTACATGGCTCCCCAGCATGTCCTCATGCGACCAGGTAGGCAAGAGGAGTGGTTAGGCCTGGTTTGCTTGGCCTAGGCAGGCAAGTCGAGAGTAGAATCAGAAGAATGGTATCGGTGATGGACTCCCTGAGAAGGTGAGGTACCAGCAAGATTACCTTGAGGTTGGTGCGAGTTTACCCTGTAGCTGTCGCAATCGTCCTCAGGAAATGGGGGATCAAAATGGGCAAAATTTTGCAACAAGTACATTACGCCAAAATCGAGAGGAAAGCAGGTGCGGAAATTTGGTACATCGTCATAAAATTTTCAAAATAACTGTTCGAATCTTAGGAACATTAGTAGAAACAGAAGAAAATAGAATTATGATGATAAATATCACATATGAACGGGTACAGACTCTGGGAAGAGTACATTGCCCTGGGTCTCACTAACAGGTTTTCAAGCAGAGAGTTATACTTTCATCTCTGGGGCCATCATGATGCAGATAGTCAATCTTCAAACTATTGCACAACGTCGAAACTGATGGAATGCAGGATGCGACTGAATCCTTTAGAGAACTCTAATAGAGTTGATGTGTACTAGATTCCTGAGCATGAACGGATCTCGCTGGAAATGATAAGGGCATCGTTATCTGTCCCTGCCCTTGAAGGGCCACTTCCCCATATGAAGCATCTTCGTTGCTAATTAAGAAGGCAGTGAGAATATGCCTCTTTGATTTAGAATTGAAGACAAATTACTATTATTTACACCATTGTTGACGGCATATTACTTCGCTTACCAGGAGGGCTGAGCTCAGCAACTGTACCTGTTTTCTTTGATTGTGAATCCCCTGTCTTTGGTAATCAATTTTCTAATCGCTGCCTGTTAACTTTCCATATATAAAGCACACCTAATTCCTATGTGAAAGAGGCCGTATTAACTAATGGGAATCGCACTTCCTAACTTCGTCCGAGTTTACTTAGAAGCCAAATAACTCGACTTAATATTTTGTTCGACGAACTCGTTTCGAACAGTTTTCCTTCGGCATCGGATGCAGCATTTCAAGGTCGACGGCCTAATAATCGCGTTTCCTCGGGGACGACGGTACGTCAGAATCTTCCTGCAAGCAACGACCAGGGAAACAGAAGAAGGGTGTCCCCCTGCCAGACTTTGACCCTGTTTATTTGGCCCAGTGCCCAACTCAACATTAAAAAGATAACCGGGTTTATTAATAGAAACAAGGGGATCCGTTTTGTTTATACCCGCACTTCAACTCGATCGTTTCCACGAAGTTGATTAGCTCCGTGTGAAACAACTTCGCCGAGAAGTGGGTTCGCTAAGAGTCACAGAATGATTTTATTATTATTGGTGCCGTAACTGTGGACGTTAATGTTGAGTACGCGTGAGATGAATGAGGTTGATACTGTTTACTATTATTAATTTCGTATTGTGAAGGCTTGTTGGGTATTAGGAAAGAAAAGGAGTGTGAACACACAAGAAAAGGGGGGGGGGTCACACATTAGGTCTATTCAGTACTGATCGCGCCCTCCTTTAGATTAAACTCATCCAGAATCATAAGTCCGCCGTTCGTTAACCAATTTGTGGATTCCAAAACATTCACGCTTGAGTTCAGCCTGTCCTGAAACTTTTTCGAAACTTGCAGACGCATGCGCGCTCGACTGGACTTCCAAAGGCAAACGGAGCTTAGACTAAGGGGCGCGTTCAGTCACGCCAATAAAATAGAGGGGTTGCCCTGAACTCCATGGTCGCCATTTATAGTTCACATCAAATGTACGTGTTTCGACCTACTTCCTCTTGGCGCGTTTATTAAAGCTTAGGTTATGAAGCTGGCTTACAGACTAACTAGGCTTGCAATGGGCACCTGGCTGTATTCAGGAACTTGGAAACCTGTACAGAGCTCGACATGATAGTGCTCAGGTACGAGTTTGACAGGAGCTACTAAATGCAACCAGAAGGAAGCCTATTGAACAACGATGGTCGTTGGCGTGGGCCTTCAAATTGTATTAAAAGATAGATCGAAAACTCTGGGGAGTACAGGCTAGGAGAGGAGCGGGACGTACCTCTTGACGTACCCCTGAGCCTCTCACCAACGGTTTTTTAAGCGTAGATTTATGCTATCATCCCGGGGGCTCTCTTAATGCATAAAAAATGCAAGTCAAGTGTCTTGCAAGGCGCTGAAGAACTACTACACAATGTCAAAAGTTCGTCCTAATCGTTCAACGTCTGATTAGTCGACATGAGTTAGCCAGCAAATGTTAGTTTAATCTAGCGCATTGGTGCAACTGCCCCTTGATCTTGTTGCTAGTAAGCTTTGGATGTAGTGATACTTGGTTGTTTTTCCGTAGTGTATTTGACTACTTTGTTTACTATCACCAACACTAGTCGTTACCTACAATATCTCAAATCTCTTGATTAGGGCGGGTTAGGGGATTCCACAGACTCTCTTTTTAAAGACATTTCTCTGTCGAAACCTTCTTGATCGATTAATTAATTTGTGCTGCTAACTCGTTACGCTAAATAACCAGTTATTTAGTTACGTGCCATGAACATGAAATTATTAACATTGAATTCTTGAAACGAAGTTATACAATGTGAACCTAATTGTATACACATTTTTATCATTGATTGGCATAAAAATTCACGTGTTTTATTAGAGAGAACCACCGTACCAAATCCACTCAAACTTGATATCTAGCCCGCAGGTTACCATGGGACGCCAAAATAAGGGTATGAGCAAAATCCACCGAGAGTTAACTATAGTTATCATAGTGATCAAAACACCAAATATTTTTTTCTCAAAAACGGCTCTAACGATTTTGATTACATTTTTTATATTGGTAGCTCCAAATATGGCAACTATACCATAAAATTCCCATCTATGGGAAAATGACGAGAGCAGCACAATAAATTACCAAAACTTTAGACAAAATCGGTTTTAGCGCGGTTTTTAGAGAAAACCACCGTACCAAATCAGCTGAAACATGATGTCTAGCCTACAGGTTACCATGGGACGCCAAAATAAGGGTATGGACAAAATCTACCGAAAGTTAACTATAGTTATCATAGTGATCAAAACACTAAAATTTTTTTCTCAAAAACGGCTCTAACGATTTTGATTAAATGTGTTATATAGATAGCTCTAATAAGACAATTATACCATAAAATTCCCATTCGTGGGAAAATGACGAGAGCAGCACAATAAATTATCAAACTTTTCGACGAAAAGCGTTTTTAGCGCAGTTTTTTTCTTATAATCGCCGCTGGAATTTTTGTAGAATGTTAAAATAAATTAGTACTGTAGTCCAATCCAATACCTAAAGATTGAGGATTTAAAAACGCTCATGAGATACATGGGGGTCACTCCAGAAATTCCTGAATTTCAACTACTGCCGTTTTGCTTACTTCCAGTTCTAAAAGTGTTTACCCAATAACTCCGCAAAAGTAATTACTATCCTTCTTCAAAAAATTTGTGTTTACAGCCTCATTAATTATCTGTGTACCAATTGCTCAATAATGGTCCTGCAATGAGTACGAGCAGCACAATACAATCTGGAACTGTAAGCGCTACCGCTTGCTGCTGCCGTAAAGTGTTGTTTGACCAAGTTCAAATAACTGCGTGATAAATGAATTAATTAAATAGAATTAGCCATGTACAAAATGAATTGACGTAGAGCTAAGGAAAGTTGTGTGTTGCAACGCACCAGATATTTCGTAGTGTATTTGACTACTTTGTTTACTATCACCAACACTAGTCATTACCTACAATTCTCAAATCTCTTGATTAGGCGGGTTAGGGGATTCCACAGACTCTCTTTTTACAGACATTTCTCTGTCGAAACCCTCTTGATTGATTAATTCCCTCTTGAATTAATTTGTGCGGCTAATTCGTTCCGCTAAATAACCAGTTATTTAGTTGCGAGCTATGAACATGAAATTATTAATATTGAATTCTTGAAACGAAGTTATACAATGTGAACATAATTTTTATCGTTGATGAAAATAAAAATTCACGTTTATTTTTTTTATTTTTTCGTCGTAATGTTAAAGCTCTCTCTCTGTTTTGTTTGTTGCAGTTCCTAGTATACGCGCACTAAACGATTTTAAAAATCATGGAAAGAACTGTGAAAACTCAACGATCTGCGTCCAAAACAGTAAGTCACTTTTATATCCTTTTAGTATCTCTTGGGTTAAATTAGTTTGTTTCTTATCCCCTTCACCCTCACGAGAATCTTCCCGCCTCTACCACATATATCCTTCCATGCTGCCCAACAGTTTGGAATGTTCAGAAGCTTCATTTTTCATCCATGTCCTAGTGAGCTTCCTGGTTGTGGTGCTGCTCACTCAAAAAACAACTGTATTGGGGGTCAGACTGTCAGTTGTCAGTGAAGAAACAAATCTGATGCAGCCAGGGTTCTCACGCTCAGTTTAGCCTCATCACAGAGATCCAATGTATCCTTAAAATAAGGGGGCTTACTTGCTAAGAGACTAAGTTTATATTTTCTCTCCCTGTGTTGTACAATAGACGCCTCCTAAACTGTGTCCTATGCTTGCGGTCCATTTTTGTGATTTCCATCTTTCGGAGGCATCAGATATAAAATCAGTACGTACCTTGGCTTTTATTGGTTGTATATGTGTGTGGCAGCATATGAGCGTTAAGGCATTATGCTCTTCAAACAATCAAACAGAGAATTTGAGACACTAAGTATCACTATTAGCTGTGGCAGCTACGAAATGAACGCCCAAACTGTGTATCTATGAGCCCTCCAAGGAGTCATTTATAAGCTTGCAAGACTGGAATCCCACGGCTTAATTCACCCGTGCTGTCAACAAGCGTTGTACTTGTGAATTTCTCTTTCGTCATGGAGTGCAGAGGAAACAAGAAACCACGTGCTGCTCAACTGTAATTCTTGTGACATTCATCAGGATTGTCTGTGTGCAGGATATGGGTTATGTTTCCGTGTGACAGAAAAGCACGGGGAAGTGCGAGCAGTTATCCACGAGGTTTGGAGTTCCGTTATTCATTCTGATTCTTCACACACCCTGTGGCGTATCAATCGAGCCTCTCCCTTATCAACCAGAGATTTAAGTACAGTGTTTTCCTCCCTTGCTTGAATATTGTTGGATAAAGGTGCGCAATAACCTGTTTATTAACCCCTTTGTCCTGATACTCTTTAGTAGCGATTAAAGGTATCGTATTTAATAGCGAAATTAGGTTACTTTGATTAAATATTGAAAGGAGTTCGATTCATTTATTTCATTTCTAGTCATTTGATAAAATTCAAAGTGGATCTTATTGCGTTCTTAGATTCATCTCCTTTATTTTCTTCTCAAAAAGTAATTTACTTATTTGATATCTGAGGTGAGTTCAATGAGTTCTTGTCTGATAAAGTATATTGGGCCCAGACACGAACTGCTATAGTACAAAACCACTAGACACATCACGACTGCTTCTAAGCAAGCCTATAACTGTTTGCGAAGGTCATGGCAATGAAACATGGTCACAATTGATCTGTCCCTTTGAAACTTGCCACCCCAATATTGAATCCAAGATGGTACGGGATTCTCCCAGAGTCATGCATCCATGTGGTAACACACGGGCGAACCAAAGCTGTTGTACCTCTGCAGATCTGGGTTCAGTGGATGCTGATTGAGTGGCCTGCCTCTTACATGAGTGCAACCTCCATGACAGTCGACCGATATAACACTCTTTGCGAGTTGAGAAACATTCATTTGATAAGGAAACAGACCTGTACTTGTCTATTCAAGCATGTTGATTGTAAAGACCTCACGATTGTATTCTTTGGTTTCACAGGATGAAATCTTCGACGATAATGAGCCTAAAGTACTGGACAATTCGAACCAAGGCAGTTCGCCCGAAAGATACAATGGGCGCTCTTATTCCAGTGACTCTCCACCACCTGCCTCTGTCAACAATAATAACAACAACACGCTCCACAGATCTCGCGTAAGTGGCTATGTTTCTATTCAAGGCCCCATTCCCAACGAAAGTAGTTGGAAAGACGCTTGCTACTGTGCGCATATAGTTCTGTACACCTTCAGTTTCGAATACAATTCATTCAATTATTCCTAGCTGCCAGTGCTAGTGAATGAACGCATAGCAGACAGTTCCATTTCTACATTTCGGTACTCTTCCGTGAAGCCATTCAATAACTGTTTGTTAGTGGCAATAGGCCTTTGAAAGGACAATAAAAGTAAAATAAAAGAAGCCTCCAAACCTGCTTTGCTCCTAACTATATTTACTCAAAATTTAATAAATGGAAAATAAATTAAATCGTCCGACCTTCTGAAGGAGAAATTGTGGGAATCCGCGGCTGTATATGGGTAGAGCTCACCTTTCGCTAGCAATAGAATGCGTAGATCTGGTAGTCTTTTAACAGCTTTATTCTTCGAAATTTCGCTTGAGAGCTCCAGCAAGGAATGTGTAGATGGTATTGTAACAACCTGCCAAAAGAAAACGTCATGATAGAGAAAAAAAAAGTTCATTAGCAGAAACGGTGTCGCGTGGGCAGACGAATATTGAGGAATGAGGAATGGCGGCTGCGGTAGACCTCTGGTGGTGGCTGACTTGTTCTTTATTACATAAACGTCACCATATTTTACGTTTTACATTATATAATACAAATAAATAAATATCTCTCGTTTATATCGGCAGGAGTAGGAACTTTAATTGTAGAGGCCCTGTCCTAGTCCTACTGTGAGTGCCTTAACAACAACATTACCACTAATCTACGCATTCGTTATTTCCAGTCTCAGAATAAAGTCAAGCTGCTGGTGAGGAGTCATGCTGTACGAGAAGAGACATCTCCCCCGCCTGACCCCTTCGCCAATGAATCCGAACAAGTTTGCAATGGCAACGCGGTACCACCTGCCAGAGAACATCATTCCCCTCAACCCACTCAAACTCATTCAAATAACCCGCAACCTCAACAACAGCCGCCTCCTCAGCAGCAAACGTTGTCCAAGCGCCACAAATTGAGACGAGAAGGTTCTTCGCAAGAGAATTGGGACCATCCTCCGCTTTCTAGAGGTAACGCCTTGAATAGGGTGTATTTGAAGATAGGTACTCGTGTCAATATAGCAACAACCGTGTTGCTAAATGTTTAGTGCTTGAAGAGATCCTGTGCAAAATATTGATGCAATCCCTGGAAGTCTTCTGCTCTTTCTGTGTCCTTTGTCAATAGTGTTCACTCGGTTTTTCACAATGTTGTGCGATTAATTTCAGGCAACAGCCGGGAGCAGTATGACGGTTCCAATCAAATTGATTTACACCAATTCATCGTGGAAACTCTCAACCGAAATCACAAGGATCGTATGCTGCTTCTCAAGATTGAAAGCGACCTTATTAGTCTTGCCAAGGATCCTAAGTAAGTCCAATACATTGCACTCCATCATCTCAATCAAACCTGAAACATAATTATGATGGAAAGACATGAAGGGGATCTCATCACGAGTGATTGACCTATTCAACCAGTAAATGTTGCTCACACTCCTCTTTCCTTCTTTTAAATCAAATAAAAGTTTTTGGTTCATCGTCCCCTCAAACAACTTCGTTTGGGGTGTTGGCTTCAAGAGGATAACTTTACTTCCTGGTTCTCATGAGCAGAAATCGGTGCAGCAAGGTTGGTCTAGGAAGACATTGAAAGGAAAGGAGAGCTTTTCTGGATCCCAGCGGGAGGGGGATGGAGCGACGAAAAACTATACTATCGCCAAAAGAAGTTGGACTACACTGAGTGAAGATGGAGAACATTTCAAAACGATTGCTAATGCAGTAGTGAAGTTTTCTCAACAGAATGTCTCCATCCCCTTGGAAGGATCTGCAAATATTTGATTCTGTCGGATAAATAGGTAGAAGGGTTTTGAAAAGTTACGTAGGAATGACAGGTAGAAGAGATGGAGAATTGAATGGCCAAACCAAAGTCTCCTATTTAGGACCACTTTCACCGAATGGATCCGACTGCCGTTTGAATTGATCATCGTTTTGTCTGACCGAGGATTCCCACAAATCGGGTTTCCCAATTATTAAAACCTTATCACAAAATGTTGAGTTGATAAAATATAGATGTAACATTTAAACATCCCATACGTTTGCCCACAAAATCTTTTGTCGATAACGTAGTCCACTACTAACATACTTTTTGGTATATTGACAATTTTGTTTCTGCGGTGCACTTCCTGGTTGAATGGGGGGGGATTAATCATCAACTCGCTCCAAGAGGTTGCTTAATTCAACGTCGCTGTTAACACCTCAACTTTCAACAAATAATTACGATTTTCCCTTGCAGACGGACTGTCCACAAATTTGCTCAAATGTCATCTTACCAACGGATGCTCGTACACAGAGTGGCAGCTTATTTTGGAATGGATCACAACGTCGATACTACTGGCGCTTCAGTCGTCGTCAACACCACAAAAGCCACAAGAATCCCCGACATGAGGTTTAGGGATGTCGTCAGGTAAGCAAATTTTGTGTATATATTTATTAAATTTAAAAGTTGAATGATTCAGTTAGAAATGTGCATTAACACTGGGAACGGAAAGACGGGAAAATAAAATATGGACGCCGTATTAATATGACAGCTGTCTGACTGCAATGTGACTCTGGTTGGTGTGTGTGTATGCGCGTATAATTTTAACATTTCGCTTCCATAACGTTTTCAGGGACGACCTTTTGCTACCCGAAGAGCCAAGGAGGTCTATTTTAAAACGGGACTCGTCTTCGTTTGATGAAACAGGTTCTTTTAAGGTTTGTAAATATTTGTTATTGTTTATTATGTTTTTATTGGTTTTAACTCAAAAGAAACAAAACTTAAGGCGCTTTGCTATGTACAATTTCAGTCTGTTGATCGAATGCTCGGTGGTGACTCGAGGCGGAGCAAAAGTTTTGAAGAGCGCGAAGAAGAATATGAAAAGGCTCGTAGGAGGATTTTCAATCGAGACCATTCGGTTAGTCAAATTTGCTCCTTGTAATTTCTGATTTATTATATAATTAAAGTTTACGATGTTTCAAAGAATTCATGCTAGTTGGGCGTACGCCGTTGTGAAGGCTGCATTTGAATAAGCTATCTGGCGCTCCTCATCCTTATAGTGTGCCCTATTGAGCAACAGTGTATTTGAGCCATAGAACGAAATCAATTCGGTTTTCTGAAGTCAACGCTCATTACTTTCCGCTACCCGAAGGGAAGGAAAGTATAGTGACCGACCCAAAAAAAAATTTGGGTTTTCTTCAGATCTTTACGTTTCAGACCCTACTGAGTCTAAAAAACCTAATTTCGGCGCGTGGTCCGTGTGTGTGTGTCTGTAGTTCGATTTGCGGGAGAACGGCAGATTCGATTGAGCTGGTTCTTTTTTTGTTTTGTTCGTTATTTTTTGTAGACACCAAAATAAGGTTATGGACGATTTCGGCCGATGGGAAGGGGGGGGGGACGAAAATGTACCAAAAACTAGGGTTTTTCGCATTTTTCTCGAAAACGGCTCTAACGATTTTGATTAAACTTTCAAATTATCTTTTCCTAATCAATACCTAACTTTTCTTCTCCATACATATCTCCATGAAAATACGGTGAACGGAGATATAGGCCTATGAAGCAAAAATAGGTTTCTTACGCTTTTCGGCAAAACGGCTTCAGCGATTTTCACCAAATTCACAGGATGTTTTTAAATAGTTAATACCTACATATTGTTCTCAATAAATGTTCCTGTGACGGTCCATTGAACAGAGATAAAAATCAAAAGGTGTCAAAAATAACGTTTTTTCTAACATTTCCGTAAATTCCAGAGTAACAGATGTGATAAATCCTAATGGAGTGTCTTTTAGTCACACATACCAACATTTCGTTCTCTATAGTTATTTCTGTGTATATATGTACATTTTGTTCTCCATAAATGTTCCTGTAAAAATGCGTTGAACGGAGATATAGCGCCCGTATATGTAGGTGGTGTTCGCACTTAAAGGGGTGGCGGAAAGTTGTGTGTTGCTACGCACCAGATATTTATTATTCCTTTCCCCACCACCAAACTTCTCGTTCCTGTACCAGGACCAAACCGAACTGTTCGATTTAGCGAAGGCTACAACCAGGGCATTGGTGCTGACTAGGCACCTCGAAACTTGGCAATTTTAATGGAGCTGTTGTCGTGGCGCCCGTGCTCGCGTTAGCTCCCTGTTTGTGGTGGTACATTGCCGAGCAATACTTTGAAGGTTTCTTTGATGCCAGGCTGTATGTACACTTTATCACAGAATGCCATTGTTAGGTGAACAGTTAAGTTCACTAACTTGCATCGTAGCATTATTTAGGGTTTCGATAATAATAACTGTTGCCAATTGTTAGGTGATTTCGTTGAAAACTTCATGTTTTCATGAGAATGTGCTCCTGTTTTCTCTCAATCCTATTGTACTACTTATTATGCATGTGTTCCATGGTTATCTGAAAACTGTGCAATGTAAAAAAAACCCAATTGCTCCGAAATCACCATGAAACAAATATTTTTCGTGAAGTGGACCTGAATCTGATGGCGTCTATGTTCTGAGTCTGATGGCCCTGTGCATCTATTGCGAATGGCCAGAGCAGCAAAATATGATAATCCTGTGCACCTTTACCCTTTTGTGAGCCGCACGTTTGGTCCCTTTGTCATGCCTCTTATGAGAAGCTTAATATGTCTTTTTCAACGAACCCCTGGGACAAATGTTTGAAGCGCCTGGCTGCTACGACAGGGCACTCGCATAGGATGTGCTCTGCCATTTTGTCCTCCTCGCTGCTTAATCTGTCCTTTCATTGCCCTTGTTCGCGACGCTTATTCACAGCTGGCCATAGCACACACACCAAGTTACTGTGTGCTATGGTCGTTCCACTATGAGCATGCTTCTGGGAAATGATCCCAGATACTCAGGATACCTGTACTTGATAGAATGTGGCCTCAACCTGTATCTTACCATTTATACCATTTTACTCCTCATTTTGAAGTTTGTTTTTTTGTCAACTCTGAATAATTCCACAGCACGGAGAAGGGGACGAGTGCATGGATGAGCTGCAGTGGGACAACGACGAAGGCCTATACTCTCAATGCGACAATTCCAACATAAGGTTTGTATTTAATTAAATACGTACAACGTCCGTACAAGGCCAATTAGGGAGTCTCGCCCCTCGTCACGTAAAATGTTCAACTAGTAATTAGATATGTTTGGACTTTCAGGACTCCACCTCGTTTGATAAAAGTGGAATCTTACGAAAGCAGCGACACGCTACGGGCGAATTCATTGAGGTTGTCGGTATCAAAATCACACAGTTTTAATGGGTACGAGCCTCCAGCACAAACTCGAATTCTCACCAAACAAGGTAAGTTATTCCCTCGCCAAATTTTCCAGCTTTACTTTTTTCTCCCCCTGAATAGCTAGTTGCTGTGCTGGCCAGGGTAAGTGCTTAGTTAATACATTTCGTGAGGAGGCATGAGCTTGAATGTGAACTGCGAGTAATTTATTCACTTCCTCGATTCCTCAAGCCCTTGGAAAACTAGAGGTGAATTTAGTTGAGCGAACGTAGCTCAGCAAGCGAGTGGCAGCACCCATAGATTTGACAGTTGATCGGGACGTAATGAGTTCAATAAAAGAATTTCAGCTAAAATCAGAGGCCCAAAGTGTTTTAATTTACGAATTCCATCTGAACAATCTGGCGCCCTTGAGTGTGTCATCTTGCTGTGTCGAATGGTAAATAGGCTTTTCACGAGTAAGCAATTTCACCCTTGAGCCTCCGCCAATTCTACAGCCGCAAACCATTTAAACGCCACACTATTAGCTTTGGAGCGTCACAGTCATACGTTTTTGTTTTGCAGACTCTGGGAGCAGCATGTCGTCTAGAATATCTCCATCTAGCTCAGGCTACAAGTCACGCTCTGATGCGACTCTCAGCGCCACTCCTTCCCCATCGGCCACACCAAACCTTCACACTCAGGTACCTACAAGAACATGTAAACAATAGTGGAAATGTGCACTCATACATTTTATTGATAAGCATTTTCATCCTCTGGTTTCACAATGGAAGCAATTGATGGTTTTGTGTGGTTGATTAATTGCGATCACTGCAGCCGCAAGACCCTAATCCTGGTCGAAACCTGAGGCTCTAGGTAGAAAGCCTTGGCATCCAAAGATATGTGTGCAAAAGATCGTGTCCAAAATCTCTAAGAAAGAGGTAACATTTTCTTCCTTAGCAGCGATGTTGAGGGTAGTTGAACTCCCACCAGCCTTGAGAAATTTGACCCTTTAAGGCCATAATTGTAATATACGTCCCCCTTTTGGGATAAGTATTCCAGTGTAGTCCTGTGCCAGTCCTAATATCTTACTCAGCCATATTCAGCTTCCTAAAGAAGTATAGTTACCTCCTGAAGACTCTTCTTTGGTATTTTTTCGTGGGGTGGTCGTACACCACTGACGCTGAGGGGGTGTCATTTATTCCCAAAACAATTTGCAGTGCCTGAGATAGGCTACACCTTATGTTTAGGTTCTTCTTAGTCACCACTAGTAAGAAGTCCTGTTCTGGTGTACTCTGTCGCTTCCCTCTTTGCTAACTGTGTAGGAGCCCCTCGATGAGGCAGCACCCCAATAGGTGTGGAAGACGAACCTAGTCCAGCCCTCTGATTCACAGTAATCCCTTTGTTCCAGGATGCTCAGTAAATTCTATTACTGTTGGGTTGAATGACTGAAGGTCAAATGCCCGGGTGGAGGAAGAGGAAGTGCCTTTAAACACTGGTAATAGGACTGGTGGAGCACTGAAGTGCGAATAAAGTGGACAGCCAATCTAATAGGGAGCATCCAATCTGTGGATCGAAAGAAAACGCATTCTTCGTCTGTCATAGTATACTGAACCCCCACCAGTTCCATTGTCAGCTAAGGATGATGTTAGAGGCGCTCGATCTGTCAAGCATCTTTGCCTATATCGCTATTCTGAGGAATGTGGAGCCCTGAAAGAGCCATTTCTAGGTTTGCTCGGGAGGTGCTCTGTCTAAAAATACTGGAAGATCTCTTTGATCGAGTGTGTTCACATTAAGGGCAAACAAACAAAAGGAAGATGATTAGTTCGTCAACGTGGCTCTGCCTGATATAGTGCTGGAAAGAAGTTTCAGGGTGGATGAAGTCATGAGGATCTGCGATTTTTAGTGATTGGAAACATCCACACTACCACGCATTCCTCCTATAGGTTCAAAATTTTATCATCGCGTGAAGAAAAATTGTAGAGCCTAAGAGGATGGCAAACTGGATTTGTCTTACTGTGCTCAGTGCATTAGACTGTACCTCCGAATTACTTCATTTCACTTTCCAATGAGACCAGCGTTTGAATTTCCGATGCTTAAATCCTTACAAATTACAAGAAAGTGGCTGTCATGTTGCATTCATCGCAATATCTTGGAGCTCCCCATCATTCTGGAAATGCAGACCCAACTATCCTTAAAAACTAGTTCTTTTCAACGCTAGAAAAGCTTGAAAAGAAGTAATTTGGAATGGAGTGGGTTTGATTTTGCACAATATACAGTATAGTTTAGTTGAATGTTTTTTTTTATACCTGTGCAAAGTTTTTGAGAGGTGTCAAGCCTTATATTTTTCGTTAATGTGAAAACGATAGAGAACAAAATTTGGTGTACAGTTGTCTGGGCAGAGCGGTGGCGCCCTCTCTCCAGAGCCTGAAACAGTTGTTTGGGCCGTGACGGATCTTGCGTCTGTGCCACCTGGCTCGATGCTCATCCATCCGCAGGTACTCTCCCTATTATTGCCCGCTGGTTTCCCCATTTGTTTGCTTTTTCTTGTTTCTTTTGTTTTGTTTTTTTTCTTAACACGTTGAGGTTTTCAGCCTGACAGTATTAAATTCCAAGGTAAATTAGGGCTGATTTTAATTTCAATTTTAGAGGAGTTCTCGACTTTCAACTATTTCTAATAAAATGATTCGTTTGGAAGATGTTTCTATAATAAGAGGATTTCATCGTTGTCGCTTCAACGTTGAATACTTGCGCATTTTGTGACGCACCTCCGCCTGAAGTCTATAACCATCGTAGACAAAGTTCTGGAGCCAGCCCTAAAAAGTTGGTGAGGTATTGAACGTGGTTCACGAAGCCGAGAAAACGTTTAGTAAATGTAGAAACGATTTATGTGTAATGAATCAAACAGACCCACACACCTAGCTTGATGCAAAGTACTCGCGCAAAGTGTTCGAAATGGGCACTTTGTGCTTGGAATTTACCCCTAAAATCTCGTTGTTACTACTCCCTTCCCCCTTAATATTTTTAAAGTCTATCTTACTCCATCTTACGGCGGCGATTCGTGCTGAGACCAGGGACAGGAGTCTGTGACAATGTAATCGTGTTGATTTTGTTATTAATTTACACTGTAGTCCACTGAATGCCAAATAATAGGGTTACTATTGGAGGTAGAAGATGACGGTGATTTGATCTAATATTAGTATTACAAATCTAAAAGCAGATTACTTATTAACGAATTATATTTAATTTGAGTTCATTGCATGTCGCAGGGTACTGCCTGATCTGTTCAATAAGCTTTTAGCCGTCTTATTCAGGAGACAGTCATTTTCACTTTACTTGGCTCGACGGAAAGGAAAGTTATTTAATCGGTAGTTCTCTTCAAATCTTTACATTTTAGACCTTACTGAGTCCCAAAAACACTATTTACTATTTGTTAAAATAGTATGTATCTGTATGTGTGCATTTCTTTGAACGGGAACGAGCTGTAACGGCAGAACCAAATCATAGTTATCGTAATGATTAAAACCCTACATTTTTTTCTTTAAAGCGGCTATTACGATTTTGATTACATTTTTTTTTGTAGACAGCTCCAAAGTACACAACAATACTGTAAAATTAATTAAAATTACGAAATATTTCGGCGAAAATCGCTTTTACCGTAATTCTTTCCTGGTAAATTCCTGTGAACTAAGTACTTGTTGATTAAGCACCTACACGATCACGCTCATAAGATATAGAGGAGCTACTCCAGAAATTCCGGTATTTCAACCACCGCTGCTTCACTCGCTACCATTTCTAGCCGTTCCTACATAACTACTCCAAAATGGTGTACACAATCCTTCTTTAAAAAAAACAAAAAAAAACCGTGGTCATGTCACAAGTAAGAGCAGCACAATAAATTCTGGAACTTCAAACGCCACCAGTTTTAATGTAGAACGTAATAATGAATAATGAACAGATTTGATGTTGATTTGAATAGTTGTTAGAGTCAAGAAAATCGCTTAATGCACGTGGGGCAGAGGAAAGTTGTTTAATGTTTAATAGTAAACACACGGTCATTCATTATTATTCAATTAGGTCATGAGACACCACTGGTTTGGTGTGGAGATTGTCTTGTCTTTTGTCTCTCGTCTCTCTCAAGCTGAAGACGACACGAACTGTAATGGCAAGTGACGCTAGCAGTCTCTGGTCTTAGTCCCAGTCGCAGCGTGAACCGCCGCCTTTAGGGCTAATAACAGAAAATACGTCCCCCGAGCTTTGTCAACTAAATTCCCCCATGAATGAAAATTCTTGTAAGCAGCTCCCATTAAGCGCATTTCTACAATTTAGTTCGTATTACGTAGTTGTCATCACTTGTTAGTCCACCCGCCTATAAATTATTTATTTAAAACTTGAGGTTTCATACGCGAATTTAATCATTTCTTCTTCGTTTCTGATTGACTGGTTCGAATTTTAAAACTGTTACCTCTGAAATGTTAGTGTACAGAACTAGATTTTGTCGAATCGTTTTAATTGAATGCTTTCTGGCTGTGCATGTTGCCTTTAAACACGCCACAAAACGAAGCTTTCGAGTCGCACCACACTAAAATAGTTCAAGATAGTAGAAAACATCACATTTTATGGTAGTTTTTGAATGAGAGGATTTTTTGTAAGTGTCGCTGTTGTGAAAATATTGTAGCTGACAGCAACTTTTTGAATAACAGAAATGTGGCGATATCTCAATAAATAATAGTAACTAACCACCTGCAAATGATGTTCTCTCCCGTCCTTTGGTTCGTTGACAGCAATCATATTGTGTGTTCGTGAAAATGTTTTCATCTGAAAAGTAATCCTTATGCCAGTTGTGGGGGACAAAGCAAAGTGAATGGGAGAGTGTACCGTGATGCTCTTGTCATTGTCTCGTTTCAGCTCTGCAGCACATAAAATACAGTCTCTGGGGCACACGGGGGAATCGAGCTGACCCCTTTCTGCACACTTCCGTTCGTCAATATTGAAGCACTCGTTCACGTTTCTCCGAGTCATAAATGAGATTGATTTCGTGTACACCTTGAGGCCTGTCTGTATTTTGTCTGCGTGGCGGAATGTGGTATTTGAGAAACTTGGGGCTTCGAGAGGCCGAACGAGCGATCCTCGTTCAGTTACCCATTTGAGGAGGGCCTAGTTGCAGGTTTCGTGTTTCTTCACCTCGCATGCGCATTAGTTAGGGCCTGCTGGGGTTAGGACTGGGTCTAGTACGGACTGGCTTAATCTGTGAGCGAAACCTGCATAGAGCTATTAACGTTAGAACTTTACTTAGAAGGTTACTTAGAAGTTTAGAACTGAGGGGGGGGGGGGTTCTGGAGGCTCAGTCAAATCAATGAACTATCCAGGGCCAAGATGATGAGTTGTTTTTTGATTAATTATTCATCTTGAATAACACAACTCATGTTATCGGTGAGGAAAATTTATTTGCAACCCTCCTTCCCTCATTTACGTTGTATTTGGTATCGTTTCATAGTTATTTTTCGATGCTGAGTAGAATAGGACGGGTCTCAGTGGGTGTAGGACTGAGTCTAGGTGGAAAACAATGGTGGCGAATTCTTCTATTTGAAGGGGTTTATTAGACAATGTAGCGAAAGTTATCGTTTCTCTCGGGCCTGCGCTCATTTCCCGCTCCATCTCCTGTCTCACTACAAGCACCCGTCAATTCAACTCGTCTCGTCCTGCCAACAGCCTAGCAAATAGAAATATTCAGATCACGTTTCGTATCGTTTATTAGTATTTTTTCGATGCTGAACCGAATGGGACTGGTCTCGCAGGAGTGAAACTTCGTCAAAATGTGCAATCATGTTGAGCATGAGAATAAAAAACCGTCGTGCAATAATCTAATTTTTTTTTAAATATTTGGCATTTTAACTTGTAGCTTTAAAGTTTGGGTGCACGATGAGACTAAATCTTTTCAGGTACAATATTTGAGAGGGAAAATGCTGTGGTTGCTCCTTACTTCTTCGCCCAATCAAACTAGTTTATAAAAAACTGAAACGTTAGCACAGATTAGTAGTTTATCGATTTAATATGCCGAGAAACCACCAGCTGTTGTTACTGAGCAGTCCCACCCCAATATTTCTAAACAACTGCTCAGTCTTATTTTCCAGCGGTCGGGAGGCGGTAATTACTCGATTATGAAGATTCTAATGTACAAAAAGGTGTGTAGTCGTTTTTATCTCCCAGGGAAAGGGCTGCCCATTTAGACCATGGCGGAATAGGAACTGATGAGTTACAAAGTGGTCTTAGAACGTGAATTTCTAATATCCCAGTGTTATTTTATACCTATTAGCCGTTTTTGTCTTTTCACTAAAGCTGGTAAACAAGTTCGAGCCTCTTCGAAACAACTGCTTGCATGCATAGATTTGATTAGAGCTCATTTAGTCGTGCCTGAACAAGTGGGATGACTTAAGGCAAATAGCTAGGTTAGAGCTCTAGAACTAGAGAACAAATCTAGTGTGTGAAAGTGCATGTTGTTTCTCATCTGAAATTGCTCGATATTTAATTATAGTTAGCCCAGCTCTTGCTCGCTTATCACTTAACAATCGCGCATCGTTTACATTGTTACTTTTGAAGTTCAATGTACATTTATATTCTCACAACTTTGTAATTTTAGACAGGGCAGCCTTACACCAACTCAGATGGAACTATTTATCACTACGACCCTTCAAATCCTCCGCGAGTTGCAGTGGCTGAATCGCAACCTTCTCCTCCGATGCCTGCAATAACCCAATCACAGAAGCACAGTGAGTCTTTTAAATAGTGGTTCGTTTTGTCTTTTGTATGTGATTATTCTCGTGCATTCAAAGACCTCACAATACCAGTACGGCCATAATTGAGCCAAATCGGGTTGTGTTTGTGTGGTATGGTGATCTTTGCTCCTTATGCCTTGTACACCTGAGAGTAAATCGTGCACTAAAAACAATTGATCGTGTTGCCACTTCAAGTATGTTACTGTAACAGAATCCCTATGTACAAGGCCATTTACTTAGGTGTGGTTGTTTGCTACCTCGTCTGAAATAGCCAACTTACAGTCAATCAAAGGAGAGTACTAACCCAACCCCAGAGAGCTGCACTCCTGTGTGGCTCACTAAGGCCTGCAAGACAACATCTGCTGAAGCCCGTCTAGGTATTACTGGCTAGTTACCCATTGACGTGGACGTTGAGTGCATGGTGGATAAGTGGAGAATGAAAAAGGAACTCTCCCCCCTCTAAGCCAAACTCCGTATTGACCTCTCTACCTACTGAAAATAATAGTAACTAATAGATAAATGGCGAGCACATTGCGTGTCAAGTATGAGTTGTTCCGAACATTCTAGTCTAGAAGAAAGTGGGCTGAGCCACTGGACGAGCCAGTTTCTCATGGGACATGGCGACTTCAATGCGCAGCTCCACTTTTTCCTCTCAAAGACTCTCCATCCTGCACCATCTGATTCTCCATTGTCATACCTCCATGTGGTAACACTTGAGCAACAGCTCTCCACTTGGAGACATGCTTACTGACAACCTGCTGTGCATCCATAACACTCATGAGTGTTAAGGAAATCAACCTGTGCTGCTCTCATCATTTTACGAATAACAATTTTAGATTCCTGAGATGTCCACAGAAAAATTTTGTTCTAAATCCTAAAGACCGCCGAAATAAACATGTGTCACGACGCATCACACAACTTTCCTTAGTCCCACGTACATTCAGCGATTTAAGCCGCTATAACAACTAATGTTTATAACTCAGTTTACGTGAGCTTCTTAGAACTCAACGTTCCATATTGCGTAACTGGTGCTTCCAGAATGTATCACATTATGCGCCTACCTGTATTTAGAGACCATCGTACCAGTATATCATAGGACTGTCAAAGTTATTATTTTTCATAAATATTTGTAGTTATTTCTATGGGGTTATAAAAAGTTGAAAATTAATCGACGTTAAATTAATTAATTAAACGACTGTAGTTTGAATTCTGAACTTTATGGGGTTCCCCTAATTATTTTACAACCATTGTTACTCTCATCATTTTTTAGAACGCTAGCTTTTTGAGCAAGATTTGCGCCTAAGTCAAAATAATTTATAGAGCTGCTCTCGTCATTTTTTCACGGTTGTGAACTTCATGGTGCTGCTGTAAGATTCGAAACATTTTTGATAAAAATTGCGTTTTTATCACTATGATAACTACAATTGTTGGTGGTTTTGTTCGTGTTCTTAGTTTGGCGTCCCATGTTAATCGTTGGCTGAATATGAGAGTTTGATTCAGCCGTTTTTTCTGAGGTGACAACAGTTACGCAGACCACTAGCCCAAATGGTGTTTTTCGGTTTTGGAACGTAAAGATGCGAAGAAATTGCTAGTTTTTTTCTGTTCAGCCTATTACATAATTAGCCTTTCTATTTTGTAGAGCTAAGGAAAGATAGTTGGAGGGGGGGGGGAGCGGAACCCCATAAAAAGGGATTCATTTGAAAAGTTTCCGTCAATAGTTGAGTATTATCATTGTTGTGTACTCGTTAAAAATATATACAACGTGTTATAAAATTCCAGATATGCTCGATTCGGGACCAGTTGTCAGCCCTACTATGTCTGCTCAGTCGTCAGTACATGGTCATGAATTTGGCAAACACGGCAACGTGGTTTCTGTGGTGGAAAACAACAGTTACGACAATGGGAACTCGGGATATCTGACTCAACAGGCTTTGTGTCAAGGTGGCCCTCATCCACAGGCCCAACCTCATCAGTACTCTCACGCTCAGGTACGCTCAATGTACTGCTGCTAAACCATTAATTTATACTCTCTATAAACAGATTGCCCCTCTATCCCTGCCACAGTGTCGTGAAGATTATTGGCCCACAGTCCAAGCTGTTGGTTGTTCTTTTTGATTGCTTAATACTCAATTAATATTATTGATGTACCATTCAGCTTTAAGTAGTGTAGTTAATTGTACATAACATTTCTTACGTTGAGTCTTAAACTTAGTTTGAGTAGTCCGCCACTTACTACAGCGTGGCGTGTTTCATTTATGTGTTGAGGTAGTTTGGAGATGCTTTTTGAAGAGCTGCTGACTCAGGCAAAAATTACGGCAATCGCGCCAGAGCTCCGATCCACAATCCTCGACGTATGTCGAGAATTATGAACCAATTGTCTTAACCACTAGACCACGATCGCCCGGTAGGTGTCAGTCAGCACATCTCCCCCCTCGTCTTTAGTCGCTGCTCCTGGAGCGGGCTCTTTTATGGAAAGAATTTATGAGAGTTGAGCGAATCCCCGGGAAATCCGATCTTTGATTCGAGAAACGAGGGGGGCTACAAGGAAAGTCTTTTCTTTCACATTGTAGTAGGCGCGTCGCCCATTTTATTTCCCTTCGTGCTGGAACTTTCACAGCGTCAGCGAATCCCGGACCCGAGAATTCGTCTCATTATTTCTCTCTTAATTTTTAATTTTTCTCTCTGGGCCTCTTCTTTTTCTTGGAATGAAGAAGTTCGACCACTAGTTGGGCGCCAATTGTACTGAGGTAGTTTGGAGATGCTTTTTGAAGAGCTGCTGACTCAGGCAAAAATTACGGCAATGGCGCCAGAGCCCCAATCCACAATCCTCGACTTACGTCGAGAATTATTAACAACTGTCTTATCCACTACACCACGATCACCCGGGTGCCTTTAATAGGAGTCAGTCAGCACATTTAGACGTCCTGTGTAAACGGATGTTTCTTATTGTTGGATACTTCGGAACTGCAACTCGTTAAATTCGTTAGCTGTTGAGTCGGCAGAGATCTACGTACCAAACAACTGAAATATATAAAACGCTGTTGTGATTAGTTCAAACAATACACTTTGTTGAGAACAATGAGGGGTAAGTAGTCGCTCCTTTTTGCCTATTATGAAGTGGACTGTAATTTAATGACAATAAAACCATAGGCAAAGTGTCCCCCAAATATTGTGCTGGGTTTACCCTCAGAAGCCCCAATCCGGAAACCAATCACCCGGAGAACCACCCCCAATAATCCACAAACTAGGAAATAAATTATGGGACTCGCCAATCTGCACCAAACCTTCAGTGTTCCCCGGGGATAAAAGAACAGGTCTCAGTCTTGGAGGCGACGTAATTTCGAATGACGTACGTGTTGAGAGTGATAGAACACTTCTGAAAAAACTCCACAGCACAAAAAAAGCGGCAGCGACGAAATTGGGTGGGGGGGGGAATGGGAAGTAAAGAAGTAAGAGAGGGGACATAGGAAAGGGAAAGGGATTGTTTGTAAATACAGAGGACGACTCCCCGGTCAAAAGGCACCGAACCAATCGACCTCTGAGAACAAACCCAACACACTTTTTTTTCTTTTTTTTCGAAGCTAATTGAAATTATACTTTGCGGGATAGAAACTCTTTCTCTGCACATGGGATCACAAATAAAATCTTAGTGGCATATTTACCAACAGAAATCAAAATAGCCCTGAATTACTTTACTCACATCTGCCTGATGCTGAAGTAGTATATTCGTTGAGAACCTTTTCTTCTACAATGCTTATGCTTGAGTCTTGGTTTACACGTCAGAGTTTGTGAAGTGTGAGGAGGATAGTTATGCAAATATTTAGATTTCTTAGCTTTGAGAAATATTGTTTGTATTTACGATAAAACAAGATTAAAATTGAATTGAATGTCAAAAGTGATTTAAGACTAACGATATTTCAATGCGCAGGTAATACAAAATGGAGACGGATCAGCACCAACGCATTACTCGACGCCAATAGTGTATCCCATGCACCCAGCTCCGGTACCCACCATGTCATATCCCATCCAGTACGACACTCGTGTGCAGGTAAGTGTGGTGTACATATGGCGCAGTGGGAGTATTAAATTGATTCGGGATTTAACAACCAGTTATGTTTAATGTTTGATCTTTGAACGAATGTTGTGTCGGCTGTGAAGTTTTAGGAGTAACTCTCGTGGTGAGTGTTTGCCAAAAAACGCACATCAACACTCTCCTGGAGCGTCCTCGAGGAGTGGGTTCTGACCTTTGTAAATTGGCGCATTGGAATTAAAAAGCTCTCTGAGTCGAAAAGCCGAAGAGATGAGTCACTCCAAAATAAGTGAATTGGTCTGAAATGACTTCGCTATATCCGACACAAATCAAGTCAATTAAAGAGTAGAATTTCAGAAGCTACCTTACGTAGCTAGCTGACTTCATTTGTTCTTCCCCAAATTAAACACCAAATATACCAGAACTTGGAACAAATAGATATGAAGATCAAGACTAAAGGAAGCAGGTTACGTCTTCCGTAAGGAGTGGGAATTAGTATTTGAATAAAATTGAGACACAAAACTGTAGTGTGCTAATTGGTTCCTAGGTCAGCACACACTAATAGGCCACTTCCTTGTGTAATAGGTAAATTTAAGGTCCGTTCATCAATCACATTGGCCACAGGCAGCCATATCTCTCTCCCTGCCACAGTGCCCCTCCTCTGCTTCATCTTCCGACTTCAAGTTTTGCATCGACGTTCAAATGAGCTTGGTCTCATCATTCTTTTGTCTATCATGCCTGTTACAAGAAGATGAACATTCAGTCTGAAATTATAAGAGTATATTTAAAGCGCTCCAGCGGCTGAAAGCACTGATATTTTAAGTATTGACATTATGACACCAAAAAGATAAATATGATAGAACTTTCCTCAGAACCTGCCTGCATGGGATTTTGTGTTGTAATAAGAAACTCTGCTCGTACGTTGTGGTACAAATTTTTACTTTCCTTGGCTCTACGAAGTAGAAAGGAAAGTTATGTAATCGGCTGAAAAAAACATTTTGAGTTTTCTTCAGATCTTTACGTTTCAGACCCTCCTGAGTCCGAAAAACACTATTTGGGAAAATGGTCTGTGTATGTGTGTCTGTGAACGATTTTTAGAGAAAACCACCGTACCAAACTCAAACTTGATATCTCGCCCGCAGGTCACCATGGGACGCCAAAGTAAGGGTTTGAACAAAATCCACCGAAAGTTAACTATAGTTATCATAGTGATCAAAACACCAAATATTTTTTTTCTCCAAAACGGCTCCAACGATTTTGATTAAATTGTTTATATTGATAGCTCTCAATAAGGCAATTATACCATAAAATTCCCATTTGTGGGAAAATGGCGAGAGCAGCACAATAAATTACCAAAACTTTCGACGAAATCGATTTTAGCGCAGTTTTTAGAGAAAACCACCGTACCAAATCAGCTGAAACTTGATGTCTAGCCTACAGGTTACCATGGGACGCAATAATGAGGGTATGGGCAAAATCCACCGAAAGTTAACTATAGTCATCATAGTGATCAAAACACCAAATTTGTTTTCTCAAAAACGGCTCTAACGATTTTAATTACATTTTTTATGTTGATAGCTCTCAATAAGGCAATTATACTATAAAATTCTCATTCGTGGGAAAATGACGAGAGCAGCACAATAAATTATCAAAATTTTCGACCAAAAGCGTTTTTCGCGCAGTTTTTTCCTTATAAACTCCGCTGGAATTCTTGTAGAATGTTTAAAAAAATTGGTATTGTAGTCCAATCCAATACCTAAAGGGTGAGTGTTTAAAAACGCTCATGAGATACATGGGGCTCACTCCAGAAATTTCTGAATTTCAACTACTGCCGTTTCGCTTACTACCAGTTCTAAGTTATTTTCCAATAACTCTGCAAAAGTGATTACTATCCTTTTTTTTTAAATCGTGTTTACAGCCTCATTAATTATCTGTGTACCAATTGCTCAATAATGGTCCTGCAATGAGTACGGGCAGCACAATAAATATTGGAACTGTAAGCGCTACCGCTTCCTGCTGCCGTAAAGCGTTGTTTGACGATGTTCAAATTAACTGAGTGATAAATGAATTGATTAAATAGAATTAGCCATGTACAAAGTGAATTGTCGTAGAGCTAAGAAAAGTTGTGTGTTGCAACGCACCAGATATTTTTTTATTGGATTTTTCGATTGCAGTAATTGGCATCAATGAATAATTATTGGTTCTAACCAGTGAAAGCGTGATAGTTACCTTCGTATTATAAGGTAGTAGATTTCAGACTGCTCTTGTCTAAAACACATGTCTTAGTGCATTATCACACGATTCAACTTGATTGTACGTGCGAGGGCCCGCTGTATGTGCCGTAACTATAAATTACTTCGAAGAATCTAACTTGAGCTTGGCTGATGTTTCAGGACAACATGGCAGCTAACAACGATCTATCGAATTACATGATGGGCCTTAGTATTGATGGCAGCAACCAACCTCAGCCACGGCAAATAATGTACTGGCCCCAAAATCACATTCAGGTGAGAAACATAATTGTTACGAGTCGATCAATTTATTATCATTAAACAAATGACGCATGGTCTTTGACAAAAAAAAATTAAGAACAATCGGTTATTTGTGTTTAAGTCGCTTATGCCTGTTGAACAAACAAGTGCACACATCTGTGATTGCCAATAGGGTGCTCAAATTGAAAACTATTGTGCTCAACAAGCTGAAACTCATCAAACTCCGTGGAATTTCTTCTTATTTTGTAGTGAAGAACAGAAAAATGTTATCAAATGTGAGAGATGTGTCCAAAAAATAGAAATGGAAAGCATCCCAACCATAGCTGAGTTTTGTTGAAATCATAAAAGTGTAACCAATCACGCCCCAGTAAATGACCTTTTAAATGAGGATTGTGTCACAGTAAATGGCCTTGCTAATTGCTTGTAACGGGGCAAACCTTGCTTGAGGGGCAGGTGGTGTTGGCAGAGACCCCACCTCTCATCTTTGTTGACTCCTAAGCACTTAACTTTCTTCTCAAGAAGGAACCTGTGGACGCTAAAACGCATTGACTGTTGGCTATTTAATTGCCCCTTTATGAGGATGGATGATGTCGGTTTTTCCCTCAGCCACCTGTAGCTTGACGTGCTTGCACATTTGGGTGCCAGTCAGGAGCACCGAATATGTTTTTGCTTGGGTTTACTGAATTGACTCTGCACTGATCAGCTTAGTCAGGTCCTCCTCGTAGGTGTGTGGCTCATGGTCAGCCTCTATGAGGGGACTTTAGAAGAAGGCGTTCCAAAGTGCTAGTCTGAGGACTGAGACATTCTGTCATAGAAATTCTATTTGTCAGGAGCGTCCAACAAGGAGATACAGGTTACGAGGAGTTCCCTGATTTTAAAGCTCTGTGACGAGCGAAGGCCCTCAGAAGTTTACGTATCTGTTAGGTGAGTCCGTCTCCCCCTATTGCTTTAATGCCCTCAGAAGTAATACGAAGGCACTGCTACAACGTTCTTAGTGCCTCTAGGGAAACATTGCTGATTTCAACGTCCAGCGTGAACTTTCCTTTAGTACATCCATATTGTCTGCCATGGTGGTTGCAGCCAAAAACTCCGTCATGAAATATACCTCTTTCCTACATTCACAATATTTTCTTCAACATTTTAATATGATCTATGTGTGCCGATGGCCTTTATTTACTACATGGTCGATAGTGAGAGATTCTAGGTCCTTCATACTGTCAATTCAATCGTTCTTTGTGAACTGTACGCTTTACTCAGTTACTTAAGATTTACTGTTGACACGCTCTAAATGCCACTTAGCAGTTCAGGAACTGCTGGAATGTTGCCGATCTTTGAAAGACGCAGTCTGGCCACCCCAGCTAGCGTTAACAACACGACCCTGGGACTGGAAAAAGTTTGGTTGTCTGCCTGTAAGGAAGGTTTCAATACGAAAAGGCTGCAAAATCACGACTCATTGATCCTACTTGAAGAGTTTTCAGCAAGTTACCGCAATGATAACTGGCCCAAATAGCCAAGTAGTCAACAAGTTCGCGTGCATATAAACTTGCTTGTGTAGTTCATGTGCAGTTTCACACATTCAATTCCACTAACTTATAATTTTGATTACAGTCTCATACCAGCGTTCCTGTGTACTACAACAACAATCACGGTGGAGTGGGTCCAACGAGGTACCCGATGCCACAGCTCTCGTCTGGAGGGTGTCCTCCGTCTTCTCAAGCGGCTTTCGTTCCAGCGCCTCAACCACCTCAACAACATCAACCGGCTCAACCAACTGCTATGGTCCCAGTAACTGGACCTCCGGCAGCCCACATTTCCCCAGAACATTCAGGTACATTTAAACCAATATGTTTCACTCCCCTTGAAATGCAGAATGTTCGTTCGACGTCATTTTCTTTAGGTTCTATTTGACGCTTTGCTAGTCCTGTTTTATAATTGTTGAACGAGTTGGTTTTGCAATAATGTTCTTTGAAAATGGTTATCCATCAGTGTGACAAACATTGCACTGGTACACAATAGTTCAAAATTTAAGTATATAATCCTCAGTTCAAGATATTTTATTATTCTTCAAATTAAATCACTTCGTTTGGTTGTTAGAAACATGGTTTCTGATTGTTCGTGGGTGTCTTAGTTCGTTTTTGTTCTGCTGGGAAGGTTGACTTGTTTGCTCGTTTCCTGGTTTACTATAGTGATAAACGTGTATGAGGATAGGAGAAAATTAAAAGTCTCTTGTCATGCGTGAAATGTTATTCTCATAATACTGGTCAAGTTCTCAGAAACTCGCCTGTCAGAAGCTACTTATGGACGGGGGGGGGACTGCCACCCAGTACCCAGTGGAATTAAATAGCTACGCAATTTGGCAGCCACTGGCTGAGAAGAAAATCAAGCTCTTAAGAGTCAATATAGGTGAGAGAAGAGGCTTCAGCCAACACCTCCAGTTCCTAGCAGGGCTTACCATTGACTTGGGTGTTGAGGGCATGGTGCACAAGTGCATAGTAGAAATGGAGCTTTCCCCCGCTTTGGGCCACTGAACGAAATCTTGGCGCCAGAAGAAAGTGCATTACATAAAATTTCCGTCAAAGGGATGACACGTTTTTTTTTTCACATCAGCGAACGCTTTAGGAGAAAGTGGGTTGAGCCAGTTCCTTATGGGACATGAAGACTACAGTGCATGGCTCCACTTTTTTTTTTCTCACAGACTCCCAATCCTGTACGTCTTTCGTCTCCAGTGCGGAGGAAACAAGAAACCAAGTGCTGCTCCACTGTAGTTCCCACAACAGTGCTTAAAACCGTTTTGCCCAGTTTGAGAAGAAGGTTATGACAAAAAAACTCGTCCACAGATCATGATTTTTCTCTTTGAAACTTCCCACCCAAGTAAATACGAGGGAGGGTCAATAAGTCCTTAGAAAATCCAAGAGATGGTGCTCGTAGTATCGAAAATGAATTTTTTTTAGTAAGCAGCACTATTAACTAGAAAGCAGTTAACGTTTCAGCTGTATCAATCAGTTAGTTTCTTTTTTATCGTGAATTGTTGTAAACAACTATCGTAAATTAATAAAAATGGAAAAAAGTGAGTTTCGAGCGGTGATAAAACATTTTCATTTAAAAGGCCTAACAGCGAAAGAAATTAAAGCTGAGTTAGATGCCGTTCATTGTGTATCTGCCCCTGTGTTTGCCACTACTTACAACTGGATAAATGAATTTAAACGTGGTCGTACGTCAACAAAAGATGAGCATCGTTCAGGACGCCCCGTAGAAGTGAGTACCCCGGAAATGATCGACAAAATCCACGACATAGTGTTAAGTGATAGAAGAACAAAATTGCGCGAAATAGTTGAGGCCACAGGGGTGTCGAAAGGCACCGTCATTTCAATTTTGCATAATAAATTGGGTATGAAAAAAATATCAGCAAGGTGGGTGCCGCGTTTGCTCTCAGCTGAAAACAAACGCAATCGTGTAGTCGACTCTAAGGCGCTCTTGGCGCGCATGCGTTCTGATCAGGCTGAGTTTCTACGTCGATTCATAACTGTAGACGAAACTTGGGTACACTACTACACTCCCGAGACGAAGGAACAGTCAAAACAATGGATTACTAAAAGGCGAACCGGCTCCAAAGAAAGCAAAGACGGTAAAGTCAGCCGGAAAGGTTATGGCCACGGTTTTTTGGGATGCACGTGGCGTTATTCTTATTGACTATTTGGAAAAAGGAAAAACCATCAACGGACCATATTATGCGTCGCTATTAGACCAACTGAATGATAAAATAAAGGAAAAACGGCCTCCTTTATCGAAGAAAAAAATCCTCTTCCATCAAGACAATGCAGGAGTGCACACGAGCGCAGTTGCAATGGCCAAAATTGAGGAATTAAAGTTCGAATTAGTAGACCATCCTCCGTATTCACCAGATTTGGCCCCCAGTGACTATTATTTATTTCCTAACCTCAAAAAGCGGCTTGCCGGACAGTGATTCACGTCGAATGAGGAGGTCATTGCCGAAACAGATGGCTATTTTGAGGAACTTCCAAAATCATATTTCTCTGATGGCTTAAAAAAAGTGTTTTTACTATCTTTTTCTAAGGACTTATTGACCCCCCCTCGTAGTTAGATTAGGTGGGAAACGAGAAATCCCTAGGGCTTACCTCCGTGTGGTAACACATGTGCAATAGCTAGAGACTGGCCAAGTGACAACCTGCTGTACCTCTACGAGTCGGGGTTGGTTGGATGCTGTGCCATTGGCCGAGCTCTTGCACTTGATTGTCGTAACGCCCTTATGAGTGTTAAGGAACAGTCACTTTGATAGGGAAACAGACCTATCTAGACGGTTGATTCATTCCCCAACGTCAATATGTATTTTGCAACACTTACCTATTTCGTACAACCTGTAATAACAATAAACCTTGTGGATTGTTGTTTCTTTTTAAGTTCAAGTCGAGGACCTGAAAGACAAGAGCCAATTCAGTAACAGCCCTTGATTCCTTTTTCTACTCTCTATCTAAAAGTGAAATCCCTTAATGGTGAGAATGGCTGGTGTTTCTAATTAGCCCTAATAACGAAGGTACCCTCTAATTACAGCAGTCAAGCTTCAATGGGTACCCTTCTCACTGTCACAGGGTGTACGTCTACTGAACTGTTGCTGCAGTGTAAGCTTAATTTTACTAAATCATTGAATTATCACTTGAACCACTTCTGTTCAAAGGTTGCTACAGTTCTGGTTACAACAATGGACAAGAATGCGTGCCATACCCTTCACAGGCTGTTCACATGTACTACACTCACTCTTACAGGTATTTCCACGTTGGAGCATTTGTAAAGCTACTTTTGTTCCGGTACAGTTGCCTTTTTGAAGGCCTGAATAGTTCAATTTATGCCTCGCATGGGAGTAACATTGTGTGTTGTGTGCAGTGCCGGGCCAAACGGAGGGGTCTCCAGTGGTGGAACTATTGGGACCAATGGGAACAGCTATTACAGCAGCAACGTTTCTAACTGCAGCGCCCCAATCCTGGCTGTGCAGTATCAACAACCTTGCCCTCACCCAGCATCTCCTCGAACTCCTCAAGTAAGCTCTAATTCTACATTAACTCATTCTGTTTGGATATTAAACGTGCATTGTTAAGGTGTATGTGTTATTTGTTCGTTACACCGAAAATTTTAAGAGAAATGGTTCGTGTTCAAAGGGAACATAGTTTTACATGGCCCGAAGGAACATGTGGGTTTTCTAGTAGAAAAAAGAAAGCTCGAAAAACTTTTTTGGGCATGTCGTAGCGATTCCTGTCGTTCTCAAGTCGTGACTTGTTTCTGAAGTGTTTATCGACGATCTAAAACTTTGATTTCATTCTACACCCGACGAAATATATCGTTATTGGAAGGATGTATTGGCTCTGGGACTAGAAGTAATTTTGACTTTAAATTTGTTCACGTTTTTGCAGCTTTCTATTCCTCTTGACAGTACAATCAAATATCCACGAAGAAATGACTAGCGTTCTGAGACTATTAGGAAGTTACACAACTATAGCTTTTTCAGATTGAATTAAACAGTTTTCAAAATGAAGTCAACACTTTTCAAAATGAAATAAACAATTTACAATATGAATTAAACATTTTACAAAATGAAATAAACAATTTACAAATTGAAATAAACAATTTACAAAATTAATTAAACACTTTCTTATATGAGTTTCAAAAGCTTGTAAACAATAATTTGAACGAGTTGACCAGTTGGGAAGAATATGGGAAAGACCGTGCATACATTATACTCTGATGATAATCTCTTCTGAGTGTGCCTTTCACGTGATAACTGTTGAGGTTTTAGAAATAAATGATGTCCACCTTTTACTTGAAAAAGAGGAAATATTTATTAAAATGTCTTTTAATAAATATTTAAATACATCGACGACTGAACAGCGGAACGCGACTGCAACGCCATTAGTTATAAAATCAGGGGAGAGGATATTTAATATGATCGTCCCATTGGCTGACGGTGACGTCAACTTCTACCAATAAGAGCGCGCGAACGATTCCGAAATCAAAATTGTGAAATTACTTTTCTCAACAATAACGAGATAGAAATACCTTCTCTGTGAACTCTGTGCAGCCCCTTCATTAATATTTGAAAGACAGTGTTATTTAATTTATCTGGTATTCGTTTAATTCATTTTGTAAATTGTTTATTTCATTGTGTAAAATGTTTAATCCATATTGTAAATTGTTTATTTCATTTTGAAAAGTGTTGACTTCATTTTGAAAACTGTTTAATTCAATCTGAAAAAGCTATATATTTGCACAGGCATTGACTCCCAACACGAATAGGATTTGATCATCATTTTCCAATAATTCCCATGCAAGTTGCTATAACTGCCAGAGTTTCACCGACAAACAAATTTTATTTAAAAAAGCTTTTCCCCGTATATACCTGTAAAAATTATTTAATAACGCGACTACGTTTTTTCTTCTCAGGGAGTTTGCAGTCAATTTGCAGTTTACAACGGTTGTTACCCCGGACATTATGCTCAATCTAGTTCGACGTTGCCTGTTCCGCCGTTATTCAGAAAAGCGATGCCGGTTGGAGCTCGATGCGTCTCACCTATGCGACCGCCTTATCCCATCTCTCCATCAACGGTCAACGAGCGAGGTGCTGACGATAAAATCCCTCCGCTTCCCGTCTATGGATTTCGTGTTTTGCCCGGTAAATTTTTTTATTTTTTAATCATTTTCTACTGTGAAGGGTGGATTCAACTACACTGGAAGATGCGTCGTATGAGATTTTCTAGCCCAAAGTTAATTTATCTTAGTTGTACCGGCGGAGGTAAATTTGCTGAGTAAAACCTTTACCAGCAGTGAAATGAATAAAATTTAATATTTGCGAATGAAACTGCAAATAAAAAGTCCTCACAACCGTGATTAAATAAAGTAAGTTTAATAATTTCGTTAAGTTTAAACGAAAAGTCCTAGCTGCTGGAGATGAAGAAAATGATTGAAATAATCTTTCTAACTGTGACGAAAATGGAGTAGAGTACGCATGCGTGCGTAATTTACTATTGGAAATACGGAGAATTGAAAAAAGTATAGAAGTTTGGTGGGTCTGTCTTTTCTGGCTGGTGCGATGATGTGAGTGAGTGCTTTCGATGTAAAGGCATTATCGTCTAGCCCAGGGGTGCTCAAACTTGAACTGCTGGCGATCTACCTCAATATTTTCAGCAAATCCTGGGGCATAACTCCAAAAATGATGGAGTGGCTCTTTAAGGGGATAATAAGGCCCCGCGTTACGTATGCCTCCACGGTGTGGTGGAAGGCGACACGCCGGCTGGCAGTACAAGGAAAACTCCAACAACTGCAGCGGCAGGCGTGTCTTGCTATCACAGGGGCCATGGGTACATGCCCTACTGCTGCAATGGAAGTCCTTCTGAACATCTCACCTCTACATATACACATCCAGAGGACCGCCTACCTGGGGGCGGCAAGGCTTTTGCAGACAGGGAAAATTTCCACCAGGGCTAAGGCGAGCCTCCACAGAACAACCAAACAGTTTGAGATAGAAGAGGCAGCAGTCCTTGCTACTGACATCATGCCAGAGCAGAAGAATTTTCGGCTGCCATTTAGCGTCAGCGTTCACTCACGGGAACGGTGGGAGAAGGAGACATTCCGGACCGAGGTGGGCGCGCTGCAGTGGTATACCGATGGTTCAGTTAAGGAAGGCCGAGCAGGGCTGGGCATTGTAGGGCCTAACTACAGTCTTGCAAAGCCGCTGGGGAGTACGCCACGATATTTCAAGCGGAAATCCTAGCCATAAAGATCTGCGCAGAAGAGATCCTGAACAAAGGACTCAAAGGCAAGCGGATCTACATTTTCTCAGACAGCCAGGCCGCCCTAAAGGCCATTGCAGCCTATAGTTTTAGGTCTAAGCTGGCATGGGAATGCCTCCATGCGCTCAAGCAGCTCGGCGCCCGTAACAGGCTCTCCCTCATTTGGGTGCCGGCTCACAGGGGGCATGAGGGCAATGAAAAGGCTGACCGCCTTGCGAAAAGGGGTACAGAAACCCTACCCATCGGGCCTGAGCCACACGTGGGATTGACGAAAAGTCACCTAAACCGTCTGGTTGCTCGATGGGAGATACAGGAAAATGGCGCCCATTGGCATCGCCAGCCACGACAAAGACAGGCGAAAAGGCTTGTAACGCCTTCCTGTCAAAGGGCTAAGGCGATGCTGACACTCTCCAGACAAGATCTGAGAGTACTGATAAGCTTCCTCACCGGGCACTGCCCACTCAGATATCACCTCAACAAGATGGGCATCTCAGAGGCGGTGGAATGCAGACTTTGCGGTGAGGAGGATGAGACAGCAGAGCATATCCTATGTGAATGCCCTGCTCTGGCAGCAAAACGCTTTGAATACTTCGGTCAGGGGACCACTGAACCCCAAACCGTAGCGGATTCTGCGGTGAAGGACATACTCGGCTTCCTAAGGGGGGCGGGTATGTACGACGCCTTCTACTAAGAAAGGGCCAGTGTCACAATAGGCCCATATGTGGCCGCAGTGACAAAGGGACTTGTCCCACACGCCCTCGGATAAAAAAAAAAAAAAAAAAAAAACCTCAATATTTTTAGACTACTTACGATCGACTCTGAGAGGCTGCAAGTATGCGTGATGCAGGGTTGTCGTACATACACGATACACCCTACCTACCTAGGTATGGTGTACCGCAGCATATATAGAACTTATATCATTATAAAATGCTGGATTGTACCAAGACGCTGAACCGTTAGTCATTGTTGCTGTGCCAGCTCATAAGAGGCTATAAATGTTTCTACCACCCCACAGCTGGGTGTGTTCTCGTTCAGACGTCTTGCTGTTAACCTCGTCGTTTTGCAAAGTCTTGTTATTGAATTCTGTAAAGTGAAAATAAATCCTTTTTAAAAAGTCCCCCTTAGTCTCTACACTTTTAACTTAGATGTTAGCTTTCTGCACAATATCAATGAAAGAACTCATAGTTATTCAAAATTGCGAGTTTATTGGTTGTTGCAAAACAAAAGAGTAACATATGGTGTTAAACATAACTAAGGAGTGGCTTTGGATGTTGAAGCGTGGCACTGCATGTCCTCAGCATACTTTTCATAAGATGGTACGTAGCCACTGAGTGCTAATCGCAAGCATGATGACATATGATCGTCAGTTAGTCGATTACGATATTTTGACTTGATTATCTTCATTTCATTTTAGATTTCTTCACTGCACTCATTTTCCACAATTTAATAATAAACTTAGTATCGTCATCAAGTTACAATTCAGAATGACTCCAATTCCTGCAGGAGCAACATTTATATCGGCGTGAACGAAAGTCTCGAATGTTCCCATCAAACGCGCCGACTGAAACGTCTAGTCTAGAAACAATGCGGCTTTTCTTTGACAAGTGCTTCGCGTTCCTTTGATAAAGCTGCCTTTTGCCGCAAACAGTGTTATTTTATTACGTAATACATTTTTGTAGTTTAGTTACCTACCTACTTATTAAAAAATGTTTCTTGTCTAGATCTACTCAAAAAGCACTCGCAATCGACTGGTCCCCTGTTGTCAGTACTCCAGTATATACTCCCAACACTCATGTTTTCTTTTATTTTTGCCTAATTAGAACTGGTGCCTTTGAGACCAGTATTCCGCGTCGCTGTATTTGTGCAACCCAAGATTTACAATCTACTTCATTTCGGGAGTGGTTTACTAGTGTTTTGAATGCTATATTGATCGATCATCTTTGACTCTGGAATAGTTTTATTTAAAGTGTTTACTTTGCCACAGGTGAAATGCGGCTCCTAGGTAACCAAGGAAGATTACCATTTGCCATATCTGCTACCAAAGGTCCCCATCCTCGAAAACACAGGTATTGCCGCTTGATTAGGTAGTTTTAAATATTTTTCTATTTTAGCGTTTAACTCGTCGCCACTACTCATGTACCATGTGGTGCTGAAGAGCAAAAATTGTTTAGTGCCTGATAATTTTGAATGAGCGCATCAAGTTGTAGGACTCTTCACTTCAGTTGTCCCTGCCCCAGCTTTCACATCAAAGCTATATAGACCGTGGTGATTATAAAGGGAAATGTGCAGCAAAAGCAACCCAAAAATGATGTTTTTTTAACACATCCTAATTGATTGTGCAAATTAAAAACTGTGTAGCTGTCTAGCAATCTGTGTTCTCTCGGAAGTGGTTACGAAAATCAACGTATACTTCCAATTGGATTATTGTATTTAAAAGAAATAAACATCGAAAATTGGGTAAAATAAATCGTCTCTTGCTAAGATGTGAAATTTAATTTAACTTAAACTAAATAGGCCTGACCAGTTCTGCGGTGGCGCGCGTTGTGGCTGATGGAAGTCAGAGATCGAAATCGAAACGAATTCGCGAAATAATAGTGGGAATGTACCCTAACTAAATCGTGTGGAAGTCGTAGAAAGGAGGTGCCGAAAGCTAAAGCTGTTCTTTTCTGGTCGACAATGCGTCGCGAACTAACTTGGTGACGAAGCGATCGGACTCAGGCGCGACGCGATCCTACGTCTCATCAGGGCCGATGTTTGCAGGTGAGGGGGTCGACACGTCCTTGGACTCTTCATTGTTGCACGCGCGATAACGGCCAAATGATCCTTCTGTGAGGTGAACATTCCAGTGTACTGAACAATCCGTTTCGTAATTTTGTCGATTCGCAACTATTTAGGTAATTATTTGTAGAGTACAGTCTAAAAAGTATCCTCGGGGAAGCGTCTTTGCCAAAGTTAACGAAGAGACGATGCCCCTCCGACACCCATGTCTCAAACCTGCAGTCTGGAACAGTTATAAAATTGTTCAATGTCACTAACCCGTCAGCGAGGAGAGGAGTGTTGTTTGTAAGTTTAATTATTTATCTCTTAGCCTCCTTGTGGAATCATCGTAACGCTGAATCGAGGAAAAAATCAGTCTTTACATAGCTGTGCCCCAACGTATACATTTCTACTGTCTCACCTCGTATCTTTTGAAGGCCCCTTTAGACCTGGCTCTCGCAAAGTAGTCCATCCAACTTTGCAACATGCCATAGAGCTAGATTGTGGAAGGAGTTGTCCGTCGATTGTCCTCTCCTCACTCGGAAAACGGTTTTTGTACCCTCAATCAAATAATTACTAGCGGTCAATGGGCTGTAATGGTTTCCCGCACTGCCGATGATGGCATCACTGTTGCCGCCACCTGTGCAGTTCACCGCTGTTTATATTAGCGGAGGAGCCGCATTTTAGTCATATAACGGCTACCAACATCGCTGACGAATCTTCCCCTTTTTAAAGCCAGTGATCGAGTATTTAAATTCCCTTTAGATTGTGTGAAGTAAGCGATCAGAGCTTGGTGTTTCATTTTCCCCATTGTCCCTTTATTGTCATTTAATACAATCCGAGCATAGGTTATTTGTTTCATTCTAAAAGGAATTCATTTCATTTCGAGTTTTTCCTGATTTAAATTCAAGTGGGTTCTATTTAGTTTATAATTTCATTTCCCCCTGTACGCGGGTAATTTGTAAAGGAATTCCCCAAGTACGTCACAAATGTAAACGACGAGCAATCCTGGGAGCGCAGATGCGTGTTTTCGACTCAGCAAATGCGCTGCGGGAGAATCCTCTCATAGCCTGGAGCCGAGCTGGATTCGTTTTGAATATTACCAAATTAGTTTGCTTCTAAATTTGAGTCCCTTGGCGATTAATTTATCATTTTACTTGTTCTAGGACAAAGATCTCCAACCAGGGCCGACCCCAGCATTCGATCGACGTGCCTGCCCTCAACTCAGCCAGTAAAGCTTAGTCTTAACGTCTTCCGTCTATGTAAATATTTTTTTTTTCTTTTCGTTGTTCCCCTTCTGTTGCCTCCTTCTTCCTTCTCACTATTTCTATCGACCCCTCTCTTTCCTATCCTTCTACCTCTTGTTTCTCTCTTCATTAGAGCTGTTTTGTTTATGTTGATTTATGTTATAGCTCGTTTTATTTGTTTATTTTTCCCACTTTTTATTGTTCCACATCTCAGTTTCTGATTTTTAATCGATGTACAAACTAAAATAAAAGGAATGAACTTTATGTTTTCAATTTTATTTCGGCGACCTTCTGCCAGGTTTGTTGTGTCTCTTTCGCTTATCGACTCCTTCGGTTCAACGTTGAAGAAAGTTGAAAGGTGTTGTTCAACACTGTCATCATAACAGCTCTGATTGGTCCATAGGCAAGGAACCTTTCTTGGGCAGAGTAAAAAGAAAAGATAAAATATATATGAGAAAAACGTTTTATAAAAATAGATAAAGCACACCCGGTGAGGAGAGACGGTAAACTGGGAAGGGAAGTGGTCTGGGTTGAGAGTAGGGAGACAACATTTGCAGATAACAAATAAAGCTAACTTCTGGTTTCTACGGATAGCAAGAAAAGCTTACTATTTCTACACCCCCTCTCAGTTTTGTAATTTGACAAACCTTCAGTTCATAATTTATTAAATTGAACAATATTCACAAAATGTTTCTTAACACATCCTAATATATATACGTACATAATAATCACAATTGTTTCAGACTTCACTTTCCTCAGCTTTGCTTCCTGTTGCAAGATTCGCTTTCTTCTCTTCCCACTTCTTCCTTCCCTGATTGGTAGGACATGACATCCTGCGGCTTGATCTTGCGTTTCCATTGGAAAATGGCGGACAATAATTTTTGCGACTTTCCATCTTCTTTTCACACTGAGAACGATAATGACCAAGTTCGCCACACTTATGGCATTCAAATTCGCGATTTGAAGCGTTTCAGCGATGATTACCTTGGTACCGGTAGGGATTACGTCCGTTTCCAGAATCCCGTTGGTGATTTGCAAGTCTTCCCTCTTCTTCTAGGAGCTGACTTTTCACGATCTCGTAGGTTATATTCAAAGGGTTCTGACTGTAGATTAAATTTATTCCCGCAACAATCGAGCCATAATATTGGGGCATTGACGCTAGGAGTTGCGCTACTACTTCATTATGTGAAATTGTTCCGCCTGATGCTCGATAATCATTTATCAACGAATCGTATTCTTCTAGGTGTGTTGAGAGAGAACCACGACGAAATTTTATTTCGTATAACCGTTTGACTTGAGAGGCCAGTTTTCTCATATATTGCGTTTAGTGTATCCATAATTTCTTTTGCACTGTCCTGTCTTTAATCATTTGCAATATTCCGTCCCCGAGCCATTGTGTTAACGCGTTACGGGCTTTCCTATCGATTTTCTGGAATTCCTTTGCTTCCATTCCAACAGATTTTCCTTTCAACGCTTCTTCTACTTCCAGGACAGACATGACTCTCATTTTCCATGATGGAAATCCTGTTCCATTAAACCGAGTGACTGGGACAGCACTGTAGGAAGCAGCCATTTTCGGAATCGTTAACAGCGTGGGTAGCCAAAATTCCACTACGAAAATTTCTGCCTAAGATATCCAAATTTACGATAGCGATCGGCACTTTTAAATTCACTGGCACGAATGACCGTAACCTGGGCCCATAACCTCTTGGGCAGAGTAAAAAGAAAAGATAAAATATATATGAGAAAAACGTTTTATAAAAATAGATAAAGCACACCCGGTGAGGAGAGACGGTAAACTGGGAAGGGGAGTGGTCTGGGTTGAGAGTAGGGAGACAACATTTGCAGATAACAAATAAAACTAACTTCTGGTTTCTACGGATAGCAAGAAAAGCTTACTATTTCTACAACCTTGATGGGTCAACTTTTGAGGCAGTTAGGATTTGAAATAATCTTGGGTAATTCGAGAGTGTGTATGAGATATTGACTAAGTTTATAAAAGCATATTTTGTATGTGTGTTAGGCTCCTGTGATGAGTTTCTGATTAGCATAGAATTGCAAGACGCAATTAGACATCACTTAGTGGGTGGTGCACAAGACTCTAGTTGTGGATGATGATTCTGCTGATGCGCTGGCTTGTACGGGCTCTAGATCCGCATACGAGCGTGTAATAAGTCCAAGCGCCCTGAAATAGAAGGAACTGGAGGTTGTGCACTGAGCAAGTCCCAAATGTTTGCACCTCAGCCTAATTATCTCTCAAAGTATTCTCGAGCAGCAGTTCGCCGAAGTGGGGCGAGGCAAAAAAACGCGCATCCACACTCCTGGAATGCCCTTGCAGAACGTGTTCGATAAGTTAATTAAGGGACGAGGCGAAAACACGTATCCACACTCCCACAGAGCATGGTTGCAACGAGTATCTACACGCTCGTCAGTTCACAATGGCTGACAACGTCAAAGTAGCTACTGCCTTGGCTCCCTGTGGTTATAACTATTATCAATACCTATTTGGAGAACGAAATTATGAAAAAGAGGAAACCCACAAAATGGTAAATGCTGCAGTTGTCGGTGATCAAAAATTGGTTCAGCAATTCATAAGCAAACCACACTGGTTTGTAAATATTATCACAAGGCCCCAGGTTTCAGAGTAGCCGCTAGTTTTGTGTTATCCTCAGCCCCACTTCAGTGCCAGCCACTGTATTATTCGGAGAATGAGATTGCAAGAGCAAGTATGTACAGATTGCAAGAATGCTTGAGCCAAACCAAAAATTATTTCTTCATGTGTGATTATAAGCGATTAGCTAGTATTATTAGCAATCGTTTGCATCAATGGAACAAACCTTTGGAATTGAAGTTGACATTTCCACGATTTTATATCATCTGAGCTACTCAGGCTTGTGACAAGTATACGCTCTTGTTGTTGACGCCAACGGATATCGCCAGAGTTGTTCAACTGTTTGGCGACCCCAACTGAGCTCCTCAAGGTCTCGAATCCCCAACAACGTGCAATTCGCAGAAACTCGTTGGCCACATCCCCACAGTCTCAGCCTCATTGCCGGATTTCATTGCGCCTACGATCGGCAAGGTGAGCTGTTCCTCCATTGTACTCATTCCTTTTAATTCACGGTCTCTGGATCCGAGGCTTCTCACAATAGCCAAAATTACTGACATTTTGGACAAGGTAATGTGCCATTCAACCCCGACACGTAATATCACTTCCCATGTGGGGCTCAATCCCTATTAAATACTTTGTTTGGTCTTCCTCCAGGAACCCCTGAAAGCGTGGAGAAGACAAACCAGGTCTCCTACCAAAAGTCTTGGTCAGAATATTCAGTCTTATTTTCTTTAGTTTCTGAATAATTTCATTATATTATTGGGTAAAAACGTTAAGAACTGGTAGTAAGCGAAACGGCAGTAGTTGAAATTAAGGAATTTCTGGAGTGACCCCCATGTATCTCAAGAGCGTTTTTAAACACTCACCCTATAGGAGTTGGATTGGACTACAATACCAATTTTTACTTTCCTTGGCTCTACAAAGTAGAAAGGAAAGTTATGTACAAAAGATTTTACCCAATAACTCTACAAAAGTAATTACTATCCTCTTCAAAGAATTTGTGTTTAGAGCCTCATTAATTATCTGAGTACCAATTGCTCAATAATGGTCCTGCAATGAGTACGAGCATCACAATAAAATCTGGAACTGTAAGCGCTGCCGCTTCATGCTGCTGTAAAGTGTTGTTTGACTAAGTTCAAATTAACTGAGTGATAAATGAATTGATTAAATAGAATTAGCCATGTACAAAATGAATTGTTGTAGAGCTAAGGAAAGTTGTGTGTTGCAACGCACCAGAAACTTTTTAACATTCTACAAAAATTCCAACGGAGTATATAAGGAAAAAACTGCGGTAAAAACGCTTTTAGTAGACAATTTTGATAATTTATTGTGCTGCTCTCGTCATTTTCCCACGATTAGTAATTTTATGGTATAGTTGCCTTGAACTGTCCTGATCTCAGTGCACGTTCTGGAAGCCTGAAAAGTGACGACCACAAAATTCTATTCCGAAATTTCATTAGCTACTCTCCGGAGACAGATGTTCTCATCCGTGGTAGGTTACGAGTCGTAGAGATTGGGGATTGAAGAAGGAGAGCTTCGAGTTAGTACCTACTTCGCCCGTCAGAGTTCCACCTCCTCGTTCCTGCTGTGGGCCAATCGGAATAGTTTCGGTACGGTATAAATCAAGGCGAAAAAACGATATTCGAGGTATTCTCACTTTGGTGTTCGCAGCTTCGACATCAAGCAACTAACTCAACATGACCGGCCGTGGCAAAGGTGGTAAAGGATTGGGAAAAGGAGGCGCTAAGAGGCACAGGAAGGTTCTCCGTGATAACATCCAGGGTATTACCAAGCCCGCTATCCGTCGTCTCGCTCGCCGTGGTGGAGTGAAACGTATCTCCGGTCTCATCTACGAAGAAACTCGTGGAGTCCTGAAAGTCTTCCTTGAAAACGTCATTCGTGATGCCGTCACCTACACCGAGCACGCTAAGAGGAAGACTGTGACTGCCATGGACGTCGTCTACGCTCTGAAGCGTCAAGGACGTACTCTCTACGGTTTCGGAGGTTAAATGTCGAAATCTACGGGCGTCGTACTCACTTATTTCAACGGCCCTTTTCAGGGCCACCAAATCTCGAGAAACTCATGAGGGATAAGCGATTAAAATTCGGTTCTAGCGCAGTTGTTCCGTCCGTGTACTAGTTCGAGGAAAAAACAAAATTTAGTTGAGATATTTTGAATCCGTGACAGGCCTTGGCTAGTTAACTGCTGTGCCCGCGTATGACGTGTGAAAGTTGCTTCAGCCCTGTGTAGTTTAGCACCAATTGTTGTTGAACGAATAAGCGCGCAAATAAGTATAGAGAAAAAGTTAGTTGAGAGTACTACCTAAGTTAACATACCTCTTTGGTGGGGTTGATGGGCCCCCTAGTAGTTGGGTGGCTGCCAGGGGAGGGGGGGGGTGCTCTGTTGTAGCTTACTTGGGTCCTCCCTAACCCCAGGGAGGTCAGCAGGCCCAAACTGTCCCACCCTGGGATAAAGAAAAGCCGTAAGCACCATCAAAAGAAGGTGCGGGCCAGCGACAGCGACCATTCAGACCTTAAAGGTTGTTCGACCCACAATGGTACCACGGGAATGCACAATGTCCGCCCCCGGTGCATTATGGGTTAGGGCCACATCACGTGGCTGCCTCCCCACGGTAAGGCCTGACAATGCTGTTATATGTGCTTGCTCTGTAGACATCGTGGGGGGTCGCTGGAGAGTAGAAATCCCATCCCCTTCTTTCATTTCTAAACGTAGGGGTCCAAGGGAGGTAGGGGCCACCGGGTCAGCACTTCCCCCGAATGCAGAACAGTAACTGTCTTCTCTGGCTGGTGAAATCAAGTGAAGTGAAGATCAAATCCAGTGAGGCTGTTACTCAGGAAATCACGAATGGTACAGAAACCATTCTTTTCGACCCCATTTGGTTTTAATTTGTGTTCAATGGACTCTCAGGGGAACATATATTCAGAACAACATATGGGTATTCAATATTTGAAAATATTCTGTAAAAATTGGTGAAAATCGTTGATGCCTCAAAAACCGATTTTTGCTTCATAGGCCTATATCTCCGTTCACCGTATTTTCATGGAGATATGTATGCAGAAGAAAAGTTTGGTATTGATTAGTAGAAGATAATTTGAAAGTTTAATCAAAATCGTTATAGCCGTTTTCGAGAAAAATGCGAAAACCCCTAGTTTTGGTACATTATCCCCCCCCCCTTCCAATCGATCAAAACCTTATTTTGGTGTCTACAAAAAAACATGGGCTAGCTCAATCACCTGACAAAAGTGACAACATCGATGAGAAAGATGATCCATGTGCTAAGAGAGCTAAGAAGCTTTTTAGACATTGATTGACGTATAATGGTATACTACGCGCTCATTCAGTCGCTTATGATCTCTAGGGTGCATCTGGTTGGGGGAATGTAGCGCGTCCCTTCTTGATTAATTATTCCTGACCCAGACAGCACAAGTATACGACTTATAGAGCACTTCCTGATTTGTATAGCTCATTTTTTTGTATTACAATACCTATACCTATCTAATCGGTTCAGCCCTTCTCCAGCAAATCGAACTACAGACACACACAGGCCAGGCGCCGAAATCGGCTTTTAAGACTCTGTAGGCTTCAAAACGTAGAGATCTGAAGAAAATCCAACTTTTGTTTGACACGATTACAAAAAAGAACCAGCTCAATCAGCTCAGCCGTTCTCCTGCATATTGACTACAAACTTTTTAAATTTAACCTCGTCGTCAGTGGCACCCAAGAAAGGAACTAAATGAATAATAATTAAGGAAATGAAGAGAGCGCCTCGATAGAAGGATTGGGGCAGGCAAGAAAAGAAGGTTAAGAGGATGTTTCACGATAGAACAACCCCCAGTTCAGATACAATCCGAGCAACACACAGATCGTGATACTTCGGAGAACATCTACTGACACACAGAGCTGAGTTTTTTTTCCCGGACGCTTCTGGGGAGGAGAAGTCTTCAAAAGACACCCAAGTGGGTAATGTCGGATTTTTACCAACTAAAACTCCTCCCCCGCGGTTCCAACCCGGAGGTTCTAAACCAGAAAGGATAGGAGGCCAGCCTGCAGATGCAGGGGGACTCATGCGCAATTGTGAGGCTAGGAGGTAGGGATGGGGTCAGCGTTGGATGAGGGAACAGGGCCTGGGGGCGATGTCCGAGGCGGTGGGGGTGTACTGTGAGAGAGGGGGTGCCGAGCCACTGAATTGCGAAGGTGGAGGGCGTAGGTTGAGGCGGCCTCACTGAGGGACGGGAGGCCAGCTTCCTTTCAGAGCTGGCTATTCCTGATGTACCACGGGGAACTGAGGACCCCTCTGAGGGCCTTCAAGTGCCCTCGAGTTGTTTGGAGCGGAGGCGGTTCCCCAGACAGGGATGTCGTAGGTGCCACTGCTCCTGATGATGGCATTGAAGGCACGCATTTTTGTTGGTCTGGAGGCCTTTTTGTTATTAAAGAATGGTCTAAGGGCGGTGAAGGCTCCATTGACCTTGGCTATGCCAGTTGAGCTTTCTGTCGAAGATAACTCCGAGGTATTTGGCCTTTGTGCTCCAGGGGATTAAGTTGCTTCCAACTAGTATGTTTGGGGGGGGGGATATTCCAATGGGAGAAGAACACAACCTCAGATTTGGCTTCGTTGAGGCGGAGGCCCGCCCCATTTTGGGTAACAACTGAGCAGGAGGGGTAGAAAATTGTTCATGACCGTTGCACAGTGCATCTTGGTTTTAGAGGTGTAGAGGAGGGCTATGATGTCTGCGTATTGCGCAGTGACGAGAGTTTCGAGCCCAGTGGAACGCCTGCTGTGATGTGGTGGATGGTAGATAGCGTTTTCCCAACTCTCACCTTGAAGGTTCTGTCAGAGAGCTGAGCATCTCCTCAGCGCTTTTCTTGCTAGTGCAAGTCACCTGCGCTGGGACACGGTCGAAGCTACAACCCTGACGTTCCCTGCTTCCACTCTGCGAGCTTCTGACACTGACACGAACATCCGTCTGGTCAGTCATATTGCTCTCTCACCAGTCCGAGGGGACACCTGCATTAGATGATTTAGCGAGTATCCACGATGTTATGATTCCAGTCTCTTGAACAGCTCTGCCATACAAACGGCGTGAAAGACCGGGTAATAGGCCTAGTACAGGTAACAAAACAAACCTTAGGCCCACTTACTTACTCCCACTGCAGCTGATCTAACCGTGTTAACTCGGCAACCTCAGGGGGACTGCGAGTGGAATCAAGGTCTTCCATTATAGAAATTGTTGGCCCTGAGAAGGACCGTTGAAAGTGAGATGAGTAATCTTTGACGAGTGCACCGTTTGTTCAATATTCTTGAGACAATCCTTTGCTTCCGCTTCCTTTTTCGGTCTTCTTGGGGAGAAGAACTGCCTGGATGTTCGGCAATACACCTCCTTGAGCGATGGTGACTCCGCTGAGCAGCTTGTTCAACTCTTCGTCATTCCTGATGGCCAATTGCAAGTGACGCGGGATGATACGAGTCTTCTTGTTGTCACGGGCAGCGTTACCTGCCAATTCCAACACTTCAGCGGCCAGATATTCCATGACGGCGGCCAAGTAGACGGGAGCACCGGCTCCGACACGTTCGGCGTAGTTGCCCTTCCTCAGAAGACGATGGATACGTCCGACGGGAAACTGAAGACCTGCTCGGGAAGATCGAGTCTTCGCCTTCCCCTTGGTTTTGCCTCCTTTACCGCGTGCAGACATGATGAAGCTTGTGTGAGGTGAGATAAGTGAATATTATCAAAACTTTACTTGCGCCTTCTTATAGAAGAGGAACACCGACGCGATTGGATCGTTCAGTGCTCCCCTCCACCCAATAACGCTCGCTTCAACGGATCCGTGGCGGCCATGACATTTTCCCTCCACAATTCAAGGATTCCAGCTGTTTTGTCATCTCTTATCACCGTATTTCGCGCGTATCCCTGTTGCTTCGTCCTCAAATTTTACTCATCTCGTTTCTGCCATATATCGCAGAACTTCAGTCAAATGTTTCAAGAATTTAAAGTGCTTTGTGTAAGTTATACAAGCCCAGTGCTGCAATATACTCGTGTCGTTCAACATTTCTATCGTGAATAATGCTATTGTGAGTCTAACTTATAAACATACTGTAAAGCAGTGCAGGAGTAGTGTTCGTTTTAGATTAGTGGTTCTTCGGTAAACTAAGTTGATCCTCAAATAATTACGGGTTAAAGAAGCAGTTGGGGGTAGTAACGAAGGTATTGAAATAATTGGGTTAGTTCCGTCAGAAGATAAATGACTAAAGTTAACGTACCTGTTTGGTGAGTCCGTCTTCTTTGGCGAGACTTAACGGCCAGATGATAATATCTGTACATCGAAAGCGTTCGCCCGCAGTATCTCAACAGCCAGAGAAGACTGACTCGCCAAACAGGTACGTTAACATTAGTAACGCCGGGGTTTACAATGAAATTATAGTTGTTGGGAGCACGAGAAGGAGAGCTTAAGAACGGAGTTGATAAATAAAAGTGAACTCGGTGTGCGTGAGAGAAGACTGTACACGCGTACTTCAAGAAAAAATAGCGCAAAGGTACCCGAGGACACCGTTGTGAGCACAAACAAAAGCATAGCGCGAATGTCCCTTTTTGAGTTCCTGAGTCGTGGGAAGGGTGTAGGAAAGAGGGAAAACCAACTGAATATTTTGAGGGAAAGAGGAGGTAATGCGTAGTTGTGCTTGAAAATGGAACTAATCCCTTTGTCTGCCTGAGAGGCAAATTGAATCCACTGTGTGAAGCGTCTGGGCGGCTACCAACCTCAAAGGAAGGGCTGGACTCGGCAAACCTCCAGGACCGAACGGCTCGCCAATTTACCAAATGGCGAACAGTCGTCGTGTAATAACGTAATAAATTCTAGTCGATATTAACCGTCCTGCAAGCAAGGTCGAATTCCTCTACGCAATGAGGTCGGGCAACAATGACCCGACTTTATTGAAAGAAAATACTAATTTGTCACGTTCGAAGAGGTTGAACAACTCCAACGTTATTTCATGAAAAACTTTTGGTCACTGGAGGGGGCACTTAATTACTTCGTATTTTTGGAAACGCATTTACCTTTTCTATCCATAAGGCCCTTTCAGACTCTCGATCGATGTAGCTCAAAGAGCGAGAATGTGGAGAGCCTTGGTCCGCCTTGTTCGTCCTTGCCAAAATCTGTCCAACTTAGCTTCGTGCCAAGGGGCGAGAGTGTGGAAGAGCTCAAACTGACTTCGCTCAGAGCAGTTTTTACTTTCCGCTACCCGAAGGGAAGGAAAGTATAGTAATCGGCCCAAAAAAAAAATTTGGGTTTTCTTCAGATCTTTACGTTTTGAGGCCTACTGAGCCTAAAAAACCTAATTTCGGCGCGTGGTCCGTGTGTGTGTGTGTATGTGTGTGTGTGTGTGTGTATGTGTATGTGTGTGTCTGTAGTTCGATTTGCAGGAGAAGGGCTAATCCGATTGAGCTGGTTCTTTTTTTGTTTTGTTCGTTATTTTTGTAGACACCAAAATAAGGTTATGGACGATTTCGACCGGTGGGAAGGGGGTGGGGACAAAATGTACCAAAAACTAGGGTTTTTCGCATTTTTCTCGAAAACGGCTCTAACGATTTTGATTAAACTTTCAAATTATCTTCTCCTAATCAATACCTAACTTTTCTTCTCTATACATATCTCCATGAAAATACGGTGAACGGAGATATGGGCCCCTGCAGCAAAAATAGGGTTTTTACGCTTTTTGGCATAACAGCTTCAGCGATTTCCACCAAACTCACAGGATGTTTTCAAATAGTTAATACCTACATATTGTTCTCAATAAATGTTCCTGTGACGGTCCATTGAACAGAGATAAAAATTAAAATTTGTCAAAAATAACGTTTTTTCGAACATTTTCGTAAATTCCAGGGTAACTTCTTCACCAGATGTGATAAATCCTAATGGAGTGTCTTTTGGTCACTCATACCAACATTTCGTTCTCTATAATTATTTCTGTATATATATGTTGAACGGAGATATAAGCCAAGTTAACTCAGAAAAGGAGATTTGTCGAATATTAATTTATCGGTATTCCAATTTTCTCAAAAACGGCTCTAACGATTTCGATCAAACTTACGGAGTACTCTCAGCTAACTAGTCCCTACATTTTCTTCTGAATAAATGTTCCTGTAAAAATGCGTTGAACGAAGATATAGCACCCGCATATGTAGCTGGTGTTCGAACTTAAAGGGGTGGCGGAAAGTAGTGTGTTGCTACGCACCAGATATTTGTACTACGTATCAAAGGATCACCAGGAAATGCGTGATACTTGGCGAGATTTGGATGAGAGGGTCTTGCCTCGTCCAACTTTGGCGAATGCCCTCTGTGAGGATACTCCCAGAGAGTACGGATGTGCATTCTTTGCTCGCTCCACTTTGGCAAACTGTCACCGTGAGAGTCTGGAGGGGAAGGTACACGCCCTAGGGCTCCGCTTTTATTGTACGTTGAAGATTTCTAGAAGTAACGAATGCCCACACATGGTGGCCAATAAGATCGTGTGAATAAAGACTTTGAGGACGAGTGAATGGAGTTGCAGGTCGTAGGTATGAACTTTTTAAATATGTTACGTGCAGTACACCCAGGACACATGCTCAGATCAATCACTCCACTAGATAATGGAGGTTTGCACGTGAAACTGTTGACTAGGGTACTGAAAGGTGTGGTGTGAGATGCTTAATCATTTATGTAATCTTGAAGAAATCTGTAACGAGTGCACTCTTGACATGATTTTGTGGCAGCCTGCCCAATCCTGTCAGAAACTCGGGTCGACGAAAATCGGTGGTGAGGGTGTTTAGCACAAGAGTTCATTGAGTGCTGGGCCAAAAGGTCCTAATCGCTTGTGTATGCAGACGCGAATGGTGATGATCATTAAATTGTAATTAGTGTTCTTGGAGAGAGCTTTTACTTCTTGTACTGTATGTATCATTGAATACATAGTTAACAGTTTATTTCGTACTGATTCGTTTTCATTGATGGGTCCAACCAACCAACCAGGTCTGTTTCCTTATTTGATGACTGTACCTAAACCCTCAACGAGGGTTATATCAGTCATAGAAGTTGCGGTTTCGCTAATATGCAAGAGGCCGGCCCCTGCAGCATCCACCAAACTCAGACCTGTGGAGGTACGGCAGGTATTTGGTCGTTAGCCAGTCTCCCAGTAGAGAGCTGTTGCCCGTGTGTGACCGCACTGAGGTGACCACCTGAGGAATCCCGTACCATCTGGGAGGAGTTCTTAATCTGGTTTCCTACCTGATCTAACTATTTACTTGGGTGGCAAGTTTCAAAAGGACAGATCAACTATGACCACGTTTCTTAGCCATCACCTTCTTCGCGAACTTTGCAAAATGGTTATAGGCTTGCTCCGAAGCAGTCAATGCTGCTAAGTTTGTTTGCCCTCCCAACAACCGTCGCTCACTGTTGTAGAAACTACAGTGGAGCAGCACATGGTTTCTTGTTTCCTCCGCACTGGAGGCACAAGACATGCATAATGGAGAGTCTTTCAGAGAAAAGAAGTGGAGCCGCGCATTGAAGTCGCCATGTCCCGTGAGGAACTGGCTCGTCTAGTGGTCTGGCTCAACCCATTTTCTTGAAAGACGTTCATGGATGTTGGGGAAGAACTCATACGTATCACGTCCCTTTGATGAGGATTCCCATCTCGCTTGCCATTTCTCTAGAGCCCATTTATCGATGGCGGCAAGTTTCTGTTCTGTGGTGAGATCCGCACGGGGTTCAGCCCAAAGTGGGGGAAGCTCCCGTTTCACTCTCCACTTGTCAACCATGCACTCAACAGCCAGATCAACTGGTAACTGACCAGTGATCACCTGGAGTGTTTCTGTTGATACAGTCTTGTAGGCCTTGGTGATCCACAGGAGCGCAGCTCTCTGTAATTGGGCCAATACTCTCTTTTGATTGACTGTTAGTTTGCTACCCCAGACAACGGGGCAGTAGCCAATCATCCAACCAACCAACCCTGGCAGAGGGTTGCACGACTGCCTACCATGCTGCTACACTTCAGAATTGTGAATTGGTGTAAAATATACTTCTTTTTTTCTACAATAAGGTCAGATCTCTGAAAAGAAAGGATAAATTGTCATGTAGTACTTTAAGTAATAAAATCAATGTTCTGCCTTCAATACTAAATCTGAACGTCAATTAATTATTATGTAAACTCATTTATTTATGTTTAAGGCAGAGGCGCTGAGTTCCTTCCAATGAATGGGTTTGGTTTATAACGATGGTATTGTAAAACGAGATCATAAATGCTACATTTGGTAAACTTCACTTCGGACTATGGATAAGATAGTTGTCCTATCTTGGTGCCAGTACTCGATCAGCTTTAGGGTAAAGTAACTGCCAATATTTCTTCCCATCGAGTTTTGTTAACTCATTATAACTAATGGAATACTTTATTTGCTACAGATGAAAGTGATTCACGTTAAAATTGGGGAAGCTGTTACACTCGGCAGAGCCCATTCCAAAGAAGTCAGCCGTCATAATGGTTTATTTGATTTTTCGAGCGACGCGAAACCCTGTAAAGTGTCCAGGAACCACGCCCAGATTACCAACAGAAATTCAAAAGTGAGTTTGAGATGTTCAGTTATGTTTAAATTTCTTGAGAGCGAAGGCCATCCTCGGTGTCAATCAACTACTACTGCATCAATAACCTCTTTGTCAACTGATTGCTAACTTCAGTTTGCTGACATCCCATTAACAAGACGTCACTATTATTTACGTTATTTGGCGGGAGGGGGAGGATGGAAATCCAGATGCGTGGCAGTTGCATCATATGAAGAGTGGGCAGTGATTCGAGCAAATGCTTCCTAAGGATTACTGGGGTCCTTACAGACCTCAGAAAAGCCCTAAGTTCCATTCAAGGATAGAGCGGGCCAGCAACCAATCTAGTCTCAACGGTCGTTAGATCCAAATATGATGCGGCAGGGTAGGTTCAAATGAGCAGTCTGATTCCTACCCAGGGCAACGCCTGACAAAGTTTTGAAAATGTGCTCGTGGGGTCGCTGGAAGATAATTCGTCCATCCTTAAACTCTTCTGATACCTTTGGAAGCTGAGGGAAGTAGGAGTATTTCCTCAGGCACTACAATGTTAACTGTCCACTCCTATTGAAGCCTCCTTCCGTTCAAACTAGCAGATTCCGTCCTCAGGATTCTAGAAGAATCTCAAATCTAATTCTGAATGATTCGCTCACATGTAACTATCCATATCACCTTGAAACCTGTGTGCCACTCGACTAACATCTCCGCCTTCTAGTAAGCAGCTCACGCGGTTCAGTCCCCATTTTTACTTTCCTTGTCTCTACGAATTAGAAAGGAAAGTTATGTAATCAGCTGAAAAAAACAAATTTTGAGTTTACTTCATATCTTTACGTTTCGGACTTCCTGAGCCCGAAAAACACTATTTGGGAAAATGGTCTGTGTATGTGTGTCTGTGAACGATTTTTAGAGAAAACCACCGAACCAAATCAGCTCAAACTTCATATCTCGCCCGCAGGTTCCCATGGGACGCCAAAATAAGGGTATGAACAAAATCCACCGAAAGCTAACTATAGTTATCATAGTGATTTTTTTTCTCAAAAACGGCTCTAACGATTTTGAGTAAATTTTTTATGTTGGTAGCTCCCAATATGGCAACTATACCATAAAATTCCCATTCGTGGGAAAATGACGAGAGCAGCACAATAAATTACCAAAACTTTCGACGAAATCGATTTTAGCGCGGTTTTTAGAGAAAACCACCGTACCAAAACAGCTGAAATTTGATGTCTAGCCTACAGGTTACCATTGGACGCAAAAAGAAGGGTATGAGCAAAATCCACCGAAAGTTAACTATAGTTATCATAGTGATCAAAACACCAAAAATTTTTATCAAAAATGGCTCTAACGATTTTGATTACATTTTTTATATAGATAGCTCTTAATAAGATAATTATACCATAAAATTCCCATTTGTGGGAGAATGACGAGAGCAGCACAATAAATTATCAAAATTTTCGACGAAAAGCGTTTTTAGCGCAGTTTTTCCCTTATAAACTCCGCTGGAATGTTATTAGAATGTTAAAAAAAAAGTCGTGTTGTAGTCCAATCCAATACCTATAGGGTGAGTGTTTAAAAACACTCATGAGATACATGGGACTCACACCAGAAATTCCTGAATTTCAATTACCGCCGTTTGGCTTACTACCAGTTCTAAGTGGTTACTATCCTCCTTCAAAAAATGTGTGTTTACAGCCTCATTAATTATCTGTATACCAGTTGCTCAATAATAGCCCTGCAATGAGTACGAGCAGCACAATAAATTCCATAACTGTAGGCGCTACAGCTTCCTGATGTTGTGACGTGTTGTTTGACCAAGCTCAAATGAACTGAGTGATAAATGAATCGATTAAATAGAATTAACCATGTACAAAGTGAATTGTTGTAGAGCTAAGGAAAGTTGTGTGTTGCAACGCACCAGATATTTTGTGCACTAATTACCTGTCGACGACCTGACTAATTTCAACAAGTGTCATCGTGTCATTTCAGGTCATCGCAGTTTAATCTGCTCTGGCGACAATTCATTTGCCTAAATTTCAATTTACTGTAAAATTTCTTTGTATAAGCGCGTTTTTCATTGTTAGTTTCCAAAGTACTTTATCGATTGCTGTTTTCCTCCTATTCAATTGCTCTTCACAGCATTTTCATTTTGTCGACGGTATATTCTACCACGGGAGTACAGAACAGATCTGTGACAGGTGTAACTGAGTCTTACTGAAAATGTACTTCAGTCTCACTCCCGTCTCAGAACTCAATGATTGTGTAGGCAACAGTTTGCCGTTTATTGCTTCTGACGTCTTTTATTCGTCCTTTTCAGATTTATTTAACGACTCGCAAAAGTAACACTTTCGTCAATAATCACCTTCTGCGCAAAAGTGCGATTACTAAATTAAAAACTGGTGACATCGTTATTCTTGGGGGTTTAGAGAAGAAAGAAGTGGGTAAGTAAATTGTAATATCGCTTTTTGACACTGGACTACCCATAGGGGCATTGCTACTTGAGTAGTCCCCGAATTCTTCTTACATGTTGTGTAAAGGCACTAAACTCGCCGCAATGTGTATTTGGTCGGGCGAATGAGTCGAGTGTGGGGCGAGCGCTTTGAATTAAATTGTAATCTACTGGTCGACTTTTTAATTCTTTGACGTCGAGTTGGGATCGTCAGTCATCGTGCAAAAAGAAGGGCTCTGTATCGATCGTAAGGAATTCACAACATTTGCATAGAAATTGGAGCGTGCTGAAGGAGTTCAAGAGAGGCTCGATTACTTTGAAGGAGCGCTCGTTGTTGTCTTTTCTGCTCTTCCTTTTTTTTTCTTCATTTTTTGTTACGTTTCCCTGACACCTTCGGAACATTTTCTGAGAGAACAGTACGAGCCTACTGCCCCCCTTTCTCGAGGGCATTTGCCTGCCTGTTGGGCTCGTATCTCTGGCCAGGTCTGTGTGAGAGGCTCGAAGTAAAAGGTGCTCTAGAGAGACATTTTGGTTGACGCATCCTCCACATTTTAGACTGTTCGTGGCGGTGGCGTCGTTGTGACTACGATATTGAAGTCACTCAACCTGAAATTTGTGACGTACTTGGGGAATTGTCTCACAATTCCCGCGTACAGAACACTCGTGAAGGTCGTGTCTGGGCCCAAAAGAAACAACAAATCAAATACGCTCAATAATACTCACTCGATCAAATAAATAAAATAATAACTCAAAAGAAGGTAATGGGAAATGAAATTATAAAGCAATTAAGACCCACTTGAATTTAATCGGCAGTACTCGAAATGAATGAAATGAAACGAATAACCTAATAAATTACCTATGCTCGGATTGTATTAAATGACAATAAAGGGACAATGGGGAAAATGAAACACAAAGCTCTGATCGCTTACCTTACTTCACACAATCTAAAAAGGGGAATTTAAACACTGACTTATAACAGGAATCTTATTCGCCGACGAGGCGATAGCCGTTCTGATCTCGAACTGCCTTTTCGACGCTAATATAAACAGCAGCGGCCTGCACGGGTGGCAGTCAGTGTTGCCACCTCGCGCAGTCCGCCGCGAAAAACCATTACAAACTGCAGTTAACACGCACATTTTACCACCCAGTCATCGTCATTGTCCGACAAATAAGGTCAGATCTGCCTGATCTTTCATCCTCATTCTGATGCTTAGAAGGCAGTTAATTGATAATATTAGTATGGAGTGATTCGGTGTCGGTGGTTGTAGAATGTGGAAATCAAAAGCATTACCTCAGGCAGCAGTAGTTCAGCGTTGGTGGAGAGCGTATGCTAAGGAGCTGGGGAGATAGGCAGCCAGAGGGAGTTAAAGTGCGTGTGTGTAAGGTATCTAATGAGAGAAACCGAGTACCCCAATGTACTACATAAGTGTAACAAATACAGTAGGTGTAACAAAATACATTAGGCGTGATGTAACCCGAAGAATAGATAACAAGAGAGAGTAGATGCGGCGGGAGAGTAGTATTGATAAGGTTAAGAGAAATAAGTAGAGTACACGGAAGACTGCACTTGAAAATAAGAACAAGAGTAGACTAGACAGTAGAGATGAACGTCCTTACTGAAGGAAATGAAACGAAACAATGGTTTCCATTACATGCTAACAATAAATTCATTACCTGGCTGGTTCTAAGAGTAATGTTGTCCTCTTACTCAGATTTCCTTATGGCACTAACTCTTAACTCCAAGCCCCAAGCAGATGTAGAATGTAGAAAGAAGAATGGCTTTACCTGTTCAGGCAGCTCAAAAGGAAGCTTGTTTCACAAAAGCGATAACGCTGAGGTCTCTTTCTTTTTTTCTTTTTTTTTCTCTTTGTTTCATTATTTATTTTGTTAAGGAGCAACAGTGACTCATCAAGCTCTTCACATCAAAAAAGGTCCCGGAATCAACCCGTAGCAAATTGTAGGCGATTGTGTCTCTACCAACGCCCCCCGCTCCGGGGGGAGGGATGGCTCTTCCGGCAATCAGTCTCTCGTTTTTCTACTAGTGCTCGATCTGCTAACGACCTGAACCTGAACCGCAATAGCATTTTATTCCTTTTCGACGAATTGGGCCACAGGATCATCAGAATTCCGCCCTGTTCGAAAACTTTCTCCAGTTTTCATACACTGCAGCCGCCAACGTATAGATCGGAGTTAGGTTCTCCATCATCTACCACCGCTCCATCTTCGAACGTGGTCCTCCTCCTCCTCAGACCACCACGGGTACTGTGCTCGCGCGTGCTACGGATGAACACGGTCAGACGGTTTTATTTTCATTGTGCAGAATTAACTTTATTTTATAGGCTCTCATTTAGCAATTAACTTTCTTTTATTGTTCCTTTTCAAAGTATTTAGATTATTTCTTTTTTTCCCCTCCTTGTTATTATCGCACATAAACAAATTTTATTTCTAGACTGGGTTAATTGGTGAATCTTTTTTAATCATCCCGACTCAGTCGAACATTACCTCCCACATTTTATTGCAATTCGCGTGTATTGGTCGCAGAAATATTATTGTTCCTTTCTGATTGTTATCTTTAATTGGGACTTTCTCTCTTTTCTGCTGTGTGTGCTAAAATTTCAGTTACTGATGAGATTAATATGGGGTAGTATGAGAAGTTGGAAGAGGCAGACGGTTACAACCAGTTGAGAACTGTCAGTAGTTTTGCTTTCAATAACAACGTAACCTTCGGTCTTATATAAAATTACTGATGGTTTCGTGTATGTGATGACTTATAAGTCTGTGACACACAATTCTGAAGGTTCAGTTAACCGTCATAGTTGGACAAAGCCCCACTTGGACCTAAAATGATAGATGGCAACAAGGAGCCACAGTTGAGTGCCTCCCTCACACGCAGGTCTGTTTTCTTAACACTAATAATATAATTGTTATGTAACGCCTGACTCCTATTATAGGCACCCTAGCAATTGTAGTCGTAGTCTAGTAGGGATATACGAAGGTTCACAATCTGACGAAAGTTGGGCTATTGGATCGGAACTCGTGATCGCTGTAATTTTTGCCTGAGTCAGCGACTCTCTAAACATCCCCCCCTCCCAACCCCCGTAACAAATGCTGTCAGAAGTTGCGAACTCCGACACGCTCCTTCGTTCCAAGAAAAAGAAGAGGGTCGAGAGAAAAATGATGAGACGAATCTCAGGTCCAAGATTTGCTGACGCTGTGAAAGTTCCAGCAAAGAGAAAAATGGTGACGGGCCTACTGCAGTGTGAATTAAAAGCAAGCGCTTTTTCCTTGTCGCCCCCTCGTTCCTCAAATCTTTGATCGGATTTTCCGGGGATTCTCTCAACTCTCAAAAATCCGTTCATTAAAGTGGTCTGCTCCACGAGCAGCGGCTAATGGTGAGGGGAGGAGATGTACTGCCTGACTCTCGTTATAGGTACCCTAGCGGTCATAGTCTAGTGGGGATAATCCAACGAAGTTGGGCTGTTGGATCGGAGCTCGTGGTTGCTGTAATTTTTTGCTCTTCAAACATCCCCCCCCCCTCTTTACAATAACAGTCGGCAGTCGTGGAGATTCTGGTTCTGCTATCATGCATGATCCCAGACACTCAATCAACATCCACAGAGATACCCCCAGACCTGTGGAGTTATAGCAGCTTGTCATTCAGCAAGTCCCCCTGTGGAAACGCGTCGCCCGTGCGTTACTACCTGGAATTATGACACTGGGAAATCCATCCACTCTGGGAGGAGTTCTTAATCCGGCTTCCTATCTGATCTATTTACTGGGGTGGCGAGAGGTTTATGCAGAGTTCAGCCCAGAGAGGGGGAGGCTCCATTTTCACTCGATGGCCAGGTCACCGGGTAACTGGCCAGTTATCACGTAGTGGGCTTCAGTTGATGCTGTCTTGTACGCCTCAGTGATCCACTCAGCTCTCTGGGATTGATCCAGTAATCTCCTTTGGTACATATAATCAAACTACTGTACTATGTATACTTACACATACTACTATGAAGAAAAGGGTGGCGCTTCAAGGGGAGGTTGAGATCATCAGTTCCATTCACTTATACACACACTTTTATTGATTTACGTGCTCATACTTGTGTTTTTCTTCTGTCTTTGAACGGAATTAAATAAATTATCAGCGTCTGAGGAATACGAAGCGCCTAATTTCTGAATTTCTTGCACAGCGATGATTGCAGCTTATGTTTTGCTTTAGGGGTCTTTTGAAGTATGTTTTATTGTTAGGATACTCCTATATTCCAATTTCTGTATTTCTGTTGTCGAGGGAGTAATTAATGCCACAGTAACTTCATCACTTGCCTCCATGGAACATCCACGTTACAAATCAAAATAGAGATTAGTTAGATGGCTCATCTCTGCTGTAATCTGGCTGGGCTGCTTAGTAGTATCCTCAGGCAGCATTATCAGCAAAGTCGCATGCTTACTGTATTGTGTGGCAACTAAAGGCAAACTGGTCTCTTTCAAGTACTTCAGTGGGATGAGTGCTTCATGACATTGTGTGATTGCTTCGTGGCTTTAATTGTTTATTGGATTTTCAGGAGATACTGCCATCTGTTTGGTCAGACTTTTCAACCCTAATGACGAAGAGTGGAAATACTTGTAAGTAACGTGTAGTGGGGGTTTGGTGAAGAATAGGTAAACTCGGCAGAACTTAGTTTATTCTCCTATGGCTTGATCACGAATCCTCACAAATCGAAAAATTTTCCCGTGGGTTTTCCTTCCCCTCCCCAACTCATGACCTTCTTTTTTATTCCGTTCAACAACCTCGATCATTTTCCGTCCGCGTATCAGCCTTTCAGCCTTCCCTGATATGATTGTAGCCTCCTCCTGTGGTTACACTTCTTCTTCGTCCTTGCTGTTGTTGATCAGCACAAACGCATTGTCCGGACATGAGTACTGTTCACGGCAGTAGGGTTCATGATAACAGTTGAGGCCAGTTTGACCAAATGTCGAACAATATGTCGTCACCCCGCATCTAAACAGATATGTTGAGTGCCACCTTTGCTTCTCGTCGTCCGATATTTGAAGGGGGAAGGAAGTCATAATATTTGGCGACTCGAAAATGTATCCATCGAATGCCTCCTTAACCCACACACCTATTATGGCTATGCTGGTGGTATGGACTCCACTTTAAGGGTCCTTGAAGTACAAGGAATAGTTTGCGCTTTGCGACTGAAGGCAGGTCTGTTCTCTTATTAAAAGGACTGTTCCTGAACCCTCTTGAGAGAGCTACGAGCATATCAGTCGCTTGTTGCGGAGGTTGCGATTTCATTATCCTGCAAGAGCCCTTTCACTCAGTTAGCATTCACCAAACCCAGACCTGTGGAGCTACGACAGGTTTATCATTCAGCCAGTATCCTGGTGAGATATTGCCCGTGTGTCACATAGTGAAGTATGACCCCACTCGGGAACTATCTGGGAGAAGTTCTTAATCTGTCCTGATATAACGGTTATGGCAGCTGTTCCAACAACCCTCGCTCACTGTTGTAGAAATTACTGTGGAACAGCGTCAGGTTTCTTGTTTTTCCACACTGTAGGCGCTCCAGACCAAACTAATTTGAAAACCAGTGAGTTAAGGAAAGTTGTGTAATGCGACGCACCTTATATTTTTCGGGAGTTTTATTAGCGCCAGACGCTCGTATTTGATATCTATTCCCTCCGCTGTTGCTTCGCACACCACTCCCCTCTAACTCGAACGTTCTTCAAGATCCATTTGGCGCGAGGTTCCTCAAGTGTTTTCACCTTCTGTTCTTGGCAGAGCCCTTCTTCGCAGTGACCTAATTAATTTTTAGAATTGGCTCAAATTATCCCTTTCCTCATTATCATCCTTTCCTATCTATTTTATATTCAACATTCTAATTATGGTTAATTCAAGTCAAGTTTGATGGGGGGAAGATTGACTTTTTATTGCATTTATTTTATTGTATTTTATTGAAAGTTTGAATTTTATTTACAAAAGACACTAGTTACATGCAAGGAGACAACAGGGCTGGAGAGAACTGAGGAGCTGGTGTTTGGCCACTCGTATTTGTAGAGAATAAGTTGCGTCGTTAGCAGTTAGCGCCTGGGAAGGTGCTTACATGAGTGTTTTAGCACTTAGGCTAACAGTTTGTAGTTACGTAACTTTCATTTATGAAGTACTTTCAGTGGCTGTTCAGTTTACGTTAATATTTGGTGATTTTTTCACCGCTTGTCCTAATTAGTGAGAGTTTTGGTTACAGTTGTCAAACCACTGTGTTGGCTGACGAACCTCGACTGGTTTATTCATCTCCTATTCGGTTTACTCGATGTCTTACCCTCAAATTCAACTTTCTAGCCGTTTGCTCGAAGAAGAATTTCCATTCTATTGCCGCCTTCCTGAATCACCGCCTACCTTGTTAATGAGCTTGGAGGAGTTGTACTCCGTCACGTTGGATCGATTGCAAGGTAGTTATTGTCCCAATAGCGTAACTTTCTCGCTTTTCATACGTGTGTCCCTTAAAGCAACTCTTATCCCTACGAAATGTGTGTTGTGTGGTTAAATGTAGATCTAATTCTGAGCGTTTGAATGTTTGAGCCCTTCAAGCTATGAAAATGTGTGGACTGTGCGTAAGGCAGGAAAATAGCAACAAATAACTGGAAACAATTCATTAATTTACTTAATGTGAAATGGAAATGTTTGTTGGGCGGTTTAACGGGATAAGTGGTTGCTGAGAAGTTGTAGAAGTTCGTGCGAAAAAAATAGTTCGAACTGACTTGGAATCAAGACAGATGGAGTTTGAATGTGAACCTTGGTAAAGCAAGGGCTCATCCGTGAACGAAGGGCTGTGGAGTTCAATTCGCACAACGTTGAAACTACGAAACTGAAAACTCGCCAACAGCAGCGGCCACCACGCGCAAAAAACAAGAATTGGGAGAATGCTAGGGCTAGAAAACTGCCACTGGTCGAAAGGTTTGTCTGTGATCAAGGGCAATCGCAGACTCGTGGTCGAAGGAGGTCCAGTGATAAGTCCTTGTTCGACATGGGGTGGCAGTGGGGGTTGACGAATCCTTTTTCCTTTTTGGCGAACATCTGACCCCTGATATTTGAACAATATGAGTGCCATGGATTGCCCTTGGTTCAGTTGATGTCCTCACAAAATGTACAATTGTCTGTGTAAGCACTTAACACAAAGCTTATGAAAATACTTTCAGTTTGGTACGATTTCAATGGATTCGTAACGACAAAAAAAAAAGTTAAGCCACACGTTAATTAAATTTATATGGTCCTCGACTTGTGGAGGAAAAGTAGGCCTCAAAGAAAATAGAAATGGTAACACGGAGTCCTTGTCAGAAATTTTCCACCCCAAAAAAAAAATTCTTTCTTCCAAAATCACAAACCAAAAAAACGAATGAACGCACGGTAAGTTCGGAGTGGCTACCCTGGGCACAATAAAAAAAGAAATGAATACACTTATCGTCATAAATTTGAAGAAAAAAATTGATGGTTAATAAAAGTAAAAGAAGATCTTCGGCGATGAAACCAGAGGTTGTAGCTCTAGATGAGGTGCCTGCTGATAACATTTGTGACTAAAGTGGGACTCTGCGAGAAAAAACAACAGATTTATGCTTCTGACTGGTCGTTGGGTTGCGCTTAAAATTCAATTTTTGAAGGAGTGGTGCTGACTTTCGACAATCGGATTAATAAAAATAATTATAACAGTCAGTACAATGCGAAGGTCAAAATTGCCGAGATGGAGAGAGGAGGCTGCTCGTGGGCAGGCGATTAGCGCCCTCTCACGACCTTCGAAGTTCATTGGCGATTGTTAGAGAAATACTTCTGGAGCTATTCAAACACGTTATGTATTTAAATTATACGATTTTATTAATTAAGGAGGTTAAGACCACTTGGCTTCATATCTTCACTGTTGATCACAAAAAGTTTTAAAAACCCCTCATATTGCACTTTGTGAGACGACCGATGTTTTGGTACAGACGATCGGACGCCTACAGTATTATTCCGATTCCACACGGATTCAACTTCCGCCTTCTCAAGCGTGGTTTGTACAGAATACTCCGTGATATCAAAGAGGATTTCGTCACGCAGTTCTGAGTTTGAGTATGCGTACAATCCTTACGCCAAGATAAAGTTTAATGTATTAGGTACTGGTGATGTCTTACAACTCGCTTCATATGCTTAGAGCTGTATCCAATGCGTAAATTAATACGCGCACCATGACATACCACACTTCAGAACCGGCCATCTGCCCTTTTACAGCTGGCTATTCTGACTATTGCTCCATGAAGTGCTACAAAACGCTTTATTTTGGTTTCGACTTAGCTCCCCCGGAGGAGTAGAGTTTTTGGCTTGGTAATGGAATTTTTAGGAGAACAAACATCGAATCAAATCCAATTTGAATAGCACTTTTGCGCAGAGGTAGGGGAGCTTCTTGTTTCTAGTCAACAGGCAAAAGGTGTGTAGTGGCGTTTTTATGGTGGCACGCCAACCATCGCAGGGAGTAACTGGCCATTCGCTCGCTGCTCTTACCTTAGGGGGAGCTCTTTCGTCTTTCTTCGAGCGTACTACCTCAGTACACTAAGTATGCGTTCAATTAAATTGATTATACCGTGTTGCGGAGGCACTACAGTACTAAAAATGAGAAATGAACAAATGGTGCACAAATGGTACAAAAATGACCCAATTTCGGTAGAGGTGCAGAATCTTGCGTGATTTTTTGCCAAACAACTGACGTGTTTTACATTGTTCTAGCAAATGTATATTTACAATGAGCTAATTAGATAATTAGTTTTCGTTTTGTTTTTGTTGAGTGCTGAAGGATCTCAATGGTTTCGGCGAAAATGAGTTGAGCTCTTCCGTCAGCGTCCCATTGGTGGCGAGAATTCTGAAGAGCAAGCATTATTCCGAAATGGTTCGTCATTTTTTGTTTAAATCATCTTTATACCAATACTTACGCAAACATCAGGTGCGACGCATCACATAACTTTCCTTAGCTTCACTTAAATTAAACGGCTTTTACCACTAATTCAATTCAATTTTCACTCAGCTCGCTTAAACTTGAAACGCGACTTCACGGTGGTAGAAAGTAATAGCGTTTATAATTCCGGAATTCATCGTGGTGCTCCTGCATGTGCCGCGACCATTATTGAGGAATTAATGAGGGTGCAGACACGATATTTTTGAGAAGGATAATAATCACTTTTCCAGCGCTGTCGAGTAAAAGCTTTTGGACTTTACTACTGTAAGTGAAACGAAGGGGTTAAAATTCTGAAATTTCTGGAGTAGCTCCTATATACCTGTTTAGCGTTATCGTATAGGTACTTGATTGGACTACCACCTCAATTTTTCTGAAGATTCTAACAACATTTGGGCAGAACGGAAAAGGGGGGGGGGGAATGCGGTAAAATCTGTTTTCTTCGAAATGTTGGGTAATTTATTGTGCTGCTCCCGACAGTTCTCGACAAATGAGAATTTTACGTGACGTCATTTGGAGCTGTCTGTCCAAAAAATATAATCAAAATCGTTGAAGGCGTTTTTGAGAGAGAAAAATATCTGGTGCGTTGCAACACACAACTTTCCTTAGCTCTACGTCAATTCACTTTGTACATGGCCAATTCGATTAATTCAATTCATTTATCACTCAGTTAATTTGAACATGGTCAAATAACGCTTGACGGCAGCAGGAAGCGGTAGCGCTTACAGTTCCAGATTTTATTGTGCTGTTCGTACTCATTGCAGGGCCAATATTGAGCAATCGGTACACAGATAATTAATGAGGCTGTAAACACGAATTTTTTGAAGTGGATAGTAATCGCTTTTGTAGAGTTATTGGGTAATAACCGTTAGAACTGGTAGTAAGCGAAACGGCAGTAGTTGAAATTCAGGAATTTCTGGAGTGAGCCCCATGTATCTCATGAGCGTTTTTAAACACCCACCCTTTAGGTATTGGATTGGACTACAATACCGATTTTTGTAGCATTCTACTAACATTCCAGCGGACTTTATAAGGAAAAAACTGCGCTAAAAACGCTTTTCGTCGAAAATTTTGATAATTTATTGTGCTGCTGTCGTCATTTTCCCACAAATGGGAATTTTATGGTATCATTGCCTTATTGAGAGCTAAGCTATCAATATAAAAATTTGATCAAAATCGTGAGAGCCATTTTTGAGAAACAAAATTTGGTGTTTTGATCACTATGATAACAATAGTTAGCTATCGGTGGATTTTGCCCATACCCTTATTTTGGCGTCCCATGGTAACCTGTAGGCTAGACATCAAGTTCCAGCTGATTTGGTACTGTTGTTTTCTCTAAAAATCGTTCACAGACAGGTCTGTTTCTTTATTTGATGACTGTACCTAAACCCTCGATGAGGATTATATCAGTCGTAGAAGTTGCGGTTTCGCTAATATGCAAGAGGCCGGCCCCTGCAGCATCCACCGAACTCAGACCTGTGGAGGTACGGCAGGTATTTGGTCGTTAGCCAGTCTCCCGGTAGAGAGCTGTTGCCCATGTGTGACCGCGCGGAGGTGACCACCTGAGGAATCCCGTACCATCCGGGAGGAGTTCTTAATCTGGTTCCCTACCTGATCTAACTATTTACTTGGGTGGCAAGTTTCAAAAGGACAGATCAACTATGACCACGTTTCTTAGCCATTACCTTCTTCGCGAACTTTGCAAAATGGTTATAGGCTTGCTCCGAAGCAGTCAATGCTGCTAAGTTCGTTTGCCCTCCCAACAACCGTCGCTCACTGTTGTAGAAACTACAGTGGAGCAGCACATGGTTTCTTGTTTCCTCCGCACTGGAGGCACAGGACGTGCATAATGGAGAGTCTTTCAGAGAAAAGGAGTGGAGCCGCGCATTGAAGTCACCATGTCCCACGAGGAACTGGCTCGTCCAGTGGTCTGGCTCAACCCATTTTCTAGAAAGACGTTCACGGATGTTGGGGAAGAACTCATACGTATCACGTCCCTTTGACGAGGATTCCCATATCGCTTGCCATTTCTCTAGAGCCCATTCATCGATGGCGGCAAGTTTCTATTCTGTGGTGAGATCCACACGGAGTTCAGCCCAAAGTGGGGGAAGCTCCCGTTTCACTCTCCACTTGTCAACCATGGAGTGCTTCTGTTGATACAGTCTTGTAGGCCTTGGTGATCCACAGGAGCGCGGCTCTCTGGGATTGGGCCAATACTCTCTTCTGATTGGCTGTTAGTTTGCTAGCCCAGACAACGGGGCAGTAGCCAATCACACCTAAATAGATGGCCTTATACATGAGGATGGTGTCGTGGTAACACACACCCCAAGTGGCCTTAGTAATGGCACGCAGTGAGGCAAACCTTGCAATGGTAGTGCCTTTAAGGGGCTGGAGGTGTTGGTTGAAACCCCACCTCTCACCTATATTCACTCCTAAATACTTGACGTGCTTTTCAAGAAGGAGCCTGTGGCCGCCAAAGCGTATTGTGGGTGGATTATTCACTTTCCCCTTCAAGAGGATTAGCTGGGTTTTTCCCTCAGCCACCTGCATCTTGACATGCTCGCACCATTGGTTGACAGTGCGGAGCAAATTCTTCAATTTGGCGGACTGACTCTGCAAAGATCAGCACAGTCAAGTCATCCACATAGGCGTACGGCTCGCAGTCAGTCTCCATGAGTTTCCTGAGAAGACCTTCGAAGAAGGCATTCCAGAGTGCTGGTCCAAGGACCGAGCCCTGTGGGCACCCCTTCTCAATCTTTCTCCGGACAGAGACATGCCTGCTTTCGATCGTAGCAGTTCTGTCTGTCAGGTAACTTCTGACGAGCGAGTACAGGTTGCGGGGGATTCCCCTACCTTTGAGCTCATTAAGGAGCGCTGGCCACCAAAGGTTGTCAAACGCTCCTCTGATGTCAATCAGAACTGCTACGACGTACTTAGCCGGTGCCAGCAGGGAAACACGCTGAAACACGCATCGTTCACACACACACAGACCATTTTCCCAAATAGTGTTTTTCGGACTCAGGGGGGTCTGAAACGTAAAGATCTGAAGAAAACTCAAAATTTTTTTTTCAGCCGATTACATAACTTTCCTTTCTACTTCGTAGAGCAAGGAAAGTAAAAAGGCGTTTTGATCACTATCTCGTACTCTGATTTGTGTGCCCCACGGTAACGTAACATGTGGGCTAGATATAAATTGTAAGCTGATTTAGCTCATCCGTTTTCGCTCAATCACATACACACATGCCATTTCTCCAAATAGTGGGTTTCAGACTCTAAAGGGTCTGAAACGTAAAGACATGAAGACAACTCAACATTTGTTTTTAGCCGATTACATAACTTTCTTTTCTAGTTCGTAGAGGCGAGGAAAGTAAAAATATGAGACTTTTAAATTGGTCACTACTGTTTGAACCACAGAGGAAGGGTTTTCATTAATTTGGCAACCAATTACCCAAGTGAAAAAAGGAAAAAGTTCACAATTTTGTAACAAAAAAGGAAGTATATATAGGGAAATGAAATTAGGAGCTCCTACTATACTAAGAATAAATTTAAGCGAAACTAATATAAGGTATAATTTGAGTAAAAGAAATGTTCGAATAGAAAGAAAGTTTCGTCTGAGACGTTGGGAAGGCGGAGAAAAAGCGATCCAGTCCAGCCAGCTAGTCAGATGAAGGTGTAGCAGCGTGCTGCAGATCGTTGATTCCCAAATTGCAATAGAGAATGGGATTGGGATGCCGATGACCCGAATAATAGTGGGATACTGATGACCCAGCTATTTCAAGAAGTTGGACAAAAAGTGAGAAGCACGCGTGCGGGTGAATGAATAGGCGAACAAGTTGGTACAAAGGCGAGGGCAGTTGAGAGTTGGAACGACTTGAAGAAGAAGGGGCAGGCTCGTTCAATCCAGACGCGTTTTGAATATCGTTCAGAGGTCCACAGAACGTTTTACATCTACATTATTATTAAATACAAACAACTACCTCCGGCGTTAACAACAACCTCGAATCATCTTTGAATAACTTTAAATAATATCTTGAAGTTGTTATTATTATTATAATATGTTTCTTAGACAAAGTGTGTTTGTGTTGTGTTTCAGCTGATGCTCGAGAATTATCACCAAAATTGTCAAAAGCTGTTTGAATTCATGAAACGAGATCACGTTTCTCAATATATTCTGGCGCTCACCTGCAGTCGCACCAATCGTCTGAAGCATTGGTTCGTTCAACAAGAAAGAAAACTGTTTATTCTCCGATGGTTTAAAATGTTTTCTCAAGAAAAATTAGATTTTCTCAGGGAGAACAGTTTCGTTTATTGCGAGGTAAGTGTCGCGTTGATTTCTTCAAAAGGTGAGTGGAGCTGTTGTCTACAGGTATAAAATGGTGGATGAGAATGGCAAAGTTGCAGTATGTTCAGTGATTGGCTTCGCTTTGGCCGAATCAGTTCGCTGCTCTTGGTCCTTACAGGAAAACCCTTCGGCGTGAATTTTATTCTTACCTAATGGGAGTGCAATTAGCCTCTCCTGCCAACAAAAAGCTGAGCCAATCCCTTCTTTGCCACCCCATCAGCCTGTTCGTTGCCAGTAACCTTATTTTGGTGTCTACAAACAGTAACAAACGACAAAAAAGAACCTGCTCAATCGGTTTAACCAAATCGAACTACAGACACACACAGACCCCACGGGTCGAAATCATGTTTTTTTGGATTCAGTACTTTAGTCATTTACCTACTGGCAGAACTAACCCAATTACTTCAAAACCTGTACCAGAACTCGTGCGCAATTCAGCATGTAATAAAGGTCTCATACCATCTTCACATTTGGCCAACATTACAGAGTATTTTCTTCAAACGACGTTTGAGGAGGCTGAAGACAAACCAGTTCGGAACAGTCGGCTTTGCTGTATGGAGTGGAAACATGGACACAAACTACATTAGGCTACCAGCACACTTTTATGGGTTTGCTGTCATGTCAGTGGGATTTATGAGGGAAAACTACTAAAGTATATTTACGTTGAGTTTGTCTTTACTTCATTGTGTTACTCTCGTCACTTTCCAGCTAATGAAAATTTGATAATACTATTATCATCTCACTGAAAACAAACAATTTAATCAAAACTGTTAGAGCTGTTTTCGAGACAACAAAATTGTATTTTGATCACTTTAACTATAGTTTTTGTCCAATTTCGCTCATACCATTTTTTCGATCTACCGGTTGGGTATCAAATTTTAGTTCACTCGTTTTCTCAATGGCAACTGCAGACACACACTGACCCTTTCCTCAAATGGTGTTTTTGCTGACTATACCGCTAGAATCCCTCAACTGACTGCCAAAATCTCACTACAAAGTGCTTGTCTTCATTCCTTGTGCGTGTTTCAGGTGACTAAAGCAGAGCTAGACTCTCTTAGGTCGGAGCACCCTTCGTTTTTCTCGCCTGCCTTGAAGTATTTTAAAGTGCCTTACTCTGACGCTGCAGCGTTGATGAAGAAAAGAAGGGTTTATATCGAAGGAGGATTTTGTTATCTCAGCGTTGAAGCCATGTTTGCACCGGCTGTTGAGCGTTTGAATAAGATCTTGTGCAAAATCATCAAAGTAAGTGAAATGTACCAAGGGTTCGAACTTTAAATTCAGTTTGTCGTTTGTGTATTGAACCTTTCTGGCAGAATTTTAGCTCCCTTTTGGACGCAAGGGGGAAAAACGGGAATTGCGGGCAGTACGTTGACTCTTCTGCTCCATTTTGGTAATTACTTCATTCTCACAGCCTATAGCAATAAGACTGACCTACAATCCAGAATTGTAACACTAAGTCCTTCTTCCACTTGATATATCAGTCAAGGCAGAGGCTATGAATGTGGCTTACAGACTGAGGTTTTGCCCAAGGCACCACTCCAACGGTTTTTTTAAGTAGAGATTTATGTTATCATCACTGGGGCCGTCATGATGCATGAAAAAGTGTATAGCGATAATTAATGACTGATAGTCAAGCATCTTGGCGCTAAAAAAAGACTGCACATTATCCAAACTGATGGGCGAGTGCAGGATGCTACTCAACTCTAGCAAAATCCAATAGAGTTAACGTTTACTGGATTCCCAGGCATTATGGGACCGTTGGAAAGGGCGATCTGACCAGACTCGGTTCGTTTACTGTACCTATAGGGCCGCTCCCCTGTTGTGTGGCATCTCTGTCACTACGAGAACACTGAGACAGAATCTGCCAGGAGAACGCGTCAGACTGGAACACTGCAAGAGTGAGACTCACCAATCTCAGAACCTACTCACGAAATAATTGTAGCTCAAGTCAAATAGCGGGAATCCCCCCAGGACAGGTCTGTTTGCTGATAAAATGACGGTTCCTGAACCCTTGAAGAGTGATATATATATCGGGTCATCATGGAACGCTGCAAAATGAACAAACACGCGCATATTATGGGTTAAGTCAACACCACTCGGTGCAGGTGGTCTGGTAGATGAGGAAATTCCGTATCATGTCCTGACCCAGTGCTGAAGACTTGAAAGTGAACAACTTTTGGTCTTAGATGCAACTTCTTCGAAGGTAAACATCAAACAAGACTGGCAGGAAATACCTGGGATTCCTTAGGTAGCTAGGCATGGACAAGTTAGACAATAGGACTGATGGATGTGACGCTGATCCCAAATATGAGACAGAGTTATTTTTAAAAAAAAAACTGGATCATTGCTGTCCTTCCTGTGAGAGTTTGAGTTATTGAATTATTTAGTGCAGGTGTGGCCCCAGAACTTGTGTTGTCTGCAATGATCTGGTTACCACTTGCACACTGTTTCTCATTGTCCTATGGCAATTCTATTTCAGTGATACTCTCCAATGGGTTCCCCTAATGTGTACTCCTTATAAGAGGTTAAAGTGAGCGTCCTTTTTATTGTTACATTATCGCACGAAGTTCTGGAGAGAGATAATGATAACGATAAATACTTGATACGATTGAAATACAGAGTTTTGTATGAAATGCGATCACAGGCGATATACGGCACCTTGATGAGACACCATTCCCGTTCCTAGTAAATTAAGAAGTTTAAAAGGGCTTGTCAGCTAAATCGAAGAGCTTAGTTCTTCCTGGTACATTACTCCGCCCTTTGCAAAGTGCCTGCCCTCAGGTACTCACGAACACTGCTGTTCCTTGCACGTACTGCGAACTGATTACTGCCGTCAGCCCAACAAAACGGAAAATAATCTTGAACAGACCTGATGGAGGAAGGGGAACTCAGGCGTTGAATAATCAATTATCCCACCATTTACAAATAAACGTGAAAAAATAACGAAAATTTATTATTCTGCGTAAATTCGTAGAAAATTTAGATAAATGAAACAAACTATTCTGGGAAGTGGAATAAGATACTATATCGGATAAATATAAGATAAATTCGTTGAACGTGAGATTCGTTTTTTAAAAAAGTTTTATTCGAATTTCCCACAAATACTTTACAATAGAAACACACGAACTATGGAGATGGAGTTAAAGAAGTTAACAGGATCGTTGGAGGGAACCGACTGCCCCGATGCAAGGAGGCGTCCTAGCGAAGAAAAGTAGTTTAAGGGGGGGAAAATGCACGCAGTGCATTTTTATTTTGTGATCGGCATTTTATGACAATATAACTCCTCCCTCCTTAAGATCGAAAATTATGGAAGAATTTTCGAAAAGAAAAGAGAAGGTAGATTGCTGGAAAATAAAATTTTATACAGGTTGTGAAACTGTTAACTTCCTTTTTCCTTGACAATATATAATAATAATATACGAGACGAAAGCGATCAATAGCACATAAAGTGTTAAAGTCCAAACACTAGAGTAATAATATTTACAAGTTGATTATGAAAAGGCTTAAACTGTTGAATAGGTACATTGTTAAACATTAAATTTTGTAATTTTAATTTTACATCTGGGATCTCCCTTATTAGGCTTATTTAACTTAATATTATTTACTAACAATGGTTGACCATTAGTTTTCGCAAATGAGCTTACTAAAGTTTGGTTCCTAAACACAACTCTGTTCTGTCCAGGTTTAAGGAGATAGATACCTTTCAAATTATGGACTTGGGCATCACTTTCAGAGATTATTTTAATTTGTTCTTCTTCTGGAAGGACTAAAAGGAATTGGCTAATATCGTTGATGAAGTCGACATAATTACCATCTATTTCTAGAGGGATGAAATCGCAATTAGAACTCGTTTCTTCAAACAATATTTCCTGTTCACATTTGCTGGTTGCCGTAATTATTGATTGACTTTGACACAGATAAATTAGACCTTGTTCACATTGGTCTTTGATTAACTTTATTTCTGCCCTATGCCTGGATCCTAAGACATAGTTAACAGAAGGAGTAACTGTAAGATAGCGTTCATCAATTACGGTAGGTATTGGTTGCATGCGAAATAGATCATAGTCTTCTGAATCAACTATTGGGACGTCTATAAAGTAAACAATTTCTTCCTTACTAATATAACATTTAACTTTGATATGGGGATTGCAATTCCCCAAAGGTATTCTCCGTTATATTATAACATTCTGTTTTTATAATATTTAGATAATAGGTCCAATTCTTGATGCAACGAAGAGGGCTTAATAATACTTGGGTGAAGTTTACCCAAACGGCAAAAAAGTGATAGAATTTTCTATATATCTTGTATGACGTCCAAGATTGATTTAACATGATTTGATGATGATACAAAGTAGTTTCCACATTCCTGACGTGACTTTCAAGGGAACTCATTTCTTTCAATTTGGAAATTTCTGACTCAATTATTTTGTTGTTACGATTGATATTTTCCACTGTTGTGTTGAAATTTTCTAGAAGGGCGTAACTAACTGAATAATGGTGTTTTATTTGTTCGTCTAATCCTTCCAGTTTATTTTTGGAGGTTTCTAAGAATTTCGTTGATTTTCTCTCCATCGTTTGCATCTAAGTTTGCCAGTAATTATTTTTATGATTGATCCTAAACCATTGAACAGTGCTGCTCTTTTTTCTCTTTTTGAGATTAACGAGTTTTCGATTTTTTCTGTATAAGGGTGATGGAATGGTTAACTAGTTGAGACGGGATGAACACTCTTTTCGAACTTCTGAATCGGTGTTTACAATGTCTAGTACTTCAAGGAAATGAGATTTGATGTTCTCAGTTTGTTTTATAATTTCTTTGATGTCATAAAAATGGGTGATTGTATGATAGAATTGGATAGTTTTGGCGGTTCCTAATTTGATAGGTAACAACCCAAGGTTGGAGCTTACGTCCTTAATCTCAGCGGTTCGAGTTACGTCTGCCATGAAGGACCTGCAACAGGTTCATCAGGGTCAGTTCTTATGTCTGAATGGGTTCCTGGTAGTTTTCGTGGTCGTTTGATGTTGGACAGATGAATTTTACTTTTGGTATTGTGGTGTCGGGGTTCTATAAGTGCTGTTTTTAAGTTCGATCAACCGATTTTACAGTTTCTTTATTATTTTTCTGTTTAGTTTTGCTTTGTTTTTGTACCGTTTGCACGAATACTTGCACTGGAATGTTAGGTAAGTCTTCCTGCTTTCATTTCGTTTTCCTATTACGTTTTCTTTATGTTTCAAAGTTCTTTCTTTTTACTTTGTCGTAGAGGATTTTTATTTTTTCTTTATGGTTACTAATATAATTGGAGGTCATTTGTTTATTGATGTCTGCATCCAAAATGGTATCTGTACCTATGTGGCCATACAGTATCTCGAAGGAGTGTAAGTTTGGGGAACTGAATGTATGGAATTGTTATAGGCTACTAGTGCATATTTAACTTTCGTTTTGATTGAGTCTCTTTTGAATTCTTCTCTCTGGTTGAGGATTCTGACGTGCTCAATGAGGTGGAATGAAAACGCTCTACAATTCCGTTCGAATCCGGGTGTTGTGAGGACGTGAAGTGGATATCGATTTTGTGCAATTCTAATAGCTCTTTCACTAGGGTGCTATGGAATTCTGGGCCATTGTCAACTACAATTAACTGAGGGGTTCCATGGTGTGAAAAATAGTCTATCAAAGCATGAACAACATCTATACTATTGGATGAGTTAAGTCGATAGGCTTGTGCATACCTACTGAAAGTGTCGATAATTGTTAAGAATTTAGCATTTTTTTAACGTTAACTTATCCATGTGCAGCGTTTCGAAAGGACGTGACGAAGTGGGGGTAATATTTAATTTAACTTTAATAGGGTTTCTCTCATATTTGCAGGCTAGGCATATTTCACATTTGTTAATATGGTTTTGAATAGAGTTTTTCATGTTTGGCCAAAAATAATTACGTTTTATTTTTTCGTATGTCTCATCTATGCCTCGGTGGTTAGTTTTGCCAATATGGTAATCATTGATTATTGATTCGATTGCATCTTCACACGGTACATCTAGCAATTTAGTGTTATGCTTAACGAAATTGATTTCCGAATGTTTGAAATGTTTTGTCATGATTCTCACAAAGTCTTCATAAACATCTTCCGTAAAGAATAACCCGTATTTAACATTTGGAACCACATATTCTTTGACGAAATTTATTACTTGCTGTTCCAATGTATCTTTATTAAACTCTGCCATAATTCTTGTTTTATTTTGGAAGATTTTAGAAATGATCGGTTTCGCTGGGGGAGAACTAACGATCCTAATTATGATCTGGTTAGAGCAGTGGTTTACAGGACTGTCTGATATAGGGATCTCGATTACAGCATTGCCGTGATAGTTGGAATGGACTGTTTGTTCAAGGGTAGATCCCTCTTCTGCATTAACAATCAAAGATTGGTTATCGTCAGGTTCGGGAGACCCGTACCTTTTCGCAGTATCTTTGTATCAATTGCTCGCAAATGCTTGTATCCAAATCGTCAGGGTTGGTTGATCCTCCGATGATTTCCTCTATTTCGTCGTTGTTGGAAACAAATGTATTTGGATCGATTGTTTTATCAATTAAATGGGAATAGTCTTCGCTTTCTTGGTTATTAATTTCAACTCTTGATAAAGCGTCTGCGTTTAAGTTAGTCGTTCCCTTTTTATATTGAATTTCGAAATCGAACTCTTCTAGTTTTAGTCTCCAACGAAACAATTTTGAGTTTGGTTCTTTTAAGGAAAACAGCCATTGTAAAGGTTTATGGTCTGTGAATAATTTAAATTTTCTACCAAAAATATACGGTCGGAAGTAATGTGTTGCCCACACACAAGCTAGGCATTCTTTCTCGATCGTACTTAAATTTTTCTCATGTTCATTTAGAGTGCGACTGGCATATGCAATGGTTAAGTCGCCTCCGTTCGTATTCTGACTGAGAACGGCACCCAACGCGACGTTACTAGCGTCAGTCGTAACGTTGAACGGTTTAGAAAAGTCGGGATACTGTAGTATGGGTTCGTTTGTAAGAATAACTTTGCATTTCTCAAAACATTCTTTGTATTCGGGGTTATCGGGATTTATTTCGGCGCCTTTCTTCAAACATTGTGTAAGGGGCTTGGTAACTTCAGGCAAAGTTTTTGATGAATTTACGATAATATCCTAAAAGTCCAAGGAAACCTTTAATTTGTTTTGGCGTTCGGGGTATCGGATACTTAGAGATCGCTTCAATTTTTTTGGGGTTTGGTTTTGACTCATCGGGAGTTATTAAGTGTCCTAAGTAGACACTCTCTCTTCAGAAATTCTGTTTTGTCCATTTGTATTTTTAAATTGGCTTCTCTGATGCGTTCGAAGACCTGCTTTAGGCGAGATATGTGTTCCTCGAGACTTGTACTAAATACGATCACATCGTCAATGAAGACGGTACAAATCTCGTTTTGCAAACCACGGAGGACGCTGTCAACGAGGCGTTGAAAGGTCGGTGGAGCATTTTTTAAACCAAATGGCATACGGGTGAATTCCCAGTGTCCATGTTCTGTTGAAAATGCAGTTTTCTCCATACTGTCCGGGTGCATGTTTATTTGGTGGAAGCCACTTTTCAGATCTATGCATGAAGTACATACACCTTCCAAGTTTGTCTAAAAGGTCGGTGATGTTAGGTAAAGGGTACTTGTCGTCAATAGTTTTTGCGTTTAAGGCTCTGAAATCGATTACTACGCGGTACTTCTTTTTGCCAGACGCGTCCAGTTTTTTGGAACAACCCACAGAGGACTATTCCAAGGGGGCTGGAACTCGCTCTTATTATTCCTTGTTCTTGCATTTCCCTGACCTGAGAATTTATTTCTTGTTTATAAATTTCAGGGGTACCTATAATTGCGGGTGTACACAGGGATTTCATCTTTCGTTCTGATGTGGTGTTGTATTTTGTGGGTTGATGTCAGTTTTGTTACCTTCTACGTGGAACAAGTCTTTATAATCGTGTACCAATTTGAGAATTGCCGTCCTTTCTTCCTCATTCATGTGATCAGTTCTGAGTTTTGAAGGATCAAAGACATAGTTGTCAGTGTCGTAGTAATTAAGTTCGTTCGAATTTTCAGAGTTACAATTTAGCTCATCTACCTCAAGGGGTGACCTAAGTTCAAACAAGGTTTCCTCCTCATTTTGATTTAGGATACCTAAGTAACATTCGTGGTTTTCAACTTTCACTAGGCATTCAGGTATCTCTATTGGTCCATCACGAAGGTAAGATATTACTCCTTCTCCTTCTTTTAGGGTGACTGGAACTTTTACTTTTGAGATGGCTCAGGAGGAATTTTCAGTTGAATATGAAAGCTGGCTTGGTTTTTATCACGAAGGGAACTTGTTAAATTTTGGGGGTCTAAATATTTTATTTCAATTTCGGTTTTCGGTGTGATTAATTTGTTATTGATTAAATCAATTTGTGCTCCTAGCATTTTCAGATTGTCCATACCTAATAATAATCCGAAGTATTTATGAAATTCGAATACTTTAAATTTTAGATTTAGATTTCGAATTCCAAAAAGGTTTCCACAAGGGATTTTTGCGCTGTATTTTCCGTGCGTAATGCCGTGGGCCGTCGTTACTTCGAAAGGATCTAAATCGGTTTTACTCTTGAAAAACTGTTCGATGCATTTGGGATGGATAAAACTACTGGTGCTTCCTGTGTCAACTAAGATTCTGATGTTGTAAGGGGAAAGTATGATGTAGGGAAGGGGATGTTTGGTGGAGTTGAGATGCATCAAGTCGAATTTAGGGTTTCCTGATTCTCCTCTAAAAAATAGTTCTCTCCAGTATTTTCCGTCTCGGCTATAAAGTTCTCGTTATTTTCTTCATTATATTGCGGTTCTGGATCGTTATCCGAAATGAAATGAAAGTTTGGATTAGTCGTCTGCCAGGACATAGGGGTGTTTCTATTTGTATTTTGATGGGAAGGTCCCGGCCTATTATTGTTGGGGAATCTATTCATCGGTGGTGCTGATGATTTGAAATTTTGATTAGGGGGTCTTACATTAGGTGTCATACTTTGGTTAGGGGAATATTGTGGTCTAGGATTTGGGTTTTGATTCGGAGTATATTGGGGTCTAAACTGATTTGTTCCATTCGTTTGTAGTCGATTGAATTTCGGTGTTGAGTTATGAAATGTTCGTTGAGGTTTCGGGGGGTTCGTATTTTTTCGACTGGACCAAGTTTGGTAGTCGTTCGTCATCCACGATAGGGCTTGTCCTAAACTTCCCGGTTGGCGCGTTCTGAGTTGACTTCCCAGGGGTTCTCTGAGGTGAAACGTCAGAGTTCGTGAACTAGTTTCTCATAATGCTCCATCAGTGTATTTTGCTTATTTAACTCCACATGGTTCTTTATGTACGCTAGAGTTACATTTAGAATATTTTGATTCTTTCATGAAACGAAAAAGGGCTTTCATTTTCTCCTGTCTCATGGCAGTTAAATCGTGACACAGTGTACATACAAGTCTCCTGTCAGTATATCCTTCGATCAACGCGTTTTTGATTTGATCGAAATTTTCAAAGAATAGCTCTGAATGAGGTCGGCAGCTGGTCCTTGTATTTTAGACAAAATCGCGCCTATTACCTCGTGATTCTGAAAAGAGTCGGGGACTTGTTCATCTACAAAACGTTCAACCAGCGTTTCGCACATGTAAATAAATCATTGTAGTGTTTCTGGTTTTCCGTTGAATGTAGGGATCATGTCGGAGTGTTTTCTTTTGAATTCCGGCATCCTAGGTAATCTCGAATTACTGGCTAAAATAGTTTGCACTTGTTGTTGGACTCTTTGGTCGATAATTTCTTGAGAGCTGCACGTTCGCGCTCGATTTGTTCTTCAGCGTTCATGTTGTCGGGTTTTTAATTAATTTACTGTTAAGTGTGTAACACAAATTTTGAGTGATTTAGGAATTTTGGCAAGATTGGTCAGTCACTCTTTGAAATGTGGGTACTAACGGCTCCTAACTTACTTTAAAACAAATAGAAATACAACACAATAAGAAAGTAAATTAATTAACAAGTTGATAGTAATAAAAGATACGTTTTTATAATAAAAATGAAGTTTATACAGCCACTCTCGGATCTTTCGCCAGTTAACGGGGGGTATGAAACGAAAGAATCCGATGAGCCTAATTAAAATTTTTACAAATTTTTCTAGAGACTTTTCGCCAGGTAACGGGGGGTATGAAACGAAAGAACTGCAAGGGATGAAAAGTAAAAATAGAATCTTGTAATTACCGCTGAAGTCTTTCGCCAGGTAACGGGGCGTATGAAACGAAAGAACTTTCAAGGAAATGTAAAATAGATTCTCGTAATTATCACTTGAGTCTTTCGCCAGGTAACGGGGCGTATGAAACGAAAGAACTCCAAGGATTTTGATTTAAAATTAAAATAAATTCTTGAGATTTGCTGTTCAAAATCTTTCGCCAGGTACGGGGAGGTATGAAACGAAAGAATTTGACAGTCGAAAATCAATTTAAAACAAAAATAGTTACAATTAGAAATAAGCGCGCAGTTTCTTTCACCAGGTAACGGGGCGTATGAAATGAAAGAAATGTCGACGGCAGTTTTGACGAGACGAGAGATCCTTTTTAAATTATTGTGGAGAACTTACAGAGCGAAGGTGAAGGCCAGTTGAGCGAACATCAAGAGGGTCCTTTTCGCAGAGTTTGCGTCTCTAGGGATTGTCTTCCAGGAAAGATGAAGGGGTCTCCTCGGTCCCGGGCGAGTCGTTCCAACGGGAGGTGGTGAATTTCCTGCTTCTTTGAACGTTTCTTCTGGTTAAAGACGTTCGGTGTTATTGCCGATATTTGGAGTCGTGTTGATTGTAATTCTTCTTAATTGCGGGCCTCTGATTTTTCAGACAGGTTCTTCGGGAAAATAACTAGATCGATGAATTTGGTGATTTGTTTCTTCCCGAATCCAAAATTTTGGAGGTCCAAAAGACTGCGCCAGATAAATTCGTTGAACGTGAGATTCGTTTTTTAAAAAGTTTTATTCGAATTTCCCACAAATACTTTACAATAGAAACACACGAACTATGGAGATGGAGTTAAAGAAGTTAACAGGATCGTTGGAGGGAACCGACTGCCCCGATGCAAGGAGGCGTCCTAGCGAAGAAAAGTAGCTTAAGGGGGGAAAAATGCATGCAAATTCGAAGAACAAGGGGGTTCCAGATGATGAGTCAACCAACTGAAACAAAAAAACCCTGCAAATTATTACACAACGGTTTATTATTCGGATAATCAGCTTGACCTAGCATTAATGCTCCGAGACCCATCCTGTTCGATTCAGCATCGAAAAATATCATAATGAAACCCAAAAAAAGGTCAAAAAGAACTGAATCGTAATATTAAAAAAAAAAAAATTATCTTGAAAAAACTGAATTTTAATATGAAAACATGCACGCTAAATACTAATATCAGAATTTAACCAAAAATCTATGAAAAAAAACAAAATGAGAATGAAACGAAAGAATCTAAAAAAATTGAATCGTATTAAAACCAAAACGTCGGGGAAATTGGAACGGGGGCGCTCGAAGCGAAAGCCTCGAGCTCGCGGTTGCTTTTTTAACGAGTCTGGCGGGGCGGGAGGGAGTTCAAACGACAAAACGCTATAGCTCCCGCGTTGTACTGCGTTTCGTTAATTTTTTTAACCGTTTTTTGTCCATTACAACCACAGGCTTTGTCCGATCGGATTGCTGAGATGGCGGGCACAACTAGATACCAAATCGGATTTTTGGGCGAAAGAACGAATTTTTTAGACCATGCTAAAGGCACAAAACGTCCCGGACAGCGGACGGACATTGCAAATTTGGAATCTCCATGTCTTGAAACGTAAAGTATCAAATTTTGGGGGGGGGTTGTAAAAATTTTTCGTGACCGAAAACATAGGGTTATTATTCAGAATGAATAATAAACCAACAGCGCGCATTACGCTCACAGATAATTCGGTAGCCTCAGCACAGAGCTCAAATTGCAACTGAATGGATACTTACTTACAAACTTTAATTTCTTGGCCGGTGTTGGGGACAGACTAACGCTGTGGACTGTAATTGGATGTTGGATCAGTTTTCAAGTTCGAATAATCAATCAAAGTTTGCAGGAAATACAAGTGGGGGACTTGACTCACCAAATGACTTCGTCTGGCTTGCAGTGCGCTACTTACCCCGGCCGGGGTGGTCGACGATGATGACGTGCGGCGAATCCTGGGAACGTTGAGGGGAGATCGTGTAGCTACGCCACGGATGTGGTATGATCCACCACAAGCGGTATTTTCCGGGGTTTGGTGGTCGTATTTGACACAACTTAAACGGATTTTACACAAAGCGGGTGCACAATGAGAGAGAGAGATTCACAATACAATTTTCGTTGTGATAACATTTGATAACGTGGGAGGCGGGAATTCTCTCATCTTAGAAGAGCTGTTCCTCCGCTAGCCGCTCTCTAGTTCCTGCCGAAACAATCCAAATTCCTCGGCTTATTACCAGAGTTGACATGACGGGTGTCCAGGTTATTGGATTTGAGCAGCTGTGACAACAAAAGGGCCCCATGTAGTTCCAAACGAGGGACTGTCACTACTTTTAGAGGGGCTACACGCGTTTTCGAGCATAAAAGGTTGACAGTGACCGATGATTCGTCCACTGAATGACACCTGAGGTACAATGCTGCAGCATATCCTAGTATTGATGCGTCACAAAATCCAATAACCTGGACACCCGTCATGTCAACTCTGGTAATAAGCCTGTATTCTGGGATACTGATGACCCTGGTCGTAAGTAGGCTTCAGGTCAATTCTCATAGTGAATTCGACGGAAAGGGACGATGGGAGAAGTCGAATGGTATGAGGTGACGAAGAAACCTTGGAGGTGGTGTAGGACTTCATGAGAACGGATGAGGAAGACCAAGAGTTCGAGTTAGCCTCATCATTTTCTTAATGACGCCTCTGTTTCGCCAACAAGTTCCAAGAAGACGTGGAAATCAATATAAAATTGATCGAAAAATATTCGTGTTCATAATTCACAATATTGCCTCTGGCACGGATCATCTTCGTTCCACTCAACTGCAATATTCAGCGTTCAGAGAATCTGTCCATTTCTCGGTGGAAGACGTCTTTCTCAATACGGGCGTAGAACCTTACCTCCTCTTCAGACGTCACAGAAGGTTTTCCAGAATAGGTAGTTGTGTGCAAATATGCTGTGACTACTGCCCACTGATCGGTTGTATTCTTAGAAACTACCGGTTCTGGCCCATTGCATGGCGAACTGTGTGGTGCCCCTGTGTTGACAATATTCACACCTGCGTTGAGTGGCAGCTTTCGAAAGTCTGAGAAGATTCCAGGCAATTTGTACACAAATGCATTTCCTCCTACGTCCTTATAGCGTCCAAGCTGAATTTGAGGAAGCAGGCACTTTCTTACCCCTATAATATTTGTCATAGATAGGGCAGAGATGTGAGTGACGATTGAGTGCTGCTATGACAACACGTTCTGTGACAGTTTTCACGTGGAAGATTTACGAATTTTAGGAATGTAGCTCGATCCTGTGGGAGGTGTTGGACATGAGACAACAGGTTCTAGAGTTGTGCTAAGGAGGGTTCCCAATATGCTGTTTCGATATCATACCAAGAAAAGCATCGACATGAGGATAAATGATGACGAAAACTACCTAATGTCACTAGAATACGGAATTTGATTCGCAATTACAGGTTCACCTCCACAAACAGGGAACTGCCAGTTGCCCTGAATTGATCTTTACCTACTTCCAGAAATCGTTCAATAATCTTTCTTCTATTATTGAATCATTTATTACCAACTTATTGACGTTTTCAGGCGATTAAGCGCAACTTGCACCGAGTTTGGGGCGATGGCCGCATTGCTTCAGTAGTCCGCTTCATTGAAAGCAACGTGCTGATCACCGATCGTTATCAACCGAGCGGGGGATGTACTGTTTCTGAAAAGGAAGTTAGCAAAGTTAGTATCTATATGTTCAAGAGTAGTGAACGTGTGTTGTACAGTCAAAATAAGGTTTCACCAGTTTTGTCGAGTGCTTTGAAGTCATAAAAAAGCACTGGTCGGCAAATATGTGTTTGCTCCTGAGAAGACAAGTTGTTAGGAACTCAAATCGCCAACTCCGATTTCTCATGCAGCTAAACCAGACCATCCCTTTAACACGTTCAGTGCGTACTTCTGTTGTATGAACAGAACCAACCCACCCCACCAGGCGGATTGGTTTTTACTTTCCTTGGCCTACGAAGTAGAAAGGAAAGTTATGTAATCGGCTGAAAATTTTTTTTTGAGTTCTCTTCAGATATTTACGTTTCAGACCCCCCTGAGTCCGAAAAACACTATTTGGGAAAATGGTCTGTGTGTCTGTGAACCATTTTTAGAGAGAACCACCGTACCAAATCAGCTCAAACTTGATATCTCGCCCGCAGGTCACCATGGGACGCCAAAATAAGGGTATGAACAAACTCCACCGAAATTTAACTATAGTTATCAAAGTGATCAAAACACCACTTTTTTTTTTCTCAAAAACGGCTCTAACGATTTTGATCAAATTGTTTATATTGATAGCTCTTAATAAGGCAATTATACCATAAAATCCCCATTTGTGGGAAAATGACGAGAGCACCACAATAAATTACCAAAACTTTCGACGAAATCGATTTTAGCGCTACCCGTTGACTCGGCCATTGAGTGCACGCATGGTGGGTGAGTTCAGAGTGAAAAGAGCTTCACCGGCTCTGGGCCAAACCTTGTTGGGCCCTTCTCCACTAAACAAAAACTTGCCACGCTAGATAAGTGGACATTAGATAAATGAAAAGTGAGGTGTCAAAGGAGTGTGAAAGTTTTTCCCAACATCTGTGAACAGTATTAACCCCCCACAGTATCTCACCAGCCAGAGGAGATGGACTCACCTAACAGGTACGTTAACGTTAGTAATCTGTGAATGTGTTGAGATTAAGTGGGTTGAGCCAGACCACTGGACGAGTCAGTTTCTTAAGATACGTGGCTACTTCACTACTAGCCTAAGTCACCTGTTTCTTTCCATTCCTACAATCCACTTCCAGTCGAGCCCCTGAACAGTGCTCGAGCTGGCTCCATTTCGCCTAGTGCAGGTTCAACTCGGGCTACAACGCTTCAATATTTATTACAACATTGTGTTTTTTCAGCTGTGCGACCAATCGTTTCCTCTCTGCATGAAAATTCTCCAGTACCGCTTGGTTCGGGATCACCACTTGAGAAACAGCGGGCGTTTTCAGTACACCCTTTTTCTCAAAGCGATTGGACTCAGTCTTCACAGTTCTTTGTGTTTCTGGAAAAGTCATTTTACCATGAAAATGTCAGAGTCTCAGGTAAACCAAATTAATCGTACCTTGAATTGTGTCCATTATGAGCACTGAGTAATTACTGCTAATTCTTGATGCCACCTGGTCATGCAAAAAAAACGGATCATCGACGAAGTCTTGGGTAGGTGCAGTCGCTAGAACATTGTCTACACAACCTTTGGATTAGTTCGTTTAAAAAGACGTAAGTTCATCTGCAAAACGCGTGGACTCCCACTTTTATTATGGTGAAAGATCCAGAAGGAGAGATGAAACCCCAGGAGAAGGACTGCCAAGACCATGTGCACCCTCCGCCTGCCCCGACTATATTCACTTACTATAGTTCCACTGGCGCTGAGCACGTTTACTTCCTTTCAGAAGAATTTGTTTCCCTTGTGCCATCCAAAGCTCGTAGGAAGAGCCGAGGGGGTCTTAAGTCGGGACTGGAAGACAACAAATACAATACGACAGACCGATTGTTGGCCTGCATCCCCTGGTGGGAGGACACTGATCGGTGGCCCCTCAGGGTCAATGTCCAAAAATAGAGCCCCCCTCCCTCCCTCATCAACTGTGGCAGCTCCTGTAAGTGTCAGAAGTCTGTCTAAAATGCTTGATGCGTTTACACTGACAGTCTTGCGCTGGTGAGAGATGCACGCCCGTTAATTGTGTAAACGTTTGCCGATCAACGATAGAAAATTGAACGTAGTCGTTTTCAGGAACAGCGGATCTTCCAATTATCTCAAGGTTGTTGGTGTCTACGAACGCGTTGAGGTCGTGAATTCCTTCCGTTACTTGAAAGGGGCATTCTGTGGCCATTTTCAACCTCTTTCAGGAATTGCGGTACTGAAAGGTGTAAGGTGCGGAGGCATTCGAGGGAGCACTGCGTCAATTTGCTGGAGGCTTTTGCGATTCATCGAAACGTGTAAACATGATAAAGTTGTAAACGAGAAAGTTCAAATCCGTTTTTTTTCCTCATCATTAGCTTGATCATGCGAGAAACAAGTTGGATATGTTCGTTCGGGTTGAGCCTCACTTTATTTGTGGCTTATGAATTGTAGTGTGTAAGAGAATTGATGCCTGGTTCTGAGTACAAGGAAAACTCCAACAACTGCAGCGGCAGGCGTGTCTTGCTATCACAGGGGCCATGGGTACATGCCCTACTGCTGCAATGGAAGTCCTTCTGAACATCTCACCTCTACATATACACATCCAGAGGACCGCTTACCTGGGGGCGGCAAGGCTTTTGCAGACAGGTAAAATTTCCAAAAGGGCTAAGGCGAGCCTCCACAGAATAACCAGACAGTTTAAGATAGAAGAGGCAGCAGTCCTTGCTACTGACGTCATGCCAGAGCAGAAGAATTTTCGGCTGCCATTCAGCGTCAGCGTCCACTCACGGGAACGGTGGGAGATGGCGACATTCTGGACCGAGGTGGGCGCGCTGTAGTGGTATACCGATGGTTCAGTTAAGGAAGGCCGAGCAGGACTGGGCATTGTAGTGCCCAACTACAGTCTTGCAAAGCCGCTGGATGAGTACGCCACGATATTTCAAGCGGAAATCCTAGCCATAAAGATCTGCGCAGAAGAGATCCTGAACAAAGGACTCAAGGGCAAGCGGATCTACATTTTCTCAGACGGCCTTAAAGGCCATTGCAGCCTATAGTTTTAGGTCTAAGCTGGCATGGGAATGCCTCCATGCGCTCAAGCACCTCGGCGCCCGTAACAGGCTTTCCCTCATTTGGGTGCCTCACAGGGGGCCTGAGGGCAATGAAAAGGCTGACCGCCTTGCGAAAAGGGGTACAGAAACCCTACCCATCGGGCCTGAGCCACACGTGGGATTGACGAAAAGTCACCTAAACCGTCTGGTTGCTCGATGGGAGATACAGGAAAATGGTGCCCATTGGCATCGCCAGCCATGACTAAGACAGGCGAAAAGGCTTGTCACGCCTTCCTGTCAAAGGGCGAAGGCGATGCTCGCACTCTCCAGACAAGATCTGAGAGTACTGATAAGCTTCCTCACCAGGCACTGCCCACTCAGATATCACCTCAACAAGATGGGCATCTCAGAAGCGGTGGAATGCAGACTCTGCGGCGAGGAGGATGAGACAGCAGAGCATATCCTATGTGAATGCCCTGCTTTGGCAGCAAAACGCTTTGAATACTTCGGTCAGGGGACCACTGAACCCCAAACCGTAGCGGACTCTGCGGTGAAGGACATACTCGGCTTCCTAAGGGGGGTGGGTATGTACGACGCCTTTTACTAAGAAAGGTCCAGCGTCACAATAGGCCCACATAAAAAGCGGCCGCAGTGACAAAAGGACTTGTCCCACACGCCCTCGGGTAAAAAAAAAGAGAGAGAATTGATGTTGGCAAGTGATAAAGTTGAATTGGATGTCAGATCGTATTCGTAGACTGTTTTCTCAACATTGATTGGATTTTGCAGTTTTTTAAAGATTACTCGTACCACATACGTCATGCCTACGGTATAGAAGGGAAAATGGCCGACTATCCTCCCCAGAGCTGCGCGGAAATTCTGAAAGCTGTACCTGGAGCATTCGAGTACCACGGGTGCCCTTTCAAGCTACTCGATGAAGAGCGTCTGAGTGAAATGCTTTGTCGAAGTGGAATAAATACGCACGGTAATCAGCTTTTGTTTTATTTTTCTGTGAACGGGTTTATTGATGTACTAAACGCCCCTCATAGAGAAGTGGTAGTCTTGCAAAGCTTCTTCAGCGCCAATGGTTCGATTTTTTTGCTACAAAGTAGACAGAAAAGTAATGTAATTTGCTCACAGTTTTGTTTTGTCACTTTCAAACCAGTGAACGATAAAACAAAACGTTCACCTGCGAGAAAATGGTGTTAGTAGCGCAATAAGGTACTAAATATTTCGACCAAACTCAGTTTCAGTGGAGTGTTTCTTATAAAACCCACACATGTGACATAGCGTACTCACAACCATGATTTATATTTAATAGCGGCTGTTGTTTGGCTCAGCTCGAGCCAAACTAGTTTGTTACTCTTGACCTTATGGGGAATCCTGATCATTCAAGTCTTGCCCGTTATGACCTTTAGAATGGTAGTCGTTGGAAAAATCGAAATACGCATTCAATCGGATTCTCCTGTTGACAAAGGGCTTAAGGTTTATTTCTGAAGCCGACTACGGGTTTTCCCCTTTGGAGTTTCCAAAATGTTCCATCCCCACCACTTGGTTTACCTCTTCCCCTGAGATTCCAATTCTCAGCTCTTCTTAGACCCAACCCAAAAGCTCACTTTTCGTTAGTCGGATCTCACGCTACTCACTCCGTCTCCCCTCTTGTACTCTCAACCCAGTTGACCTATTCAGTGACCCTTTCCTGTCGTATTAATTCCTACTCACTCACCCTCATATCTCTATCCCGTCTCCAGCGTGTAAAGATGGTCCTTACTCCGCCTCAAGCTCCCCATCTCATACGCCCAACAGCATATTTCAGCAGAATTCGACATATGAGTCATGAGGTTATGTAAGGATTCTCTGTAACATGATGACACTGTTGTTCTACACCACATTTTAACGTCTTTCCGTTTGTTTCCTTGCAGATCATGGCCAAATCTTTGAGCACGTTCGCACTGGGATCCCTCAACTGGCGTGTGGAAAATATTTCAAGCTGACGCACGGCGAATCATATCCGACTCCTGCTGTGGAGCACCCAAACGTTTATTACGAACAAAGCAGAAAAGTTAGGGCACGTTGGAAAGGTACGTGTGTTTCAAATACGTCAGCCAACCTTCGGTACAAAAGTGACTTCTTCTTTTTGATAAAACTTAACGTTCTCTAGTCGAGCTTTAGATTTAGGAATTTATTGAGTTGGTTCTACTTAGCCGACGACCGTCAAGGTCAACATTGCATGAGTAATTTATGAGTTTGTCAATACGATTTTATCGTGAGAAGGTGTGTAAAAGTTTTCGAAGGTTATTGTTCTAACAAATAAAAGTTAATCAATGGAGTAGTATGGTTCTGGAAATTTCTTGTGTTATTATCTTATGGATATTATTAAACTTGCATCGTGTAGGCATCTTATGGATTGCTAGATCGAGTTTTGTGTGAATGCTACTAAAGGGACGAAATTCTACTTGATAATTCAGCATTTCCTCTGCAGTTCTTCGTCCTTCCACAGAGTGCCGCGTGCCTTCAGGCAGTTGTTTGCCCTTCCACAGAGTGCTGCGCGCCTTCAGCCCTGTAGGTGGCCTGGTAGGGACCTTTACAATTGACACGGGTGGGTTTGCCTGCTGGGAGAGTCTTTCAGTGAGCAATGGTGGTGTGATTTTCTGCACAGAAGGCGCAGACCCACCAACAACTTACGTAGAAGGTAACTGAGCTCAGTAACCTTGTTGCAGTGATTGGCCAGGATGCCAATGGCGTTCCAGTTGAGGATAGTTGCCTTAAGCATTGATGGAGGAGGACAGCCTGGGAGAGGCATGTTTCTATGTCTTGCAAGGCTCTGGGTGGTGAGAGTCAGTGGTTTTGAGGGAGTAGTTCCCAGTTCCTCCTGTCAATGTCCATTTTGGGGTTCTAGGGAAGCCCAGTGGGACCTTCGACCTTTGCTCCACTTTGACAACCACCAAGCAATCAAAGTTGGTGAGCCCAAAGATGTTTCGAGCACTGGAGGATTTCATGCCTTCGTTGGTTGGGGGGGGGGGGGGGATTGAGTGCAAATACGTCTTTGTTTTTTTTTTACACTTCCAGGGAGGGGAAATTTTCAATAGACACCCAAGTGGGTAGTGTCGGATTTTTACCGACTTAAACCCCTCCCCCACGGTTGCCAACCCGGAGGTTCTAAACCAGGAGGATCGGAGGCCAGCCTGCAGATGCAGGGGGACTCATGCGCATGTGCGATGCGGGGAGGGCGGTACAGGGTTAGCGTGGAATGAGGGAGCAGGGCCTACGGACTATGTCCGAGGGGTTGGGGGCATATTGTGTGAGGCAGCTGATGGACGGGTTGGTGTAACCCGCCACAGAGTTGCGAAGGTTGAGGGCGTAAGTCGAGGCAGCCTCGCTGAGGGAGGGGAGGCCGGCTTCCTTTCGGAGCTGTCGATTTCTGATATACCAGGGGGAACCAAGGACCCCTCTGAGGGCCTTCATGTAGGTGCCCTCAAGTTGTTTGAGGGCTGTGGCAGTTCCCCATACAGGAATGTCGTAGGTGCTTATGCTTCTGATGATGGCATTGAAGGCACGGATTTTCGTTTGTTTAGAGACCTTTCTGTTATTAAAGAAGGGTTTAAGAGCCGTAAAGGCTCCGTTGACCTTGCCACGAACGGCACGAACTTGGCTATGCCAGTTGAGCTTTCTGTCGAAGAAAACTCCAAGGTATTTGGCCTTTGTGCTCCAGGGAATTGAGTGGCTGCCAACTAGTATGTTAGGGGGAGGAATATTCCGCCGGGAGAAGAACACAGCCTCAGATTTGGCTTCGTTGAGGCGGAGGCCCCATTTGTGGTACCAACTGAGCAGGGGGGGGAATGAACTTGTTCATGACAGTTGCACAGTGCAGCTTGGTTTTGGATGTGTAGAGGAGGGCTACGTCGTCTGCGTATTGTGCTGTGACGATTTTCCTGTGGGTAGGAATGTCATGACAGAAGATGTTGGAGAGGGCGGGGGAGAGTTTCGAGCCCTGGGGAACGCCAGCTGTGATGTGGTGGACAGTGGATAGCGTTTTTCCAACTCTTACCCTGAAGGTTCTGTTAGAGAGGAAGGAACGAATCAGGCCAATGAGGGATGGGGGGCAGTGTAGTAGGACGAGTTTGTAAATCAACCCCTCATGCCAGACTCTGTCAAAGGCTTGCTGGGCATCAAGGAGGAGCATGGAGGTGTGTCGGCGTTTGTTCCGATTTTCTGCAATGAACTCAGTCACTCTGAGAAGTTGGTGGCAAGTTCCGTGGCGGCTTCTAAAACCGTGGTGGAAGTTTGGGAGGACTTAGTTGGTATGGATGAATTCATTTAGGCGGGTCAGAATGATGGCCTCAGCAACTTTGCTCAGTGTGCAGAGAAGGCTTATGGGTCTGTAGCTGGAGGGTTTGTTGAGGGGTTTACCTGCCTTGGGGATGCAGATAATTGTGGCCTCCTTCCATACCTCAGGGAAGTATTGGAGGCGCATGGAGGCGTTAATGATATTGCAGAGGGCTACCAAATGGGTCCTGGGGAGCGATTTTAGAACCCCATTTATGATGCCATCGATGCCTGGGGCCTTGTTTTTGTTAAGGCCTTTGATGGTGTCGCTGATCTCTTTGGGGGTAGTTGGTTTGAAAGAGGAAGGGTGGCCTTGTGGGAAGCTGTGTACAAGGCGGTTGACCTCATTGTGGAAACTGGTGTGGTCCTCATGGGCAGGGAAAGGGGAGCACTGGTCCTTGAGAGATTTTGCGAACACGTCTGCCTTGGCACTTTCAGCGGAGTATGCACTGTTGTTGTGGATAAGTGGCGGTGGGTGGGGCTGTCTATTTCTTAGGGATTTGACGATCTTCCAGCATCGCTTTGGGTTGAGTTCAGCCTCAGCGATATATTTTTCAAAGCTGGCATCCCTTATGGTTTGGAGGGCAGCATTTATCTCACGCTTCAGGGCATTGAGCCTTGGTCGTAGGGATGGGAGTTTGGTGCGTTGGAGCAACCTGCGCAGGCGGTTTTTCCTCCGGATCAGAGATTTGATGTCCGGTGGGAGGCGGGGCTTTGATTGGGCAGCTGGGGAGGTTATTGTGGAGAGCCGAACCTTTTCCCGGATGTCCTGAGTAAGGTTTGTCACAGCGGAGTCGACATCCTCTCTCGAGCGGGGAGTATGACATTTGAGAGTGGATTTTTCCAGATGGAATCGCAGGGAGAGCCAGTCAATTTTTCGACAGGTGAGAGGGGTTGTGTCAGGCTGGCCTGGGATTTCCATAATGACGGGGTAGTGATCGGAGTCGAGGGAGGACAAGGTCCAGTGATCTTTCTCGAGCATGATGTTCTTTGTAAGGAAGACATCAAGGATGTCAGAGTTTTTGTTTGGTTGTCTGTAGAGTGGAAGGTGTGGTCGGCCGGGGCGTCTATGGAGAAGGTATGGTGACGCAACAGGCGGAGCAGGGAGGAACCTTTGGTATTGGTGGCTCGGCATCCCCAGGACTGGTGTTTGGCATTGAAATCGCCAGCAAGCACAGTTGGTTGGGATGAGCTAAGGAGGGGAATGATTTCGTCTAAATTGTTGGTGTTAGGCGGAGAGTAGCAGGACACAACACAGAGTGGTCCGCTGTTTATAAAGATTTCAACACCGCAGGCCTCGAGGGAGGGTGTAGGGGTGCTGATGGCTCGATGTCTGAGGGAGTTGCGGACCAGGATGGCCACACCACCCCCAGGTCTGGACCCTGGGCGGTAACTTCTATACACAGAGAAGTTTGGGATGAAGAGCTTGTTGGAGGGCTGGGTGTGAGTTTCGGTGATGCATGAAACATCTACCGATAGCTCTTGCAAGAGGTCACTGAGCTCGGCGACCTTGTTGCGCTGGTTTGCTAGGATTCCGTTTGCATTCCAGTTGAGAACAGTTGTCCTCCTATGGGCTGGCGGAGAGCATGCCCTGGAGGAGGAGGACAGCCTGGGAGAGGCAGTTTGCGATGTCTCGCAGGGATCGGTCCCGGTCCTCGGGGGAGATAGTTGGCGGGGTGGGTGGGACAGTGTTGCCTGGGATACTGGCAGTGCTTGGGGGGGCTGGGGGGAGGGTCTGCGGTTATTTGTGGCAGGCAGGTTTGGAGGGGAACTGTGCCGGGGGTTTGTCGCTGCTGCCCTAGCATATGATAGGGCGGGGGAGACCAGTGTGGCTGGTGTTGGTGCTGGTCGGGGGGGGCTGTGTGGTATCAGGTTGGGGGAGGGGTGTGGGTCCTGGCTTTCTTCCAGAGGATGGCCTTTTTTGGGGCTTTGGGACAGCCCCTGTATGTGGCCCTGTGGGGACCTTTGCAGTGTGCACATGTAGGGTCTCTCTGTGTCTGGTCCTTTATTGGGCAGGCGGTAGTGGCATGGGGACCGGCACAGAAGGCACAGACCCATTTTGCATGGCAATAGTTTGCCGTGTGCCTGTAATTTAGGCAACGAAGGCATTGGGGGATGGTCTTAGGTCGGTGTTTGTTCTCGACCTTGACCGTCAAACCATCAAAGGTGGTGAGTTGAAAAATGGAGCGGGGCGCTTGGAGATTTAGCATCCAAGCGGACGAGGACAAGTGGCCAGATTTTCTCGCCAGTTATCATTCTGTATACCGATTTGATTGGGAGCTTTCGGTTCTCCAGTCCTTGTTGGAGGGTTTCCAGGGGGTAACCAACTGGGATGTGTCGAATTACCACTTCCAGGTCACGGTCTTGGCGGACCTGGTGGGTGGTATATTCTATTTTTTCCGCTTCGAGCCTTGTGGTCAGGCGGCAGAAGTCCTCAACCGAGTTGAGGTAGAGCCTTAGGCCTGCCTGCGTGTTTATGCAGCGGCGATGAGTTATGCCTTCCGCGCCGAGGTAGGCATGGATTTTGGGCCAACGTTCTGCCTGTTTAAGGATGTTTGGCGGTGGATGGGGGGCCTTGGTGTCTTCCTCTTCCTCAGAGTCGGACTCCGAGGTAGGGGACAGGATCCTGTTTGGACGTGGCCTTTTGTCCGTTGTTGAAGGCGCTTTTGCGTTTAGAACCGAGAGTGTGGGGTGCTTAGGAGAGGGCATAATTCTGATGGAGCGCAATTTGACTCGAGTGATGAGAAATTCTGACAACTGGCCTCAGAATAGCGATGGCCATAGCGTCAGTTGTGGAAGACATCATAACAGGAGACCATAAACTGCAAAGAGCTGGCAACTACTTTCACATACGACATATTTCGAGAGCTTTTATCGGAATCTGAAATTTCCGGGCTCAATTTTTTTTCAACTAAAACGCCTCAACTGCAGTTTTTCGTTTTACCCGCCTTCTAGCGGCGAACGTAAAAATTACGTTAGTTCACTGAACACCCTAGGAATAGATGATGCGGACGCGGCGAAGTTGAGTTCATAAAATCAGTTTCTGTGCTGTTAATGTTAACAGTTTGTGAAGCTACCGCGCGATTTGTTTTTTCGATTTCTTAAAAATTGTGTTGATAACATTGCACGTGTGAGTGCGAGGCAATCACCTACGTCAATTGTGTTGTACATTTTCGTCAAACGCCTTCTCCTTCGCACGTTTTTCAATGATCAAGATGTTCTGACGTAGCAACACAATGTGCGATGTGCATCTTTAAAAGTATGTTGGTCACCTCTGCCATTTGGTAAATGTCAGGGAAATCCTAACAAATATCTCATTTACATCAAACCACGGACACGCACGCAAACGTGCCGAAATTAGGTTGTTCGATGCGCTACGACTCAAATCGCCAATTTCTGGAGTAAACTATTACACGATGGTAGAACTTTTCTTATCGTTTGAGTCGTGGAAAGTCGGCGGATAATAATAATAATAATCGTGATAAAGAGATAGTCATTAGAATAACACAGCAATTGGAAGCGATAGCGCTTACAGTTCCGGAATTTATTGTGCTGCTCGTACTCATTCTAGAACCATTACTGAGCAATTGTTACACAGATAATTAATGAGGCTGTAAGCATTAATTATTTGAAGAATGATAGTAATTACTTTTGCAGAGTTATTGGGTAATAACTGTTAAAACTGGTAGTAAGAGAAACGGCGGTAGTTGAGATTCAGGAATTTCTGGAGTGAGTCCCATGTATCTCATGAGCATTTTTAAACACTCCCCCTACAGGTATTGGGTTGTACTACAATACCAATTTTTTTAAATCATTCTAGTAACATTTTAGCGGAGTCTATAAATAAAAAACTGCGCTAAAAACGCTTTTCGTCGAACATTTTGATAATTTATTGTGCTGCTCTCGTCATTTTACCACAGATGGGAATTTTATGGTGTGATTGTCTTATTGAGAGCTACCAATATAAAAAATTTAATCAAAATCGTTAGAGCCGTTTTTGAAAAAAAAAATATTTTGAGTTTTGATGACTATGATAACTATAGTTAGCTTTCGGTGGATTTTGTTCATATCCTTATTTTGGGGGTCCCATGCGGGCGAAATATCAAATTTGAGCTGATTTGGTACGGTGGTTTTCTCTAAAAATCGTTCACAGACACACACACACACACAGACCATTTTCCCAAATAGTGTTTTTCAGACTCAGGGGGGTCTGAAACGTAAAGATCTGAAGAGAACTGAAAATTTTTTTTTCAGCCGATTACATAACTTTCCTTTCTACTTCGTAGAGCCAAGGAAAGTAAAAAGAGAGATGAGAGGCGGTAAAAAGAGGAAGGGCTGCGATCCTTCTCAGGCTCACACCAGCCAACTATGGCCCATAAACAAAAAGAGCTCCTTCTGAATTGAACAAAGTCCTTGTCATAGTCTTTGTACATTTAAAATAATTATATAACGGGTTATTACATAATGAACATTAAATAATTGGCATAATCGTACAGCTGTCATTATTTCTAATTTCAAACATGGCGCCAGAGCCTACGATGTCGGGCATATCGATAACCTGATTTCGGTCGTGATATATCGATATATTGCCTTATCAGAGGAAGCGGCCCCTGTTCTTTCATTTTGCCCGGTCGGGCGATGCGTTGCACCGGGCATTGGTTAACATTTTGTTTAGGCACGATCGCTTGCTCTGAATTGCGCGTGTCACCAGCAACTGAAAATAAATGGGATTGTGTTTGAGTTTTGATTAAGTGAATAGCACATCGTTCGGTTAAACAATACACTGTTTGCACACTTACCTTATTATTTATTATCGTTTTTTCTTTAAGCTGTCGAATTTTATGTCAAGTTCTTAGCGTTATTCTTATAAGAAAGTAAATAAACGTTGTTTTTTTGTTCTAGAGCGTGAAAAAGTACGAATTATAGAGAAGGACCGCGAGGAAAAGCCTCGACTAACTGTCACAGGCGCCTCTTCGTGTCAGTGCGAAGCTCTGGACTGGTAATCAACCAAAGTCGAAACATTTTAACCCGAAAATGAAGACACTACGATAGAGTTTGAACGCTAATGTAAGCCTTGCTGTGCATGTGATAACAAGTGTGATTTTGTTGAAAGTTTGTTATAAAGTCTTGATGACAAAGTTATGTTTTATTATCCCAGCTCTCGTGATATCATAGAGCTGGGATTTGTCTTTGAAACACGTCCCAAACACGTTTAGTTTCAGCCTGCCTGTTTTTTCCGCCCCGTCTCTCCTTGTTGAATTTTCGTTTACTTCATTTTGCGGTGTGCCGTGATGATTGCTATTATCTGCCTTAAGACATCATCAGAAAGCCAATCAGTCTTATATTTTGTGTATTTTTACCAACTAAATCCCCTTCCTTGTGGTTACTAACCCAAGACAAAAGGAGGTGGGAGTGGGACTCAGGGAGTAGGGCTTACAGATGATGTCCGAGAGGTTGGTGGTGTAATCTGGGAGTTTTCTTGAAGATCTGGGAGTGGGTTGATGGTACCTGGGTGAACGAAGGGGGTCCTCGTGTATGTACCGTCCAGCGGATGGCATAGGTACTGATGATGTCTTCGAAGACACGAATGTTAGGCTGTTGCAGGACTTTCCTGCTGTTGAAGAGGGAGTTCATCAACTGGCCACTAATGGTATGAACTAACACCCCTGTCCCTGGTTCTGGGTTATCTTCCCAGGAGCATGCCCAAGCTACCAGGCACGACCACGGGTTGTGGATAGTGGAACGGCCACGGCATTGTCCCCAGGGGCATGTCTGCGGCCAGCTGTGAATAAGGACAGCATGCTGACTGAATAAGCAGCCGCGAGCAATGGGCAACACCCAAAAGATCGCAGAAGAGATCCTGAACAAAGGACTCAAGGGCAAGCGGATCTACATTTTCTGAGACAGCCAGGCCGCCTTAAAGGCCATAGCAGCCTATAGTTTTAGGTCTAAGCTGGCAAGGGAATGCCTCCATGCGCTAAAGCAGCTCGGCGCCCGTAACAGGCTCTCTCTCATTTGGGTGCTGGCTCACATGAGGGCAATGAAAAGGCTGAAAGCCTCGCGAAAAGGGGTGTCATATTGCATATTAGCGAAACTGCAACTCCATGACCGATATAACCCTCGTCGAGGGTTTAGGTACAGTCATCAAATACGGAAACAGACCTGTGTGTCTGTGAACGATTTTCAGAGAGAACCACCGTACTAAACCCACTCAAACTTGATCGCCTACAGATTACCATGGGACGCAAAAATAAGGGTATGGGCAAAATCCACCGAAAGTTAACTATAGTTATCATAGTGATCAAAACACCAAATTTTTTTGTTCAAAAACGGCTCTAACGATTTTGATTAAATTTTTTATATTGATAGCTCTCAATAAGGCAATTATACCATAAAATTCCCATTCATGGGAAAATGACGAGAGCAGCACAATAAATTATCAAAATTTTCGACGAAAAGCGTTTTTAGCGTAGTTTTTTTCTTATAACCTCCGCTGGAGTGTTAGTAGAATGTTAAAAAAAAATTGGTATTGTAGTCCAATCCAATACCTAAAGGGTGAGTGTTTAAAAACGCTATTTTCCTGTGGTGTAGCTGTTACCTCCTTCAGAGGTGTACTTGCTCCCACACGAGGTGTAGCTGTTCCACATAACGAGGGTACTTGCTCCCTCAAACTAGGGACACCTCCTTCAGGGGTGGACAAGGTGGAGTCACATTTTACAAAAACTAAGTATGAAAGTCGGACCTGCCAAATCCAACAAAAAAAAAGTTATTAACTTCAAAAAAGTCAAACAGTTGTGTTTTCATCGCGTGGGTGAGACACATCGCTCGTATACAACATTGATAGCTCTAAATAAGGCAATTATATCATAAAATTCCCATTTTTGGGAAAATAACGAGAGCAGCACAATAAATTATCAAAATTTTCGACGAAAAGCGTTTTTAGCGCAGTTTTTTCCTTATAAACTCCGCTGGAATGTTGGTAGAATGTTGAAGAAAATTGTTATTGTAGTCCAATCCAATACCTAAAGGGTGAGTGTTTAAAAACGCTCATGAGATACATGGGGCTCACTCCAGAAATTCCTGAATTTCAACTACTGCCGTTTCGCTTACTACCAGTTCTAAACGTTTTTACCCAATAACTCTGCAAAAGTAATTACTATCCTTCTTCAAAAAATTTGTGTTTACAGCCTCATTAGTTATCTCTGAAGTAATTGCTCAATAATGGTTCTGGAATACGTACGAGCAGCAATAAATTCCGGAACTGTAAGCGCTCCCGCTTCCTGCAGCCGCAGAGTGTTGTTTGACCAAGTTCAAATTAGCTGAGTGATAAATGAATTGATTAAATAGAATTAGCCATGTACAAAGTGAATTGACGTAGAGCTAAGGAAAGTTGTGTATTGCAGCGCACCAGATATTTCCATTTTGTGTTTCCCCAACCGTATTGCGAATAAACTCCTCTGACGCCCTTTGTAGTTGTATCCGGTTGTTCATATTAATAAACCATCACACGGTATTTCCTGAAGCTGGTAAGCTGTGCGGGGTTATTGTCAATGTTAAACGGTAGGCCCAGAGCATACTCCAACACCTGGGTTTGGAGGTGTGCGTCGACGGGATATTGAGCAAGCAGGGATCTTGTCATAGAATGTGTTAAACAAAGGGTGAAGGCTCCAGAGAGTGTGGATGCTACGTGGACGTCGGCAGTGAAGCGTTTTGGAGCAGAGAGGGTCTTGTTGGAGATGAGTTGGCAGTGCAGCTGGTAGATGACGCCCTCCTCGCAGAAAGCTTTTTACAACTCAACCGGCTCTTTAACTGGACCGTTGAAATCTGCTCGTTTGTTTATATTTAGTGAGAAGGATTGGCTAATAATGCCGAATTAATGCATTATTCCAAAAACGAAGAAAGGTTAATCCGCCGAACAATTCTCCGTGCATTCCTCACCCTGAATAACGGCAATTGAGAACATCTGGTGCGACTCATCACACAACTTTTCTCATCTTCACGGACGTACTACTCTCTCCCTGAACCTCAATTGTTCCCAAAGCAAATCCAAGAGGAGCCAAGACAAAAAAAGAAAGCGTAGCATACCGACTTCCACCAAGGGCAATATGCCTAACCAAGAGTTCGACCTTAGACACGGTAGTTACACTAACTCACGGTAAAGATCGCATTTAGGAGAATATTTCCGAGGTTCTGCGGCAATTGGTGGCCCTGAAAAGGGCCGTTGAAATAAGTGTGGGGGCTGTAGTGTAGATGTCAATTTACGAGCTCTTCTCGGTCTTCTTGGGGAGAAGAACTGCCTGGATGTTGGGCAATACACCTCCTTGAGCGATGGTGACTCCACTGAGAAGTTTGTTCAACTCTTCGTCATTCCTGATGGCCAATTGCAAGTGACGCGGGATGATACGAGTCTTCTTGTTGTCACGGGCAGCGTTACCTGCCAATTCCAACACTTCAGCGGCCAGATATTCCATGACGGCGGCCAAGTAGACGGGAGCACCGGCTCCGACACGTTCGGCGTAGTTGCCTTTCCTCAGGAGACGATGGATACGTCCGACGGGGAACTGAAGTCCAGCACGGGAGGAACGGGTCTTTGCCTTCCCCTTGGTCTTTCCACCTTTGCCACGTCCAGACATATTGAGCGAAGAGAAGTTAACAGCGTCGAGTCACACGAGAGAATACGTTTTTTCGAATAAGTCGGTCTTTATATAGGTATGAGGAGCTACGCTCATTGGGTCGTGCAACGCGCCCCCCTCCAACGCTCCTTGCCACCTCCCTGGCGGTCACCTCCCACTCAATCGGCCCTAACTACAGTTCCTGACACCATGAGCGCTCGCTCCAACCGGACCAAACATCTCCACGTCAGAACTACAACGTCCGTTCACAACTAAACGCTTCTTTTGGTCACCGCAGAGTGGCAGTTTTCACGTTTTTTATTTGCCTCTCTGCGAGACTCAGGTTAGGTTAATGCCGAATAAGGCGGATTTGTTTTACGCCTTGCGAAAATAGGAAACATGAAAGTTTTTTGCTAGTGAAAATGGAATCGTTATCCGAACAGACGGAGCGCCATAGCCTGAAAATGGATTTGAGGCATTTTATTCCCGTCTCAGAAGTTGCCTTGCGGAGGGGACGAGGTGCACGAATCTACTAAACGCGTCGACAGCTATAATTTATGTTACTATAACTACTTTTTTACATTTCAAAAGAAGTGCCTGCCGAAGTCAGACCATGTTATCCATACCTTTATATTAATTCTCATCCCAATGAATTATTTCCTATTTTACACCTTTCGAGCACTTTTTGAATTATTGGCCGGTGATAATGGAATAAAGAGACTAGCAACTATCAACACGGGCCCCGGTCAGTTTGCTCACATCCCGCGGACCCCAATGATACTGACGGATTTGCCTTTATCTGTTAAGCGGTTACAGTTTCCTGTAAAGAAATGTTTTGCCCTCACTATAAATAAATTCCAGAGCCAAACTTTATCGACGGTCGGCATCGATGTAAGAAAAATAAACGTAACATCTCCGGCGTTACATTTTCGAGTTTATGTAGCAAAGTAAAGACATAAAATGTCAACGTGTGATGTTACCAAGCGTTACATTTTGTAACATACCTCACCAAGTTTATCCAACACAAATATTTCGTGACGCAAAGTAAAGACATAAAATGTCAGAAACAAAAAATAGTCGTAACCCTGGTGGGATTCGAACTCACAATACCCGGTTTAGGAGGCCGAAAATTTCGTGACGCTTCTCCGTTACATATACCGCGTTACATTTTCAAGTTTAAGTAGCAAAGTAAAGACATGAAATGTCAAAAACGAAAGCGTAGCCGTTCGACGAAGGCAACGGCACAGTGTCATTGGGTTTTGAGTAGATGGTAGAACTCAATTTACCTTTAGGCCCCGATTGATCACCCGTCGATGTGGACATATCGCAGAATACTCAAAATACCATGGTCATCGCATACCACGAACGAAGAAGTCTTGCGCAGGATTGGAATAGAATGAGAACTATTCAAACTTGTAAAAGTCCGTAAAACTGCATACCTAGGTCATATCCTGAGAAACGACAAATACCGTTACGCACAGCTCATCGTCAAGGGAAAGATCGAGGGCAAGCGGGGCCTAGGACGGAAGAAGATGTCATGGCTGAGGAATGTACGTCGGTGGACTGGCATGAGCTTCAAGGAGCTCATCAGAGCCGCTGAAGACAGAGAGGGATTTGCCACTGTGATATCCAACCTTCATTGATGGAGATGGCACGTCGAAGAAGAAGAAGATCACCCTTCGACCTGTGACATACCAGACACCGTTGGATCTTGTGCCGGACGAAGTTGTCGACCCCTGGTCAGTAAAACATGCCTTTGATTTACGCCGCCATTCTGGATGCACCTAGATGACACCCGTATACGGGATTATGGAAGTACGTGTGCTGTAGTACTGCGGGTTTCCTGTTCGACCCACCTACCTCGTTCCCCACCATATTGTAATTGTCAGGGGCGTCACCCTCCATTACGGCTTGAGTGATCCCGTGTAAGCGCGGGTCCTTTTGCTGCTTTGCACAGCATAATTATATTTTTGACATTTTATGTCTTTACTTTGCTACATAAACTCGAAAATGTAACGCGGGATATGTAACAGACGAGCGTCACTAAATATATTGTGTTGGGTTAAGTGCGTGGTAACGTGTGTTCCAAAATCTAACTCTTGGTAACATCACACGTTTTAATAACCTCAGTGACCAAGTGATGATGTCAATTGCAATTGACGCGGCCATTATATCGAAACCATCAACGAGCTCAATCAATCGTAGTTATCATTGCATAAAAATAAAAGACATAAAATGTTCCTAGTGGTTGCGTACTTGTACGAAAGCTGTACCCACCGTTTGTATAAAGCTGGCCACTGACGATCGTTCCAACAAGCCAAATGGCGAGGTAGCGCGCCAATGGAACGACGTGAATGGCGAAACTCGTCGGGTATGGCGTGGAGTGACGGGACGCGATGGAATTCCAACCAGTCCAAAAGCCATCGCGCCGCGCCAAAACAGCATCACTCCAACTGCTCGTGAATGGGGAAACGCGATGATGGAACGAACGTGAGTGGGGAAACCGGACACATTCCTGTGATTCACAATCGAACAACTCGCTTATCGCCTTTTGCACTGTGGTTAATCTGTCAGTTCTTTCCCCAATATACGTTTTTTCGCCGCAAAATGAGTGTTTCCAACAAGGATTTCGTAATTTCCGTAATTGGTTTATACAAGGAACATAGCTGCTCGTCCCCCTGCTTGACTCACCCCACCCAACAGTGCTAGCTGGCGACTTCAATGCCAAGCATCAGTCTTGGGGCTGCCGAACCAAGAACAGGAAAGGATCCTCCCTCCTCTGCTTGCTGCGTCGTCACAACTTCTCCGTTGATGCGCCAGTAGAACACACCTTCCACTCAGCCGACCCGAACAAAAAATCAGACATCCTCGACCTCTTCATCTCAAAGAACACAGCGATTGAGAAAGAGCCTCGGACCCTACCTGCCCTCGATTCTGACCACTACCCTGTGATTCTGGAGATCCCTGACATACCAGACTCCACTCAGACCACCCACCAGCGAATTGACTGGCTCTCCCTTCGTTTCCACCTGGAGACTTCCACCCTCAAATGTCGCACGTCCCGGTCAAGGGAAGACATCGACTCCGCTGTGTCCAACCTCACTCTGGACATCCAGGACAAGGTACGGCTTGCCACAACCTCCTCCCCAGCTGCCCCAAGCCGTCAACGCCTCCGGCCAGACATCAGAGCCCTGATCCAGCGAAAGAACCACCTACGCAGGCTACTCCAGCAGACCCGCTTCCAGCCCCTACGACCCAGGCTCAATGCCGCCAAACGGGAGCTCAACGCTGCCCTTCAAGCTATCAGAGACGCCAGCTTCGAAAAATACATAGCTGGAGCTGAACTCAACCCCAAACGCTGTTGGAAGATCATCAAATCCTTACGGAACAGGTAACCTCACTCTCCACCTCTCAGCCACAACAACACCTCATACTCCGCTGAAATCGACAAGACAACCATCTTCGCCGAATCTCTTGAAGAACAGTGCTCCCCTTTTCCCTCGCACAACAACCACACCACCTTCCACGCCGAGGTCAACCGCGTAGTACGCAGCTTCCCCCTGCACCCTGCAACCTTCAGACCAACCTCCCCGAAGGAAATCAGCAAAACCATCAAAGGCCTCACCAAAAACAAGGCCCAAGGCAGTGATGGCATCTCAAACGGAGTCCTGAAGACACTTCCCAGGATCCACACACTGGCCATCTGCAACATCATCAATGCCTCTATGCGCCTCCAATACTTCCCTGCAGCGTGGAAAGAGGCCACAATCATCTGCATCCCCAAGGCAGGAAAGCCTCTGAACAAAACAACTAGCTACAGGCCCATCAGCCTTCTCTGCACCCTGAGCAAGATCGCCGAGGCCATCATTTTAACCTGCCTTATCGAGTTCATCTCCACCAACAAGGTACTCCCCGACTTCCAACACAGCTTCAGACACTGTCACGGAACCTGCCACCAGCTTGGTTTGATTCGCTCCTTCCTCACCGACAGGACCTTCAGGGTGAGAGTTGGCAAAACTCTATCCACCACCCACCACATCACGGCTGGCGTACCCCAAGGCTCAAAACTCTCCCCCGCCCACTTCAACATCATCTGCCACGACATACCTGTCCATGAGAACATCATCACTGCACAATATGCGGACGACGTAGCTCTCATCTACACCTCCAAAACCAAGCTGCACTGTGCCACAGTCATGAATAAATTCCTGCCGTCCCTGCTCAGCTGGTACCACAAATGGGGACTACGCCTCAACGAATGATATTTTTCGAATCTGAATCGAACAGGATGGGTCTCGGAGCATTAATGCTAGGTCAAGCTGATTATCCGAATAATAAACCGTTGTGTAATAATTTGCAGGGTTTTTACTTTCCTTGGCTCTTCGAAGTAGAAAGGAAAGTTATGTAATCGGCTAAAAAAATTTTTTTGAGTTCTCTTCAGATCTTTACGTTTCAGACCCTCCTGAGTCCGAAAAACACTATTTGGGAAAATGGTCTGTGTCTGTGTGTGTATTCGCGTTTACAGCTTCATTAATTTTATGTGTACCAATTGCTCAATAATGGTCCTGCAATGTGTATGAGCAGCACAATAAATTCCAGAACTCGAGGTGCTACTGCTTCCTGCTGCTGTGATGTGTTGTTTCATATGTATTTAGGCTATTTATTTTTACATAAATCATTCACTAGACTGGATTACTTGGTGCATTTGTCTTACCCACCCAGACTAAGTCTAACACTGACTACGGGTTTTCCCTTTCTGAACTTTCCAAAATCTGCACTTCCCCCACTCAGTTTACCTCTTCACCAGCCAACCCAAAATATCATTTGTCTGACTGCTCTCATTCCCCGCCATCAGTTCACTTATTTAGAGACCCCCTTGTAGTCCGAAAAACACTATTTGGGAAAATGGTATGTGTGTCTGTGAACGAGTTTTAGAGAGAACCACCGTACCAAATCAGCTGAAACTTGATGTCTAGCCCGCAGGTTACCATGGGACGCCAAAATAAGGGTATGAACAAAATCCACCGAAAGTTAACTATAGTTATCATAGTGATCAAAACACCAAATATTTTTTTTCTCAAAAACGGCTCTAACGATTTTGAGTAAATTTTTTATATAGATAGCTCTCAATAAGGTAATTATACCATAAAATTCACATTCGTGGGAAAATGACGAGAGCAGCACAATAAATTATCAAAATTTTCGACGAAAAGCGATTTTAGCGCAGTTTTTTCCTTATAAACTCCGCTGGAATTTTTGTAGAATGTTAAAAAAAATTGGTACTGTAGTCCAATCCAATACCTAAAGGGTGAGTGTTTAAAAACGCTCATGAGATACATGGGGCTCACACCAGAAATTCCTGAATGAGTTCTTAACGTTTTTACCCAATAACTCTGCAAAAGTAATTACTATCCTTCTTCAAAAAATTTGTGTTTACAGCCTCATTAATTATCTGTGTACCAATTGCTCAATAATGGTCCTGCAATGAGTACGAGCAGCACAATAAAATGTGGAACTGTAAGCGCTGCCGCTTCCTGCAACCGTAAAGCGTTGTTTGACCAAGTTCAAATTAACTGAGTGATACATAAATTGATTAAATAGAATTGGCCATGTGCAAAGTGAATTGTTGTAGAGCTAAGGAAAGTTGTGTTGCAACGCACCAGATATTTTCGGTGAGTAACTTTCCGCATACTTCGGTTACTTTTCTTGAATATTACGTGGGAAGGGTTCTATACCGTCTTCTCCCACGCTCACCGAATTTGCTTTTATTTTGTCCTCAAACCCCCTCTTGTGCGCCCAACAACCAGAAAGAGAATTACACCAAAATTAATCACAAACAGCGCTTGGTTGTAGATGAATATATCATGTCCATTGCGTTGTTTGTCAGTCTGTAACAGATAACTTATTTCAGGCACAGGCTGATGACATACAAACTCTTGAAGCAAACAATGCTTCAAGTACACTGAATGAAACGAAGTACTGTGTAAAATCCTAATTGTTTGAGGGCTTACCAACTATATGTAATCAGTATTACGATGATTGTTTAAATACATAATATTCATTCTCTTGACCAGGCCGAGTTTGAAACAGCGGGGTAGGGTAGGACGCGCTGAGAATCTTTTCACTGGTCGGATGTCGCACTTGCGCAGTTGATGGACGTTCTCCACAGCTGCGTCCTACATCTGCCTTCTGGTAAGGGTAATGGGAGGGGAGCCGCTGGCCTTTGAGGGGTCGGGCTATTGTTATGAATGAGCGGTGGAGGAGTGTGGCTGCCTGCTGCGCAGACATGACTTTCCAGGGTTCTTCCCCTGCGACGTACTTTTCGTGGCCCCCAGACATCTGTCTGGATGAGCCTTGGCCTCATAGCCGTGTTAAGTGAGGGTCCTCTCTTCTGCGAGTTATAATTAGGCGAGAGGCGTACGTAACTTTAATTCGGCGGCTATTAACGGTGTCATCGGTTATGATTAGCAAAGTTGGCTTCTAAATGAGAATTTGGTGGCCCTGAAAAGGGCCGTTGAAATAAGTATGTACAAAGCTTGCAGACTTCGACGCTTAACCTCCGAAACCATAGAGAGTACGTCCTTGACGCTTCAGAGCGTAGACGACGTCCATAGCAGTGACAGTCTTCCTCTTAGCGTGCTCGGTGTAGGTGACGGCATCACGAATGACGTTTTCAAGGAAGACCTTCAGAACGCCTCGAGTCTCTTCGTAGATGAGGCCGGAGATACGTTTCACTCCACCACGGCGAGCGAGACGACGGATAGCGGGCTTGGTAATACCCTGGATGTTATCACGGAGAACCTTCCTGTGCCTCTTAGCGCCTCCTTTTCCCAATCCTTTACCACCTTTGCCACGGCCGGTCATGTTGAGTTAGTTGCTTGATGTCGAAGCTGCGAACACCCAAGTGAGAATGCTCGAATATCGTTTTTTCGCCTTCATTTATACCGTTTCGAAACTATTCTGATTGGCCCACAACAGTAGCCGTGCCTTCTCTCTAGCGGCCAGCGCTGCTACTAATTTGATGAGTCATTCCCCCCACCTTCCTATCGACCACAGATGGCCCCGATATTTTCTCATGAAAGGTTTTAGATTACGTCACTGGTCTCCATTGTTCGCTTTACTTTGTTTACACCTGCCGAAATTCTCACGTCTAACTATAGTTATCATAGTGACCAAACGCCACCATTTCTTTCTCAAAAACTGCTTCAACAATTTAGTTTAAATTATTTTTATGAACTGCTCTAGGTAATCCCATAAAATGCCCATGCATGGGAAAATGACGAGAGCTGCACAATAAATTACCAACAATTTCTACGAACATCCCTTTTTTTCCTAATAAACTCCGCTGAAATGTTACTAGTCTTCAGACAAATTAAAGAGGTAGTCGCATGAAGCATCTGGTGCGACTTGGATTGTACTTTTGACATTTTATGTCTTTACTTTGCTACATAAACTCGAAAATGTAACGCGGGATATGTAACGAAGGGTCACGAAATTTGTGTTGGGTTAGGTGCATGGGTAACGTCTGTAAAATCTAACGCTTGGTAACATCACACGTTTTAATAACCTCAGTGACTAAGTGATGATGTCAATTGCAATTGACGCGGCCATTATATCGAAACCATCAACGAGCACTGTTCGAACCAGGTAGGGTTATGGGAATTTCACATAAGGTAAGGTGGTAATTTTTAATTTTTTTAATAGGTAAGGTGGGGTAAGTGCGTACGAGAAAAACGATAGTTTGACTTTGTTCGGTAGTTATGGTATCATTTGTTTTTAATTTACAGTTGTCTTCGTTTGTAATGGCTGCATAATCGTTCTGAGAACCGAATCGTAGCTTCAATTTTTCGGATAAACACATTTGAAGCAATAAAAAAAGGGTTTTTAAGAAGAGCAAACGGGTGCGCACTTGCCTCACCATGGTGGGGCAAGTGCGTATTCTTATAACTTCATTTCGATTCATATACCTAATAAATGAGTTAAAGCTCACAATTTAATTTAAAAAAACATTTTTTATTTAAAGAAAGTGAAAATGTTGATTAATAAAACAAAAATTGAAAATGATAAAACACTCATTTTGGTAGTCCCTCTACTCCACAATCCCGAAGATAGTCCAAGAAAGTGTCGATATCAGATTCTAAATCATCAGTTCCATCCAAGTGCCTGTATCTGGATGTATTGCCTTCGGGTTCGCCCAAAAGGACTCCAGAGGACGACGTCTGATGGTCATCACTGTCCTTGGAATGGTGAGCAACCACCTCCACTACTGGAGGGACCTCATCCTCATCGGTGGTTTCTGGAGTCGCGTTCTTCTTTCCCGCTCTTTTTTTAGCTCTCTTCGGTGGGTCTTTTCTCTGTGATTTACGTGGGCATCTTTTTTGGATTTGTCTTTCAGTTTTAGTTCAAGGCGTGCCACAACATCCTGGGTGGTGAGTACTTCCGATCGTCCTGTCGTCGTTGGGTAAAACCCTGGGACAGGATGTATTCCGGGAAAGGTCGGACTCCAAGCAGTTTCCAGAAGGCGGATGACGGTGATCGACGTAGATGATGAACAAACTGTGTGGTGACTGTTTGACGGACTGTTGGGAAAGTAAATTTGCCATCAATAAATATTCTGAAGCGTGTGAATGGGATTTACCAATTGCTGACGTTGTCTTGAGAAACTTACGTGGTTGATGAATATAAATTGTTGCCAGGAATCCTGGACTTCTGAAAATGTTGGGATTTTAGGAGCTACGAATGTACGCTATGGTGGCTAAACATCAGACTGAAGGCGGAGTGGAAGAAGACAAAGGCGGCGGTGATAGATACTCGACGGCCCCTTCACTAGTTATCATTGCATTAAAAAGCGAGAGAAGGATCTGCACTTGAGCCCTTCGTAGGTGTTCAGGCAGCTACGCCACTTATGATATCTACTCATAGTATCCATTCAGAAGTTTTATATTTTATTTCTTTTCGATGTGAGTGACGTCAAAACACCAGCCATCACCAGCTCTCCATACGCCATTTTTATTCCCATTCCCAATTCTACTTATCTGCGTACCGCAACGTGCACGTGAAATCTTATATTAGTTATTCATTGCCATTTCTTCACTTTGCAGTGAAAATTTCATCATTCACACGCAGTTATCACTCTCTTCGGGTCGCAGTATCCTGCAAGTCCTGTACTCAACGTCTACCAGCGTCATACCTGGACGACATACTCAGGAAACGTCCACAAGCACCATACCTGGACTAACATACAGCCGAAGGACAATTGGGCAAAGAAGAACCACGAACATTAAACTTCGCTGGAAGAAAACTTGTGCCAAGTACCAGATTAATTTTCCTTTCGCTGTCGACTTTTCACGAGCAGTAACTTTATTTTCTATTTATGTTTATGAGCTCAACGATTAATTTATTTCCAACATTTTACTATATTAAACATTTTGTGTGCAAAATCTGGTTGGATAACCATTCACCACATTTCATTGAATTTTTACCTTAGTAATTCACGATTCTGTAAATCGGAGTTAATTAGAATTATTATTGTTGTCCGATTGTTACGGTTTCAACTAAACAAAAGGGTAGCTGCTGGTAGATTGAGCTCGTTGTAATTTCGCCCGAGTTAGCTGATAATATTTCCAAACGGAGCTCTAATCAGTTTGTGCTCAGTCGTTGAAAGTACACAACATGACCGAAACACCGCTAGCCGTGAAAGTTTCAGACACGCTGTCTATGATTTCCCTCATGCGGAAGTTGAGTTGTGCCGCCGGTTCAGTCAAAGATATCTGTGAAACAGGACGGAAGGCCAGATCAACGCGTGTTCAGAATGATCTCAATATGTTTGAATGTAAGTACGCCACTCTAAAACGGTACTTCAGTAAATATGAAGATACTTGGGATCTGTTATTGGACGAATATGTATCTGTTGGGAGGTCCGACGATTTTCCGTCCGCAGCTCTTCAAGAATCGAGAGGTAAACTGCGAGCTTATTATTATGAATGCATCAGTTTATCTAAACAACTTCTATCACTACCTGCTTCTGTACCCACAGGTAGTAATACTGGTAACATTACCTTGACTGATGGGCGGCCCTCCGAAAACTTACTTCAAATCCATCTACCCATATTTGAAGGTAATATTTTAGAATGGCCTAGGTGGAGAGGCACATATTTATCAGTTATACATAAGGATGACAACCTCTCTCCAACACATAAATTTCATTATTTGTCAACTTCTCTTAAAGGTCTCGTCCAATGTTATCAGCCATCTGAAAATAGAGGCGAACAACTATGAAATAGCTTGGACTGCATTGACTGAGGCATTCGATAATAAGCGTATGTTGGCCAACGCTTACTTATCGAAAATATTAGCCTTTAAACCATTCTCGAGTAAGCCCAGATCGAGTCGCTTAAATTGTTTATATCCAAAATTTCGGATAGCGTGTCAACATTCAAATTGTTGAACATAGACAACGAAGGTGATTTTATTTTATTTTATTTAGCAGCTAGGTGTTTAGACCCCCCACTAGGGAACAATTTGAAGTGGCGAATAAAAATGTGCAATTTCCAACTTTTGATATGCTGAATAAGTTCATCAAAGATCGCTGTATTGCATTACAACTTTCCCAAGGACTAAATCCCAATGTAGAACGGCCTGCTGCTGAAAAACGGAGAACCCTAATAAAACATGGTCCAAATCTTTTTTGACGCATGACAAAAGAAATCAAAATCCCAACCAAAGGGAATCTAGAAAGTGTACGGCGTGCAACGCAAGTTTTCATCCACTACGCGAGTGCAACGTTTTTAAAGCGGCCAATGTCGAAAAAAGACACGAACTAATAAAACATTGGAAAGGTTGTAGGAACTGTTTGGCTAGCAATCACAGTACTTACCAATGTGAATCGAAATGGAGGTGTAAAGAGTGTTCAGGCAAGCACAATTCTTTATTGCATTTTATTATACCTGGTAATGACGGTACTTCAATTCAAAGTTCCAAGGATACTTCTCACAGCGCGGACTATGTACCTAGGGCTATGACTGCAACAGCGCAAAATGTGGAATCGAAGGAACCGAAGATTCTTTTAGGTACTATTGTGGCTGAATTTGAAAACAGCCGGGGTCAATTTGTGCCATTTCGAGGCATAGTAGACTGCGGTTCCGAACAATCTTTTGTCAACCTTAAGTGCGTGAATAAATTAGGTTTAACTTTCGATAAACTTTCGAAGTCCATTTCAGGAATAGGTGAGACCATTTTTGATGGCGTTAAAGGGCAAATGAGTTGTAACATGCGACCAAAAGGGAAATCCTCGTCTAATGTCCATTTCAATGCAATTGTTGTTAGAAATATCACTGGATATTTACCTAGCGCTACTTTACCTCCCACATGTGTGACTCGTTTCTCGAAATTTAATCTGGCAGATCCGCACTTTTGGAGACCGGGTCCAATAGATTTTCTATTAGGAGCCGATTTGTACGCTCACATCATACTGGGCGGCACAGTAACTGTTGGGCGTGATTTTCCTAAAATGTTTCCCTCTTTATTTGGCAATATAATTATGGGTCCTATTTATTATGACTCTGTGAATTCTAATAGTGGCATTACTGCTCTTTTAGTGTCAAAGTCGTACGATGATTTGAATGAAAATCTTTCGAGATTCTGGGCTCTTGAAGAAGTGCCAACCTTTACTAACAGATTTCGTAATCCGGACGACGAATGGTGTGAACAACATTTTCATAATACTCATCGCCGATTACCGTCTGGTCAGTATGTTATTCAATTACCATTCAAAGCAGATTTGCCAGATTTAGCCGACTAACGGACGTTTCCAGGTCCAGACGCAAAGTCGCATTTTTGCACAACGCAGGTCGGTAAAGCTCGAGCAGTAGTGGCGCCGGCAATCTCAAACGGTAACTGGTCCCGATCAGTAAGGCTGAACCAAAAGAACACTCGAGTTGCAGGAGTGGTAGGCAAGACTCGCTGTTGTTGGAGATTGTCGAGGAATGCTCTGATAATTTGAAGAGCGTGAACAGCGACGTCAAGTTTCTGGGCAATTGCAATTTTCCCCTCCGACTGTTATTTGTGCCAATAAAAAATAAGTTGTGCTCCACGAATCGTAACATACTTGCTGCGTACATTTTTCTCCAATACATTGGTGGCAACAAAGACAACTCCCACTGCAGCCTCGAGCGGTCTTATTGCGTGGTGTCTGTGAGCTGCTGATGTCCTTTCAGTTCCACTCCCAGTTACCATCTAGCTGGTGTTCCATGACGTAATGTCCACACATCCGTGGGGTTCATCCCTTTTGATCCCGAGAGTTTAATAACATTGACTGCCTTTGACCAAGTACATTCGGCCTATAGGTAGCCCTGCACTTCTTTTCCCGGTCGCTAACCTCGTTATTCAAGTGGCTCTTGGTGGTCCCTACGAAGGGCTCAAGTGCAGATCCTTCTCTCACTTGTTTGACGGCCTTCTCAATTTCTTTATTCCTCAATGACCGGGCACTCAACACAGTGTTAAAGTGTTCCCTCTTTGCCAAGGTCAGCAGTACCAAACCAGCTTGTACGGGATAGTATAAGAAGCCAGGGCTTTAAGTGCTGCCTGACGGGACGAAGTAATATTGTTGACGACTCTGAGAGGCGCCACTTAGTGCTTGAAGAGGCGAAGTAAGGCCCCTTCTCTTCTGTTTTCTTATTTTCTTCTTTTTTTCATTTTTTCGCAATCCTAACTCGACCTCTTACTCTTCTCATCCGTTCTCATCAAGTCAGTCACCACCTCCAAGCTGCCTCCGCCACCTCTCTTTACTCGACTTCTCCCATCGCCAGTTTCTGTCAGATTCGCTGCGAATATCGGACCCGAAGCCTACAGAACGCCACGTTTCCCGAAAACTGGGTCATCAGCATCCCAAACCGCCGACGGAGAAAAAGTTCTCAAAAACGGCTTTAACGATTTTGATTAACCTTTCAAATTATCTTTTCCAAATCAATACCTAACTTTTCTTCTCTATACATATCTCCATGAAAATACGGTGAACGGAGCCAATGAAGCAAAAATAGGTTTTTACGCTTTTTGGCAAAACGGCTTTAGCGATTTTCACCAAACTCACAGGATGTTATCAAATAGTTAATACCTACATATTCTATTCAATAAATGTTCCTGTGACGGTCCATTGAACAGAGATAAAAATCAAAATGTGTCGAAAATAACGTTTTTTCTAACATTTCCGTAAATTCCAGGGTAACTTTTTCACCAGATGTGATAAATCCTAATGGATGTCTTTTAGTCACCCATACCAGCATTTCGTTCTGCATAATTATTTCTGTATATATATGTTGAACGGAGATATAAGCCAAGTTAACACAGAAAAGGAGATTTGTCGAATATTAATTTATCGGTATTCCAATTTTCTCAAAAACGGCTCAAACGATTTCGATCAAACTTACGGAGTACTCTCAGCTAACTAGTCCCTACATTTTGTTCTCCATAAATGTTTCCGTAGAAATGCGTTGAACGAAGATATAGCGCCCGCCTATGTAGATGGTGTTCGAACTTATAGGGATCGCGGAAAGTTGTGTGTTGCTACGCACCGCTCGTTTAAAATGAAGGGTTGAATTAAAGATATTGGTACAACAAATTGAAAACTATTAATAATGAGGTGGATGAGAAAGTATGAAGCGCAAAAGATAATAATTGGAGAGCCTTACCACTTGAAAAGGAGTTGGAAACACTCTAGATAATAGTAAATAAAATGATATCAAGTCAGATAGTGTCACGTTTTGGAGTGACGTGATGAGTTATTGACGAGAAAGTGTCCCCAAGATGACTCATCTGTTGTGGGCTGAAGGAGCCCAGAGGAGTGCAGTACTCAGAGAGGACATTTTTTAAACAGTCCGAGGTGATTGCGTTGAACATAAATTTAGTTACTTTCCTAGACACACGCTGGAAAGATCCTTCGTAAATGTTAAAATGAGGGATGAGTTAGACGCGGGATACCAAGGGGCGAGGCTGGTTTCAACGTGGTCGGCCTTGACGCCATTGTTCTTCGGCCGTATGATGAGCAGTGGTGGGGAGCACCACAGAGGCGTGTCTTCAAGCCCCCCACTATAAGGCCCACTCTCTTACGCGACCCAATCGGAGCGAAGCGCGTGGCAGACCGATCTGAATAAAAGCTTCTCCAGAAATTGTTCTCGTCACTCAGTTTTGAAACTTGGAGCTCTACGCATCTCTGACAACATGCCGCCTAAAGCTACTGGTAAAGCGATGAAGAAGGCCGGTAAGGCCCAGAAGAACATCGCCAAGGGCGACAAGAAGAAGAAGCGCAGGAGGAAGGAATCGTACGCCATCTACATCTACAAAGTACTGAAACAGGTCCACCCTGACACCGGTATTTCCTCCAAAGCGATGAGTATCATGAACAGCTTCGTCAACGACATCTTCGAAAGGATCGCCGCTGAGGCCTCCCGGCTGTCGCATTACAACAAGCGTTCTACCATCACGTCCAGGGAGATCCAGACTGCCGTCCGACTTCTCCTTCCCGGTGAATTGGCCAAGCACGCTGTCTCTGAAGGCACCAAGGCAGTGACCAAGTATACTAGCTCCAAGTAAATCTTGAAGCAAGGCTCTCTTTTCATTTCAACAGCCCTTTTCAGGGCTACCAAATTACTATTTGAAACCTGGTGAAGGAAGGGTCCTCTCTACAACTGTAGACCCCACCCATGTGTGAGGTGCTGTTGCTCTCCTAACTGTCCAACGACTACTGCTGTTGGCACAGATCACACACACACTCAACCTGAGTTCAAATTGAAAGGCGGACACAATCGTTGGAATGTCAACAAGTTCAATTACTTACGTTTGCGCCGTTTCTCCTTTCAATGATAAGTTTTTATAAAACGCACCAACGATACAACAAAATCTAGCGAAAATTGTTCGATATTATGGTTAAAATATTGTGAACTGTAGAAATAAATGCGATCAAGGTTTAGGGTGAAGTCACCAGTAATGGACCAGCCCCAAAAACATCCCTAGTAATAGACCACCTACCACAAAAAAGTAAATATTAAGCTTTCAGATAGAGGTTTCACATTCAAACTGGGCGGGGAAGTTCATTAGAGCCTCATACGGAAGATATCTGAATTACAGAGTGGTAGTGCTACCTAGTGTGAGACAAGGTGAACTTCTCTACAACCAACTATACCACAGTCTGCAGCTGGGGCGTTTGTTGAGCGTGGTGATAAGGAGGTAAGTTACGTTTATAAGGATATATTGGTTGTGTTTGATGGGGTTTTGATGTCAGAGGGCTTAATTTCAGATAATTATTATACTTAGAATCGAAATACATCATCAGTTTTGCGATTAAACTTCAACTTGATTTAATTTCTCGGTGGTCTGATATTGGTCCTTTGATAAGATGAAATGACCAGTGTTGGACCGCCCGGTGGAATAATGGTTTTCAGGTCTATTTTTAGCTGTTGCTTTTATTGAATAGCTTTCACTAAGAACAACATTCCTTTTAAGTTTAATTGCAGTCAGATGACGAGAACTAGTATTTGACCGGGGTGGTCCAACACTAGTCAATACTTTCTTCTATAGGGACCAGTATTGGACCTAATCAGGGCATTGATCCTTAATGTGTTTAAGCAGTTTTGTCTTGATATTAACCGAAAAAACACGATCAATAAATAATAATTTGGACTTTTCTTTCAGGAGCCAAAATGCCTAGATTTAATTACACGGAAATTGACATGATGAAGGCTATCGAAGACGTCAGAAAAGGGACACCAGTGCGGACAGCTGCAAAAAGAGCATCAGGTACCAAGAACTACTCTTGGTCAAAGGTGGTGGGCTCTTCACCCCTAGAAAGGCATATGGGACCACCATCAATTCTCAACAAAGAAGAGGAGGCCATTCTAGTGAAGTGGATTTGCACTGCTGCAAGCGCTGGGTTTCCAGTCACTAGAGATGATTTGCTCGACAGTGCTCAAGTTTTGATGAGAAACTTGATAGGAAAATACATTTAAGGATGGCGACCAGGAAAGTCGTGGTTTAAATCATTTCTCAAAAGGAATCCTACCATTACTTCACGGATTAGTGAAAACTTAACTCTTTCCAGAGTAATGGTCACAAAAGAGAGTGTAACTGGGTGGTTCAAAAATTTTCCAGTATCTCGAAAATAATGGTTTCTATCTATCCTCGAGGATCCTACAAGGGTATTCAATTGTGACGAGACGGCTTTTTTAAACCCCAAGGGCGGTCATGTGCTTGCCAAGAAGGGCCAAAAAAATGTATATCAGATAGCTAATTGTGATGACAAGAGTGCTTAACGACTCTCATAGGTGGTAATGCACAAGGAGAGTTGCTCGACCCTTCATTGTTTTCAAGTATGAGAGGCTCCCTCAAGACATAGCATTTAGCATTCCTCCCTCATGGGGTATCCGTAAGTCTCCATCAGGGGGGATGACTGGCGAACTGTTTTACTCTTACATAGCCAATGTTTTTCACACCTGGATCACGGAAAAAATATTGAGTTGCCTGTAATCCTTTTTCTCGATGGTCACTCTTCACATTTGACACTTGAGACTAGCCAGTTTTGTGAAAGTCATAAAATTATTCTTGTGTCTCTGCATCCCAACGCCACACACATTCTACAACCCATGGATGTGTCCGTTTTTCGAGCTCTGAAGGTTTATTGGAAGGAGGAAGTGCGTCTTTGGCGAATTGATGTCAATAATACCGACGGTCCAACGATTAAGAAAAACATTTTGCCCCTTTGCTGAAAAAAAAGCTCTGAGTAAAATATCAACAACTACTATCAGAAATGGTTTTAAAACTACTGGACTCTTCCCATGGAACCCGGATGAGCCTTTCCAACCCCCAAAGGAGGAGAAAGTGGGCAGCAACTTGAAAGAACAGAGTAATCCAAGAAAATGAAATTGGCTTGAAGCAGTTGGAACGGATTATCGGGGAAGAAAAGGTAAGATTATTCTCACAAAACCAATCATGGGCTGGGAATGAGGAGGATACATCTCTTTTTTGTGTGGAAAAAAATCAAATCTTCAGTCAAATTTTCGGAAGACAGAAACGAAAACTCTATCATTCATGGAGATGCAACCAATGCCATTTATGACCGATTTAGCGACCATGATGCTGGGAAACAGCATGAAATTGAAAGGGAGTTGAAATTCTTGCCAAGTTGGATAAAACAAGCGCCGAAGGACTTTCCCAAAGCATCATGCCTTCAGTAATGTTCTCGGAAAACGGCAATGAAAATTCAGTCATTGATGAAGACATAACAAATGCCTTGCTTAACACCATTGGCGATCATGATGCTGCGGAACGAGGTAAAATTGAACGAGAATTGGAAATGCATGCCAAGTTGGATAGAACAAAAGCCGGAAGTCCTGAAATGGAGCCAGTTACTAAGGTTTGTACCACCAACTCCGAGGATCGTTCAACACCAACATGCAGCGGGATGGTACAATGAACACATCAACACTGAGATGCAAGCTGACGGAAACAGAACCAATTCAACTAACTCACAGCCACAGACTAATAATCCAGCGAATGATATACAAAACGAAAATGATGTTCCCCAGATCAAGAAGCTCCCTCAGCCTGTCATTTATGGAGCACCTGGAAACGAAAGGATGTTCAACATTCCTTAAACTTAAGTTCCTACCTAGCGATTAACAATGATCTCGTGAGTTCCTACTAGGAAAATACAATGTTTATTGAAAATTTATCCTGTGGTCCGTTATTAGTCCCAAAATGGTCCATCACTAAACCCTCAGATATTCTACGATTGCATTACTAGTGCACGTTAATTTTTTTTAATTCAAGAAAAAACAATTCTTTTTGCACTTCGTTGAACATTTTTAGAGTCAGGTAGGAGGTAGAGACCTTGCTGAATCTGTTAGAATGCTTTAAAACGGTCCAAGTTCATTAGAGGTCATGTGTAATACAAAATACCAGCCGTTTGTTCTTAAGGGTGGTCCATTACTGGTGACTTCACCCTAGTAAAACCCGATTGGGGCAGTGAGTTGCCTATTGTCCACATTGACATTTGTTATACTGAGTCGGGGTGAGTAAAAAAGATGCACCAATTAACACAGTCTAGGAATTGCTTTATGTGCGTGCGATAATAACAAGAAGAGAGAGAGAGAAGAAAGAAAAAAATGACCTAAGTACTTTGAAAAGGAACAAAAAGAAATTAATTGTTGGGTGAGAAACTTAAAAATAAAGCCGAGAGACCGGTTGCCGCATGAGCCGCCCCTCCTCCCGGGGCTCCTTCTGAGTTGCCTGAACAACATTGATGAATGAAACCAACCCTCCAAGTAGTGGACAGTATGTCGATGTGCAATATTTAAAGGTGGAATTGCATTGCTATACACTTGGAAGTTGGACGACGTCTTACTAAATGGAGTCAACTAAATCGCTATCTTAGTTGCGCGTACTTCAACTTGACACTGCTGAATGAAACCAACTGTGCGAATAGCGGGTGTACAACATCTAGAAGTGGAATAGCTGCAGACGAGGGTTGCTATTTTTGGAGGTTAGACGATATCCTGCTAGATGGAGCCAACTAACCCGCTGTCACATGTTTGTAACTCGCTGATAGGACACCATTTAAATTGCGGGTACAACATTTATAGGTGGAATTGGTTCATAGGAGGGTTGCTCTTTGTGGAAGTTGAACAATATCTTATTGGATGAAGCCAACTGTCCCCTTGTCACATGATTGTAAGTTGCTGATAGTTCAAATTGATCAACCTCTTCAGTGTGGGTGATGAAGTGGAGGATGGTGGTTGCATGAAAGCTTATGTTGCGTACTTATTGCCAACACAAATTGGCCTCTAACCAGGCAGCATTATCTAACTTGGTAGGTTACTTTTCCATCCTGTGACACTGAGTGATTTGTAGTGATCTGATCGGATTGCCGCGGTGGCGGGCACAACTAGATACCAAATGGGATTTTTGTGCGAAAGAACGAATTTTTTAGACCACGTTAAAGGCACAAAACGGCCCGGATGGCGGACGGACATAGCAAATTTGGAATCTCCAAGTCTTGAAACGTAAAGTATCAAATTTTGAGGGGGGGGGGGGTTGTAAAAAATTTTTCGTGACCGAAAACATAGGGTTATTATTCAGAATGATGAACCCAAAGGTTATTATTCATTTTGAATGATAACCCAAAAACGGAAATACAGAGGAGAGAGGCAAAGTTGAGATTTCCCAGGGGTCCTAATTGACTCGAAAAATAAGAATTCAGTATGTCACATATTTTCCAGTGGTACGCGCAAAATATATCATAAACCGACGTCATCAACAAACATTCAGGGACAATTATTCTAACGAGTCTCTGGGTTTCCCATAGGATGGGCACTGTTGGAGGTCCAAACTCGAACTTGGAGTAAAAGAACTTCGGATGCCACTGGAGTGATACTGCACAAATCCTCCAGATTGCTAACTTCCTCTACACCTATCTTCACAACTCCAGTACGAGGAAAACTCCAGTGGGAACTCTGGAAGGAGTGGGATGCACATTGCCCTAGGCCCCACTCCAACGGTCTTTCAAGCAGAGATTTATGCTATTGTAGCCGAGGCAATCTTAATGCATGAGAAAGGCTGTAGCAACAGAACTATCAACATATTGACCGATATTCAAGCGTCGTACAAGGCGCTGATGAACTACTGCACAACGTCAAAACTGGTGCAAGAGTGCAGGATGTGGTTTGAATCCTTAGCAAGTGCGAATAGAGTTAATATGTATTGGATTCCTGGACAAAAGGGGATCGTTGGAAATGATATGGCAGACTGTCTGGCCAGACGCGGTTCGTCTACGGTACCTATTGGGCCCCATTGTGGGATTTCTCTGTCATTAGTCAAGAGGTCTGTGGAAGAACACGGCAGAAGACTGCATCAGACAATCTGGAACGCTGCAGGAGTAAGACACTCCAAACGATTTGTCTCAGAGCAAACAAGTGAGACGAGAGACACCCTTCTGAGGATGGAGAGGAAGGACTTAAGGCAGGTTGTTGGGATCATAACAGGGACTGCAGAATGAACCAACTCATGTATGTTATGGGTATAGTCGACACCCCTTGGTGCAGGTGGTGTGGCATGGGTGAGGAGACTCCCTACCATGTTCTGGCCCAGTACTGGAGACTTGAGAGGGAGCGACTTTTGGTCTTTGGTACCACTTCTCCCAGGGTGGACACCAACGAAAATTCTAGTAGGAACCAGCTGGCTTTCCTCAGGAGCGTAGGCATTGACCTGTAAGACCTTAGGATTGGCACAATATACCGCGGTGCAAACCCTATTTGTGAGACAGTCAGAAGGCTAAATATGCTTCACTTTCGGTGTGCTGACTGACTACAATTAAAGGAACCGGGCAATCGTGGTCTAGTGGATAAGACATTGGTTCATAATTCTCGACGTCGAGGATTGTGGATCGGAGCTCCGGCGCGATTGCCGTAATTTTTGCCTGAGTCAGCAGCTCTTCAAAACATCTCCAAACTTACCTCAGTACATAGGGACTCCATTGTGACGACCCTGATACCCCAACGATGACATTAGTTGCGAAAAAAATGAAACCACAGCCATTTAAGTGTGACCTTCATAAATAACTGGGGTGACGACAATCGGTTCCCTTCTATCGTGTGCTACACAGTTGAAAGGCCCAGCAGGGTGTTAAATTATACTAACGAAGTAATGATACTGCTACGTGTAAGGGCATAATGTAGCAATAAGGTGATGCGGAGAACAATGGAGCCCATCTGGACTCAGTAGAACTATTTCTGGATGGAAGCCTCAGTTTAAGGTTCCAAACCATGACGTCCTACAGCTCGACCGCTGGCCTTTTGTTAAATATTTGTTCAAATAGCTCTGACTGTTCCTTATTTGGGATGAGCGCCATGGGCAAACGTTCCATTGTGCCAATCCTAATGTCTCACAGGTCCATTTCCTATGGACATTTCCTGCACGAGAGTCCTCTTTGATGGTTACCCCGGGGGAAGTTGGATCAAATACCACAAATCACTCCCTCTCGAGCTTCTAGCACAGGGCCAGGGTACGATAGGGAGTCTCCTCATTTGTACCACAGCACCTGCACCGAGAGGTGTTGCTTATATCCCAGCACAAGTGTTGGTCATTTTGCAGTGTCTCGTGATGATCCCAACTATCTACCTGAAGGGCCCCCATCATGAGGTCTTAACCCATGCGTTGGTCCTGACATAAAGCGCTTCGAATACATCACTCCCTCAGGGTTCCAGGCATATCCACTCACTGCCCCCTTGATAGAGATACCCCACAGTGGGGAATTGGCCTTGTAGAAACAGTAGACGAACCGAGTTTGCCCAGTTGGTCTGTGCCCTCTCATTTCCAGTGATCCCTTTACGTCCAGAAATGAAGTAGGCATTACTTCTATTTAGGTTTGCATTCTACCTCGCTAGTTTTGACGAGCAGTAGTTGTTCTACATGCTTGACTATTAGTAATGTTGGTAGTTTTATTCTGTGTACGCCCTCAGCGATGATAGTATAATTCTCAGGTTGAAAAACCGTTGGAGAAGACCCCCATACCTCTCAGGGCCACTTAACCACACCCCAAAGCCCCTACCCTCCAGGTACAATACACATCCATCTGTGTCGACGTTGATACCATTTGGAGGCCGAAACCGACGACATTCGTTGTTCCATAAGCATCCTTCTGGTTGTTTTTGGTATTTCCCGTCGAACTCGCATCTGGGCACTTATGTGCCGAGCTCTGCAGAGGTCTTCAAGGTCTTGAATACGGCCTCGGTGCCTTAATTTTCTCTTTTACGATTTCAGAAGACGATTTCAGCCGACAAATCCACTCAAAACGAAAAGCCGAAGGTCGTTATGTTGTAATTCGTCTCGTATCGTCACACAATTGAAAAGGTGATTATCGTCTGGATGACGGCGGAATGAACGCGACAGTCCGCCCTGTCGTTAGTCTCTAAGTCGTCCAAAGGCGAAAATCCCCATCGCGAATTGTGTGTAATTCGAAGTTTTACTGGCACCCCTGACATTTAGGTCGAGTATGTCGTCAATTGTCGGGTCTCCTGCGGATTAGAAGAACGGAAAACTGAGGGCGTCGACGACGTCAACTTCTCGCTCAGAGGCGAGTTGTGGTCGACTTTTGACGTCGCGCTGTGACTCAGGAAAGTCGACGACGGCGGTTATGTTCACTCCCTCGGAATATATAGGTGGTCTACCGTCGATAATTGTGCGGAATGGAACGGGCAAATGGTTTTAATACGATTGAGAGTCGAAATTCGTGAGGAGGGTCCGTTCGGCGGAACGACTTGGCGGTTTCAAAGCGGATTATTTGGTGTTAACCAAGTTCAAATTAACGAAGTAAGTGTTTCAACTGAAATTCTGAATGTTGAAGCTTCGAAAAAAGTTAAAATTTGAGGCGGAAGACGGAGGGTGCGAGCGTTAATGAGCGTTAAAGTAAAAGAGTCAGACACTGAGAGAGAACGAGAAGGCGGTCGTGAGAGAAGTTTGTGGTGGGGAGCACGTTACGGCACGGCGAAGGGGTATAAGAGAGAGAAAACACCGTAATGGCGGATCATTCACTCTACTACCTCTTCGCACTGCGCAACTCACTTCCAATCGCTTACACGATGACTGAAACAGCTGCAGCTTCATCATCCGCATCCGCCGAACCAGCGAAGGCTAAGTCTCCGAAGAAGAAGACTGGAGGAACGAAGGCTGCTGCTGCGAAAGCCAAATCTTCTCATCCTCCTACAGCTCAAATGGTCAACTCCGCGATCAAGACCCTCAAAGAGCGTGGAGGTTCGTCTCTCCAAGCCATCAAGAAATACATCACCGCCACCTACAAGGTCGACGCGGAGAAAATGGCACCTTTCATCAAGAAGTACATTAAAAATGCCGTCTCATCTGGCACCCTGGTGCAGACCAAAGGCACAGGAGCTTCCGGTTCGTTCAAACTCGCCGGTAGCGAAGGTAAAGCTAAAGCCCCGGCTAGCAAGCCTGTCAAAGCGAAGAAGCCTAAGGCTGCAGCGAGCCCCAAAAAAGAGAAGAAGGCAGCATCTCCGAAGGCCAAGAAAGTCAAAAAGCCTCCAACCACTCCCAAGGCGCCTAAGCCCAAGAAAGTGACCAAATCACCGGCGAAACCCAAGAAGGCGGCGCCCGCTAAGAAAGCAGCGAAGAAGCCTGCTGGGAAGAAAGCCGCGCCGAAGAAGAAGTAGACGCACATCGACATAGCTACGCGCTAAACCCATTTCAACGGCTCTTTTCAGAGCCACCAAATACCTTACACGAAACCAGTTTTTGGGTCTGTGTCAGAGGATAAATGAAGCGTCCCCATGCTGGAGGAGCTTTAGCCAGTAATTGATCATATTCCTTCTAGCTCCTACCCAAATCATGGGACATTAGATGGAGGTGTACAGTACAGGAAGGAGCTGCATGTTGAGCAATGGCTTATGAGAGGGGATGTTGAAGAGGTTCCAAGAGTTTGGATCAAATTAGCCATAGAGCCACTCGAATGCAGAAATTTATATTTGAGATGTAGATCAGGCTAATGAAGTAGGGCAGGGCAGGCAGTGCAGCTTGATGAGGCCAGGCCCTTGTAGGCTTGTTGGGCGCCCGAGAGGAGCATGGAAGTTATATTATGTTGTTGCAGTTTTCTGTTATGAATTCTGAAACATTGGGAGTGGGTGACTGGTCTCATAGTGGTAAAACCATGTAGGAAGTTGAGGAGCACATTGAGGCACATACATGAACTGGTTGAGCAGGGAAATAAGTGGGACGAGAGGGTACAGTTGTGACCAGCACAAGAGCTGACAGATGAGTGTATCACAAGAACTGAGAGACGAGTGAGTGTCTAGGAAGAGCTGTGTTGTGAAGTAAATTGAGGGGTGGGAAGAGGGTATTTCGGAAAGTCCAGAAAGGGGAAATCCAGCTGAAGGAAATAACTGAAGAACAGGTCCTTCCCACAAGCTAGAGGACAGAAATAGGTGAACTTAAATGTTTGGGGAAGGCCCAAGACAAGGGCTTCCTGTTAAAGGCAAGCGAGGAAGTTCCTAGATCAAGATCCCAACTAATTCGGCCTACCCTGAACAGTATTTTAGTCGCCTTGTAGCGTTGATCATGTTACAGTGGGCTGTAATGTTACTTAGCGTGCCTTCAGGACTTTGTTGGGAATGCCTTGTTGTTTATAACACCTTTAATGGTTTCACTGACTTCCTTGGCAGACCTCGGCTTCTAGGGGGATGTCCTAGAGATAAGTCTCAGCGAGCTGCTTCCTCGTGGAAGCGGATGTGTTCTTTGTGGGTGGGGAAGGGGGAGCACTGGTGTCGAGGCACCTGAAGAATATATTAAGCCTGTCCAGCAGAGTGGGAAATATTATTTACGGGCTTTAGGTGGTGAAGGATCAAGTGCTATTTAGCTCCTATTCAAATCACGGAGTCACATGAGGCAGAGCCATATCAAGTCCTATTCAACTACTATCCAAATCATGGAGTACCATTTAGCTCCTATCCAAATGAGGTCACATTTGACAGAGCCAGTAGACCAAGCCCAGTCTCAGCCATCACTTACTCAGTTGATTGTCCATTCTCGCATTAATACACACTGTGAAGAATCGCCTTTGCCATTTTAAGAATCGAATGATCAAAACTTACCTTTCTTCGTTATTTAGTAAATGGAATATATACTTTCATCGGCTAAACAAAGTAGGAAGGAAAGATATGTGATCGGCTGAAAAAACAAACATTTTGTTCAAGTTTTCTTCTTCGAACATGTACTTTTTCAAAACGATTTTGATTACATTTCATGTACTAACACCTCCAAATAATCATACAATTCTAATTCGTGGGGAAATGACGGGAGCAGCACAATAAATTACACAAAATCGCGAAGACAATCGATCTCAGTTTTTTCCTGATAAATTCCACTCAAATAATACTAGTCTTTTCAGAAAAATTAGGGCGGTAGCCACGAGAAATACTTACATTTAACTAAGTTCACATCAGCTGAATGTATGTGGGGCTAAGGAAAGTTGTATGATGCGTCACACCAGATATTTTTAGAACCAAATGCGCCGTACGTAACACACCAACCAGATCGTCATGTACAGACTGCCTAAAGTTGAGTCAACCTCAACCCGATGTAACATATTTCTTAAAATCATGTTACGTTGATATAGTAGACATTTACGTTATTATCGCTGAAGCGTTAAAAAGGGTACAGCAATAAAATTACCAACGCGACTGATAGTCCAGCATCTTGATAAGAGAATGCAGTATGTGGTACAACTCTTCAGCAAACTCTAATGGAGTTAACGTTAATTGGATTCCTGGGCATAAAGAGATCACTGGCAAAACTCTGTTTGTCTACTGTACTTATTGGGCTACTTCCCCACTTTAGGACATCACTGTCACTCTCTCACTGCCATTCGCCATGTCATCACCAGAACTAGCTCTGTCTTCTGCAAAGCGAGGCGTGTGGACTATGCCAGTGCCATTAATTGTTAACTGAGGTATCACTAGCCCAAAGTTGCGAGCTCCCGCTTTTATTTCCTGTTATTAACCAGAAGGAAGACTAAGGTTAAAACAAAAGGCAAAAAGGTCTGTCATTTTCATACAAAAAAAATGAATTGTCTATTTACAATCAGTGCGAACAGTAGCATATATATATTCCAGATAGTGTGAACACCCGTTCGATAAAAAAGAGGGAGGAACTGTTAAGGAGGGACCATTTCCCGAATCCGTCCTTCCAGTTCTCGACATTCGAGGGCCAACTGCCGCCTGAAGGCTCCGAGTTGAGTGAGCACGTTATTTCTGTCCAAACCAGTCCTGTCCAATTCGTTCGATCCCTTCGGTGGAACCTGAAACACAGTAGTTACGAACGCAATGTGAAACCCGCAGCTGGGAGACGATAAAACGAATTAAGTGAAAGAACAGGAGTATTTCCTAAGGTTGATGAATTCATTTCGAGAAATTATAGCATAGGACAATTCAACATATTCCTTCGAGGCATCTCACAACAGATTGGACTCTTGAGTCAACTGTGAAGGAAAATGATGTAATTGGCTGACCTTTTTGTTGTTGTTTTCTTCAAATCGATACGTTTCACTGGTTTCTGAACCCGAAAAACACCATTTCAAAAGAGATACGTGCTTCTGTGAACGCGATCACACTGAGAATGGCACAAAACAATTCTTCTAAAATGTACTATTTGATCTGCTGATCAACATAACTAACCGAAAAATGCACAAACGAAAGGGGACTGTATATAAAGAAATTAAAACAAATTACTAAACATACTGCTCCCACGCAGAAGCCATGTGTGCGTCTTACTGACCAAACAATTGAAGGGGGGGGGGGGAGAGAGAAGTACCAAAAAACGAGGGTATTCCAAATTTTCCTCGAAAGCAACCTAAACGATATTCATTTAACCCTCACGATGTCTTTGACTCAATACCAATATATTATTCTTCATAAACGTTCCTCCGATACTCTGCTGAGTATCGAATGTTTATAACTGGGCAGGGGCTGAGTATCGAATCTAAGGAGAGGTGGTGGGACGTCAATATTTAGGAAAACCCGAAAGGAAAATATCTGGTGCGTAGCAACACACAACTTTCCGCCACCCCTTTAAGTTCGGACACCACCTACATAGGCGGGCGCTATATCTTCGTTCAACGCATTTTTACAGGAACATTTATGGAGAACAAAATGTAGGGACTAGTTAGCTGAGAGTACTCCGAAAGTTTGATCGAAATCGTTAGAGCCGTTTTTGAGAAAATTGGAATACCGATAAATTAATATTCGTCAAATCTCCTTTTCTGAGTTAACTTGGCTTATATCTCCGTTCAACATATATATACAGAAATAATTATAGAGAACGAAATGTTGGTATGGGTGACTAAAAGACACCCCATTAGGATTTATCACATCTGGTGAAAAAGTTACCCTGGAATTTACGGAAATGTTAGAAAAAACGTTATTTTCGACACATTTTGATTTTTATCTCTGTTCAATGGACCGTCACAGGAACATTAAATTGAAAATAATATGTAGGTATTAACTATTAGAAAACATCCTGTGAGTTTGGTGAAAATCGCTGAAGCCGTTTTGCCAAAAAAGCGTAAAAAACCTATTTTTGCTTCATGGGCCTATATCTCCGTTCACCGTATTTTCATGGAGATATGTATAGAGAAGAAAAGTTAGGTATTCATTAGTAGAAGATAATGTGAAAGTTTAATCAAAATCGTTAGAGCCGTTTTCGAGAAAAATGCGAAAAACCCTAGTTTTTGGTACATTTTCGTCCCCCCCCTTCCAATCGACCGAAATCGTCCATAACCTTATTTTGGTGTCCAAAAAATAACGAACAAAACAAAAAAAGAACCAGCTCAATCGGATCAGCCGTTCTCCCGCAAATCGAACTACAGACACACACGGACCACGCGACGAAATTAGGTTTTTTAGACTCAGTTGGGTCTGAAACGTAAAGATCTGAAGAAAACCCAAATTTTTTTTTGCGCCGATTACTATACTTTCCTTCCCTTCGGGTAGCGGAAAGTAAAAAGGAAGCATGAGAAGCTGATTGAACGGATAGTTCAGATTTTTACCATGGCTTCCATGTCAAAGACTTCAGATCAGAAAGAGCTGGGCTTGAATGCTCAGGAGGAAGGCTTGAGCTAAGGATTTGTGGTTTAGGTCAGGAGCCACGAATTAATTCGACCTGAGCTGAGCTGAACAGAACTAATACTCGACTTTGTTGTTTTTGATAATTCTATAATTATCATTAGGCTCAATGAAAGCTCATTAGGCATTTGTGAGCTGATTTATAGGTACATTGTCACAAGCAATCACTCCGAAACCTGACATAAGCTGTTCATCCCAGCCTCAAAAAAGATTAAATATTTTTATTTATTATGGTTTTCTTTTTGTTTTTCTGCTTTTCATCAGAACAGGGGTCTAAGTAAGTTTTAAAAAGAAAAACAAAACGCCAGATAAAAATCTAAAATTGCCGGCCCAACCTACACAATATTTTGCTGTTGAGAAGAAGGATTGTTCCCGAGCATCAACATTCTCCCCCTAGAGAGAAGGCTTCGCTATCGTTTCTCCTCCTTGCTGTAAACCATATCACCGGCACGAGGAGCGATAGTTAGATAAGGTACTGGCTCAAGAACTGCATTTGAGGTGGGGAGTGGCCCAAATATGCAGCAAGCTGAAACGAGAGTGCTTGCTCAGCAGAGGACAAATGCCGAGCCTTCCACCAAAATCTGAGGTCTCTCTCCATTTCCATCCCCCGAGGAAGCAGGTTGGCTTTTTGTAACTCCGCAATATACTAGTATTTTTCTAGTCTCCCAGCACCTTTTCTTCCTTTTGTAACACTTATCTACTTCGCACCTTTCCTAATTATTTATTAACGTTAATCCTCCAACCCATCAGTTTCAGCCACGTCTGAGCATTACAATTTAGCAGATCGTTGTTGCAGGAAGTTGTGTCAACTCAACACATATTTTTACTTTCCTTGGCTCTACGAAGTAGAAAGGAAAGTTATGTAATCAATCGGCTGAAAAAAAAATTTTGAGTTCTCTTCAGATCTTTACGTTTCAGACCCTCCTGAGGCCGAAAAACACTATTTGGAAAAATGGTCTGTGTGTGTGTGTCTGTGACGGTTTTTAGAGAAAATCGCCGAACCAAATCAGCTCTAACTTGATATTTCGCCCGCAGGTCACCATGGGACGCCAAAATAAGGGTATGAACAAAATCCACCGAAAGTTAACTATAGTTATCATAGTCATCAAAACACCAAATTTTTTTTTTCTCAAAAACCGCTCTAACGATTTTGATTAAATTTTTTATATAGATAGTTCCCAATATGGCAACTATACCATAAAATTCTCAATCGTGGGAAAATGACGAGAGCAGCACAATAAATTACCAAAACTTTCGACGAGATCGATTTTAGCGGTTTTTTGGTTTATTATTCATTCTGAATAATAACCCTATGTTTTCGGTCACGAAAAATTTTTTACAACCCCCCCTCAAAATTTGATACTTTACGTTTCAAGACATGGAGATTCCAAATTTGCAATGTCCGTCCGCCGTCCGCCGTCCCCCGTCCGGGCCGTTTTGTGCCTTTAACGTGGTCTAAAAAATTCGTTCTTTCGCCCAAAAATCCGACTTGGTATCTAGTTGTGCCCGCCATCTCGGCAATCCGATCGGACGAAGCCCGTGGTTGTAACGGGCAAAAAACGGTTAAAAAAATTAACGAAACGCAGTACAACGCGGAGCTACAAGCGTTTCGTCGTTTGAATTCCCTCCGCCCCGCCCGTCTCTTTAAAAAACCAACCGCGCTCGCTTCCCTCCCAACACTGGACTCCCCCCGGGTTCGCTTCGAGCGCCCTCGTTCCAATTTCCCCGACGTTTTTGTTTTAATACGATTCAATTTTTACTTTCCGCTACCCGAAGGGAAGGAAAGTATAGTAATCGGCCCAAAAAAAAAATTTGAGTTTTCTTCAGATCTTTACGTTTCAGACCCTACTGAGTCTAAAAAACCTAATTTCGGCGCGTGGTCCGTGTGTGTGTGTGTGTGTGTGTGTATGTGTGTGTGTGTGTCTGTAGTTCGATTTGCGGGAGAACGGCTGATCCGATTGAGCTGGTTCTTTTTTTGTTTTGTTCGTTATTTTTGTAGACACCAAAATAAGGTTATGTACGATTTCGGCCGATGGGAAGGGGGTGGGGACGAAAATGTACCAAAAACTAGGGTTTTTCGCATTTTTCTCGAAAACGGCTCTAACGATTTTGATTAAACTTTCAAATTATCTTCTCCTAATCAATACCTAACTTTTCTTCTCTATACATATCTCCATGAAAATACGGTGAACGGAGATAATGACCTATGAAGCAAAAATAGGTTTTTTAAGCTTTTTGGCAAAATGACTTCAACGATTATCATCAAACTCTCAGGATATTTTCGAATAGTTAATACCTACATATTGTTCTCAATAAATGTTCCTCTGAAAGTCCATTGAGCAGAGATAAAAATGAAAATGTGTTGAAAATAACGTTTTTCGAACATTTCCGAAAGTTCCAGGGTAATTTTTTCACCAGATGTGATAAATTCTAATGAAGTGTCTTTTAGTCACCCATACCAACATTTTGTTTTCCATAACTATTTCTGTATATATATGTTGAACGGAGATATAAGCCACGTTAACTCAGAAAAGGAGATTTGTCGAATATTAATTTATCGGTATTCGTATTTTCTCAAAAACGGCTCCAACGATTTCGATCAAACTTTCGGAGTGCTCTCAGCTAACTAGTCCCTACATTTTGTTCCGTATAAATGTTCCTGTAAAAATGCGTTGAACGAAGATATAGCGCCCGCCTATGTAGATGGTGTTCGAACTTAAAGGGGTGGCGGAAAGTAGTGTGTTGCTACGCACCAGATATTTTTAGATTCTTTCGTTTCATTCTCATTTTGGTTTTTTTCATAGATTTTTGGTTAAATTTTGATATTAGTATTTAGCGTGCATGTTTTCATATTAAAATTCAGTTTTTTCTAGATACTTTCGTTTTTTTGTTTATTTTAATATTACGATTCAGTTCTTTTCGACCTTTTTTTGGGTTTCATTATGATATTTTTCGATGCTGAATCGGACAGGATGGATCTCGGAGCATGAATGCTAGGTCAAGCTGATTGTCCGAATAATAAACCGTTGTGTAATAATTTGCAGGGTTTTTTCCTTTTAAACTCCGCTGAAATGTTAGAAAGTGAATTGACGTAGAGCTAAGGAAAGTTGTGTGTTGCAACGCACCAGATATTTTTACACGAATCCTTTAGGCCTCAGAAAGTTATCATTTTTTAAGAAAGATCATAATTCAGAAGAAACGGTTAATTTGACTTCGGTTTACATCGACAATCCTGCGGGGAAAAAACATTGTAACGATTTCCACCATTTTCAGTAAAAACTGAAGAAAACGTACGTTCCACTTATCGTTGAGAATCTTCGAATTGTTTTTCATTATTCGCTCAGTTCTGACGGCAGGCACGACGGGCGACGGAGCTCGCTGAGGCGGTTTGGGCAGTTGGTCCCTGCAGATTATAGGCTCGTCGAGAGGAGCTTTGAGAAGAGCCTCGGCTTTTTGACGGGAGTTTTGAGCGCGTCGAAAAGCGTCTTCCATAGTAGACGGGACGTAGCCGTCGACAGGCGAGCTGGCTCCGGATTTAGCGACGATTTTTTGAACCTGTAAAGACAACGTATTTTATGAAATATCAACGACGCGATTCCCCAGTTTTTCCTTCTTGCAACAACATTCTCGTACAGCCTCCTGAGCTTCCCTTAACTTCTCATTTATCTTCTGATAATGCCGGATCTGCCCTAATTCCTTGCCCCTACGAAGTAAAATGAAAGTTGTATATTCAGTTAATTTTATTTGATACATTTTTAATAGAACGACGATCGACCTACATCGTTGCGTTCTTGTTACTGACCTAACATTGATCCAACATTAACTGAAATTTACTGGAAATAGTCAATCGTCCCAAAACACCATTTGAGAAAATATTAACAGTTGTAATTGTGAGAAAATGGCTGAACCAAATCAGCTCAAATTTGATATTTTGCCTGCTCATGAACATGGAACCCCTGAAATAAAATTGTGAGCAAACGTTCAGCTATAATTACCAAAACAAATATTTTTGTTTTCTTACTAACGGGTGTAACGATTTTGATAACATTTGTTGAGTAGATAATTCTAAATGATGTAACTAATTTGTGGATTTTTGTTTAACAAATGCTTTGTACAGTTTTGGGTTGATGTCTAATGCTAAGTGCGTTTACAGGGAGATAACTGTGGACGATTGGCTCCAGGAAAGCCATTCAGCTTGGGTTTGGAGCTATGAGGTAGTACCATAAGGAAATTAGAGTATGAAGGCAACAGGAGTACTTGTGGAACGAGGAGTACAGGCCAGGTAACGAATTTGTTCTTTGCATGCCATCGATACCAGTTTCGGGTCGTCGCCTTCAGTAGGCCTCCGTCTATCTGCACTTTCCACTTTACTCTTGTTCTTAGTCTTAAGTTTAGTCATCGCTGTACTCTACTTGTTCCCACTATATCTTGTCGTTACTACTCTTCTGTCACTTTCTCTGTGTGTCTACTCTAGTCATCAACTACTCAATACTGTAAAACATCACATTTTTGCACAAATTAGCAGGGGGGTACCTTGGGGCACGTCCGTTCGTACCAACCGTTACCGCCCGTCCATTACCGCTTGTCCGCTTCCGCTCGTGCCTGTCCACTACTGCTCATCTGTGCCCGCCACCGCGCCTTTGACCGATACCACTACGACCTCCTTCGCACCTCCTCCCCTTCCTCTCCAGCACAACGCGCCGTGGCCCACGCTTCCCATGGCTGCCGGCCTCCTGCCAACTGGCCCACAACCCAGGCTCGGTGCTTCACGGACTACACTTTTCTACGGACGCCCACCTTCACTTCAGCTACCAAGGACCATAACTCTGGGGCCTCCTACACAGATGTCGGATCGCTGCTGCCTAACCAGGCCCTACGCCACTGGTCAAGCCCAGCGACTCATGCTCCACCACACTCCAGTCACCAAGAACCTGATCGCTCCGTGCCCAGCAACCACAAGCGTACCTTCCCACCTGCTCGCGCCACCGCTGTCGCGCCTCCTCGCTATCCACTCAAGAAGAGAAGATGAGGACCTACCCTGGGAAAACGCCAAACCACCCTTCCCTCCATTACCGCCTGATCATGAGGACATGATCTTCTTGCAAGGGGGAGTGATGTTACGGACACGATCAGATTGAGCTGCGACTCGGAACACCGGAGCTTCTTTTATCGGGCAGAGCCACTTGAAGCAGCTCCGATTAAATGTGAAGAGGAAGATAGCTGCTGATGAACAGGGAGAGGGGAGGACCGCATTGCCGCGATCGGAAGGTTAGAAAAATCAGGTCCACGGCGCGCAACGAGGCACTCATTCTATTTCTCTTCCGGACTCCAGCGGCACCACTTCACTCTTCTCTATCTCTGTACCTGTGGGCTATACTATTTATCGGAAGGAATATATTGGTTGGAAAGGAAAGGATTATTGATTGAGAGACGCCCGATAACCATCACACATAACAGTAATATGAAATCTTCATACGAGGGAAAATTGCGAGAGCAGCACAATAAGTTATCAACAATGTCGGCGAAAATCGATTTAGAGCAGTTTTTTTATTGTAAAATCAAGGCGGCAGGCGAATAAGTTGGCGACACTTTTGAAATTCAAACTAACTTCTTTCAGATTGTTAACCCTATAATAAGATATGCGGAAACGCAAGTTGGGAACATTCATCCCAACATTAGAATGGAAGGAAACTATCCCACTAGGAGGACTTCTTCGTAGCAATAAATTGTTGCGTCAACAAGCTGTTGAAGGAACACACCAGATGTTTATTAAGACAACCAGTGTTGCATGTGGTAGTGAACCTTATTCTCGTTCTTACTTGCCTTGTGTACATTACGTTAACTCTGCTCTGATCAATCCATCTCCTTCTAAATTCTCCTTAGTGAACCTCAACTTCTTGCGTCCTGAACAGGCAGTAAATATAATACGAACCAAAATACTCTAATTATGCCCCTCTGTCTGATTTTTATGGATGTAGGAATACAAATCAATAACTGCACAAATAGAATAAAATTCCGCGATCAAAAACTGCAGAAAATTATGGATAGAAGGAGTAAATCGTCAATTGCATGGTTGAGTTGGGAGGAACTGGTCGACTAATTGTTTTATGAGTATTTAACCACAGTAAATAAGTAAGGTGAGAAGGGCAGGTGAGGAATGCGCTGCACCAGATTTAATTGTAATTAATTGTTGCACATCCGAACTCAACTTATATCATTTGCTGTTATATCGAACCTTGCTCGAGGGATCGATGAGCGGCGGTAGTTGCAGTCGGTCCTTCGATGTGCGATGTTCTCGAAGAAGGTCGACGCCTTTTAACTGGATTTGACTCCAATCTTGGTCCCAACTGGGTTCGGGAAGTTTTTCGGGTAAAACTGCGGAAGACGGGGAGCTAGCTGCCATTCTGTCGACGGCCTTTCCACCATTTACGTGAGCCTGGAAACGCCGCAAGAGCAGATTAGTCGGTGAATACAGATACTAGACGACAAGAGTAAGATGATCAACAGAGAGAATTATGTGGTTTACGTGTTTCAGTGAGAACAAAATACAATTGACTACTTGCTGAAAACCGATATGTCATCTCTCCTCAAATACGACTGCCTCTTAACATACAGCCACCCAACTTTACACTGCAAGTTGCTCTTACACAGACGTGTCCATTTAGCTCAAAGGCTTTCCCTTTGTTGGGAGCACGAGAGTGGGAGCTTGAGATGGAGTTTGAAGAATAAATGAGCGTGAGAGAGAACTGTAGAATACACTTCGATATAAAGGAATGAAAAGAGTTTGAAGAAAGTGAGCTAGAGGACATTGTTGTGAGCACGAACGAGAGCAAAGGGAAGAAAAAAAACCAACCGAATATTGTGGAAACTCCAAGTTCACTTAGCAACTAAACCTTAAGCCCTTTGTCATCAGGAGAAGCAGATTGAACGAACCGTTCCAAGTTTCCAGTGGCTCCCATTTCAAAGGAAGTGTCTGAAATGGCTGGACTCGGGAGCCCCATTGGAAACCTCTGTCATCGCCAAAGCGTTTCGTTTATTTTATCTTGTCAAATCTGTCTTGTTTACGTAATAAGCCTCGGTCGATGTCATTGTGCAATAAGCTACCAATCTGCAGTCCACCTCAACTTGGATCCTGCTGAGACTCACTGTCTCTCCCACCAGACGCTTCGAGTAGAAGGCACCTAGTTACTCGGATTATAGCCATTATTGTTCTTTGCGCAGTCATCAGCATCTCTCCAGACCACATCTTCGATCTTCGGCCATCAGCATCCCAAATCCACGACTCAACTGGATCTCCGCCTACAACATTCTTCTAAATTTCACTGTAAGTCCGAGCACGAGTAAAGCCCTGATTCATCTGAAATGGATCTGCGGTCGAGCCTTCAACTTGGGGCAAATTTCGGTGAAAATGATTTCCTTTTGCAACTCCAAGCGGCGTAGTTGGCAGTACCGTTCCATACCGCTTCTTGTCTTCCAGCTTCACACCAAGTTTTGCCGTCGTCCGTTAAATCGTCATAAGCGCACGCGTCGAAACGGTCAGAAATTTAATTCAATCACTGAAGGACTTTTAAGCGACACAATTTCTAATGCGTATTTCGCGAAAACTATTTCTACGATTAAGTTCAAGTATTTTAGAAGAAACTCCTTATTTCACATTGTGATAAGTTTATCAATTTGAAATTCAAAAGAGAATTGACAAATTAAACCTACTCTTGCTACCTTGGATGTTTGATAGTAACAATTTGCGAAAACCAACCTATGAGACTGAAAATGGCTCGCCAATCGACCAAATGACGAACAGTCTCCCTTGGCGTTGCAAACCATTCCGTTCCTGAGTGGGGTCTTTCCTGCCACAATGTTTCTAACCTCAATCAGGCCAGCCTTTTATTTTACCTATCTCAGAACATTATTACCATTTTAATTCTTAACACATTCAATACGACAAAATAATGGCTTGACGCACATTCGAGTCATCGTTCTCTCTCTTCTAAATACGGCACTGAAAAATAGCGGGTGGCCGGATTGTGTCTCACAACTTTCAAAACACCTTCCTTGGATGAGTAGCTATGAGAAAGCGAAGCTCGTTTTTGAGTTGCCCCCCCCCCCCCCCCCCAAGTTTTCTAGTTATTGTTACGTGAACTTCTGCTGCCAAACCTCCCTCAAGCATTCTAAACGAGCATTTTGGGTCGTGCGCGGTGTTTTTCTTTGTTAGTTTGGTTTCTTCTTCCAGAAAAGGAATCATCTAGATCTTTGAATTTGGATTATTTTTCATATGTAAAAATAATATGTGTTATTGTCGTCATTCATTTTGGTACTTGCATTTGTTCAGAGACGAAAAGATTTGTTCTTTCCTGGACGATATTAATATGGGAGTCGACGCGCCGGATATTTCTCGACAAATTATTATTGCCCTATACCTAGGTGGTTCAGGGAGTACCATACATACTAACTAATACTTCCGGTTCTAAATCAGTTGTATAAATAACGTTGTATTTGATTCTTGCTCGCTTTTTTTCTTCCAACTTTGTAATTCATACGTATAATTTTTTAATTTCTTTCAATTTTCTTTGTAGTTACTAACTTTGTTGTTCTTACTGTTATGAAGCTCGTTATCTATCAAATGTTGTCAAATAAATGACCTGCCCGTCCTGTGTTTTACTCATAAAGACTTGCCAAATAAAACCCGCATGACTCGAATGTGCGTCATTCATTAATTGATATATAATTAACTTTTTATGATTCGGAACACTTTTACTTTTACTTTTTGAGTACAACACACCTGAATGTGTTAAGATTAGTTTTCTTTCTCATTTACGTTCACAATCACGTTATGATTATATTTTTAATTTAACCAAATTTCTTTTCTTCCGAATTCAACTGTATACTCCCGTTGTTTTCTATTAATTAATTTTCGAAGGGACTCCGTTTTTTTGTCGCCTTTCCAAGATGTGAAGTCATGTTAAAAGCAGGCTCAGTCTTCCTATTAGCACAATAAACATTTCCCATTGAGCGTGTTAATTTATTAAAAGTAAACAAACCTGCAGGCCATTAGTAGCAGCTGCAATATACCGGTCGTTTGTATAGGAACTTCTCTTGGTCCTCTCGCTTTCAACAGTCAGTCGACTCAACTTCTCCCTCTTTTTCAGTTCTTCTTCCTCGAGATTCAATTGAGCCAATCGCCTGTTCAAGATGTCTTCTTGCGGCAGTCGTACCTAAACGTATCAACAGAAGAGAAAAACATCTCGTTAATAACAGCCCGGATTTCTAGACACAGCTCGCAGACATTTTCTAAATACAACAACGCCTCTTCAAAGTCAAAATAAACTGTCGGCAATGAACTGAAGAATGAAGAAGGCACTCCGTAGAGCACCCAACGACGCTGATGTCCATTCTCTGTATCAACAACCAACCTGCCCTCCCATCATCACGTCATCTTACCACACGCTTCATTTGTCTATCGATTTACCAATTTCCATCCGACAGCTTTCCTCTAAGGCAACTCTGGAGGAATTTCTCAGGAGAAATACTCCAACTTCAACCTCTGGAGAACGTACCGTGAGTTCCTCGAATGTTCCAACTCCTCTGTTACGAAATTCATCGAGTTATCAAACATTTATTCCATTCATCACGTTCCAGACAGATAATTCCTTCATTCAGCATTGGCTCCATGTCTTCATCCTTCATTGCTGCGAAATACTGGTTGAATCACTTAACTAGCTGAGCACTGCCTGGCAAAATTGAGCAATGCATCACCAGTTTCATGGAATTCAACATGGCATGGACGATTTCCTCTGGTGTGAGCTGGCCAACTCGGGAGTCCACAGCGCACCACCAGCTTGCTCACCTTTAGCATGAGAAGCATCTTTTACCATTGCCCAGCAGTGCAGGCAGTTTTCGACTTCCAGCCTCACAAAGTCGGTACAGGTACACGCTGAATGCTCATGTCCCGCGCCAAAAACCATGTACTGGAATCCGCTGCTTGGTCCACTGCACCTTCTGGGCTGTTGACTACTCATCTTCTGGTTGGCCCCCTTGATGGGTAGAACGTTTTCTGCTTGGCTGCCAAAAAGTGGATTGGGATTACATCCGTTACTGCCTACACTGCCTCGTGAGAAACTGTGACACTGGGAAAGCTCCTCTGCATTGCTGCCATCTGCTTCCTGTGGTAACCAATGCTTAGTCCCATATGAGAGGATGGAATGTGCAATGCTCATAAGCACACTTGTGTTGGTCATCAAACGGCAGAGCCATTATTATTGCGGCGGCTTGATCTGCTGCTTGCCCGACAAACAACTTCATATCACACCCAAATATCTGCTTTCCTAGTTTCCACACGAATGGGGTTGTGAGTCTCCATTCTTCACGACATCACCAGGACTAGCTCAGCTTTCTACAGTGCGAAGGATAGCCCATGAATCCCATCTACTCCCTCCAGCATTATCCGGACTGAGTTTAGCATCCGTCTAATAACTACTGCAGCCATGTCATCCACGTAACCCACCAATCAGCCATTAAATGCCCCAAACACTGCCCAAACCGACCCCTGGAGTGACATCCCACCAATGCCATCCCTGGGCTGTCTCCTAAATAAGAGGGAGGAGTAGTTACCCTGTTGCATCATAATGAGGGCCTCCACCACTTCTCAGATTGCTCCAATGGTTGAGTACCCTTTTCTGAAACCATGCTGAAGAACTCACAGGTCACCCCTACATGTGATGGCACTCAGGCATGGCAGCAGCATCATAATTATCATTGAGTTCTTGACGACAGTATTGTATCATAACAACATTCAGATTTTTGCAGGAGCCCTTCAAACTTCCTAAGAAAGCTGTCTAGTTCAGTGAGATATGAGGACTGAATCACTAGAACAGACAGTGCGTACTCAGGACAATAGTAACTACAGCGGGAATAGTAATAGTTGGCGCAAGAAGTGTTGTTTTGTGCTAGTCTTTGAATGACTGGATAGTTGGGGACTAAACATGCGTCAATCAATGGACTAGTTAACATAATGCTTGGAATCTTACTTCAATTTCGCCATCTTGTTCTCTTTGGATTCTTTCAAGCTGCTCTTGGAACCTCCGCTCTATCATTTCTTCTTCTTCCCTTTCCCTTCGCTTCCTCTCTTCTTCCAGTCTTTTTTTATCTTCAATCTGCTCCTTCAACGCCATGGCGTACGCTATTTGCTTCCTTTTCTCTTCTGTCAACAAACACGCTCGTCAAATATTATCAAATCAAGAAATCTGCAATTCAAACCACCGCCGTTTCAATGACTAACGTTTCTCACAGATTTTACCCGATAATTCTAAAACGGTAGACACGCTCATAAAAAAATTCCCACTCGTGGCGTTACAGCGTGGTTTTTTTCTTACTAACTCCACTCAGAAAGTAGTAGACTCATGAGAACATTACGAAGCTTTCCTCGGCCCAGAGGAACTGGTAGTGCTTAAAGCTTTCTAACTGAATTTATTAGACCGCTGCTACTCATCCCACGACCTTCATTAAAATTTATAAAATTTTGCAGTGGTCGAGCAAATTTTAAAGTAACTAACACAAACGGTGGGTACAGCTTTCGTACAAGTACGCAACCACGAGGGACATTTTATGTCTTTTTCTTTAAACTAAACCTCGATTTCCTCCGATGCGATTCGTTAGGAGTGATTGGAAACGTTGAGGTTGGTGGGCGCGAAAGAAACCTTTACACAAACGGTGGGTACAGCTTTCGTACAAGTACACAACCACTAGGAACATTTTATCTCTTTTATTTTTTATGCAATGATAACTACGTTTGATTGTGCTCGTTGATGGTTTTGATATAATGGCCGCGTCAATTGCAATTGACATCATCACTTAGTCACTGAGGTTATTAAAACGTGTGATGTTACCAAGTGTTAGATTTTGGAACAGACGTTACCATGCACTTAACCCAACACAAATTTACTGACGCTTCTCCGTTACATATCCCGTGTTACATTTTCGAGTTTATGTAGCAAAGTAAAGACATAAAATGTCAAACAAATAATCGTAACCTGGTGGGACTCGAACCCACAACCTCCAGTTTAGGAGACCGATGCCTTATGCATTACACCACAGGGGCTGTGGTTGCATCTCGGGTTAAAACGTTGCCTATTCTACTCAGCCTCAAGGTTAAATTTCGTGACGCTTGGCCTTTACATTTTCGAGTTTATGTAGCAAAGTAAAGACATAAAATGTCAAAAACGCTGAACTCTAATGTTATCAACAGGTAAGTCTATCTTGTTATTGAAAATTACTGGGTATTTCACGCTCAAGAAGGCGGTGCAACATTTATGTTCAAGACAGCCCAAGACACAAAGGTTTTCGTTGAGTTTTCAAAGACTGAGTTAAGAGAATCACAACTGCTTTTCTTAGTATGTTTACAGTACTAACTATTGTAAAAACAGGCAAAACTCTTCAACGATAGTACTTGTTTCTAATTCAGTATTTTGCGTGAACGCTGTGGGACGAGTGGTAAAATGTGTGTTTTGACTAATACGAATAATTTGGCCCCCGCCTCCTCAAACGATGCGTTGCGAATACACCATGGGATCAGCTAAATGCATTAGTACTGTGTTTGGTTACAGGTACAACCCTTATGACAAGATAAAGTGTAACGTCTAAAGTACTGGCATCTTTTACGACCCGCTTTGTACGCTGAGAGCTGCCTCCTAGGCGAAATTTCATACGAGCACATCGAGATATCGCACTTCACAGCCAACCATCGGAAAGGCACTTATGCGTGCTATCCTCACAACTGTTTCATGTAGATTAAACAGAGAAGGGTAACCGCGATTCGGGGGATAAAGATTGATTTTAGTTTCAACTCTCACAACTATATTGGCGAATTGAACCACGAGGCGTTGAAGTGTCGAACTAGCTGCCTGGTTGCTTTTCAATCACGAATGATCAACTTTTGTCAGGTATAGCTAGAGAAGTGGGGGTTTTCCAGAAACTCCGGTTTAAAAGGATCAGGAACAAAGAGGATCCCAAACATGAATATTCAAGATTACATTCTTGATTGAACATCAAACAAGTACTATAACTCTCGACAGATTAAAATAACTTGTGGAGGAAGTAAAACGGATGGTGCTTTCATTTAAAACACTCACCTTCTTCTTGAATGCTTGCTGATCTATGTCCGTACAAGTCAAAAAGGAGTTTCTCTGAAAAAACACATTAAATCGTAATACTTCAGCGTTATATCGTAAGTTGAAGGAAGTGCACTTAACATGGTGTAGTTGGAGAGATACTGAATTTGAGGATGTCGGTTTGGACTTACCTCTAGGGCTAACATCAACGTATTTGTGGGACTGAACCACCCTAATTGGGGCTTCACGTTCAAAAGGAAGACATTCGGTTTGAGTAGAAATTGTGCTAAGGAATCGAGGGACCTCTGAAGGAGAAACCATCACCGCTTCATCGATTTTCTCCTGTCTCGCCTGAAATTAGGGCAATTCAGGTCAAATGAGAAACTATAGAAGTAACAGAATTGTTACTAAGTAATAATAACGTGTTAACATAGCTCTAATTTTCAGTCTATGAAAGTGTCAAAAATCTTGATACCTAGAAATAAAGGAAATTCTTTTATCGACTTTGTTATCTGCGTTATTCAAGTTTCGACTGAAAGAAAATTAATTTTTCTACAGGCTCCGCGCTCGGTGGTCACCTTGATGAGGGAATCATAACAAATCAAAAAACACACACACAAAAAATCTTAGGATCTTGCCACAGAAATTGGAGTAAAAAGACTTCAGATGCCACTGGAGTGAAATTGCACAATTCGTCCAGATTGCTAACTTTCTCTACAACTTCCTTCACACCTCTTGTGCGAGGAGTGTGTAGGACCACTTAAAATGAGGCTCATTTCTGCATGAGATGTCAGCATGAAGACTCCTCAGAACCTCATGCATATTGGCATTATGCAGCATAAGATGGAAGCGCTTTTTGTTCCGTGATGAAGAAGACACAAAACTGGACGGTTTCGGTGATTTGTGTCTTCTTTCTAAAAGAGTTTCTCTCAATATGTTCCCCCTTTCCATTACAAGTGAGTACAGCAGTACCTCGAGATAAGAGCTGTTGAGGGAGCGAAGTTTTGTTCTGAAATACAAGTTATGCGGATGGCAAACTCGAAGGTGAGGTCACTAGGCCCAGAGGGTAAACCTGATTTTTGCCTCTTCTCGAAAACAACCTGCCCAAGTAAGCCTTTCTCGCTCTTGACAATATTCCTGTTCACGCACTTCATGACATCCTGGTTACAGAACGAATTAAACACGTATCTTGAGGTACGTAAATTGTATCTTGATATCGTTGCGCAATTTTCCCTGCGCGTATATATATACAAATCCAGGATTCGTTGGAGAATGTCTTCAAACGGAGTTGGGAGCAAACATTTTTGACTCGATTGCAGTGGACAGAGTGCTTAGCTTGCCCACGGTGTAGTAACTGACAATATTATAAATATTGTTAAAATGCGTACATGAACCACATATTCACAGACATTCAAGGGACACTGTGTGCAAGAAGAGGTTAATGAATTGGCGCAGACGAATGTATGTAGTTTGGCGCAGAGCGCTGTGGAAAACACAGCAACAGGGCACGTTACGAAGAACGTTGAGACTACTCACTCAGGCGTGACTTGTAAACAAAGTAGACGGATTTTTATTACCCTTCTCGACCAATCGCCACTAATACTGTAACTACCGCATTGTGTTTCTGTACCTTATTGAGGAAGTCCCTACACTCATTATAACGTTCTTCAGCCAACATTTTCTTCTTTTCTTCATGTTCTCCAACTCCTAACACAGTTCGCCCTCGTGCCGGGTTTGTGTACTTATTATGTGGAGAATACTCTCCAATCCGCACCATGGCATCCTGCAAAGAAAAGGTAGATATTATGGAGCGACTGAGCAGATGTCTCATAACTGTGACCAGGAAGTTCCAAAAATTAACGAAGTTATCACTCGTGATTATTACATGCAGCAATTATGTGATACAAAGATAGAAAGTAGGTTGAATGTTTCAAAATTGATTAAAACAAATGGTGCCATTCAACAGCTCACCTTACAGCATAGGTACAAGTCCCAATTTTGAGAGTTTTATTAATAGAATATGCTTGCACAATTCCAAAGTCAGATCTATCCCTTTACAATGCTAAGACTATACAACATAGGAAGGCCCAAAACGTTAAAGTGAGTGTTGTGACCACAGGGATCATTATATATTGCTATACTTATCAGTAGATCAATTGAAAGAACGCTTGTAAAGATAAACTTGTACTTAGCACTCCTGCTGCTAGGTCATGGACTCTTCGAAGCTATTTTCACAAGATGGGGAACTCATTCGATTGCTGCGACCACAGAAAGGATGAGAACCTCATTAGAAGGCGCAGGGGGAGCTCTGAAGGATTACACAGTGTGCTAAAATAGCACGAGATGAGCTATGACCAGCTAACACTCCTGAACCAGTGCAATCAGAGAATACCAGCACTATTGTGGTGAGAAAGCTAGCATGAGTGGGATTCACGAGAGCTTATATGAGCGGGATTCACGAAGAAAAATTGTATTAAAATAGATTTTTGTCGAAATGTTTGATAATTTGTTGAGCACTTCCCGCCACTTCCCCACCAAACAAGAACTGTTGCGTTATTTGAAATACAACTCCTGTAGTGGAAAAGTGAGGAGTGAAAAGGGAGGTTTTCCACATTGTGGGCTGAACTTGATAGGCAAGCGAAAATAGGCGTTGGATAAATGGCAAGTGAGGTTGGAATGCTCGTCTGTGGGGCGAGTTTTTTCCATCTTTCGAACGCTTTAGAAGAAAATAGGTCAAGTCACGCCTTTAGACGCCAGTTCCTTACAGCACACAGCGACTTCAATGAATTTCTCTCAAATATCCTCCGGAGTAGGCCCTTTTACTTTCAGATAGGAAGAAATTAGAAATCGCATTCTGTTTCATTGCCGTTTCTACAACTGTGAGCAATCTGAAAAACAAATTGGTCAGTTTTCCCCGCCACCAATCAAGTTTTTAATCATTCACCAACTTACTTACTGGCAGGAGTAAACCAATCTTTTTTAATAAGCTTTTAATCGTATCACCTAATTGAAAAAGAAGGTTATGGCTAAAAGATGAGGTCGCAGTTGAACCCTTTCCAAAACACTAGCTATCGAAGTAAATAGTCAGATTGGGATCTTGTAGGGGGCTGGAAGTGGTGCGCTGCATAGTGTTTGGGGTGCCTCAGCTGCAGCCAGATGACATTGCAGGGATGTCTTGCGTTTTGTACGAATGGTTGGGACGTCGCATCAGGAAACATCAGCTCCAAGGGAGAGGGGGAGAGGAAATGAGTCGTCACGAGTATAAAAGGAGTGAGGGAAAAAATTCCATCGTCACCTCTGAGCATCTCAAGACACCCAATGAGCAGCTAGCGCAGTTTCAACATCTCACAAGCAATGTGCAGTCTTGACCCCACCCGTGATTCCAAAAATCTCGGGGGCAGAGGGGAAAACGCCTTCTGTGTAATACCATCCCTGCTTCGAGGCGAAGGTGAAACAGTTAGGTAGTCACCAACAACAGCGACTGCCCACCACCAACTACGTTAAAGTCTCCTGAGTGCTAACAGGCCCATGCGTAAACAACCTGACACTATCCTCATGTATAAGGCCATATATCTAGGCGTGATTGGGTACTGCCCCGTTGTCTGGGGTAGCAAACTAACAGTCAATCAAAAGAGAGTATTGGCCCAATCCCAGAGAGCTGCGCTCCTGTGGATCACCAAGGCCTACAAGACTGTATCAACAGAAGCACTCCAGGTGATCACTGGTCAGTTACCAGTTGATCTGGCTGTTGAGTGCATGGTTGACAAGTGGAGAGTGAAACAGGATCTTCCCCGCTTTGGGCTGAACTCCGTGCAGACCTCACCACAGAACAGAAACTTGCCGCCATCGATGAATGGGCTCAAGAGAAATGACAAGCGAGATGGGAATCCTCGTCAAAGGGACGTGATACGTATGAGTTCTTCCCCAACATCCGTGAACGTCTTTCTAGAAAATGGGTTGAGCCAGACCACTGGACGAGCCAGTTCCTCACGGGACATGGTGAATTCAATGCGCGGCTCCACTTCTTTTCTCTGAAAGACTCTCCATTATTAGTTTCTACAACAGGAAGCGACGGTTGTTGGGAGGGCAAACGAACTTAGCAGCATTGACTGCTACAAAACAAGCCTATAACCATTTTGCAAAGTTCGCAAAAAAGGTGATGGCTAAGAAACGTGGTCATAGTTGATCTGTCCTTTTGAAACTTGCCACCCAAGTAAATAGTTAGATCAGGTAGGAAACCAGATTAAGAACTCCTCCCAGATGGTACGGGATTCCTCAGGTGGTCACCTCCACGCAGTCACACATGGGCAACAGCTATCTACCGGGAGACTGGCTAACGACCAAATACCTGCCGTACCTCCACAGGTCTGAGTTCGGTGGATGCTGCAGGGGCCGGCCTCTTGCATACTAGCGAAACCGCAACTTCCCTGACTGATATAACCCTCGTCGAGGGTTTAGGTACAGTCATCAAATAAGGAAACAAACCTGTATAAACAAACCTGAAATCAGCGAAAATTTGGTACCAGCAGAGGGGTAACGTGCACCTCAGCGAATAGGATACTATTTTAGGGCAATCCTACAGGGGATTTCATCAAACTCAGCCAATTGTGACGCCGACAAATGTGTGAACCACAGTAACGTAAATACATGCCCACCCAGGCGGGACACAGAACCAGTTATTCAGAAAGGACTAAAACTCAAAATTTAAGAAAGAAAATTGGAATTTGTAGCACAAAAATTGATCACCCCTCAAAGAACGCAAAAACTATACTTGCGATACTTCCAATTCACTCAAAAGTAAAAATTACCAGCCTCAGGAGAGAGTCGAACTACAACATACTCCAAAATACAACAACGTGCAGCAATCAAGAGCTCTTAGAAGGAAACACCAATTCACCGCTTTGATCTTAAAGTGCGTTAAAATACATTCAAGTGCGTCGTGCAGCTCAATGCCCACTCATAAACGAACGAAGTGCATTCACCAACAAAACTAACGAAAATCGTACCTCATAACCTCATCGCCCGCCTTCACCCAAAGAGTTAGTTCTTGACATCAAGAAATGAAAGCAAATTAGTTTTAAAGATGCGTTAACTGAACCAGGGTTAATATTACAGTGGAACGCTTACCACATCTGAAGAAGGTTCATTAACTAGACTTTTGCCAAAACTGTGGTTGCCGTTCCTAAGTTGAAGCACCTAAAAGACAAAAGTAATTAGAATTAAGTTTAGATCGTACTCGTAATACCATAGTGCTTCTAGTACTTGGTTGAAGGGATCTCTGCAATAGATCAGCCTTCGTTGGTCTGCTATAAGTCCTCTGTTACAGTGAGCACTATTTATTAGTTGAAGACTGAAGGGAAGTCCTCACAGGACGTCCTTGTCGTAATCCGCAATGTTTCCCTGGAAGCACCAGCTAAGTACATCGTAGCAGTTCTCATTCACTTCAGAGGAACGTTTGACAACCTTTGGGGTTCAGTGCTCCTCAATGAGCTTAAAAGTGAATTCCGTGTAACCTGTACATGCCTGTCAAAAGTTACCCGACAAATAGAACTACTACGTTCGAACGCAGACATGTAGCAGGTCAATTGATCCTTCGACCAGCACTTAGGAACGCTGCTGGTCTTAGGTCTTCTAAGGAGCATCAAGGAGACTGACTGCAAGCCATGCGCCTATGTGGATGGCTTGACTGTGCTGATCCATACGCAGTTGATGCACCACATTCATACACACTTCCAGTCTCTCAAAGGCACTACCCTTGCAAGCGATTAGCAAGGCTGTGTTACTGTGACTAAATCCTCACTTTTTTCCCAACATCCGTGAACGTCTTAGGAGAAAGTGGGTTATGCCAGAGCACTCGATGAGCCAGATTTTTACAGGACAAGGACTATTGCCTATCTCCTTATTTCAGCGTCATCATACAACTTTACTCAGCCCCATTCAGTGATTTTTATCACTATAATAACTAATGCAATCTATTTTTCACTCAGTTCATTTGACCTTCGTGAAACTACTACACACTTCACACAGGATGGGATAACTCCACGTGTAAGGGGATCAGTACAACTTCAAATTGCCCTTCAGGATACCATTCAAGAATGACCCAGATGGAAAGGGGTAGTCCCATGCTTGGAGCCAGGGCCATTGTATATCATACAGAAGGATCAATGAGAGGTGGCCTCACAGGAACAGGGACCAGACAGCGATATTACTAGGCGTGCTTGCAACAGTTTTCCAAGCAGAGCTTTTTGCAGTGCACTTAAGGAACCAGCTTGGCTCGTTGGGGCTGGGTTTGGGTGCGCCTGACTCATTTGATGGCCCTGGCAAAGGAGAACGCTTAAACATTGTGTTGGGTACTAGGTCATTGGAATGATGGGAATGAAAATGCCGATTAACTCGTAAGAGACGGATCTGCACTTCTCCCAGTGGAACCTGCGCCCTTATTATGGACCACCAAGAGCCACGTACATAAGGAGGTTGGCTAGGGGGAGGAGAAGTGCAAAACTGCCTATTGGCAGGATGTGCCTGGCCAAAGATAGTCAAGGTTATTTATTAGACTTTCCAAAGTGCGATCAAGAGAGGTTTTCAGTCTGGAGAGAGAAAGCAAACCTTCGGTACATGTCCTGCTCATGGGGGATTGTCCACAAAAGTACCACCTGGCCAATATTATTAAGTAGAGGTACAGAGTTGTAGATTCTGTGAGGCAGAGCTGGAGTTAGTGGAGAATGTACAGAGTACCAGTGAGGGGCTGGCTGTAGTGCGCCTCAGAGTGTTTGGAGTTCCTCTGCCACAGCCAGGTGAGGTCGCATGCATGGACCTCAAGAATGCCTTGCGTTTTGTATGAGAATGGTAGAGATGCTGCATTAGTAACATCAGTTTTAGGGGAGCTAAGAGGACATGGAGCAGCATTTCCGTCCACATTGGGGGTTTTCTCAGTCGCGTTTAATTTATAGTTAGAAAAACAAATAGAAGCTAAGTTCTTAAGACTCTCCTTGTAGCTGCTCTTCTGTCTAGGTCGTTCCTTCTACCCCCTTCGTTACTTAATGTTAGCATCAAACTGTACGTAGGGAAACGGAAATGAAGATTGCCACAGATATGACATCTGAGAAAATTATCGCAACTGGTGAAAGTCGAACGTCAATAAGTTACATAATCCAAACAATTTTCTTAAACTTACGTCAAAGTTCGTGTTGTGGCTTGTGGCTGGAGAAAGTGGCCTGGAGGACTGTCCCTTCGTCGGTAAATTTCGCAGAATATTCTTCCTAGGGTTGGATAGTTTCGTTAGAGCAACAGAAGTCGCAAAAATCCGGGCAAGTCTCTCCTTTTCCGATTCGCGGACGTCAACGACCAATTGAGGCGTCGGAGGGGGTCGAGTTAAGCGCTTGAATCTGGGAGATGGTTGATCTAAACAATTGTGGAATCTCGTCGGAGCGCTCGAGACAAGGCGGCAAAATCGCTCTTTTTCGAGCTGTCGTTTGTCAGAGACGACGTGAATTGGCGTCAAGTCTGTAGGTATAACTTTATCCACTTCTGTGAACTGTCTTTTGGTCGAGAACTTTTCAATGAGTTTGATCTTTTCCTCTTCCCTTCTATTTTTGTACAATTCCGGATGAAGCAGCGCGTAAATTTCGGCTCTGCGACACAAAATTTCTTTCGTCGGCACTTCGATTCCCTCTTTGGCAGCTTCCGCGCACTTTCGATCCAACTCTTCGCTCAAATTTTTGTACGACTTCAACAAATCGACCAATTTTCGCGTCTCGTTTTTCAATTTAGGGTCCACAAACTCATTTTTTCGGGATAAGCCGCTCAAATACTCTTCTATTTCTTTTATGTCAGTTCCGCCATTTCGAGAAGCTCCGTTGAGCTCAGGAGTGTTCACCTGAAGAGCGTCATCGCAGGTCTGGTGTCGTTCCTACAACAAAACAGAAAACTTGAAGGGCAAATGAATCTAATTTATAGCTGCAACTTGAAGATCTCAAGGGGAACTTTGCAGCTGACTGCCTGAACTCGGGCTCCATAGACAACAACCTAATGTCCTTCCAGGAGTACGCTCTACAGGCCATAAATATGGGCTCCCATGAAGATCTCGTGACGACTGGCTTCTCGATTGCATTCAATGCTCTTTCCCACCCTACTACTCTCAGTGTCCTTGAGCTGCTTTGTGTTTTCAGCTATCGATTGGAGTGGGTCCACAACTATCTGGTATCGCAGGTTGGTGGTGGCTTCTCAGCCCCGGTCTGGTGTCCCCAGGGCTCTAACCTTCGCTCCCTTTCCACATTTACGCTGACGATGTCAAGGTCTTGGCCCACATTCAGGCTGTTGCTAACTTTTCCTCCAGATACCCTCGACTCCCTCGCACTTGTTACGGGGGGAAGGAAATTTGGAGATGCTTTTGAAGAGCTGCTGACTAAGGCAAAAATTACGGCAATCGCGCCGGAGATTCGATCCACAACCCTCAACTTACGCCGAGAATTATGAATCGACTGTCTTACCGCAAGACCACGATGAACCGCTTGCCTTTGATAGGAGTCAGTCAGCACATCTCCCCCCTCGTCTATTAACCGCTACTCCTGGAGCGGACTCTTTTAAGGAAAGAATTTACGAGAGTTGAGCGAATCCCCGGAAAATCCGATCTTTGATTCGAGAAACGAGGGGGGCTACAAGGAAAGTCTTTTCTTTCACATTGTAGTAGGCGCGTCGCCCATTTTATTTCCCTTCGTGCTGGAACTTTCACAGCGTCAGCGAATCCCGGACCCGAGAATTCGTCTCATTATTTCTCTCTTAATTTTTCTCTCTGGGCCTCTTCTTTTTCTTGGAATGAAGAAGTTCGACCACTAGTTGGGCGCCAATTGTACTGAGGTAGTTTGGAGATGTTTTGAAGAGCTGCTGACTCAGGCAAAAATTACGGCAATCGCGCCGGAGCCCCGATCCACTATCCTCGACGAACGTCGAGAATTATGAACAACTTTCTTATCCACTAGACCACAATCACCCGGGTGCCCTTAATAGGAGTCAGTCAGTACATTTAGACGTCCTGTGTAAACGAATGTTTCTTATTGTTGGATACTTCGGAACTGCAACTCGTTAAATTCGTTAGCTGTTGAGTCGGCAGAGATCTACGTACCAAACAACTGAAATATATAAAACGCTGTTGTGATTAGTTCAAACAATACACTTTGTTGAGAACAATGAGGGGTAAGTAGTCGCTCCTTTTTGCCTATTATGAAGTGGACTGTAATTTAATGACAATAAAACCATAGGCAAAGTGTCCCCCAAATATTGTGCTGGGTTTACCCTCAGAAGCCCCAATCCGGAAACCAATCACCCGGAGAACCACCCCCAATAATCCACAAACTAGGAAATAAATTATGGGACTCGCCAATCTGCACCAAACCTTCAGTGTTCCCCGGGGATAAAAGAACAGGTCTCAGTCTTGGAGGCGACGTAATTTCGAATGACGTACGTGTTGAGAGTGATAGAACACTTCTGAAAAAACTCCACAGCACAAAAAAAGCGGCAGCGACGAAATTGGGTGGGGGAATGGGAAGTAAAGAAGTAAGAGAGGGGACATAGGAAAGGGAAAGGGATTGTTTGTAAATACAGAGGACGACTCCCCGGTCAAAAGGCACCGAACCAATCGACCTCTGAGAACAAACCCAACACACTTTTTTTTCTTTTTTTTCGAAGCTAATTGAAATTATACTTTGCGGGATAGAAACTCTTTCTCTGCACATGGGATCACAAATAAAATCTTAGTGGCATATTTACCAACAGAAATCAAAATAGCCCTGAATTACTTTACTCACATCTGCCTGATGCTGAAGTAGTATATTCGTTGAGAACCTTTTCTTCTACAATGCTTATGCTTGAGTCTTGGTTTACACGTCAGAGTTTGTGAAGTGTGAGGAGGATAGTTATGCAAATATTTAGATTTCTTAGCTTTGAGAAATATTGTTTGTATTTACGATAAAACAAGATTAAAATTGAATTGAATGTCAAAAGTGATTTAAGACTAACGATATTTCAATGCGCAGGTAATACAAAATGGAGACGGATCAGCACCAACGCATTACTCGACGCCAATAGTGTATCCCATGCACCCAGCTCCGGTACCCACCATGTCATATCCCATCCAGTACGACACTCGTGTGCAGGTAAGTGTGGTGTACATATGGCGCAGTGGGAGTATTAAATTGATTCGGGATTTAACAACCAGTTATGTTTAATGTTTGATCTTTGAACGAATGTTGTGTCGGCTGTGAAGACACCCAACTAACCTTCACACTGACCACATTGCTCAGATTTCAACTCACGCAATGCATTCCTATGGCCTTCTGAAAAGAAATGACAGAGAGTCTTTCTTCATCACATGGCCTTTAGGATGGGAATCGCTCGTTCTGACATTGATTACCAGTCGCTCTCCGGACGCAACATCCTATGGAGGCCTGCTGACCACCATACAGCTACTATAACAGACATGGCCTTCCTTGCTCAGGCTGGCCTGCACGTCCTAACTCCTCCTATATTGACTTTCTTCCTGTTGGTTTCCCCCCTACAAATTACATGACCCACTGCCTTCTCTACATCTAAACTAGCTAGCTCCTTGTCGTACTCGCCTCACTGACCCCCCTCAACACTACTGGTCGATGAGGCGAAACTAGGGAAAGCAGTGAAAGAAGACGTCATTTCACCACATATACCGAAGTTTTCAGGACTCTCTGTGAACAATGATTACCCGAAGCTTCTCTTAAGGTTTTTTAACCAGACTTGGGCATTTTAAAGGATACTGAAGTTTCAAGAATTGCCAGTTATTGTCTTTATATTCAAGAAAAGCGACCAACCACCGAGGGATTGTTCCTCTAACTGGCTGAACTAAATCGGCTCAAATTTTATATTTAGCAGGTCACTAAGGGATGCCAAAATAAAGGTATGAGCAAAATCTGCACAAAACTAACTATAGTTATCATAGCAAAAAAAATCTCAGAAAAATTAGGCGGGCAGTCCAATAAACTGCACTACATTGAGCGTTTAGTAACTTTCATAAGAAAATGAGGAGTGAACCCAATAACCACCGCTGTTTCACTTCTCACAGTTTTCACCCAAAACAGAAAAGACGATCCTTGACAAAAATCAGATTTGAGTAGTTCGTTCATTATAAATCCCTCTTACAAGACACAATCTTTCTAAAAAAAAATCGTGTTGGTAGTCAAATATTACCTCCACAACCGTAGTTCCACCAGCTACAAAATTATCTGGGACATCTCAGGAAACTCTGAAATTTAAATTATCGCCCTTTCTTTGGCCCTGAAATTTCAGAACTGTACACACGAATACTTCCAAAAAATCATCTTGACAGTCTCATACCTTCCCCGCCCCCTTCAATGAGTGTCGTGACATAAATAGGGGGAACCCTTATAAATTCTGGAACCTTGCATTACCAATTTCTATACAGAACGTTGAGCAAGCTGTACCAAGTTTATGAAAAAGCGATTTGATTAGTTGCGAGAGCGAATGGACAAAAATCGAGGCTGAGGAAAGTTGTGAGATGCATTGACGGGGTATTTTGACCTTTCCAACGCCACATGGCCCGCCTAGGGGTTCGTGACTGGCGGGATTCGTGACGGCTGAAGGAATAAACGTACGGAGATGGCTTGCACCTGCGTGATTAATAGTTCCCCGGACGCGTCAAGGACTACGACTGAGTTTCAAAACCGTTTTGAGCCATTTTAAAGAACCGGCAGCCCAAACATTGAGTTACAGACGGTGCTATTTGGTCATAAAATACATCGAGTGATAGGCGTGTAAAATAATTTACAATACCGGAAAGGTGTTGCTCGGAGACGGCAACGCGCTCGGTGCCTGCTCGTGCCTACACTAAACCCTAATAGCGTCGACCAAAACAGAACAGTGCAGGAGCCGGCTCGGCTCAATAGACTCTGACTGTGACCTTCTGGTTAATCAATACGTCCATCTTATGAAAGTTGGCGGGAACGTACCTATTAAGAAGAATCTTACATCACGTCAGCTTTCCGTTTGGCCCCGTTTAACGCCTCTCCGAGAGGAGGAGTGTCTTCCATTACCTAATTATTATTGATTCGACCCCTCGGAATCTGGATCTCCTTAGTTGGTCTATTGCACAAAGATGAGCAGAGTGGCAAAACGGAATCAAATCTGAAACGCTAAAAAGCAACGATCTCTCTAATTCTCTCTTTTGGCAGAGTTTGAAGTAATTGTGTAATTTCTAAAAAGATCATATTTACGCACCCTCACCCCACGACCGTCAAATCGCCGCGCTTTGAGGCGGCCAAAGCAATTCACAGATTCTACTAGATCTTAAAGTTCGACGGGCCTTTGAGTCCGAAAAACATCATGACTGAGGGAGAACGGCTGGGCCAAATCAGCTCAAATTCGATAGTCAGTCTGTAGATCAACATGGGACGCTAAAATCAACTTTGGTAGAATTGGTCCGAAACTATAAACCTCATACTGATTAAAACAATAAAAATCGCTTTTGCTAAAAAACGCCTCTCAAAATTTTGATTATGTTGTTTTAAAGGCAGCTCTCAACAACTGGTAAAATAAAATTGTCAACCTTCGGCAAATGATGAAAGCACAACGCATTATCAAATCTTTCGACAAAAACCAATATTAGTAGACTTTTTCTCGTAAATTCTATCTATATTTAGGTAGCATTCTCTAATCCGGTACGTTGCGTGCCACGCGTGCTGGGATACATGTACGGGCGCTGCGTGAGTTTGATGAAGCGCTGTTTTAGGGAAAATCAGAAAAACGATACTTTACTAATGTTCAGCAAATCCCGTTTTCCGATGCATTTTGGTTTATACGCCTGTTCAACGAATAGTCACTGATATAGTTGAGGAGAACAAAATGTGGGAACAGGTTGGTACAAAACACTCCATTAGATCGATCAAATAATATGACGATGAAGTTAATAGTTCGCTGAACGTATATCATCTCAGAGGTTCGATAAAAACGGTTGGACCCGCAAATTTGAAAAAAGAACGGAAAATATTAGGAGAATCTCATTTTTAGGACGTTTTACAGCTGATAATCAATTCAAAATCATGCGAAAGAAGTGCGAATTGTTGGCAGTACGTTAATCGACATTGTCTAGGCGACGCTAGGCGTGACGAGTGGTTGGAGTGAGACGGGAGGTAGTTAAACGATAGCTTTCAAGTGAGTTCTTTCGACGAGTAGAATTTGCCGGACTATATTTACTGTGATTGCACTGTTTACCACCTAGACACCAGTGGCAAAGGAAAGTTATGTAATCGGCTGAAAAAAAAATTTTGAGTTTTCTTCGGATCTTTACGTTTCAGACCCTCCTGAGTCCGAAAAACACTATTTGGGAAAATGGTCTGTGTGTCTGTGAACGATTTTTAGAGAAAACCACCGTACCAAATCAGCTCAAACTTCATATCTCGCCCGCAGGTCATCATGGGACGCCAAAATAAGGGTATGAACAAAATCCACCGAAATTAAAGTTATCATAGTGATCAAAACACCAAATATTTTTTTTCTCAAAAACGGCTCTAACGATTTTGATTATATTTGTTATGTTGATAGCTCCCAATATGGCAACTATACCATAAAATGCCCATTTATGGGAAAATGACGAGAGCAGCACAATAAATTGCCAAAACTTTCGACGTAATCGATTTTAGAGTGGTTTTTAGAGAAAACGACCGTACCAAATCCCCTCAAACTTGATATCTAGCCCGCAGGTTACCATCGGACGCCAAAATAAGGGTATGAACAAAATCCACCGAAAGTTAACCATAGTTATCAAAACACCAAATATTTTTTTTCTCAAAAATGGCTCTAACGATTTTGATTAAATTTTTTATATTGGTAGCTCTTAATAGGATAATCATTCCATAAAATTCCCATTTGTGGGAAAATGACGAGAGCAGCACAATAAATAATCAAAAATTTCGACGAAAATCGTTTTTAGCGCAGTTTTTTCCTTATAAACTCCGCTGGGATGTTAGTAGAAAGTTAAAGAAAATTGGTATTGTAGTCCAATCCAATACCTAAAGTGTGAGTATTTAAAAACGCTCATGAGGTACATGGGGCTCACTTCAGAAATTCCTGAATTTCAACTACCGCCGTTTCGCTTACCGCCATTTCTAACAGTTATTACCCATTAACTCTGCAAAAGTAATTACTATGCTTCTTCAAAAAATTCGTGTACAGCCTCATTAATTTTCTGTGTACCAATTGCTCAATAATGGTCCTATAATGAGTATGAGCAGCACAATAAATTCCGGACATGTGAGCGCTACCGCTCCTGCTGCTGTGACGTGTTGTTTGACCAAGTTCAAAGGAACTGAGTGATAAATGAATTGAGTAAGTAGAATTAGCCATGTACAAAGTGAATTGTTGTAGAGCTAAGGAAAGTTGCGTGTTGCAACGCACCAGATATTTAAGACCGCGTTAAAGGGAAAATATGGCCTGAAAGGTAGACAGACGTTGCCGATTTGGAATCCCCATGTCTTGAAACGTCGGGTCACATTTTTAGGGGGAAGTCGGGTGGAAGGGGGGGGGCAACACTTTTCCTTAACGAAAACAGTTTATTATTCAGAATGAATAATAAACCAGAAACAGCACAAAAATTGAATTTCGACGATTGGTTGCGCTGCTCTCGTCATCTTTCCACGAGAGAACATTTTACAGAATAGTTAATTATTTGAAATTGCCCACACAAAAAATGTAATCAGAATTGTTAAAGCCGTTTTGGGGGAAAAAATATTTGGTGTTCTGATCATTATGAATTATAGTTTGTTCATAATTTGGATATAAATGTCAGCTGATTTGGTTCATATATTCTCTATCAGTTTCGTTCACACGCAGACCATTTTGTCAAACAGTGTTTTTCGGATTCAGGAAACTTTAAAACGCACAAACTTGAAGAAACTTGTCAATTTTTCCTCCGATTACATAACTTTATTTTGTACGTCGTAAGGCTAAAGAAAAAGTAATAATAATTGGTTCTAGTTTAAGTGCAGTGTGATTGAGAGTTGTAACTTTATTCGTTACAAAAATGAACGTCGTTATAATTAAATGACGTAATTTCCAAAAGATATTATGACAGTGCTGCTTAATAAGAAGAGCCATGTACAATATTCAGAAAAGTGTGTGCAAACTTGGACCTGGTGCACTTAATAAGTCGTGTTTAGCGTTCATGATGAGAGGAAAACGTTAGTATCGAACTTATAACACATTGCCATCTCCGGTTGGGATTTTCAAACGGAAGAAGTTCCAAGGTTCGGGAAACTTACTAACGCCATGGCTAAGCAGCGCCCGGAGCCAGTGCCAGGTACAGTCGTCGGTGTGGCGTTGGAAACTCGATTATTTCTTAAGAGACCCCTCGTGCTCGGTTTGGTCGAGCGATTGGCCAAAACCCTTCTCTGCAGAGAGTAATTCGATAGGAGGTTTCCAATCAGATCAGCCTCGCGCTATCTCTCAAATTACCAGGCCGGAGGAATCGTATTGCACGGCACAATATTTGGGCGGAGATCAAGATCGCGCTAAGACTGCATTACCTTGAGAGTAAACATCATCCGACGGCAAAGGAGAAATTGAATTACTCCCCACGGATTCTAGAGCAATGATACTTATCCGTCGCTCCCGTTTAAGAACTGACCTCAGGGAAAACAGTAATTAGATAATCGATATCAACTTCCTCCGCCGGACTCAGACATTATTGTCATCATTATAAGATTTTCTTTTCGTCTGTGTACATTTAGTTTTATCGATTTAAAAATAATAGGTTTGAAGCAGGTTTGGTTTCCTCGCAGTAAATTCGACAATGTACACAGGAGCTGCATATTCGTCCAACACGTAAAGAATAAGGCAGAACATAATAAAATAACTAATTAGCTGAATTAGCCCTTAAGTTGCCTAATCTGGATCAGTTTTTACTTTCCTTGGCTCTACGAAGTAGAAAGGAAAGTTATGTAATCGGCTGAAGTTTTTTTTTTTAGTTTCCTTCAGATCTTTACGTTTCAGACCCTCCTGAGTTCGAAAAACACTGTTTGGGAAAATGGTCTGTGTGTGTGTATGTGAACGATTTTTAGAGAAAACCACCGTACCAAATCAGCTCAAACTTCATATCTCGCCCGCAGGTTACCATGGGACGCCAAAATAAGGGTATGAAAAAAATCCACCGAAATTTAACTATAGTTATCATAGTGATCAAAACACCAAATATTTTTTTTCTCAAAAACGGCTCTAACGATTTTGATTAAATTTTGTATATTGGTAGCTCCCAATATGGCAATTATACCATAAAATTCCCATTTATGGCAAAATGACGAGAGCAGCACAATAAATTATCAAAGTTTTCGACGAAAAGCGTTTATAGCGCAGTTTTTACTTTCCGCTACCCGAAGGGAAGGAAAGTATAGTAATCGGCCCAAAAAAAAAATTTGGGTTTTCTTCAGATCTTTACGTTTTGAGGCCTACTGAGCCTAAAAAACCTAATTTCGGCGCGTGGTCCGTGTGTATGTGTGTGTGTGTGTGTGTGTGTGTGTGTGTATGTGTGTGTGTATGTGTGTGTGTCTGTAGTTCGATTTGCGGGAGAACGGCTGATCCGATTGAGCTGGTTCTTTTTTTGTTTTGTTCGTTATTTTTTGTAGACGCCATAATAAGGTTATGGACGATTTCGGCCCAGGGGAAGGGGGTGGGGGACGAAAATGTACCAAAAACTATGGTTTGTCGCATTTTATCGAAAACGGTTATAACAATTTTGAGTCAACTTTCAAATTATCTTATACTAATCAATACCTAACTTTTCTTCTCTATACATATCTCCATGAAAATACGGTGAACGGAGATATAGGCCCATGGAGCAAAAATAGGTTTTTTTACGCTTTTGGCAAAATGACTTCAACGATTATCATCAAACTCTCAGGATATTTTCGAATAGTTAATACCTACATATTGTTCTCAATAAATGTTCCTCTGAAAGTCCATTGAGCAGAGATAAAAATGAAAATGTGTTGAAAATAACGTTTTTTCGAACATTTCCGAAAGTTCCAGGGTAATTTTTCACCAGATGTGATAAATCCTAATGAAGTGTCTTTTAGTCACCCATACCAACATTTTGTTCTCCATAACTATTTCTGTATATATATGTTGCACGGAGATATAAGCCACGTTAACTCAGAAAAGGAGATTTGTCGAATATTAATTTATCGGTATTCGTATTTTCTCAAAAACGGCTCCAACGATTTCGATAAAACTTTCGGAGTGCTCTCAGCTAACTAGTCCCTACATTTTGTTCCGTATAAATGTTCCTGTAAAAATGCGTTGAACGAAGATATAGCGCCCGCATGTGTAGGTGGTGTTCGAACTTAAAGGGGTGGCGGAAAGTAGTGTGTTGCTACGCACCAGATATTTTCCTTATAAACTCCGCTGGTTTTTTTGTAGAATGTTTAAAAAAATAGGTACTGTAGTCCAATCTAATACCTAAAGGGTGAGTGTTTAAAAACGCTCATGAGATACATGGGGGTCACTCCAGAAATTCCTGAATTTAAACTACTGCCGTTTCGCTTACTACCAGTTCTAAAGGTTTTTACCCAATAACTCTGCAAAAGTAATTACTATCCTTCTTCAACAAATTCTTGTTTACAGCCCCATTAATTTTTTGTGTACCAATTGCTCAATAATGGTCCTGAAATGAGTACGAGCAGCACAATAAAATCTGGAACTGTAAGCGCTACCGCTTACTGCTGCCGTAAAGCGTTGTTTCACCAAGATTCAAATTAACTGAGTGATAAATGAATTGATTAAGTAGAATTAGCCATTTACTAAGTGAATTATTGTAGAGCTAAGGAAAGTTGTGTGTTGCAACGCACCAGATATTTTCTTAAAATTTAACCAACGAAATTCTGAAAATATTCGATATTAAATAAATCTCGATAAATTCGATATTGTGAAAATCCAGGGGTCAGTAAAAAACTGTGTCGCTCTCAGTACCACGTTTTTACTACCCTTAACCCTATGGAGTAGTAAGGAAAGTCGCGTAATCGGTAGAAAAAGTTCTTCAGATATCAGGGCGTTCTGTGTCTGACTAACAACATTTGAGAAAATGTTATATGTAGCCTGTAGATTGCCAAAATAAGGTTATGCTCAAAATATAGTTAGAGCGATTATACCAAATCGTTTTTCATCAAAAATGGATCTAACGATTAGGATTTGTAAGGACAGCTTTAAATTACGCGACTTCCCTGGGAAAACTATAAGAGCAGCACGAATTTTGCTCAAGCTAGCATTCTCCCAAAAATCAGCCTAGTAGTCGGATAAAATAGTGATATAACGGTTCAATAGCGATCATAAAGCAATTCATGAGTAACACCAGGAATTCCGTTGTTTTACTTAATACCAGTCTTGACAGTTTGTACCCTATTGCAAAAGAGGCAATTGACACTTGAGGGGCAATAGAGATAAGAATAGTTGTGAGTGTGTGAGAGTTTGAGCTTAGACAGACACACTATAGATAGGTGAACTGGACGAGAGATTAGAGCGAGTATTCAACTGTGTTAAAGTAGGAATGCTGAAGGAGCTGGCAAGTAAGGAGTGAGAAGTGGGATAAGGGAAGGGGGTAAAGAAAACCCCTCTGGAGCAACTGTAAGAGGAAACATACGTTTTCGGCATGGCTTGAAATGTAACAGAGCGCTCTTGGAAGCTAAAGATGAGATCTCCCGTCAGGGCAAAGGATTCTGAACTGATTTGGCTTGAGCTGAGCTGATAATTAAAATCAACATTTTACGCGAAATTCTTCCCACAAAAAGCAAGATGACAGTCTCATAAATAGCTAAGCACTGATTACTCCATAATGGACATAAGTAGGAACAACACAATAAACTCCAGGAACTTGAGTGACACTAGTTTCTATATAGAACATTGAGATACGTTAACAGAATTATAACAGATGTTATTAGTCGCTAAAGAGATATATATTGCTGTATCTGAGTGGTGCTGAGGAAAGTTGTACGTTGCAACGCGCTTGATATTTTCTTGTAAATCTCGCTCTTATGACAGATCTGCTTTCTTATCACAATGTTCGTTAACACTCATAAGAGGGTTATATCAGTCGCTTTTCCATTTCCCGCTACATTCCGACACTTTCGCGCCAACTCCAGTGTTAAAACGTCGTATCTTTCATAACCGGGCGTCACGGCTCCCTCGTCACCACTTTTTACTTGTATCTGATGAGTACTTTTTGCCGTCAAGCGGCTAGACTGTGATCCGTTTTCATATAATACAACAAAACTAATCGCTTATCTCTTATCTAACGTCTCGCGCCGTTACACTACAGCTCGTTTTTATAGTTTCATCTTCACTAGTAGCTATTATAATAGAGGCAGCTATGCCCATAAAGAAAGGGATAACTCTACAATAGTACAGTCGTAAAATAACGTACAATTCCAAATGGGCAAATGTCCCAGATGTACAGACTGGCGCGAAGGCGCAAGAACACCTGTTCAACTGCCCGTTAATCAGATATACAAAAAACATTATTTTATAGCTTGACTTGTAACACAACAGAACTGGTTAGACAGTTCAATTTGACATTTTACAGCACGAGCGTGTGCTTCAGAGTTGTACGTGTAAAATTATTATTACGCCGCTTGAACTATTTTTGCTCTATTTTCCGAGCAGTCAATCACGCACAAATCACCCAATCAGTTGACAGACCTGAACAAAAGTTCAAAATTTAGCAATGAGTAGCAGAGCATTCAACTAAATGACCACCAACCTGAGAGTTAATATCTTGCGAATCGCACATATCACGATAAAATACAAAATATTGACATCTCTCCTCGTCTGTTACTAACAACTACTATCTAGAGCCTGACCAAGTTGCGTACAGCAACCAGAGCCCCCAGCGGTAGACGTGTGAAACTACAGTCCGCTCTCTTTAAATTACCCATCGCTACGGGGTTTTTCTTACCGTAGATTTCGTAAATTTCAAATGCAAATACTCGGATTCACAGAGTATACGAAGGCCCGAGTTTTAGCAATCCTTATACTAATCATGTAAGGGGATTTATGAGAAAACAAACTGGACTAAAATCGATGTTGTCGCTTTCCTCATTTTTCTTCTGATGAAAATAGTGTATCATCGTTACTTTATCGGGTTTTGCCAACACTTACAATGGTTAAATCCCCGAATAGTGTACACGGGTATATTTGTCCGGTTCGCGATTCGGAACGTTTAGTAGCGTCACTGATACTTTCTAGCTTAGCTGATTTGTTTCAACCATTCCTTCGGAATTTTGTTCATATAAATATGTGCAAAAACCCACGACAATTGTCAACCGGTTTTAGATGTAGGATAAAACTAGTTAACGTAATTTTTGTAGCGTAAGGGATTAAGTTCGAACTGAAATTAAAAAAAACTTGTTAAAACCTCTGATGGTAGCATTTACATTGTCTGCTACTTAATAATTAATTCTGTGCTAAATGTGTTAAAATGTGATTAACTAATTGTTTGTTACGTCCCGATCTCGGTAACGGACATTGATAACAGTCTGATCTTGTTGAGTATTACTTTCAGAGCATCGAGAAGGAAATATGTTCAATTCCTTCCGGCAGTGCAAGACTCTTTTCACTTGCGCCAGCAACTGAACAGCGCCATGGCGCGGTGATGTCTCATTGACCTTTCCATCGAAAGTAATGAAAATAATTACTACGACTACTCAGGGACTCCATTAAAGCATAAAACCGCAGAAGAAAATGTGCAGAGGCGGTTCATACAAAAACAGTTAGTTTCCTACTCTGAATCCGCTCCCAGTCAAATAGAATTATACAGTTTTTATTTTTCTCGTTCAGAAGGTAAGGGATTGTAATCAGACCGAAAAGTCAGTGTAACATGGTGAGTTTGGATCAGATCTCTACGTTTTGAGGTGTACTGAATAAGAAAACCTGTGAAATCGTGGTTTACACGTATATTAATGGTACTTGAACCAAAATTGAACAAAAAAACCCATAAAACGCTGAATAGAACTTATCAAAAATACCCCTACTTGGTAAGTACGACATTTCTTTAATTGATTGGTTTGACAATAACTGCTTCAATGCTTTCAACCTAAAATAACAAGAACGATCCTTCGATGGTTCATAAATGCAGTATGCACTCCTGGGACACATCAAAAGGATCCATTTTAGATATACACTCGTAAATATGGAGGTTGTAATGAACTGTAAACTATAGAACCTGCGTCATATAATGTTATGTGGGTTTCTGGCAACGCTGTTCTTGAATGCATAGGGCACTGCCTGGGTTTCAACAATCGAGGCTTCACGTCTATCTGGTATGATAGGCTAGGTGATACTGCAATTTATGGTACAGTTTTGGAAATAGGCGGCCTCATAAAAAACCTACACACAGAATCACCGAATGAAGGTGACATACGAAATATTACTCAATAAAGTCACGAACGATAAGCACTTCCGGTTTCTACATAAAAGACGAGTGAATTTATTTTCGTATAATGTCAGCGAAAACTCGTTTGATTACTTGCTGGAGCGTCAAAAACCGCTGAATATACAACGAGATTAAGCAAGTTGTGTGATGAATCACACCAGTTACTTTTGTAGGGCAGAGAAAGGAGCAAACATGTTTGCGCCGTATAATAATTATAATTAACGATTTTTAAAGAGAAAGAAGAAATCAATTTGATGGTAAACTGATGTCAAGTAAGGCAAGACAAAATTCGAATGTATACATTTACTGACATTTTTGACATTTAATCCAACCATGACAGAACCTCTTTAAGAACCCACAAACTCAAATATTGACACCAAATAGAATATTAAAAAGCTTTCAACATGAGTATGTGTATCAGAGTTTGAGCAAATTTCATTTCTCATAGGACAAAATTCATGGAATCGCACGAAATTCACTTTCTAAACTTCAGTCGAAATTTCGTTAATAAAACCTAAAAGAAGGATTTTTGTGATTCAGATGGATGATGTCGTGGTGTGATCTTGAACTTTGCCTGACTCGTATGTCTGAGGTTTGGACAAGGAAGCAAACGCAGTCGCTTGGAATTGGATCAGCACGATCAAGTAGGTCAGCACATTGGCTAGTACCTGAAACGGTAAAAAGTTAGGTATCATATGCACAGAGATTTGAGGTTACTAATGATAATCACAAGACACAAATCAAGCCACAAAAGACGAGTACGTCAGTAAATAGCTAGCGACTGTTATGTTATCGAACGTATGAGAAGATGTATCAGTAAACAATAACGGTCACTTCAGAGTGTAATCAGAATACGCCTGTAACCCGATAACTCTAGTTCATCATTTAATTTTAAACGAACATAGCCATATTCAGTAGCTGTAGGTGTTCCACGCATGAAATGATATCAAATACTGTGCAATTAATGTAATTATGCGAGCCAGTTTTATTATTCTCTTAAAATAAGTATGTTGGACGGGAGTGCTAACTGGTTGAAGAGTCCCAATCACTGGGATGTGCTGTATGGAGCAAGTAATTAGTAATGCGTTTTGGGTGTGCCAAGTGTTTGCTGTCAAAGTAATATGTCACATTAGACACAGTAACTTGGCAAAGGAAGAATGAATTAAGTTGAGAACAACTTGAATTCTAATTATTTATTGGGAACTGGCATTTATTTATATGATACAGATTACATGTGGAAATTGATCTGGGAAGTGGGAGGTCCTTTGTTCACCCCCCGGGGGGGGGGGGGGCTTTTAGTCCTCATTGCACTTTGTGGATTTTATTAACAATCATGATTCTGTAAAACTCGAGGGGACAGCTGGAAATGATAACATGATAACGGTACAAGCTAGAGCTGGGGAGTGATGCAGTGAGACTTGAGCAAGATGGAACAACTAGCACTGAGACAGCCAGGTTGCTTATTCTCAATAACTCAGCGCTTTTTCTCCTCCCCTCATGAACTACCACCAGAACAGTCAGCAGACAAGATTTGAGATGTGCTCCTATGACCATAAGAAGGGTGTATTAACAAGAAAATAAGGAGATTGTCTTATGGGTCCTTCTAGATATAGTGGGGCCTTTGACTTATACCTCCATACAGAGCATTGAGAGCATTGAAATTGCATTGATTGATTGAGGATCACTGCTGGAGCGAGAGATTCAGGCCGGAGTAGGAGGCTGCTTGCTGAGAGCATCTCTACTCCTATGGAACCTGGCGATGGACTCTCTTCTTGGGAGATTGAACGCGGCAAGGTCTTATGCCGAACATGCTGCACTCATTCAGTGCAGATAGCAAAGTGTGCCATTTGACCTAATGGGGACAGCTCTCCAAATGAAGACGTGACTGTTCGTAAACCTAGCTAAAATAGTCTTTGTGCCATTCACCAGGCAAACACCACTGTCAGAACTGAGCCAACAGTAAGTAATGGGCTTACTGAGCCACTACTGGTTCAACTCACTGAGCAGTTCAAATATTTGGAAGAGTTTCTGAATGGAAAACTAACTAGGAAAGAGCACATCACTTATGCGACCAAGAAGTCAGCAATAGCTCTGAGGGTGTGTTAAAGAATGTGTGGGAGAACAGGGGCTTAAAGTCTTGAATGGCCGGCTGGTTTTATGAGGCCATTGTGTGACAAATCATTTTACATTGGTTGATATTCTCTGCCATTGGAGAGAACTGTAGCAGCCTAGCCAAAGTACAGAGGCTGGGATGATTACTAATAGCCAAGATGATGAAAACCACAGTAGGTAGAAGAGAGCGGTAGGGGTCATTAGCTCGGTGCTCGGGAAAAACCCAGCTCCAGTGACGTAACTGGTGAAGACCCTTTCCAATTCACCTTGCAATTACCAAGGAATTACTCATTGAATCAATTATTCTCATTGAACGAACAGGGTTCAAAGTGCGGGCATTCGTCAGTGATATGGGTCCATCAAATCAGAAACTGTTTAATGATCTTCAAATGTCGTTTGAATCGCCATGTATAAGAAATCCGGAGCACGAGGAAAGGAATGTATGGGCATTTTGCGATGTTCCACATATGCTGAAGCTTCTGAGAAATCATCTATTGGACACCGGATATGAACTTGAAAATGGGAAGCTGGTAACAAGAAAAGCGTTCGTTAAGTTGATAGAAATGCAAGGAGTTGGGGGAGATTTGATGTATGCACATAAATTGTCTATGAAACATATTCTCGTAGCTGGCCCCGAAAGACAAAACGTACGAAGTGCTGCTGAGCTATTGTCTCTAACTGTTGCAAAAGCTATAACCCACAATTTTCCGGAAATGGTACACGTTGGAGAGTTCGTTGAAGTGGTGAATAACGGATTTGATATCCTCAATTCTCGAATACCGGAATGCCAGACGAATCAGCTCAAATCTGCTTTCGGTAAATGTGAATTTCAACAAATTGAAGCGTTGGAAAAATTATTCAAGCTAATACAGATAATGAAGGAACTTGAGAAGAAGAAAAATCAGAACCCTCCAGAAAATAATGAAAACACTGTTCTCCAAACTGTGCGAACAGAAAAAACAACTAAAATAAATAGTAAAAAAGTTAGACCCAAATCTGCTTTACTTCCATTTCAAAAAGGATTTCTTTTGTCAATAAAAAGTCTTCAAGGTCTGTTCAATGATTTGAAGAGTGAGGGCTACTCGTATCTAATGGCTTCTAGATGTAATCAGGATGTTCTGGAGAGTTATTTTTCAAAAATAAGGGGTTTAGGAAGATTTTATGATCATCCGCTTCCAACGACCGTGTCCCAAAGAATAAAGGCACTAATGCTCTGTCACCAAGCACAAGAAATTATTAACAGCAGTAATTGCACAGTCGAGACCAGCGGAAGTTTGAGTGCTGATATTCTTTCGCCCATCTATGAAGAATCAGTAGCCCCTTTGGAAAACAACGAACATTTTCCACCTGCTGACGCCATAATTGGGGACGAAAGCAACAGCAAGGAAAACGAAGATGAGTACATCACTACAATCGACGAAATTTTAAACCAGCTTGATCTAAATGAAGAAGAAACCACTGATTTGACGGAAACGAATGAGAAGTTGGAGCTTCTGGGAACCATGGCGGGATATATTGCCTACAGAGTTCGAAAAAAGTTCCCAGGAAAAGCATTGTTGTACGGCCGGTATACTAGAGAATCAGCATCAAGTGATAATAAATGGCTCCACACTTTGTCTCGGGGTTCTCTGATGGAGCCTACCGAAGGGTGTATGGACATGATAACAAAAATGGAAAATGAGTTCATCAGGTTTCATGGAAAATATATTAATCGCGAACCTTATGTTTTCAAAACACTCACACAACAAATAAAAAACAAATATCCACAGTTTGAAGATTTTGTCATTTCATGTTATGTTAGAACTCGGACCTTCATCAGAATGAAGAGACTTAATAAGAGTGCGTCAGAACTGAAGCAGCAGAAGCCAGGAAAACGTAAAAACTCAAATGAAGGAAAAATCGCGAAAACATTTCGTAAAATAGTCAAATAGTGTAAAATATGTACCTAATTGTACAACTGAATACAATTTTGACTGAATGTTCACACAACATGTGTAAGGATATATAAATATATGTGTATACTTTATTTCATGATATTATTTAAATAAACTTAACATAAGCATGGGAATTCTGACATGTTTTTAATTATTTCAACCCTGTTTACACTCGTCAGTTTGGCTTTTTTGCTTTTAATTTTTTATTATAGGTATTCCTTCCTCCTTAGTCAAGATTGGAGAGGGAATAAACAATTAGCAGAACAAGTTCTAAATGAGGATATAGGTTGAACCACTTGGCGCTTTCTCGAAAAACGTTCAGTTGAATGCAAGAGAAACGAAACGCCTGGTCTGGACTATTCACCAGTGACGTCACACGGCGTCGACCGCTTCCTAACGACCCTTACCGCTCTCTTCTACCTACCGTGATGAAAACCACACCTACCAGTACGAGAAAATGTTTGATTGTCTTCTTTTCGATATATTTGTGAGGGTAGAGGCTATGAAAATGACTTATAGACTACAGGCTGGCTTAGGTCATTTGCAGGTCCAAATAAGTCGAATCTCCAAATCCCTCCTAATGACCCACCAATTCAATTTGACGACTGGCTAGCGCTAGGTCAGTCATCGTCATTTGATAAATGCGATCTGAACTCCAGCTATTTACACTCACCGAATATCATTGACCATCGGTAGCCCGTTGACTTTAACTTGCTAAGGTGCCACAGCCTAATAATGGGCAACTGACTATATTCAGGTACTTGGCCTTTACACAGCTCAGCATGATCACTTAGATGCAGTGCCCAGGTATGAGTTCGACAAGACTTAAAAAGTGCAACCAGAAGGAAGCTTATGGAACAACGTAAGTCGCCAGTTTCAGCCTCCAAATGGTATTAGTATCTACACAAATGGATCTAAAACCCTAGAGGGTACAGGCTATGGGTGGAGTGGGACTTGAATTGGCAGATGAGGAGACTCAATGTTCTGCGCTGGCCCAATGTCAGATACTTGGAAGGAAGCGATTTTTGGTCTTTGGTACAACATCCCCGGGGGTAAACATCGCAGAAGACTCTTGCAGGAAATACCTGGCATTCCTTAGGAAGGTAGGTATGGACGTTGAGGTACTAGGACTGGCACAATAGTTATAAAAACAAGAAGGGTGCGTAGCTAGTCTTGCTATAACTAGGAAGTAGATAAGTGAAGGGAAGCCTACTGACTCACACCAATCAGTTCTACAGAACAAATTTGAACAGGTCATTTCACCACATGGCACATCCCCATAGTTGTATTGCGTTTGAGGGAAAGGTGCATTGTTCAGATCTTGAATTGAACACCAACATGTGCAATGCTTGGCAATGCACCCATACAAGTACGCTTTATAATAGAAAGCGCTCTTGAATCCTTCACAACACAACTGCCAGCTCAAGCCAACCTAATTCAAATAACTTTCATTCGCCTTCCAAGTTGTGCAAGTACTCAAGTGTGCATGAGTTGTGGTGGACACCTGATCAAACAGCAGACTTTCTCTTGTGTTCTGCAACTAAACTGAAGCCTTAAAACTGGCACAGTCAATATAGAACTTACCCTAAATCTTATTTAAGCACAGTGATAGCTAACGGAATTTAACGAGTACTGAAGAATACGATAATAGCGGATACTAACGCTCGTGAGCCATTGACGGTTCACTTTGGTTCGACCAGTCAAAGTTATATGGGGGTAATTATTACTCACAGTTTGCCAAAAGTATTGAACCTGCAACAAAAACGGTTATGAGAAAATTTAATTTATTTAATTTTATTAGCTATAGGCAGATACCAGTTATGAGAAATAAATAAAAAAAGAAAATGATATCAACACATGTGAGTGATTTTTTTACGTAGGTGGGAGGGTCTGCTTCTAGTGGCCCCATGAATTTATTCTTGTGTATTGAGAACGAACCTGGAACTATTGGTCCAGTTGCCCCTCACACCTCCTGCAATGGCAAGTTTTCTTTCTTGTCTTCTTCGCCCTCATGATCAGTTTGCGAGGTTTACAAGCAGTCTTTCTTCCATGTCTTCAATCTTCATTCGTACGAGATATTTGCCCCTGATCAGCAAGCTTCGTCCTCTTCTGGCTGAGCCGGGCCACCTAGATGGCAGTAGCCAGCTAGCCCTTGAACCAGTGGGCTCCCTGGTTATGGTGTTGCTCGCTGAAGAGCAGCCAATTGGCCTCTTCTCCCCTGGCGCCCTCTGCTCAGAGCAGAGCATGCACTCCCTGTTCTTTTGATATTGTTCCCCCTAGCAGTAGAAAAGAAGGGGGAGGTCAGCTCCCTTGCACTTAGCTGCATGGTAACAATAGTCCAAGCATCTCACCACATTCACCCTAAGGCTGACCCACCAACAGCTGATTCATCCTATTCTTACTGTGACCTTACCCAAGAGGTGAGCTTAGCTTCCATTGTAAAATGGTTCTTTGTTGCTCCCTCATTTTAGCGTTTACACCCTCTCGTTGAAGGTACCTCCTGCAGAGCTGCCCCAAGATATTCTGTACTGTTGTTGCACTCTCATGATCCCTGCAGTACATGTGAGTGATGACGAATAAGCAACTTATAGTGGTTAGTATCTCAGCTTGAAACATAATTTGCGCCATTAAGCGGGGAGGAGTTGAAGAGGAGTGGCTTTTTAGTGGTGTTTCCCTCATCCTTTGGATCAGTGGTCAGAGATCATCGCCATATTGCTACCATTTAAAGAGCATTTTTGAAGAAAGGGGGGGGGGCTCCTTTTTGTCAATGGTACTCATTTTATCTTCAACGCTAGAAGTAATTCACTGTGTCAAATGTTTTAGATGTGTCAGTCACTACGTGACACAGCTAATACTCGACTTTGTAGCCACTTCTTGAAACATCCTGTGTCTTCCTTTCACTGATTGGATTTTTTCCTCATCTCCTTGATTAGCCTTCGCTCCTTGAAACACACACAGCCCATTTGCAACTAGAACTCAGTAGCTGTAGACACTGGTAATTGTTAGTTACCCCACTTTTGACAACTAGTTGCTACGTCACGTTATAACTTACTTCTTGAGAAGCTGCAGGGGAGAGTTGGCTGAGGTCAATGGAACTCAAAGCGTGCATGATCCTTCCACCAACCTGTAATGTGGTACGTTTGAAGTTTCGTTGGAAAGTTTTCAATAAAATTATTCATGCAAAATGTAATTCTTAATTAACACTTGTTCGTAATCAGCTACTGAATTTATGAAGATTTGATTTTTTGCATGCTTTTCGATAAGTCACAGGTTTTTATCAATTTTGAGTCAAGTAAAGGTATTGTTATGTGTCAGTTCCTCCAGGTCGAATATAATAAAGGAGTCCTTGCTCAATAATAGTTACAATTCAAGAAGTTAGACCCGCTTTGCTTGATAGCCTCTACAAGACAGACTGAGTGGGCCTCAAAGGCCTTGCAACCACCCTCGTGTGGTTCATCTCCCGACATTGGCTTCATCACGTTCCTGTGAGTGGAGCCTGCTATCTCGTCCCTGTATGCAGTTTCCACATATTCCAATTGTGCTTGTAACCGTATTGAAGAGGAGTGTATCATAGGCATCTAACTGAACCTTTGAGCACAGCGCTCCATTATCAGGGCTGTGAGGAAGGTGGCTCAGTTGTGCAGCTAGATAGCGACTGTCACAAAGCGTAGGAGGAAGAAACTGCGTTTCTTATGCCAGCGCTGTCCTCCCTTCAGTTCGAAAAATATGGGAAAGAGCTTACTGTCAAATAAAGATAAGGGTTTTGCTTGAGGCCGTTGTCCCAATACATTACGTTGAGGCACATTTCTGCAAAGACGAAACATCTTGATTATTAGAAAAGAGCAATAAGTGAAACTCGACAACAAATGGCAAGCGTCATCACAGTCATGATGTGTCTGCTGGAGACATGTTTTTACGAGGTGATCCTGAGCAGTTCCAGACCTATAAAGACAACTTAGAAGACAAGTCTGGAGTAGGGGTCTCTTTTCCCTACTGTAGTCCTCTTTTCCCTACTGTAGTCCACCCAAAACATTATCTACCTTCATGCGCTTGTGGAAGATCTCCTCCAACCTACTTATTGCGAGATTCTCCACTTGCTAATTAAGGATGCGCTGACGATGGTGCCAAATAGCAAATCCTTCCTGTTGCTTCCAGTATCTTCATTGCCCTGAGCCACTGATCTATCCAGTCTTGTCATTCCTATCAAGCTGCAGTAACTACTAATAGTACCACCTGAATCTCGTGTCTCAGGTTCCAATTGAGGGCATTCTGGAAGTGTATATTCATTTTGATTGCCAGTGTTGCCACAGAGGCATTGTTAGCTCCATAAAATCTTCGTGTATTTATTGTCATTATCATTTCTACATGTAAGAATGAAAAGTAATGTAAATACTTACAGCCTCAGTTGCATGATGAGCTGGCTCTGACAGTAGGATTACAGACAGCCCTGTGGTTATTCCAGTGATGAAAGTATCCAAGGAGTTTTCATATTCTGGATGGATCAGTGACGATATCGTAGCAAACCACGAGACAGTGAAAAGGGCAATCATGATTATGGCATAGAAGTTGATGGATAGCGACATGGCATCTCCAGTTTGCTGCACAAGTGAAGCCATTTGGAGCCAGAGGCGACGTAATTCTTCCAGTTGAGGGGCTGTGTTAGTTGAGAAAGGCTCGAGATTTGATATCTGAAAAATGATCTGTAGGGTACATTCTACTATACACAAGCTCCAGGAGTCTATCCAAGAGCCTAATCAGCCAATGAGTTGCTAAGCGGTATACGAGTTTTGAATGCATTTAACCCTCCAGTGGTAGACCCCTTTGGCCCATTCTTCGAATACTGTGATTCACAGTGGCTCTCCTGAGGGCTGTGATTCACAGTTCCTTCCTAGAAAACCCCCTCAAGCAGGACCGTACCCTACTCGACATTCTCATCCCGCTCAGGAGCTAGTATGCCTCGCGTTTTTGCACAAAACCGTGAAAGTATCAGATCACTCCGCTGTCTACCCTTTGTGTATTCAGAGACGATTTTTCATCAGAGAGCTAGCGATTTCACTCATTCGCTCTTTTCAAGAGAGCAGAGAAAATACTGTTGGCATTCAAATCCCTTTGCGAAGAGACATAAGGCGTCAGCTCAGAAAATCTAGCCAAGTAAAAAGAGTACGAGCAGCACAAGCAGACGGTGCATCTGATTCAGGATGCCGAAGATTATGCGGTTACTGCCCAAACGAAAAGAAACGAATAACATTGAAAAGATGCCAAAAGTGTATGGCAGTTGTGTGTGGGGAACATTTGCAAACCAGCTTGGGTAACCTCCGTTCCTAAGAAAGCGACGAGGCTGACGACGAAGATTTTGATGTTTCTGAGTAGAAGAAAACATTGTTGAAGTCCCTGCTGAAACCTTCCAGTGATTTATATTAGTCAAATTTTGATCACTCAGTTATTTGTATTTCAGAGTTTAGCAAAACCTATTTTTACCGTTACATATTTCTGAGATAATAAAAAACTGTTTTTGCCATTATGTTTTTCATTGAACACCTTTAGATACACCAGGAGATGAATTGAATATCACATTCAGGCCGAAAAATATTTAAAAATATGATAAATACTGATTTATTCGGAAGGAAGTAATTAAAGAGCGCTGCGCTCCAGGGTCTACCGTTTGTAGGATGAGAGGAGGTCTACCACTGGAAGGTTAAGAATAATAGTTCAAGCAGCCTTGGGAAATGGCCATCTGTAAGCCAGTGGATGAACACATTGCTAAATGGCATAATATGTGCTCTATTTCCACTGGAATCTTTTGACCCTGTACTTCCTTGTTAGAGGGAAACAGCTTATTCACGCTCCAGATAGGTGGACAGCCCCTTGTCAAGAATATGTTGGGTTTTCGGGTTAGTCGCTATTCAGCCAAGTCTATTTTCAGGTTTTGTGTGCCCTGTCCAGGCCCCTGAGGAGTCCCCAGGCCTTGACCTCGTGTCTGTTTTTTTTCTTTTGAGGAGTTTCTAGACTAACACATTTAAGTTATTTACTGTATAACCCCATAGCAGCACGCTGTGATGTTGTTATTGGGAACTATCTGGCTTGTGTGATTGCTCACTGTTACTACCATTAAGGGTGAAGCCACCATTGAGTGAGACCTCTGCTCTTGATGTTGATCGTAAAAACTCTCACCACCCACGATTCGGGTTGAGGTACAAATCACGCATCACGAAACTGCCCCCATCTGCTCAAACAGGCAGGAGTATTACATAACATCATTTTATCATAGTAAGCGAATGCAAAATAAAACAGCGCATATGCGGAAGATAAAATTTAGCAAACCTGCTTTATCTTATTTTCCAAACAGGACGAGATATTTTTCAGCTCCAGAAACGAGAACACAAATAACAAGACAATGTAGTGGTATTGAACGAGGAGGATGGTGTATGCTGGCAGTCGATAAAGTTTCCCTTGAAGCAGCGAATCTTTTATCACGAATAACACAACGCCCGTCGTTATTGGATTAATGAAAGCAAATAACTTGACATTTCTACCATGTTTCGGGCGAAAATTGTAACCTGTCTTCAGTTTGACCTGCAGCTGAAAAGAAACAAATGTGGCATAAGTGGGCTGTTTCTTTTTCTTTTATGCCAGATAGCCGTCATGAGTGAATCAATATTATTGATTTAACACCACGCTTGTGTGAGAGTAAACCTTTGTTTTATTTTTGAAAATTTTAGCAAAATTAGATGAAAATCGTGAAAGAAACAAGTTAGTGTCAGTCTGATTGAGATGACGCTGTGCAGCTAGCCCTCGTAGCTCGTGAAAAATGTCAACAAAATAACGGATATATATGTTAAATTACTTAATTATTAGATGGGAGTGAGCTAGGAAGTACGCAATAGTTCTAACTCCCTAGACAGGCTAGCTACAGGTGCCACAGGTTAGTAAAGGGCACTTGGAGACCTTTACAGAGCTCCACATGATCACTGACACGGTAGTGCGTAGAAGCGAGTTCAACCGGAACACAAAGTACCAGAAGGAAGCTTACGGAACAATGAAAGTCGTCGGTTTCAGCCTGCAAATGGCACTAACACCCATAGTGTGGAATAAAGCCCTGTGCAGGATCTGGGATGTGTGTTCCATTGCCCAGGGTCTTCCACTCCAAAGGTTGTTCAAATAGAGAATCGCGTTATTGTGATGCATGAAAAAGAATATAATAAAACTTATTATCAATGTAATGACTGATAGTCTAGCGTTTTGCGAGACAAAACTGGCGAGGGAGTGCAGGTTGCGGCTCAGTCTTTGGCCAGACTATACTACATGGCCACTTCCCCACTGTCGGGCATCTCCGTCACTAGTCGAGAGGGCTGTGAGGGACCAACACGCGAGGTAAGACATCTGATGGTGGAGAGGAAGGACTTTAGGCAGATAGTGGGAATCATCTGGGGACCGTAAATGTCCAATTAGAACACCATTGTGGTTGCAACATACCAACCAAATGAACTGTTCCGGAGATTTCCTGAGTTTGAGGTTTGTTGTACGTTCTACACAATTTTTAAATAATACGGTGAGGGTTATCCGCGTATTTCCCCCATATAATTCGGTTGAACTCCTTCAGCCGTCCACTCTGAATTACGTCATTACACTCTCAAGTCCCATAAGAAGGGCTCATTAAGAGTTGAGATCGAAATTGAATTTCTCATTTCACATCTTGACCTCCTACTTGACAATAGCTTTAACTAGAAAGCCCTTCGGCTTGTTTCCTTGTCACAGTTATTGGTCCTTAACCGTCGAGAGAGAGAGAGAGAGAGAGAGAGAGAGAGAGAGAGAGAGAGAGAGAGAGAGAGAGAGAGAGAGAGAGAGAGAGAGAGAGAGAGAGAGAGAGAGAGAGAGAGAGAGAGAGAGAGAGAGAGAGAGAGAGAGAGAGAGAGAGAGAGAGAGAGAGAGAGAGAGAGAGAGAGAGAGAGAGAGAGAGAGAGAGAGAGTTATATCAGTCGAAAGTCATGGAGGTTCATTCCTCATGTAGAAGGTCATTTATTGGCTACTGAGACCACTCAACCTCAGGCAACTGCTATGTAATTCCTTTACATAGGTATTCTCCTCCTCAATTGTTATTCATCTAAAACTGTTGTTTTACAAGCATATACTTCAAGAATGGCGTCGAAATATGAATTAAATAAAATACTTTACTTACGAGAAATGGAGGCCAGGCGTTAATGAAATCTGGAATGGAGTTACGCTCTTTCAGAAGACACAACGGAATGGGAGCGTAAAGCAGAAGATTCAAAGCCAATATGCTGCTATGTCGTAATAACACGCTGAACTCGAATTTCATGATTAATACAACGGTTAAAGACTCGTACAACTGTTCGATAATCACCAAGCTAAGAAGAGTGAAGTTGATGAGACAATAGATGAATGAAAACGAGCATACTGCAGATCCGTATTTGTCTGCAAGTAATTAAACAATTAGTTGTGCGACAGTTTGAGACTGATATGAATTCTTATTCGGAATGGAGCTCTGTTTTTACAACTATTATAAACTCAATCAATCATAGAAATGATTCGGACGTGTTTTGTGAGCAGCAGCTCTTCGTAGTAACCGGGAAAGTTGTGTAATCAGTTCAAAATCATCTTTAGTTTCCTTCACATAAGCTCTATGTGTATTCAGCATTTTTTATCCCTCTACGGACTAATAAAGTGTGTTTTTCGTTCAGTTTATACGAACTTGAGTGAATGTAGCTGAACGTTTGTCATACAAACCGCTTATGGATTCAGAACTATTGAGTTGCTCCTTTTCATGTCACGATGATTTTCAAGTAATGAGTTAATAGGCGATTCATGAGACTGTCAACATGATTTTTTGGTCGGTGAAGGGTCAAGTATGTGAATATATCGTGGACCCTCCTCTCTCAGGTTATCCTTTACTGGCCAAGACAACCTCATCTCCACAGAGCGCTAGCCAGACACGTGGTTAGGAGGTGTTACTGACGAAGTCCTGGCTGCCCAGGAAATTGCGTTCATAAGGAGTTGGGGAGATGGTGTAGAATATGATAGGAGATAAGAAGGGTGTACATGTGGGTACAAGGGGTTGGGCACAACATCCCTGGCTTAGGGTTTCATGAGACCTTCCTTTTCCTCGTGCGAAGCACAGGGGCAGGCTCAGTGCGAAAGAAGCGTAGCTGCAGCCTGAGCGCCTTTTGGCAATTAGTGCACCGTGCCCTGCCACCCATTCAGGTCCTTAGGCTCGTCCAGCCACAGCTAACTTAAATGGCACTGTGAGAGGCTTCTACCGGCGACCACTAACGAAATGCTGTCAGGTGTTGGAAGCCAAGGAGTTAGATTCGCGGGATTCGTCGTTTCAATGGTGAGCCCCCGTTGTAAATTATCGTGTCGCCAAGAGGGGGGATACAGGGCTCCAGGGGTAGGCACCCTCTTCAATCATCAAGGGCTTTCGGACCACACGCCTTACTCATGTAAACAAGATTTGTCTGAGAACATAAATGAAAATCACTCGGTTAATTTGAACTTGGTCAAACAACGCTTTACGGCAGCAGGAAGCGGTAGCGCTTACAGTTCCAGATTTTATTGTGCTGCTCGTATTCATTGCAGGACCATTATTGAGAAACTGGTACACAGATAATTAATGAGGCTGTCAACACAAATTTTTTGAAGAAGGATAGTAATTACTTTTGCAGAGTTATTGGGTAAAAACGTTTAGAACTGGTAGTAAGCGAAATGGCAGTAGTTGAAATTCAGGAATTTCTGGAGTGAGCCCAATGTATCTCATGAGTGTTTTTAAACACTCACCCGTTAGGTATTGGATAAGACTACAATACCAATTTTTTTTAACATTCTACAAAAATTTCAGCGGAGTTTATAAGGAAAAAACTGCGCTAAAAACGCTTTTCGTCGAAAATTTTGATAACTTATTGTGCTGCTCTCGTCATTTTCCCAAGAATGGGAATTTTATGGTATAGTTGCCTCATTGAGAGCTATCAATATAAAAAATTTAATCAAAATCGTTAGAGCTGTTTTTGAGAAAAAAATTTGGTGTTTTGATCACTATGATGACTATAGTTAACTTTCGGTGGATTTTGCCCATACCCTTATTTTTGCGTCCCAGGGTAACCTGTTGGCTAGGCACCAAGTTTCAGCTGATTTGGTAGGGTTGTTTTCTCTAAAAACCGCGGTAAAATCGATTTCGTCGATAGTTTTGGTAATTTATAGTGCTGCTCTCGTCATTTTCCCACTAATGGGAATTTTATGGTATAGTTGACATATTAGGAGCTACCAATATAAAAAATTTAATCAAAATCGTTGTAGCCGTTTTTGAGAAAAAAATATTTGGTGTTTTGATCACTATGATAACTATAGTTAACTTTCGGTGGATTTTGTTCATACCCTTATTTTGGCGTCCCATGGTAACCTGCAGGCTAGATATGAAGCTTGAGCTGATTTGGTACGGTGGTTTTCTCTAAAAATCGTTCACAGACACACACACACACACACACAGACCATTTTCCCAAATAGTGTTTTTCGAACTCAGGAGGGTCCGAAACGTAAAGATCTGAAGAAAACTCAAAATTTTTTTTTCAGCCGATTACATAACTTTCCTTTCTACTTTGTAGAGCCAAGGAAAGTAAAAACTGCGCTGAAATCGATTTTGTCGAAATGTTCGATAATTTATTCCCCAGCTGTCGTCTTCTAGTCGATTTGGTTCAGTCATTTTCTCACACTCTCATTAACACATGAGCAGACCACTTTCCCAAATCGTGTTTTTCGAGCTGAGCAGCCCTTGAAACGTAACGATCTAAAGCTAAGAATAGTAAAAAATAATAAAACTCACTGTCACTGGACATTTTACAAGGGAGTCTCCCTGAAACTGTTAGCCCGACGAGAAGCGGTCTAACAGTTTTGTAAAAGTCATGCCGAAATACCCTTTCCAAATCCTGAATATTTTCAGGGCGCGGTGGAGTTCCTTTCATTTGTTCCTTCAGATGAGGTATTGAGATCTGCTCAGGACTCCACGCTGATTTCTCCCTTCTTTGAAACATTCTGTAATAAACGACAGATTTACAAGTACCCACGATACCACACGCAATGCAGTGTCAGGTTATTACGCCTGCCCTTGTCGGCCAATGCAATTAAACCTCCGAAGTAAATCATCACAAGAGTTGTGAAAACCGATTTCAACGATAAAACGGAGTTTGGACGATAGTCTAGTTCCACTAAACTTGAGTTACAACGTTATGCTGACTTCCTCAATGGTAAACAACAAAAAAGACGCTTGCAGGAAATACCTGGCATTCCTTAGGAATGTAAACAAAAATTGTAGGCTGATAAGTCCTTGTAATTTTATTGGCACTGCATGGGCAGGGTATGAGAATCTCTCTACCTTCAGAACTGGCATCTAACTGTTCAACTCAATAAGAGATTTTGTTGTCGTTTCTTTTCGTTAGAATAATGCAACTGACTGAGCACCCGATCCATTTGGCAATTGTATTCGATTCTTCTTTATTTTTCTGTTCTCCGTTCTCATTAATTTCAATGGAGCTTTCTTGCTGTGAAGCCAAAAGAGAAGCTTCTTCAATGATCCTGTCTTTAAGATCGTCAGCCAATTAGCCCATTCAAATGATAGGCTGATCAGGATTTACTCTCGAGTAATGTACAACGTTTTGGTCAGCAATGCTGGTTAGTGCATCGCAGGTCCCAATGTCAGCCTTGCTAATCCATTGGCGGAGTATGCCACGATATGTCAAGCAGACATTTTGGCTATAAATATTTGCGCAGAGGAGATGCTGGCGAGAGGACTCAAGAGTAAGCGACTTCATATACTATAGAACAGCCAGGCTGCCTCAAAGGCCATCTCGGTCTACACTTTCAGATTCAGGTTGGCGTTGAAGGGGGTTTTAAGCTCTCAAACGACTCAAGTCTGTTAAGGGATTTCCCTTATTTGGATCCTGGCTCACAGGGGGCACGAGGGCAATGAAAAGGCTGACTGCCTTGCGAAAAGAGGTACAGAACTCCCACTCTCACATAGGAGCACCTAAAAGTCGCCAAAATCGACAGAGACACAAGAAAAACACGCCCTGGCCCGTGGAGATGGGCAAATCAGAGATTGCCGATTGTGCGGGGAGGATGTTAGGGCCTCTATGCCTTGTTACAGAAGCTGGCAGAAAGCCCAATGGGAGACAGGTGTTCACTACACTCGAATGTTCAGTTGACATAAGGGGCGCAACAATGAAGGCAAGAGTCCAAGGACGCGTCGATCCCTTCACCTGCATATATCGGCCCTGATGAGACTTTGGATCGCGTCGCACCTGAGTCAGATTGCTTCGTCCCCAAGTGAGTTCACGACGCGTTGTCAACCAGAAGGGAACAGCTTTCGGCATCTCCTTTCTCATTGGCGAAAAGGGGGCTCGTTGCGCCTTCCTTCGTTGCGGGAACTGGGAGTCCTTACGAGCTTCCTCACTGGGCACCACCCACTTAGATATCACTTCAATAAGAGGCAGTTGAATGCAGTTTGTGTGGCGAGGAAGACGAAACATCCTGCGCAAATGCCAGGTGCTTCAACATGGGGCTGCCGTGCCAAACAGGCTTAACCCTGTGCGCCCTCGGGCCGAAAAAAAAGTTGAGCGTTCTGAGTGTGAACACATACTGTCAGACTGGAGTGGATGTCATAGAGCTTGATGTGGGTAACTACTGAATAACTAAGCGAGGACGTTACGAGTGTGGGCAGCATTTCGTACACACGAACCCTTCACTCAAACTCAAAACCGCAATGATTCCGCTAGAAGATCTACAACTCGAAATGCGAGTGACAATTTCGAACTCCGACCGAATTACGTTAGTTTCGAAGAAAAAGAATCAAATTAATGAGAGTAGGTCGAGCGATTATTTCATACCTGTTTGTGTCTCCTCTCGCCGTCCCTCTGGTCTGGTTCGACTGAGGGGGCGACTCGCGTTTCAAGCTCCTCCATCTGATTAGAAGGGCGCTCAACTAATAATGTCACGCACGAGAACAATTTGCACGAACCGAGTCGAATTTGCCGACGATTTTTGTACTTAAAAAAAAAAAAAACAAACAAAAAACGAGTTAAACAGATCTGATCCGATTCCAGGAGAAGATTTGAATCGGCCATCGAGTAGAGTCAATTTAGAGACGACGAGACAATTTGTCGGCGAGTGGAGGGAAGTTTACTGTGTGGATGGCGATAGCTTGATTCTCCCTGTTAGAACAGTCGAGTTATCTGATGTGACACGATGTTTGTGAATTGATGAGTGTCTCGGAGCTCAGTTGGTTATTCCCCCCCCCCCCTCATCCGCCATCCTCACCTGTTACTTTCTTCAAATTAGATGGGTAATTATAATAAAATGACCTTATCTCCGGGATCTTGACGTTGTATTACCTTCTCATTCCACTCACGAGGGAGAACAGTGTTTTTGAGATCGATTTTCGCGTGGCCCTTGGGAGCATTGTTCGTTGGCGACGTAGTGACTTACGAGTCTCCAGAGATTATATTTTGCTGGCAAAGAACACTAATACTTAACTCTGAAATCAAATTTAATCCAATATAACTCAAACGAAAGATGTCGTAATTAGCGGTGAAAACATCCAGTCAGACTCATCACATAATTTTCATTCTGTTTATACAGTTTCTCATTCTATACAGTAGCTACTCGTAGAAGTGCTTAAAAAGTTCTGGAATTTTTCTGAATGCATCTAATTATATTACGGACTCCAAACTTTCGTCGTATAAATAAGCGTTTATTTCATCATCAGGGAGAGATTAGAGTCACAAGTTCCTCACGTCCTCATAATAGTACAAAACGATCTCGATGTATTCCAACATTTACATCGTTATTGTGTACAAATTAACAAATTAACCGAGTCAAATAAAAATATCAATAATAAATAAGTTACGACAAAAAATTAATAACAGTCAATAATTCAAAAAAACAATTTACGGTACTCTTCAACTAATTTCTTTTTATATTTATTTATTTACGAACTGGCTGAGATTAGATCAGGTTTGCATGGAGTGGAAATGATAGTAAGTTGTATGTGAATGGGTTTAGAAGTTGAACGCAGCATGTGTATGTTTTCCCCCCTACTTATATTAATTACGTTTGCTCGAAAAGAGTCACGAACTACGAACGTATATATTTGTACTCTGACGTTAAACCCAGGATTCTAGTAAGAAATGGTCTTACGTATTGCGTCAGCATTTTAAAAAGCGAACTTGAAATTATTTTTAAACTGTTTCAGGAGGGCACATGATATCCCAAACTCTTGCTAGAAGATCATCGGCGAATGGATGGGAGTGAGCTAGAGATGTTCTGTGTGTGTTTGTTCTCCCATGCAAAACCAAAAAGCTACAAAACTTTTACGAGTGTGACAGTTGAGTGATTTCTAACTTCATCTCTCAAAATACAGCACGTAGGATTTTTTCTGGTTGATTATTCGTAAGCAACTTTAAAAACTAACAGTCAATAAACTTCAGTCGGCGACGTTCTGATGAAATCTAACGAAGAACCTGAGCGTTCGACGATCCACAAACGGCACAAATAATGGGAATAGAGGGGCGCTCAAGAGTCAAATTGATGCTGTCGCTTCATCCGGCTCATTTATTTGAGGTTTGGACAAGGAAGATAACGCAGTTGCTTGGAACTGGACCAACACAATCAGGTAAGTCAGCACGTTGGCTAATACCTGCAATAATAATAACCAAAATTGACTGTACAAAACAACTAAACCATCTGAGCAGAGATGCCACAGAATACGTGAAAAATATGGAAGTTCGCCAAACCCTGTGGGACGGACGCCTTGGAGGGAAATTAGAAGTTAGTTCGTGGCAATATGTAAAAATAATTTTAAAGTCGATTATGCAGGCCACTGGTCTGGATGGGATTTTGGTGAAAATCCTGAAGACTCGCCCGGAAGTCCTAAGTTCCTATAATACATATCTCCTAGCAGGTACTTCCCATGGAAGAGGGCAAGGCTAGTTCTCTTTCCAAAAGATGAATTGGGGCCAAGCTCACTGTTGGCTTGCAGACCCTTGCGCATACTAGATACTGTAGGGGGGGGGGCAGGAGAAGAAGCTGCTTTCACGCATTCTGAGTGCCATCGGGTGTGGAGGCGACCTGTCATGGTTTCAGAACAGGGCACTCAACCATTGGAAGAATTTGAGAAGTGTACAACGCCGTTATGAGCACACAATGAGGTAGCCCACTTCTCCCTGAGTTTAGGGTTGTTAGTTCATCTGGATGTGAAAAATGTGTTAAACTCTGTAGAGTGGAAGAACGAACTGGACACCCTGGAGAGCACCTTTAGGGCACCTGAATACTTACTCGAGGTAGTGAGAAGCTATGCGCAGGATTGCATACTTAGCTACGAGACAGCCCAGGGTTGGTGCAGGAGGGATGTCACTACAGGGGCTACCCAGTGGAGTGTGGCGTGCAATGGCCTGCTTCGTCTCAAGATGCCAGATAATGTGACTCTGGTGGGGTATGTGGGTGACGTGGCGGTGGTAATTATTGGCTTCACACTGCACTCAGTATGGATAAAGCTGAAGTGAGTAACGCAATGGGTGTGGGAGTGAAAGTTGCTCATGGGCTGTCCCTCGCCCAGCAAAAGACATAGCTAGTTATAGCAAAGATGCGAACCGTGCAGGCTCCCCGTCCGAATCGAGTGGGGACCGCATAGCTACAAACAAGGCGTAATGGTTGATGTGGTGTCAACCATAGCCACGTGGCGTTGTCGTTTGATTTCCACGTCTGGAAAGCAGCAGATTAATCTGCCACAGTAACAACAGCCCTTTCCCATTTGATGGCCAAGCACGATGGGGGTGCTTATGAGGGTTGAACCCCCCGCCCCCAGAGGGTCTTATAAGGAGCAGAGGTGTGGGCTGATACACTGAAAACGAATGGCAGCAGTGCACAAGAGTGCGCCTTATGCATTCCTTGCTTGTGTTATGGTATAATAAAAGTGATATCGCACTAAGTGAGAAGGAGAGTGAGTACCGTATCAACCGAATGCAATTGGAACACAGAGTTTTATTCTAAATTACATTCGGGGGAGTTTTACCACCACAAACAGGCAACTGGGTGGGAGCGAATGCGAGCGACCTTGCATCGAGGGAACCGGATCGGTTACAACTCACGGTAGCGAAGTCTCGGGCGAATCGGGGCATTTGAGGTGCCCAGTCAGCACAAATGCCCCGGACGAGCCTCCACTGAATCGAAGGGTTTGGTTCGTCCTGTTACACTTGTATCGCACGGTTTCTCAGGAGGCAGTATTGGTGGTGGCGAGTGCCACTGCACCAGCAGCTGCATAGCTCGCCAGTATTGGAGGGCAATTGGACGGCTATTGGTTTGGTCAGCCTTTCTTCAAATTGAGGTTGCATCCTACGCTTCTCCTTCTCTCAACCGTTCTACTCGACCGAAATTACGGTTTCGGCATACCCACAACGATCAGATATAATTCCATTCTAAAATTACTATGTACAGCACAACACAACACAACAGAACACAAATACGATACAAGTAGGTACTGACATTGGTGAGCCATTGGCGATTCATAATAGTCCGACCACTCAAAGTTATATGGGGGTAATTATTTTTCACGGTTTCCCAAAAGCATTGAATCTGCAACAAAAATACTTGACGTCAATACACGCGTTCATTGATAGACGAAAGGGAAACCACGTGGACAAAAAATTAGGTTTATTGACGAGATTGAATTAAATAAAATGAAAGGAAACTGACGAGAGAAAAGAATAAAGATTTAGGAACAAGAGTGTGGAAAAGATAAAATAAAATTCGAATGGTCGGGCGCCCTGATTCAGATTCAATGTGCTGGAGGAGGTTGGTGGACATCCTGAGATTTGTAACGGGATTCCAAAGGGCGAATCGCCCAAGAAAGAGGTGCGAAATCAATCAGAGGGAGCCTTTCAATTTTCGGGATACTGATGGCCCTGGATGGAAGAAATTTCGTCGGGTCAATTCTCGCTGCGTATTTGACAGAGACTGCCAACAGAGGTGATGAACGGAAAGGATCATTTTTAGTGAGTCGCTCCGTTATCGCTCGGTCGCTTTTTAATCACACATTCGTGCGGTAAACAACAATCGTCGGTCACCGCCAGTTAAGTCATTCCTGAATACTTCTACAGTAGCTTGTTTATTCTTTGGTGTAAACAATGCAAGGAGGTAGCGATGGTAATCGTGTGCCTCCTGATATTGCAACGAGTGAACTGAGATATAGGACGTCAGACCCTGGCCCCTTTCATGTTTTTATTGAAAGTTTATCTAACGATCTTGCGGGGATATCACGATTGCATCCCATGACAGCAGGCAAACTTTTACATGATAAACACGCTTCTATTTCTAATAATATTCTTGGCATAACTAAGGTTGGACGAAACAGATTGAGGGTTGAATTATCCAATGCTGTTTCTGCAAATAACCTATTAGATTCAGTGCATTTATCAGACAAGGATTTAAGCCGTATATTCCATTTTATGCACTCAAGCGTAGAGGTATAATACGAGGTGTTCACACAAGCTTGACTGACGAGGAAATAAAAACGGTCCTTAAAGGACCTTGTGGTGAAAAAATCGAAATTCTAGACTTACGGCGTCATAATAGGAGAACTGAAGACAAAACTACTGAAGGTGAACCAATCACAGTTCCTACTCAAACGGTGTTTTTCACAATGAGGGGTCAATTGTTACCGCAGTTTGTCATTATTCATTATGTAAGATGTGAAGTTACTCCCTATGTTCAAAATGTTGTCCAGTGCCGGAAATGTTTACGCTACGGCCATATAGAAAAAAATTGTAAAAGTACGATAACGTGTGAATTCTGTGGGGAGGCACATCCTAGCAATGAATGTGCTAAGCCGCTAGATTTGCATTGCGTGAATTGTAAAGGAAGTCACAAATCAACTGATAAACAAAATTGTCCTCATTATGACATGGAGACTGCCATTAAAAAAGCCATGAGCGACCGTAATTTGTCTTATTTTGAGGCTAAATTGTTTGTTGCGGGTAAATCTTTTTCCGCTGTAGCAAAGAAGTCCCCGGTGGTTTTATCGAGTGAAGTTCAATTCCCAACAATCACCAAATCTATGGAGCATATCAAAGACAGGCAGTTCGCCACTACCAGTTCATACGCTCGAACAACAAAGACATAGGGCGCCTGCAACGTCAATAGGGACCTCTCCATTTCGTCAACCTTTTCCACGAATGTTTCCTGATCAAATGTCAAGTAATCTGCCGGGTGGAATCCTGGAACATAATCAGGCTCCAGCAAACAGTTCTGGTAATGGTAGAGAGGCTCAGAAAGAGGAGGTAGTCAGACGTCACCAAATCGACTTACTCTGCGAAACGGTGATAGAGGTATTTAAGAGCTTGCCCCAAGCAAAGGACTTACAGGAATCCGAGCTTAGAAACTTAATTCGTGATAGACTAGATCGCTGTGTGGACAAAATGGATATAGTTGCTTGATATGGACCTATTCATAATCTAAATATACTCAAGGATAATGAATGAACTAGAAACACTGAAAATTCTACAGTGGAACGCAAGATCATTTTGCTCAAAACGAGGAGAATTTGAAATTTTGGTACAACGATTCAATATAAATGTGGCAGTGATTTCAGAGACTGGATTTAAGCCCAGTTCTAGTTACTGTTATCGCGGCTTTAATTTGATTCGTAAACCCGGGCTGATGGCTGTACGGGGTGGCTATTTTGATTAAAAATCACATTCCTTATAGGGAGTTGGATTGCTCTTTCAGTCACGAAAAGTTCATGTATGTTGCGGTGACCGTAACGCTTCTGGACGGGTCATCTCTCGGTATTGTGTCGATTTACAGTCGCGATGATTGTAATCTCTCAACGGAGGATTGGAGAAGATTCCTGCGACATTGGGAGTCACCAGTGTTAATACTGGGGGATTTCAACTTACATCATATGGCTTTTGGCGCGAGCTACACGAATGCTAAAGGGCGTCGACTGATGGAGGCGTTGGATACGTGCAATTTGGTATACTTGAATGACGGTTCACCGACACGGGTTGGTTCCGTTAACCAAAGGAACAGATCGGCTGTCGACCTTTCCTTGTGCAGCCCTGGGCTCGCCAGTAGTTGTGGGTGGAGTACAGCTGATGATACATTCTGCTCGGATCATTACCTATCTTCATTGACATTTCTTCTTTGCGAGTAAGGCGCAGTGAAATCATTCGCCATAGAAAGTGGAATTCAGCTAGGGCTGACTGGGAGAAATTCGTGGAGGCTTTAGCTCGTGTAGATATTCCAGAGGATGTATCATATACAGAGTTTGTCGCCATTCTAGAGACTGCGTGTGAAGAAGCTATCCCTGTTCTAGCTGGGGCTTACAACCCTAAGTATTTTAATGTATGGTGGACTTGGGAGTGCCATCAGGTGGTACGGCAGAGACAAGACGCTCTTCATAACTATAACGCAAACCCAACAATGCAGTTATTTATAAAATACAAAGAATGCATAGCTATATCCAAAAAGGTGATAAAAACGGCTAAACGAACATCATGGGCTTCATATTGTTCAGAGTTGAACCGATCGACCCCCATCAAGGCGCTGTGGCAGAGAATACGGAGATTAACTATCAGAAAGGTTTACAACATTCAACCTTTGGTGGTTGGTTTGTGGTGCGAAGAATTGCTGACGAGTATTACCCCGGATTTGGTCATCGTTGACTCCTGTGAGACTGTGGCGAACGACACCCGTTCACAGTCGACGCTACCTAATGTGGATTCAGTGTTGGGAGACATCACCATGAATGAATTGAAAACTGCTATCAAAGCGTCCACCAATACAGCGCCAGGTAAAGACCTTGTGGATTATCCCATTATAAAACACTTACCAGATGGGATCTTACGCCATTTATTAGTTTTATTCAATAAGATATGGCTAACAGATGACTTCCCACAAGTTGGAGGAGGTAATAGCCGTGCCTATCCCCAAGCCAGGAAAACCATTGAACGATCCCGAGTCATTGAGACTTATTTCCTTGACGTCATGTATGCTGAAGACTTACGAACGAACGATAAAGACTCGTTTAGAGTGGTTAGTGGAGCATAACAAGCTGTTACCCAATTATCAATTTGGATTTAGGAAAGGCAAATCGACTCTTCATAGCCTAGCTACCCTTGTCACTGATATTCAGAAAGGCTTTACTCTTGGGAAATCTACACTTACAATGATGCTGGATATAAAAGGTGCTTATAATGATGTCGTATTGGAGATACTAAAGGAGAAGATGGACGCAATTGGGATACCTGCCAGGCTAGGTCGGAACATTTACAGTCTTCTCTCAGAGCGGCATATATATTTGCGAGTAAACCGTGAAATATTTGGGCCTCGAACCGCTAGGATTGGGCTTCCTCAAGCGGGAATTTTATCTCAATTTTGTTTGCACTGTATGTTAGAGATATGGGTGACTCGCTGCCGGATGGTGTTCGTATTTTGCAGTACGCGGATGATATCTGCTTGTACGTGACAGGGGACGACTTCACTCTTCTTGTGGATCTTATTGGGCGGGCATACAACGTGGTCAACAACTGGTGTTTGGACAATGGCCTACATATATCAACAGTAAAATCAACTGTCTGTGCCTTCTCACGTAAACGTTGTTTGCCGATTGCTGAGGAATTGCGGCTTGGAGAAGTATCGTTCAGGGTAGAAAAAATGGTAAAATTCCTGGGTCTATACCTGGACAAAACGTTGTCGTGGAGGCCCCACATAAAATACATTGCTCAGAAGGCAGAGAAGTACGTTAATGTTCTAAGAATGGTTACGCATTTACATTGGGGTGCAGATCCGGTTGTGGCATTACGTTTTTACAGAGCAACAATACGAGCAATTTTCGATTACGGATGTGCCCTGTATGGTCAGGCCTCAAACACCGTATTAGAACCTCTAGATAAAATACAATCAAAGTCTCTCAGAATCTCAGTCGGTTATCTTCAGTCAACCCCTATTGTGATCATGCTTCAGGAATGTAATGAGCCCCCGCTGCATTTGAGACGAAAGTTGCTGTCTGATCGGTTCTTGCTGCGAATACGGGCATGTCCTACCGATTTACTTGGGAAAATACATAGGATTAATGAACATGACTTGATCTGCAATTTCTGGCTGAAACGTCCCTCACCGCCACTGGCTGCTAGTTTTGCTGCGACCGCCAAATACAGCCACTTGATGAATACCAGTAGTTCTGCATCCGTATTTCGGTGCGATTTCGCCTTGTTTCAGGACCGTATCCAGTATACAGTCATTGATGTTGATCGGATTGGCGGAGCTCAGGGCGTCTCGGCTGCCTTTTATGAGCAATTGCATAAACAATTTCCTGGGGGATATGTCTTATACACAGATGGATCAAAAGCTCGTGATGGATGTGGTTGCGCGTATTACGACCCTCAGACTGGTACTAGTGGAGCATACAAGATTGATACCCGTGCTTCAATCTTCACATGCGAGGCGGTGGCGATTCGAGAGGCTCTTTGCTACGCTGAGGTAAAAGATAAGGAATTAGTGGTTGTTGTGACAGACTGTCGAAGCGCTCTAGTTAAGCTGGCAAACATCCGGATGAAAGCAAATGTGAGTCACATTTTCATCGAGATACTGGAGGTGGTTCACCGAATGAAGGTTCGAGGGAAAAAAGTACGATTTGTGTGGACCAGGGCACATGTTGGAGTGACTGGGAACGAGGTGGCAGACTCATTGTCTAACTCAGCCCGGCAGAACGGTCTCCACATAGAACTAGGACTACCGTTCACGGATATGTACGTATTCGCATACCGACAATTGAAAATTGAGTGGCAACAGGTGTATGATGACGCGAGAGTGGGGGTTCAGTACCGCCTAATGAACCCTCAGTATCTGTAAAACCTTGGTTCTCGCAGTTCGAGCTCAGCAGACCAGAGATCCGAGTACTTGGCAGATTAAGGTCCAACCACGGGTTGTGCGGGGCGTACCTACACCGCATGGGGATGAGGAATTCGTCAATTTGCGAGGATTGTGGCAGGGAAGAGGAAACTCTAAGACATATCTACATGGAATGTGCAAGACACTGGGATGCTAGAGAACACATGCTCATTTCAGTTGGTCGCCACTTGGAAAATCCATTCCAATTTGAGGAAATCATTTATTCAAGATTGTTACCAGTTTACAAAGAAGTATGTGATTTCATTAAAAAAATCAATAAGAAAATTTAATATTTGTTTTGTAACAAGTTACTGTAATAATTTGTAAACTATAATTTATATTTGTATATAGAATTATGTTGAATAAACGCTTCATGGCTATGGCTAACAGCTAATGCCAAATTAAAAAAAAAAAAAAAAAAAAAAGAGGTGATGAAGAACTAGATAAATACTGATGACGAAGCGTACTAAGGTCAATGTTAGGTTTGCGGAGCATAAATAATTAAGTTTTTGAACGAGGTAAGAAATAAAAAGCTGAGATCAACAATCATAAGTGAGTTATATCAGTCAAAAGATATGGATGTTGCGGTTTCTCTATTGTGCAAGACTCCACCGACCCCAGACCTGTGGAAGTACGGCAGATTGTCATTTAGCCAGTCTCAAGTGTGTTACTACGCGGATGTATATCCCTGGGGACTCCATACTATTTCTAAAGGCAGGTTTTTAACACGGGTAATCAACTGTGGCCACGTTTTTGTTTTCTCATAACCTTCTTCTTAAACTGGACAGAATTAAGTTATAAGTTTCCTTATTAGCAGTCAAACTTGGAAGGTTTGGCTGCTCTTCCAACAACTTCTTATTTTCTCTGCACTGGAGGAGCAAGACGGGCAGACTGAAGAGTCTTTGAGAGAAAAGAAGTTGAGCATATTGAAGCTGCCGTATCCCATAAGGAACTGGCTTGTTCTATTAGTATTGACTGACGCTGACTAATTTGAAGAAAATACCGCTGTATTATTTCTACTTTCCTTGGCTCTACGAAGTAGAAAGGAAAGTTATGTAATCGACTGAAAAAAAAAATTTTGAGTTTTCTTCAGATCTTTACGTTTCCGAAAAACACTAAAAAACACTAATTTGGGAAAAACACTATTTGGGAAAATGGTCTGTGTGTGTGTGTGTGTGTGTCTGTGAACGATTTTTAGAGAAAACCACCGTACCAAATCAGCTCAAACTTCATATCTCGCCCGTAGATTACCATGGGACACCAAAATAAGGATATGAACAAAATCCACTGAAATTTAACTATAGTTATCATAGTGATCAAAACACCAAATATTTTTTTTCTCAAAAACGGCTGTGATTCAATTTTGTATATTGGTAGCTCCCAATATGGCAACTATACCATAAAATTCCCATTTATGGAAAAATGACGAGAGCAGCACAATAAATTGCCAAAACTTTCGACGTAATCGATTTTAGAGTGGTTTTTAGAGAAAACGACCGTACCAAATCCCCCATGGGACGCCAAAATAAGGGTATGAGCAAAATCCACAGAGAGTTAACTATAGTCATCATAGTGATCAAAACTTTTTTCAATTTTTTTCTCAAAAACGGCTCAAACGATTTTGATTAAATTTTTTATATTGATAGCTCTCAATAAGGAAATTATACCATAGAATTCCCATTTGTGGGAAAATGACGAGAGCAGCACAATAAATTATCCAAATTTTCGACGAAAAGCGTTTTTAGCGCAGTTTTTTCCTTATAAACTCCGCCGGAATGTTGGTAGAATGTTAAAAAAAATTGGTATTGTAGTCCAATCCAATACCTAAAGGGTGAGTGTTTAAAAACGCTCATGAGATACATGGGGCTCACTCCAGAAATTCCTGAATTTCGACTACTGCCGCTTCACTTACTACCAGCTCAAAACGTTTTTACCCAATAACTCGGCAAAAGTAATTGCTATCCTTCTTCAAAAAATTTGTGTTTACACCTCATTAATTACCTGTGTACCAGTTGCTCAATAATGGTCCTGGAATGAGTACGAGCAGCACAATAAAATCTGGAGCTGTAAGCGCTGCCGCTTCCTGCTGCCACAAAGCGTTGTTTGACCAAGTTCAAATGAACTGAGCGGTAAATGAATTGATTAAGTGGACAAAGCCATATAGAAAGTGAATTGACGTAGAGCTAAGTTTAAAATCGTTATCCCCTGGGATAGACTCCACCACTGGCAACGCTTCTGAGGGAGCCTCAAGTTCGTGGAGCGTCTAGCCCACCAGGTAGGTACTCATCCAACTCTCCTATCATTTCCTGACTGAGCACAATCTGTACGAATCTATCCATGGCCCGCCAATTCCAGCATATTGCCTACGACTGAATGGCTGGAGCTCTCTCACTGCAGGCAGCTCTCAAAGGGCAGCCGAAGAAAATGTGACTGGCTCGCAATACGTGTAGGATGCTCTATAGAAGAATGCCGACAAGCTGCACAAGCCCACGTACCACACATCTTATCATATTATAACTTACTTCTTGAGAAGCTGCTGGGTCGAGTCGGTTGAGGTCAATGGAAGTCAAAGCTCGCATGATTCTTCCGCCAGCCTGAAATTTGAAGTTGTGATTGAATAGTTGTCAATAAGCTATTACGACAAAATTTCTTTTGGCTTCAGGGCAAATAGTAAATCGATGAAATACGAGATGGTGTCATTGGGGAGGTCCAAAGGGCGTTGTGGACAGTGTACTACTGAGAATCTGAGGATTCGCCCCTTGTGGCTTCCTAGGGGTTGGCCAGTGACAGCTGAATGGCCTGTTTAGTACGGTGTTCACTCCTGAGGTGGTCACTGGTGATCAGGGTGAAGTTGGGATTCATCTCGCTCTATTTGCGTAAGTGGGATCATTGTTCGGGAGTACATTATTTTGCTACCTTTGGTAGTAATCTGAAGCTTCACAAACTCTACCTGCAACAGTATTAGCTCTCAAGCCAGAGTATCAGCTTGAGAAGGAGGCAAATGTCAGAGATGATGCCTGAAACGAGGAGAAACTAGACGCTTCGGACGATTGATAGACTGGAGGCGAATCCGGATGGTCAGGCTGTGCATGTATGGATGGAAGATTCAGGAATGAGTATACACAGGGCCATACACAACATGAGTAGACATGATTATCACCTCAACCAATACGATACACTCCGCTTCTCTCTCGTTCACAATTCGCGACCCATATTTACTTTCCATGTTCTCTCTTGCATTGAACAAGGGTTATATCCGATTAAGGTATTAAAGTAATTGGGTTAGTTCCACCAGTAGGTAAATTACTAAAGTTAACGTACCTGTAGGTGAGTCCGTCTCCTCTGGCTGGTGAGATACGAAGCGCTCGCCCACAGTATCACCTAACAGGTACGTTAACTTTAGTATCCAATTAATTTTGACTCGCGATCTCGCTAACTTCCAAACCAGGGTGCCCCTACCATAGCCCTGCTATATCTGTAATTTGTTTAGTAAATTTGAAAAACAAAAAAACACTTACAGCCTCAGTAGCGCGATGAGCTGGCTCTGAGAGTATGAGCAAACACACCCCGGTGAATATTCCGATGATGAGGGGACCAACTGAGTGGTCGTATTCCGGATGAATTAGCGACGATATCATAACGAACCACGATACAATAAAATTGGTAATGGTGATGATAGCGTAGAAGCCAATGGAGAGTGACATGGCGTTCCCAGTTTGCTGAACCAGATAAGACAATTTTATCCAAAACAGGCGTAACTCTTCCACTCGTGGCGCTACGTCCAACGAAAAGGGTTCGAGATCCGATATCTGAAAAATGTTGACGTCCTATAGGATTTCCATGGTTTGGACTTAGAGCAGGCATTCCGTTAGACTAAAATACGACGGAACCCAGTTAAACCCAGGAACCGGTTAGTTGAAATTTGCTAACTACGAGTACTTTTTCCGAAAGTTCTCAGCTCTGTGTGCAGTATGGACTACGAATATGGTTCAACAAAAATGTCAAAACCTGACTTGTTAGCACAGTTGGGCTGGAGAACAGTGGCTGTTTAGGTCTATTGTTGACGTTCGGAGCAAAGCCCATTCCGTGTTCGCATTGGCGATAACGCCCTTCCACTTCCTCAGTCTTCCAAGCCCATCTCCCTTCAGTTCATGTCAGTTTTACGTCTGTCGCCGATCACCAACCACCTGTGTCATTTATCCAAAGAAAAATAATATTTTATGTGGAAAGCAGTTTCAGTGCCGCAAACCCGTCGACGGGAAACTATCACGACCCAGCTCACAGGTACGTCGCCTTTGTTGTACGCGCGAGTTGCGCTTTGCGGGCTCGATTACCAACAGAACTATTCGAGTCCCCCTCCTGTTAATTATTACTTTCCTATTGATTTATTTGGTTTTATCTTGTTGGGGTTGTTTTTTCACCAGCGCTGTACAGCCTCCCTTAAATCTTTCTCCGGTACAGTGCTGTACATTAAACAGTGGCTAAAAACAGAGTCTGCTGGCTGCCACCTTTGGCCCAATCTCAGCAGAGCAGATTCCAATTCATCAAATCTTGAAACCAAATTTCGACTTACTAGTTGACACTGGAAATTTGTAAATGGATTCGCAACGAGTAACGAAGTCGTAAAAACCGAGTCTTCCATACACATTTTATGAACCTCGATTTTCAGGCAAACACCAATCTCTATGGTCTCTTCAGAGGTATTTTGAGGCCTTTTCAAACAGAAATGGGCTAAAATGGTTAAAATTCGGCTCAAAAATTGACTGTATGCCTCTCTTTTCTTTTAATTAGTAATTACAACACAATAGTCTGCCGTTTGCACGCCGCGTTTCGAAGGTAGATATTATTTCATAGTTCACTGAGCGGCTAATGATGCGATTCACGCCATTTTCATTTGTCAACTATTCAGTTGCATTTCTTCAAATTCTGGAAAACACTTAAATCTTTTGAAGGTGGCACATAACATTTTGTAGTACGGTCCGTCTAACTCATTAACTGTTTGCAGACATCAATTAGTGAGTCAATTTTTGAGCCAAATTTGAACAATTTTAGCACATTTCTGCTCGAAACGAGGAAAGCACACGTGGCTTCTAAAGTACCCTAAGTCGCCTGTTCGTAATATAAATTTCATGTTTCAACTCTATGAGCCAACTTTCGTTAAATTCGAGTCGACGTTCATAAAATTTGTTTGGCAGACTTGGAATCCACCATACAAATTGCCAATGTTAGCTAACACGCCAGGCGTTGACAAATTTTAACATTTTCGTCAAGACGCCATTTTCTTACAGCGAACAGGGCTGCGAAGTAAAAAGGAAAGTTACGTAATTGGCTGAAAATGATTTTGAGGAGTGAGTCCTTCGAAGGAAAGTACACTGTACAACATGAGTGTACTGAAGGAAAGGTCATCATCGAAATCTGCAATGTTTCCCAGAAGTAGCAGTTCATTGACAATAGAGGAGCGTTTGACAACCTTAGGCCAGGTGAGCTTAAAAGTCAGGGAATTCCCCGTAACTTGCTCTTCTGAACTTACTTGTCGAAAAGAATTGCGACGATCGAACGCCGGTTGAATGCTGGCCAACAGAGCTCGGTCTTTGGGCCAGCACTCAGGAACGCCTTCTTCTGAGGGTCTTCACAGGAGGCTCGTGGAGACTGACTGCGAACCATTGGCTTATGTGGATGATCTGAGTGCGCTTATTTGTGCACAGTTGATCCATCAAATCGAGGCCTAAACTCACCATGTACTCTGGACTCGGTGGTGCTAGCACGTAATGTTGCAGGAGGAAGAGGAACAAACCCTGTTCAATTTCGGAGAAAACCTCGTTTATTTTGACGGTAGACAGAGGGGTCGCTGGACGGTCACCTGACGCTGGTGGGGGCGCTGGAAGGGATCGCCTCTCCTCCTCCCTTCCCTCTTCATTTTTCCTCTCCCTCTCCGATTCTTTTTCTTCCAATTTTTTGGCTCATTCCTGATCCAACTTTGGAAACAACAGCCGTTTTATACCCCTTCCTTTTCACCCCTTTTTCCTTTCCTTGGCTCTACAAAGTGAAAGGAAAGTTATGTAATCGACTGAAAAAAAAATTTTGAGTTTTCTTCAGATCTTTACGTTTCAGACCCCCCTGAGTCCGAAAAACACTATTTGGGAAAATGGTCTGTGTGTGTGTGTGAACGATTTTTAGAGAAAACCACCGTACCAAATCCACTCAAACTTGATATCTCGCCCGCAGGTTACTATGGGACACCAAAATGAGGGTTTGAACAAAATCCACCGAAATTTAACTATAGTTATCATAGTGATCAAAACGCCAAATATTTTTTTTCTCAAAAACTGCTGTAACGATTTTGATTAAATTTTTTATATTGACAGTTCTCAATAAGGCAATGATATCATGAAATTCCCATTTGTGGGAAAATGACGAGAGCAGCACAATAAATTACCAAAACTTTCGACGAAATCGATTTTAGCGCGGTTTTTAGAGAAAACAACCGTACCAAATCAGCTGAAACTTGATGTCTAGCCTACAGGTTACCATGGGACGCAAAACTAAGGGTATGGACAAAATCCACCGAAAGTTAACTATAGTTATCATAGTGATCAAAACACCTAATTTTTTTTCTCAAAAACGGCTCTAACGATTTTGATTACATTTTTTATATTGGTAGCTCTTAATAAGATAATTATTCCATAAAATTCCCATTCGGGGGAAAATGACGAGAGCAGCACAATAAATTATCAAAGTTTTCGACGAAAAGCGTTTTTAGCGCAGTTTTGTCCTTATAAACTCCACTGAAATTTTTGTTTAATGTTAAAAAAAACTGGTATTGTAGTCCAATCCAATACCTAAAGGGTGAGTGTTTAAAAACACTCATGAGATACATAGGGCTCATTACAGAAATTCCTGAATTTCAACTACCGCCGTTTCGCTTACTACCAGTTCTAGCAGTTATTACCCAATAACTCTGCAACAGTGATTACTATCCTTCTTCAAAAAATTTGTGTTTACAGCCTCATTAATTATCTGTGTACCAATCGCTCAATAATGGTCCTGCAATGAGTACGAGCAGCACAATAAATTCCATAACTGTAAGCGCTACCGCTTCCTGCTGCCGTAAAGCGTTGTTTGACCAAGTTCAAATTCACTGAGTGATAAATGAATTGATTAAATAGAATTAGCCATGTACAAAGTGAATTGTTGTAGAGCTAAGGAAAGTTGTGTGTTACAACGCACCAGATATTTTCAATGTGAAAAGTGCAACAGGTTCGGTTACCTTGTCCAAAAAACCCTTCCGCATCTGTATGATCAACTGTGGCTTTTCTTAAAAGCGTTGGCGTCAATCGAAGAGCCAGGGAAACTTGGGTGAGTCCTCTTTCATTTCCTCATTCCGTTTATATTTTCCCTGGTGTATTCTTTTTCCAGGTGTTCGCCGGTTGAGGGTGATCCGTCCAGCGATCAGAATCACACGAGTGGCATATAATTTCCCATTACCAGGGAAATTTGGAGATTCTCGTATATTTCCCTACCCTCGTGATAATTCCCATTTCGGGGTACTTTTGCGCTTCATGGTGATACGTGATAGTCCACCAAGCTACTTGAGCGTAAAAAAGAGGGATTTTCCCCGAACAACTTTTAACAGAGTCCCCTTTTGGTTTATTATTCATTCTGAATAATAACCCTATGTTTTCGGTCACGAAAAATTTTTTACAACCCCCCCTCAAAATTTGATACTTTACGTTTCAAGACTTGGAGATTCCAAATTTGCAATGTCCGTCCCCCGTCCCCCATCCGCCGACCGTTTTGTGCCTTTAACGTGGTCTAAAAAATTAGTTCTTTCGCCCAAAAATCCGATTTGGTATCTAGTTGTGCCTGCCATCTCGGTAATCCGATCGGATGAAGCTTGTGGTTGTAATGGGCAAAAAACGGTTAAAAAAATTAACTAAACGCAGTACAACGCGGGAGCTACAGCGTTTCTTCGTTTGAACTCCCTCCCTCCCCGCCCGCCTCATTAAAAAAGCAACCGCCCTCGAGGCGAGCGAGCGCGCCTCCCGCTCGCTTGCCTCCCCTTACGCCTCGAACGGGTTCGCTTCGAGCGCCCCCGTTCCAATTTCCCCGACAGGGCAAAATCATCAGACGTTTTGTTTCTGTAGTTCCATCGTATGGTTTACTAGTATTCGATGCTGAGTCGAATGGGATGGGGGAGCACTAATACTAGGTCAAGCTGTTCATGAGAATAATAAACCATTGTGTAATAATTTGCAGGGTTTTTTGTATGGTCCTCCTTCGCGAATTTCTTGAACCTGTTATTTGACTCCTCATATGGAACTTACGCTCTTGACTAAATGCTAGCAGATTTCTTAATTTTGAAGAGGTTTTAATTTGATGATCAGTATTAGTAATCCGAGGCGTTATAAAACTATTTCGATCTCGTTGGTTTCGGTTGTTCGATTCGAGTCATACCAACACAGCGCGCTCGCGATCTTGTTTGACCTTTTAAAAGAGAACCACCACGCCCTTTTTTTTCGCTCATCACTGTTTCTTTCAGTATTGTGATTCTTTTCGTGAACTTTCTTCTGTTCTTAGTAATTTTGATGGCATTGCTCGCACATCTTCGGCTACCTTCACCCCATTTATAAATCTTAAACTTTGCGATGGCAGTCAGTACAAATCCAAAACTTTTGCAATCGCTTGCTACGCTTACTGATCACAAAGAGCGTGTTTGACGGAGAGTCCAACTCTGCTACGATTTGATTGGTGGGCTGCCCCGAAAAGCTTGACGTTTTTATGGTTCGAGCCTGCAATATTGAGCAGTTTGGCGCGATTTTGTCCGAGCTTAGTGAACTGGGAGCAGCGGACCCGTCGTTAAAAACTGATTGTTGCGGCCGAAGGGAACAACGCTGGTTCAATGTTTCAAGATCAAGCGAATTAACTGTCTGGCTCTAATCTGAACATGAGCCATAGCGGTACTGGTATTGTTCAGTTAGCGTTCGAAGCCTTGTCCGACCGCACATTCGTTCGCCCGTTTGCCTCGCTCCCCACCTTTGCCCCGCATTAAAAACAGAATTTTAATTGATTTTTCTTGGAGTATAATTTTTATTTCGTGCTCAGTTAAATTCATTATGCTCACTAACTGTGTTCGGAGTAGCATTGACCATTACTGGGCTCCACATCTCTGGCCAGGGACACGCACCTAGAGCCTATACAGTCCACCACAAAATCATTTGTAGGATTCATAATAATTTGTCCAACCCGCCAGGATTTCAACAACACCAGCACACAGAGTCGCCAGTTTTGGGCGTACACTGAGATTGGCTCGTTGAGTGAGAATTTCGAGGCCTTATATTTTGAAATATTGGCTGCACGTAAAAAGGGAAAAATAGGTAGCCAACGACAATACGCTTTGGAGGCCACGGGTTATTTGTTGAGAAGTCAACTAATAGATGGGGTGTTTCAGCGAACAACTACGGCCCCTCAAAGACGCTACCATCGCAAGGTTTGCCTCATTACAAGCAATTAGTAAGATCACTGGGGGGGAGTGTGTTTACCGTGACACAGGTCCTAGGCGTGATTGGCCACTGCCATATCGTCTGGAGCAGCAATCTCACAGTCAATCAAAGGAGAGTACCAATCCTTGAGAGCTGCGCTCCTGTGGATCACCAAGGCCTATAAAACGATATCCACTGAACGACTCCAAGTTATCACTGGCCGGTTACCAGTTGACTCGGCTGTTGAGTGCACGGTGGAGAGTGAAAAGGAAGCGTCCCCAACTCTGGGCAGAACTCCGTAATAAACCTCCCTATTGAAACTTGCTGTGCTAGATGAGTGGGGTTTAGATAAATTGCAAGCGAAATGGGAACCTTCGTCAAAGGGACGTGGGACGTTTTTCCCAACAACCGTGAACGTTGTAGAAGAACGTGAGTTGAGCCAGACCACTGAACGAGCATCTCAGTCCCTCTTGTGACAATTTCTGCTTTCTGTGTCGACAGTCTCGTGAGACGCCCGTCATAAATAAAGGTCGCGGTTCTGGAACTAATACTCCACCAACGGGGTTCCTGCGTATCGTGCATCAATACATTTATACCTAACTTGCATACAAGTACGTCAGTAAATTACTTGAGAAGAAGAAAGCGTTTAGCAAACCTGATTTATCTTATTTTCCAAAACGGTTGAGATATTTTTCAGCTCGTTTAACGAGAATAAACATAATAAGCCGATGTAATGATATTGAATGAGGAGGACGACGTACGCAGGGGGTTGATAAACTTTCCTCAGGAGCAGCGATTCTTTCATTAGTAACATCGCGATGACAGTCAAAATCGGATCAATGGCAGTAATTAGCTTGATTATTTTGGCTCGTGCTGCTGAGTGAAACTTGTGGCCGGTTACTACTTTTACCTCCACCTGAAAACAAAAGATAACGGTAAATAAAGAATATAATGTAAATAATACGCATGAAAAATAATTTAAACAGTGGATGAGGCTGGTGAGCTCCAATAGCGTTGTTCTGACAGCTCTATCCGCCGCACAGGCACACTTCTAGAACTGCACATCTAGAGGCTAGATGTATGCACTACTCTCATGTAGTAAATTGAGGAGTGCAAGCCGAAATACGTATTTTGTAGTTGAAGTCTCCGCTAATTGAAAAGTTGGGTTGTGTTTAATATAATCCTGGTGGCTCCCTAGACTTATGATTTTCTCCCCTCTTCACACACTGATAATTGCCAATTTCTTTCTCTCTCCTCTTCTTCCCATTTTGTGCGCTCGCTGTAAAATTAAGCTCGATCACTGGCCGTGAATGAGACCTTGTTAGAAGCTAAGTAGAAGGAGACCCCCTTTGTCAGACGTAGGATCTATTGTGACGGTCCCTTTAAAATACTGAGGCTGAGTACGTCTTTTGGTGCAGACTCCGCTATTGTTTGAGGTTCAACGAAGCTCTGGAAAAAGTGTTTCAGACAGGGCACTCTCATAAGATTTCGTCCTCCTCGCTGCACAATCTGCATCGCCTTTGCCCTTTTAGCAGAGCCTTTTTGCCAGTCTTAGATGTGGCTGGCCGTGTGTTTTCCCTGTGTCGTCTGCCGATTTAGGTGCCTATTATTCGCTCCTAGGTGAGGCTCGAGCCCGTGTGTTGGGATTGGCAAGACAGTCTGCCTTTTCATTGCCCTCGTGGCCCCTATGAGCTGGCATCCAAATAAGGGAAAGCCTATTATGGGCACTGGAGCTGTTTGAGCGCTTCATGTCATTCCCTCATCAGGCTGGATCTGAAAGTGTAAGCCAAAATGGCCTTTACGCCAGCCTGGGTGTCTGAGAATGTATAGATCCGCTTACCCTTGAGTCCTTTGCCAGGATCTCTTGGGTGTAGATACTTACGGCTAGATTTTCAGATTGGGAGTGGTTTGGCAAGCTGAAGTTGGATCCTGCAATGCCCCCCCCCCCCCACCCCCACCAACCAACAACCGACAGTGCACCATAATAGTGGGCTGACCTCAGTTGGAAGTGGCGTAACGTCAGAAGCAAGAACTGCTGCTTCTTCTATTTCGCCCTGTCTCGTAGTTGCTTAGAGGCTTGCTGGTGGACATAGTGCTGGCTGGCAAAAGTGTACCGGGGGGGGGGGGGGTTGGATTGGAGATGTTTGAAGAGCTGCTGACTCAGGCAAAAATTACAGCAATCCCGCGGAGCTCCGATCCATTATTGCCCGACTTTCGCCTTAGCCACTAGACCACAATCGCCAGGTGCCTTCAATAGGAGTCAGTCGGCACATCTCCTCCCTCGCCGTTAGCCACTGCTCCTGGGGTGGACTCTTTTAATGAACGAATTTATGAGAGTTGAGCGGCCCCAGGCATCGATGGCATCTCAAATGGGGTCCTAAAATCGCTCCCCAGGATCCATTTGGTAGCCCTCTGCAATATCATTAACGCCTCCATGCGCCTCCAATACTTCCCTGAGGTATGGAAGGAGGCCACAATTATCTGCATCCCCAAGGCAGGTAAACCCCTCAACAAACCCTCCAGCTACAGACCCATCAGCCTTCTCTGCACCCTGAGCAAGGTTGCTGAGGCCATCATTCTGACCCGCCTAAATGAATTCATCCATACCAACGAAGTCCTCCCAAACTTCCAACACGGCTTTAGGAGCCGCCACGGAACTTGCCACCAACTCCTCAGAGTGACTGAGTTCATTGCAGAAAATCGGAACAAACGCCGACACACCTCCATGCTCCTCCTTGATGCCCAGCAAGCCTTTGACAGAGTCTGGCATGAGGGGTTGATTTACAAACTTATCCTACTACACTGCCCCCCATCCCTCATTGGCCTGATTCGTTCCTTCCTCTCTAACAGAACCTTTAGGGTAAGAGTTGGAAAAACGCTATCCACTGTCCACCACATCACAGCTGGCGTTCCCCAGGGCTCGAAACTCTCCCCCGCCCTCTTCAACATCTTCTGTCATGACATTCCTATCCACAGAAAAATCGTCACTGCACAATACGCAGACGACGTAGCCCTCCTCTACACCTCCAAAACCAAGTTGCACTGTGCAACTGTCATGAAGAAGTTCATTCCCCCCCCTGCTCAGTTGGTACCACAAATCCGCCTCAACGAAGCCAAATCTGAGGCTGCGTTCTTCTCCCGGCGGAATATTCCTCCTCCCAACATACTAGTTGGTAGCCACTCAATCCCCTGGAGCACAAAGGCCAAATACCTCGGAGTGATCTTCGACAGAAAGCTCAACTGGCATAGCCAAGTTTGTGCCGTTCGTGGCAAGGTCAATGGAGCCTTTACGGCTCTTAAACCCTTCTTTAATAACAAAAAGGTCTCTAAACAAAAAAAATCCGTGCCTTCAATGCCATCATCAGAAGCATTAGCACCTACGCCATCCCTGTCTGGGGAACTGCCACAGCCCTCAAGCAACTGGAGGGCACCTACATGAAGGCCCTCAGAGGGGTTCTTGGTTCCCCCTGGTATATCAGAAATCGACAGCTCCGAAAGGAAGCCGGCCTCCCCTCCCTCAGCGAGGCTGCCTCGACTTACGCCCTCAACCTTCGCAGTTCGGTGGCTCGGCATCCCAACCCCTCCATCATCTGCCTTACACAGCACACCCCCACTGCCTCCGACATTGTTCGCAGGCCTTGTTCCCTCATCCCACACTGACCCGTCCCTGCCTCCTAGTTTCGCAATCGCGCAGCGTACGAGTCCCCCAGCATACGCAGGCTGGCCTCCCATCCTTTCTGGTGTAGAACCTCCGGGTTGGCAACCGCGGAGGAGGGGTTTTAGTCGGTAAAAATCCGACACTACCCATTTGGGTGTCTTTTGAAGATTTCCCCTCCCCGGAAGCGTCCGGGGGGGGGGGGGAAAGTTGATCGATTTCCCGGAAAATCCGATTTGGATTCGAGAAACGAGGGGGCTACGAGGAAAGTATTTTCTTTCACATTGTAGTAGGCCCATTTTATTTCCTTTCGCACTGTAACTTTCACATCGGCAGCGAATCCCGGACCCGACAATTCGTCTCATTAATTCTCTTAATTTTTCTCTGTGGGCCTCTTCTTTTTCTTGGAATGAAGAAGTTCGGCTCCACGTTGGGCGCCAATTGTAGTGAGGTAGTTTGGAGATGCTTTTGAAGAGCTGCTGACTCAGGCAAAAATTTCGGCAAACGCGGAGCTCTGATCCATTATTGCCTGACTTTCGTCGAGAATATGAACCATTGCCTTAACCACTAGACTACAATCACCCGGGGCCTTTAATAGGATTCAGTCGGCATAAAAGCCTTAACGCTCCCAGGTACATGGACCTTCGATTTACTTCTGTTACGAGGGGGTTTGGAAATGTTTGGGGATTCGCTGACTCAGGCAAAAATTACAGCGATCATGAGCTCCGATTCAATAGCCCAACTTTTGTTGGATTATGAACCTTCGTCTCACCACTAGACTGCAGGCGCTAGGGTGCCCACGGTGGGAGTCATTCGGTACACTTCCACGTATATCTTCTATCGCAGCAGTGGGGCAAGGGTTCACGACCCCTGTGGTTACAAGGCGAACCTGTCTGCAATTTCTGGAGCTTTCCTTGAACTGCATGACGGCTTGTCACTTTCCACGCAATGGCGTCATATAAAACACAGGATCCTAACTCCTGTTACTCTTTACTCGACGAATATTGACAAAATACGAATAACGCAATTGTGTACTTACGAGAAATGAAGGCCAGGCGTTGATGAAGTCTGGAATGGAGTTACGCTCTTTCAAAAGACACAACGGAATGGGAGCATAAAGCAGAAGATTGAAAGCCAATACGCTGCAGTGTCTAATTAACACGCTGAACTCAAACTTCATTAATAATAGAGCCGTCAGAGACTCGTACAACTGTTCGAGAATCACGCAGCTCAGAAGAATGAAAACGACGAGGCAGTAGATGAATGAGAATGATCTAACAGTAGATTTGTATTTCTCTGTAAATTAAACAAAAACGGTCAGTTACGCGGCAGTTTGTAGTTGCTACTAAATCATCTTTTCACAACAGAACGACTGTTTGGAACAAGCCCCAAATGGAGCGTGGAGCAGTTAAATACCCTGACATCCGCTGATTGGCCAATTTCCCGTCCTTTCGTAGAATTTTGTTGAAATTCATATACATTTACTTGTATGGGTTGATGATATACTTTTATTTACTTCTGGGCGGCGTTTTAGTCATTTTTGCTAAGAATATGAATGTTTGAGGAAGTTAAAATTTCTCGGTATTAATGTACATAGGAAGAATTGGAATGTTTTTGTGTATCAATATAAATTAATAGGAAATCACCGTATCACGCAATTTTCTTCAATCCCACGAACTTTTTAGTTACCAAATCACATTTGTTTTTCACTCAGTTCACACGAACTCGTAAAACATAACACTCCCCGTAAAGTTATGGACTTTAGTGGACTGCTGCTACGTATCTCGAGAACCCCCCCTTCACCTCCCCCCCCTCCACCATATGGCGCTGGTAAAACACAAACTGCGGCCACAACTGACCCATTGTGGTGGGCGAACATGAGCCCCCTCATGTCCCCTCTGATCCGGCGTCCTCAATACGTCCCCACCGTTCTTGCACAAAACGCAAGACAACCTTGAGGTCCATCCTTGTAATCTCCTCTGAACCGCAAGTACTCTGAGCCGCACTCCAGCCAGCCCCTCACACATCGCAGAATCTACAATGTAAACAGGGCACACACCATCTGTACACTATCTCTCTCCAGACTGAGGATCTCACTCATTCGCTCCCTAGGGAGTGTGATAAACACCCTTGACTGCCTTTGGCCAGGCACATCCCACCAATAGGCAGCCCTGAACTACTCCTTCACTTCCCAACATCCTTGATCAAGTGGCCCTTGGTGGTCCCTCCGGGCCCCCTGGAAGAAGGGCGATGCTTTCCTGGCCAGTTCGTCAGCCTCCTCGATCCCACGATCTTCAATGGTTAACACGTAATGGATGGGACCAACTACACTTCTTCACTTACAGTTCTGGTATTTTGCTTAGAACTGCCAGCATTTCTAAAGTTCTCTTTTTTTGAGACGTAGGAGGGACATGGCGCAAGGGGTGCGCATTGACAGCTAACCTGGAAACGTTTAGCACATTGCATCAGGTTGGCCTTCACACCTCTCTACGATGGCAGCTCTTCTTTCTTATTCTCTTCACCCTCACGAGGATCTTGAAGCGTGCCACCATTCCTCTACATCCTCTCAAACTGCTGGGCTCAGCAGAGGTCTTTCTTCCATGTCTTGATTCTTCAACCCGGCGAGATAGTGGCTCCAGATCAGCATGCTCCATCCATCCCCTTGTGGCTGAGCACTGCTAGGGCAAATAGAGAAGTGCACCTCCAATTTTTCAGAATTCGACATGGTGTGCGTGAGTGCCTCTGGTGTGTGCCAGCCAACTGTGTCCTCCACCGTGCGCTGCCAGCCAGCCCACCGTTGGCACGAGCAGATGGTATGGGCAGTCTCGTGAAGAACTTCGTGGGGTATAAATCTACCTCACTGTGGCGCCTCCTGAGCCATGGACCAAGAGCTACATCCAAAAGGCTGGTCCACGGTCCCTTGTGGAGTGTGTCTCACCTATCTTACTACTTCCCAAGGGTCACAGCCCTCTATCTCACCTTTTGGTAGCCTTACTCTGGTTGCCACCTTGACAGGGGTTCTTTCCCGTTGGAAAGCCGTTACTGTCATATCGTCCGCTGAGAAACAGTACGGTACCAGCTAGCAAAGAACATATAACAGGATGGAGCGTACTACGCTCATAAGTGGGGCTGTATCCCACTGGTCTTGCCGCCTCGGTAGGATCACTGTTTTCTTTTTCTACTGGTGGTCGTGCTTTGCTTGTTCCACGTCGATCTTCGATCAAAACATTGAATATAGAAATAAATTCAAGCCCTAGGGCCATTTGCCCATTAGGTGGTTTGAAGCTTTTCAACTATTGCAGAGAAGAGTGCTTCCATTGTAAAAACCATAGGGGCGAAAATTCTTGACCACAGCAACTACTGCCAAAAACTCCTTGCTCGTAACACAGTTTCTCTCTTGTCGCAACATGCAGCGACTATCCCAGAACAGTTTTCCATCCTCCTCGCTGTTGAGATAATACGGCACTGCTACTGGCATCTACAAGTGCTTCTGTGAGAGAGAATTTCAAATCATTAAAAGCTGCCTCACGTTCATTTTACCATTGTAAGGGCACTTTGCTGTATTGTGCTCGGCCAGCAAAGGGTTGAATGAGTACTACGAGCAGAACCAAACAAATGTGCGAACATCTTTAATAGACCGAGGAGTTGGCCATTTCTGAATCTTATCCGTTTTTAGGAGGATCCGTCGAAATTACCTCAGCGGAGATCTTGCAGCCCAAATAGTTCACGCCAGCACTTCTCGGCGTCTAACTGAACGCCCTGCTTATAATTCCCAGAATACGAGCCGAAGCCACGTAAGTCGTTCTTCAAACATCGACGAGTTCACTAAAGCATCGTGAAGAAGTTTTTGGCTCTGTCTTTACTGATGTAACGAGGCTCCACGGCCATTGCGGGCTGGAATGTGGCTCGGGCCATATTGCATCATACTAAATATAACAATTATGCTAGAATCGAAAAAATGACTAAACTTTTGGGCATCTTCCAGATCCGATTCGCGCAAAATAGTAGCTAGGTACACCTTTTCCACTGGATTGCTATAATGTTAGAGCGTCACTCTGCTGACTTCAACTGCTCCTCCAATAAGCCGCCACCTGACTTAGTGGCGTTCATGTGTTAAGCGTCTTCGCTTGTTCGTTCGTTCTCCTCCGCTCTATAATATGTCGTTCATGTTTGTTCTCTTAATATAATTTCGTTCCCGATCCGTTTTTATCCATTTCGCCTACTGCGTTTAAGCTTCTGCTTAAAATATAACACCCGCTATATGAATTTCTGAGGTAGCTCCTGATTATTTTATGGCCATTATTAAACTGTTTTTAGAACTCTAGTGACAAATAAATGAGATTTATCTGAGAAATATCTGGTGCGTAGCAACACACAACTTTCCGCAATTCCTTAAGTTCGAACACCTGCTACATATGCGGGTGCTATATCTTCGTTCAACGCATTTCTACAGAAACATTTATGGAGAACAAAATGTACGTACTAGTTAGCTGAGAGTACTCCGTAAGTTTGATCGAAATCGTTAGAGCCGTTTTTGAGAAAAATGCGAAAACCCCTAGTTTTTGGTACATTTTTGTCCCCCCCCCCTTCCCATCGGCCGAAATCGTCCATAACCTTATTTTGGGGTCTACAAAAAATAACGAACAAAACAAAAAAAGAACCAGCTCAATCGGATGAGCCGTTCTCCCGCAAATCGAACTACACACACACACACACGGACCACGCGCCGAAATTAGGTTTTTTAGACTCAGTAGGCCTCAAAACGTTAAGATCTGAAGAAAACCCAAATTTTTTTTGGGCCGATTACTATACTTTCTTTCCCTTCGGGTAGCGGAAAGTAAAAATGAATCGAATTCCGAAGGGCCGTTTTTGAGAAAACATGTTTGGTATTTTGATCGCTTGATTAGTTTTGGATCGAGGCACCCTTATTTTGGCGTTTTGGCACCCAGCAGGTCGTAAAGCGAAGTTAGCTGACTTGGTTCAGCCGTTCTCAGGAGCCTTTTAAGCTCAAAGCTGTGAAAACCAGCTCACTCGATTAAAAATAGAAGAGAAATGGTATATTTTCACAGAAAATTATATTAATTTATGTAGAGTATTACTATTTGTACTGAAGTTGGTTTAAAATGCTGAAACTGGTCTACAAATAATCTTTTTCTGTGGAAATCGACAATTACTTCTTTTTTTTATTGTCTGTGCATGAAAGGAGATTTATATTTTCTTCCATACATACTTTTTACAGTTATGGCTCCTCTTACTTTTTCCAAATGGAAGAGAGCTAATTGAATTCAACTTAAAATCACACAAATATTGACGAAACAATAAACAAAACTCACTTCCATTTGACATTTGGCACGGGAGCCTCCCTACAACTGTTAGCCCAGTAAGAAGCGGTCTGACGGTGTTATAAAATTCGAGCCGACAACTTTCTTCCAAATCCCGCTCATTTTTCGAATTTCGACCATTTCTTTTCGCGCGTTCCTTCGAAGAAACTATTGAGATGCTCTCCGGATTCTTCATTTCTTTTTCGTTTTGTTTCAACAGGCGCTGCAACAAACAACAGATTGACGGGTGCAGTGAAGCGGCGGGTGAGAGTTCTGGGAAAATGTAGTGAATTATGCGCGGAGAAGGCGTTTCCGCCAAAAGCGCGTTACGGATTTGTATTGTTCTTATTTTTTATTTCTGGCATTAAAACAATGGCAACAGTTCGTCGATCCTACTTTGCCCGTAGAACTTTGAAGATTGCCTGTGATGTCGCTTCATTTCGATTCTTCGTGTTAACGCTGGACATTTTCGAATCGCCACTTTAATTATTATCTTGTATTTAGGGATTTCCGAGGTTTATTTTTGTTTATTATAGTTTCTATGACAAGATTAGCTATAATTATAGTTTTATTTTTCAAAGATGTACATAAACATGATTGATTATACGTCGACTAAGGTTTAAAACTGGCATGTACTGAGCTAACCTCGTTTGAACACGACAATTTCGATTATTAATCAGGTTTGGCGTAAAGCGTCAAACAAATTTTCGCATCGCCTGAACCTTCGACGACACGCTCAGGCGTCTATTGAGATTAGGGATCTTGACTGCTTTGTAGGACATCCTGGCAGCTCTGCAGCGAGGCTTTAAGTGAGAGAGTGGGGGTGACACTGAGGTGTTCCTGGCGAAGGAGCAGCAATGAGCCATTGTTAAGTTAAAAGCCAGGGCCGTTGCTCTCCTCTTGGGGAAGGGCACAGTCAGAATCAGATGGCTCAGTTGTTAGGTTTTGAGATACTTCCTGTTGGGCGAACGAATGGGGGAGCTTGAAACTGAGTAATAAATGGACGTGGCGAGTGTGAGTGCAGACTGTATTACGCTTGACAGAATAGAGATATCCGGTTGAGTATGAGTATATTAACGCAAACAAGGGACTCTTAATACATGTGAATTGGGTGAGACTCTGAGTGGAGGGAGAGGGACACAGGGAGAGATAGAGTTAAGTTGTAAGTAGCACGAGCTGAGGGATGAATCGGTGGGAGAACTGGGAGACAACTGTTGTTCGCGAGTGCTCAAGGATGACTGACTTGGAAGGGGCTGTCCATTGAGAAGAGGAATCTAAAATTGAGGTGTTGGAAGAGATAGTTGGGAAAGTCCAAGAAAGGGGCAAATCCGTTGTCAATTGGAAATAACTGAGGAGTGGTAGAGATGGAAAGGTGTTTGGGGAAACAATAACTTTCTGTAGGGCTATTGAGTACCGTTAAGTGAAAGTGCAGATATTTTTCAAGTAAAGACTCAGCTGATTCAGCCTGCCGAACACTTCTGATGCATATACTATAAGCACTGTACAGGTAACTGCAAGGGAGCTGAATGCTTCCTTCTCAGCTACTTCTTTGGAGGACAAGGGTACAAGAAGAGGGAGGCCACAGGCAACTTAAGGTGAGGAGAGGGGGAGGGGGGCCAATTGTGGGTGAGGTTGCCCATCTGCCTGGTGGAGGGATGTGCAGAGTGTTTAGTGAGGCGAGTCGCTGCGACCAATGATGGATCTTTCTGGGTAACTTCTCTGGCAGTTTCAGCGGGAGAAGGAGGTCAATTTGCTGCTCTCGAGTGAGCAGCACCATAACCAGAGAGCCTACTGCCCCAAGGACTAAGAACGAAGAATAAGTATATGGAGGAAAGACCGCTTTTGAACCTCCCATACATCCAGCAGTATTTGGCAGCTGCAAGATTCCTCTGATAAGCGTGAGGGCTAACCTGATTGTTGGGTGCACGAAAAAGAGAGACAAATAGACATACGAAGTGAATGAGATATATGACTATATTGGTACACTTACTTAACACGATAGTTTTCATTACATGGTCACTGGGTTAGAACAGTAATTCTCTGAGTACAAGCTGAAGGATGTGCTTTTGGGAGTGACTAAGTGTGACACAAGGGGGCTCTGAATACGTGAACTGATTGCGACGGCAGCAGTGAGAGAGTGAGTAGAGCTGTGAATAACACGAGAGCTGATAGATGACTGTGAACCAGGAAGAGCTGTGTGCGCTGAAGAAGAAGCAAATTGTGACGGGGGGGATTGAAAAGGAAATAAATGAACGAGCAGGCCAGGCTTTGCCGCAGCAATTGACAAACGGCTTCAGATCAATTACAAATCTTCATTTGGGGGATTTCTGTGGGAGTTCTGACTGGGTGGCCCCTACCTCCATCAGACCCCACAGTTTAAAACGAAGGAGGGGACGGGATGACTGTTCTCCAGTGACCCCTCGACCACCACGATGTCAGTGTGGTCCAGCATTGTCAGGCCTTGCCCTGGGTTGGGAGTTGAATTGCCCCGTTCTACCTACCTTGCCCTGCGGAGGTAGCTACCTGTCGTGGCCCTAACCCATAATGCACCGACGCGTGGCTATGGACTGTGCATTCCTGTGGTACCATTTTGGGTCAAACAACCCTTAAGGCCAGAATGGTCCCAGGCCCCATCTTTCGATGGCACTTGCAGCTTAAGACAGGTTGGACTTCCTGGCCACCCTGGGGTTTGGCCAGCAATACTCGGACTTTGGATGTTCAAGGAAGGCCTGAAAGAACTACTTCCCATACCGAGTTCAATATTCCAACTAATTCGGCCTGCGCCGAACACGGATGCTATGTGTTAAACAGATCCGGGTTGGTTCTCAATACACAGGATTAAAATCATGGGGCGACTAGAAGCAAACCCTACATCTCAATGACGGAAAAAAAGTGATCAACGTGGACCGATAAAATAAGGGCACGAGCAAAATCAGTCAAAAACTTGCGTGCAAACCAAAGAAGCCAACTGCGATGCGTTATGAAAACGTTTTATCAATTAATATCATGATAGTAGCATAAATAAAGTCCATTAGCCGCGAAGTTTGACAAAATGCCAGAAAACGAATCGAAACAAACAAGCCTTCTTTCAGCGAAGTAGTCTCTTCTACGGCACATTGATGAAATGGAAGAAATGAGCGAACAAACCTTGGTGACGAAGCGATGTCATGTGCGAAGAAGGAATGGCAGTTAGTTATGAAATCAAGCAGAAATAAAAACCCTGCAAATTATTACACAACGGTTTATTATTCGGATAATCAGCTTGACCTAGCATTAATGCTCCGAGACCCATCCTGTTCGATTCAGCATCGAAAAATATCATAATGAAACCCAAAAAAAGGTCGAAAAGAACTGAATCGTAATATTAAAATAAACAAAAAAAACGAAAGTATCTAGAAAAAACTGAATTTTAATATGAAAACATGCACGCTAAATACTAATATCAAAATTTAACCAAAAATCTATGAAAAAACCCAAAATGAGAATGAAATGAAAGAATCTAAAAAAATTGAATCGTATTAAAACCAAAACGTCGGGGAAATTGGAACGGGGGAGCTCGAAGCGAAAGGCGAAAGGGGAGTTGGGTGGCGGCGGGCGTCGTTGGGGAGGCAAGCGAGCCTCGAGCGAGGTTGCTTTTTTAATGAGACAGGCGGGAGCAAGGGAGTTCAAACGATGAAACGCTGTAGCTCCCGCCTTGTACTGCGTTTCGTTAATTTTTTTAACCGTTTTTTACTTTCCTTGCTCTACGAAGTAGAAAGGAAAGTTATGTGATGTGATGTTACTCATAAAAATTTTGAGTTTTCTTCAGATTTTTACGTTTCAGACCCTCCTGAGTCCGAAAAACACTATTTGGGAAAATGGTCTGTGTGTATGTCTGTAACAATTTTTAGAGAGGACCACCGTACCAAATCAGCTCAAACTTGATATCTAGCCCGGAAGTCACAATGAAACGCCAAAAAAAGGGTATGAACAAAATCCACCGAAATTTAACTATAGTTATCATAGTGATCAAAACATCAAATATTTTTTTTCTCAAAAACGGCTCTAACGATTTTGATTACATTTTTTATATTGGTAGCTCCAAATATGGCAACTATACCATAAAATTCCCATTCATGGGAAAATGACGAGAGCAGCACAATAAATTACCAAAACTTTCGACGAAATCGATTTTAGCGCGGTTTTTAGAGAAAACAACCGTACCAAATCAGCTGAAACTTGATGTCTAGCCTACGAGTTACCATGGGACGCAATAGTGAGGGTATGGGCAAAATCCACCGAAAGTTAACTATAGTCATCATTGTGATCAAAACACCAAATTTTTTTTCTCAAAAACGGCTCTAACGATTTTAATTACATTTTTTATGTTGATAGCTCTTAATGAGGCAATGATACTATAAAATTCTCATTTGTGGGAAAATGACGAGAGCAGCACAATAAATTATCAAAATTTTCGACCAAAAGCGTTTTTCGCGCAGTTTTTTTCCTTATAAACTCCGCTGGAATTCTTGTAGAATGTCAAAATAATTCGGTATTGTAGTCCAATCATATACCTAAAGGGTGAGTGTTTAAAAACGCTCATGAGATACATGGGGCTCACTCGTGAAATTCCTGAATTTCAACTACTGCCGTTTCGCTTACTACCAGTTGTAACAGTTATTTTCCAATAACTCTGCAAAAGTGATTACTATCCTTTTTTTGAAAAATCGTGTTTACAGCCTCATTAATTATCTGTGCACCACTTGTGCTCAATAATGGTCCTGCAATGAGTACGAGCAGCACAATAAATTCCGGAACTGTAAGCGCACAATAGATGTCCGGAACGTCCGCTTTCTGCTGTCGTTAAGCGTTGTTTGACCAAGTTCAAATTAACTGAGTGATAAATGAATTGATTAAATAGAGTTAGCCATGTACAAAGTGAATTGACGTAGAGCTAAGGAAAGTTGTGTGTTGCAACGCACCAGATATTTGCCCATTACAACCACGGGCTTCGTCCGATCGGATTGCCGAGATGGCGGGCACAACTAGATACCAAATTGGATTTTTGGGCGAAAGAACGAATTTTTTAGACCACGTTAAAGGCACAAAATTGCATGACGGCGGACGGACATTGCAAATTTGGAATCTCCATGTCTTGAAACATAAAGTATCAAATTTTGAGGGGGGGATGTAAAAAATTTTTTTGTGACCGAAAACATAGGGTTATTATTCAGAATGAATAATAAACCAAAACGCTGAATGCAATCGTGTGGCTGAGGAAAGCTATGGGATGCGCCGCAATAGATATTTTCGTCTCAGCCTTGGGTTGTCCCCCACTTCCAAACGAAGCTAGAAGTTATTTAGTGAACTCAGGGAGGAGGTCGTGCGATTATTTCCTACCTGTTTGCGTAGGTCTGGTCTGGTCCGACTGAAAGGGGCGACTCGCGGTGTTTTCTGATTAGAAGGGCGCTGAATTAATGACGCCACGCACGAGAGCGTTTTGCACGAACTTCAACTCGCGGACGGTTTGTCGTTGAAATGAGAGGTAAATATGACATAGTGATCTGATTCCAATACAAGATGCGTATCGTCAATTGATAGTGGGATCAGTTAATCCCTCGAGCCCACTAGTTTGGAGAATGTTTCCCTTGTCAATGGCGATAGTTTGATTGTGTCGTGACACGATGAATTGGGCGCAGTCCGCTATTTCCCCGCCCTTCGCACACTTGGAACTGGATGAGTTATTAAACTAGAGAAGTTATCGTCAGGATCTTGACGTTCTACGACCCCCCAGACGCCCTCTCGAGGGAAAAGAAGGTTTTTGAGATCGATTTGCGCGTGTCTGGGAGCATTATTCCTTGACAATTACGAATGATTAGACTTCGCCTTTGTGCGATTAGGCTGTAGATATGGCAGCTTATGTTATGCGCCCTGACAAGGGAAGTTAGATTCCTCTCACTGTCTGGCCCCCACCAGTCTGGACTCTCGAGGAACTGCCCTCAATGAGGCCCTTCACACGTACACTCTAGAGTCGACGACTGAACGGGACACTCAAGTCTCGAATCAAAAGTGTAAGTGTAAACGGTAATTCTGCGTGGACTTAGGAACGGGGCTAGCGCGCCGAAGCGTCGACGGTTTAGAACGCACTCCTGCCGAAAGTCAAGAGTGTGAGTGTGAATACAGTTGTGTGATCACATCATCACAGCTTTGCGTGAGGGTTGGAAAGGAGTTAGGAACGTCGTCGTTCTCGCGGTTTTCTCCCGTTCTTTCTGTGATAAAACCTGTTTTTTAGTGCTTCCGGTCGCCCAAACATGGCAGATAGCAGATGCTGGAGTAGGGAAGTTCTCACAAACTTTATAGAACTTTATAGAGATTTTCCATGCCTGTGGAAAATCAAATCAAAGCAGAATCTAAATAAGTATCTGAAAAACGAAGCCTACGACAAGCTTGTTGAATTTTGTAAGCCTATCTTTCCAAGTACTAACCGCGATTTCGTATACAAAAAAGTGCAAAGCCTCGTAGAAACGTAGAACCTCGTACAATGCCCTGCAGGTTTCTGGAATAACTGCTGACAGCAATGAAACTGAGATGCCAGTCGTGAATTTCCAGTTGCCAAATACCTCAAAGTGGCCACAACGCGTTGCTCTGCAGATATGCTTGCTCCCATAACTGTATCCTTTTTAGCGATTTTTTCTCTTACTAGATCGACAAGTAAGTCGAATGTTGGACCGTCCATTCTCAGGTATTTCCGAAAGTCATCCGGGTAATTTTCCCTTAGTTATTAAACAAGCGGTGTATGACTGAACTCTTCCCTGTACCTCTTCACCCAAATACGCCGTTTTCTACCAAATTTCTCCCGCACATATATCACAAAACAACAGGCAGCAGCTAAGACTGCGGCCTGATTGTTGCTCTCTTCGCGATCCATGATACCTAACCCTATCAGGTAGCAGTTAGCACTGCTGAGAGATGAGGGAGGCTTGGGCGTGCGGTGAAAATTTTCCAATTTTTCCTCATTCCACACGCCACTCAGGAGTGAGGATAAAACTGAAAGTTCTGCGTTTACACTTACACTTTTGAGTGGACGAACCCAGGTGCCGCGTTTGCGTGGGGTTAAGAGTGTGGTGTTCAAAAACAACACACTCTTGCGTGTCCCACTCTTGAATGGCAGACGCCTGAACGACATTTCTGAGCGCACGCAAGAGCGGGAGGACAAAAAATTGGAGCGTGGAGTTTTAACCGCACTCAAACTTCCACTCAAGAGTGTCCCGTTCAGTCGTCGACTCTAGAGTCCTATTCATGTACAACGTTATCGACACAATTTTTAACAAATCTGAAAGCAAGTTGCCCCGTCGATTCACAAAAAGTTGACAGTAACAGCTCAAACACTGATTTTAGGCGCTCGACTTTAGATAATTTTTGGCGGGAAACGTCTGATTTGGTCTCGGCCGCGCGATAAATATCGAAGGCAGGTCCAAATCGTTAATTTCCGAGTTCGGATCGTTCAAATCCGAGCGCGGCACAACTTTCCGTCACGTGCCAAGCGGCAAACGAAGAAATTATTTTAGTTTACTTGACGTCTCATAGATCGCGCCACCAAGACCAAATCGGCCATTTTCCGCCAAACTTGTCAAAAGTCGAGCGCGTAAAATCAGCTTCTGAGCTGTTACTGTCAACTTTTTGTGAATCGACGGGGCAACTTGCTTTCAGATTTGTTAAAAATTGTATCGATAACGTTGTACATGAATAGGAGGCAATCACACGCTCTCTTCCCTCGTTTGCTAACGATCTAAGCTCTTCCACGTCAGTTGTGTTGTATATTATCGTCAAACACCTTCTTTCTGCCTCCTACTCTGGCAAAGCAGGGCATTGTGCGATCCGTTAGAAGTACAGTTATCGCCACCTCTGCCAGTTTCCTCAAAAACTCATCTCAAATGTCATTAAAATTTTTAAACATCTCGGGCGGTAGGAATAGGGTGAGTCTTCAATGGGGTTACAACCCCCGCCGTTCCACTTACCGCCATATACTTCTCAACAAAAACAAAAATCGTATTTACAGTTTCATTAATTGACTGTGTACTAAACGTGAGTAGGAGCGGCGCAATAAATAAAGTTTTTTCCAGCCGCTTTCTACCTCCGTGATGTTTCGAATGAACTGAGTAAAAATAAATTGAGTTAGTAGCAAAAGTTATGAACAGAAGTGAATTGACAGCTAAGGAAAGATGTGTGATGCTGTGCACCCGATATTTCCTTTTCTCTTTGGCTTCGAAGGCGTGTTGGTGCGTAGCAACACTTGACTTTCCGCCACCCCCGTAAGTTCGAACACCAGCTACATATCCGGCGCTATATCTTCGTTTAACGCATTTCCACAGGAACATTTATAGAGAACAAAATGTAGAGACTAGTTAGCTGAGAGTACTCCGTAAGTTTGATCGAAATCGTTAGAGCCGTTTTTGACAAAATTGGAATACCGATAAATTAATATTCGACAAATCTCCTTTTCTGAGTTAACTTGGCTTATATCTCCGTTCAACATATATATACAGAAATAATTATACAGAAGGAAATGTTGGTATGGGTGACTAGAAGACACTCCATTAGAATTTATCACATCTGGTGAAGCAGTTACCCTGGAATTCACGGAAATGTTAGAAAAAACGTTATTTTCGACACATTTTGATTTTTATCTCCGTTCAATGGACTGTCAGAGGAACATTTATTGAGAACAATACATAGGCATTAACTATTCAAAAACATCCAATGAGTTTGGTGAAAATCGTTTTAAGCCGTCTTGCTAAAAAGCGTAAAAAACGTATTTTTGCTTCAGGGGCCCATATCTCCGTTCACCGTATTTTCATGGAAATATGTATAGAAAAGAAAAGTTAGGTATTGATTAGTAAAAGTTAATTTGAAAGTTTAATCAAAATCATTAAAGCGGTTTTCGAGAAAAATGCGCAAAACCTAAGTTTTTGGTACATTTTCATCCACCACCCCCCTTTCCCATCGACCGAAATCGCCCATAACCTTATTTCGGTGTCTAGAAAAAATAACGAACAAAACAAAAAAAGAACCAGCTCAATCGGTTCAGCCGTTCTCCCGCAAATCGAACTGCGGCTTCTTTTCAAGATTTTGAAACATCGTAGCCACCTTCAGCCATCCCAGGCGCTTAAGCATGTGTAACACGCTCGTCGAGTCGCACCATCAAGGAAAAGGTGAAGTAAAGAAAAATAAAGTTAACTTGATAATCCCGAGTGACGAACGTGCACCAAGAGAGCGGACGACCCAATAAGTTCTTTCTTCTTAAGATGGTACTTCAAGAGAGAAGAGTTGGCCCGGGGTCAGTTCACTCCTCGGCATCCGTTTGCCCTCGAGTCTTTTTATTAACGTGAAATTCTACAGTGTAATTGCGAGGGGACCAGCACAATCATACGTTCAATCGTTCGAGTGGTAGTTTTTTTGGAGTCAATATATTATAATTAGGAGGGGGAAAAATAAAAAATAAATAAAAAATCTCTCACCTGCTGAGGGCGTACAAATAATCGTGACAACTAATAAGCTCACAATGTGTTATGAAAAAATAATCATCCTCTAAAGTGTATTAACCTAATCTCGATACGAAACTAACAATACGAAACATCTAATCGTACAAATATGGACATTGGATGGAAGATTTTCAGTTTAGGTCAGTTACAACCTGTGCAGCCCTGACAGCTCTTTTCTAAATAGTACGAACAATATTTACAAATAAGTACTTAAACCGAAATACGATCGTTCTGGTATATGTAGCGGACTGTGACTAAGGGGTATTTTGTAAGGACAGGGGTGTAGAGAGTACTCGTGCAGTACAGACGTGAAAGTAGCTAATCGGGGGAACAGGGTAAGTTGACGAGGATCAACTAGACGGGGGATATGATCTGTTGTGCGGCAGTATGTTCATTAGTTAACGTGCGGGGGTAGCAACAACCACTCTGATCGAACGTCAATAAAATAGAACTCGTCATTTCTAACACATAACGTTTTAGGCGGTCGGGTGGGGAAGAGGGGCTATTTTACGCCAAGCACTAATCATGGGACTTAATGGTGGAACTGGATCTTACTCAGTAAGGTAGCGGTGCTAGTAGATGGCCATGCACCAGTAGTTGGCCACTTTCCCTAAAAATGCTTATAACAAGAGTTTTATTCAAGATTATTTACGCATTGTTAGCTTATAGGCATATGTGATCACTTGAGAAACTACCAAAATAGACGCCGTCATGTTAGTAGCCATGGCATTTAAGATGGCAAATATTTACTTTTGAAGCGGTTGTCGTCTGAGAAAACAAGGTAATTTCTTAAGTAATTTGTTTAGCAAAGAGGTTTATCATTCGATAGATTTTGGTGTCAAATCATGCTATTATGTTTGAATTATTTTGATTTAGGATTTAGTGGGTGGGGCAGCATTTGTTTTAAAAATTAAAAATGCATTTTTGTTTACATTGTGGTTTGTAGGGGGTGGCCCATTACTAGCATCTGTTGGTCAAAATAATTTAAGAAATTGCCCGGACGGGCAACTACTAGGTATTCTCCATTTCAAGTTTGTTTTGCTCTATTATTTTTTATTTAACTAGAAAACATAATAAAATTAAAATGCATTAACATTTTTTGGGTTTTATTTTTAATTTTCAGTAATGAGCCGGGTGGGCAACTACTGACTATTATTTCGGCCAATTACTAATTCTGTCTATTCGATTTCACATTCGATCATCTACAAGCACTGTGCCTACCTGGTTCTGGGTTATCTTCCCAGGAGCATGCCCATGCTACGCGGCGCGACCACGGGTTGTGGATAGTGGAACGGCCACGGCATTGTTCCCAGGGGCATGTCTGCGGCCAGCTGTGAATAAGGACAGCATGCTGACTGAATAAGCAGCCGCGAACAATGGGCAAAACCCAAGAGATCGCAGAAGAGATCCTGAACAAAGGACTCAAGGGCAAGCGGATATACATTTTCTCAGACAGCCAGGCCTTAAAGGCCATTGCAGCCTATAGTTTTAGGTCTAAGCTGGCAAGGGAATGCCTCCATGCGCTAAAGCAGCTCAGCGCCCGTAACAGGCTCTCCCTCATTTGGGTGCCGGCTCACAGGGGGCATGAGGGCAATGAAAAGGCTGACCGCCTCACGAAAAGGGGTAATGAATCCTTACCCATCGGGCCTGAACCACACGTGGGTCTGACGAAAAGTCACCTGAACCGTCTGGTTGGTCGATGGGAGATACAGAAAATGGCGCCCATTGCCATCGCCAGCCACGACTAAGACAGGCGAAAAGGCTTGTTACGCCTTCCTGTCAAAGGGCGAAGGCGATGCTGACACTCTCTAGACAAGATCTGAGAGTACTGATAAGCTTCCTCACCGGGCACTGCCCACTCAGATATCACCTCAACAAGATGGGCATCTCAGAGGCGGTGGAATGCAGACTCTGCGGTGAGGAGGACGAGACAGCAGAGCATATCCTGTGTGAGTGCCCTGCCTTAGCAGCAAAACGCTTTGAATACTTCGGTCAGGGGACCACTGAACCCCAAATCATGGCGAAATCTGCGGTGAAGGACATACTCAGCTTCCTAAGGGGGGCAGGTATGTACAACGCCTTCTACTAAGAAAGGGCCGTCACAATAGGACCATATGCGGCCGCAGTGACAAAGGGACTTGTCCCACACGCCCTCGGGTCAAAAAAAAAAGCACTTGCCCAGCCCCTTTAAAAAGCACTTTTTTAATGTACCGACAGTGGTGAGCAAAGATACAAAAACCCTGCAAATTATTACACAATGGTTTATTATTCTCATGAACAGCTTGACCTAGTATTAGTGCTCCCCCATCCCATTTGACTCAGCATCGAATACTAGTAAACCATACGAAACATGTACTGGCTACAATGGAACTACGGAAACAAAACGTCTGATGATTTTGCCCCGTCAGGGAAAATGGAACGGGGGCGCTCGAAGCGAACCCACCCGTTCCGTGGCGAAAGGGGAGTTGGGAGGCAAGCGAGCAGGAGGCGCGCTCGAGCGCGGTTGCTTTTTTAATGAGACAGGCGGGGAGGGAGGGAGTTCAAACGACGAAACGCTGTAGCTCCCGCGTTCTACTGCGTTTCGTTAATTTTTTTTAACCGTTTTTTGCCCATTACAACCACGGGCTTCGTCCGATCGGATTGCCGAGATGGCAGGCACAACTAGATACCAAATCGGATTTTCGGGCGAAAGAACGAATTTTTTAGACCACGTTAAAGGCACAAAACAGCCCGGACGGCGGACGTACATTGCAAATTTGGAATCTCCAAGTCTTGAAACGTAAAGTATCAAATTTTGAGGGGGGGTTGTAAAAAATTTTTCGTGACCGAAAACATAGGGTTATTATTCAGAATGAATAATAAACCAAAAGGAAGCCTAAGGAAAAATTGCCCGCTCTGTCTTTTGGAGAAGATTACGCGACATACCTGAAACGGAAAATGGAAGAGAAGGAGAATCTCGCCAAGCTAAAGTTACAGCCAGCTAACGAAAGGAAACGGAAGAAGGCGGAAAAAGATGCACTGATGGAACAGAAGAAATTGGAAAGAGAAGATCGAAAGCGCCGCAAGTCTCAAGACATCCAAGCCAAAAAAAAACAGAATAAAATCTTATTCTTCGGATTCTTCTGACTCAAGTGTTAAAGTCTCATCGGCAGAAAGCGACATCGACGATGAAGAAACGGATGAGGATGATAGTGACAGCAAACTCATCCCTCCGAAAAAAGTGAACGGCGAATTCGTCATCGTTCGGTACGACGGCGGGTTCTATCCCGGCGTAGTTGTTAAGGCGTTTCCATTTGTTGCTTCAAGTTCTGTGGGGAGGCTGTGGAAATAGCCAGTTCGGCCCGACGTTTATGAATACGAGTGGGAAAACGTCGTCACTAGCATAAGGAGCCTCAGAAAACAAGCAAAACGCGAGACCTCTTTAATGTGCCTGAAATGGAACACTTTCAAGACTGAATCTTTTCTAAATAAATAAATACATTTCTTATGAAGCATTCTATAAGGCTTATTTTTAGTTCGGACACAGAATAAAGCATTGAAACAGGGTGGGCAACTACTAGTAAAAAAGTGGCCATCTACTGATTTTTCATTTATCTCAAGTGGTCATTATTTTAAAAAAAAGTTTTTTTTCTTCTTGAATTTTTGAAACTGTAGTAATCTGTTGACTGATCTTACAAAAGTCGAGTTTAACCTATGGCAAAACGCCTTCACCCAGTGCATAGACCGATTGACAACACAGACAGTGTTTAAAAACAGAAACTACTGCGTTAAATGACCATCTACTAGCACTGCTACCCCTTTTGCACTTTAAGGTTTTTCGTGTAGCCATCTGACTTCGTTCATCGACCTCGATTTGGATTGATCGCGACATCATCACTTTTACCAGTGCTCGAAACAGTTAGCTTGTGGCTGCGTTAGACTCGAACCACAAACCTTAAAACTACGCAAGTGTGAAACTAATGACAGGATCATCCTGGAAACCAGAGCCTCCCGGTGTACGCAGTGACGGGTGGTTGGGTACTTTTTTTACTTGACACCCCTGTGAAATCCACGAAATAAATGTCTGTTCACATTTTACTCCTCTGCTCCTAAGTGTACAACGTGATCAACAGTTGCTCACAAATAATAAAGTACAACAGAACATTATTTTGTAACTTAACAAACAAAGAATACAATAGTAACTTAACAACTCAATAAATTATCACATCAATTACTTTTGGTACGGTACAAAATGAAAATCAATGGCGTTAATTGTAAAGGTGACTCGACGGCTAATTCTAATGAGGGAGAAATATTAAGGAGAGGTAGGAAGTGTCGTGAAGACTCAAAGCCTCCTGTGTTTCGTAGATCACCAGTCAATTTTTTTACTCCGGATAGTTTTACTAGAAACACTTAAATATCACAGTTCACAGAAACCATCTCAGAGAGGCAACGACTGCCGAGGCCATCAAGAGCACCGAGGGCGTCACAGAGCAAGTCGTACCTGTGTAGCAATCGGACATTTCGTAAGTCAACAGTTTCCCTCGAGTTCCAGCTTTGGGGTCGATACATTCCGCCGAATACAGATCTTCCAACACCTCTCTTCCGTATTTGTACGATTTAGAGTCCGCTTCGAGAACTTCTTTGTAGTAGCGGCGCATCCAACGTCCCAACCAAAACGCCTGGCAGCCACATTTCAGCGGGTTCCCTTGCACCCAAATTCCTCCTAAAATACAAACAACTCTGAGGACTTTTTTTATTTTCCTTGGCTCTACAAAGTAGAAAGGTAAGTTATGTAATCGGTTGAAAAAAAAAAAATTGAGTTTTCTTCAGATCTTTACGTTTCAGACCCTCCTGAGTCCGAAAAACACTATTTGGGGAAATCGTCTGTGTGTAAACGATTTTATGAGAAAACCACCGTACCCAATCAGCTCAAACTTGATATCTAACCCGCAGGTTACTATGGGACGCCAAAATAAGGGTATGAGCAAAATCCACCGAAAGTTAACTATAGTTATCATAGTGATCAAAACACCAACTATTTTTTTTCTAAAAAACGGCTCTAACGATTTTGATTAAATTTTTTATATTGATAACTCTCAATAAGGCAACTATTACATAAAATTCCCATTTGTGAGAAAATGACTAGAGCAGCACAATAAATTACCAACATTTTCGACGTAATCGATTTTAGAGTGGTTTTTAGAGAAAACGACCGAACCAAACCCTCTCAAACTTGATATCTAGCCCGCAGGTTACTATGGGACGCCAAAATAAGGGTATGAGCAAAATCCACTGAAAGTTAACTATAGTTATCATAGTGATCAAAACACCAAATATTTTTTTTTCTAAAAAACGGCTCTAACGATTTTGATTAAATTTTGTATATTGATAGCTCTCAATAAGGAAATTATACCATAAAATTCCCATTCGTAGGAAAATGACGATAGCAGCACAATAAATGATCAAACTTTTAGCGCGTTTTTTTCTTCCAAACTCCGCTGAAATGTTACTAGATTGTTTAAAAAAATATCTAATGCATTGCAACACACAACTTTCCTTAGCTCTGCGTCAATTCACTCGTGTACATGGCTAATTCTACTTACTCAATTCATTTATCACTCACAGTTAATTTGAATTTGGTCAAACAACGCTTTACAGCAGCAGGAAGCGGTAGCGCTTATAGTTCCGGAATTTATTGTGCTGCTCGTACTCGTTCGGGAATGAGTACGAGCATCCCTAAAATTCCGAGTGAATTGACGTAGAGCTAAGGAAAGTTGTGTGTTGCAACGCACCAGATATTTTTTAAATGTCTTGATATGCATTCATATTTTTAGGACGGAGGGTTTATTTATGTACACATTCAATAAATTTAGATACAGATTAGTAACACATTGTATTAATTACATTAATAAGACTTTAAAGAGACAACAATTAAAAATATTTGCTACGACATCGTGAGAATGTATGAGAGCTCCGCTGAAAGGGCAGTTAGTAGGCCAAGTGGGCTGTGGGCCAAAGCAGCAAGTTTGCTGGGTGAATGGCTCAATGGGCAGTGGGTCATGTAGTTTGTAGAGGGGAAAGAGTAGGCACAACCTGAGCGAGAAGGCAGGGAGCGTCAAGTTGGCCCGAGAGAAGACTGTGGGGGAAGGCCATGTCATTATGGTTTGGCGGTCAGCAGGCCTTGGACAGCGATCGGTAATCAATATTGGAATGAGTGACTCTCATCTTAAAGGCCGTGTAGTGAAGGAAGAATAGGAGAACGAGAGCTCGAGGGCAGGAAGATGAGTGAACTCCCTGACATTTCGTTTCACAAAGCCAAGGGGACGCACTGGACGAGTGTAAATCTGAGCGAAGGTTTGTTGGGTAGTTAAAAGTATTGTGAGCTCCTTAACTACGAGAGACGGGCTAGGGGTGAGTTGCTGATTGAGTAGGCGTGGAGCTCGGGAGCAATAGAAGGATTGTGTCGCACGTTTCGCTCAGTTGAAAGAAAGTATGCTCTGGCAGACCAGTTCAGAGGGAGGCAGGACTATCCTGCAGCAGGGCATCACAGTAGGCATCGACGTGAACGAAGGTGGAGACACAATGAAGGTGACATTGGCAATGTGGATGAGGCAATTGATTGAGTCGTCATGAACATTGTTGATCACAAGTGTGAAAACAAGAAGGCCAATGTGGGAGCCCTGCAGGGCAACAATAGGTGCTCCTCACCTGCAATCCACCATTAGAGAGCCGCAAACACCAAGCGACTCGAGGACCCTGAGAATGGTAGGACGGGGGAGCGTGTCAAAGGCCTTCGAGAATCGCCTCTGAGCCCATATTTATGGTCCATAGAGCGTACTCCTGGAAGGACATCAAGTTGGTAGATATGGAGCGGCCAGACACGAAGAGAAAGATGAGAGAGGGGCAACAATAGATCGTCTGTCCGATTATCCCCCGTGAATACTTTGATGATAAATGACCTCTAGATGCTACCTGTAGATTAGAACAATCCTGTTGCTAATGACCTGTTGAAGGACGATGCTAACAACTATAATCGAAGAATCAACGGAATGGAAGAGATTTCTGCTCATGCTCAACCTTTATGTTCACCCTCTAGAAATTCGGTTGCTGGTAGTTATTGGGGTGAACATTTCTGAGCCTCTCCTCATTACGAGCCCCTCTGCTCCTGCGGCTCACAACAAAAAGGGGCAGCGAACAAACGTGGCCTTGAAAACTTTGTTCACCCAATATCCATCAAGACACATCAAATTAGGCACCACTTCCACCACCTGTTGAGTTGCTCAGGGGACCAGTGCGGTTCTACATCTCCTGCAGTTACCTATGAACGATCCGATTCCATAAATCCACGCGATCCATTGTCCGCGAGTCGCCACCTTTTGAACTTCATCCCATTATTTCCCTTTACACGTCGCCATGTTCACCGTATTTTTCATCAACACCTCATCACCTCATAACGGGCCCCAACGAAAGTCAAATTCATTTATTTATTTCTTTGCTCGATCTTTCCTTGCTCCTTGAATCAGTATCAGTTTTTTGACCTCGGAATTCCCACACCTGCCTTAACGGGACTCCCTGGCCCTTAATGGCAAAGTCATTTTTCCCCAAACTCCCCTTGTTACCTGCTGAAATTCCACCTTCGCAGTTATTTCCAACAGCAACGGATTTCTCCCTGGTTTTCCCATATTTATTTTCCCTCTCCTCAATTTCAGATTTCTCTCCACAACAGACAGCTCCTCTCAAACTCATTCTCCTACAAAGTCTTGCAAAAGTCGGTCATCTCCAATCTCCCAATACATTCATCTAACACCTTTCGCGATACAGTCGCTTCCAATTCTCCCAATGGACACTTTTCAGACGTTTCACCTCTCGTCGACATCCAATTCGGATTTTTCCTTCCTTCCCCATACAACCAGTTTCACGCCTTCAGAGCCCTCCTTGTACGGGCTTATATACTCAACTCATATCCTGTTTAAGTCACCTCTTCTTGTACGTCTAAGTCTCCAAATCTTGTGATATACCAACTCTTCAAATTACAAGTTCGTGCTCAACTAAGCCTGTCTTCGAGAGAATTCCTTATTTTGATATAAACATCTTTATCCCTTTAATTTCGAATTACTTTCTTTATAGTTCTTTTCTCATTCACCTTCCCCTTCTTTCACCTTTTTTTCACTTATAATTAATCGGTATTTCTACCGTGGACCCCATAGCCAGCCCTATGTGTTACATTAACAGCTGGTAACCCCCTGAACAAGCCACTTCACTAGTCCAGTCATATTTCTATCAGTTCTTACAAGTGAGGCTGATACTTTACCACCATGTAAGTATCGATTTCTTAATTGGGGCGTAAAAGAGGTATATTGCCATCCATCAGCCATGTTGACAGTCACAAACTATTCCAGAACGATACGACAGGTTACCTCGCTGGGCCAAATAACTGAGGCCCATTGGCCCTAACGTCCCACTAACTAATTATATAAAAAGTGGATCAGGAAGGCTACAGATTTTCATTCTTCATAGGTTACATTCTGAGGCCACTTTATCGCATGTACTTCACAACCTACCATATGCGTACAGGCTTTTGCTACAGTTTGTCTATCATCCATTGAATGGTCGTGCTGCCCCGACACAATCAAAAGTGTGACTTCGCTCAACCACTGCAATTTTATTAAATAATTGCAATTAACGCGCAGTTCAACCAAATAATAATCTTATTGCGGAGATTTTGGGAATACTGTGTGATGGCGATTCGAATCAATATGTAGCCCGCTATTGAATTACCAAAAATAACTTCTTGATATAACAGAAAGAAAAAACCTGAAGCTCAGGCTCGTAATAATCAACAATTGAATTAAGGGCAGGACAGACATTAAAAATTCAGCTAAGTCAGACTGGCAGATGACAACTCACTTTCTAAAGAACACTTTAAGTGGCAGCCCTGTCTGGCTTCACTGCTCCACAAACCATCCTTGCCTGAACTCACGTCAGCTTGGCACACAACAACTCAAGGTGTTGTCATTGTGCGTTTAAGTGTGCCCTAGCCTTCTGAATAGGTCGTGACTGCGCTGTCATTGATTGGCGAAGGCTCTCAACAGACGCACCGATAACTTTACGAACTGGAACTGTCGTCACTAAACGTAATTTGTGTTTTAATTCGATAAGAAATACCTTGATACTTGAAGGTGCCACTTTTACCAACTGCCGAATCCTCGTTGATGTAAAATGTTGTCGGCGGAAGTTCGGAGAGGCTGTTCCCTCTCAAATCCAAAGTCAATCTTTCGGGGTTCAACTTGTAGAAAAAGTTAGGAGGCAGCGACGTGATGTTCGTTTCCGAAATCCTGTTGAGAAAAGAGCCTGTAATTCTTGTACAACGCGTTATTAAAATTACCATCATTAGGATTTAGTGAAACGTATTTTGACTTCAACTGTGCACGAGTTTATATTTCTTATTCCTCCACACACTCCTTTTAGGAACTTGACGACCACGAGGGTTGCTTTCCTCTCTCTCTCTCTCTGTCTCTCTCTCTCTCTCTCTCTCTCTCTCTCTCTCTCTCTCTCTCTCTCTCTCTCTCCCTCTGTCTCCCCCTCCCCTCACTCTACCTCTCTCTCACCCACAATGTTGCTTGTTGTTGATGTTAGCAGAAACACTGCTGATTGCGATCAAGCATCGAAATAGTTTAACACAGCCTGGTGCCTTGCTACTAATGAATTAACGAGGATTATGCTTTTCACTTTCCTCACCCCTTTTCTGGTCCGTGTTGTGTAAGGCGAGAAGGTGTGCTATTCTGAAAGAAGTGGGTGGTATGACGCTCCACTGTGAGACATTATTAAAGAGCCTAGGTCCTCCAGGCGGCCCAGAATGCTGTGGTATGGTTCGTCTATCGGCTCAAATGAGATGCGCGTTGTCACCCGGTCCTTCCTCAAGCTCGGATGAACGAAGATCGAAGAGCAGTTGCACGTAGTTATTGACAAAATGGAAAATCTGTTTGTTTGAGAACGTGATTGAGAGAAAACCAAGGGAAAGCTGAACTGAATCGGCTCAAATTTGATATTCCACCTGCCGCTCAGCATGAGACGCCAAAACAAGATTATGAGCGAGATCACTTCAAAAGTATAGTTATCGTAGTGATCAAAATGAAAGAAAGAAAGTTTATGCTCAAAAAGGATAAGGACTACAATTTTTGTATAAACAGTAGTACTGTTATAAGCACGATTGGTACCTGCAGTGACAAAGGAACGAGGTTGAATTCCTGGATACTTCGGACGCCAAGAACCAGAAGAGAGGGGGAAACTGCGTGTTCGAGAGCGCGATTCGATTCCGATTCTACAACGCGACTTGACCATGGAAATGCATAGCCCGCGGCCTCGCGCCCCTGCATTATGGGTTAGGGCCACGACAAGTGGCTGCCTACGCTGGGCAAGGTAGTTAGAACGCGGCAATCCAACTCCCTACCCAGGGCAAGGCCTGACAATGCTGAAAAAAATGCGCTTGCTCTGCGGACATCGAGGTGGTCGAAGACTCGCTGGAGGGTAGTAATCCCATCCCTTCCTTCGTTTTTAAACTGCGGAGTCTGAGGGAGGTAGGGGCTACCTGGTCGGAACTCCCACAGACATCCCCGAATGTAGAACCGTAACTGTCTACAGGCTAAACGAACCTTGTGGAATACATCACTATTATAAAATAAGTAGTGACCTAATTATTGCATTGAACCCGAATATCTTTCATTACAGTTCTAAAAAATTTTCAATGAAGGAAAAAAGACGTGAGCAGCACAATTAATTATTAACAATTTCGACGAAAAGCGATTTTATTTTAGTGCGGCTTTTTCCTTATAAATTTCGCTTATGTGACACTGGGATTCTCAAAAAACAGTATACAGTGGGAGTTTGATAAGATAATTAGGAGCAACCTTAGAATTTCTTGAATTCCAACCACCACCACTATAACTACTATTTGTCGCCGTTTTAACCCGGTAATTCTCAAATAGTGAACACCATCTTTGAAAAAATCGTGTTGGCAGTCCCATCAGTTACTTGTAGAGTTCCTGTCCCTACAACCCTAGAACGCTATGCTGTTTTATATCTACAAGCAGGACCGCCAAATAGTCTCACGACGGCTTTGTAATGTTTTACAACCTCCGCATGCAACACTAACCGTGTAACGCCTTCGTACCTGAGAAGCAACTCTTTCGTAGGGTCGAGTCCTCTAAGCGCGTCAGACCCTATTTCTTGAAGGGAATGCCCGACTATTTCGAGGGCTTGGAGTTTTTTGGGAAATGCGTCCGCCAGTTGATCCGTCAATTTCTTTTCTACAACGTGAACTGAAAGTTTTCGAAGGTATTTCAAAGTTGCCAGCACTGCGGGAAGTCGAAACCTGGGCAAAGTACACAAATAATTGATGAATGAGATGGAACATGACAACAATTTTGGTTACAAAATTTATCTCAGTCGTGATGCTGTCTGCATCAAGTTAGCAAGAATATAACACATTAACCGTTTCAAAACTCTAAAATTTTTCAGCTAAACAGATTCAATAAGGAAATCCAGAACAACTGTTGGCAAAATGAGAATGACACACGAAAACTATCCTGAATTTACTAAATATTCATCCTCGTGACAATGTTTACTTCTACACGGTGCAGGTTGGGCCGTATGAGCCCCCATGGACCTCAAAGTTCAATCTTGACTTGCGACTGAGAAATCGAGATGCACTTCGCTGCAGAAACCCACGACCAGGGTAGGGATGGGATATCAAAAGGAAATATCGATATCAATATTGAACGATATATCGAATAGAAAATATCGGCGCCGATATGATATCGGTTGCAAAATATCGATATCGGAAAATATCGGTGCCTTTTTTTTTCTTCTAAACATGCAGGAAAGCAAGTAGAAATGTGGGCATAAATCACGAAACAGGTCAATTCAAAAAATATCTGACACCTAAACCATTATGATCGAAATTCTTAGGTAAGTACGTACTATAATAATATTAGAATAAGCGTTTCGATAAATTGTTGTTTTGCGGGCAGGCAAAAGTCGTACAGAAAACCTGGAAAGCTCCACGATGTGCTACACAGTCAAATGAGGTAGAGTTGTATTTAAGAGCCCCTGCTGATGCCGACGTCAAAAAGTGCCCTTTATCATTCTGGTGCCAGCCCACCTCAGTGGAAATGTTTCCCCAGCTTACTGCGATCGCAAGAAGGTACCTGACGGCCACATCAACCTCAGTGCCATCCGAACGCGCGTTTTCCCAAGCCGGGATCATTACGGAGCCATCAAGAAACCGTCTAAAAGATGACACTTTGAAAAATTGTTTTTACGATCCCTTGCGGAAGAATGTTTCTTCTGATAATATTTGTTATGATAGTAGAATAAGTATTGCCAATTATTGTTACAAAATACTTCCTGTAAATAAATTGCTTTTTCTTCCTCATCCAATTTTTCCAAGAATTAGCCTTCCATTAATTTAATTTCCTGGTTTTGGGTAGTAGGTGTTGGCAATAAATTATTAAAACTATTGAAAAAAATTTTTAAAAAAACCGATACAGGAAATTGCGGTGTTGAAGACAAGTATGCAAGCGTTTGTAATGATTCCCCTCATTATTTTTTAATAACCCGATAATATCGCACAAAAAATATCGATATTCCCATATTATCGATATTGATATCCCATCCCTAGACCAGGGGCTTTTATATTTGAGGAATCCTGAACGCGAAACGAACGAAGAAATTGCAAAGTACTGCGCACACCATAGCCCCAAACAGTTTTATTGCAAGTAAACTATGTGAGGATGAATATTGAGAGGAAATGGCGACTGCACGCTACGCCAAGAGTCTTTATTCCATGACGGCCTTCTTTCCATATTAGGCAAAACACTAGAAATCTTGATGTTGCAGTCCCTCGAAGGAGTCTTTGGCCGCAACCTCACAGGCAGGCAATACGGGTGTACCAAAGGAAGGTCCACGCAGGATGTCATTGTCGAGATTCGGCGTGTTTCCCTGCTGGCACCGGCTAAGTACGTCGTAGCAGTTCTGATTGACATCAGAGGAGCGTTTGACAACCTTTGGTGGCCAGCGCTCCTTAATGAGCTCAAAGGTAGGGGAATCCCCCGCAACCTGTACTCGCTCGTCAGAAGCTACCTGACAGACAGAACTGCTACGATCGAAAGTAGGCATGTCTCCGTCCGGAGAAAGATTGAGAAGGGGTGCCCACAGGGCTCGGTCCTAGGACCAGCACTCTGGAATGCCTTCTTCGAAGGTCTTCTCAGGAAACTCATGGAGACTGATTGCGAGCCGTACGCCTATGTGGATGACTTGACTGTGCTGATCTTTGCAGAGTCAGTCCGCCAAATTGAAGAAAAAACCCACCACGTGCTCCGCACTGTCAACCAATGGTGCGAGCACGTCAAGATGCAGGTGGCTGAGGAAAAAACCCAGCTAATCCTCTTGAAGGGTAAAGTGAATAATCCACCCACAATACGCTTTGGCGGCCACAGGCTCCTTCTTGAAAAGCACGTCAAGTATTTAGGAGTGAATATAGGTGAGAGGTGGGGTTTCAACCAACACCTCCAGTCCCTTAAAGGCACTACCATTGCAAGGTTTGCCTCACTGCGTGCCATTACTAAGGCCACTTGGGGTGTGTGTTACCACGACACCATCCTCATGTATAAGGCCATCTATTTAGGTGTGATTGGCTACTGCCCCGTTGTCTGGGGTAGCAAACTAACAGTCAATCAAAAGAGAGTATTGGCCCAATCCCAGAGAGCCGCGCTCCTGTGGATCACCAAGGCCTACAAGACTGTATCAACGGAGGCACTCCAGGTGATCACTGGTCAGTTACCAGTTGATTTGGCTGTTGAGTGCATGATTGACAAGTGGAGAGTGAAACGGGAGCTTCCCCCGCTTTGGGCTGAACTCCGTGCGGATCTCACCACAGAACAGAAACTTGCCGCCATCGATGAATGGGCTCTAGAGAAATGGCAAGCGAGATGGGAATCCTCGTCAAAGGGACGTGATACGTATGAGTTCTTCCCCAACATCCGTGAACGTCTTTCTAGAAAATGGGTTGAGCCAGACCACTGGGCGAGCCAGTTCCTCACGGGACATGGTGACTTCAATGCGCGGCTCCACTTCTTTTCTCTGAAAGACTCTCCATTATGCACGTCTTGTGCCTCCAGTGCGGAGGAAACAAGAAACCATGTGCTGCTCCACTGTAGTTTCTACAACAGTGAGCGACGGTTGTTGAGAGGGCAAACGAACTTAGCAGCTTTGACTGCTACAAAGGAAGCCTATAACCATTTTGCAAAGTTCGCAAAGAAGGTAATGGCTAAGAAACGTGGTTATAGTTGATCAGTCCTTTTGAAACTTGCCACCCAAGTAAACAGTAAGATCAGGTAGGGAACCAGATTAAGAACTACTCCCAGATGGTACGGGATTCCTCAGGTGGTCACCTCCGCGCGGTAACACACGGGCAACAGCTCTCTACGGTGAGACTGGCTAACGACCACATACCTGCCGTACCTCCACAGGTCTGAGTTCGGTGGATGCTGCAGGGGCCGGCCTCTTGCATATTAGCGAAACCGCAACTTCTATGACTGATATAACCCTCGTCGAGGGTTGAGGTACAGTCATGAAATAAAGAAACAGATCTGTTTATTCCATGACGACAAATCTTGCAGCGCGACCGCCTTTTAATCCGAACTTCTGAACCCTCATCAGAATCCACTAGCGCCGAGTCATCTTTTCACACTCCCGACGATAATATGTTCAAGGAGCTCTCACAGAAACTCCAACATGAGGATGGTTTCAGATTAACTTCGCGACTGACACCAGAAGAGCCTTTAATGGGCAGCAGTTCTCAACGAGGTGAAAGATCATGGGGATTCCCTGCAACCTGTACTCCTCAGAACTTATCCGACTAATGGCGTACACATCTTCATCAAAATAAAAATCGTCATCCCTGGGTTTTCGAAGGTCTGCTCAGAGATCTTATGAGAACAGACTGTAAGCAACATGCCCAAGTGGACCAATTAAATGTGCCAGATGGGTCTTTTCGTCAGCTAGGAGCCACAAAACTCTCCTAATTGTCATTTAGTAATTAAAGAACGCCGAACTGAAAAGTGATTGAAAACGTACCCTCACTTTATACTCGAACACGTGTGATGTTTCCCACATTAAATACAACGCTGCACTATTCGTTAGCTTAAGTATTTTTGAATTATTACAACCTGAACCCAAAGTTTATCGTATATCCCACTTGTTCCTTCGAAATCATTTCCACAGTCACATTAAGTCACTGTCTCGTTGTGTGGAGTGGTTCCAATGAGCTGCACTCATATGGACTGTATCGGCCGAAGTGGTCATGGAGCGCATGGTCGAAAGTAGAATTTCAGTGAGTACAAAACAAGCTCATCTTGAATCTCGCATAGTTTACCATCGCTGGAATGAGGACTTTTTTGTCGAACGTCTTTTTGTATGGTGATATTGGGTCAAAGTGTGTTGATCTGTACGACCTTGTCACGTTTGTCTTATTCCTCAGGATTTTCGTGCTTCTTATTTTGTAATACCTGTTGATTGGTCAAACAAAGCCGATTCCTCTCTATGACGTTTTCCAATTTCTGCTAATGAAGCGGCTCACTGCAATTTTCGAGACGGATGTATCAAGACTTGGAAACCTGACTTACTCACCGATATTTTTCGATGTTGGGCCACGTTTGCACTTTGAGGTTGACAAGCTGCGAGCTGCTGGCCAAACTGTCTGCGTCAAACCTCTCAAGTTTATTTAAATGCTGAAGGTTTAGAGACAGAAGACTAGTTAATCCGTCGAAATTCTCTCGAGTCAGAATCTGTAAGGGAATTAAAAATGAAAGTTAACACTGAGCTAGAGGCCAGACTGTGTTAAGAAAAAAGAGTGTTGAAGAAAAAAGTATGTCTCACGACAGCCCGGGATACAGCCATAAACAAAATCAGGTGCGACGCATCATACAACTTCCCTCTATGTAAATTCACTGGTTTTTATGACTTTCGCTATTAACTCAATTCATCTTTCACTTTCGTTTGAACTTAGTCAAACATAACTGTGACAGCGCGTATAGTCCCGAAATTTATTGTGTGGCTCGTGCTCACAGAGAATCAATGAGGCTGTAAATTAGAAGGCGAAGGATAATAATCATTGTTTCAGAATTATCGGGTAAAAACTAAGAGAAATGGTAGTAAGCGAAACGGCGGGGGTTAAATTCCGACATTTCTGGAGTCACCTATAAACTCGTACCTTATGAGCGTTGTCAAACATCATCGTATGAAGATTCTAGTAACATTTGAGCGGAGTTTATGAGGAAAAAACTTCAATTTTCGTCGAAATGTTTGGTAATTTATTGTGCTGCTCTCGCCATTTTACCACAAACGAGAATTTTATGGTATTTTTGTGTTATTTAGAACTGTCTATACAAATAAGTCAATCAAAATCGTTAGAGCTGTTTGTGGTAAAACAACTATCTAGTGTTCTGATCACTACTATGGTTAGTTTTTGCCGAATTTCGCTTATACCCTCATTTTGGCATCCAATGGTAAACTGCTGGCTGGGATATGAAGTTTGAGCCGGTTCAACCGTTTTTGCTCAATCGCGTTCACATACACACACATTTTTACTTTCTACAAAGTAGAAAGGAAAGTTATGTAATCGGCTGAAAATTTTTTTTTGAGTTTTCTTCAGATCTTTACGTTTCAGACCCTCCTGAGTCCGAAAAACACTATTTGGGAAAATGGTCTGTGTGTATGTGTGTCTGTGAACGATTTTTAGAGAAAACCACCGAACCAAATCAGCTCAAACTTCATATCTCGCCCGCAGGTCATCATGGGACGCGAAAATAAGGGTATGAACAAAGTTCACCGAAATTTAACTATAGTTATCATAGTGATCAAAACACCAAATATTTTTTTTTCTCAAAAACGGCTTTAACGATTTTGCTTAAATTTTTTATATTGATAGCTCTCAATATGGCAACTATACCATAAAATTCCCATTAATGGGAAAATGACGAGAGCAGCACAATAAATAATCAAAATTTTCGACAAAAAGCGTTTTTAGCGCAGTTTTTTCCTCATAAACTCCGCTGGGATGTTAGTAGAAAGTTAAAGAAAATTGGTATTGTAGCCCAATCCAATACCTAAAGTGTGAGTGTTTAAAAACGCTCATGAGGTACATGAGGCTCACTTCAGAAATTCCTGAATTTCAACTACCGCCGATTCTCTTACTGCCAGTTCTAACAGTTATTACCTATTAACTCTGCAAAAGTGATTATTATCCCTCTTCAAAAAATTCGTGTACAGCCTCATTAATTTTCTGTGTACCAATTGCTCAATAATGGTCCTATAATGAGTATGAGCAGCACAATAAATTCCGGAACTGCAAGCGCTACAGCTTCCTGCTGCTGTGACGTGTTGTTTGACCAAGTTCAAAGGAACTGAGTGATAAATGAATTGAGTAAGTAGAATTAGCCATGTACAAAGTGAATTGTTGTAGAGCTAAGGAAAGTTGTGTGTTGCAACGCACCAGATATTTTATCTTCCAACGGTCAGTGTAGGGAGGGAGCCCAGACTACCCTACGCTGGCTCTAGGGATGGAAGGATTGAGACAGGAAAGGAAAGACGGATAAGAGGACGTTCCAGGATTCCAGGATAGAATGACCACCAGCCTAGAAACGACCCGAGCAACAAGAAGAACGAGTGCTCACACACCCAGCCGACGCAGCTCCTCAGCACTTTTTCTTGCACCACACACTCCACGAGCTTTCGACTCCGCCGTACGAAGATCCGTCCTGCCATGCTTGCACATCTTGGCTTGCACACACACACGCACAAGCCATTTTCCCAAAAAGTATTTCGGACTTGCTAAGCCTCAAAACGCTAAGATTTGAAGAGAACTCAATAGTTCTTATTATCGGTTACATGGGAGCAGCAGCCCCACATAACCATATAACCCACAGAGCACCAGCATTAACTTGTTCGGCACACGTCAAATCAGTCTGAGTCTTTCAACCTCGGACTTCCCCACACTGGGACTTCCTATCCCTTAATGCCAAAGTCATTGTACCAACTCGTACCTGCGGTTGCCGTTATTTCTAACAGCAACGGATTTCCCTTAAGTGGTTTTTTTCCTTTCTTTATTTTCCCTCTCCTCAATTTCAGATTCCTCTTCACAAGAGACAGCTCCTCCCAAAATTCATTCACACTCGTCTCCCTGTGCCCTCTCAGACACATTTCTATATCAATTCTCAGCCCAGTTACAGCTCGTTCTCTCCTTCCGATACAGTTTCCCGCCAGTTCACGCCTATTTCCGAGTCGTTCTCTTGTGTCACCCTTTTGTATACAAGCTCTACTCACCAGACTCAGTCACTGAGTTTCCTTTATTTTCGATCTTCAACTTTCGTCCTCTCGTGCGCCATCAAACTATACTTCCTGACACCTATTCAAGCTACTTTCAGTGATCGTAGTCTAATGGCTGGGGAGAAAACTAGAGTTCACTTGAGATCGCTGCAATTTTTGACAATGAAGTTGCTCTCCAACATTCAAATTCCCTCTTAACAAACTGGTACTGCCAACTCAAAGCAACGTGTGAAATAGCACAATGCTGAGCTGAGTCTCCTTTTGAGCTGGCTAAATAATCAGGATTTCCAGGAATAAAAATAAAGTAAGAGGGCGCGAATTGTGGAGGAAGGGAGTAGGTAAAAAAGCGCATTGAGCCAAGAGCAATCATTGCAGTCTACTGAAATCCACCCGTCAATATCTTTCATTCCTCCCAACCCCTCCCTCTCATCGCTATCCAACTTGCACGTTCCCTCGGCTCAGCCACTGTTTTGCCTTTACCATGCTACCAACAAGTTGCAACTTTTTATCACACATCTGCCTTTTTTACTTGTTTTTGTCAGTGAATAGTTGCAGATCCGCAGCATCCGGCTTTATCTGTTTTGTGTCCGATTATTGGTGAACAGGGTTCCTCTATTCTGGTCAGTTTGAACAAAAAGTGATGAAATCCCTAACATCCCAGTAGAGTAGAACAGTTTATCCCCTTCATCTTCTAACTCACTTTCTACCACTATCTACTGTCATAAAATCTCACCCGCGTGGAGTTACAACCTGCTTAGCTAAGCGTATTCCAGCTTCGATTGCTTGCAGGTTCGTTCAGTTGACATCTCGAGTCAACACAATCGCAAAAGTTATGTGACAAAACTTATTCGCGTTAACGAATGCACATACCTTAATTGGGTTTGAAGATATGTCAAGTTCTGCCAAGTTCCGCGCGTTGATCCACCCAGCGTTCGTCCACGTCGTCAAGTTGTTTCGACTCAAATCCAACTTCTTCAGTTTGGGGACCCCGAAGAGGAAATTTTGTTTGAGCTCCGAGATGTTGTTACCTGAGACGTTGAGGGAAATCAAGTTCTCTTGCGCGATAAACGGCATTTTATGAAGCCCAGTTTCCGCCAAATTGAGGTGGTGAAGGCTGATGTTGTGATAAAAAGTGGAGAGCATCGGTCCAATTCGGTTTCCGCATAATTGGAGTCGGATTAGTGAGTTGAGGTTTCTGAAAACGTTGTCCCGAAGCGTCGTGAGGCTGTTGTAGCACAAATTGAGGTCTGTCAGAAGCGGGCTGGTGGTAAACTGGTCGGTGTCCATATTTTCTATTTTGTTGTACGACAAATCCAATACTCCCAGAGTGTGGCCGATTGTCAGAAGAGCTTGAGCGGGGACAGTCACGAACGCGTTTCCTTTGAGGAGCAACCTCTCAATTTTGGTTTTCTTGAAGACATCACCTGGGAGCGTGCTGATGTGATTGTGCGACACGTCCAACACCCTCAACTTCTCCAAATGAGCGAATTGCTCGGTGAATATTCGGCTCAGGTGGTTGTGAGACAAATCCAAAATTTGCACATTTCTCAAACCCCTGAAGCTCGTTTCGTTCAATTCGCTCAATATGTTGTGCTCCAAGTTGAGGATTTCAACTTTGGCGAGTTGAGTGAAGGAGCGGTCGTGGAGAGACTTGACGTGGTTATACCCTAAATTGACGATCTTCAAAGAAGAGTTCAAAGCGAGCAAAGTGTTGAACGGCACCTCTTTGTATTCGTTGTGACTCAAGTCCAAAACGGAGACGTGGACATCGGGCAAAAACAAAAGCCACGAGGGACTCTGCCGCAAATCGTACCACGAATTGTCCAATCGGTTACGCGACAAGTTCAAAGTCATCGGGTGCCCGGGAGAAGTCACGTTGTGGAACATGTGCCAATTGATTTCTTTCAAAGCATTTCCGTGCAAATCCAACTCCATTAAATTCGGAAGGTTGATGAACGTTTTGTTGTGGACGTTGAGGAGGAAATTTCGAGAAATGACAATAGCCAATTCCGACTGTACGTTCTTAAATGACTCCGGCTGAAGCGTGTGAATCGAATTGAAGGACAAATCAACGAGTTTGAGTTGATGCAAATTGGCAAAACTTAAACTTTCGATTTCCGTTAATTTGTTGAAAGCGAGACGGATTTCTTCTATCTCTTTGTGTATCGACGGTCGGAACAAATTGGGCGACACTTTTTCGATTCGATTGAACTGCAAATTGACAAATTTGAGGTGTCGGCAGCTGTAAAACGTTTTGACCGGCATTTCTTTGATGTCGTTGTTGTCCAAATGAAGTCTCGTTAGTCGTTTCAAAGGTGAAAAGAGGGTGTCGGAAATGGTCATGTTTTTGAACGAAAACCCCAAATCGAGGACGTGAAGGACGTCCAAATTGGCAAACGCTTTGTCGTGAATTTGAGTAAATTTGTTGAAGCTTAATTTGAGTTTTTGTAGTTGATTGGCGTGCTTGAACGTGCTGGGCAGCAAATAAGTCAATTGGTTACTTTCCAGGCTCAATTGTCTCAAGTTTTGAGCCCAACGGGAGAACCCGAAACCAGTTTCTGTTATGTGATTGTAAGAGAAGATCATGGTTTGAAGGCGCCTCAAATTGTACATCGTGTGTTTGGGGAAATGTTGAAAATTGTTGTGAGACAAGTCCAAATGAAGGAGAGCGGTAGAAGAGTTTTTAAAGGCCGAGTCTGGTAGAGAGAACAGATTATTGCCCCCTAGAGACACGAATTTGAGTTTCTTTAACGAGAAAAGAGCTTTGGGAAATTTGACAAAACCGTTGGAAGACAAGTCGAGCTCTTCGAGGCTGTTCGCCAGTCCATAAAACGCTCTTTCGCTCATTGCCGACAATTTATTGAAAGAAAGGTCCAATTTTTGACACGACAAGCCGTTAAAGGCTTTCGGGGAAATTGAAGCGATGCTGTTGTGACTCAACAAAAATTGATTAATTTTCACCCCCTTCCCAAAAACCGACGACAATTGTTTTATCACGTTGTTGCTCAAATCCAAAACGGCCAATCCCTTGTTTTTAGACCCTACGGACGTCGGAAGCGCTTCGATGAAATTGTCGGACAAGTACAATTTCCTCAAACTCGGCAAATTCGTCAAAAGGGCGGTGGGGTATTCTTCGATGTGGTTTTTGGAGGCGCTGAGAGACGCGACGGAAAAGGGCACAGAATTCTCGAGGAGGTCTCTCAAATAGTTTCCGTCGACTTTGAGGGTAATAAGCTTTCTAAACTCCATTAATGAGTAGCCAGGCTTCAAGGGAAGACTGAAGAGATGGTTGCCGCCCACAAAGAGGAATTCCAGGGTTGTCGGGAGGCTCCCCCAACTCACGGCCATCAACGACGATATTTCGTTCCTGAGAAAGAAAATTAAAACGGCAAGTTAAATATTGGTTTTCCGACGAATTAAACAGAAGGGTTAGTTGTTCAGTCCGTCTGTTGGAAATATTTGACGGATACACTCAGATGCTGCACAACCTTGAACATGCAGACTTTCAAGGAAAATATGGTCGAAAAAGCACAACTAATGTGCATATAAGAAACCACAATTATTACTGCTAGGTATAAAGATGGTCAATAAATCGAAGAAAACACGAGGACAACATTGACACACTGTGGGGGCACTCGAGAACCAGGCGCAGAACACTGGACGAAGAAGAGACAGGTTTTCTGGTTTCCTGCCTGTACAAACTGCCTCCACAGCCGAGTCACTTCATTGGAAACTTTTCTCCTTTCGAATCACCCTGTATACTCGTTGTGTTTACGTATATATTTTATTCGGAAGGTACAGCTCAAAACTCGTTGCGAGTAAAAGTTGAAATTGAGTTGAAGCGTCCAAAAAAGCCTGTCAGAAGTTCTTCATTTAATAAGATTTCAAACGGTGCAACCACTTTTTACTTTCCTTGGCTCTACGAATTAGAAAGGAAAGTTATGTAATTACAAAAATGAACCGTTGACTGGAATAATAATAATAATAATAATAATAATAATATGTTATTCATAATTCGAACATTCAAACAAAAGAAGCAAGAAGGTGAACGACAAAACATAGCTTTAACTAAGTTCGATTTTTTTAAAATTATAATTTTATGCTTAACGAGTTTTGAGCAGTTCAGTGGTCCACACTAAAAACGAACATTGTAGCGAAGTTCAGAATTCATCTTATACAAGATGTAAAGTGCTTTCGAATGTTCAGAATTTTAGTAATTTCAATAGTTTGGGAGCTTGTTTTATTTAAAATATACCTTGTTAATTGAAAACACTAATCATCCTTTATCCCCATAACGAAAGAATATCGGGGATTAAAAAAAAACATTTTATTGTATATTTTGTGGAGGGTCTCCCCTCAGCGTCCTCACAGGACCTCCTAGTTCCTTTGGTGCCTGCAGGGATGCGTCATAGAGCAAACAAGAAGGCCAGTCTTGTCTGGGATGAAACACAGCCTGCGCCTCTGCGCATTCCACGAGTCGTGGCCATAGCGAGTTGGTATGGGGGAGGTTCCCATGAGCAAAACACAACCAAACCGGATCGCGCAGCTAGTTAACGAGCGACTTTAGGCAATCTTTGCTGCTGTTGTTGAGAATTTGGACCCTCTAATCTACCATCAGTTGGTCAGTGGAGCTATCAAAATACGAGAGGTTCCCGTGAGGATCTGAGGGCTGCCTTCTTGAAGGAGGCTTCCTACTGGACCTGAAAAGACAGCGAAGGTGCCAGCAAACCACACGGTCAACCTGACCAAAAGGGACAGCAGGAGGCAACATAGAGCAAGGAGACGGGAAAGGGCGAAGAACAGGAAATAGCGACGTGCCACCTTTTTTAATTCGTGGTATGCGTGTTCCAACCGTAGACAACAGATCCCTCGTCGAGCAAACCTTGCCCAAGGACACGTATTCTCAATGACCTCTGCAAGCCACTGCAGTGATCCCTAGATCGCACAACACTGCAATGATCAACAGCAATGACCCAACCCAACCCAATGCTACAAACCCAGGAACTCGGCTACGCTGTCACGTCTAGGCACGCATGCCCAATTACTAAAGCCATACCGGTTGGGAGCGTAGGTCCTTCAGGAGGGCAGTTTTGGGGAGAACCTCCCCTCAGCCACAGGAACCCTACCCTGTGCAGGGATGCCTCACAGTGCTGGTGTCGTCTTCTTGAGAAAACAGGATGAAGGATAGTATTGTTTTCGAAGCGACACAGCCTTCGTCTCCTTAACGTGTTATCTGTTGAAGTTTGTGAGTTTGTTTGTACTATTTCGAGATGGATAACTACTAGGACTAGGCAGAAGGGCACGAATCTAGCATTTATATTAGTGCAATCGTTCACCTACGGTGGCAATAAACTCAGTTTCAAGGAAAAATGTTGTTTTTCAGAGCATTGACAGTAAAATTAAATACATATGAGTTCGGTTCCAATTTCCACCGATGAAAAGTTTGATACAATATTTCTCCAAGTACCTATCTGTAAAATGCAGTCTGGTTTCTCTGCAATACGGTTATCAGCTCCCCTTACTGAAGGCTGGTTAAGGAACAAGGAGTGTCCTCGGTGTGAAGTAGGTTTGAATGTCTTGAATGGCAATACGACTCATATCTCTCCAGCACCAAACATTGTTTAGTCTGCGACATACTCGAGCCCACTGTGATTTCTGCAAATGTGACCATAACACACTGCGGAAGTGGTCTCTGCACTTTTCAAGAAGATCGCATGACAACACTTATCGGATATCGTTGTATTCTCCTCCGCTAGGTAGGATTCCCACATAGCAAAACTAAACATTTGCCTATAAAAGGGAGGTGAAATGTAGGGTCGAGACTATAACAAACGCCCCTTAAATTATTGGTTTCAAGATGTAACATTTAAACCCTTGGAACGATTTTTTTTACCTTTCAACACTGAGCATCTTCAAATGAACTAGTTTGTTGATTGCATGATCTGGAATGGACTGTAAACTGTTATAACTGATGTCTAAAGCTTCTAGGCCGTTTTTGGAATGTCTGAAACAGAAAATTCAGCTCAAAGAACTGTAATTTAACAGTCTACTAATAACAATTTTATAAATAAACAGTTGTCGACTAAACTCACTCAAAAGCGTGAGGTTCAATAAGGAGAAGACGGTTGTTGGCGAGATTGAGAGATCGGAGGTTGAGTTCGTTGAGAGAGCCATCCCCCAACACCTCCAGGCCGCTCCCAACTATGCTCAGCTCCGTCACGTTGGATCCCGGTATTCCTAAGACCACAATGACAATATTTCATCAACTGTTTTAACAAGTGCCCGTGCGAACAATATAAACGAAAACGGGGAAAATCATTTAAAAGGTGAATTCTAGCACGATGATGACACGACTGCTGATTTTCGTAGGTCCTTTTTAAACTAATGGTATTATTAGTTCATTAAACTGCTGAAGCAGACTCCATTCTGATATCACCGCCAGCTGACGGCAGCGGCTCATCAAGTGTAAGGCCTTAATTCACCGCACAAGAGGAGTGTTAAAGAAATATCAGGTGCCGCATCGCACAACTTTCCTTAGCTCTACGTACATCCACTGGCTTTTGCTACTAATTCGATGTACTTTTCATTCAGTTCATTTGAACGTACAGTTCCGAAATTAATTATGCGGCTCGTGCTCATGCTCTGCCATTATTGAGCAATTCGTACACAGAGAATTAATGAGGCAGTAAACGTGATTTCTGAGAAGGATAATAATCATCTTTCCAGAGTTATCGGGTGTTCGACGCAAAGCGTCAAAGTGGTCCCAGTCTTTGACCTCGGACTTCCCCACGTCATAGTCTCCGACCGCCTAATTGTCTCCAACCATTTCAATACCTGCCCCTCACCTGCGGGAATCCCTTAACTGCGGGCCCCCAGCCCCCTTTTCTAGGTTTTCCCCTTTCTTTATTTCTTTCTACCAATTTCATTTTCCTATCCATGACAGAGCTCTTCCAATTCCATTCCGCTTCCAACTACCGCCCCAGTCACTTCTCACTCTCTCACACGGTTGCCAGTTCACGCGTTCCGAGTACTGCCCTTGTCTCCCAGTTGTACTCCATCTCACCTCAATTCTAATTCTACTCAATTCCGCAAGCACGCATAATACAGTCCTCCTCACGCTCACCGAGTTCCAGTTTTATTGCAATCCCCAACTCCCCCATTCTTGCACCCAACATTGGGTAAACACATTTTATCTCGTAATAAAGACTTAATAGCGGTTGAAATTCTGGAATTTCTGAAGTGTCTCATACATATCTTATGAGGGTTAGTGCACGCTCATTGTGCAGGCACTTAATTCGACTACCACTTCAATTTTTCTAAAGATCCTGGTACCGTTTGAGCGGAGTTTTCGAAGAAAAAAAGTGCAGTAAAATCGAGTTTCGTGGTACTATTTGGTAATTTATCGTGCTGCTCTCGTCATTTTCCCAAGTAGGAGAATTTTATGGTAATTTTCGTGTCACTTGGAGCTGTCTACGCAACAAATTTAATGAAAATGATTAGAGCCGATTTCGAGAAAAAAATATTAGGTGTTTTGATCACTATGATGTCTAAAGTTAGTTTTGGGCAAATTTCGCTCACACTCTTATTTTGGCGTCCCACAGTAACCTGCGGACTACACATCAAGTTTCAGCTGATTTGGTTTAGCCATTATATCCCACGTTCACGGACATATACACACACACGCACAGACACTGACCATTTTCTCGAACATTGTTTTTCGGACTCAGTAGGCGTTAAGATCTGAAACGAAACTCAAACTTTGTTTTTCATCCGATTACAGAACTTAGCCTTTCACTTCGAAGAGCCAAGGAAAGTAAAAAGACATCTGGTGCTGCGGATCACATAAATCTTTCCACCAAGCGATTATTTTTTCACTCAGTTTACATGAGCTTATGTGAGAACTTGACGAGAAGCTGGTACCTCTGAACGTTCTAAATTTTACTGCATTTCTCATACTTATATCATGACGTTTCTCGAGATTGTAGTTCGTACAGGCAACACGTGGTACTGCCACCGACGTTTTATTGATAGGTTCGTGTTTACGATAGTTCAGGAGTAATAGGGGTAGAAACAATCTGGTACGACGCATTCACAGCCTCCCAGGTGTTCAGCGATTTGTGTGACTTCACGAATTATTCCAATTCGTTCATCAGTTTATGTGAGAACATGACAACTCAACGTTCAACAGAGGAAACTGGTGTTGCTTTAAGTTCCTGAATTTATTAAATTGCTCTTACTCGTACGTCGTACGCTTTATTTACTAACCAGCGTATAGGTATTATTGTATCGCCGTAATGTTTTTGAAAACTAGGAAAATTTTGAAAATTAGACGGAAAGAGCTCGTAACTACAGTGTTTCCACTGTACAGAGGGTTCGACTAGTAACTTTAAAACTTCTTACCCGGCAATTTCGTGAATGGCACTTCGTTGCAGTGAACTTGATTGAAGACTTGGAGAGATTTGTAAACTGGTACTCCATGGGTGCTTTGGTTCGACCAGCATTGGCACAACGTGTTGAAGGGGCAGGGCGTGCTGTACGTCTGGGCAGTGGCATTTTCGTTTCCGCTCACAAAATAATTAGTCAAAATAAACTGAAAAAGAAAAAAGTTCCGTTATTAAGCGTTTAAATTAATTGAGCTTGTCTTGATGGCTAAAAAATATTGTTTGTAAATCAAAGGTGTGCAAGTGTACGATATGCAATTGTGATTAGAGGATTTTAGAAGTTTCGCGACAGTAAAGAGAGATTAAAATTTTTGATAGCGTTACAGTGAGACCTGAAAATAGCTTCAGCAGATGAAATCCACTCCATCGAAAGCCCTTTTAAAATCAACGAACACAGCGAAAGCAGTTCGATTGAGGAGACGTAGAGTGACGCCAACGGCCAATGGCGAATCATATGCGCGTATCTGGTCTTATTTTCATTATAAAAGGATGTCGCAGAGTTGTTAAAATAGCCGTACAGCTTGCGGTGGCAGTGTTGTTTCGACCGACAGAGGCCTTTTTGTTTTTGTTGATACGCCCAGGGGCAATCTTTGGTGGAGGGCAAATTGCCGGCCACTCGGGGAAAATCAATTAGCGTTACCGACTTGTTTCGTTCACTCGCCCAGAAACGACTCACCTCTTGCTCACTTTTATTTAGGTTTTCCATTTCTTTCGTTAATTTCCTTTCAAACGTCCGAAGCTGAAAGCCGAGGAGGATATCATAGTTGTCAAAATGGAACATTTATTTAATGCAGCAAATGTGCCTTTACCTTTCTAAAATTTATTAGTACGTACTTCAGACTTTAGCTGAACCTGTTCCCACAAAGTTTTCTTATCATATTGTTCACGCGCTGTTTCGTTCAGTGTCTTGCAAGACTCGCTCGTCCAATGGTCGAACCGCTTCTCGTGAAACGTACTCGGGTGCTGGAGAATAACCTGACCTCGGTCGTGATATATCGATATATTGCCTTATCAGAGGGAGCGGTCCCTATTCTTTGCTTTTACCCACTATTCTCTCAGCGGTCATGTTAAGATAAAAACATGTTTCATTGATTCAGGAAAGGACCCCCCCCATTTAGGACCAGCAGTCTCTTCTAGTATATATAATTCAGTGATCCAAAAGAGTCCTCCCCTTTTTCGCCGTTGGTCGTCAGTAGATACAGTCGTACAAGCGCATCCAGAGAAGTAGTGCTCCTTTGTATCATTGAGCCTTTATTGGCTCGTCCCTCACCATCTTTCATCGCTTGAGGCCCTGTCATATCTCCACAATATGAAGAACTCGAATAGTCAACGCATTGATGACAGAATCTGATGAAGGCAAGGTCTGGTGGCGTCTGGTTGACAAGTCATTTTCAAACGTTTCCATCTCCCCGCATAATTTTCCTTTCTATTATATACTTTTGAAGAGAATACAAGTTTGTACATGGTAGTCTCTTGCTGCCTCTATCTCAACGGGTTGTGACAGAAAACGGTATGGCGTTACGAGATAATTGCATATTATTGCGTCCAACACCCTGAACCCCTCCTCTCCACCCCTCTTCCACCGCGTATTAATCCTAATCTGCTCTCCGTTTATCGTATTAATTTGACCTATCGGATGAGGTGATCTATTGCGAGTTCTGGATTGAATGGCGGTGTAATGGAAACGGGAAACGGCAATCCTCCCCAAACTAATTCCAAGTTATTACTTAGCGACTTATGTCCAAGATACGGGATTTCCTTTATTTGGCGGAATAGATGTTTACTTTCCATAGCCCTAAGGAATAGAAAGGAAAGTTACATAATCGACCTAACAATTGATTAGAGTTTTCTTTGGATCATTACAATTTCAAAGGATTCATAGTCCGAAAACACAATTTAGGAAAACGTTGTGTGCGATTGTTAGAACGGTTGGACCAGACACACTCAAATTTCATATTCAGCCTGTGGATCACCATAGTACGAAGTACGGGGATGATAAATCCAAATCTAATTGCATTTATAAACGTCATCAACACTGGCAATTAACTTCTCGTTGATTTATTGCAAACACTACCAAGGTATTGTTCACTGCGTGCTTCGTCATTAAATCGGTATCAACTACACCTAAACACTGGCGAACACAAGACTAAGAAGACATTCCTTTAGGTATTAGTTGTAGCCACCACCCAAGCAAATTACGCGACGGGGGCAATAACAATGGCAGTGCTGCAGCCACATATAATATATTTTGTAATATACATGTCTAAAATGCAATTTAGTAATTACTAATTACTTTGAAGTGGTAGGACATAGCAACTACTTATTTTCATTACTTATGTCGATGTATTAAGACTGTAAGAGGATCATGAGAATTGTAGTGCCTCTGCCTAGGACATAAGTAGAAAGTGCTTTAATTGTAACCCTGGTGCTATAAATAAACTCATCTCATCTCGTCTCATATCTCTCTCAACCGTATAAATACTTCGTGTTCAATCTGGAGAGGCGAAGCCCTCAAATTATTGAAAGCTTCTCAGCGGGAGTTTGGATTTGAACTGTCAGTCTCTCTGGAAGACTGATGATACTCGCAATATTAGCCAACCGACTGCTCCAAGGTCCAGTGAAGATCTACTAACACAATTGTTATAAAGGCGCAAAGTGGTGTGCAATATGATGTCACTTAATTAGAGTCTTGAGGTCAAATTAGTTAACTGGTTCGTCTCATGCGAACATCTCGAAGCCCCCAATGAATTGATCAATTTGTCGACGCTCAGGATCGGCGCCTAATATCGTAAAAGGGAGGGGAGCTTCATCCGGAGGATGTGATTTCGTGATGCAACTGACGGACGTCGGATTTGCTCGGATCATTGAAACAAATAGCCGGAAAGTTGAGGAGGCTCCTCCCTAAAAATTAAATGCCTCACGTCACACGATCTCCGGTCGTCCGACGTCCGACTTCATCTTTTCACGTCCGACGTGAAGCCATTAGAAGGACAGAAAAAAAGGGATCGCGTGAAATGAGGGCAAAGAAGGAGGAATTTTCTGCCTCTTCTAAGGGATGCTCGGACTTTGGTAGACGTCGCCAGTAATTTTGTCAGCGTTCATTTCGTCCGGAACTCGCTGAAATCGATCGATGAAGACCTGACCTCAATCAAATTCCTATCGCAATCCAAACGTGTTTGAAGTGAGATGAGGTGAAAGGAATTGACTGCGCCGGAGAACAGGCAATAGCCACCGTGGACCGTTACTCCACAAACCTGGAACACCACACTCTGGTCGAAACCACGCAGATACCCGCAATTTTAGTAAATCCTGGTTGTACATTGCAATCGCGACAAAAAAAATGAACAACGAGTTTTTCAAAACACCCCAAAGTACGTTCGATAGAACTTGTTCGACTGATTTACGACAAAATAATGTTTAACGCTGCACTTCTTTAACTGGCTGCATTGCACTTGGTTGGCGAGGGAAGCTGCACGTGGCTGACGAAAAAACCCACCTCATTATATTAAACAGCCAACCATCTTCAATACATTTTGGCGGCCACAGGCTCCTTCTTGGAAAGCAAGTCGTGAGAGATGGCGTTTCAGAAAATACCTCCAGTCCCTCAAGTACTCTACCTTCAATGTTTGCCTCATTACTAGCAATTGACGAGGACACTTTGTGTGTATGACACAATACTCATGTCCAAGGCCATTTAGTTAGGTGTCTTTGGACACTGCCCGTGCTGGATAGGTTTTTTTGGGCACGGTTATGAGGAAGAGCCCCCCCCCCCTCACCTTCACATGGGAATGTGCAATTTCTGATGAGACAGACATGCTCATCCCACTGGTGCCGCCAATGTAATGCTCCACTGTGGCCGAAATTGAGAGAAAAATAAAAGAGATGAAACTAATGAAAAGGAATGGCGTCAGTAAATCGAGGAAAGGTAGGCTAGAGGAGACTAGAAATGAGAGCTTCAGGAGACTCTAAAAATATACTTTGTGTATTACGAATTATAGAGAGAACCCACTTCTGGCAGAGTACTCTCAGGGATACTCCTCTATAATATGTATGACGACGCTGAATGTTTAATTTCTTTTACCGGTGCATCCACTCTGATAGCCCTCGCAACCGTTGCGCAATTACCTGACAACCTGTTTGCCATTATAGGGTTGGGCGTTCGAAAACGTCATGCGACGGTGCACTGCTAGACATACGGGAAAGAAGAATTATTCTCTCCCCGCAGGTTGACAGTACCTTATGCGACTAGGAGGACAAACATGGCGCTTATTTGTTAATCACGTACGAAATGGAGATTCCTCCACATAGTGTTCACACAGTAATCCTTGTTATTGAAAGGCAGCAACCGTGACTCTCTGTAGGGTAGGAAGTACCTTCGGTCCTGTCCCCAGTACCATCCGCCAGAGGTCGCATTTGTTCGTCCTTAATCTTTTTTCTTTCGACAAAAATAGGTTTTTTTAGCGCAGGAAAATGGATTGTTTGAGGAACAAGCTTACAGGCCTTTAGACCGTGGCCGGGGCTCAATTAAAACGGATTCACTGCGCAACTCTTCGTTGGTGTTTTGTATGTTAAACAACTCTTGTGCTTAAAGTAGTTTGATTCTCTAATAACTATTTTCTCTTTATAACTGCACCTATACCATTCATGGTTAGCATTTGTGTTAATGTTATCCTGAAGGTGATCCTTGAGGCTTACTCAGCACTAAGATTGTCTCTCATGAAACGCGATTGTCTTTGGCGATCGAAGTGCAGTGTCATAGAACCAGATGTGCGCTTCTAGATTAACGGCGTCAGTGCCCACTCGCTTGTACTGAGAGGCATCTGAGGGAGGTAGGAACCTTGAAACTGAGAGGAAATTCCGAAGACTGGCCTCGACCGGAGCGTATCTATTTGTAAGCCAATCGAAAGTTTGAATCAACAGATAGAAAAGGGTCGGGGAACCTGTCAGTATTTTGTCAAAGAAACCCATGCGACGAAAGTTAAATTCGGTCTACGGTCGGGCAGGTCGCCAAGACACAGGAGCTAAAAATCCTTCGTGTGACAGTTGCGAGGGCTGGGCTCCTAAGTGGTGCAACGCGGGTCAAAGTAGACCGCAGATCTCCTACCTAGAAGAGTTTCGGCCAATTTTGAGCTGTAAAGGCAACGCTCTTTCACGGTATCGCCACGATCAGATCCAGATGGTCTCGAGATCGGACCTTTCTTAATTAAAAGAGTGAGCGAAACTGAAAGTTGACAACTGCTGGCTGAAACCTTGAAATCCATACAGCCGCCTACTTCTCAACCGGGTTTCCGAAGTCGACTGTTCACACACAATTCAAGTATTCATAACCAAGTACAAACGTCAGGCGCAATAACGCACAACTCCTTTAGTTCATTCAGGACTCGAGCGTTCTTCGTTATTTACCAACGGGTCCGTTGTTTTACAAACAACAGGAGTAAGCGGTTGGAAAGGACACTAACATGAATGAACACCAGACTTACACATCTGAGCTTTGTAAGTAGATAACAAAAAATATCTGGTCAGTTCGACAACATTTTGGTTGTCATCCCTGTTCAATGGATTATCACAGGAACATTCAGAGAGAACAATAAATAGTTATTTGAATAGTTTAGACATCCTGTAAGTAAGGTGAAAATCGTTATTGCCGTTTGGCCCTATTTTTGCTGCAAGAGGCCTATATCTCGGTTGTCTGAATTCTCACAGAGATAAGTGTGGAAAAAGAAACGTTAGGTACTAATTAGTAAAAGAATATTTGAAAGTTTTATCAAAACCGTTAGAAAAATGCAAAAAACCTTGCAAATTATAACTATTATTTATTTATGATTTGGCTTATTATTCTGTTGCACATCATGATTGTGGCCTATCGTTTTCAATCCAACGTCGAAAATTAGGAAGATAATATGGGTACATTAAAACTAACAACTCATATGCAAACGACAAAGTAGGGCACCCGACCCACTCGATTCAGCATTAAAAAAAAAAAACAAGCAAACGATACGAACATGACCGGATAGGAACGGAACAACGAAAATTGGCGCTTTCTAGGCGACGCTAGGCAATTGGCTAGGTAGTGGAGAGCCGAACTCAGGTGTGGTTGGATTGAGACGGGAGTCAGCGCGGGAAATGAGTGCAGACCGAGGAGAAACGAGAGCTTTCGCTATATTTTCCCGCGAGTTCCTTCATGTAGCAGAATTTGCCTCATTATATTCACTATGATTTAAATTTTTTCAATCAAAGCGCAGCCCTACACCACTGAGACCTGTCTTATTCGACTCAACATCGAAAACTTTATAGGATACGATACCAAATACGACGTAATTTTGATTAAAATGCCAAAATTTCGTTTTTCGCAAAATGTTTAAACCATTTTTTACCCATAAACACCAACTTCGCCATTGCACTTACTACCACTTTTTTACTTGATAACTCCAAAACACTAAATAATCGTGTTTACAGTCTCATGAATCACCTGGGCAAGGATTACTTAATAGTTGTCGTGGCATAATTAGAAGCGCCTCAATAAATGCTATCCACGTGAAAAGTGCATCTATGTTGTACCAAATTTAAATGAACTGAAAAATAGATTGGATTAGTACAGCCACGAAAACCGCTGGCGTACGTGGGGCTGATGAGAGTTGAGTGATGCGCCGCACCAAATGTCTCTTGGTGCACCCCTCAATACTCTGACAGGGCTGGAAAAGAATGCCACTAAACCCTAAGCAATCGTGAAAGCGTAAGACGGAGAAATGTGCATTCTGAGCTCCGATGCATCTATTGAAATGCACCATTTGAACCTTGGAAAGTCCTGTCTTCCACACATGAGATGGATGAACTAGGTTTCTTTAGTACAGCAATGAGGCACAGTTGCTCCACTGGAGTGGAGGCAATAGTGACACTAATCCACATCAACTGGGAATAACGAGATCTGCTACTCTAACGCAGGGCATGGAGGTCAGTACAAACGTCTACTGCTGTAGCTTCCCACCGCACTGAACCAAACAAAATCAAACGAACGAAGGTTGAGGTTTCATTTAACTTGTGCTGAACAGATAAAAAGTTCAGCGTTTCGCAAATCGTATTGAGATCAGCACAGCGGAACGCGACGAAGCCGTGATGACCTGGAACCCCTCAAAACTCGTTTACAAGATGATTGCCATCGAGTCAATTTGCTTGGTTCTATTCTCGCTGACGCCTCAACATCCTTCTCGTCTTGAAAAGCAGATAAGGCCCTCGAACCCTGGTATCTGTCGTTGTCGCTTCGCTAATTAAACCTTTCACAACCTCCAAACTCTTGTACTCGCCCGGCAGTGCCGACAAGTTGGGCTTTTGTCACCTGCAGCCGCATCGATTTGATTCCATTCCACAACTGATTGCCGCTCCAAGCTCCGCTGTAGCCCTTGAAAATTGATTCGAGGGCTCATCTTCTGAGCTCAGTTTCAATTTCAGGCCTCAACGTACAGTTCTATCGTTTAAATCAGTTTGTCTTTAGTTTAAAGTGTCACTGAAATGAGATTTGGGACATTGGGACATGTTTCCACCTGATGTAACTATTTACTTGGATGGCAAGTTTTAAAAGAAGAGCTCAACTGTGGGCCTCTTTTGGTTTATTATTCATTCTGAATAATAACCCTATGTTTTCGGTCACGAAAAATTTTTTACAACCCCCCCTCAAAATTTGATACTTTACGTTTCAAGACATGGAGATTCCAAATTTGCAATGTCCGTCCGCCGTCCCCCGTCCGCCGTCTGGGCCGTTTTGTGCCTTTAACGTGGTCTAAAAAATTCGTTCTTTCACCCAAAAATCCGATTTGGTATCTAGTTGTGCCCGCCATCTCGGCAATTCGATCGGACGAAGCCCGTGGTTGTAATGGGCAAAAAACGGTTAAAAAAATTAACGAAACGCAGCACAACGCGGGAGCTACAGCGTCCCTCCCTCCCTCCCGTCTGAATAAAAAACAACCGGTGGCGGGGCGTCCTCGCCTCGTGGGCGGGCGGCTCCCCTTTCGCCTCCCAACGACGACGACGCGCCAATCGACTCCCCTTTCGCCTTTCGCTTTGAGCGCCCCCGTTCCAATTTCCCCGACGTTTTGGTTTTAATACGATTCAATTTTTTTAGATTCTTTCGTTTCATTCTCATTTTGGTTTTTTTCATAGATTTTTGGTTAAATTTTGATATTAGTATTTAGCGTGCATGTTTTCATATTAAAATTCAGTTTTTTCTAGATACTTTCGTTTTTTTTGTTTATTTTTAATGTTTATTACGATTCAGTTCTTTTCGACCTTGTTTTGGTTTTCATTAAGATATTTTTCGATGCTGAATCGAAAAGGATGGGTCTCGGAGCATTAATGCTAGGTCAAGCTGATTATCCGAATAATAAACCGTTGTGTAATAATTTGCAGGGTTTTTTTTGTTATAAACTTCTCAGGAAACTCGTCGAAATTGTTATAAACTTGATTAATAGCAGTCAAAGCTGGTAGATGTGGCTGATCATCCAACAACTGTCACTGTTGTAGCACATGGTTTCTTGTTATCTCCGCACTGGAGCGCAAGACGTGAAGGATGTAGAGTCTTTGAGTGTAAACCAGTGAAACCACGCATTGAAGTCGCCGTTTCCCATGAGTAACTGGCTCGTCCAGTGGTCTGGCTCACTAACTGTTTCTGCTGCACGCAGTTCACCTTGCAATGCTCTTGGAAATGGAGGCCTGTCAGCATTTTTGATGCAAAATCTTTTATCACGGGCCCCACTGCAATGAAGAAGTCAATAATCAGGTGTGTGTGTGTGTGCGTGTGTGTGTGTGTTGTTTCCGGTACGCCTTGCCAGCCCCACTATTTTGAGTAGCAGAGTATGAGACACAGGTGTGACATCTATGCACATCGAAGGTCACCTAAGTCATAAGGGCTCTGGAAGAACCAAATCATACTCAGTGAGCAGCTCTACATACGCCTCCATCGTCGGGGATCCCCAAAGTGGTGATTTGCTATTTGTGTTAGCACAAACCACACAGGTCAACCTGATAGTCCGGCTAGATTTGGGTCCTCACTGCTGACCAGCTCTTGACAGGTAGCTAGGAAATTCCAGGGTCAAATTAGATTACATTATTTTGATCAAATAATGTTTTTCAGACTCGGCTTTTGAAACAAAGATCTGAAGAGCACCTTTTGGTTTATTATATGTTATTCTGAATACACTACGGTTTCGGTCAGGAACATTTTTTTACAACCCCCTCCTAAAAAGTTGACACTTTACGTTTCTAGGCATGAGGATTCGAATTCTGCAATGTCCATCCGCTGTTGTGCCTTTAACGATGTCTAAAAAAACCGTTATTTCGCACAAAAATCCCATTACGTATTAAGTTGTGCCAAATGGAACGAGTCACAGAGGTGTACGATTGCGTCTAGACCGAAAACAGTGAAATCACTAAGGCAAAGTCTACTAATTGAAAGAACTCGTGGGACAAAACAGCAACAGTAATCGTTTCATCATTTGTATTCCCACCCGTCTCATTAAAACCACCTGCCAGCTAGACTTATCATGTCGTGCCAATTGCCTACAGGCGCTTGGAATATTTAGCTTTCGTTGTTCCGTTGTGGTCAGGTCTTCGTATGGTTTACTGGTATTTTTCGATGGTGATTAGAATGGGATGGGTCTCGGAGGTGTGAAACTACGTCACGATGTGCGTGAGAATAATAATTTGCAGCATTTTTACTTTATTGGGCTAAGGAAAGTGAAAATCGAAATACATTAGAAATCGTAAGGACGGAAATACTCCAAGCGTAAAATAAAGATGTGATGAAAACTCCACTTTCTTTTTGGTTGATTGCAATCCTCCAAGAATAAGGGTTAGTTTTCAAAACACCCTGCGTTTCGAGTGCAATCACACTACACAAGCGGAAATTATTTAGGAACAAGAAGTTTTGCTACTTCTAGCAACTGAAAAATAGAAATTGCAACGTGAAAAGGAGAACGTTCTTCTACGAGTATGAACTAGGAATGGGGAGTAGGTCCACACAACGAACTTTCAGTGGTCTCAAAAAGCCAATCTTCACGCCCAGAATCAGGTTTGGAAGGTATTGCGCCGAGGCCAGTGTCAACATCCACCGTTGATGACGATGTGTTTACAGTAGATTTGATCCCGCGACCTCACCTAATTGCTAACCAAAATTGAATAATCTCGTTCAGGGTGGAAAACGGCAAGGGAATGGACAAAACGGGTTCTCGCGAGAGCAGCGAATACCGAAGTTATACAACATTGGTGTTGTATATAGATATGTTTAATCTACACGCGTTTATTCATTTTAGTGAGACTTACACGAGCATGCGATTATTAATGAAGTAATTTTTCAGGCTTGAGTTCCGCACTTAATGAAGGCACTTCTTTATTGGCCATTGTTCGAGTAATCACCATATTTGTCATTAGCATAAATTTACCTGAAAGCCGAATTGTTTTTAAGACACTACAGTCGATTGTCAGAGTCAAATGAAACTTGTTTAAGCTAAACCATTTATAATTCGTTCATAAACCTTGATATCCTCCTAGGTTCGCGTACCTCGTTTACTATTCATATTACTTACGTAACAGTCGTTATTTCATAGCGGATGTGAGCAACTATGAGAGCCCCTCGGGCAAGCATTACAAGCCATCCTTAGGAAAAGCGAATGTAGATGTTTTAGCTGCGTTACAAAGTGACTACAGCTGGGCATGTAGCATCGAAGCTATAGCTATAAGCCCAGATAGAGCCAGAACCACATGGTGGACTAAAGGCGACCTTGGCAGAGCCCTTACGACCTTAAAGCCCTACTAATCTGCTGGGCCAGATAAGATAGAAAGCTATGTGTTAAGGAAGGCTGAATGGAACGTCTCCTGCAGCTTTGCTTCTGGTAATTTTTTTAATAAGTGTCTGTAGGTCAGACAGTTCCCCACTCAGTAGAAATCTGCGCATGCCATCGTTCTTCAAAAAGGAGGCGACCACAATCAGTCTAACCCGGGATAATGGAGACTGCTCAGCCTGCTCTCGATCTTGAGCAAAAAGAGTGATGTTGCAGTTCCTCGAAAAAGTGTTTGGTTGCAACTTCGACGCCAGACAATATGGGTGTCCACTCAGGATGTCACTGGACATTATATCGTAGCAGTTCTCATTGACATCAGAAGAGCGTTTGACAAATAGAACTGCTACTAACGAATGCGGACATGCCTCGGTCTGGAAAACGATAAAGAAGGGCTCGGTCTTCAGACCAGCACTCTGGAACATCTTCTGACGTGATCAGTTCGCTTGGCCATTGAGGGCATGGAGGACATGGAGAGAGTGAAAAGGGAGCTTCTCTCACACTGGGCCAAACTATGTATAGACCTCTCCACAACGAATGAAAACTTGAATGGATGTTGGATAAATTGACAAGTGAGATATGAATCCTCTTCAAAGGGATGTGACACATATGAGTTTTTTCCCAACATTCGTGAACATCTTAGGATAAAGTGGATTGAGCCAGACCACTGGAGGACTTACAGGACATGCCGTCTTTAGTGTGTGGCTCTTCTTCTTTTCTCTCAAGGATTCTCCATCATGCACGTCTTGCGCCTCCAGTGTGGAGGAAACAAGAAACCACACGCTGCTCCACGACGGCTGTTGGGAGAGCTGACTGCTAACGGCAGCTGACGGCTGTTTGACTAACCTACCAGCTTTGACAGCCACTAAGCAAGCTTATAACCGTTTCCTCCAATTTGCGAATTAGTTGATGACAAAAAATGGGGGAGAGCTACAGGGCCCACAGTTAATCTCTCCCTTTGAAACTTGCTACTCAAGTAAACAGTTAAGTTTGAAAACAGATTACGAACTCCCTAAATCTAACCGTTGATATTTCGGGCTCAGTGTGCTTCAAAGCGTCAAAATCTGAAGAAAACTAGTTTGTACGAAGGCACAAAAACTAGGTTCCCCAACTACGACACTTTCTTTACTCTTTCGGTAGCGCAAAGTCAAAAAAGATAATTCGACGCATGGTTGGTCCGTAAGTAGTCAATTTCACGAGAGAAAAAAGCTGTGAAGAAGGTATCAATTCCTAATGAGGAAAAAGAAATGTTTTAACATGTTACAAAAACAGCTTTAGCCATTTAGATTTAACCCACACGGCGTCATCATGCAGTAAATATCAACGATAACGCCGTCAGGGTTTCTTTCACAAACTATAGCGCAAAAATCCAAGAGCAGCCAAAATGCAGAAAATGCGTTTTTCGTAGGTTTAAAAGAATTAACAGTAAATACCGAACTGACCGAGGGCAAAGTAGCTTCTAATCTATACCCACATTTTGTTTAATGTAACCATTTCTCTGAACACCCTTTGAACGGAGATACGACAAATTAAATTAGAAAATGAGATTCCCCAAACATTTTTTTCTTCAGCCGTTATAAATTGCCACAGTTAACGTATTTAAAACGTCGGCCCCTATTAAACTTCATACCGCTAGAGGCCAATAAATACTCGAACTTGTTTACAGTAAATCCGTTTTGAACGTGCAATTAACTGTGATACCAAAACTACAAGTATGAAAGAAATGAGCAAAACGTTTACTGAGAACTTGATCTTCTCCAAACATATCAATCAAATTGGGGCGTCAGCACATCGATCACTGCGGTCTTCTATTTAGCGTTCGTGCGTCATCCGCAGGTCCTGAATTTATCTGCAAGTTCTTTGTCGCATTAGTAAATTCAATTTTGTCCCATAAAACAACACGTCATTCGACTTTCTTTGTCCTACAAGCACTGTCGCGGATTGTAATCGTGAATATGATTAAATTTGATACTACGACCATTTTAATTGATTAGATACCTTATTCTATTTATCATTCAAGAAACCACGCAAAAAGAGTAGTGCCCCGAAGTTCGTTCAACTGATTCGAAGAGCCACGTGAAGATTGATACAAAATATTTGGTTCAACGCATCACATAACTTTTCTTGGGCTCGCGTGCATTCAGAGGTTATCTTGTCACTGGCAATCAATCAAAATTGTTTTTGATTCTGTTTATAACATGAAAGCGGGAGGCGCTAATGGTTATGGAATTGATTGTGCCACTGTCACGTGTGCCACGACCATTATTAAGTACACAGATTATTCAAGAGACTGCGCGATTTTGGTTTATTATTCATTCTGAATAATAACCCTATGTTTTTTGAGAAGGATCGCGCTCACCGTTTTGGAATAATCTGTTAAAAACTGTGAGAAATGGTAGTAGATTGATTCACGGTGGTTGAAATTCTGGAATTTCGAGAGAGTTCTTTAATCTTATAAGCATTATCTAACGCTCATCGTATAGGTACTCAATTACCAAGTCATTTTTTCTGAAGATTCTAGTAACATTTGAGGGGAGTTTATAAGGACAAAACTGTGGTAAAATCGATTTTCGTCGAAATGTTTCGTAATTTATCGCGCTGCTCTCGTCTTTTTTCCATAGGTGGGAATTTCATGGTATTGTATTGTTCAGCCGTTTTGTCTGAATCGCGTTCACAGATAGGTCCGTTTTCTTATATGACTGTTCCTGACCCCTCATGAGAGAGTTATATCAGTCGAGATTGTAGTTTCGCTATCATGCAAGAGCCCACGCACTCGCTGAGCATCCACGAATCCGGACCTGTGGAGGTACGGCAGGTTGTCATTTAGGCTGCCGGTGGGGAGCTGTTGCCCATGTGTCACCATGCCGAGGTATGGCCTTGAGAAATCTGAGCCGTCAGGGTGGAGTTATTAATCTGGTTTCCCATTTAACCTAACTATTTACTTGGGTAGTGTTCTGAACGGTAGCACTCATCTGACTTCTCCTCCTCTTCACCCAGCCAGTAACGGGCATGCGGAAAACTTGTGAAAACGTTTAAATGACCCCGTCCAAGATGCTGGCGACAGGCGATAACAAGGACGTATTCACGTAGCTGCAACATTTTTTTACTAGTGTATCGAAACTCCTCACATACGACGACAGGCCGAAATTAATATTCGGCTCGATCAAATTTTTAAAACGAGGGGATGCATCGTAGAACCGCGAGTCGGCCCAGGGATCCCCATCTAAGACTTTCTTGCAAGGGGACATCGTATATGTACGAGACTACTCTCGCCCTAACAAAACAAAATCACCTGTATTGGGTCGAGGCTCCCGATGGTGGCGTTGTTAAACGTCATCATGACCAAATCATGAGGGGGGGTGAGTTTTTCGCTCTACCTGACATAGTCTAGACCAGTGGTTCCCAACCTGGGGGCGATCGCCCCCCGGTGGGCGATTTGGGTTCTAAGGGGGGCGATAAATTTGTGGGGGGCGACAGGGGGGCGATCAGTATGAAAAGGCAGAAAAAATAACTCTTCTGTAGAGTAGAATCTTAAGTGTCGCAGAAACATGGTAGCGTTTCAAAAACAAATTCACTCGTTTTTAAGAAAGTTATGGGCAAAAAAATATGATCTGTATAAAATATGCAAGTGTGCAAGATTGAGTTGCGCGCCGGTAAGGGAATTGTTCGAAACAGTGACTGAATTTCTCGATTCTTGTGACCCTGAATTGAGTCAAGCGTTGAGACTTCGCAAATTCGAGATTGCATATCTGACTGATATTTTCGAAAAACTCAATGAGGTCAACATGAAGCTGCAAGGAAATAAGATGAATCTTATCAAAGCAAAGGCATTATCAGTTCATTCATTGCCAAGTTTGCCATTTTCAAAGGTAATATAGGTCGTGGTGAACTGTGTCAGTTTCCATCCCTACAAAAATGCTCAGAATCCCTCCATCTTGAAGATGACCAAATCTTCACTTTCACAGACCACCTTGACAAGCTAAAATGTGACATGGAATCAAGATTTGAAGACATTGCCAATCTTAAAATTCCAGATTGGGTTTTGATCCATTTTCGTTTGACGCGGTGGACACCCTTGAACATATTTTGCAGACAGAGTTTTTGGACCTGAAATATGACTGTGAGGCAAAGATGATTTTTAAGCAGCATGGTTACGAGTTAGCCTGGGTAAAACTCATGGAATCTTATCCAAAACTGTGGGAAATGGTTGAATCCATTCTAATCTCATTTCCATCCACATATTTAGTGGAAAAAGGATTCAGCTCTGTCGTCCAGCTCCTCACAAAACAAAGGAACAAATTGGATGTTTGCACCAAAGGAGACCTGCGCCTTCACCTGACCAACATACAGCCGGATATTCAGGCTTTGACTGCAGTCCACCTAGCACAAGGGAGCCATTAAAACGGTAAATTAATTAATTGAAATAATAATAATTGTATATAATAATAAATCATTTAACATAATAATTCAGTCTATTATTTTTACAACAACACGTTTCTTACATTTAAATAAGGGTATACCGTACTGAGAGAAGGGGGGCGACAGGGGTGAGTCGTCTTCCACTAAGGGGCGATACCTCATAAAAGGTTGAGAACCACTGGTCTAGACAATCCTTTTGAGCAGAACCCCTCCCCGGCCCAGTAATATTTTCCCCGTCACCATCACGGGAACAGAGTTAACTTCCGAGGAGCGTGTGGAGACTCCTGCCATTGGCGTCGACCTGGTCAGCGTGTTGAAATCTCCTATTGAAGCAATACACGAGCCAAGGTATGGTTCGCTTCAACAGCCAAAGGCTAGGGTATCAATAGCAGATAATAATACCGAACAGCCATCGGAATAGCGACCAAAAGGAGGTCTACAAAAGCCTAAAGTCCTCGAGAATTATTTAAAAAAATGTGATTGTAATTTACTTTTTTCAATTTGTTGAATTTTCAATATTCATCGTTAGATTACTTGTTCAACAATTTCGTGTTCGTAATTCATCTGATATAATCTATTATCTGCCTTTATTTGTGTTGAAGCAACATGTTGTAACTTGAAGTGAACTTTTTGTTTGAATTTTCACGCCTGTCGGTCATTTTATTTTAACCACACTGATTCTGGATGTTTTTATTTTTTTATTCAGCTTCAATTTTCAAACTTCAAGGGGGTGTGACCACGTTTTTTTGTCATAGCCTTCTTCGGAAACCGAGTGATATTGTCAAAGCAAGAAGGTTTTGCTGCTCTTCCAACAAAGGCCGTTCCGTTGTTGTTGGAAATACAGTGGAGCAGCGCGTGGCTTCTTGTTTCCTCCGCACTGGAAGAGCAAAAATAATTGAATACAGCAGTTTGGTACTTTTGCAGGCCTGTAATTTGTGATCATGAATTATATTGAATTGCTCGTTGCACTTCCCCAAGATATAGATCGCTTCATTGGATATAAATCGTGTACGCACGTCGTTATTGTACTGTCAATATGATTTTTAGTTTCTTCAGCTCTAATATCAGCCGAAAAAGACCACTCAAACACATCTGAATTCAAATAACACCATTTGTGAAAACGATATACGTGTCTGCTGACGCGATTGATAGAAAATGGTTAAAACAAACCATCCAACACTGACAGTTCTACCGCAAACCAACATGGGACGCCAATCAGTGATCATAGTCATCATAGTGATATACAAATACCAATCTTTTTTCTTTAGACGGCTTGAACGATTTAGACTACATTTTTCGTAACCGTATTACGACATTTTGAGGGGCTCATTAAAATCATGTGAGTGGCACAATAAATTATCAACACTTATGACAACTATCTATTTTAAAACAGTTAGTCATCATAAATCCCTCTCATACTAAACTAGCTGAGGTATAAACGTAAACCTTGCAAATATGAGGCTTTAACCCTAGAATGACACACTTATTTTCACAACCATAAATGCCACACTAGGGTGGTTAACCCCCCCCCCCACTCAAGTTTTATAATAAAATTTTAACTTTTTACTTATTTTATGTCTCAATTTTTCCAATTTTTGTCCAGTATAGATGTAGGCTAATGGAAAAAAATAGAAAAACCCCAAATAACAGCACATAAGTCTTATTTATTTACAAATAAATGCACCTCCCTATTGAAAAAAAAGTATATTTTGTTGACACAAAAAATAATCCAACTTTCAGCGACAAACAAACTTTCAATATTCATATGATTTGAATTGTACACTTGAATAGTAGACTTTTAAGAAAAACGAACAAAAAAATCAAAATACAGATGAATTGCATGTAATACTGTTCAGCAATCTTTGCAGACTTGTGCGCGGTGGTCAACGCACATGGGACGTAGGCATCTGGTGCACAGAGTCTTCGCTTTTCACTCACTTCTTCTGTCACAAAGAGAACATCGAATCTGTTTGTCAAGCAGTGGTAGAGATTCATTGTTGTGAAGGGTCTGCTCTTCTTCATTCAAACCTCTTCAATCACTACTTTCAAAGGACGTCGTAATGTTCGTGACCCCAAACGAGCTTCAATGTGAGGAGTTGCTTGTACCATGCCGAACAGTATGGCTGCATTCACCCTAGCCTGGTCTTCTCTTCATTCTTTCCTATGAGAGCATTTATCCGAACCGACCCAACTTCCGCTGATTGCTTTCCATCTCTCTCAACATTCAAACCTTCATTGTTACCTGTTTCGGCCGTATTGACGAATTCCTCGTCCGCATCAGCATTTTCATCTCGTACTTCAATTAAAGCATCCTCTTCGTCTGAAGCGTCACCTCCGAAAACGTCATCTCCCTCTTCCTCTTCCAATTCAAATAACACCTGTCTAATTTCTTCATTCGTCGAATAAACTCGTGATAATGCCATAGTGTAGATATAGAACACAGTAAACTGTCAATAAATCACAAACAGTAATCAAAACACAAACCAGAGGTATCGAAACTGCATACGTAAATGCCACATTGGGGTGACGGTCATCCCACGACACGTTACGCGCGATCTACAAGACAGACGAAACACAACTGAGCTGAGAGGCGCCTAGGTCAAGAAGAGTGAGAGTTGGAGATTATTTACATGCCCTTTTGAAGCTTCTAGCCATCAGTGCTGTGACAAGACAACGCAAAAACCAAACTGTGGGGTGGTGAACACCCCAGTGTGTCATTCTAGGGTTAATTCGCTAAACTTGGTATACAAACATTGTTGAAATCGAAAGGCAATAATGATCTACGAACAATCCTTAGAGCGGAAAATACACCTCAGCCGTTGCTAGCGGGAAGCGTTCTCAGCAACATGGTAATAATAATCTCCGATTCACCACACTAGCGTTCTCACAAAAATCGGACTGGTAATCGAATGTGCTACCTACATGATACATTTTTAACGATGGTCGTAGGATAATTATGAACAACCCGCTAAATCCCAGAATTCAAACTACGGTAGTTTGATGACTAAATTTTTCACAGTGTTTACCCTATAACCATGGAGCAGTACATACGAACCTTTCAATAAAATCGTGTGGACAGTTTCATATTCAACACAATTATCTGGTTGTTTAATCATTGTCGTGACGTAAATAGGAGTAACGTGATAAATTCTGGAACTTTACGCTCTACCCATTTCTCACAATACAACGTTTGCAATAAACCGAGAGAAAAACGTATTGGATTAATTGCTAGAAAGGTAAAACCCGGCGAATGTGCGTGGGAATGAGGGAAGTAGTGTGATGCGTTGCACCAAATATTTATCAATTCTAACGTTAGTTACGAGTACAATAGTAATTTAATCTCAGAGCGAACGAATGACGTTGGTAGTCGCTTTTGATATCCACACGACATTTATGAACACCAGCAGAAAACAAGTTAAGCCAGATCGCTCGCGCGTGGAGCGGAACTGTGAGAAATTCTAAGCATTCAAGTAGAGCAAAATAAGATGCTGGACGGTTGCCAGAGGAGATGAGTGCGGGACGCGATATTTTCCTCCGGAGAGTCTGGCGGGCGGCACTTCTACCAAACGTATTTATTTGCCAAGAGTTCGGTGCACAGTTTGTAAATAACCTTCGAAATGGTTTGTTTACTGAGAACAACTCTCTCGAGCTGAGGAGAAGAAAGTGATACGTTAACGAGTGGACGTTCTTGACCCTCGAATTTTATTGTTATGAGGTTGGAAACTCATATTATTGAAATCTGTCACACCCACATATTTACGTAAACTTGAAATAAATGCGAAACGCTCCGTGCACAGTATAATCTACAATTGCTTATGAAACACGCACATCATCCGTTAAATAAACAAAGGGGGAAACAAGAGCCTAACTATGACCTAACACACTCTAAATTATGGGATAATACAGTATCCCCCCCCAAGGACATAAGCAAGAAGCAAGGAGTGAACAGGGGAACCTCATATTCGGCACTATACCTTGATGCAAAAATAACTATTCCTCATTTTTATTTCCACAGTCCATCTTTTCCCTTTTCTCAAAAACCTCTTATTATCGGTCAACTCCTCACCTCGTTTATTTACTTATTAATTTATTACACGGTAAAGCCCAATATAGATTACTTTCATACCAACAGAAAAGTCAGATATACGTCCTAAAACAGAAAAGACGAAGGAAATTATTTACACAAGAGTAGCAAAAAATCAAAATGTGGATTGACAGCGGTAAAAATGGATCCGCGCAGCAAGCCATTCGGTGGAGCAGGCTTACATTCGTACATCATCTGCGAGAATGTGACGTGAAAAAGGAATGGCGAGAGGACAAGCAGTTTATGGTGGCAGTATGCTGATCTTAGCAGCGATGGGCAATCCACTCGATTCTTTGCGAGCTTAAATATGTGGTAAGTAGCAACACAACACTTTCCACAACCCCCGTAAATTCGACGACCTGTCGTATATACGAGCTCTCCATCTTCGTTCAACGCGTTTCAAAGGAATCATTTATGGAGAACTGAATGTGGGTATAGCGTGTTAGAAGACGTATAAGATAAGGTTGATCAAATCCAGTCAAGCAGTTACGCTGGAAATGGCTTTGGCTTTTATCTCTATTCGATGGACTGTCAGAAGCACATTTATTGAGAACAATACATAGGTATTGATTATTTAAAGACATCAAATGACTTTGGTGAAAATCATGGACATCGTTTCGCCAAAAAGTGAAAAATTATACAGGCCTATATCTCCGTTCTTCGAATTTTCGTGGAGATATTTATACAGAAGAAAATTTGGGTACTAATCAGTAGATAATTTGAAGTGTAATCAAAATCGTTAGATCTGGTTTCGAGAAAAAATTTCGAAAACTCCTATTGTTCAGGAACTGTTCGTTAAGTTATTTTCGCGTCTTCTAAAACTCACGAACAAAACAAAAAAAGAACGAGCTCAATCAGTTCAGCTGTTCTCCTGCAAATTGAACAACAGACACACACATTCGCGATCTACGAGCCGAAATTAGGTTTTTCGAATTCATTAGGACTCGAAACGTAAAAACTGAAGAAAACCCAAGTTTTTTTTACACCATTACTGTTCAGCAGGCCGAATTAGCTGGGACTTTGACCTTCCAAATGTCAAAGGGATTCCTAGGCCTACTAGGCCTTTAAGTCTCGCGCTACTCACAACTCTCTCTCTTTCCCTTCCTTCTCTCTCTCTCTCTCTTTTAAAAGGTTGTTTCCGAATTGGTTTATATTTTATGGATTTATACGTTACTATGAGTTATTTTGCCTTTCTCTTAATTTTTAGGGACTGTCTCAGGACCTCCACTGTCCAACGCATGTCGAGTCCTGAGGAGGTCTGCAGGGGGGTGGGCTCGAGGCTGGCTGGGGGTTTTTCACCCACCTCAACCAGCAGGTATGAATGGTGTGCCACTGTAAGTGTTAGTTATTTATTTGGAGTGAAAGTAATTTATTTTGCACGAATGTAATTTATCTGGTATGAATGTGTTAATGACTTAGCAGTTATTTCGCATATTGCAAGCGAGTCTGTTTATGAGAAAACTATTCATATGAGCAAAAAAGCTGAGGAAATGCAGTTATGTTTGTTTTCCAGGGAGAATAGAAGAGAGGGCTTAATGGCCCTAATTCACGTTGGTCGTTAAATAAATAAATCATTCTCTCACTCTCTCTCTCTCTCTCTCTCTCTCTCTCTCTCTCTCTCTCTCTCTCTCTCTCTCTCTCTCTCTCCCTTTCTGTCTTTCTCCCTACACTTATTGTTCCACAACCAGTTCATGTGTATTGAGAGTCCCCTTGTTCGCCTTTATATATTCATCCTCAACCTGATATCGCTGTTCTGTCAAGTGTAATACAGCCCTTACTCACGCTCACCACGTTCATTTATTTCTGTTTCAAGCTCCCCCATTCGAGCGCCCAACAATTACAATGCTTTCCTTACCCTTCGGGTAGCGAAAAGTTAGAAGCAGAGTCAGGTCAAGTGTGATTCAAGGGCACGCAAGTTGCACCATAGGAAAAGCGCTATGTAGATGAGACAAAGCAACAAATCGTAAAAATGTATTGTGAACTCGCCCCGGGCGTTAATAATGTTGACGTTAGTAATGGGAACGTAGTCCATTGAGAGAAGAATTGGCGCCTTATAGTCACAACTGGTGGGATACTGAAATACTCTTGTATTTATTTTAAGGAAGCCAAATGCTCGCATTGCTCAACCTGCAAGCGCCTCAATTTTTTTGGGAGAACTCCAACTTCTAATCACGCAACACCTCCAAATCAATCATACCTTGGAATCTACGTGGCCATGAAGAGCATATTCATAAGTTATGGGCTCAGAAAACCGATGAAACATCACCACAAAGCACTTTATTGGGTGGAGGAAAAGGTTGTTCGATGGGCTCTCAATATTCGTCTGCCTTCTCTATTTTCCTAAATCTCAACTGAAGGAACCTTACAATTGGTAAAATATAATCACGCAGCATTTCTCGTTGCTCAAATTGTTTGCTAAAATAAACCTTTGCCCGCGTTCGCTCTTGGGAGAATCATGCGGCTCAACAGTTTCTAACGGTCATTTAAATGGAGCAGAGCAGATTTCATGATTTAAAGAGAAACGACGAGTTTAGACAGTGAAAATAAGGAGGGTAAACAGCAGCAGAATAATTACGCGATGAAACTTGGTCATTTGGCTCCGCTTGCACACGTTCCTAATTAGAATTCACTGAATATGCAGCGAGGGTCATGTTGGGTATTGGCAACATCAACCCCGCTTTAATTTGCTTCAAATAGCTCGATTCAAACTCAAAAGGCCTCTGACCTTCGATAAAAATGTTGTCAGTTGACTTTTTGGGAACGCGAGAGACCGGAAAATCGTTATTTACGACTCGTACTTACTGACGACCACTCTGACATGGCGGTTGAGTTGCCCCGTCGTTCTTAAACGGAAAACCTGGTCACCGTCGAGAGAAGATAAAATCCGTTTCAAGCGTGCTGAAATGTTGTTCTTTTACTGTCATTCACAGCCAGGAATAACCAACAGCTACTTTTTTACGGCGCTAGTAACAGCGTCGACAGTGTTCTCAGCTACTCATGCCCAGTGCCTCACTACACATTTATCCTGGGGGAGTGGTGAACCGTAGTAAATCAATCGACAAATTCAGTGTTTGCCCTACCTTAAAATAAGCTTGTTCAAAGTGTACACGACTAGCCACCTGTGGGGATTTCGTGATTGGCGTCTAGAGAAAACATGGCGCTTTTGACGGACAGCTCAAAACATATGATGTGGGTATGTGGACGATGCTCAACAGCACTGTCAATCTGCTACAGCTGTGGCTAAGAGTCTTGCAATAGTTCTCGGTCAAACCAGCATTCCAAAAAGAGGCAGCAGAATATCGGTTAAGAACTGCGTTTGGCCCTACACTTCTCGAAGCTCGAGGGGCCTTTGAGCCGTCAGCTTCAATCTTCGCGACTTACACGTGTTGCTGTGTGTATGGGGAGACGGAGGAGGGAACCACTCAGAAGAAAGAGTCGCTTTGAGATGTTTGCGTGATGATCCAGGACGTTAAAGATACAGTTCATAACTGACCATTGGGTATTTAGGAAATTCATGTTGGACCAACATTCGACTCTAGGACACCCAGTGTACCCAGTTTTCAGATTATTTCTGAGCTGGAAATTCGAGGGATGCGCCATTACTGCTGAGAAAGTGAATAAATATTTCCGGAAAATGCTAAAATTGGGAAACGCGGTACCAGATTGACATTTTCTGGAAACGGGTGGGATATTCGTTCCAATTCGTTGGAAAATCGAGTAACACATGAGAAAATTCAATAACATAAATGAGTTCAGGAAAGCGCTGAAGGGATTGAAGTGGACGACTGCGTGGTCAAATTTTCAATATGCAGCTATGCCTAGCCTACCCAGACTCTAACACAAGCCCATTTCTAGGTCAGGGGCTCATTTGCAACAGCGGAAATCACGTGTGCACGATCGTTTTTATGGGTTTGTTAACTTCGAGCAGAACTGCAACTTGGTGATATCAGAGCTTGGAAACTTTCGTAATTTGCTCTTTTTGCCATTAAAGCAAATTGGAATTGACTTTCTCTCTCTCTCTATTTTTCCCCCCGCTAGTCGCCTACAGTAATCCATTACGTCTAAATTTAGCGCCACAGCAGCACCTGTCGAAGAAAATGATGAAAAAAAAGAGGGAAACACCGAATATGAGGCGGAGACGGGATTTCTGCAGACCTCAACTCTGCAAATATTGAGAAGACGGTTCCGTTAGAATTGCGTAGTTCGTGCGAGCGATGGACTGATTCTGCGATTTAGCGATAGAAATCGTCACGCAAACATCTCAAAGCGACTCTTTCTTCTGAGTGGTTCCCTCCTCCGTCTCCCCATACACACAGCAACACGTGTAAGTCGCGAAGATTGAAGCTGACGGCTCAAAGGCCCCCTCGATCTTGGAAAATGATCATTCCATTTCTTCACAGCCCGCTGGTGGGAAAACGTTCAGAGAAAAGCGTTTCCTTTTATCAAAGGTAGTTGATAAACCAAGCTATTTTCCAACCTTGTCACACGCTTTGTCGATTCACGAAGCTAATGCAGTGTATTTATGAAATAGCAGCCGTGAAGCGTCACTTTACTTGATGCTGTCGACGTTTTCTCCAGATTCCCACTACGTCACCGGGGCATTTTCAAACGCTTATTCTAGGAACAGGAAACAGTTTCTTTTAAATCCATGTCACAAGTTATGACAACTTGCTTGTTCTACTACAAATAATAAAATATCTGTCGCAAACATCACGTGTTCACCATTCCACCAAACGACCTGATACCTTTGAACTTGGATCCGTTAGAAACCACCTTCAATTATGAATTATTGTGAGTATTATGTCCCATGCTGACAGCGTATTTTCTCACGTCAAGTTTCCGAAATGTTCAGTTGGGCTTTTTCTTCGCCCCCTTCCCACATCTCACTTCTCACTACTTCCTTTACCACCTGCTCTTACTGCTAGGCAGCCCTCGAACTCAGACAGTGGAACTGGCACTTGGCCTTACACCAGAGTTGCTCTGTCTCCTACTGACTTCACTCGGGACTCTCTCAACCAGCCCTAACGAGTGTAACAATACAGTCTCCTCTCCTGCTAACTTTTTTTTCAGCGTGTACCGCATTTCATGCTTCGTCCTCTCATGCAACCGACATCACACAACTCATTTTATAGGGAATGACTAGGGTACTTATCAGTGATAGTAAATCTCAGTTACGTCAATTATCGGTTGTCAGTCAAGTGAGATATGGTAGTGTAAGAAAGTACTGCTCTGCACACAGTGAAAATGCAACTCTTTCCATTCGACCGAGGATGTAAAAATACCTTGAAAACGATACCAAACACGGCATACTTGCGATTAAACTGCGTTTTGTTAATTTTGTTAAAACCATTTATTGTCCATAATAACCATGGGCTTCGTCCGATCGGATGGCCGAGATGACTAGATACCACATGGGATTAACCGAAATAGTAGAAAATGTCATTCTCCGAACTCTGAAAGTTGGCTTTTGGTTTATTATTCATTCTGAATAATAACCCTGTTTTCGGTCAGCAAAATTTTTTTACAACTTCTAAATCTGCTATGTCCGTCCGCTGTCCGGGCCGTTTTGTGCCTTTAACGTGGTCTAGAAAATCCGTTCTTTCGCTCAAAAACCGATCGGACGAAGCCCATGGTTGTTATGGACAATATAAGGTTTTAGCAAAATTAACAAAACGCAGTTTAATGCGCCGTGTTTGGTATCGTTTTCAAGGTATCTTTACAACCTACGTCGAATGGAATGAGTATAAGACGTGTACAACTGCGTATAGTGAAATTACATTACAGTAATTATAGTGAGCCAAAGCCTACTAATTGAACTGAAAGAACGTCGTGCCAATTGCCTACAGGCGCTTACGGGCGACTGGAGTATTTAGTTTTCGTAGTTCCATTGTAGTCAGGTCATGTTTCGTATGGTTTACTAGTATTTTTCGATGCTGAATTGAATGGGATGGGTCTCGGAGCAGTAATACGAGATCAAGCTGTTCATGAGAATAATAAACCGTGGTGTAATAATTTGCACGGTTTTTAGTTTATTTTCTCGTCGTAACGAATGATACAGAAAGAGTAGCACGGGGGGGGGGGGATGTGGATACATGTTGCATAGATGAGCCAGAAGGGAATAACTTGATAAAACTCAGTTTCGCATTAATTAAGGAAAATTTGGAAATGTTAACCTAATCCGTTTTACGAATAACTCTGTTGAACGAATTGCCATGACATTCTACGTGAACATGTCGAATTGCAGGCATTGACTGGTTGAATGCGTGAGTTTGATCTTACATGTTGCAGCCGTTTTGCCAGAATAAAAACCTTCATATCCGTATCGTCACAAAAATGTTCAAGTGCTAATAACTATGCGGCGTCCTGTAAGCTTAATCATAATCGTTGTCACATCATTTTAGGTGCCTTTTGATGACGCCAACGGAAATTGCTCGAACAGTTAGCTTAACAGAATATTTGTTGGACTGGCATTCTAGCCAGCTCATGGGAATTTCCACTCCAGCTGTCCAACGCGATTGGGCACAAAGCGATGAAGAGACACCCTTCTCCTAACGTCCCTCATATCAGTTGTACGTGGCATATTCCCTCAGGTCCCTCTCAGGAGGCAAATATGGCCACAACAGGTGAGGAACTTTGAACACAACCGAACAAGCCTATGTTAACACGATGAACCCTACTCATCACTCCTCGTACATAGTAAAGGAAGATAGATTATATATATTACTTATCCAAAAACGTTAAAATCCACGATCTGATGATGACAAAACATTCTTAGAAAACACTCCCTATTGCGTTACGATAGTGATTCACTTTAAAGAAAACGTTTTAATTATCCACAAACTGCACACCATCTGGATTCTGTTTTACGAGCTCAGATAAATGAAGGGCCACCGATTAACTTGACAGTAATTAAAAAGGAAGTCAACCATATCAAATCGATTCATAAGCAGCTCGTTCTATTGTTGGCCTTGCACCAATCGTCCTAAGTCCTCAGTTTTGGCAACTAATACATCGACTCTAATTTGTTGAAACGTACTCCCATTAAAGGTAGTGATTTACGCGTTTCCAGCTGCGATATCTCTAGAGGCCTTTGATGGTGTCCTTGCCTTTTCAGGATATTGATAAATGACTAACGATTGTTTCCGACCTATCAATTGTAACCGAGCTCAAATCTCTGGCATGTCTTTTGAGTTCGCCGATATCATAATTGCCCAGAAAGGACTCGGTAGTTGGTCTTTGAGGTTGAAATCCCACAAGTCGTTGTAAGGACCCTCGTCGGCCGCGTTTCTAAGCCGCCTCCGCTTCCGCCTCCAGCTCTTCTAATACCTCATGAATATTCTCGGCCACTTAACCTTCTTTTCCCGGCCCAGGATTAATTTCTAGGCGAGCGCTGCCTCATCGTCTGCCGCAACCTTATTACGCTTTTCTCTGACGCAATTACTAAATATTTTACATCCTCGGGGCTCAACAGTTTTATTTCAATTCCCCCGAATTATAAAGTAGAAGCGCGCGGGTTGAACTATGCAAAACAAGACGAGACAGTTGACCTGGTTTTCAATTCAAGAGTTAAGCTAAATTGGTTGGCCAAAGAGAATTTGCAGTAAGTTCAATTTCCATTTTAGTACTGGCACACAAATGAACTGCCAGTAGAACGTGATTTGAGTTCCTTGACGCAGATGTCGCTCGCTCGGGATTTTATTACGTATTTAATAGAAACACAAACTCAACACCGCCCAATATAGTAACGATGAAAGTATAGCAGAACAAATTCAAAGAGGGTACTAAGAAGTTTCTCGAAGAACACAAAAGCAAACGCTTCTTTCGTAATGCGCTACTACTGAACTCCTGCAAAGTCGAGATTCAGACGGTTCCATTGTTCTAGGTTGCGATTCAAGGAAGAGTTGCGTAGAGCAGACACGAATTTAGGTCTATCTTAACCTAGAACACGGTAGGTCTCCCTGTACACCGAAATTAGTGGGGAATAGGAGCCCTGGGTGATCTACAGAACTGCCAACCAATCTCGAGGGCACCAATCCACTGAACGCAGCACCTCCCAGGCAATGCCAGACCTAATCTCTGAAAATTGGTCCATGATGTTAAACAGGAAGTTTAGGAAATAGGTAAAGTACGACTGCAATTTTAATTTTTATCGCCATAGTACATCAAAATAAGGGAATGAGCCAAATCGGTCCGAAACTGACTATAGTTACCGCTCTGACGTTTCCAAAACAGTAAACACGAACGTTCTCAGAAAAACCGGGTTAACAGTCTTATAAATCACTTGTGCACTGATAACTCAATAATGATCGTAGGATTAGTAGGAACGACTCAATAAATTCCAGAACCGTCTCCTTCGCCAGTTTCTATGTTTAATGTTGAGCTACCCCGTTTATGTAAACTAAATGTTGTGAGGGTCTGATGCGAGTGTGAGATGCCTCGCACCAGATATGTCTGATTCAAAAGACCTCAAAGCTTCAAAAATCTGATGGGGACTCAAAAACGTTGTTTTTCCATCTGCTACTATAGTTTCTGATACTCGAGAAATGCCATGTTTGTCGGGAACTAAAGCGCATCAGTTGCTTCGCTTATAGGTAAAAGTGGTTGTCAGAGACTTAAAAAAGTGACGTCCATAGCCATAGCCCCTGGTCGAACGAGCTTCGCCCGTTAAAAAAACAAGCCCTCCGAAAGAACACCTGTGGAAAAAAATAAAGTTGAATTTGCACGCTACACCCGTACTAGGTCCTCGCCATTTGCTAGTATTGACAAGTCTGATTCGAGAAAGCTTAAAAGGGAGTATTGAATTATACGTCCACACGCTTAGCACACAAATTACCGTTCCAGTTCCAATGAAATTGGGTTTGTTTGAGGGTTAGAGCCGTTGAAATACGCCAATTTTTCGCTGAACATTCGGACGAGAATAAACCGTAAAAACCTTATTTCTGAAAACCCCTAAAGAACCTACGATTTTCGTATGGATTCGCCAAAGCGAATGAAAGCATTCGTTAAACGCCTATGGGGGTTTGCTTGACTAAATCAACATGAAGAAATGGAACGAATTATGAGCTTTCATTACGGCGCAGAGAGTATGGAAAGTATAACAAATAGCACAAAAAGTAGAGGCACAGGAAAAACTTGTGTGTTGTGATTGTCTCTCGTTTAGGTTTACTCGTTTCGTTTCGTTTTCACTCAGCTCTTCAACGAGTCAATATCAATGTTCGTCTGGTAGCCTATCGAACGAAGGTAACAACCAAATTGTGCCTAAAAACGCGTTTTCCCCACGATAAATGCGAATCTGAATTTTATCAAGCTGAGGTGTCTTCTACCGATTTATAACCACATTTTGTTCCACCGCAGCTATTTCTGTAACCGCCCGTAGAACGGAGATGTATGCCAACATACGTCGAAAAATGAGAGTAACCGAAACATTAATAGATCGTTTCCATATTTTCTCTAAAACAGCTCTAACGATTTTGATCAACTGAAAGTGAGTCATTTAGCTAAATAGCGCCTATATCTTGTTTTCCACAGAGGTTTCCATAGGAGTGCGCTAATTAAAGATAAAGCTAGTTATCATCGAATTTAGAGAGGTCGGAGTAACTTATGTGATGCTTCGCACCAAATATTTATTATTTTTATTGGATTACCCCCCTCCCCTCAAATGAAGGGCTATTACTACTCAAAGTTTTAGCTCTCTCGTGTTCTTGGTAAATCATGAGGTCGACCAGCGACCAATAAAGAATCTCATCGTTTTGATGGTACGTTATGTACCGTATCAAGTAATTGATGATTGTGACTTTGTAATTCGTTGTGGGTTTTTTTGTAGAGTAGTATGTGTAGTGTTTATGGTCAGGCACCAGTGGAGGATATGATAATTTGTACCCTTTCCATCCTCCACTGGTCCTGTATTGAAGGTCGGCGTACTTTGACATTTTTATTGTGGATGGTGAGTAAAGTTGAGTACTATTGTTGTGAGCAGTCTGGCGACGTTGGTCTTGTCAGCGATAATGACTCGGTTCCAGGACTACTTGCACTTGTTCGGGACGGGGCTGGGTGTGCATTTATAGTATGGTGTGGGGCGTTTATTTTCTATATTAGGCAAAACGTTAAAGATCTTGGTGTTGCAGTCCCTCGAAGGGGTTTTTAGCCACGACCCCACAGGCAGACGTTGTGGGAGAACTAAAGGAAAGTCCGCGCGCGACGTCATTGTTGATATCTTCAATGTTTCCCCGGAGGAAACGCAAAGTACGACGTAGCAATTGAAGACCTACGGGGAAGAATGGTACATGTCCAAAAAATTTAATTTTGAGAAAAAACAATTTGAAGGTTTGTGGCATGGTTGGGGAAAATGTACAATGGATATTTTAATTAAAAAGATAACACCTTAAGCAACAAGTATTTATTATTAATCTCAAAAATTTTCAAATTTAAATTCGCATGTTTCGCAGGTTTAAAAAATAAAAATCGAAGAAGGTCCAGGACAAAAACCGTTATTCCCTCACAATTCCTCTCCAACCACTATTTCGCCACTTAAATATTCGTCATCACTGTCTTCGCTTTTCTTCTTTACGTTCTCCTTTGACCTCTAGGTTTTTTCTGGCTCTGAACTGCATTTTTTTGAGATGCAACTTGAAAACACTAAGTTTTTCATAAAAATTACGGGACTCTGGTTTTTCCAAAAAATCCTTCAGGAATTAGAAATCTGCATGTTTAGCTGCCTTTATGGGAACCGGTGAGTCGTAAAGTTTTTTCTTAGGGACAGTTGTAATAACTTTTTTTTGTTTCCTGATGCCTATTTTTCGGTGACTTTTTTCCAGTTCTTCGTCGAGTAGTGCGATTTCCGTCCTTTTAGTGAGCGTATGAAAGTGAAAACTTTTTCGTTAGTCTCTTCCAATAATCTGTGAGGTCGGTTTTTGTGGGGGTGTCCCTCTTATCAGTGGGAGCTACCCCCGAAATGGCAAGAGATTCACGAATGCGTTGAACCCGACCCTGAGAAATGCCATGCAGTGCAATGCATGCCTTCTTACGTATAGGTAAATCGGTCCAAACTCCTTCTTCATTCTTAATTCGAACTCTGTACAAGTATGATGCTTGGTGCTCATGAGAACCGTCGTCATTCTGATTCCTTGATCGCCGACGCTGAACAGGTAAAACAGTGATCAAGCCACTGAGGTACAAAGTTTGTCTGTTGTGATCAGAAAGCATACTGAAATCATGCAAAATTCGATTTTTCTCAGAATCTGGTATGATTTTAAAACATTGAAAATGTTTGCACTTACAGTCTGGGCCGAGAGTATGACTCGAAGCTCGCAAAACCTTCGTGGCATCGCATATTCTTCCTGTTTTTTTTTCGTTTTCTACTTCCCCGACCGTCCACACTTTTTAAATTTGCACTTTCTTCCTCATCCGAACTTGATGTAATCATTTCGACCCCAAAAAACTAGGAAATAATAGCAATAAATAAGCAAAACAGCGCTACTCACTGCGTGATTCATACGACTGAGTGAAGAGAAACAGTGTGATTCACACACAAAAAAAAAAATGACGCAACATAAACTTTAAAGGCCGTTATACGGACAACAACAATTCATTATTTCTCAAAGATCCTTAAGATGCTAAAGATGAAATCGGCATTTTGAGAAAAATTGGACAAAAACCGTTTTTCCCCGTAGGTCTTCAATTGTCATTGACATTAGGGGGAGTGTTTGACAACCTATGGTGGGCCAGTGCTCCTGAATGAACTCAAAGGTCAGGGAATTCCACATAACCTGTTCGTACTCGTCAGAAGTTACTTCAAAGGTAGAACTACGATCGAATGTCGACACGTTTCAGTTTGGGGTGCCAGCACTTTGCCAAAGGAGAGTCTTCGGACCAGCACTTAGGAACGCCTTCTTCGAAGGTCGTCTCAGGAGCCTCATGGAGACTGATCTGTGGACGGCCTGGTCCGTGCACAGTGGATACATTAAAAGCCCATTAAGTTCTCAGAACAATAACCCAATAGTGTGCGCACGTCAATTGGCAGATGGCTGAGGAAACACCTCATCATCCTAGAGGGAAAATTAAACGGCCAACCGTCAATACGTTTTGGCCGCCATAGATTTCCGTGCACAGTGACATACAGGCAATAGCTCTCCACGAGGAGACTGGCTAAACGACAACCTGTCGTACCTCCACAAGATGGGTTCTGTGGATGCTGAGCGAGTGTGGGCTCTGGCCAATAGCGAAACCGCAACCTCTGTGCCTTTCGAGTAATACAACTTTCTTATGAGTGATAAGGAACAATTATTTCCTTAAGGATACACAACTTAACACATCAGACCTGAGATGTGTTTGATGAGCTTACTTGTACATAAACACTTTCGGAAAACCGTCTTATTTTTGACGAAATAACATCGAAAACTCAATTTGAAATTGTTGAGGCGAACGAAGAGTATCTTCCACTTTACAGAGAAGTAGAAATCCATCATTTATAAGTTTGTGATGGGAATAATAATGGATTGACGTTTTCCAAGAGATCAACAGCATTCTTGTTATCTCAACGGAGGTGTGAGTTCTTTGTTAAAGTGGCCCCACTATAACCCGGTCTCCCGGTGAGAACATGGCCAACCCAATGTACCGATAATCTAATCATCTCGACAACGGCTTTCAAGTGACTAGTGCTGCATCATAAAATTTGCGAAGCGCCGAGGGGTCAGGGTCGTGACCTGTTCGGGGGTTTACACGGAAGATATTGCCACGACTGGATGCTGGAAAACCTCCGCTATTTATAGAACCCGCTTTATCGATCATTCGGAAGTGAAAACCGGCAGAGCCCAGTTTATTTCTAAGTTTCCGTTACTTCGGAATTTATTTATGATTTATTGGGTCACGAGAGCTTATTAAGAATTGACCGAAGCTTAGATTTAATTGTGAGAGTTGGAAAACTTTCGGTGCGCTGCTTCAAATTGAGTAGGGGATGAGTGAATAGGTTCAAATGGCGGAGCTATCGAGCCAATAATAACTCACGTTCATAATGCATTAATTGCCTACATTTCGGTGATCAGTATTTGGTGGAGGGGAGTGGGGGTGGAGTACTAATCCAATGAATCTCTAAGTCACCCTTATTAGCATTAAACGTCAAGTATCAGTGGAGAATGAGAAGCTTTTGCAGAATTTCTGGAATGCGCTTAACTTCATTTGTTGTTCGCAAGAACATGTCACAGACATGTAGTTGCCCTTTGAGAGCTAGAACATGACATTGTCAGAGAACAAGTATCCTTGACGCGCAAAGGTTTGATCTAAACCTGTCAAAAGAGAAGCTACTGCAATGCCAATATGATTTGGTTACTCGAGTAATGTGCAGAGGTCATCGCTAGACCTTCATTCCTTTGGTTCACTGCAGTGAGCTGTTGATCTGTGTGACCCAGTTTTAGCACATGCCTATGTTGTGAATTTACAATTGGTGGAGCACGCCCTTCCTGTTTAACTTCCCCTACTCCTGGGCACTGTTTTTATATTTGTATGGATATTAGATGCTGACTGCCGAAGCTGACAAGAATTTTTATCATTGGATATGTGAATCTCCTATTACCGATTGACGAAGGCACAGATCTGCTTTACTAAAATAAAACTGTCACGACGGTATAATAATTACGCACTTCAATTAAATTGTGCCAGGTGTTTCGATCAATTTGACGGAGTGTTCTGTTGCTTTGTTGGGATTTTCACAAAGTTTCAAAGCCTGTAAAAGCATTGGTTCGTCGAGGTAGCCCTTTCAAAGGAATTTTGAGCAGACGCGAGCCTATTTCACGTAGTGCCATTAGCGATGTATATACACAGAACTGTTTGACGCCTTTCGCAAATCGGTTTGGCATTTCCTTTACACGCGAACGTTGGTTCTGACATATGTCAATACAGAAGTGAGTTTCCTGAAAGTTGATTTTTTTCACAGTTTTCGCGAGAGGTGAAAAGGCGGGGAAAACACCTGCACCCACGCAGCTTTTATGTAGTCGCATTCCGTAAGCCAATAAACATCTTTCAAAATTCATATTGCCCTTACCGCGTAACAAATGCGGTTTTTCATCTGCTAATGGCCAGAACGACGATCCAAACTATATTGCTGTTTCAAAGCGCAAAAATCACAACTTCCTATTCTTTTCTTGCCTGATATTTTTGGTACTACGAGAATATGCCTGCTTTCGAACGAATGGTATAGAGTAAGAACGGTACCTAACTATGTTTGAAGGATCTTTTAGTCGGATAAATATATCAGCACCCGGTACAGGGAAAAGCACCTCCGCTGTTTTCAAGTGTGTCTTGCGTGAGAAATGCGTGAGGGGGGATCTGAACAGTGGCAATTTAGGCATTTTGGCTCGGCAAAGAAGAAGTCACAAGGTTCAGCAGTCATAATTCCTTTTCAACTTAACGCCAAAATCTCACTGCCAATCATGTCTGCACTCACAACATCATCAGGAACAGTGTGAAAGCACAGATTTAACTCAAGCCAGAGGTTGAAACTTTGGCGGACAATTCAACCAAGCAGCCAATACCACTCATCACAACAGGAGTGCGAAAAACCGGGCGAATGACAAGATTTGACAAGTTAGATCGCATTAGGTATCCTAACTTTACCCCTGTAACAAATGTGTTTACAGGACACACTAAATGGCAAGAGGTCGACATCACAAATAAGTCCTGAAAAAATTCCAAAGAGCCTGCTAACTCAATAGTTTTACCTAAAACGAATGCAAATGATATTTTACAACATGTAAGATGCGATGCACAAAAATCTCCGTTCTGACTTGAATATTTTGGTAAAGAACCTTAACTAAATAAAGGATCGTCTTTATTGTTTTCAAAACGTCGGGTAAAACAATGAGAAATGGAGGTAAGTGAAACGGCGGTGGATTTAATTCCGGAATGTTTGGGGATGCTCCTAATTAGCTTCTAAGCGTTATTACACTCTCATCGTATAGGCAGTTTATTACACTGCCCACCCTAATTTCTCTAAAAGAAGAATTTATAATGAAAAATATCTGGTGCGTTGCAAATGACTAAATTGCTTAATTAATTGCTTAAATGCTGCGAGGTAATTTATACCTTATTGAGAGCTATCGATAAAAAAAATTTAATCAAAATCGTTAGAGCCGTTTTTTAGAAAACAAAAATTTGATTTTTGATCACTATGATAACTATAGTTAACTTTCGGTGGATTTTGCTCATACCCTTATTTTGGCGTCCCATGGTAACCTGCGGGCGAGATATCAAGTTTGAGCTGATTTGGTACGGTGGTTTTCTCTAAAAATCGTTCACAGACACATATACACACACAGACCATTTTCCCAAATAGTGTTTTTCGGACTCAGGAGGGTCTGAAACGTGAAGATCTGAAGAAAACTCAGAATTTTTTTTTCAGCCGATTACATAACTTTCCTTTTTACTTCGTAGAGCCAAGGAAAGTAAAAAAACTGTGCTAAAACCGAATTTGACCGAAATTTTTGGCACTATATTGTGCTGCTTACGTCACTTTCACAAGGATTATTATTATTATTATTATTATCATTATTACTATTATTGTTGTATGGCACTGTCGGGTTATTTGAAGCCGTTCACGCAAAAACTTTAAACGAAGACCGTTTAAAATAGTATTTTGATCACTATGCTAGTTTTGCGCTGATTCGGATGATATTCGTATTTTGGCATTCCATGACGTCTAAATATCAAATTTGATCCGATTTGATGAAGCTGTTTTTTTTACTTTCCGCTACCCGAAGGGAAGGAAAGTATAGTAATTTTTAATAGCGTTCATACGCACGCACAATGGCCATTTCCCCAAATGTTGTTTTTCGGGATCGGTTGCCTTTAAAACGTAAAGATCTGAAGAAAACTCAAAATTTATGTTTCAGCTATTTACATAGCTTTTCTCTTTACTTCGTAGAGCTAAGGAAAGTGAAAATGGACGAGATCCGTCGACAATATCATAATTTTACTTCATTTTTCCCTTGATCACTTGCCTGCAGTGATGAATTCAGGCCCACCAAGGTCGGAAGTTCAACCGAACAAAAAAAGAATTGTCAAAATCGTTTGAGAAATCCCCAACGGAGCTAGCAGTCCTTCAAAAATATCCCGTGTGAACACGCATTGTAAAGTGCTCGTCAAAAGGTGGCATTTCGTTGGACATCTCTATGTGTGTTGTGAAAGGCTGCCAAAGAAAGTCTTGCTGACAAACCTTTCAAGTAATTAAAATTAATCCTAATTCTTAGTTAATATGTTTTCTCTGCTTGTATTGTTACGCAAGAACGCAAAAATTCCGTAAATAAATGCCACAGTTTGGGGGAACCAAACAAAACATATTGCAGGAGGCGTTAGTTTGAAGGTGACATGAAGGAGCCTGTACACAGTCAGAGAAGAATTGTGCCCAATTTATACTGCTGGGCGCTGTTGTAATATTTCGTTAAGTACAAATGTATTGACGAAAACGAAATGAAACTACTTATCACCCCTTTCATACGTTAATGGCATTATTATTTGTAAAAAGTAATTTCTTACCACCGCGCACAGCTTCAAAATCATTGTAGCCACAACCGGGTGCGTTTCAATGATCCGACATTTTGAAGTCAGTGTTCAAATTTTTGAACGTGCGCCGAGGAGAATTTGGATCGATTATCCGCGCGCCAGAGCCCGCGAAACTGCGTGTAAACAACGGCCGGGTCTGAAGTTGAAACACCGACTGACCGCCTCCCACACATGAGGACGGCTCCGAAGGAACGGCGAATAGGAACGAGTTCCTCGGTCACTGCTATTTGAGCTGCTCACGAACGTCACCGCTTCCGCTCTATTTCGTGTGCCGGAAAAGTCGTACCATCGAAACGTATCACAATTCACCGTCTGCAGGCCGTTGAGACACTGATCAGCTTATTTCTGGTCACATCAAGTACTTGATACATAAAAGGGTATAAATATAGAATGTTTGATACAGTAAATATCAAGTTCCGACATTCTTCATAGCTTAACCTCTTCAATTTTAATGTGATGGAAAATTTTATTTACAAAGCCTTCAGCCAATAAATTGTTAAGCGGGTCAATTATAAATATGATTTTTGTCGTCTGCTTCCAAAAAGAGTGAAGTTCTACGCAGCTAGAGATTGAAGAAGGAGGAGTTTTGTGATAATACACCAAGAAGGTTGAGAAAAGTGGTTGATGAGGGGGGTGGGGTAAGGGGATGAAACTGCGAAGGTAAACTGATGGTGAAAAGTGCTCTCAAGCTAACCTGAGATTGAGGAATAATTGAGGTAAATCTGCTTTTATATACACCGGTTGTCCCATCACAGCCCAATGTGAAGCTTCATATATTTTGGTAGATGAGACCTTAGCTCTGTATACGTCTCTTTGAGGAATTCATTGAGGGTGCTCCTGAAGAAATCCTTATCGACTCTGCTTTTGGCGTTGAACGACTTAACGTATAATTTCAGGATTGCGTCACAACTGAAATGTGTGAAAATCAGGCTGTTTTTAGTTGTATCGCTATTCATTAAAAATAGTTTCGTCAGGGTCAAAGACTTTTCAGTCTCAATTATCCTACAGTTAGCTCACTATAAGTTTTTAGGCGTAATTGTAAGAAATACTGGGGCAAATGGCAAAAAGGGTTTGAATGTAAAACACGATTTTTCAACAGTATGCACAGGCATCCATACTTTTATAGATCACACCAGTTATTTCAATTCAAATAGTGAAATAGGCACGAGTTTCTAGCAGTCTCGGAACTAACTTTTCAATTGGAAAGTGTGAGACAACATAACTAATCGTCGCTTCCGTGGCAATTCACAACAGTACTCACTACGGAACCAATTTCATCTTGTTAAAGCCAAGTAACAACCAAGTTCTTCTCATGTCGCCTATCGTATCATCTTCAGTTTATTAACAAACTAGCAAGCCTCATTGCATTGCGTGATGAGGGTCTGAGTATAACGTAAGATTGATTATTAAACTAGGTAAGCAATAATGGCATAATTGCCAACTTACTTAAGTCGTGTTGTGGTTGAAAAGTTGAGACAGCAAGTAAAATGAGTTTTGTGCACTGGCTCAATTCGCTTCTGTCAGATATCTCAACTGTTCTTATCACTTACGTATACTTTCATTACTTAATGCCCTTAAAGTGACGATGTTTATTCTTTCAAGTTTTTCTTTAAACTAGTTCTTTCACAAACTGAATAACTAATACGTTCCCATTTGTGAAGTCAAAATGAGTCTTCCTCTTCGAATGAGCTTCCTGAGTAAGTTGCCACAGTGAAGTTATGCGAACTGATTGCTGTACTATGGAAAAATATGATTTGTCCCACACTCGGTTAAATCGGGAGCCGTTCCGGGAATGACTACAACGACTCCAATTTTCCACGCAACTGAATAACACTTACTTGTATGTATTTTCAGTTACTTTATCCCCGCCACTGTTTTCTTCGAGCTAGTTGGAAAACTTTCTCAATATACAACGCAGTATCCGACCCTGATTGGTTACAAATGTGCACATTTCACTTGTTAAATGGTAAGACTTACTGAGTTAGAAGACAGAAGTGGCAAAAAGGCGTTTTGTTGTAACGTTTTACATTAGCTACTTAATTGTCATATACCTACATGCCTCAACATGGGGTCGCCTTACTCATTTTCTGATATCAAGTCTACTTGTAAACTGTAGGTTAATGGGTAGTATCGATTTTTGTTTGGTGTTATTTTAGAGGTACTTTAAAACATTTTTATTTGGGGTTTCATAATAATATAGCACGAATCGTTTACTGAAAATAACAAATTTCCAACACAGTTAGTATCTGGTTTTCTTGATATCTATCAAAATTAGCTCACCTAAGAGCTTGCATAAGTTGACATTTTCAATCATTACGCTTCTTTACTGTAACACCGGGTCTATTTTGTGTTGCCTACCCGGAACCGTTAAGCCCTCATCTTCCCATACCATGGAAGGCAATAGGTGCAAATAGTAGAACTGATGAACTGGCACTGAACGGTACTGTTCAACACCAGAGGAAGGATATTACTCTTTCGAAGGTTTCCCAGTTTTGAACACCCGCGCAGTCCGACTTCAGTCTTGTTATTAAAAAGGGCATGGGGTTCATATAAATTTCGGTGTGACCGTCGCTTCTATTAAAGTTAATGCATAAAACAATTTGACGAGTTGCTGATTCCCTAGAAGCTTTATAGACAAATGCGCTAACATTGACAACGGGGTAAGTTTCAGCTTTGGTTTGCTTGTTGTTTCTAATATCACCAGGGTTCTTAATATGATTTCAAAAATGAAATAAAGCTGTAGACTTATTAAACCCATTAAGTAATGCAATTTAATGAATAATTCTTTTGTTTGCAGTCATGTCAAAGAAAAGTAAACCCAGAAAAGTTCGTAAACCGTTGGACGGCTTGGAAGAGAATTTTGGATCTCTTTCATTTGACAAGCCAGAGGTGGGCTAGGTTTTGTTATGTTTTATCTATATTAGGCAGTTTGAACATTTTCAACACGAACGTTTCGTTCATTGTTATAGAGTGAAAGTGATTCTGAAGAATGCGGCAAAATAGTGGTTCCTTTCCCCGTAGCCATGTGGGATATGAAGCACTGTGACCCTAAAAGATGTACAGGAAAAAAGCTGGAGCGGATGCGGCTTATTCGGGCCCTCAAATTGAAACAGAAGTTCTTTGGAGTCGCCCTGTCACCGCTTGGAACCCGGTGTGTGTCTCGCGCGGACAAGTCAATTGTTGAAAGGTATGTTTATGGTTACTCCACAATTTGTTAAATTGGCTATTTTCGTTCATGCTCCACGTAAGCAAGTGTGATGTGGCCAAAAATGCTGGCGATCTCTCTACTTAACCGTAATTTTAATAGCGGTTTAATCATCTATCGTTGAGATCCTGATTTTTTGAAAGTTCCAATTTATGCACCTACTCGTAGAAGTATTATATATATTATCTTGATTAATCTGTCCCTGAATGATTCAGCTTCTTCAACTGACGGTATCAATCTCAATGGGAGTGCTTGACTGCAGTGCAGAAAGTCTTTTAAAGTTGATTGCTGATGGCTAGAGTGGAGTTTAAACAAGATAGAAATGTCATTTGTAGTGATGGAAGTTCCTTAACAACGTTTACACGGATGATCGCAGCATGAAGACGTCGGTAAGGGTTAATTAGGGCAGCTGCTTGAAATCCCTTATCGCACAAGTGCCTCTGAAGTCACAATATTGGGATTTTTCCTTGTGTGGGAAAAAATGAATGTGCTTGAAAAAATTTGTGAATGGTCATTTTTTAAACATTACATTTCAGCCCAGAATCAACAATCTCATAAAAATCTAATCGTGCTCAAATTTTGATTATGTTTAAATTAAATACTTTCTTTAGAAACGTCCACTAGAAAATTATGTGTCACGCCTGATTGGTCAAGTGTTGTTTTAACTATTAGGGGTGAAATTAGTTTAATATTGTTCTGGGATTTTCAAGGCATGGAGCTGCTGTTGTTGATTGCTCGTGGGCGAGGATAGAAGAAACCCCTTTTCATCAGGTAATTATTACTTCCATCATAACGCTGTACTGCTTCAAGGTAATGATATTAACTGTACATCTTAATTCGGAAAATCGCTAAATGAAAAAGAATCTTCGAGAAATCCATTAACATTTGAGCAATTCTGGTTGGAAAATCAATGATGATGAAATGACATCCATTTGTAATTTTAAATCATGAATTTATTACAATACATTGAACTCGATATAAATACTATTAAAAACGAAAGTTCGAACTTTCATCATCAGTCGATGCTAAAAACCAAAAATATGTGGGAGTATGTGCAACAACGGCCGAATGTAATAGGAATATGGAGTTTTATTCTTGATCACTTTGGAGATTTACCATCACAACCTGGGAACTTGGTGGGAGTGAATGCAAGCGCAGGACAACACTTCGACGAGACAACAGCTCCGTTCAGACTGTCGACACTGAAGTTTCGAGTAAATTAGAACATTTAGGTGCTTCGTTAGCCAAATGTCCCAGGCCAGTCCTTGCTAAATCGAAGAGTTTGGTTCGTCACGGTACAATAAATAAGGAATTCTAGCTATTGATGGATTTACGTATTCAAGTTGAAATTGAACGTTGTTAACAGTTACGACTTTTAACTGTGATGTAAACGAACGAGACTTTTTCCCCTTTTGGGAAGATTGTTCTCATAAAAGTATTTGGTTTGTTAACCCACAGGTTACGAGAAAGGGCGTATCAAAATTTGGTCGTGTTCGAAAGCTCAGTTGTACCTTGCTGTAAACTTGTATAAAACCCAGGCGTGAAACCAACGTTCAGTGCTTTTGTATTTGTACTGAAAGAAAACAACCCAGTCTACAAATAAATATAATTTGTCCGATGGAAATCTTCTGTTAGTAAAGCGCTGCAAAATATTGCACAAAGCTTTATTATTCTCTTGCAAAGCATGAATGGGACATATCCTGTTCAATGCAACGTCCAAAAATATTAAGTGTATCAGGGGTATATCTGCAATCTGGAAAACGATAACTCATATGAAAACGACTACGTTGGTAGAGAACTTCCAAGAAATTTAGCATCGAAAAACACTAGTACATGATATGAAACATGACCACACAATGGAACAACGAGAATTGGCGTTTTCTAGGCAACGCTAGGGAGTTGGCAAGGGCATGAGAGTCGAGAGAGATTAAATGACCACGGGCCAGGGGATAGAAGGTAACTTTCGCTACATTCTCTCGCGAGGTCCTTCAAGTAGTGGAACGAGTGCTGCGATTCCGCTGTTGTCCATCTAGACTCAGTTTTGCATCTCTTGAGACCCGTCCTATACGATGGTATAAAAAACTACCTAGGGTACGATACCAAAAACAACGTAAACGCAATAAAACTTTCACAATTTCGTTTTTGGCTAACTTTTCTAACCTTTTTTTGCTCATAACAACCGCGGGTTTCGTCTGATGGGGTTGTTGTGCAGGTGGGCACAACTAGATACAGGATGGAATTTCGGTGCGAAAGAGGGGATTGTTTATACCAATTTAATGGCAAGAAATTGGCTGGACGGTGGACAGAAGCAGCAAATTTGGAATCCACGTGGGTTGAAAACGTAGTGTCAAATTTCGAGGGGCGGTTGTAAAAAAATATTCCTGATTGAAGACAGATGTATTATTCTGAATGTGTAATAAACCAAAAATCAAAACGTGTTGAAAATATCTTCTTTTTTAAATAAAGAGAGAGTAACTGTTTCACTGTATTTGATCAATCTTCCGGAGTGTCTTCTAGCAACTCATACTCATATTTTATTATTGGCGCAATTATTTCTGTACCGATCTATAGAACGTAAATGTAATCCATGATAGCTCGTATAACGAGATTTGTCGAACATTCATGTATCATTTTTCCAATTTTCTTTAAAACTGCCCCAACGATTCGGAACACACTTAGGGGGTTCTCTCAACTAGCTCGTACCTACACATTGTGTTCTCCGTAAATATTTCCGTAGAGAAGGTACTCCGCCTGTACATACAGCAAGTTGTCGAATTAACAGGGGTTGCGGGAAGTTATGTGCTGCTACTCACCTGATATTGTACCAACGAGGCATCTTTCGCAATCTCATGATGAAAACTCAACTGCTTACAATACTCCTCTACCTTTTGGATAAATTGTGTGGGGCCAGTTAAGAACTTCCGTCGATATCATGGTTATTAATGCGTAAATTCTTGTTTCACTAGATGGTAGCACCCCAGAGCAGGCTTCTACCATATCTGGTTGCTGCCAATCCAATCAATTATGGCCGCCCACTTAAACTGTCTTGTGTGGAAGCCCTGGCAGCTCTTTTTTATATAACTGGCTTTCCAGACATTGCCAAATTTTACATGAGCAAGTTCAGGTTGGTTTATGTACGTTTGATTCGTTAGCGTTAAATTAATTTAGTCTACAGAGTGACTTTTAATAGTTTCTTTTTGCAGTTGGGGCGAGTCCTTTCTGGAACTAAATGGAAGTATTCTCGACGCATATGCAGCGTGCTCCACCAGTGCTGAAGTCGTTGCTGTGCAAAATGAGTACATTTCGGCAACTTGTACTAGAGATGACGGTCCACCTCGGGATTTCCCTCCTTCGTCGTCTTCGTCATCTGACGATCAGAGTGATGTTACAGAGGAAGAAAAGGATGAATGTGTTTCTAAAAATCTTGAAAGCACTGCATCAACCAGTTGATTTGAATGCAGGTGTGAGGACAGGAGTGAGTGCGTTCACTACTGGAATTTGTGTTGTCTATGTAAATAAAATTTGGAATTATTTTTTGAAATGTCTTCTGGTTTTGATTACTAACTCTAAATTCTCATGAATTGTCTGAACTTTAAATAGTCGTTTTATAATGTCTTGATGTCTGGTTATAATGACCTGATATATAGACTGAAGTACACCAAAATCCGCCCAAAACTAACTATTATATCATAGCGATCTAAACACTAGATCTTTTTTTTCTCAAAAACAGCTCAAACGACTATGATTAATGTTTTTTTATGAACAATTGCTTCGTTTTACTTTCTACCATTTCTAAAAATTCATACCTGATTATTCCAAAATGATGAACACAGTCCTGAAAAAGATCATCTAGACAGTCTTTCAAATCACCTGTGCGCTGCTTGCTCAATAATGGTCATGGTTCTAGTAGGAGTAGCACAGCACCAGTTCCCATGTAGGACGTTATTATAAACAGCATGTAAAACATGTTTGATTAGTCGCTAGTCAAGAAAATTGGAGCCAATGAAATTTGTGTGATACGTCATGCTAGAATGTTTCTGCAAGAGACCAGTTTGTAGGATTGGTGTTGTAGTTTCCTATCATCATATTCTGATTCCCAGATGGAGTTAAGGTGCTAGCCCATTCCTTAATGTTTCGTTGGAAGGTTGTTGTTAGTGACGGTAGTGGTTTGTGTCAGCAAGGATTCGTTTATGAGGAAGTAGTTACTCTAACATGATTCTGTTGATCACTTTGTGCTGTGACTGCTTCTTTTACCAGCCTGGATGTGTATGGTAGTTCTAGCGCCTTCAGAAAACTAGCTGTAGTCAAATCAGGCTTCATAAGCACTAAAAGTTGGTTCCTTAACGTTTTTGGAGCCGTGTCTAGTGTTGTTTTATGATTAGGAATTATATTAGTTCATTCACTCAAAAGGTAACGTATATTTGAATTTTACTCACTTGATATTTGAACGGGGTAATAAACTTTCAATCCGCCCCGCGTTGAAGCGCATTCAGTGGCGATTCCTGACAAAGGATATAAGCTAAAAGAGCAAGAGATTCGGCAGTCTTCGGGCACCCGTGCAGTCGCCGTCTGGACCCAGATGCAGCTAAAGTTGCGGACAAGTACTTAACCCGGTAATTCGATTAATGACGTGTGGAACTGTCCTTGAACTCGAGCAGGTGAATAAACAATGGTAGTTAACTAATGTTTACATTAATTTGTATTCCCTTTTTATTATTACCGACCGTCGATTAGAAAACTGGATGAGAAAAAACAATTATCTTGCCTCTGAAAGATCCTGAATTATAGAGGTCATATGCATATATAACATAAATCATCACTCGACATTTTATGTTAAAGGTACACGCGCAGCCATTACGGCAGATTCGTTCAATTAATAACAAAATATAAGTACTTTAATTGAATACGCAAAAAATGATGCACTTCTCATAGTAAACCTGTGAACAGAATGGATTTTATTTGTTTTAGTGTATAAATTTAACCACTATCACGATTTTTCGAATACCTTGTTTCCTCGTTCAGAGTTATCCCTCAGTCTGAATAAAGTAAGCAGTAGCTCGTTTATTACAGTTTCTCGCTTCCTCTAGACGTTCGCTTTGACGCGAAAGTAACGTAATTAGTTATGCATCCAACTTATGTTATTCCAACTAGCATACACAGCAATAATAATGATTACTAAGGTGTCAAGCCGCTGCGTCGGCAGTAAAACACTATAAGTATCCCCACTCGAGCTCAGCTCGGTGTGTTCTCATTAAGACGTCTTGCTGTAAACTTCGCGTCCCCCTCTGTCGTAATTTGCAAAGTATTTGTAAAAGTTAAAATCTTTTGTAAAGAAAAAAATAAATTCTTTTTAAAAAGTCCCCCTAAGACTTTACACATTTAACTGGCGCAGTCGTTCCGGACCCGAAATTCTCGAGCGAATATCGTTGAATAAGTCAAAATCCGCGAGGGAACATCGCAGATTTAGACTACTTTCGGGAAACCACGCTTTTTCAACTTCACGACAGAGCGGAGCAGACGTCGAGACACCCCGTCAAGATACGGTTGCGAAGATCATCTCGCTTTCACAAAATTCCTCTATTAATTACTTCATTTCTCATCCACAGAAAACGTCGATTTGCGGACTCCTCGGCCTTTAAAAATTAAAAGGCACTATCTTCTACTTCAGCGAGAAACGTCGCCTGTTGCAGATTCGCAGAAAACTCGCTCAGCAGCTGCTTATCTCGCTAGACGTTGCGAAAATCGTCGTCAACGAGCTCAACCTGAGACGACCATCGGCTTTCAACATCGCCAGATGAAACTCCTGTGAGTCACAACTCCAAGTTTTCTATTTAAATAATTTCACGAAGTAATACAATAGAGGGATTAATAACGAATTTATTAACTTTTTCTCACGAAAAGATTCAAATCATTTGTAATAAAAAATCTTAAATTCCGGAGCATATTAAGAAACATTTGTAAAAGCATTTTAACTCGAAGGGTTCGTAAATAAAGGCTTCAAGATTCCGAAATCACTGAAGCAATACGTCCACTATAAACTCCGTTCACTAGGTCCTAAAACTGAACAAGACGTGTTGCCAAACGTAACAATGTCACTGCCTCAGAACTCAGAAATGACTCCACAAAAAAGAGAAATCAACGACCAACAATTATCGCAAGAACAATTGATACAAGAACTCCAAACTCAGCAAGCAATGATAAACGACCTGCAAAATAGCTTACAATCGTTTAGATTGAGAACGGATAGGAATCTTAGGAAGGCGATTCCCAGGGAATATTTAGACCTAATTCCTACATTCAGGGAGAACCGGAAATTCTACAGAGGTTCATACACGTCAGCGAAAAACTCGTCGATCGATTCTACGACGAAATCGACCCTGATAGTTTCGATAACGAAATGCTGTTAGCTGCTATAGTTGCGAAAATTCAAGGCCCTGCGGCTGAATTAATCCTATCAAAGAATCTAGATTCATTCGCGGAAATAAAAACGCACTATTGGAGACATATACGGATAAAAAGGACATATACACTTTGGAATATTGAACTCACTCACTTAAAAACAACAGGAAAATGAATCCCCATTTCAATTTCTAGAAAATTCAAAAAAATTAAATAACATTGTGGCTTACCTATTGAATCATGAAGGGAGCGAAGCAAAGGTCCTTTCCAGCCACTACGAAAATTAGCACTTCAAAAATTTGTTACTCCACTTAAAGGACCCTATGGGCAATTTTCTGAGGAGCAGGCAGCCAGAATCTTTAGGATCAGCACTCTCGATGATGAATAATGACGTGCAGCTGAGTAGCACGACAAAGGGCGAAGGTAGTTCAAACCCAGTAATTTTAAACCAAATAACTTTAGAACTCAGAACAACAACCCTAGAAGCCAAAATACTTATTTCAGGCCCAATAATTTCTACCGTCCCCCGAATTTTAGCCAAAATCGACAGTTTGTACCATTTAACAGGAATTCGCCAAACTTTCAAGCTCAGCGACCTCCGTCGCAACAACAAACGGGTTCAAAACTAAATCCACGGACGCAACCGAATTTAAGTCAAATTTTAACCCGCAAAGCAACATGTCAAGAATGTCGTGGCAAACAACTCATCCTCCGAACCTCAATAATTTTGAAACTACAGAAAACTCTTCTGTAGAGAACTATCATCCAGAGAATAATTTTTTAGGGCAGGGTTCGGGAGAAAACGAACCCCAGGTTCAGCTTTAATGCATTTCCAATATAAAAACACAAGCCTGCCATACCTTATCTCCAAGTACCGGTTTAAAAATTTTCATCGATAGTGGTCAATGGGTTCTTTTTGTAAATCCTACCGTGCACAAGCCAGATTTTCTAAAGATATCATCGAAGACCCGTTTGAGGTTAAAACAGCCCATGGAATTTCCAGAGAAAATTCTCTACAGAAATTTTATGCGAAAAGTTGTTTAGCACCCCGACTTAAGCTGCCGTTTAAAATATTCCACTTTCACGATAGTTTTGACATGCTATTAGAATGGACCATTTGACCAAACTTAAAGCTACAATAGACTTGGAGAATAATGTATTCCGACTACCGCACGTGACGAGGCCATTGCACTTTTTCGACGTAGAACGAAAAAGTAGAAATTCGCTAAATAAACAAAGTAATAATAATAATAATAATAATAATAAAAAGAAGATGGACGTAGTAACGAATGAAATGAATCTATCTCGAAAATTGGGAAACGCTGGTACATGTAAAAAGACATTTGAATGAGACTGGGAATGGAAGTAAAAGAAATTATCACGGAAGTGAGGAAATTAAACTTAACGCGAAGCAAAAATATGAAAATCAGGAGGAAAAAGCTAAATGTAAACACAGGAAAAGATGCCCAAGAGCACGAAAAAGGTGAATGAAAGTCCAGTGGAGACAAATGATGAGAAAATTATAGAAAATACCCCGAGTTTCAAAAAAGAAAAGAAACGATCAACTCTGAAGAAAAGATGGAAATTGAATTAGAACCAAGGATGTTCACTACAGTAAAAGTACCAGTAAAAATATAAATAATGGAGTAGGTATCGTGAACGTATAAAAGAGATAATACGATCGAAATCCCCGGAAAGTTTGGTAGTAAGTGTCGAAAATAATTTATGTATATAGGGATGATTAATACAGGTCTTGAAAAGAAGTCCCTGAGTTTAACTACCCCAACATGTTTGGAAATTATTCCTGAAGACGGAAATATTAAAGACAGTAATTATAATTTTTACGATATTGGGAAAATAGAATTTGACCCAAGTAAAATTGAGACAAGTCACATGAGTAAAATAGAAAAAGAATCCATTATGAAGTTAATTTACGAATACAAAGAAATATTTCAATCCAGCGAAGACCCATTAACCTTCACAAATAATGTCAAACATTTTATTCGTATTAACGGATGAAATTCCTGCTCTACTCAAGAAATTACAGATATCCGGAAATTTACAGAGACGAGGTCAAAAAACAGATTAATGAAATGGTGGACCAGCAAATAATAAGACCAAGTTTCAGTCCGTGGAATAGCCCAATTTGGATAGTCCCCAAGAAACCGACAACTCTGGAAAACAAAAGTATAGGCTGGTCATTGACTTTCGGGGTCTCAATGCAAAAACAGTGGACGATAAGTACCCCCTGCCTGACATTTCTTCGCTACTCGATAAGTTTGGAAGGTGTCAGTACTTTCTACAATAGACTTAAAATCAGGGTTCCATCAAATCGAGATGCACCCTGATAGCGTCGAGAAGACTGCCTTTCAACTGAAAACGGTCATTGGGAGTTCCTCCGATGCCGTTCGGATTAAAAAATGCACCACCCACATTCCAACGAATGATGGACAACGTCCTCAGAGGAATCCAGAACGAAATCTGCACTGTTTTCCTCGACGATGTACTGGTTTACTCCACGAGTCTACAAGAACACATATGTAGTCTACGAAAGTGTTCGAACGACTGAAACGTGCAAACCTAAAAGTCCAACTTGACAAAACCAACTTTTTATGCAAGGAGGTGCACTACCTGGGCCATCTTGTTACACCTGAGGGAGTAAAGCCTGACCCGAAGAAAATTGCTGCCATAAAAAGTTACCCTATACCTAAAACCACTACAGAAATCAAAGGATTTCTAGGCTTACTTGGTTACTATAGAAAATTTATAAAAATTTAGCGGACGTAACAAAACCACTCACTCTTAGGCTGAAAAAGAATGCAAAAATCAATACCAGTGACCCAGACTACGCTGAGGCTTTTGAAACTTGTAAAACTTTTATTAATGAACGACCCAATACTTCAGTACCCAGATTTCGATAGACCTTTCAATTTGACTACAGATGCGAGTAACGTAGCTTTAGGAGCAGTATTAAGCCAGGACGAAAGGAGGTGATTTACCTGTCGCTTACGCTTCCCGCATTTCGAATACTACGGAAACAAAGTATTCAACAATAGAGAAGGAGTGTTTAGCAATCCATTGGGCAGTCGAATATTTCAAACCATATCTGTATGGTAGAAAGTTCAAGATATTCACGGACCACAAACCACTTCAATGGTTAAATTCAATAAAAATCCAAGTTCAAAACTCTTTAGGTGGAGGGAGAATTTAACAGCATTTAATTTTGAAATTTGTTACAAAAGGGCAAGAAAACCTAAACGCAGATGCACTATCAAGAGTGGAAATAAACCAAAATGAAACAATTCACAACCTTTGAAAACATAAACTCGGATGATTTTATAAACGATTCGAAGAAATCGAGAAAATCTTAGAACTAACCCGAACTCTGAATTGGATCAACAATCTATGATTGCATTTCTAGGTGACAGTAGAGTTCTGACAAATTCTAGCGATTCAGGTAACACTATTCACTCCAATGCCTTAGGAAACGAGGGAACTACAATTCCAAGCACGGACAGCCCCCTTAATCACGGTAGAAATCAAATTATTCTGATTGAAGTTGATAGAACACCAAGGAAACCAAAGATTGAAAAATTATTTGAGTCGAGGACAAGAATTACTGCTGAAATTAACAAAAATGACGTAGAAAAAGGATGTAATAGAATTTGTCAAATCATTTGTAACACCCAAAACGAAATATATGATTCATTTCAAACCAGATTTCTACGAACGGTTCTGTAGTATCGTGTTGAAAAATTTTAAAACTCAGAAATCAAGCTCATCAAATGCTCTTAGTTACTAATAGACGTATTGGACGAATCAGAGAGATACAATTTAATCGACCAATATCATACCGGTGAAACCAATCATCGCGGTATTGAAGAAACTTACGAGAAATTAAAGAGAAATTATTTTTGGCCCAATTTAAAGAAGTCAGTACAAACATATGTCAATAATTGTGAACTTTGTCAAGTGTGTAAATACGAGCGGTGCCCACTCAAGCCAAAATACAATATAACGCCGACATCGACTAAACCCTAGAAATCTTACACGTGGATAAATTAACTATTGAGGGTTCAAAATTCTCACAATAGTCGATGCGTTCTCCAGATATGCACAAGCATACTCAGTCAATTCCTCTAACAGCCTGGAAGTAGTGAAAAACTCATACAATTTTTTGCCATCATGGTGTTCCAAAATAATTATCGCCGATAATGGCGCAGAATTCAAAGGTTCGTTAGTAAAGGACTTATTAAACCTACACAAAGTTAAAATCCATTTCGTAAGCTCTCAACACCCAGAGTCGAACGGACTAATAGAACGTTTCCACTCCACGATCATTGAACACTGCCGATTGCTAAATAATAGAGATAAGTTTAAAAAGATAATATAAAGGATAAATGGGCTACGCCATCTTAGCCTACAATAATAGTATCCACTCGTCTACCAAACTCACACCCTTCTCGAAATCCTCAACGGACATGTGGAAAATGACCCTGTACTTAAAATAGACACGGAGGAAACCATATTAAATAATTACTTAGACCAACATCGAGAAAAAGTTAAGGTCATTTACGAAACGGTTCATGAAAGGAGTAAATTGGGCAAAGAAAAAGTAATTAAAAATTGAATGAAAGTCGTGAGGAAATCCTGAACTCCTAAAGAAGTTTTTATAGTGAACAAACAAATCAAAGAAAACTAAAGCTAGGTACACCAAAGAGAACCTTAAAGCAGTCAATAAAGAATTGAAAACTGCCGAAATTGAACCCTGACACCATAACACTCAAGAAAAAGTTCACATAGCAAATATCAGAAGACCCCGTAAATACGTAAAACCGAATGTGCAAATGGCATGGGATGAAGAACTAAACCAAAGTGAGGTGTTAGTAGAAAATTTCAAATTAAAATTAACTAGAAAAGATTTGTTGACACTTAAACACCGAAATTGGCTGAACGACAACGTGATAAATTTTTATTTCGAAATGCTCTCAGAAAAAATGAATGAAACCAAAGATAGTCCAAAGGTCTTCGCCTTCAACACGTTTCTATACGTGTCCTCGTGGCTGGTGGTTACGAACGAGTAAAGAACTACTCACGAAAAACCGACATCTTCGAGATGGATACGTTACTCATCCCAATATTCAAATCATCTCATTGGAGATTAATTGTAGTAAACGTTCCAGAGAGGAAAATAATATATTTGGATTCTCTGAATCAGGAAGGAATGATATTATGGACATCATAGAACTATACTTGAAAGAAGAATTCAGGAACAAATTAGGTTCAAATTGTCAGGAAACTTGGCAGAAAATACAACTCACAAATATTCCACAGCAAACAACCTGACGATTGTGGAGTATTCGTGTGCAAATTTGCCAAGTCATATGTTGAAACACAATCCCTAGATTTTGAAGTAGAAGAAATTAATAAGTTCAGGAGGGAAATGTGTTTAGAAATTTTACAATCACGCGAAAACTAATATGTTTCAGAATTCTCTTCTTGTTAATCTCGCTCGTAATGAGGGTTCGAAATCAGGAATGTCACCACAAATCCAGGCCTATTGTCAGCCACAATGGGAAGGCCAAGCTAGTAGAGGGCTACCATACATCGACACACTACTACCTACTGGACGAGCTACGAACACAAATTCACACATTCAGAAACAACTACGAACAAACACTTACGGCACTTAAAGACGAATCTTACGACAGCGAGAAAACAGACATGCTAATTACATCATTGAACTACACTTTAACATATTAGATCAGAAATTAGAAAACATTGAGCTGCAGAATAACAATCGTAGGATCAAAAGAGGGTTGATGAATGGAATGGGATCGCTCATCAAATTCCTGACCGGAAACTTGGATGCTGAAGACGAGAAAAATATAACGAAATAATTGATCATTTGAAAGCTAATCAAGAAGACTTTCAATCGCAATTAAATTCCTTTATACTCAATTAATACAGCAATGTTGGAAAACTTCAACAAAACAGTCGACACCATTAATCATAATAACCATCAGCTAGAAACAGAACTTCGATACTTACAAAGATCCACTACAGGGGAAGCAGTTCATGCCCAAGAAATCAATGACTTATTAGAACATTTTCAAATTATGCGTTAAACCTTCTAATAACTATTGTTCAAGACATTGAAGCGTCGCTAACGTTTTGTAGGATGGGGAGACTCCACACCAGCATTTTGGGAACACAACAACTTCATGTAGAATTAAAAAGGTTATCAGAACATTACGGTCCCAGATTTTTATATCACAACGATGAAAATTTCTCCAACATTCTAGCTCACATCAAGGTGCAATGTGTCCTTAGCCGTAATGAAATCATATACTTCTTGGACATTCCATTAGTGAACCCCTTGAATTTCGAGCTGCAGTACCTAATGCCAATTCCAACTAAAATAGAAAATAGTTATTTTAGTATTATTCCAAGTACTAAATTTCACTTAAAATCCCCTACCGTCGTCTTAGGATTACAAGAACAATGTAAATTCCTGGACAACCAATCTTGTGTCCAGCACATTTAATAACTTCGAACCAGAACTCGCTTGTGACAAAGGTTTTATTCAAGCTGGGAAAATTGCGAAAGCTGCGAATTTGTTAAAGTGGAAATTAATGAAAATTTCGTAAAATTGATACCGCAGATCAACCAATTTCTTTTTAGTTTTTCCAAACGAAGATGCAATAACGATTAATGATGAGACAGGTACCGAAATCATCACACTAAGTGGAACTTTTCTAGTGAAACCAGGCATTGGCCGCAAGTATTACCGTAATGATACTTTGTTCGGCGCGCATAAAACTACTTTCGGGAAACCGATAATAATAAGTGCTACCAATCTGAAAATCAACAATGTTTTACGGGCAGATCGGGAAATAAATTTAAAGGACCTTGTGTTAACTTCAGTAACTTCCAGTAACACACATTTTGTGAAGAGATCTGTGATCTCAGAACTTAGCATGCCCAGTGTTTGGACAATTGGGTTGTACCTCATGTGTACCTTTTTCATAATTTTTATCTTTATCAAATATAGACTCCATGTAAGAAAGGTCAACCTAACTCAACAGCTTTAAATGCTTTATTGTACAATATGTAAATAGTTTTAAAGGTGTCAAATTGTAATTTGTTTTATAATCTTTGTATTTGTTTTTTTTTTAAAACTTTGTAAACTAAATGGGAACTCTTACGTAATTTCACAGTAGACTATTGTTATTGTGATCCACAATGCAATTTAATTGTTTTTTGAACTAAGGGGGGAGGACTTATGTTATTCCAACTAGCATACACAGCAATAATAATGATTACTAAGGTGTGCCGTCACAAGGCTGCGGCAGTAAACACTATAAGTATCCCCACTCGAGCTCAGCTCGGTGTGTTCTCATTAAGACGTCTTGCTGTAAACTTCGCGTCCCCCTCTGTCGTAATTTGCAAAGTATTTGTAAAAGTTAAAATCTTTTGTAAAGAAAAAAATAAATTCTTTTTAAAAAGTCCCCCTAAGACTTTACACATTTAACTTCCATACACTGAAGGAAAGAGGTCACTTCTAGGCGTTTCACTGAAGATCTCAGGCCAATCCAATTAGGCGTGGAAAAACTATTTGATGCGTGGGAAAGCATACAAACCTTTTTTGTGACTTCAGCCAGCTTACTCTTGGGGGAGGGTAGACAACTCATTGGACTTCCAGAAAGTTCAACTTGTTTCCGAACAACTTGAAGGGTTGTCCAGAAAACGTAAATGTAGGAAACTATGATGTATAACCATTAACAATATAGAAGATAGTTCTACTGTCTATGTGAATGAACTAAAGTATTTGAAGCAAGCGGAAAAGAAATACACAACATTTTCACATCAAATTGTGTCTCATAATGTGTCATATGAATGTTTCAGGAGGGAAAGGGACGTTTGATGGTGTAGCCTTCAACCGTCGCTGCAATGGAAGTTCAATTTAATAACTGGTCCAATGAAGAGACCTCCAGCTGCAGACTTATTGTGGTGCGAGGTACAATAGTCAATTCTGGGTCTGTCGTAGACACAGAAAACGGTGATATACAAGTGATTTTGGGCAATGCGGTTTGTAAGTGGCCTGTGCACAGTGGTCATTTTAAAGCGACGGTGCATTTATGTGAACGAAGGAACTCAATCGTATTTCAATACAAACAATCAGAAAGTATGTTGACAGTGAACTTTGTGGCGAATCAAACTGATTACTGCCTCGTGCCGGTGTATGTAATTTGTGACGGGCATGATGGAAAGTTTCAAGCTCCTGAGGAATTTGACAACTCCGTACAAAGTGCTTGCTCTCGAATGGCATTTGCTACGTTCCTTGTCCAGTGTCTTTTCGCTGAGAAACTGCGTGAAAACGGGTTTCCAAGGAAAACCTTTCAAGTGGAGAATGACCTTGATGAGGCATCTCCAGTATGCCACGTTTTGCACAGTACTTTGAGCGTGTCTGAAGCCAGGAAATTAGACCAAGAGGCATTGTGGGCTTATATCGGCAGAGAGATCATGACTTCCAAGCTTGGTAGGTAGGTATGGTCTATATTTAGTATTAGATTATAAGTAGATTGGTATGAGAATTGCATAAGTTGGTGTTATTAGTAGGTATATAGATCGGTTTAGAATGTGCCAGCTGACTTACACATTCAGAGGAATAATAAAATAAGTAATATATTGCCTTCGTTGAGTTAGCAGACCCCTGTGAACGATTCTCTCTCCTTGACAGTAAGTATTGGATTCATATAAGGCAAATCTACTCAGTTCTTGCATTGAGACTACCTGAATATACCTTCTTCCCATTGTTGCTCTCAACGCCCATAGCAATCCGCACCTACCACTTGGACAAACATGAAATCTTATGTGCAGAAGATGAGGTACACTGGAATTCTAGCCCTGAGCTTGTTGAATTTTGCTTCATCTTTTGTGGGGCAAGGTTTTGTTCAGTTGAGTACCCAGAATTTGGCCCAGATTGGGAGAAGCTCCCATTTCACTTTCCACCTGCTACGATGCACTCAGTGTTCAAGTCAATGGGCAGCTGGCCAGCGATCACTTGGAGTTGAAGCGCTTGGGCCGTGGTAATCCACAGGAGCGCAGCTCTCTGGGGTGGACAAGAACTGACCTTCGATTAACCTTGAGTTTGCTACTCAACACAACGGGAGAGTAGCCAATCATGCATAAGTAATCTTGCATATATCTTGAACGTGAGGATTTTGTCACAGTACTAAAGAGCAGAAATGCGTTGCTTCTCGTATTATTTTCCCTTTTTAGGGAGTTTTTTCCCGAGGCACCACACGACTTTCTTCAGCTCCAGTGTATAGACCTCTCCACCGAACAAAAACTTATGGGCATTAAATAAATGGCTAGCGAGATGGGAATCCTCGTTAAAGGGAAGTAACACGTTTTTTCCCAACATTCGTGAACATCGTAGGAGAAAGCGAATTGGACCAGATTTCTGGAAGAGCCAGTTTTTTACACGGATTTTGCTTTCAAGGCCACGTTTCTACAACAGTGAGCCACAGTTGTTGGAAGAACAGCCAGACATTGCATTGACTGCTACTAAGCAAGCCTATAATCGTTTTACCCAGTTTGCAAACGTGGTCACAGTTGGGCTGTTCTTTTGAAACTTGCCACCCAAGCAGACAGATCAGGTGAGGAATTATATTAAGAACTCCTCCCAAATGGTATGGGATTCCCTAGGGTCATAGCTCTGTGCAAAGGCGCATGGGTTCGGGTTCGGTGGATACTGAGTGAGTGTCCAGGCTCTTGCATAATAGCGAAACCGCAACACTCCACGGATATAACTCTCTCATGAAAGTTCAGGAACAGTGATATTGATCAGGAAACATACATGAACAGGAGGAACACATCTACTAATAATTAGTGAATTCATTCAATGTGATCACGAATTTAATCTTTAGCATAATTTTAATTGCCACTTCGTTATTCATTATTTATGCGAAGTCTCCGTTTTTAGGTAATGACCGAAGGAAATACTTGGCCATTTTATCGTGCACTCATTGGGATGGAATCAAAGTTGTCGGAGATCCAGCCCTTGGAGGAGGAGGCCTTGCGCTGCTGGGCTCTGCTACCATTCACACTTGGCCTACTTCTGTGTTTGATATTGTAACATGCTTCACTGACGACAGGAAAATTCTTCCGAATCTCTTCGACAACAGCTGTTTCAGGTTAATATTACTACTAATTATTGACAAATCACAACGTATTCGTTTCAGTGTCACTCGATTTATGCGGAGGCCTTCAGTTCAGTCCAATGAAAGTGGAGGAGGTTTGAGTACACTATTTAATGTTCATAGGTGTAAATAGGACACATTCCACGTAGCATCTGCCTAGCAACGTCCACAATTTATCTAGTTGTGTACATTCGAACAACCCTTCGAAATAACCCTTCTGTGTGGATACTGCACCGTTTTTCAGAGCCAACAACATTAACAGTTATTTCAGCTATCCCCAAAATGATTACAGGTCATTCTGTGTCTGGCAGTAGCTAAACTTACCAACCTTGGTTTCTATTTGTTTCTCAAATGGCACTTTAATGCGTTTCTAGGGGGACGTTCTCAGGTTGTTGTAGCACCAGTTTGGGAGCTGTCTGCCACGAAGTTGGTCACATGTTCAACTTGGGCCACACAGAGAGTGGCATCATGTCACGTGGTTTCGACAATGTCGGTCGAGTATTTATCTCCTTTCCTCAGTCCAACGTGAAAGGTAATTATTACTACTTTAATTGCCACACCTGTATTCGCAATCACAGTTTTTTTTGTTTTTTTCCCCATATGGATATGAAAGTTACTCCTTGAAGTTACTGAAAAAGTGGTCGCTTCCAAACTTATGCTTCAATAATTCATGAAAAATGAGGACAGGTGTGTCTGTTTTTTCAAGACCTTTGTTCTATACTTTTCATTACATTGGTCTATAAGGCCGGTTTCACACAGGGAGCCGTACAGCTCTCGCTCGCGAAGAGTAGGACGCGCCGTGAGACTGAAATACACTAGGAGCAGTGGAGGTTTCACACGGAGAGCGAGAGCGGTGAAGGCTCGCGTGACGCGAGTGATCGCGGCTCGGCACTTCGAGCCGCGAGTCTCGGGCTCTTCGACGAAATACAAAGAGGGGGATGAGAGCGTTCACACGACGAGCGAAAACGGCTGCCACTCCTCAGTTTAATGCTTAACTTATTGATTTAAAGGTGTGAATTGAAAACAAAGCAACTCAACTTACTTCAATGTTATTGCAAGCCTTAATTCAGGCTTAATGCAATAACGCATGTTGGTATCTTCAAGTTGAATGGCATTCTTCACCTTGCTGAAGAGCTCAACAAATGTGCCAATTGACATCCGGAAGAAGTTGAAAAACGTTTTGTCATCTTTTCGAAGTTTTTCGTACAGTGTGGCGTAAACTCCTTCTTCATCCCGCTGTTGGTTGATCGGATGGACCCAATACGGTCTGGTACTTTTTTTTTGCGTTTTTGGCGTTGAACACGACGGGGGTGAAGGAGGTAAATGGCCAAAGCATGATCCATCGTTCTTCAACTCGGTGCAGATGATTGCCAAAAAAAAGCGTTCGAGAGCCAAAAAGGCTCTCCATGTGAAAGATTGGGAGTCAAGAGCGGAAAACGCTCCTCATCGCGAGTGAGAGCCGTACGGCTCTCCGTGTGAAACCGGCCTAACGTATTTGTTGATGAGTGTGGAAGAGTGTTACTGTGTGTGAACCTGCAGAATTGAAAAAAGGGTAGTATGGAGTTCCTTGTCCTTAAAATCCCCATCCCCACCCCCACCAACCTTCTAGAACTTCGTGAAGAACTACACAAACTGCTGGGAAGTAGAATCTGTTAGTATTACGAAATGGTTCTGCCTTTGGGTCTTTATCTTGAGCTGAGTTTGAGGACCACTACAATTTTCACCTTGTTTACCGAATAATTCGGTTGGGTCAGCATTACAAATTTTCCAATAAATACCGAAGTCTGGTTTTCTTTTCCCCCACCTTCCCCATTAAGGGACTTCGTATTTTCAATCGTGCCCTCATGAATTCACATGTTAGTATACCATAGCTGGGTCACCCACGCTTTACTACACCCTATTTGTTGAGACATGCTGAGAACGAACGTTGATTGGCCACAATCAGCCTAACGAGTCACAGAAATGGAAGATATTGGGGAGTAGTCAAAATAAAGTAATCGAGTCGTGTCAAGTTAACTATAAACATGAAATAATATATTTTAAAAGTAGTATAAAATGAAAGGAAAGCTCTGTTTTTAAAATGAAAATAAATCGTACACTAATTCAAAACTGAACAAAACAGCTTTGCAAACTGGGTACCCAAACCTACATAAGTTCCAATTCAGGAATAACACAACTTGGAAACGAATGGAAATTCTCCGTACTCAACGGCTTTGTGATTCAGTGGTTCTACCGGGACGAACTGAACTCTTCTATTTAGTGGCGGCTTGTCCGGGGTATTAGTGCTGACTAGGCACCTCAAAATTCTCTATTTACTCGGAAGTTAGATATTGCCAATTTTCGTTGTTCCGTTGTAGTCAGGTCATTTCGTATTGCTTACTAGTATTTTTCGACTTTTCATTGAATAGGTCCTAATCATTCTTTGTAATAGAGTAATAAATAAACCGTTGTGCAATAATTTGCAGCGTTTCAGTTGTGAGTTGGATTATAAACTCTCATCATGCTGTCAGTCACGTTTGAATGAAACGATTTCCATAACTTTTTTTTTTCAGGGAGTAAAAGCACGGAGGAGTTCGTTTTGGTACCTTCACTTATGGTGGCCTCTGAGCCCCAATCGAACCCTAAAAAGCCGGATCGTTCTCAGAGTGCTTCATTTGTGGATGATGATCTCACTTCTCTTACGTGGGGATGCGCTGCCATTCTGATGTACCACAGGTGGTTTAATAGCGGATCTGCTAATGACGTTCCTATCACGTATGATCCTGTTCGGTAAGTAAGCCTACACACAAATCCACTCATAAATGTACATTTTGACGCTCTGCAATTTGACGTCATATCGCAGAATACTGGGAATTCGACACGAACTAAATCACTCGCGATGAAGTTGTGGAAACCCATTCCATAAAATAAAACGGATAAAAAAATATATAACGACGCAACTGAGTTGCTTTTTTGTTACTGATGATGACTTGACCGTCGAAATCGATCTAATACTGTAACTCAAATTTAGTGTAAATAGACAATCGTTATATATATTTTTTTATCCGTTTTATTTTATTTTTGCGAATTTGGCGTTCAACTGGTGCGTAGGAATATTAGTTGGCTGACTTGCCCAGTAGATTGGGTTAATGCAACCGCTAAGTTCTGAGTTTTATTCTTTCCCCTTTGTCAGGATCTTACTAAGGTCAGTTGAAAACTATTACAGTGACAATCGAGTTTGAATGATGTTACAAACTCGATTCAAAGTTGATTAAAAGAAGCGTTCAAATGAAAACAGCTGTTAATAACCATTTAAATTCCCCATTAGCTTTACTTTTCTTGTTTTTTGAAGGTTGTTGACTAGTGATGACATTTCACTCCACAGGAATATTGTATCAAGCAACGCTGGTTTGAAAGTCGTTCAGCTGCGCAGCTCCTGCGGCTCAGTTATGAAAAGTTGGGAGCTTGGCAGCAAGTCGCTGCATCAACATCTGATAATACCACGTCTCAAAGTGTCGCCCGTCACACTGTTCGCTATCAACTCTTGCGGAGTCATCCTCACTGAGCTGGTCGGCAATTAGTGACAAAGTTCTTCAATATGGAAACATTCTGAAGTTTGGAGGGCAAATATCTCAGTTTTCAAGTCACGTTGATCATGATTGTCTGGCTCAGTGCCCTATGTGGAAAGCGTGTCAAGGTTTAACTGCAGTTCATATGAGAATCGTATTTAATAGAATACAGTCGTAGTTAATAGAGTAGAATGAGGCCTAGCAACCTTTGTGATTTTAAGTTAAAGTGGGCTACCTTTTAGGTCATCACAACTTGGATAATCCCAAAAATGTTGATACCCTCGTTATCTACACCAGTCGCAAACACATACTGTAAAGAAGCATTGGGCAGAGAACAGTAGATCGACTCATGTGGACTACCAAATGTTATCGTAGTTGACAGTTTATGGCACTTCATTGGGAAAAGGTATTTTCCGTTGTATAAACTGTTTCACCAATCTTGGGTGAAGTCATTGATCTAAGTTGTCCTGTAAGATATCGTGGATGTGGGACTCCTGCTACAGAGATGTCTGGATGGCGGGCGAAGGAGCTACAAAATGTCGGCGTCCCATTTGCTTCATGTGGGCTACCATTGTGGATCGCTGAGATACAATCCTGGCTAACAGCGTTTTACTGGTATTTTGTAGTGGGCATGGAGGAGTCTTTGAGTCTGATAGGGTTGTGGCGAGTTCGGGTAGGTGGGCAAGGGTGCATACGCCTAGCAGTGGGGAGATATTCCTTGGCAGCGGGTCGTACTCAGAGGACTAGATTTCTTTCACTGTTCTGAAAGAAGAGTGGAGGTTTGGTTTTTCATCGAGACGATTCTGATGTACTAACTGCACTTTTGAAGACAGTAGGTGACAACGACGTAGTGGAGTTGTGAGAGTCAGGGATCCTGATGTGTGAATGAATAAGGATTGGACTTGGAGGTATTCAGCGAATATACTGGCTTTGCCTTCTTCGGTGGAGTGGGAGACATTTTTTTTATTTTTAAATACAACGGTGGATGCAGGCGATATCCTCACTGCAGCCACAAACGGGCCTATTGTAAGGGCGTCCATGATCCCCAGATCATGGCCCCCCTGCACCACCTCCAGGCCCCAGCACTGGTCTCACTTGGTGTGACGTCACCTATGAGCCCCCACCTCCCCCGCACAAAGCGGAGGATATCCGCAAGTTCTGCATTTGGCACCTCTTCGGGCTGAAGAAAGGGACTCCCAAACACAGAACGGCGCGATGCCGCGAGTCCATCACATACGCACAGCATATGCTCTGCCATCTCTAGCCCTACCTCGCAGAACCTGCATACCTGTACCTCGCACTTGCCAATATTTGCAAGGTGGTACCTCAGCGGACAGTGACCTGTGAACAGGCCACATATGATCCTCCTTATCCTTCCTCCCCAGTGCAAGCACCTCCTTGGACCTCTCTCTGGAGAGCCGGATGAAGAGTTTTGATTGTCTAAGGCCGGGCAGCCCCTGCCAGTGAAGAACTGTGTGGGAGACGTTATCGTGTTTGGCAGAGGCCGAGTGTAGCTGCCTATTACGCAGAGACTTGATGGTTTTTCATTCTGTCTCAGCGATGTACTTCTTGAAGCTGGAGTCTCTTAGGGTTTGGAATGCTTTATTGATTTCTCAATTGAGGGCGTTGAGCCTGGGTCGCAGTTGCATGACTGTTGGAGCTACCTGTGCATGGGGTTCTTCCATCAAATTAGTACCCTGACATGTGGCGAGATTTAGTTGGGTGATCAGTGTGGAGTGAGTGGCGAGTTGCATTTTATTCTGGATGTCCTGCACTGGGCGGAATGACTCAACTCAGTTACTCTGGCATAGGAGCAGGCGTGGTTGGTCGGAGAGACCTGGGCCCTAGCTCTTACCTATGAGATAGTGGGGTGATCAGTGTTGCTGGTTTTACTGCAGGGAGCGACGACAGGTAGTGATGGGCAACCAGCAGTGGGGAGGTCTTTCATGGCATCAGGTCGCACACAAAGGACCAAGTTTCTGTCACTTTCTGAAACGGGGAGGGTTGTTCTTTCATCGAGTCTGAAAGGGGGAGGGTTGGTCTTTCGTCGAGACGAATCTGACTTACTGACCATTCCTGGGAAGATAATATTCAGCTATAACTCGTTACGTCACACTGGACCATACTCTACTACACAAACACCTCCGCCTATTGTGTTCAGAACTCACTGGATTTGACTTACATTCCAAATGCGTTTCGTACTGGTGATCAATGGGTTCGTATTTAGGCGTCAAACCCGTACAACTTCGATAGTGAGTACTCTTATGGATGACCTTTAATATCAAGCCAAAGCAAACAGTAACCACTGTATTACCATAATTAGCTGGTAGCTTAGGATGTTACGGTTGATGTTATAGTAGTTCCTAAATTACGTCATCTGATTAATAGTTATTTAGTGTCAATTTTATTGTTGTTATTTAATTATTGAAGCTGGTCTTACAATGTCCTGTTGGATTTTTTCAATGTGTACAATAAAGTGTTATTATCTACTATGAAAGTTTAGTATAGAATACACGATTCAAATCAGAGTTTCGTACCTCAGACCTATGTCCCATCAACTCTAGTTCAACTATATTGAAAAAAATAGTTGTGGAACAAATTCTGTGAAGATCTTGGAAACTTTAGATAGAAAATCGGTTAACCATCGTTGGAAAGTCGAATAAAATTGTTAAAGACAGTGTAAAATGTCAGCAAACGTCTTTGAAAAGTAGAAAATAGGACAGAAATGGAGTAGAAAATGGGTTCATTAAATATGGGGTGTAAACTTATTTAAAATTTATTGAGAACTCGTGAAAATTTCAGGAAAAAACGCTTAGAAACGGTGGAAGAATTCTGCAAAATTAGCGGCGTTTAGATTTACGACATCTACTAAACGTAAAAAGAAAATTGTAAGGAAGCTGAGCGCAAATAAAAAACATCAGCCGTGCAGCATCTTTCTTTATCTCTACGTAAATTCACTGGCTGTCTTGGCGTTTGCTTCTAATTCAATTCATTTTTCACTCAGTAAAAATTTGGTAAAACACCACTTCACAGAGACAGAAAGCGTGCTGTAGTGCTTACAGTTCCGCACAGTAGGCCTTAGATCTGAAGAGAACTCTCCGATTGCATAACTTTCCTTTCTACTTCGTTGAGCCGAGGAAAGTAATGTATTCAACATTCTTGAAATATTAAAAAATTGGGTCAACTTTTTTCTGAATCGGGAACGAAAGAGGTGTAAGGTCACTCCTAAATGCTGCATTTAATGTAGTTACCCAGTAGTGAAACTTTTTTTTTGTTGCGAAAACGGAGGTAACTCTAGAAGTCAAGTGTTGATTCCTTAACAACGAAACGTGGGAACGCTAGGAATAAGAAGTTGTAGGAGCGTTGAAATGAGTTTTGTATTTTAATTTTGAATTGTGCAATTTCTTGCTTTTAAACGCGTAAAGCTCCAATTTTCCTTTTGTCATTTGGGAGAATTAATTAGTTTTAGTTCGACTGTATAATTCAATGAAAAAACTTTGCCACTGGGGTTTTCCAGCTAGTGGTGGTGTGTTTGTGAAGCACATTTCTTGTAAAATGAAATCTGGGGTGACACCCACAGGTACCCGCTCCATTGCAGTTTAAATCAATGACCGAAGCAAGGAAACAGCAGGACCTGTTATCCCTACGTTCTATTATCTGTAACCACATTAGGATAAAACGTTTCTTTTCTTTTTAATGATTACGACTTCAACGGAGTATCAAATGTATGATTGTGGAGGACTAGTGGGGTGACTCTTGTCAAGACGACACCACGTGTACAGCACGCAGTGGAGGTCCATAACTCACACAACCAGTAAATTCGAGGTAGGTACCTATCAATAAAACTAATTTCAACAGTTTCGTTGTATACACTTTAATAAAAATTTATTAACACGTTCGGAAATCGTCAAGATGGCTTATGGTAACTGAACAACGTCATGTAATTTGTAGGAGAGACAGAAAGATTTCGTGAAAAACAAAACAAATCTACACAGGTATCTCCCTGCATATTTATAGTTGCTCTCATCGATCAAAATTAGGCCGAAATGTTCCTGCATGAACTCCAGATAATAGGAATGTCTATGACCACTAACGTCAGTGTTGAAGTCCCCTGTAAGTACAATAAGCGTTCTACATTATTCTTCAAGTTCCGGGTGCTTTTGATCAGGCATGTACAGTTACAGAGTCTTCAATAGAAACAATTCAAAGTTATAAACGCTAGCATTAGGCAAAATGTGACCTTGTATAATATAATCTGCAGAACATGTCAGCACTTGCACTTGGTTCCTTGAGATTGACTATTCTTTCGGCACAATGTGAGCGACTCAATATTGTGTGAGGTGACTTGCAATCAGTGCTATAGTGTGTAGGTCAGGTCCAACCAGCGAGATATCATCCAACCTCCAAAAATTGCAACGCTTCCATGAGGCAATTCCTCCTTTGAATGTTGCCTACCAACTATTAAGGCAGTTACTTTTCACGCGTCAATCGGCAACTTGCAATCGAGTGAAAGTGGGTGGGTCGGCTTCATCTAGCAAGATATCAAAAATAAAAGTTTCCATGTGGCATCTTTTCAGTAAAGGGCAACCAATTAAGCTGTAACCACGTCAGTTTTACGTTGTGTAATCCTGTGTCGTCCTGTCAGAGTCCTTGTATAGGCACGCGTTCGTCATTAGCTCATGTTTCAGTCACCGCTCATAGCCTAAAGGGAGGAAATATGGAACCCATGAGATTTTAATATGTGCACGTTCAAAGTAACAAGAGACAAGTTATTTTGCGAGTAGCAACTGATAAATAAGGATGCACACTCACCCTTAATTGTTTTTAAGCGGTGGTTTTCTAATCTCTGGACTTCGTAATTCCACACTTCCTCTCCTTTCGACGTAGTGAAACAAGTTGTGGATCGTGGCTTATGTGGTACCTTGAGATTTGTGGATGGCGAGTGCAGAGGCTTCTACAGAGGGAATTGCAGCCTTTTACGTGCTACGTGGTTTGCACGAGTGTCCGTTGAACTCCTCAGTATGGAACCCAAGAGGTTGTTGATTTCTCTGCGATGCCACTGGGAAATTGGCATTTGGTTCTAAACAAAGTTCCCAGTTTAGCGTCCTCGTTTAACGCTCTCCTCCTTCTTCCAGTTCTACGTATCGCAGAATGCTGTTGACAAGTCCGTCAGATATATCGATTTATGCAGTAATCATGAGAGACAGGCCTGCTCTCTGATTTTCATTTTATAGCCCTTAGTCTTCATACTAGTCGGTTGTAAGTGATTCGTGTAACCCGAGTACATATCTATGGCTACATGCTTTATTGTCGAATCATGTCTGCTGAGGAATTTGTATTTAGTAGCATCCTCATCTTTAAGGAAGAGTCGAACAGTATTGCTGTCTTCGCGATACTCTATAACTGCGCATTCTTAGGGGCTTAGCTTTTCATCGTAGCCAATTTAACATTCCAGAAAATGTGACGTTGCTTTCATAAGGAAATTCTTACAGGAGAAGCAAACTGCAAAATTTTGTACGCCTTCGTCATCAAATTGTGTTTCAACTCCTGAAATACGCCGTTTCGACTGATCTTTTTGGAACCACAGGCGATCGCAAACGTAACAAGCGTGCCCAAATTCATTATCAACAAAACGAACCTTAAATTCTTTAGAAGTCTTCGCGTAGATTTCCTGCAGGTCTTGAATGTGATCGACTTCTAAGGAAGCTGGAACATCGTCAGCTATGCAGTTGGATCTGGAAGCAATCATATGTGTTTCAGACGGGCTTCTTTGGTGATATACTACAGTCCCACGGTTTGCAGCGGCTACAGCACGCATTTTTGCCCTATGCACCCTCTGATATTCGGCATTTTTCTTGTTAGCTATTACCTTCTCTTGATTTGTAGCGGGTGCAGCACGCTTTTTTGCCCGATGTACTCTTTGATATTCCGCATTTTTAATGTTAGCCGCTATCGTCACTTGGTTTGAAACAGGTGCAGCACGCTTTTTTGCGCGATACGCTCTCTGGTATTCCGCATGTTTAGCCCGTTTTTCGGCCAGAGTTCGACTAGGGCCCGGTTTATTCATAATTGTACACAGTCACTGACAGTTTCCATTAAACTAGAGATGTTCGAACGAATCAAAATCAACTAACCAATCGAGAGAACTAAACGAGTCACCACCGTGAGTAGCAGTTCACTTCGATCGTACGTTCACTTGACGACGGTTCATCTAGTTCGCACTGTTGTCCTCTTACACTTCGAGAAACCGCACTCTTGATCACCTTGACAAAGTAGAACCTGATATTTATTATCTATATTTATAAAATTTTAACTTTGTTTTTCTTCCAATAGATCAAAACTATATCAAATAACAACTGAACGGACAAGTCCATTGAGCACTGAATTCACTTCAATTACTAGCTCCTATTACTGAGCCTCCGCTTAAATCAAAGCTGAATACTGTTGAAAAACATTTCATTCGTCAATATTCACCAGTCGTTCAATTATCTTGACCAACTTACTTGCTCTCGAATTGAAATTAATATTTCTAAGGTAGTTCTTAGGTTTATCATCCCAGATTGGATTGCGTTTTTCAATGAACAATTTTCGGGTGAGCTGAAGAACATGGACCGACCGCTTGATAACGCTACGACTGCATGTATCGATAGTTCGCTTGAACGCTACGACCGCAAGTATCGATATGCGTCACCGGCGCAGTAGGCGGGGGAGAGCCTATGAGCGATGTCTGGCGTATCGATAACCTGACCTGATATATCGATATATTGCCTTACCAGGGGGAGCGGTCCATGTTCTTTGCTTTTACCCAATTTTCTGATTTAAGTATAGTGGAAAGACGTATTATGATTAGTGGGGATTAGGGTTTTTAAGCCACTGATAAACGAACGAGAACGAACTTAGTGCACTAGTTCATCGTTCAATGAGTCGAACTAGATGTTCGCCCTTCAGCACAACACCCTATCGGGAATCGGGTCCACACGAAGGTTACCGACTTTTTCCGAACGCTTGAAAAACTTCCCGCGATTTGTTTTCTATATTCCCCCCCCCGCCCCCCCCAAATCTTTGGTTAACCGTCCACGGTTCGTTGTCAAAATGATGCGAAGATGAGTTGTGCCGAAACCTTTTGTTGCAAAAAGGTGAAGAGTCTGGAAAACACCATTTGAGAATGCGATTGTAGAAATGGCTGAATTACATCCATTCAATTTGATATCCAGCCTGCACATCAACATGGAACGCTAAAACGAGGATTCAAAACGAACTATAGTGATCATAGGGATCAAAACACCAAATTTGTATGTTCCTAAAAATGGCAGAAACGATTTTGATTCAAGTTTTGTACGAACAGTCCCAAATGACATGATGGTACTATAAAATCTTCGTCAGTGGGAAAATGGTCAAGAGTAGCACAACGAATTATCGAAAATGTAGACAAAAATCTATTATATCGTAGTTTTTCTTCATAAACCCCTTTAATATGAAAATAGTGTTCCAACAAAAATCATACTGGTAGTCCAATGTGCTTCCCGTACCTTGAAAGTTCAATGGTGACCGTAAGGAAATGACCAACAAAAACAAATTAATTTAGAAATTAAATTGCTTCATTCACCAATTTTTCTCGCTGTTTTTGCCAATTACTTCGGAACACTTAATACGAGAACCTCTCCAAAAAAAATCACATAGCAAGTCCTATAAAATACCAAACTGTGGTTGTTCAATAAAGGTACAGAAGTAAAAAGGGGCAGCACAACAAAGTTTGAAGCCTTACGCACTAAGAGTTTTTATGCAGACTGTGTGAGTTCTACTATGCTTATATAAGTGAAAAACTGATTGGATCAGTTGCTTGAGTGATGGAAATCACTGAATGCCCTTGGGACTGAGGAATGATGCGAGATGCGTCGCACCAGGTATTTCTTCATTGAATGAAACCGCATGAATAACGTGAAGGGTTTCTAAGATTTTCTTCATGTAAGCGTTACCCGATGTTTAAATGCCTCAAGGCTTGCGGATGACGAATCTCGTTTGCTTTTGGTCGATAGAATGTATTTCTAACATTAGTATACAGTGTGCAATGCGAAACCTGCTACGGATGGCCCAGCTCAATTGCAAGACTGACAATTGTGTGGCTGCGTCGAGTCAAAAAGGTTGTCAAGCTGAAGAACGGGGTTGAATACAAAAAAAGGGCAAGTGAATTACATTTTATTCATAAAAGAAAATATGAGGATGATTATCATGATTTACCTAAGAAATTGTGAACTCTTCATTCGGATAATAAGACATTTTGGTCACAAGCCCTTTATCTTGGAACGTAATAGCACCTGTTATTTAGTAACGGGAAGATAATTGTGATTACATTTGAGCTAAAACTTCTTATTGAAGGGCCGTGTAATTGTATCTCGATGTGGAGGGGGGGTTAGTCCGCACTCGATTTTGATCGTTGAAAAAGTTGGTGAAATCGCTGCGATGGCTCAAAACGTCGAATATAAGTGATGTGGTCCATTTTTCATCGTTTGCAACTGTCAATACATTAAATACGTCATTTAGAGACACAAATATTGGTTACCAGAGTGTAATAGAAAAATAATTGGCAACTTACCGTGCAGGTAACCTTGTAGACTTAGATGAACTAGAATAAGAATAGGTGTAGCACCAATAGGTTTGTTGAGGTTGTCTGGCATTTAGACTTTAGGAAATGGGTGGATTCCAGTTGTCTCCAAATTACGAGCAATCCATTCGTCAGCTTCTGCGTTCAACTTGTCGTCAAACTCGGTGTTACCGCCGATTTTACCTGAACAAAAAAAACACGGTTTATGTGCGTACTGTCACTGAAAGTTGGTATTGTCCCCTAATACATTTTTATGTCAAGTTCTTGGAAAACTCGGGAGCAAACTCAGGAACTTGGAAGTGTTGTAGTTTGTCCAGTGCGTGTGACGGAACTTGGTTTGTCTTTGCCTACGAGTCTATAAGATATTTATTTACGTAATTATGCTGAAGATGCCATTGAACTACCCCAGCTTTATTGGATAGAGACTCAGTGAAGTCTGGTGGCCTCCGTTGATGGCGGATGGCGTGAGAATTGAGCTAGTCGTCCTAATGAGAGAAAACTGGTTGCTAGTCGTTGGAGGCCTTTTTTTTTTTTTTTCTGACCCGAGGGCGTGTGGGACAAGTTCCTTTGTCACTGCGGCCGCATATGGACCTATTGTGACGCTGGCTCTTTCTTAGTAGAAGGCGTCGTACATACCCGCCCCCCTTAGGAAGCCGCAGAGCCCGCTACAGTTTGGGGTTCAGAGGTCCCCTGACCGAAGTATTCAAAGCGGTTTGCTGCCAAGGCAGGGCATTCACATAGGATATGCTCTGCCGTCTCATCCTCCTCGCCACACAGTCTGCACTCCACTGCCTCTGAGATGCCCATTTTGCTGAGGTGGTATCTGAGTGGGCAGTGCCCAGTGAGGAAGCTTATCAGTACTCTCAGATCTTGTCTAGAGAGTGTCAGCATCGCCTTCGCCCTTTGACAGGAAGGCGTGACAAGCTTTTTCGCCTGTCTTAGTCGTGGCTGGCGATGTCAATGGGCGCCATTTTCCTGTATCTCCCATCGAGCAACCAGACGGTTCGGGTGACTTTTCGTCAGACCCACGAGTGGTTCAGGGCCGATGGGTAGGGATTCGGCACCCCTTTTCGCGAGGCGGTCAGCCTTTTCATTGCCCTCATGCCCCCTGTGAGCCGGCACCCAAATGAGGGAGAGCCTGTTACGGGCGCCGAGCTGCTTGAGCGCATGGAGGCATTTCCATGCCAGCTTAGAACTAAAACTATAGGCTGCGATGGCCTTTAAGGTAGCCTGGCTGTCTGAGCAAAATGTTGATCCGCTTGCCCTTGAGTCCTTTGTTCAGGATCTCTTCTGCGATCTTTTGGGTTTTGCCCATTGTTCGCGGCTGCTTATTCAGTCAGCATGCTGACCTTATTCACAGCTGGCTGCAGACATGCCCCTGGGGACAATGCCGTGGTCGTTCCACTATCCACAACCCGTGGTCGCGCCTGGTAGCATGGGCATGCTCCTGAGAAGATAACCCAGAACCAAGGTTGGAGGCCTTTAGTATGTTACGTTCGTAACAATCTATTGGTGTGTAGACTTGAAAGACTACAACTCACCATGCGTCGGTTCAATCCAGCGATTTGGGGAGAGTTTCTGTTGTGTTAGTCCTGATCTCACGCTGGCATTTACACCTTCGTGAGAAGGACAAAGCAGCTCTCGACAAACCTATACTGAACTGCTAATTACTATTATTTATTAATGAACGCTTGTTAACTACATTCACTGAACATCCAATGGTTTCTATGAAGTCAATTAGTGTGCCACACATTATCTGGCATCAGAATTAGTGGCTAATGATCCAAAACTTCCGTCTACAGCCTGATTTTTGTTGTTCGGCAGGTGATCACAATTGTCTCAAGCCCTGCAATGTTTACCCATAGCTAGACAACACTGCTGTCTTTCGTGTGGCTAAGAATAGCAGTTTGATTAGGTGCTAGTGATAAAAACTTGGTTTCCAGAATCTCTGGAAACGTGGGGCTGAGGAAAGTTGTCTGATTTCACATTTCTGTTACCTTTTCTAATGAAGTCCTGTTCCTTAGGATTCGCAAAACCATTCAACGGCGAATTGGTGAGCATGAGCACGTTTTTTCGAAAATTGTCGATGTGAAGGTGGTCGGCCAATTTATTCACCTGTTCATCAGTTACCGATTTGCCGAGGAAATTCGCCACTTTTCTGATTGTCGTTGGAGCGTCCTGTAATAAAAAAAAAAAAAACACCGAGTCAGTATAACCCAAGACACCGGCAGTTGAGCTGAATACGAATTGCTCGTCGATACGGCGACGTAGTACCATATTGCGTGTCATCTAGGGGCACGCGAGAACGGCTGTTGTTTAATATACATTTTTGAAAGGAAGCGCGGTTTAAGTGATACCTCCGTTGGCCTGTAGTAGCAAATTAAGTCGTGGAGATGGTCCCGAATAGCAGCTTCTATCGAATTCAATGTGCAGTGCAAACGCTACTTGCCTTAATCAAATCTTCGTACCACAAGAAAAGGAGATTAGGGTTGTGACGTCTCGACCAGCCATCTTTAACGTGAGCCCAGTACGGGGAAAACACGACTGCAAATAAAAAAAACCAGTTGACATTTAAAAAGTTCAGGAATAATACATTCTGTATGTGACAAAAACCATAATGATCGGCATAATACAATGACCCATTTAATGTCGTCATAGTTGGAGAGGCGGACGAGGACAAGGGATTTCCGTGCGCCCATGTGTAAGTGATGAGTATTTACCGACAACTTCAGAACCACACAAATTTCCACGGGAAGTTCGAGTGGAACTGAGAGAACATGAGGCCGCTTGTGTACGCCGCACAATAGGTTCGTGCGTTGAGGCAGCAGTGCTTTCCCAGTTGTCACCGGTGTATAGGCGGGAGAAAAAGTAAAATTTTTCGGGGAATTTTAGAAACATCGCTGAGTGTGAAATGCTGTAAGCAACAAATTGTGTAAAATTGAATAAGAAATTTCGAGGAGTTAAGAAAAAAATTATTACACAATGGTTTATTATTCTCATGAACAGCTTGACCTAGTATTAGTGCTCCCCCATCCTATTCGATTCAGCATCTAATACTAGTAAACCATACGAAATATGTCCTGGCTACAATGGAACTACGGAAACAAAACGTCTGATGATTTTGCCCCGTCGTCGGGGAAATTGGAACGGGGGCGCTCGAACCCGTTGCGAGGCGAAAGGGGAGTTGAGCCGCCTGCCCCGCAGCGTTGGGAGGCGAGGACGAGGTGGGTTGTTTTTTATTGAGAAGGGCGGGAGGAAGAGAGTTCAAACGGCGAAACGCTGACTTCCGCTGTAGTTCCCGCGTTGTACTGCGTTTCGTTAATTTTTTTTTTACCGTTTTTGCCCATTACAACCACGTGCTTCGTCCGATCGGATTGCCGAGATGGCGGGCACAAGTAGATACCAAATCGGATTTTTGTGCGAAAGAACGAATTTTTTAGACCACGTTAAAAGCACAAAACGACCCGGACGGTAGACGGACATTGCAAATTTGGAATTTACAAGTCTTGAAAAGTAAAGTATCAAATTTTGAGGGGGGGTTGTAAACAATTTTTCGTGACTGAAAACATAGGGTTATTATTCATTCTGAAAATCCCCATCTGAAACCAAAATTGGTTGGCAGTTTGACTACAAAATGTTGAAAATTGAGTAAGAACCGTTGAGAAGTTGCATACGCGTTGTTGAAAATTCTAGTGAAGTAAAGGCCAATTGCCTACAAAAATTGTTTGTAACACTGAATAAAAATTGTTAAGAAGTTGATTGAAACACGTTGAAAAACTCATCGAAAATGATCTCACTCGTGTTTTTTCGGAGCGCACTGATTGATTAGTCAATTAATATACAACTTACGCAAATCTCGTTTGAAGTAGTTCCAGTAAGTTTCAAAGTCGTTACGGTAGTCGTGCAACCTGATCAGTCGATTGTGGTGATAGTACGAGACCACGGCGTCTTTAGGGTTTCTTCCCACGTAAATCGCTTTGGAAGTGTCCAACAATTTTGGTGGGAGAAGAGAGAAGGGCAGATGAGTTTTTATGTGACGCGGAGAGGGAAGGTCTCGAATGATTTGATCTCCGGGGGTTTTGATGTTTTTGATCAACTCGATCACTTCGGGGTCGTCGTTGAGAGACAGCATTTCTTGCCCCAACTCATCGTGAACCAGAGTGTTGATCCTAACAGAAGAGACAAACAAACAATCGTTACAACTTACATATTAAAAACTTGACCATGACTCAAACTGTGTTCATTTAATGCGTTACTTATTACTAGTCTGTATTTAGCTTTACGTTATAAGTAGGAATGTAGAAGCCTTCTCAATCATCAATGATTTGAAAACGCCTTACGCTATTTTAAAAAATCTGGTGCGTTGCAACACACAACTTTCCTTAGCTCTACTTCAATTCACTTTGTACATGGCTAATTCTATTTAATCAATTCATCTATCACTCAGTTAAGAACTTGGTCAAACAACGCGTTACGGCAGCAGGAAGCAGTAGCGCCTACAGTTATGGAATTTATTGTGCTGCTCGTACTCATTATAGGACAATTATTGAGCGATTGGTGTACAGAAAATTAATGAGGCTGTAAACATAAATTTTTTGAAGAAGGATAGTAATTACTTTTCCAGAGTTATTGGGTAAAAATGTTTAGAACTGGAAGTAAGGGAAACGGCAGTAGTTGAAATTCAGGAATTTCTGGAGTGACCCCCATGTATCTCATGAGCGTTTTTAAACACTTACCCTTTAGGTATTGGGTTGGACTACTACACCAATTTTTTTTAACATTCTACAAAAACTTCAGCGGAGTTTATAAGGAAAAAACTGCGCTAAAAACGCTTTTCGTCGAAAATGTTGATAATTTATTGTGCTGCTCTCGTCATTTTCCCACGAATGGGAATTTTATGGTATCACTGCCTTATTGAGAGCTATCAATATAAAAAATGTAATCAAAATCGTTTGAGCCGTTTTTGAGAAAAAAAAATTTGGTGTTTTGATCACTATGATAACTATAGTTAAATTTCGGTGAATTTTTTTCATACCCTTATTTTGGCGTCCCATGATGATCTGCGAGCGAGATATTAAGTTTGAGCTAATTTGGTACGGTGGTTTTTTCTAAAAATCGTTCACAGACACACATACACACAGACCATTTTCCCAAATAGTGTTTTTCGGACTCAGGAGGGTCTGAAACGTAAAGATCTGAAGAGAACTCAAATTTTTTTTTTTTTTTCAGCCGATTACATAACTTTTCTTTCTACTTCGTAGAGCCAAGGAAAGTAAAAAGTTTGTGTTTTAGAAATCGTGTGAAAAAGTTGAGCTTGTTTGAAATTCTTTATTCCTACTCAATCGAAAAAAAGCTGCAAATTATTACACAATGGTTTATTATGCCATTACACAGCGTGATTGACACACAATCACACCTCAGACACCTGTCCCACTCCGAGTCAGCATCGGCATTGACATTTTCTAGGTGACGCTGTCTTTAGACTGGCGAGGGAGAAACGATAACTCCCTATTTTGTCCCGCGAGTGATTTCAATTAGTAGACGTTGGCTCGCTATATTTACTGCGTTTTCGCTGTTTTCCATCCAGTTGCCTTTGAAACTCGTTTCATTCGATTCAGCGTCGATAAATTCCTAGGAAACTTGTTTACTCCACTTTTTTGCCCGTAACAACCATGAGTTTCGTCGCTTGGATTGCTGAGTAGGCCAGCATTTGTGTGTAAAAGAACAGAGTTTTACTTTCCTTGGCTCTACGAAGTAAGAAGGAAAGTTATGTAATCGGCTGAAAAAATAATTCTGAGTTCTCTTCAGATCTTTACGTTTCAGACCCTCCTGAGTCCGAAAAACGCTATTTGGGAAAATGGTCTGTGTGTCAGTGAACGATTTTTAGAGAAAACCATCGTACCAAATCCTCTCAAACTTGATACCTAGCTCGCTGGTTACTATAGGACGCAAAAATAAGGACATGGGCAAAATCCGCCGAACGTTAACTATAGTTATCATAGTGATCAAAACACCAAATTTTTTTCTCAAAAACGGCTCTAACGATTTTGATTACATTTTTTGTGTTGATAGCTCTCAATATGGCAACTATACCATAAAATTCCCATTTATGGGAAAATGACGAGAGCAGCACAATAAATTGCCAAAACTTTCGACGTAATCGATTTTAGCGCGGTTTTTAGAGAAAACAACCATACCAAATCAGCTGAAACTTGATGTCTAGCCTATAGGTTACCATGGGACGCCAAAATAAGGGTATGAGCAAAATCCACCGAAAGTTAACTATAGTTATCATAGTGATCAAAACAACAAATTTTGTTTCTCAAAAACGGCCCCAACGATTTTGATTACATTTTTTATATTGATAGCTCTCAATATGGCAATCACATCATAAAATTCCCATTGGTGGGAAAATGACGAGAGCAGCACAATAAATTATCAAAAATTTCGAGTAAAAGCGTTTTTAGCGCAGTTTTTTGCTTATAAACTCCGCTGGGATGTTAGTAGAAAGTTACAGAAAATTGGTATTGTAGTCCAATCATATACCTAAAGTGTGAGTGTTTAAAAACGCTCATGAGGTACATGGGGGTCACTCCAGAAATTCTTGAATTTCAACTACCGCCGTTTCGCTTACTGCCAGTTTTGTACTGCTGTCCATATACGAAACGTATGTAGACCAGTTCTGCACCTCTGGGCCCCGTTTACCAGCAACGCGATTAGGTTGGAAGCAACACGTTCCATTTTCTCCAGCGAATTCAAGGCGCGTCCCCAACAGGTGCACTTTTGACGAATACTTACTCGAAAAATGGGAAGCGGTGGTGGAGAGAGAGACGAGAGGAGGCGTCGAAGTCGAAATTGTTATTGACGAGCCAAACAAGCTCCTGGCAAACTGTCGTCCCTGAAACGTTCAAAGATATCGTCAAGAAAATGAAGGTCGTCTCGTTATGTCGCTAACTACTATTTACCTCTACTCTTCGTAATAAGCTTCGGAAATACCATAAGCCACCGCCTGCTAACTAAGCCGCTCTTGTAGATAGATACCTATTCACAGGGACGTCGCTGAGGCAAATTGTTAACTGAAATAGCTCTGTTTACTCGTTACACAACGTCCCATTTTCTCAACTGGGTTTCAAACACGTTTGTTTGACTTACCCTCCATTTTCAATTTTTATTTTCCGCCAGACAAAGGGAGGGGGGCTAGTACGACGCATCACACAACTTTCCTCAGCCTCTCGTGTATTTAACGACGTTTATTGCTCCCGCAGCTAATTCCACATGTTACTCACCTGGTTCGCGTGTACTTGGTAGTAATTTACCTGAAAATTCAACTAAGAAATTGACGCTTGACGCTTCTGAATTCATTTGGTTACCCCCCATTTATATCGGGATCGTTGTTCAGGACATTTGTGCCACTGTCAAGGTTTTCACATTCCGTCACTGTACGAAATAGAGAAATATCTGGTGCGTTGCAACACACAACTTTCCTTAGCTCTACAACAATTCACTTTGTACATGGCTAATTCTATTTAATCAATTCATTTATCAGCAAGAAGCGGAAGCGCTCACAGTTCCAGATTTTATTGTTCTGCTCGTACTCATTGCAGGACCAATATTGAGCAATCGGTACACAGATAACTAATGAGGCTGTAAACATAAATTTTTTGAAGAAGGATAGTAATTACATTTGCAGAGTTATTGGGTAAAAACTTTTAGAACTGGTAGTAAGCGAAACGGCAGTAGTTGGAACTCAGGAATTTCTGGAGTAACCCCCATGAATCTCATGAGCGTTTTCGAACACTAACCCTTTAGGTATTGGATTGGACACGACTTTTTACTTTCCTTGGCTCTACGAAGTAGAAAGGAAAGTTATGTAATCGGCTGAAAAAAAAATTTTGAGTTCTCTTCAGATCTTTACGTTTCAGACCCTACTGAGTCCGAAAAACACTATTTGGGAAAATGGTCTGTGTGTGTGTGTGTGTTTTAGAGAAAATCACCGTACCAAATCAGCTGAAATTTGATGTCTAGCCTACAGGTTACCATGAGACGCCAAAATAAGGATATCAGCAAAATCCACCGAAAGTTAACTATAGTTATCATAGTGATCAAAACACCAAATTTTTTTCTCAAAAACGGCTCTAACGATTTTGATTAAATTTTTTATATCGATAGCTCTCAATAAGGCAACTATACCATAAAATGTTCATCCGTGGGAAAATGGCGAGAGCAGCACAATAAATTATCAATATTTTCTACGAAAAGCCTTTTTACCGTGGTTTTTTCCTTATAAACTCCGCTGGTATTTTTGTAGACTGTTAAAAAAAAAATTAGTATTGTAGTCCAATCCACTACCTAAAGGGTGAGTGTTAGAAAACGCTCATGAGATACATGGGGGTTACTCCAGAAATTGCTGAATTTCAACTACTGCCGTTTTGCTTACTACCAGTTCTAAAAGTTTTTACCCAATAACTCTGCAACAGTAATTACTATCCTTCTTCAAAAAATTTGGGTTTACTGCCTCATCAATTATCTGTGTACCAGTTGCTCAATAATGGTCCTGCAATGAGTACGAGCAGCATAATAAAGTCTGGAACTGTAAGCGCTACCGCTTCCTGCTGCTGTAAAGCGTTGTTTGACCAAGTTTAAATTAACTGAGTGATAAATGAATTGATTAAATAGAATTAGCCATGTACAAAGGGATTTGTTGTAGAGCTAAGGAAAGTTGTGTGTGTTTTTTTTACATTCTACAAGAATTCCAGCGGAGTTTATAAGGAAAAAACTGCGAGAAAAACGCTTTTGGTCGAAAAGTTTTATAATTTATTGTGCCGCTCTCGTCATTTTCCCACGAATGAGAATTTTAAAGTATCATTGCCTGATTGAGAGCTATCAATATAAAAAATTTAATCAAAATCGTTTGAGCCGTTTTTGAGAAAAAAATATTTGGTGTTTTGATCACTATGATAACTATAGTTAAATTTCGGTGGATTTTGTTCATACCCTTATTTTGGCGTCCCATCGTAACCTGCGGGCTAGATATCAAGTTTGAGCTGATTTGGTACGGTGGTTTGTTCATAAAATCGTTCACACACAGACCATTTTCCCAAATAGTGTTTTTCGGACTCAGGGGGGTCTGAAACGTAAAGATCTGAAGAGAACTCAAAATTTTTTTTTTTCAGCCTATTACATAACTTTCCTTTCTACTTCGTAGAGCAAGGAAACTAAAAATTGGGTTTTCTTCAGATATTTACGTTTGGAGGTCTACTGAGTAAAAAAACCTAATTTTGACGCGTGGTCCGTGTGTGTCTCTGTAGTTCGATTTGCGGGAGAATGGCTGAAGCTAATAAGCTGTCCAAAATCACAGGATATTCTCAATAAATGTTCCTCTGACAGTCCATTGAACAGAGATAAAAATCAAAATGTGTCGAAAAAAACGTTTTTTCGAACATTTTCGTAAATTCTGGGGCAATTGCTTCACCAGATGTGATCAATCTTATGGAGTGTCTTTTAGCCACTCATACTCACATTTCGTTATTTATAATTATTTCTGTATATATCAGTTGAACGGAGATATAAGCCAAATTAACTAAGAAAAGGAGATTTGTCGAATATTAATTTATCGGTATTCCACTTTTCTCAAAAACGGCACAGACGATTTCGATCAAACTTAAAAATGACTCTCAGCTACCTTGTCCCTACATTTTGTTCTCTATAAATGTTCCTGTAGAAATGCGTTGAAACAAGATATAGCGCCCGCATTTGTAGCTGGTGTTTGAACTTAGGTGGTGGCAGAAAGTTGGGTGTTGCTACGCACCAGATATTTCGTATTGACTGGTACTGTCGATTTGAGACGTGATTTTTGGTACAGAAAATTCTCACCTGAGCGCGGGAACGTGACGACCCAAACGTCGTCGGTTCTCACGGGAGCGGAAAAGTAGCGCTCTGCGTGTTGCGCATAAGCCGCCGGCAGAACCCACTTTTCTTCTCCGACGACCACAAACCCGCTCTTTTCGCCCCTGAAATCCTTCATAAGGACCGAATTCGTCGCATCGTCGAGACTCCGGATGTCGTGTGGGAACATTTTCACCGGAGAAAAGGCCTCTTAACAACTTCCAACTGCGGAGCGAAGGAGCCTTTCGAACGACCGATTCGGTACTCGAGTTGTTCGAAGGAGCGATGAGATGCAAATCGAAAAGGAAGGAGCTTTAGAAAAGAATCAAGGACGAAAGCGAGCAGCGCGTTGATGAGTGGTGGTGGTGGAATGGCTATAGGAGTAGTGGGTTAGAGGTCGAGGCTGCTAGGACGCAATGTTCTCCGAACACGTCCACAGATTGTCATTAGCGGGACTTGATGATGCAACGGAGTCGATTCTCGCGCCGACTGTTGATCCTGTTCCCATTCGAACGACGTTTCACTTTCAACCTAATGACCACTAAACGATCGAAAATTGATCGTTTGCGGGAGGACTCACGTCGGTATTCCATTTGACTACTCTGCACAGCTTCCCTGCCGGTCCTGAGAGCGATCCTTGGCAAGTTGAGAAGATTCCCCCAGTTATCGCCTTTACAAAACTCTTATTAAAGGCTCTAGTTCTAAATTACCACCAATATTCCAGTGCTGTCAATAAGCCACGTATTTAGTTCTATCCTGCTCCATGGAAATGTTAATTCCAATGCTAAAATATGGGTAAAACCTGCAGTATTTAATTTATATTATGGTCAACTCCCTTTGTGATCTCTTGAAAGATGCAACAAGTCTCAGCCATTCTGCCTATACGCCACTTATTTTGACAGTCAACCTGGGAATGGGATTTTAAGGAGCAGTTACAGTGAATGATGTCAATACGAATGTAATAAGGTGGAGTGTTGCTGTGTTGAACAACAGAGATTCAGACCTTTTTTTTTTTTTTTACCCGAGGGCGTGTGGGACAAGTCCCTTCGTCACTGCGGCCGCATATGGGCCTATTGTGACGCTGGCCCTTTCTTAGTAGAAGGCGTCGTACATACCCGCCCCCCTTAGGAAGCCGAGTATGCCCTTCACCGCAGAGTCCGCTACGGTTTGGGGTTCAGTGGTCCCCTGACCGAAGTATTCAAAGCGTTTTGCTGCCAAAGCAGGGCATTCACATAGGATATTCTCTGCTGCCTCATCCTCCTCGCCGCAGAGTCCGCATTCAACCCCCTCTGAGATGCCCATCTTGTTGAGGTGATATCTGAGTGGGCAGTGCCCGGTGAGGAAGCTTATCAGTACTCTCAGATCTTGTCTAGAGAGTGTCAGCATCGCCTTTGCCCTTTGACAGGAAGGCGTGACAAGCCTTTTCGCCTGTCTTAGTCTTGGCTGGAGATGCCAATGGGCGCCATTTTCCTGTATCTCCCATCGAGCAACCAGACGGTTCAGGTGACTTTTCGTCAGACCCACGTGTGGTTCAGGCCTGATGGGTAGGGATTCTGTACCCCTTTTCGCGAGGTGGTCAGCCTTTTCATTGCCCTCATGCCCCCTGTGAGCCGGCACCCAAATGAGGGAGAGCCTGTTACGGGCGCCAAGCTGCTTGAGCGCATGGAGGCATTCCCATGCCAGCTTTGACCTAAAACTATAGGCTGCTATGGCCTTTAAGGCGGCCTGGCTGTCTGAGAAAATGTAGATCCGCTTGCCCTTTGTTCAGGATCTCTTCTGCGCAGATCTTTATGGCTAGGATTTCCACTTGGAATATCATGGCGTACTCCCCCAGCGGCTTTGCAAGACTGTAGTTGGGCCCTACAATGCCCAGTCCTGCTCGGCCTTCCTTAACTGAACCATCGGTATACCACTGCAGCGTGCCCACCTCGGTCCGGAATGTCGCCATCTCCCACCGTTCCCGTGAGTGGACACTGACGCTGAATGGCAGCCAAAAATTCTTCTGCTCTGGCATGACGTCAGTAGCAAGGACTGCTGCTTCTTCTATCTTAAACTGTCTGGTTATTCCGTGGAGGCTCGCCTTAGCCTTGGTGGAAATGTTACTTGTCTGCAAAAGCCTTGCCGCTCCCAGGTAAGCAGTCCTCTGAACGAGTATATGTAGTGGTGAGATGTTCAGAAGGACTTCCATTACAGCAGTAGGGCATGTACCCATGGCCCCTGTGATAGCAAGACACGCCTGCCACTGCAGTTGTTGGAGTTTTCCTTGTACTGCCAGCCGGCGTGCCGCCTTCCACCACACTGTGGAGGCATACGTGACGCGGGGTCTTATTACCCCCTTAAAGAGCCACTCCATCATCTTTGAAAGCTTCTCTCTGAGAGCAAGGACTGTAATGCCCTCAGGGAGGGACCCTACCTCCACTCCTATGGTACCTGACAATGGACTCTCTTTTTGGGCGATTGAAGGCGACGGGGTTCTACGCACAATGATATGCTTGATGATGTACTCATTCAGGGCAGATATAAGATGGGGGCAGCTTTACGGATGGTGTGCGGAGATGGGTCAGAACAGTCGGCAATCGACCCAGAAACTAGTCATAGAGCCATTCACAAGACAACTGCCACAACAGAGCACTTATTGAGAGCAAGGGTGATGAAAACCACACCTACCAGTACTATGGAGGAAAGTAATGACCTTCCCTTGACTTATTTGTTAAGGCAGAGCTTATGAAGCCGGCACGCAGACTAACTAGGTTTGAAGAAGCTAAAGTGCTACAAGCTAGTAATGGGCACCTGACTGTAAACTCCGCCTGATCACCTACATGATGACCTAGGTACGAGTTCAACTGGAAATACGAAGTACAACCAGAAGGAAGTCTATGGAAAAGCGAAAGTAGTCAATTTTGGCCTCCTCATGGTATCAACACAGATGGATCTAAAACCCTGGAGAGTACAGGCTATGGGGTGTGGATAAGTTAACCCTGGGTCCCGCTATTTTTATTTCGTTTGTTTTGGACGTTTCCAAAGAAAGGAAATTGTCAAGGTATCCACACGGGTAGTTTCAGATTCTTACCGATTAAAACCCCTCCCCCATAGTTGTCAACAGTTTTAAACCAGAATGGGGTGGGAGGCCAGCCTGCTTGGTGCAGGGGCCCTCATACGCCATTGCGAATTTTCGGAGCGTGGCCTATGGACAATGTCCAAGGGGTTAGGGGCGCAATCTGCGAGGCAGTTTATGGATGTGTTGAAGTGACCTGCAAGGGTCTGTGTAACGTCTTTTGTATGTGAAGGTCTTGGCGCACAACGCTAGAGCTGTATTTTTACTTTCCTTGGCTCTACGAAGTAGAAAGGAAAGTTATGTAATCGGCTGAAAAAAAGATTTTGAGTTTTCTTCAGATCTTTACGTTCCAGACTCCCCTGAGTCCGAAAAACACTATTTGGGAAAATGGTCTGTGTGTGTCTGTGAACGATTATTAGAGAGAAACACCGTGCCAAATCCACTCAAACTTGGAATCTCGCCCACAGGTTACCATGGGAACGCCAAAATAAGGGTATGAGCAAAATCCACCGAAAGTTAACTATAGTTATCATAGTGATCAAAACACCAAATTTTTTTTTTCCAAAAAACGGCTCTAACGATTTTGATTAAATTTTTGATATTGATAACTCCCAATAAGGCAACTATACCATAAAATTCTCATTTGTGGGAAAATGACGAGAGCAGCACAATAAATTACCAAAACTTTCGGCGAAATCGATTTTAGCGCAGTTTTTAGAGAAAACCACCGTACCAAATCAGCTGAAACTTGATGTCTAGCCTACAGATTACCATGGGACGCAATAATGAGGGTATGGGCAATATCCACCGAAAGTGAACTATAGTCATCATAGTGATCAAAACACCAAATTTATTTCTCAAAAACAGCTCGAACGATTTTGATTACATTTTTTTTATTGATGGCTCTCAATAAGACAATTATACCATGAAATTCCCATTTGTGAGAAGATGACGAGAGCAGCACAATAAATTACCAAAACTTTCGACGAAATCGAATTTAGCGCGGTTTATAGATAAAACAACCGTACCAAATCAGCTGAAACTTGATGTCTAGCCTATAGGTTACCATGGGACGCCAAAATAAGGGTATGGGCAAAATCCACCGAAAGTTAACTATAGTTATCATAGTGATCAAAACACCAAATTTTTTTTCTCAAAAAAGGCTCTAACGATTTTGATTACATTTTTTATATTGATAGGTCTCAATAAGGGAATGATACCATACAATTCCCATTTGTGGGAAAATGACGAGAGCAGCACAATAAATTATTAAAATTTTCGACCAAAAGCGATTTTAGCGCAGTTTTTTCCTTATAAAGTCCGCTTGGAACGTTAGTGGAATGCTAAAAAAATTGGTATTGTAGTCCAATCCAATACCTAAAGGGTGGGTGTTTAAAAACGCTCAAGAGATACATGGGGCTCACTCCAGAAATTCCTGAATTTCAACTACGCCCGTTTCGCTTACTACCAGTTCTAACGGTTATTACCCAATAGCTCTACAAAAGCGATTACTATCCACTTCAAAAAATTCGCGTTTACAGCCTCATTAATTATCTGTGTACCGATTGCTCAATATTGGTCCTGCAATGAGTACGAGCAGCACAATAAAATCGGGAACTGTAAGCGCTACCGCTTCCTGCTGCTGTGAAGCGTTATTTGACAAAGTTCAAATTAACTGAGTGATAAATGAATTGATTAAATCGAATTGGCCATGTACAAAGTGAATTGACGTAGAGCTAAGGAAAGTTGTGTGTTGCAACGCACCAGATATTTTTTGTTTATATATACGATTACAGTACTTTCCCTTCCCGTTGGGTAGCGGAAAGTAAAAAGAGGGGAATTAGAAAAAAGAAACGTCACGTAAAAATCATCACGATTTAATTAAAAAGTGTTGAACAATGCGTTTTGGGAGCTGAATACGAACTCTTGCCCAGTCGCGAAAAACTGTAAAAAAATCGAGAATCCTTTGAAATTCTCTGAAAAACTTAAATTTGAGAGTAAAATAGAAAAGCGTTTTTAGCGCAGTTTTTTCCTTATAAACTCCGCTGGAATGTTAGTAGAATGTTTTTTAAAAATTAGTTTTGTAGTCCAATCCAATATCTATAGGGTGAGTGTTTAAAAACGCTCATGAGATACATGGGGGGTCACTCCAGAAATTCCTGAGTTTCAACTACTGCCGTTTCGCTTACTACCAGTTCTAAAAATTTTTACCCAATAACTCTGCAAAAGTAATTACTATCCTTCTTCAAAAAATTTGTGTTTACAGCCTCATCTGTGTACCAATCGCTCAATAATGGTCCTGAAATGAGTACGAGCAGCGCAATAAATTCCGGAACTGACAGCGCTACTGCTTCCTGCTGCTGTGAAGTATTGTTTGACCAAGTTCAAAGGAACTGAGTGATAAATGAATTGATTAAATAGGATTAGCCATGTAAAAAGTGAATTGACGTAGAGCTAAGGAAAGTTGTGTGTTGCAACGCACCAGATATTTTATTTTTCACTTGCTGCACCACTGCTCAAGTGTTTCTACTTTGGATATTGGCCCCTGGCCAATCAAAGCCAGCCAGAAACAGCATAAACTAAGTTCTGCCCCCATGCCAGAACACCAGGTGTTTGAAGCAAGGGCAGGTCGTGACAGAAACAATGGGAAAAGTCCTCCTTATAGTTCTCTTAAGCGTGAACAAGATGCGGTCAATCAGCGGCATTTGAACGTCGTTCGTGCAATGAGGACGAAATGTCAGAGCACAATCTATGTGAAAATGAGAGTCGGCTCTTTTAAACCAATGAAAATTCCATCTAAAATCTTCAAGACATTTCGAGACGTCATTAAAACAATACCACGATAATTTTCGAACGAAATAACTCACAAGCAGGAAACGGGAAAAATCCACTAGCTGACTGAAGAATTCCTGCCGCTCCTAATTGAGTCGCGTAGAACGAGACAAAAACGCCTCGTGAGGGAACAAAAATGAAACCCGTTTGAGAAGAAAAAATTGTTTTTCACATCCATTTTTACAAAACTATACAGAAAACAATCACATCGCGAATCAAATGAAAGCGTTCACGAATAAATTAATCAATACATAAGAAAACGAGGTGAAAAGCCTCTTGCGATTGGTTTGGTAAGTTGGGTCTGAGGAGCCTTAATGTGATCTTCATCTCTGCAAGAAGACTCCTTCACCAACGTGGACGTATTTGAAAGGGTTTCGCCGAGTCCTCCCCCTGAAATATCACAAGTTACTTTAATCTTAACAAAGCGGCATTGACTCGTGTCTTTGATTTTTTTTAAAATTTATTTGGACACGATTCAGCAAATAGGAGAGCATTGTGCACAAAAAGCAATGTTGGCGCTTGATAACATAAAATACTTTGCATGACGCATCTCACAACATTCCTCTGCCCCAAGCACTTTCTAGTTACTAATAGAATCCATTGGAAATAGTGCCACCTGCTATGCAAGAAGCAAGACTCCAGCTGATAGCACAAGTAAAATATTTCGCGGGGATGCTGGACAAGCTACTTACATGTTGAAGGTACCTCTGAGGGTATGTGCACGTGTGCGTAGATCACTATCATTTGGTGTCACTCCAAAAATGATGGATTCGCTACGCAATGGGACAATAACAACCCCAGGGGCCATAAACAGTTGCCCCAAGGCTGCAATAGAAGTCCTATTGCATACCTCAGCGCTCCACAAATACGTTTAAAGGACTGAATACCTGGGAACTCTCCTAACAGACTAGAACTGTTTTTCCCAGGACAAAAGCAAGCCTCATGGAAGACACGGTTGGTCAGTTCCTGCCAGAAGCATTCGTTGCATTTAGAGGTAAACAGGATGTACATAGCTCAATTTGCCAGGGCAGTGCTCGGCCAGAAGAGACTGGAGCTTGCTGATCCAGGGCCAGTACCTCACAGAGATCAAAAATAAAAGGAAAGACCGCTCCTGAGCCTCGCAAACTGCTGGGCTGTGTGAGAGGATGTATTGGAAAGACGACACGCTGGGAGATTCTCGAGAGGGTGAAGAGAACAAGAAAGAAGAGCTGCCATCGCAAAAAAGAAAAAAAGTTTAAAATAGAGGAGGCAGCAGTACTTGCTACTGACGTTATGTCAGCATGGAGGAATTTTCAGCTGCCACTCAGAGGGAACAATAAGGAGACTCCCAACTGAGATTGGCGCAAGATTGATCAGGGCATTGCAGGACCCGATTTCAGCCATGCCACGATAGAGAATGAAAGACAGAGAACGCCACGATACATCAAGCGGAAATTCCAGTCATAAATATCTGTGCACAAGAGATCCTGGTAAAAGAACTCATATGTAAGCGAATCTATATATTCTCAGGCTGCCTGGCTGCCCTAAAGACCATTTTGGTCTACACTTTCAGGTCCAGCCATTCCCTTATTGGGATACCAACGCATAGAGAACATGAGGGCAATGAAAAGGCAGACTGCCTTGCAAAGGGCTACAGAATCCCTAACCAGCACACGACACCTATACGCAGGAAAAACACGCTCACTGGCATTGTCAGCCACGTCCAAGACAAACAAAAAGGCTCATTCCGCCTTCCTGTTCAATGGTGAAGGCGATGCTGACAGGAACTAAGAGTTCTAACTAGCTTCCTCACTGGACTCTGCCCACTTAGGTATCACCTCAACAAGAAGGGAAAATCAAAGGCAGCAGATTCTGCAGTGAGGATCCTGTGTGAGTGCCAGGCCTTAGAGCCAGGCGCTTCAAACACTTTACTCTCTCCCTCATTATTGGCGAATCCACTTCGTCAACATGAATTTTCGTTGTTCATTTGTAGTCAGGTCATGTTTCGTATCGTTTAATAGAATTTTTCTATGCTGAATCGAATAGGATTGCTCTCAGAGATGTGAGACTGCATCAAAGTGTCCAATCATGCTGTGCAAGAGAATAATAAACCGTTGAGTAATAATTTGCAGCGTTTTTTTTTTTTACTTTCAAGTAGAAACCACGTTTACTCCTATTAAACAATGGATTCCCAGCACTAGGTCACACCGACAATCAATTATTTAGTGACCATTTACATTTTAGGATTTTTAACCATTGGTTGTGTAGTCTAGACTGAGGCCTCTGACTCGCAAATTACACACAAATGCAATTTTATTCACAAATTTGCGTATAAAAGGTATTCGTCAACATCTGATAAGTGCAAAACATATTACAACAATAACATATCAGTTCACGTTTCTTCAAGGTAGAAACCACATCCTGATGCACAGAGGCGACTCACCTGTGAGGGTGGAGGAACGTTTTCTTCTCGGCGCTGTATTTAAGTGGATCGGAACATTCGAGGAAAATGTCGAAATTGACCATAACTCGGTGCACTTGGTACATCAACAACGTCGATGGCCACGAAGGAGCGTTTGTCAACTCTTTCCAGAACACGTTGACTTCTCTTTCAATATCCTACAAATAAAGTGACAGGTCGTCAAAATATTACGTTACAAAAATTTTGTATCTTGTCAATGTACATTTTCTTATTCAATGTACTGAAGAGTAGAAAATGGTCGACAAGGCAAAAAATGATGCCCACTAACTTGAAGTGTCAGGTAGCAAATGCTATGGTTCTGAATGCTTCCATTTCGACAATTGTGGATCCAGTACACACAATTCCATGTTTGTGAAGATCACATCAACAATGAAAAATGAACGTAATATTTTCTTTTAAAAAAAAGTAAAACTTGGGGTAGAAGTAAAAAATATTGGGAGCGTACATCACAACTTTCCTGATGGGGGGGAAATAGGTCATTGGACTTGGGTTTGATCATGCCACTGTGTAGGTCCTGTTTGTGAGTTGGGGTCTGTCGTGGTTTGGTACGACTATTATTTGTTACCCTCGAGGCTCTACAGAGCGAGGTGGAATGTAGTTTGGTCGGCCAGTAGATTGCGAGCAGTGTATCGTGCTGAAGCTTAGGCGCACAATATTCCACAAACTATGTAAGGACCGATTTCCCCAATTTTGCAAATTGCAGTTATTCTCGGTTAACACATACTTTCTCGACCTAACTGCTCAAATATATGTAATGAATGACAATGTCACCCATTAGGAGTGCGTCACATTTTGAATCTGCCGCGTGATCGAAGAGCCAACTCGATAATCGAAGTGGACCGCGTTGTCTAATTGAAGTGACATTAAGTTAACTCTACAATTGAACAATACCGGAATAGGATCTTTAAATGTAGTTTCTCGTTATTTCAAGTGAGATAATCTTTACATTCTATACATTACCCCCCCCCCTTTTGACGAATCGTTTGTAAAATAAAAGCTCGTTATTTCAGAGAAACGCATCTACATCCTTATTCCATTGACGGAGATCGGAGAGATATTGTATATATTTCACAATATTTGCTTAAGCTTTAACTGCCATTAACAATCTAAGGGCTGGTTTATCAATTCTCCAGTTAAAACTGAATTGGCAGCCGTCAGTCAACGATATTCGGTGAGTGGAATTAAGGGGGGTTTGGATCGTGTTTGCCAAACGCTAATGACTGTAATGTTGATACTTTTGGGCCAAAATTATTCGCGTTTGTCTATTTCATTATTTGAGCTGTACGCTTCATATCCAATAACTGAAGGTAACGAGTCAAAAATGAAAAATTTTACTTATTCATTCTTCAATAGGGCCAGCAAACGACATTGATAAACTGGATGGTTAACCACACATCAGGACATCAGGCCAAGATCTTTGTTTGTGTCAGTCTGTCAATGTAAGTGCTAGTATCTGTTTAAAAATGGTTTTTTTGGGCTGTTGATTGGGCCTTGGGTGGGGGGGGGGGGTAGAGGACCTAACTGGCTCTGAGTCAGATAAATCACTCCCTCTCTCATACTGAATAGCAGAGAACCACAGAACCTGTTACACTGATCTCTTAATCATTAGAAATAAAAGTTTCGTACGTCATAAAACGTGAACACTTACAACTACTTTCGCAGAATTGCAGGAATTCATTGGGCTCTCGCCATTCTCGATTTGAAGGGCGAACAGAGGAGGAACCACGGGATAATCGCAATTCACAGCGATCAAAACCGTCATTTTCGCTGAAACGCCCACATTTGTCATTAATATCATCTGAAATTGAACTAAATACAGAAAATAGCGAGTGAGAAGCTTCCAATTACCTTTTACCCTTGAGACCACAACGCAGAAGAACAGTTCGTGCGATGTGACGTACTCGGTTTCGCGCAAATGGGCCGTCGCTGGATGTTCGTTGAATTCCTCCCACGAGATGCTTCTCCAGGACTTTATTGAGCAGGAGACCTTCACAGATTTCATCTCTGGCGGCCCGATGACGTTCCTATTTTCTGGGCAAATTAAAATTAAACATTTTCGACAGTGTAAGATTGATGGCGACTTTTTACACAAACGTTCCGCACAACATTCCTAGCAGCCCAAGACTCAAGAAGACCAAACCTTACCAATCGTAATTCTCGAAAATGTATTGAATTTTGGTGGCCACGTTGTTACAGCTGTGACGAAGGGGTTTGGAGATGCTTTTGAAGAGCTGCTGACTAAGGCAAAAATTACGGCAATCGCGCCGGGGATTCGATCCACAATCCGAGAATTATGAATCGACCGTCTAACCGCAAGACCACGATGAACCGCTTGCCTTTGATAGGAGTCAGTCAGCACATCTCCCCCCTCGTCTATTAACCGCTACTCCTGGAGCGAACTCTTTTTTAGGGAAAGAATTTTACGAGAGTTGAGCGAATCCCCGGAAAATCCGATCTTTGATTCGAGAAAGGCTACAAGGAAAGTCTTCGTTCCCTCGCATTGTAGTAGGCGCGTCGCCCATTCCACCTTCTCGCTGGAACTTTCACAGCGTCAGCGAATCCCGGACCCGAGAACTCGCCTCATTATTTTTCTCTCTTAATTTTTTAATTTTTCTCTCGGGGCCTCTTCTTTTTCTTGGAAAGAAGAAATTCGACCACTAGTTGGGCGCCATTTGTGACGAAGGGGTTTGGAGATGCTTTTGAAGAGCTGCTGACTAAGGCAAAAATTACGGCAATCGCGCCGGGGATTCGATCCACAATCCGAGAATTATGAATCGACCGTCTAACCGCAAGACCACGATGAACCGCTTGCCTTTGATAGGAGTCAGTCAGCACACAGCGAAGATACTTGTACTTCGTAGCTTATATCATTAAGAGCTGTTCATGCAAGAAATTAAATCAAAGTCAAATCAAAGTGTTATGTTATCACTATAATAACTATAGTAAGTTTTCAACTGATTTTGCTGATACCCTTATTTTGAGCTACAGGTTAAGTATCAAATTTGAACTGATTTGGATGAGCTGTTGTCTTCCAATCACAGGAGAGGGGATTCTGCATATTGTTGAGCGTCGCATTTCTAAAGTTACAATGACTGTAGTGAACTTAGCTTTAAGATAATAATTGTAATCAACTTAGCTTAAGTACACAACCAACAAATAATATGTTTTTATAATATTTTATATCAAACTATGGAAATACGTTGAAATAAACCACTGACAGAAGGTCATCCACCTGGGTTTTCCCCTGGGCCCAGGTCAACCCCCTGAGAACACTGGTGGATTCCCCAGCGCACGAAGAAGGGGGTACCTCGACCTGCATAAATATCAAAAGGGCCTCTAGCCACTTCAGGCAGTCCCATTCCGACCTCCTGTCAGTGACTACTCTCAAAAAACCTCTTTTCATTTTTAAAACCTCAAAAAGAAAACGACGCTTAGCTTATTGAGTGTAGCTGTTACTCTACCCTGTAGAGTGTACTTTTCTTCTCAATAAACTGGTGTAGCTGTTACTTCCCTTCAGGAAGTGTACTTGCTCCCGGTAAAATTGTAGTGCAGCTATTAATTCCACTTCAGGGGTTCGTACTTGCTCCTACATTAAATTGGTGCAGCTGTTGGCTCTCTTCAAAGGCCGTACTTGCTCCCAATTTAGTATACGGACGAGCTGTTGATCCTCCTTCAGAGGCTCGTACTTGCTCCTGCATACAATCCAATAGGTGCAGCTGTTGGCCCTCTTCAAGGACCGTACTTGCTCCCAATTTTTGTATGGATGAACTGTTGACCCTCCTTCAGAGAATCGTACTTGCTCCCATATTTTTGGGAAATTAGTGTAGCTGTTGATTTTATCATACTTGCTCTTATTTTCCTGTGGAGTAGCTGTTCCTCATAACGAGGGTATTTGCTCTCTCGAACTAGGGACACCTCCTTCAATGGGTGGACAAGGTGGAGTCACATTTTACAAAAACTAAATATGAAAGTCGGACCTGCCAAATCCAACAATAAATATTATTAACTTCAAAAAAGTCATAATAATGACCAATGAAGCTTGAGATATTATAAGAGCTAACGTAAATTTTCTCACAATAAACGTGCCAATGTACGTGATGAACAAGTCTGATTTCCCTTTAGCATCGGAACTAACTCACAAGGCAACGTTAATCTTGACGTTAGCCCAACGAAATAGACACCGACCGATTTGTGATTTAAATTAATCCTTACCTAGCGCAATAATTTGTTTAGCGAGAACGATGCGAGATCGAATGCGGCGTCGAATCACTTTCACTACTATTGGAATACTGGTTTTAGCAGTTTCGAGTTTCGGTTGAACGGTTCCGTTTAACGACGAGGCAGACGTGAAGTCCAATCCGCCGATTTTCTGAACCCAAACGTATGGGAAACCGAGCGTTTTGGTGTCCAAACTGTCAACGCCAACCTGCAATGAAACAATGATAATCTGTGAGGAATAACAAGGTGTCGACAAAGCAGCGGCACTAATCAGCTGTATTTAAATAAGTTTAAATAAGTAATTTATACAACTGTGAAAATGCCAAATGGTGGAGAAGTTGTAATACGTAAATATTTAACATTTTTCATGCAATATAATATAAAATATCAGGACGGTTTCCTCATCAAAATGACTGTTCATTAAACCTGAGTCGAAAGTCGTGAAGGCTGCAGTTACGCTCGCATGCGATAGCTTAGGCATTCACTTCAGCATCAACCAAACCCAGACCTGTCGAGGTAAGGCACTGCTGGTGGAGAGCTGTTGCCCATGTGTCACGACCCTGGAGAATCCGTATCATCTTTGAGGAGTTCTCAATCTGATTTCCCATCTGATTTACTTGGGTGGCAAATTTCGAAGGAACAGATTGCAGCCACGGGTTTTTGGCATAGCCTTCCTCCTACACTGGGCAAAAATGTTATAAAAGTGCTCTCCTTGGATTGACAGCGAGTTTGCTAGCCCACATAACGAGGCAGTAGCTAATCACGCCAAGGTAAATGGCCAATGGTCAAGTAGCTTCTGACGAGCAAGCACAGGTTACAAGGAATTCTTCGTCCTTTGAGCTCATTGAGGAATGCTGGTTGTCTAACGCTTCTCTGATGTCAATGAGAACTGCATGGACATTACTCCAACATACTCATATTGCCTGCCTGTGAGGATGTGGCCAAAGACTCGTTCGAGGGACTGCAACATCAAGATTTCCGACCAGGACAAAGAGGAAACAAGAAGTAAAACACACACAAACTATGCACTGATATTTGGTAGTCATACAATATATATAATCTTCTGACTGTAGTTCCAGTAATGGGATGTGCACCGCGACCAGATGACCTATTGTGCCAGTCCTAGTGTCTTACAGGTCTATGCCTAGCTTTCTGAGGAAAACCAGGTAGTTCCTGAAGGAGTCCTCGTCGGTATCCATCCCGGGAGAAGTGGTGCCAAAGACCAAAAATCGCTCCCTCTCAAGTCTCCGGCACTGGGCCAGGACATGGTAGGGAGTTTCTTCATCCGTGCCACACCACCTGCATAGAGGGGTTTCAGCTATACCCATAACATACATGTGTTTGTTCATTCTGCAGTGCCCTCTTATGATCCCAACAACCTGCCTCAAGTCCTTCCTCTCCATCCTCAGAAGGGTGTCTGTTGTCTCACTTGTTTGCTCTGAGACAAATCGTTTGGAGTGTCTTACTCCTGCAGCGTTCCAGATTGTCTGATGCAGTCTTCTGGCATGTTCTCTCACAGTCCTTTTAACTAGTGACAGAGAAATCCCGCAATGGGGTGGTGGCCCAATAGGTACTGTGGACGAACCACGTCTGGCCAGATGGTCCGCCCTCTCATTTCCAATGATCCCACTATGTTCTGGAATCCAATACACATTAACTACTCTATTCGCACTTGCTAGGGAGTTAAGCCACATCCTGCACTCTCGCACCAGTTTTGACGTCGCGCAGTAGTTCATTAGCGCTTTACACGACGCTTGACTATCGGTCAATACATTGATAGTTCTATTGCTATAGCCTTTCTCATGCATTTGGATTGCCCCAGCAATAATGGCATAAATCTCTGCTTGAAAAACAGGTGGAGTGGAGCCTAGGGCAATATACGCCCCACTCCACCCAGAGCCACTTATCCACACCCCGGATCCTGTCCCCTCTGGGGTTTTCGATCCATCTGGGTAGATGTTGACGCCACTGGGAGGCTGAAACTGGCGGCTCTCGCTGTTCCCTGAACCTCCCAATAGCTGAACATTATATTTCCTCCCGAGCTCATACATGGGCACAATTGCGCCCGTGATCATGCTGAGCTCCTTGAAGGTCTCCAAGTCCCTAAATATAGCCAGGTGTCCATTAGTCGCCTGAGGCACCTTAGCTATTCCTAGCTTAGTGAGTCTGAAAGCCACCTTCATCGCCTCTGCCTTGACATAAATGTCCAGGGGAAGAAGATCGAACAGTTTCTCCATGGTGAAATGGGTGTAGTCTTCATCACCCCCGCTAGGAGTAGGCACCCCAGCCTTTGTACTTTGGCTAGACCGCTGCCATTGGAGTGAATAGCAGCTCTATGCCACCACATGATTGACCCATATGAGATTATTGGTCACACTATGGCTTCGTAGAACCAGCAGGCCATTCTGGGCTTTACACCCCATGTCCTCCCGCACATTCTCTGACACGTCCAAAGGGCCGTTGTCGCCTTCTTGGTCACGTATCTGATGTACTAGTCATACAATACTTTGTGAACAAAAAACGACTCACTTCTTGAAGTTGGTAATAGTTCGAAACGTTGGGGCTTTCGACGCCATAATCACCACTGAATAGATTCGAAAGGATGTTACTACTTTTCAACAACTCACTGAAACAAGATCACAATTTTTGAGCTAAAAAAAAAAACAACACATTTTCTTCAATTAAAAAAATTGATCCCGATTAAAGAATTCTTTTTCGCTTAGACACAAATGTGAGATACTCACTCATTTCTCTCCTTCTTTCCCTTTTGCAGGGTCCCAAACCTGCTTCGTAACCCTTCAGTTCGCGCTTTGGCTGTGCAAACTCCTCAATTTGTGTAACATCGTCATTTCTGCTATCCCCAATTCATCCCATCATTATGACCTTCTGGGCCTAAACATCTCCAGAACGACGTTGTTGGAGGTAACCTCATCAATGGCAGGGTGCGCCAACACACCGAACACGAGGTGGGCCCTTTCTCTTGATTTCATTTATGGGTTTACATCATTTGGCTGTTCTCCCTGCTGCGGTATTTAATTCCTACTCGCTCAACTGTATAATCTACCAGTGCGCTTCTCTAGTGTACAGTTTGCCGCAGATAAAAGCGTACATAGAAAAATAATAAAACGTACATTTTCTTCTTACTAACAAGGAAACGTCACCATAGAGCAGAGCCTATTCTCGATTCTGCCAAAATGAAACAAATTCGCCTCTCATATTCATCCTTATGCTCATGCTGCCACCATGTACAATAGTTCTACAGTGGACGTAACAGCAGAAACGTATTTCTCAGGTATAACTCCCAGCCCATCCTCAGCCAGCTTTCGTCAGAGCACCACAAACTCTCCATGATGTCGAGATTCACAGTGGTATACCTCAACCAAAACTCCTGGAATGAGATCAATTCCCACTTCTTCCATCAACAACAATAGAAACATTGAAGAGTGAGGGCAAAGCATCGCCAATATTACCAAAGGTGGTAGTAAGAATCGATTACCTAGCTTCTGAGCTTTTCAATTGAGAACTAGTCAGCGACAAAGAAGGGATCACTGTCATAATATTCAACCTGAGAATGTAAGCGAACTCCAGGGATAAACAGCTATCGTCTGCAACAAAATAATAAAAACATTTATTAACACTAACATTTGGATAATCACGTAAAATGAATTTCAAGATAAAACTGCGTCTCAGTATCAACAATACACTGAAGACAACTATCCTAACTGCAGATAATTACCCCAAATAGATCACCTGGTTTCGTAAATGTTTTTCTCACCTTTAAACGAAATTTTTAAAGTCACAGTCAACGGGTGTGTGGCCAGCACCTCACTCCGTTTTTTCGAGAATTGATCCGAAGTGTTTTTGTTTGGTGCTGCGTCCGACTCCTGAAATCATCAAAATCAGATAAACGTCAGCTGCCATGTACGGTGTTATTGCTATAATTACGTGGCAGTGCAGAATATAAAACAGACTTGAACGGAACCAAAGACTAAAAACAGCACAGAGAGCCAGCAAAAGTCTAAGTTATAATTTTGTACCACCAATGCCTTCTCAATACACTATTAATTATGGTTCTGTGATTAGCGCAATCAAGGTGAAATCCAAACAATGTTGACCTCAATTGAACTGTTCAAAGCTCTAATTAGGTAAATTAAGAGTGCTGCATTAAGGTGAACGCGACTGGAGTCGGGAAAACTTACTCTCAGGGTGATATAGGATTAGCAAACTGAATTAACCCTATCGCAATTAGAATTAAACTTTTAGCAAACTGAATTAAACTTTTCGCAAACTGAATTAACCTTTTAGCAAACTGAATTAACCTTTTCACAATTAGAATTAACCCTTTCGCAATTAGAATTAAACTTTTCGCAAACTGAATTAAACCTTTAACAAATACAAGTGAACCTTTCATTAAATTAATTCTCTGCACTAAACATGATCAGACGACATGAGTCGAGTCCCCAAAACAATACCTTGTCCGTGGACGGTCAATAACTTCCCCGTGGGCTGCCAAACTTTCTTTGACCTTCCCCGAGTAGGTTTTGTGAGGAACGTGATTGTGATGATGAGCGACAGCGATTCAAATAGTTCGGTGAGTATTGCTAGAAGGAGGGTTGGCCGAATCAGTAGTGATAGTGACTCACCTCCTGTTATTAGGAACACAACTCGAAGGAGGCGCAGAAGGTATGCGAAAGTGTCGTTTGAAAAAAAATCGCTGTTCCTGAGATTGCACGATGAAGGGTATACCGTGAAGGAAGCGTCCGTTAAATCAGGTTTAAATGTAAACACTGGAAAAAGTGTCCTTCGTGAATACAGAAGGAGCGATTGTGAGCTCCCGCAAAACAGACCACGACGTAATAAGCCAAAACTGCTAACACCCGACGTACTGGCAGCGATTGAAGCAACTGTTGAGACGGACCCTGGCATAACTATTACTGGGATAAAAAACAAACTTTCAGAACAGAATATAGAAGTAAGTTATTCTACAGTGCGCAATGGCCTACGTCATTTGAAAATAACGCTTAAAAAAGCGTCTATAGAACTTGACAGGATGAATAGTGAGACCACGATTCAGCTCAGGAGGCAGTACGCTCGTACTTTTAATGAATCTGTTCCACCTAACAGAGAAAAAATCATTTTCATAGACGAATCAGGGTTCAATCTGCACATGCGTCGCAGTCAAGCACGTTCACGAGCCGGAACTAGAGCAGTGGTGACTGTTCCTACGGTAAGAGGACGCAATACCTCTTTAATAGTTGCTCTCAATAACGTGCATGTCGTGCATTCCAAAATTGTAACTTCTGGAACCACGTTTTTCGTGAGTTTCTGCGAGAGCTGGAACTGAATTTACAAAATCCCATAGATGGCACCCTGCTAATTATGGACAACGCGAGAATTCACCGTTCTACTATAGTCAATTAGTTTTTCGCTGAATCAGATATGGAGGTAAAGTTTTTGCCACCTTACTCACCCATGCTCAATCCTGTTGAAAAAGCGTTTTCAAAAATAAAAAACGAAGCAAGGAAGATTCTGGCTCAACGAGGTGAACATAATTTGCCGGATGTCATTGCGAGGAGCGTGTCTACTGTAAGTGCTCAAGACTGTTCAAACTACGTCATGGACATGTACCTCGTACTTCCTGCCGCAGCTACTGGCCAACCCCTTCCCCTTTCTTTATATAAAGATATATATGTAAATCGGAATTTACATGGATTTATATTATATAAAGTTAACATTGTTTATATTTATAATTTTCTGTTTATATATATATATTATATAACAAATTATTAAATTGTTAGTTTATTGCGAAAAGTTTAGTTCAGTTTGTGAAAGGTTTAATTGTAATTGCGAAAGGTTTAATTCTAATTGCGAAAGGTTTAATTCAGTTTGCTAAAGGTTTAATTCAGTTTGCTAATGCAATATCAAAATTGTGTCACGTCATAAATTTGTTGAGCATGTAGGGAACAAATACCAGTAATAAGGTGAATAAGCATAAAAAATAGGTTCATACGCCGTGCAAAAAGCTATTTCAGAACGTTAACGAAGTACAGAAATTGTGGTAAGTCGACTAGTCGTCTGGATCGGTGACTGCCAAGGTGTAATTATTGATTAGCTCCATCTAGTCATTGATTTATATAAATTCGACGGTTCAGGTTGTATTTAGAGCAATTTAAGGAAAGGAAAGAAATGTCCAACCCTTTCCAGGTGGCATCGACTCAATGACAGCCCGTGAGAGTACACAGGCTGAATAAGGCAGCAGTTTGAATGTGAACGAATGAAGGAGGAGGGCCAGATAGGAGAGGAGGATAAGAACGGACACTGACCAAAACAATCCACTCGAACATCAACCTAGCTGTTCAACAACTGAAATCTCAAGGATGAACTGAAAAACTCGTTGAAACCAGCCCAGAGTCGAATATTTACGATCAATTTGCAAACCTCAACGTCCGATTCCCCGCCAGCGACATTCACGGGGCCGTTGTTCGTGCTGTAGGCTTGTTCTTTCATGATCTCCTTCGCTGCTTCGTCATCCCCGTTTATTTCGACGCTGATCATTTCATCTGTAAAACGCGCGATTCCAAGTTAGTTCGAAGCAGTCGACATTGGTTTTAAATAACGTGAAGAAGAAGCGAGAAATTACCGGAGGCGTTTTTGTAAGCGAGTGACTGGATGTACAAAAAGTACAGCGGATGAGGTAGAAGAGACGCTCGATCACTTTTGATGGAAGTGGGACCAGCGGAAAAGCCTAGTTTTTCTTGCAACGGTTTAGTGACCTGTGAGACAAAGGGAGAAAGTTGTTAGTTGTTGATAAAGACATGATACGCCAGGTCTAACTTAGGGCAGTTTTCAGCAACTAAGTAAAATCCTGGTTAGACTCAGTTAACTGGTTTTAAACTCTCCACTCTGCAAAAAATGGTGTTCACCAGAATGGTTAAGCTTTAACCCTGATAAAACGTTAACCACCATCTTTTCTTATAATTTCGTCGTGTCTGTTGTGCTCCATCAATTATTCCCTCTATTTAAAAAATAATAATAATAATAATAATAATAATAAACAAAGTTATTGCAGTCGGTTATCGACGACGATAATTATCTATTACGCTATGCGTTTTGACCTCAAACTTACCCAAAACGAAGTTGGAATTCGCATCATGGCACCTTCACACGCACAAACTAATATTTGTTCCATTTTACACAACAAGTATAAACATTCCATTTACTGCCCACCAACACCACATATTAACTTCATCAGCTCCTTGTTTGTAGTGGCACAATCCTCTCGGTTCTGCCAACCCAGCCAGCCTCTCCCACCAAAATAACCCTCCTCGACCAGAGTGAGAATGTTTCTTTTTTCCCAATAGATTAAAATTAAATACGAAGCGCTCATTCCTCGCCTGGCCCAGGTGGTCTGGCTTAGTGGCAGAGAGAGGCCAACAGGACTCGATCGCCCGACCAAACAATTGAGCAGCAAAGGTCTGATTAATGAAAAAAATACCTCTCTTAAAAACATACCGGGGTAGCCAACCCTAGTTGTCTAAATTAAAAGCAGACTGTATTATCAAACACCCCGGATTTCTCCCCCCTTGTCTGCAAACCGAGACCTCGCCGACCTGAAAAGGGAACAAATACAGGAACGGAGAAATAGGAAATCGAGGGATTCACCTTTATGAACGTGACAGACGCTTTTCCCCGGCCGGAAACACTGGACTTAGCGACAGGAACCACTTCGTCGCGTCACAACTGTACTTAGCGGAAGCTTCACAAAAGGGGGTGTAAAAGATTGTTAATATGTGCAATTAAAACCAGGAAAAACTTGAGGGCCTTGTCTTGATCGCTCGCGCGATGGAGAGTAATAGGTGAGAAGGAAGGGATGATGGCCTGAGGGAGGTGAGGCGGACACCTGGAGGGGAAAACGATAAGGCCCAGCCGGCAGGCCCCAGGGCGAATCGGCGGGAAGCAGCTTACGTTTCCAACAACCTCAATATACCACTAAGAAGTGTTGAGGGAACTAGTAACATTATTGAATAACCAGACAAGTTGAAAAATATGCGCAAAAAAGAAGTTCAGTAAAACGCAGTTCAAGTTCATCTTAGTAAAGGCCTTTCTGACTCACGACGTAGCCTGAGGGGTCGAGGATGTGAAGAGGCTCCTTGGCCGTACCTGTTCATTCTCGCCTCACTTCACACGACTTCACGACAGCGATAATGTGGAAAGGGTATTTTGGGGTTACTCGTTTATTCTCTCTTTGCTCCGCCAGGATACTTTGTGAGAGTGTGGATGTGTGTGTTTTGCTTGTCCCACTTGAGCCAACAGGCAGCGCTAAGATAGTCCAGGAGAGGCATGGGGGGGGGGGAGTTCAACACATAACATCTGATGGGTAAACAACAATAAAACTTAAAACTAGGTGAGTGAGTTGAGGTAAACTCTGCTAGATAACAATCCCAGCCACTGAACTAGACAGTTCACAATCGCCGTACTGATGAGGTAATACTATAGAGTGGTACATTTTGGAAGCTGTATTCTAAAAATACAAAAATGATCACGAAACTGCGAGTTAAGCCGACCTACCGTTAAAACCTCCTTAATGAGGGGAGCTAAACTGTCCAGATCACTTTGCTTCCTGTGCAACTGGGAACTAAGAGTTTTCTTCTTCTCTTCCATTTGAGAACACAAAACAGACAATTCTTTTCGCTGTTGAAGTTCCCATTCCAGCCGAGCTAATAACAGTTGGTGTTCATCGGATTTCGTAACTTCCTAAACACATAATCAAACGTGTGACGTAATAACGTGAATCCATAACTCGCGGAGAAGATGCGACAAAATTGAAATAAAAACGACATACCGATCTGCTGATTTGTTCGGGGGCTTCAGCGAAAAACTCCTCTACTGACACCAAGTCCACACCCAGAGGTTTGGATCTGAAACAAATTACTATAGAAATTAGCTGACCGTTTTTAGAAAACTCGGTATTTAGCGGTTTTGTACAAGAGAATTTCTGTGATTTCTTGCAGCAATTGAAAGGCAGACTAACTTTTTGCAAAAACTCCAACTAAACTATCTTGAGTTTAGAACTGGCCGTTTCACGAAACTGTGGAAGACATCCAGTGCACAACTTCCAGACACACCTGGCCGAGTTCAAGGTGTGACCCGTGCACTGGAAGAGGGAAGGGACTGGATATGCGACTGCTGGTGCCTAAATGCAGCTCTTAGGGGGGGACAAGAGAAAGAGACGTGATTGATTTGTGTAAGGAAAAGGAACTTGGCAGAAAATAGACACGGATAAGGTAAGAAGAGTATTAAGAGCTACATAACTAAATAAACTCAGGGAGAAATGAAATGCCTGTGTCAGAAGAAGGTAATAGGGCACTGGTCGAGGGCCCAATGACAAAGTTGTGGCCATTTGAGGCCATATCACTAGTTTTAATGGGAGTCGGTTTGGCTAGAAGGGATAAAGGAATCTACCACTCCCCTCCACAAAGTCAAGGATCTTTTTCCACCTGTCAGTTACGTCAGGTTTCACGACATCCAGATCAACTGGTTTGACTGCATCGACATCAGCGATCTTTTTGGGTTCTTCCTTATCTTCAACCTTTTCTACAACAGTTTCTGCCGCAGAGGTGAGTGAAGGCATCTTGTCATCACATGGTGATATTATTGTTCTCCCCTCAGCTCCATCTGGTTTTTCAGGTCATTCATTTTCTTGTCATTCCCGTCAAACTTGTGTTGTGCCGCATTCATTCGCCTAATTCGTCGATTCTAGTACCGAACCTGGCTACATCTTCTTCCTCTACTTTCCAGCTTCCTCAATAGACCACTACACAATGAAGAGATTCACATTTTACTTGATTCCCAAGCATCGTCGACTAATATCCAGTTATTGACCCATCGATGAACTCAGTGGAACATTCTACATCATGATTTAAACTACTCCTCTCGCTACCAAACGGCAGTCGCAGCATGAACACCTCAGTGACACCAGTCGCTTTGGACAACAAGCATTCTCTCAGGAAATGAACCACTGTTCCTATTTCTGCTCGCAATGGATGTTGAAATTGATTCTATGACGGATCTTTCCCGCTGCAGAGTTCCCAGATACCATGCCTATAATTCTTTGTAGTTCTTTGCTCAAGTTTAGCTCCCAATAGATCTGTTATATGCGTTATAGCTATTTGTATCTGTCGTTTTGGCCAATTGATACCCTGCATGGTTGTTTATTTTCTCCCTAACTTCATCACACATTGTTCGCCATTAATCGTGTTTTTTGGTTTATTATTCATTCTGAATAATAAACCATTTATTCTGAATAATAAATCTATGTTTTCGGTCACGAAAAATTTTTTACAACCCCCCCTCAAAATTTGATACTTTACGTTTCAAGACTTGGAGATTCCAAATTTGCAATGTCCGTCCGCCGTCCGGGCCGTTTTGTGCCTTTAACGTGGTTTAAAAAATTCGTTCTTTCGCACAAAAATCCGATTTGGTATCTAGTTGTGCCCGCCATCTCGGCAATCCGATCGGACGAAGCCCGTGGTTGTAATGGGCAAAAAATGGTTAAAAAAATTAACGAAACGCAGTACAATGCGGGAACTCCCTCCCGCCTCACGAAATCGCTCGCCTGCTCAACTGGCAACGCCGCCCCCTCGCCACGCAACGCAACGCTCGCCCGCCCGTTCTACTCGTTGGAAGCCCCCCCCAATGATTTGTCCCTTTATCGTCCGATTGCCTTGTTCTCGTCTTCACCTCCACGAATGACTGTCTCACATATTTCCGTTAGCAAAATATCTGTTATCTTCGATTGAACTTTTCATTTTTTTTTTTGTTCTAATACGATTCAATTTTTTTAGATTCTTTCAGTTCATTCTCATTTTGGTTTTTTTCATAGATTTTTGGTTACATTTTGATCTTAGTATTTAGCGTGCATGTTTTCATATTAAAATTCAGTTTTTTCTAGATACTTACGTTTTTGTTTGTTTATTTTAATATTACGGTTCAGTTCTTTTCGACCTTTTTTTGGGTTTCATTTTGATATTTTTCGATGCTGAATCGAACGGGATGGGTCTCGGAGCATTAATGCTAGGTCAGGTCAAGCTGTTTATCCGAATAATAAACCGCTGTGTAATAATTTGCAGGGTTTTTTCTTTCAATTGTTGCACAGTAATACCCAAGAACGGCTCTCGCCTGCAGAAGTGTTTCATGGATCCTGCTTTGGCCAGTTTGTTTGCTCTCCTGTTCTTTGCATACTGTTCGTGACCTGGTATGGTATCTTACAGTAACTGTATTCCCTCGTTGACTGAGTTTCTCAGCATCATGTTTTGTTTCCTCTGTGAAGGAACTTTTGACCATCGGATTAGCTAATGTTTTTATGACATTGATTATCAGTATAGAAGGCTTTACTGGCATCCCTAACAATTCTCAATTCAACCACTTCGACGTATAAGTTTACCAAGTTCACGTTTAAATACTGAAGTGCTTGCACCCAACAGGAGTGATTCTTACCATTGTAGCCTAGTAATATATATTTCCATTCCTGCGTTTTTGAGCCATCAATGATGATCTCCGAATTATCCATCAGCGTGAATCTAATATCCCATATTTGCCCAGAATCTATCCTAGTGTTGTTATATCGTTTTACTATCATCTATAGGCATGTTTGCCTCTGGTATCTTGTTTTTAAGGCCTGTCCAAACAGTTGTGTGGCTGTGAGTGGCACCAGTCTCTTTCTCACAGCTTCTTGGGTGATTTTCCATTTTGTTGGCAGTATTCCTGACATTTTGGCCATTATGATCCTGGCTATGCTGTGGAATGCTGTTGTAATTGAAATAGTGACGATCCCATCCAATTTGCATAGGGCACTATTCTTAGTGACTAGCACCCCATGTACTAATCTAGGTCTCACTACATCCTTGATACTCTAGAAATCCACCGTGTTCGCCTCAATTATGTCAGTTTGCGGGAGTTATAAAAAAGCACTAAGAGGCCAAATGCTGCAAATTTGTAGGGCACTATTTGAAAATATAAAATTTACTCTCAAATTAGGATTAACTCACTTGAACTGTAGACATTTTTCCACCTCCCGATTGAGATGTTGTATTTCACACGTCAAATTCTGTAACTGGAGTTGCAAGACGTCAACCTGCTGTCGAACTTTGGTTACGTGCTCTCGAGAATTTCGGTTCCGAATTTTTTCTATCCTGTTCAACTTTTTCATGAATACGGTCAACAAACCCACTTGTACTCTTCTGTCTTTCACTTCCTCCATCCACTGAAACGCAAAGCAGAAACAAAAATGACTCTTAGGAATGGGTAACAAGTTTTTATCTTAAGGCTCTGGAAAAGTATGGTGAAACACAGAGAAACCTGGCTGCGTCTTCTTCCTCTACTTCCACTACCCAATGAACTACGTGCATTCTCCGTCGAGATTCACATTTTACTTGATTCCCAAGCTTCGTCAACTAATATTCAGTTATTGACCCATCGATGATCTCGGTGGAACATTCTAGATCACGATTTAAACTACTTTCCTACCAAATGGCAGTTGCAGCATGAACACCTCAGTGACACCAGTCGCTTTTAAGCATTGTAGTTAGTTATCAAAATAACTGCAATGTAATGGACAGTACAAGTGTAGGGCAGTTATTTTTGTACTGTCCATCTAGTTATATTTATACTGTTTCCTGCATAGTTTGCAGTTATTTGGTACTGTCTACTCCATAGTTATGCACTGTCTATCTATTTAGGCCTGCTGGCTTATACATTTTGGCATCTTTGCGAGACTCAATCTACCACACTCCATAACCCAATGTCAAACTCATGTAAAGATTAGGTGCATGACCGAAAGCGCTACTGCTCAAGGGCGTCCCATTGAGCTCGCCTTGGATTCGACTCGTTGCTGACCTGGTTGGCCTTCATTGACAGAACATGGAAGCGCAAACGTCAACCCCACGTCTACTTCTCAGAAAGGAGTAAACACTGAGAGCTCTGTACACTCATCTTCTAAGCAAAACCGATGGAAGCCTTTCAGAGCCCCTAACGGAATAATCTTTATTTTGCTCATGAAAAATGGTATAACCTGGCGACTCGTTTTCCCATCGTGTAGCAAGTAATATCGTGCACTCTTAAAAATAGCATTTTTGGCGAGTAACACTTCAATCAGCCCCTCAAGAAACTCCGTAGATTTGACCTGGAAAACGACTGATTCAAGAGGGGAATCATGGATCCAAGCCTCTGGCTGCTGGTGTCTACAATGAAGAAATCATACCGGGAGTATTGAACAGCCTTCTCGGGGAAATGGCAACTGTCTCACAGTAAAAACAGGAATAAACACTAACAGTTGCAGATGGTGCTATACACAAGCCCTAAGTGTGTAATTCACAACAAGACACAACACTTTGCAAAGGTGTGTAAAGTATGTTGAAGGGCTGGTGGGTTTTTGCAAGATGTAAAAATACTGCCACAGTCGCTCACACATCAACTAAGTCTTATTTTGCAATGACAAGGCTTCACTAAGGCTGTGACTACATCGGGCTATCTCTGTTCACGAGTCCACTTTCATTAGCATTTGCCCAGTCCCACCAACTACCACTCCTATTTACTCTGCATATACACCCAAACGTTGATCTTAGAATGTTTCGATTATTGTAACGTAAATGAGTATCCTCCAAATCAATTTAGTGATTAAAAATTAACAAACAAAAATATTACCCCTTCAGGTTTTGTTGTCATCAAATCGCTGATTTTATTTACATGCTCGGCAAACTCTTTGCACATTGCTTGATACTGTTCCAAGTCTATTTTAGAGTCTCGGGAAAGAGCTTCGCTTTCTTCAAACGAAGAGACTCGCTGCAAAATTAATTCAACGTCAAGATCAATGTACAAGTACGAAAATTGTTTAAAAAGAAACATTACAGACAGAGGGACATGTGGTACAGACATTTATTCCACAGAGAAGGTAAATAAGCACAATTGTTTCGTTAGTGATAACGTGATTAAAACAGTGATCTTATCAACGGTGGCGATTTATGCCACGAAAACCTTTGTTCCCCGTTCCACCAGCAGCTGCAAGACGTTCTCCAGACATTGCACAATGTGTTCAATCACACGCGTTCAAAAGAGTGATTCAAAATATATACTTCGGATTTGTGATATAGTCAAATATTGTATTGAGGATAATACGTGTTTTACAGACGAATTGGATATAATATAACTAGTTTATGAACGGGGACATGTGTGACGCTGTGCTTAGCTGCTGTCTGTTATATCACCCCGCAATTGGGAGTACAGAATTCCTCTGCCGTATTCCCTGCATGTCTGTAAGAAGTGGACTCGACATGCACAACATACTGTGGGACCTCTTCCTTGAAGTCCTGCAGAACCCCACCCAGCAGGATGGGAGACAGAATTCTCCTGTTGTATCCGCTGTGCGGTCATAAAAGCCGGCCTTATCTGGCACTGACTAATCCAACATACTCCAGACACAACACTGCACAAACTGTCGTGGCAGAACACATTGACTCAAAAAGACTCATTATGAGCGGAAGAGTACTGGGGATAGCTCACAAACACCTACGAGCAATCTCCTGTATAGATGTGGCCTTTGGAATAAGGAGGAGGAGGAAAAAGTCTGTTTGAGCGTTCCCTGGATGGCGTGTGCCCTGCTCACCACAGCACCAGTAGCTAAGGGCTAACTCTGAGCAGCAGCTGAATAACATACGCCATAGTCTCAGTGAGTGGCTGGCCTAGCAGCTTTAGCGCATGTGGGGCCTCCCCTTGACCCTCATCAGACCAGCAACAAGGGCTATAATCAATATGCCTGAGGAGGACCTCCTAGAACACTGCTTTGGGCAACTTTAGCTCATACCACTAAGACACACAACAATTAAACTAACAAGGGTACACTACAACAGTCCATTTCACTTCTTTCTACACCACCAACAAAAATCAATTAATACCAAAATGACAAAGCTGAAGGAAATAAAAGCAGGTTATAAAAACTCCTCCCCTCCCTGCCCATCATTAAACAAATCAAAGGCAGAAGCGAGCAAACAACCCCCCCCCTCCATCCCAATCACAGTAACCTGGGCAATCTGTATGAGGAAAGGAGACCACCCTGCATAATCTTTGGCTGCCAAGTACACTGGTGGGCAGTTACCCCTCATGTTTGAACTCATAATAAAGGGGCTGCTAGCGCTCATTAAAGAGCTGGTTTAAGCACAAGGCGTCACAGAAAGCACAACTAACTGACATGCTTCAAAGCTTGTAACCTTCAACACACTGCAGCCCCAGTTATAAATAATGAGGGTGGCGACGTTTCAGTGGAAAACCTGTGGCTATAGTCTGGCGATTATCCCTTTCATAGAGCTATCTTCCCGTTGTTCAACGTGATAAATTGTAGGCAATAGTTCAAATTACCATGAACTCTTAAATTTGCTGTGACTGACCGTGCCATACAGCTGAACTTAAACGGGTGTTTTAATTTTTTGATTTCTCAAGTTATAGACACCCTACCGGTTTTGAACCTGAAAGTTGATAGTACGTTGAGTTGGTAAATATTTAACCTAGTCTGACCCGGCAAACGCAAAATAAACAGCAGAGTAGGATATTCGACTTATAGGGTATTACTCAACGTTTACCTTTTTTGTTAACAGTGACCTGTAGAAAGTAGGATTCTGAAGGAATTAAGACATTAATTCCGAGTATATTGATTGATCACACACCGAAGCTCAACTGAAATCTCCGGTAACACTCACAACCAAACTCACCTGATAAATTGATTTCTTTCCATCGATTTCATTTTTAATGTCCACACTCCCATTGGGAGCCTCCAGATTCTCTGGTTTCTTCATTTTGGGAATAACACCCTCATTTTCTTTAGCCATCGCCGGCAAATTCGTTGAAACGCGCCACTCTACACAGAACGTATAAAACTAAAGCAGTTGACTTTATTTCGCGGTAAACTTGACATTATACACCTACATGACCTAATAAGTGTGCGTATTACCGCTAATGAAAAAATCTATGATGAAGACAACGAACAAATAGCTCACTAAACATAACCCAAGCTAAACACGATGAGCGCCATGTTGAAACCACTCGTAATCTCTAAGATGTAACAAGGACCCTACCCGTCGGGTTTACACCTTTGCCAAACTGCACATTTTTGCACCTTCGGTGTGATTACTTGTAACTTCAAATGTTTATACTTATTACTAACATTACTTATCCCCCAGTGTTTAAATAAGTGCGTAAAAAACGATTCCCAATCTCAAATCTGTGTAAACAAGTATTGAGTGGACCATAGGGTTCACTAGTACAGTTCACGGCAGAAGGCCTCACGATTAGGGTTCAGGTCGTTTGACCAAATGCAAAAAAAAATCAAGCGAATAATCGGTCTCTTTATGAGCACCATAATATTTGGTGACAACTTGAGAGTAAATTGCGTTGCCCGCCCATAGTCGAGAGCTGCTACTTTCGGTAAAAGCAAAGAATATGGACTGCTCCCTCTGGTAAGGCAATATATCGATATATCACGACCGAGGTAAGGTTATCGATATGGCAGACATCGCTCATAGGCTCTCGCCCACCAACTGCGCCGGTGACGCATATCGATACTTGCAGTCGTAGCGTTCAAGCGAACTATCGATACATGCAGTCGTAGCGTTATCAAGCGGTCGGTCCATGTTCTTTAGTTCACCCCTACTTTCAACTGTTCCTCGACTAGCTCATTTTACCGAATTTGTTAAACTTTCGAACTGTAGAATCAAATCGTCCAAATATGGTATCATCCCTTGCTTCGTCAAATAGGCCTTGTAATCAGCTCTCGAGTTGCCAAGGTGTTCGTCCTAGTGTAAACAGAGCTTAGCAATGAGCAGGAAACCGAACCAGTAGCGTACGAGGACAACCAATTGGCATTTTTCAATAAAGAAAGTTTCGACTGGGCAACATACTCCATGCCCCCATACAAAAACCCTGCAAATTATTACACAACGGTTTATTATTCGGATAATCAGCTTGACCTAGCATTAATGCTCCGAGACACATCCTGTTCGATTCAGCATCGAAAAATATCATAATGAAACCCAAAAAAAGGTCGAAAAGAACTGAATCGTAATATTAAAATAAACAAAAAAAAACAACGAAAGTATCTAGAAAAAACTGAATTTCAATATGAAAACATGCACGCTAAATACTAATATCAAAATTTAACCTAAAATCTATGAAAAAACCAAAATGAGAATGAAACGAAAGAATTTAAAAAAATTGAATCGTATTAAAACCAAAACGTCGGGGAAATAGGAACGGGGGCGCTCGAAGCGAAAGGCAAAAGGGGAGTTGAGGCGAGTTGAGTTTAGCCGCCCGCCGCCCGTGAGGCGAGGACGCCCCATCACCGGTTGTTTTTTATTAAGACGGGAGGGACGCTGTAGCCCGCGTTGTACTGCGTTTCGTTAATTTTTTTAACCGTTTTTTGCCCATTACAACCACGGGCTTCGTCCGATCGGATTGCCGAGATGGCGGGCACAACTAGATACCAAATCGGATTTTTGGGCGAAAGAACGAATTTTTTAGACCACGTTAAAGGCACAAAACGGCCCGGACGGCGGATGGGGGACGGGGGACGGCGGACGGACATTGCAAATTTGGAATCTCCGTGCCTTGAAACGTAAAGTATCAAATTTTGAGGGGGGGTTGTAAAAAATTTTTCGTGACCGAAAACATAGGGTTATTATTCAGAATGAATAATAAACCAAAAGGAGGGCCAGATGGACTGTTCCCAGCATTAGTTCAAAAATGCGGAAACATACTAAGAGACAGAATATATCATAATCTAAAAAACATAGTACGACTAAGGTATATACCGAAGGCCCTTAGAAGGGCAAACGTCATATTCCTCCCGAAACCAGGAAGAAGTGGAACTCCAAAAGCTAAGGACTTCAGAGCGATAAACCTATGCAGTATATTTATCAAAATAATTGAGAAAATAATCGATAGGCATATCAGAGATGATGTAATGCCCACATCGCCTCTACACAGGGAACAGTATGCATACAGCGTGGGAAAATCCACGGCACTGCATAATCTGATCAATAGAATAGTGGAAAATATAATGAAAAATAAAGAATTTGTTGCCGGCTGCTTCTTCGACATTCAAGGAGCCTTCGACAACATACACTTTACGGCAATCACGAGAGCATTACGAACAATAGGAGTAAACGAGACAGTCGTGGAATGGTGCACATCACTCCTAAATAATAGAGAAGTGGTTTGCACGGCAGGAAATGTACACTTACAGTACCACAGGACAAGGGGAACACCACAAGGTGGTTGCCTCTCACCACTATTCTGGTGTTTGGTAATTGATGAATTAATCAGGGCAATAAACACAGCAGGTTTTTACTGTCAATTCATTGCAGACGACGGGGTTATCCTGGTACCAATCGAGACCCACACAAAGCATGTTCCACGGTCGGTGGTGCAATAGAGACTATAATGAGCTGGTGCCAAGCAAGGGGATTATCCATAAATTTGGAAAAAACGAATACAGTAATATTTAGCAGGAAACGAACAGACACTAATAACATAACAATGAATATAGGAAATACTAGAGTCCCCACTGTCGACAAAGTCAAATACTTAGGAGTAATCCTTGATAAGAGGCTTAGATGGAAAGAACATATTAACACATTGACGGAAAAAAGCAGGACCTTATTACACCAAATAAAAGGCATCATAGGTAAGACATGGGGAGTGAACCCAAAGATGACAAAATGAATCCATCAAGCGGTGTTGAGACCAAGAATAGTACTTGGAGCAATTGTTTGGTGGCAGGGAGCAACCAAGAATTGCTCCCTTAACAAATTAAATAGAACAATAATGATGACTATGTCAGGTGCCTTCCACAGTACGCCTACCATTATCCTGGCAGTGATACTGGGCGTACTGCCCCTCAGATGGGAGGTCCAACAAGAAGCAATGAGGGGCGTCCTCAGACTAAGGAAAAATGACGAGTGGACACAGGTCAACTGGAGAGGACATGGAACTATCGGGAAAGACCTGTATAACTCCATAGAAACGGCAAACTACCTGATAGACGATAGGACAACAATATACAAACTTCAGACGCACATTAATACGGAAATACGTCCAAAAGATATTTGGGAGAACAGAACACATGTTGAGGATGACTCAGACATAATATGTTACACAGATGGATCGAAGGACCAAATACATGGCAACACGGGCTTGGGTATATACATCCCTGCAATAGATTGGAAAGAATCCAGATCTCTAGGTACCAAAACAACGATCTTCCAGAGTGAACTGTTAGCAATCAACAACTGTATCGACAAATTGATCACATTGAACACCGACAATAAGACAATAACAATTTACACAGACAACCAATCGTCAATAAAAACACTGGCCAATCCAATAGTTAGGAGCCTACTAGTTGAGGTCACGAATAACAAGGGGAAAGAACTTGTACAGAGAGGAAATGCCTTGACGGTGAAATGGATTCCGGGCCACAGGGGATACAGTGGGAATGAAAGAGCGGACATACTGACCAAAGAGGGGTCGACCGATCAATTCTATGGACCAGAACCCTATACGGCAGTTACGATGGCATCAGTCAAGAAGGCCATAAATAACACCCTATGGAGTAGAGTTAACAATGACATAGACAATAACAGAGGTCTTGAATTCTCCAAGCGCACGGGGACCACGAGTTACAACAAAATAAAGACGGCCCTAAAACTAAATAGAATACAATTAAGAAGATTGATGGCATGTTAACTGGACACTATGCAGTCCGGAACACATTACATAGGTATAACCCAACAATTAGGGCTGAATGCTCCTGTGGGGAAATAGAAACGGTTGAACATTTCATATGTGAATGCCCAATATGGTTTAGAACCAGAATAGAAAGACTTGAAGGACGAACCATAGATAGGGACGATATACGACGCAATGAATGGAGGAGCATCCTCAAATATGTGGAGGGAACCGGAAGATTCCGGTACCCGTTCTAGGAGCCAAAGCCGGATCCCTAAAACTTGGGTGATGGGAAATTGGCCCATATGTGGCCACGATTCAGGTCTCTGTTCCCTCGGCTTTGGCTGATGCTCTGCAGTCTCTCTCTCTCTCTCGCCCTAGTGTTTCTCTCCAAAATTGCATAAGGCCGTACATATTGGTTGGTTTGATTTATGAATTGGCAGTGCAAGACCCAATGTTCTACAACGGTCTGTGACTGTCAGTTTTAACGTCCTGACTGGGGTGAATGCCATCACGGGCGTGTGGGGGCAAGGAAATATTCGTTGGATACCTATTTGAGTACATTTGGCAGCGGCAAAATAAGTCGTTGCCAAATATGGCTTCGAAAAAAGGAACCACAGACCAAAAAGAAATAAAAAACGGCCTATCCTCCTCTAATTTGTTTCAAATCTTTCAATTAAATAAAGTCATCAACTACCTTACCCCTAAACGTAGAATATATGTAGTCAGATAGTTGTATCATATTTGCAAAATAACAAACAAATAAAGCCTATTGACAAAAACAAATTGTTTCAACTTCCTGCAGCCCTACAAAATTTAAAGGAAAGATATGTAATCGACTGAAAACGAAGCGCCCTTCAAATCTGTACATTTCCAAGACTACTGACTCCGAACACCATTTGAGAAAAGGGTTTGTGTGTCTAGTGATGGCTATACCAGATAAGCTGAAATTGGAAACTGATTTGATTAGTTTATGGGGCAATGAAAGTGGTTCAAAGACAGTTGTTTTCGTACTGTAAGGCCGTTCAATTTTAGCACCGTAACATACACTTAGTCGGTAAAATAGTTTTAGTAGTGTTAGACCATATTTTCCAATGCGGATGTCTTATGGTTGACGATGTCAATACTAGTGGAGAACGGTGTCGATATTTTAAACGGTGTCTTGTATCATAATGATAGTCATTCGTCATAGGTAGTACTAGGAGGCTTTATGGTCAGGTTGTGAGTGGCAGAGACGAATAGAAGAGGGTCTAATATGCTTTTTTTGGGCTAACGCCCTTCATTTTGTGGAATTCTGTGAACAGCTTATCGTATCGTAAATTCTATTGAGGAGGAAGAACTTGATGAGCTTGTAGTAATTCCAACAATAATAGTCCGTGGTAGTTTCTACGATCTTGAGTAGACGGTAGATTTCCCGAATGATTCAAAGTGGGGGAGTTTCCTACAGTTGCTTGTGACTTCAAGTTACTAAGCAGATTACAATGTGCATTTCAACTAATTTATGATACGTGATCTGCAGTATGTATGTGTGATCATCAGTAGCAGATAGATACTGACGCTTTAGTGATGTCCTTTTTGTTGTTACGCGAAACGGGGCTCTACAACTAATAACTTGATACGCCCTTTGTTTAAAAAAAGTCGATAGTCACTCGCAAGTAAATTCCATCCACGTGAAGGAAATGAGGAATTTTGCTATTAAAGAATATGATAATTCTTTGTGTCGAGGCAGAACAGTTGTCAGGATGGCCGAGCGGTCTAAGGCGCCAGACTCAAGGTGTAACCTTGCTTGTACAAAGTGAGCATTCTGGTCCTCTCTGAGGGCGTGGGTTCGAATCCCACTTCTGACACAAACTTTTTTGGTTACTTTACTTAGTAGTTAGTTTTTTTTTTGCACTTTTTTTAAAACCTTAATCCACAATGACCAGCATTAGTTTCAAGTTTTGAATATGATTCCACCGGTTTTAAGATGGTGCCCCAAGTGATTTGTTTTTTGGCCTGGGGGTACATGGGACTTACCCCCCTTCGTTATCACTGCGGCGACACGTTGAGCATGACTATGCCCCTTACTTGATCGAAGACTTCGTTACGCACCAGCCCCTTTCAAGGAGCTGTATTTCGCCGCCGAATTAGCTATGGTATGGAATTCAATGATCCCCTGGGAAAAGAGTGTGAAGCGCATGGAAGCTAAAACGGAACGCTCGAATAGGATCTGCTCTACCGTTTCGTCCTCTATGCCGCACAATCTGTAACGACAGATAGCTCAGGTCTATACGGAGTTTGGCCAATGGCCAAGTCAAAGGATAACTGGCCAGTAATCGCTAGGAGGATCTTCATGGGCCACGAACAGTCCCTCACGCCTCTACATGATATGAGGAAGTTGATGCACGGACCTCTTTTAGGAACAAACACTCAATGAAAACGATCTTTATTTTAACAATAAATATGTTAGTACTTACATAGGCGATACAAAAGTATATTTTTTAAACAACTAAGTTCACTTAGAATCTCTTACAAAGAAATGGCATCACATCAAAGGTTTGGCAACGCGTCTCGTCTGATCAGTCCGTGCAATCATCTTCTCCGTCGCACACTTGATTTGAAGGGATAGTTTCGTCGCTGTCACTTTGGAAATCGTCTAATAGTTGTGGAGTTGTCGTTTTGGATGTTATGTCTTCCAGTTCCGGGATCCCTGCAGAAGTAAATGTTTTAAAAGCTTGTTCTACCAAACATCATCAACTGAAACATATGTTAGTAGGTTGTTAATCAACCGCTGTCAGCTTTTCATTAAATGTCTACGCTTCACAGTTCCCCCAGTCAAACACAAAATCGTCAAATTTAAAAAAGAAACCCTGCAAATTATTACACAATGGTTTATTATTCTCATGAACAGCTTGACCTAGTATTAGTCCTCCCCCATCCCATTTGATTCAGCATCGAATACTAGTAAACCATACGAAACATGTCCTGGCTACAATGGAACTACGGAAACAAAACGTCTGATGATTTTGCCCCGTCGTTGGGTAAATTGGAATGGGGTCGCTCGAAGCGAACCCGTTCCAAGGCGAAAGGGGAGTTGAGTGGCAGCGTCGTTGGGAGGCGAGCGAGCGCGGTTGCTTTTTTAATGAGACAGGCGGGGAGGGAGGGAGTTCAAACGACGAAACGCTGTAGCTCCCGCGTTCTACTGCGTTTCGTTAATTTTTTTAACCGTTTTTTGCCCATTACAACCACAGGCTTCGTCCGATCAGATTGCCGAGATGGCAGGCACAACTAGATACCAAATCGGATTTTTGGGCGAAAGAACGAATTTTCTAGACCACGTTAAAGGCACAAAACGGCCCGGACGGGGGACGGCGGACGGACATTGCAAATTTGGAATCTCCATGTCTTGAAACGTAAAGTATCAAATTTTGAGGGGGGGTTGTAAAAAATTTTTCGTGACCGAAAACATAGGGTTATTATTCGGAATGAATAATAAACCAAAATTCAGTATAGTTGTATATCGTAAAGGGAAAACGTTTATTTCGCAACTTTTCAAACCTCATAATAAGAATAGACGTGTGCCTTTGCTACACGGGCAGAGAACCAACGACCTGTACCGAAATGTTAGATGATGCTGTGGCAGCCTTCAATACTTTCTTCTTGAACTTAGGTCTTCATATCAGCTCTTGAAGCCTGCCTAATGTCCATTCACTCGTAGGATGTTTTATAACCCTAGGAAGTATAACTTTTGAGAGTGTTCGCCATGTCAGGTTTCTGGGAGTCACTCTCAGGAGGAAACTATACTGGAATACCCATGTTGAAGAATCCCACATTAATCTTCTGAGAGTCTTTACAAGAACCAGCTGGGGCGCCGAACCAAAAACTGCTCTACTTTTGGTTTATTATTCATTCTGAATAATAACCCTATGTTTTCGGTCACGAAAAATTTTTTACAACCCCCCCCCTCAAAATTTGATACTTTACGTTTCAAGACTTGCAGATTCCAAATTTGCAATGTCCATCCGCCGTCCAGGCCGTTTTGTGCCTTTAACGTGGTCTAAAAAATTCGTTCTTTCACACAAAAATCCAGTTGTGTTCAGAGTTTGGTATCTAGTTGTGCCCGCCATCTCGGCAATCCGATCGGACGAAGCCCGTGGATGTAATGGGCAAAAAATGGTTAAAAAAATTAACGAAACGCAGTACAACGCGGGAACTACAGCGGAAGTCAATGTTTCGTCGTTTGAAGTCCCTCCCTCCCTCCCGTCTCAATAAAAAACCACCCGCCTCGTCCTCGCCTCGTCCTCGCCTCGCAACGCAACGCTCGCCCGCCCGCTCTACTCGTTGGAAGCCTGGACTCTTTTTTTTGGTTCCTCTAGGAAGTGCTCGTGTTTCGTATATAACCTTTGGCATTACGATATGTCCCTTTATTGTCCGATTGCCTTGTTCTCGTCTTCATCTCCACGAATGACTGTTTCGCTCCGTCTCAACTATTTCCGTTAGCAAAATATCTGTTACCAGCGATTGAACTTTTCATTATTCGTTTATTTATTTAATAGTTTGTTCGTTTCATTTTTTTTTGGTTTTAATACGATTCAATTTTTTTAGATTCTTTCATTTCATTCTCATTTTGGTTTTTTCATAGATTTTTGGTTACATTTTGATATTAGCATTTAGCGTGCATGTTTTCATATTAAAATTCAGTTTTTTCTAGATACTTTCGTTTTTTTTTTTGTTTATTTTAATATTACCATTCAGTTCTTTTCGACCTTTTTTTGGGTTTCATTTTGATATTTTTCGATGCTGAATCGAACGGGATGGGTCTCGGAGCATCAATGCCAGGTCAAGCTGTTTATCCGAATAATAAACCGTTGTGTAATAATTTGCAGGGTTTTTTACAGAGAAACTATCAGAGCGGATATCGATTATGGATTAGTTCTATACGGTTCTGCAGCCAAGACAGAGCATTACGAATCTGTCGGAGAGTCTTGCCTTCAATCCCGATCAATGCCCTTCTGGCCGAGGCTGGGAAACCACCCTTTCACTTGAGGTACAAGCGGTACCAAAAATAGCCCAATGGGAAGCTAAGCTCGCGAGGGCTGAGGGAGTTATTAGGCTTATTAATCTAATATAACCTAACAAAAAAGACAAGTAGTAAATGTGAATGCTAACTAACTTACCTTTAAACACGGGACTACATTCGACGCCCTCGACCTGGAAATCGATTCCTTCCAAGCAGCAAGTGTACATTTTAATCGTTTCAGTGATTTGTTTCAAAGTTCCTTCTCTCAAAACGTGTAAGTTATGTTCAACCCTTTCCATCTGATCCTGCCCATTGATCAACTCCCTAGTGATATTCTTCTCGAACTCTATGAAATATTCCAATTTGTCGTTGAACACCTTTGTAGCCTCGGCGAAACAAATTACATTCTTCGATTCGTTGCACAATTGGAACGTTATATTCGACAACGCGGAGGTGGTGTAAAGCGATTCTTTAATGAACTCCAATTTGTACTCGAGTTCTCGAATGTGCGTTTTAAAAGGTTCGATCAAAAGATTTGAGAATTGACGGTACGACTGTTCCATATTCGATCTGTCAATGTTGAACTCGGAGCAGCGTGCTGGCTCAAGAGGGTCGAAGCAAACTGAGGCGTCCTGATTTAATACCTCTGTGGTTGAGCCCTCGTGACAACGTGCAGTACTATACTGACATTCCGACGCCTGGGCACAATCATCGTAACTTCCACAGTTATAAGCGTAACAACTGTTCATACACCACTCAGGACAAGGGCTTCTAAATCTACCTTCACAATGGCACCTTGCTCTCGTTCTCTTCTGTTGGGCCGAGTTGGGCAACTCATTCAAATAGACGTGCATCTCATCCAAAAATCCGTGTGCGTTTGAACTCATCTTCCTAGTTATATTCTTGGCGCTGTAAATGTACGACAAAATACGCTGTTCGCTAGTCAGAAATTCCTTTCTCAAATTCGCTAAGCGGTTAACAACGTCCGTATATTCTTCGCTGAGCGCTGCGAATTCGGCGGAGGCTGTAGGATCGTCGGGCAGTGGACTGGCTGCTGTTGTGTCAAGATCTGGAAATGCCCAGCATCCCTGGAAAGCGAAACACGTACAAAAGTTATTAGGAAAATTAGCCAAACACGCACAGTTTTGGTAGTTTTATCGCAACTAAGTTCGCTTTCTAGGTACTTCACGGACAACAGTAAAACCACGGCTAATTCGTCTATTGGCGGAACGATGTAGCGCCAATTTGTCGTTACTCCCTGGCCTGCACATATTTGTCCACTCTGTCGCCTAGAAAATGTTGTGTTTCGTCGTTCAGTCATAGTCTGATAATATTTCGTATGGTTCTGGTATTTTTCTTCGCTCACTCGAATAGGATGGGTCTTTGTATTGTGAGAATACGTCGAGCTGTGCAAGAGAACCATTAATAAACCGTTGATAATTTGCTGCGTTTTTTTAATCGTTCGAGGTTATTTTGAAGAAACTTGAATGAAGCTTTGAGAAAAGAAAGCATTTACTACTGTCGTCTTAAATGGTGGGGGGGTGTACACCTTTTTCTGAAAAAAAAAACTAACGATTTTAATTAAAATTGAAAATTATCTTCCAATCAATGCCAAATTTGTGTTCTCTATAAATATCTCTGTGAACGAAGATGTAAGCTTATGGAGCAAAACGAGGATTTTACATTTTGTGGAAAACCGGCTTCAACGATTTTCTTCGAACTAACGGATTTGGAACTAATCAAGACTTATCGTTCTCTATAAAGTTTCCTTTGACTCTCCGTTGAATGAATATAACAATCTAAATGTGCCAAAATCCTTTTGGTTTGTTATCCATTCTGAATGTCGGTTAGAAAATATTTTTTACAACCATCCCTCAAAATTTCATACTTTACGTTTCAAAATATCGCTATTCAAAAATCTTCAGTGTCCGTCTGCAGTCGTCCGGGCCTTTATGCCTTTAACGTGGTCTAAAAGCGCTGCAAATTATTAAGCTGTTCACTGAAGTTCACGGTCTGTGGGTAGCCAAAAAACAGGCACGGAGACGATGGCTGAGGACACATAATCAAAGTGAGAGGAGGCTCTTTAATGCTCTTGGAAACGCCCTCAAGACTGAGTTAAAAAATATTCGAGAAGAGCAGTTGCGAGAAAAGCTTCTCAACTTAGACCGTAAAGATTGCTCGCTCTACAGGGCCACAAAAATACTGACAAAAACACACAAACAGATTCCACCCCTCAAATAAGGAACAACTTGGCTGTCGCTACCACAAGAAAAAGCCGAACATTTCGCGGATATTTTGGAGGATAGATTCAGGCCACAACATGACAGTTCTTTTCCGTCTCCTCCGATCTATTTCTCTCCCAAAGAAGTCAAGAGGGTTATTAAACAATCACCCACGAGAAAAGCTCCAGGCCTCGATTTAATTGTACAGCCTCTGTTATTGTGTGGGCCTCGTAAGCTGTTTGCGTACCTACCGAGAATTTACACGGCTTCAGCACAGCTGGGTTATTTCCCCAAGAAGTGGAGACACGCGACCGTGTGTATGATTCCAAAGCCGGGTAAGCCTGAACATATTGCAGCTTCATACAGACCAATCTCTTGTCGCTTTTGTCTAAGGTGTTTGAGCGGCTGGTATTACCTTCTTTCCTACAGTACACCGTACAGCTCATCCCTAACCAACAATTCGGGTTTAGATCATCACATTCCTGTCCACTGCAGCTCCAACGGCTCACAGCATTCCTAAAGAACTCCTTCCACAAAAAGGAATTCTGTCGCGTCGCCTATTTTGATGTGGAACAAGCTTTCGACAGGACGTGGCACAAAGGCTTGCTATTCAAAATGAGAAGTCATCTTCCTAACAACTTATTTGATCTTCTTGCGAGCTATCTGACGGAAAGATCGTTCGTGGTTTGTTCAGAACGAGCAATCATCGTCACGAGCGATCCAGGCTGGCGTCCCACAGCGAAGTGTGTGGGGGCCGTATTTATATTCCGTGTTTTGCTCAGACATACCACTCCCCAAGTCTCCTGACTTTTCTGCATTATATGCCGACGATCTGCTTTATGCAGCGAGCAATGCACACTATGAAGAGGCAAGCAGACGACTGCAAATTCATCTAGAAACCTTGGGTCAATGGTGTACAAAGTGGAGAATAAAAGTGAACGCCTCTAAATCTGTGGCAGTGGCCTACACCTACAGAAGAAAATTCACGAAATCACAACTAAAATATCTCGTCCATGATGTCCCAAATGCTCCATCACATAAATACGTGGGAGTGATATTAGACAGGGGCCTAACTTTTCACGAGCACATTACCGAGCTCTTAAAAAGGCTGAGGTCTCAGACAAAAGCTCTCACCCCACTGCTTCATAGCACAAGTGTATCAGTCTTCAACAAAATTTTAATATACAAGACGCTGATCCGCCCGATCTGGATGTACGCTCTCCCCATGTGGGGAACGTGCTCCACATCGCAATTTAGAAGAGTCTCCCAACAACAGAATGGACTCTCCAACGGCGCATAATCAGCGCTCCGCCCTTCGTCAGGAACGAAACCATTTATCGAGATTTCAACATCATACACCCGTCGCTATTCTCACTAAAGTCACCACCAATTTCATCGAAAGGAATGTAGCACACCCTAACTTTCTCGTTAATGAGAGCTTTTTACCGCCAGACGTTCGCCGCATCAGACGACCACAACATGTCTATGACTTCATACCTACCTAAGTTAATTGTGAATTATGTTTCTTTTTTTTAAATTAGGTCTCAATCGAACCTTGTAGCACCCATGAGTGCAAGCGAGAGGACAAGGAACAATGATTGTTAGAGCACTACTACCTACCAGTGAGGAATATTGTATAGTAAATTATAATTGTCTCAAACAAAATAAACATTACTAACCTCTGAGGACCATCCCATTCGACACAGGATCGAAAAATACTAACTACAACGGAACGCCGCTTCTTGATGGAGAGCTCACTTCGGCCACAAACGTGAAAAAAGCCTTACAGCGGGCGTCAGTGGTGATGTGGGCAGCTCAAAGAATGGTGGGGAAGACATGGGGGCTGAGGCCTGGGATGATCCGGTGGCTGTACACTGCGGTTGTTAGGCCTGTAGTCACCTATGGAGCCCTGGTCTGGTGGACTAGGGTGGAAAACAAAACAGTGCAGTTGCAGTTAAATAAACTGCAGCGTAGGGCGTGTCTGGCCATTACAGGCTGTATGACTACATGCCCTACGGCTGCACTGGAGGTCTTGCTAGATTTAGCTCCACTTCACATACATGTTAAAAGGATGGCGTTCCTCCAGGCTGTGCGTATGTTGGAGTTGGGTCTGATCATGCGGGGGAGGAGGAGTTCCTGTCACTTGATCCTTGACATGGTGAAGATTGGGGGGGGGGGGCAAACTGCATGTGGTAGACTCAATGCCCGCGAGGTTCAACTTCGCGCTACCCTTTCGGATACTCATTCATGAGCGATCCAGGTGGGAAGGGGGAGCTCCCACTTTCGAATCTGGGGCCCTGGTATACTACACTGATGGCTCGGTGCAGGGTGGCCTTGCAGGGGCAGGCATCTTTGGGCCGAGAGTCAGGGCAGCGATCCCATTGGGGTCGCTGGCCACGGTGTTCCAGGCAGAGGTAGCTGCAGTGACAGTCTGTGTGCAGCGGCTGCTGCAGAGGGGACTGAAGCGGCAGAGAATCTACATAATGGTGGACAGTCAGGCCACTCTCAAGGCCTTAGCCTCATACTGTCTTACATCACGGCAGGTGTGGGAGTTTCTAACTGGGCTGAAGGCCCTGGCAGAGGACAACAGTGTAACACTGTGTTACACCAGGGGTGCCAGGGCATCAGGGTATAGAGGGAAACGAACGGGCTGATAGGTTGGCTAAGAAGGGATCAGAGCAGATCCCTATTGGCCCTGAGCCCTTTGTTGGGACTACCAGGAGCCACCTACGTAGAGAGGTTGGCAAATGGGAGGACCGGTGCAGGGCAGCTCATTGGCAGGGGCTGCCCGGCCTTAGACAGTCAAAACTCTTCATCCGGCTCTCCAGAGAGAGGTCCAAGAAGGTGCTTGCACTGGGGAGGAAGGATATGAGGATCCCCATCCTCATATGTGGCCTGTTCACAGGTCACTGTCCGCTGAGGTACCACCTTGCAAATATGGGCAAGTGCGAGGTACAGGTATGCAGGTTCTGCGAGGTAGGTGCTATAGACGACAGAGCATGTGCTGTGTGTATGCGATGGACTTGGCGCATCGCGCCGTTCTGTGTTTGGGAGGCCCTATCTTCAGCCCGAAGAGGTGGCAAATGCAGAACTTGCGGATATCCTCCGCTTTGTGCAGGGGTGGTGGGGGCGCATAGGTGACGTCACACCAAGTGAGATCAGTGCCGTGGGGCCTGGAGGTGGTGCAGGGGGGCCATGATCTGAGGATCATGGACGCCCTTACAATAGGCCCGTTTGTGGCTACAGTGAGGGTATCGCCTGCATCCACCGTTGTATTTAAAAAAAAAACGGAACGCCGAAAATTACGAATTGCCTGAGGGCAATTGGCACGACGTGACAAGTGGAGCTAACGGGTTTTGGTGTGAGACGCTGAAATGATTACTTTCCCTGTATTGTCCCGCGAGTTCTTTTAATTAGCGGACATTGGCTCAATATAACTACAGTAATTTCACTGTTTTCGATCTATACGCAGTTGTACACTTGTGACATTCATTCCATTCGACCAAGCCACCAAACTGTTTGCTAATTTTTTAACCATTTTTTGTCCACAACGACCACGGGCTTCGTCCGATCGGATTGCCGAGCAAGGGGGGCACAACTACATACCAAATAGTCTTTTTGTGCGAAAGAACGGATTCGTTAGTTCATGTTAAAGGCATAATGTTTTCTGACGGGGGATGGGGCGGACGGACATTTCAGATTTGAAATCCCGATGCCTCGTAAAATGTCACATGGTGATGGTGGGGGGGTCTAAAATAAATCCGTTCGTACGCACCCATTTGGTCTATAGTGCGCCAACCTGCTCGGCAATCCGATCTGACGAAACATGTGGTTGTTATGGGCAAAAAAGGTTTAAAAAATTAACCAAAACGCAATTTCGGCAGTTCACGCCGTGTTCGATATCGTTTTCTAGGTATTTTTAGATGCTGGGTCAAATATTAAAAATTCTCAGAGTTGTAGGACTGCGTCTAGACTGAAAATAGTGAAAGAACAGTAATTATTGGGAGACCAAGTCCACAAATAGAAAGAACTTGAGGGACAATACAGGGAAAGTAATCGTTTCATCATTTGTCCCTTCCCTTGAAACCACCTGCCAGTTAGACTCGCAACGTCGTGCCATTTGCCTACAGACGACTAGAATAATTAGTTTTCGTCGTTCCGTCGTAGTCTGGTCATGTTTCGTATGGTTTACTGGCATTTTTCTTCTCTCAATCGTTGTGAGACTACGACAAGCTGTGCATGAGAGTAATAAACCGTGTAATAATTTGCAGCGTTCTTACTTTCCTTGGCTCAACAAAGTAGAAAGGAAAGTTATGTAATCGGCTGAAAAAAAATTGTTGAGTTCTCTTCAGATCTTTACGTTTCAGACCCCCCTGAGTCCGAAAAACACTATTTGGGAAAATGGTCTGTGTGTCTGTGAACGATTTTTAGAGAAAACCACCGTACCAAATCCACTCAAACTTGATATCTCGCCCACAAGTTACCATGGAACGCCAAAATAAGGGTTTGAACAAAATCCTCTGAAAGTTAACTATAGTTATCATAGTGATCAAAACACCAAATATTTTTTTCCTCAAAAATGGCTCTAACGTTTTTGATTAAATTTGTTATATTAATAGCTCTCAATATGGCAACTATACCATAGAACTCTCATTCGTGGGAAAATGACGAGAGCAGCACAATAAATTACCAAAACTTTCGACGAAATCGATTTTAGCGCGGTGTTTAGAGAAAACTACCGTACCAAATCAGCTGAAACTTGATGTCTAGCCTACAGGTTACCATGGGACGCAAAAATAAGGGTATGGGCAAAATCCATCGAAAGTTAACTATAGTTATCATAGTGATCAAAACACCAAATATTTTTTTTCTCAAAAATGGCTCTAACGATTTTGATTACATTTTTTATATTGATAGCTCCCAATATGGCAACTATACCATGAAATTCTATTTCGTGAGAAAATGACGAGAGCAGCACAATAAATTGTCAAAATTGTCGACGAAAAGCGTTTTTAGCGCAGTTTTTTCCTTATAAACTCCGCTGGAATTTTAGTAGAATGTTAAAACAAATTAGTATTGTAGTCCAATCCAATACCTAAAGGGTGAGTGTTTAAAAACGCTCATGAGATACATGGGGGTCACTCCAGAAATTCCTGAATTTCGACTACTGCCGTTTCGCTTACTACCAGTTCTAAACGTTTTTACCCAATAACTCTGCAAAAGTAATTACTATCCTTCTTCAAAAAAGTTGTGTTTACAGCCTCATTAATTATCTGTGTACCAGTTTCTCAATAATGGTACTGCAATGAATACGAGCAGTACAATAAATTCCGGAACTGTAAGCGCTACCGCATCCTGCTGCCGTAAAGCGTTGTTTGACCACGTTCAAATTAACCGAGTCATAAATGAATTGATTAAATAGAATTAGCCATGTACAAAGTGAATTGTTGTAGAGCTAAGGAAAGTTGTGTGTTGCAACGCACCAGATATTTTTTAACGTTTTCACAAATTTCACCGTTATCGCTTCACCGAATTTGATCGCCCTGTCACAGTGTCCAGCAGCAACTTATCGCCTTTGAAATTATTGGTAGAATAAAATTAAATACATCGCTGGTTCAGTTCTATCGACTTACCGTTAAGAAAAGGATAAACGCGAGAGCTACTGGATCTTTCATAGTCTTCACTAGAGTTGCTGCCAAGGAACGCCGAACTCAATTCAATGAGTCTCCCAGTATCTTACTGTGAAGGCGATAAGTTAACGATTCTCAGTTTCCCCCTACTGGGAGATAAGGATTATTGAAGGAAACGCCGACTTTCTTTGAGGCATTCAATCTGATACTGAGAAATAATTGAAAGGGCCGCTACTGAGATTATACCAAAATCTGCAACTCGCAAATCCCGATGACAGCCCCTCATACAACTTTCTCAGCACCTCGTACATTCTAGCTTCTAATTCAATTAATTATTTATTATTCATTCTGAATAATATGCCTACGATTTCAGCCAGGATTCCAAACCTGCAGTGTCCGTTCGCTGTGCCGGCCATATATTGTCTTTAACATGATCTACGAAATTCCGTTTGGTATCTAACTGTGTCAACCTACTCGACAATCCGATCTGACGAAACCCATGTTCGTTATGGGCAAAAAATGGTTTAAAATCGAAATTTTGGCGGTTTTATAGCTTTACGTCACGTCTGGTATCGTTTCCGAGCTGTTTTTCGATACTGAGTCCAGTAAGACGGGTCTCAGAGTTACAGGACTGCGTCTAGATGGACAACAGTTAAATCACAGTAAATATAGTGGGGCTACTCCTTGAAGGAACTCGCGGGACAATGTTGTGAAAGTTGTCGTTTCTCCCCGGCCTGGGCTCATTTCCGTCACTTCCTCCCGCCTGACTCCATCCACCTGCCAGTTCGACGTCGTATCATTGGCCTATGGGCGCCTGGAATATGTCAATTTTCGGTGTTCCGTTGTAGTCTGGTCATGTCTCGTAACGTTTACTGGTATTTTTCGATACTGATTCGAATAATCAATAGAAAAGCTAGACGTTTTGTGCCTTTAACGTGGTCCAAAAAATTCGTTCTTTCGCACAAAAATCCAATTTGGTATCTAGTTGTGCCCGCCATCTCGGCAATCCGATCGGACGAAGCCCATGATTGTTATGGGACAAAACGGTTGAAAAAATCAACGAAACGCAGTACAACGCGGGAAATACAGCGGAAGTCAACGTTTCGGTCTCATCAAAATCGCTCCCCTGCTCAACTGGCAACGCCGCCCCTCGCCTCGCAACGCAACGCTCGCCCGCCCGCTCTACTCGTTGGAAGCCCCCCGACTCTTTTTACTTTCCGCTGCCCGAAGGGAAGGAAAGTATAGTAATCGGCCCAAAAAAAAAAATTTGGGTTTTCTTCAGATCTTTACGTTTCAGACCCTACTGAGTCTAAAAAACCTAATTTCAGCGTGTGGTCCGTGTGTATGTCTGTGTGTGTGTGTGTCTGTAGTTCGATTTGCGGGAGAACGGCTGATCCGATTTAGCTGGTTCTTTATTTATTTTGTTCGTTATTTTTTGCAGACACCAAAATAAGGTTATGGACGATTTCGGCCTATGGGAAGGGGGGTGCGGGACAAAAATGTACCAAAAACCATTGTTTTTGCATTTTTCTCGAAAACGGCTCTAACGATTTTGATTAAACTTCCAAATTATCTTCTCCTAATCAATACCTAACTTTTCTTCTGTATACATATCTCCATGAAAATACGGTGAACGGAGATATGGGCCACTGAAGCAAAAATAGGTTTTTTACGCATTTTGGCAAAACGGCTTCAGCGATTTTCACCAAACTCGCAGCGTGTTTTCCAATAGTTAATACCTACATGTTCTTTTCAATAAATGTTCCTGTGACAGTCCATTGAACAGAGATAAAAATCAAAATGTGTCGAAAATAACGTTTTTTCTAACATTTCCGTAAATTCCAGGGTAACTTTTTCACCAGATGTGATAAATTCTAATGGAGTGTCATTTAATCAGCCATACCAACATTTCGTTCTCTATAATTATTTCTGTATATATATGTTGAACGGAGATACTAGCCAAGTTAACTCAGAAAAGGAAATTTGTCGAATATTAATTTATCGGCATTCCAATTTTCTCAAAAACGGCTCAAACGATTTCGGTGAAACTTTCGGAGTACTCTCAGCTAACTAGTCCCTACATTTTGTTCTCCATAAATGTTCCTGTAAAAATGCGTTGAACGAAGATATAGCGCCGGCCTATGTAGGTGGTGTTCGAACTTAAAGGGGTGGCGGAAAGTTGTGTGTTGCTACGCACCAGATTTTTTTTTTTTTTTGCTTCCTCTACGAAGCGCTCTTGTTTCGTATTTAACCTTTGGCATTACGATTTGTCTCTTTATCATCCGATTGCCTCGTTCTCGTCTTCACCTCCACGAATGACTGTTTTGCTCATCTCAACTATTTCCGTTAGCAAAATATGTGTTATCTTCGATTGAACTTTTCATTATTCGTTTACTTTTGGTTTATTTATTTAATAGTTCGTTCGTTTCATTTAATACGATTCAATTTTTTAGATTCTTTCGTTTCATTCTCATTTTGGTTTTTTCATAGATTTTTGGTTACATTTTGATATTAATATTTAGCGTGCATGTTTTCATATTAAAATTCAGTTTTTCTAGATACTTTCGTTTTTTTTGTTTATTTTAATATTACGATTCAGTTCTTTTCGACCTTTTTTTGGGTTTCATTTTGATATTTTTCGATGCTGAATCGAACGGGATGGGTCTCGGAGCATTAATGCTAGGTCAAGCTGTTTATCCGAATAATAAACCGTTGTGTAATAATTTGCAGGGTTTTCGGATCAGCAGACCTCAAAACGTGAAGATCTGAAGAAAATGGTACGGTTTGTTGAAAACATTAATTGAAGTTGAATCGATTTATGACGTAAGGCGTGGAATCACCATAATTAACCTTAATCCACTTCCTCGTTAACTCTTAGGGGTCCGTTACACGGTCAGTAATAATGACATTACCTTATCAAAATGACAGTAATAATGATCGTGTAAGGTGGACAAAGTTGGAATGACGAAAAGTAATGATGTGGATCCGGATTTTCTGATCTCAGCTACATCATTACCGAAAATGGAGGGGATACTGTCATTAGTAATGATGGTGTAAAGAGCACTCCTCATTACTGCATCATTATTCAGTCTGTCTCAAGCTGTCGTCGAGGTCAATGTGTGCCGACGAATCGCGGACCCGTTTTTCATAACAATGGAGAGTGTTTGTGAAGAAGACAACATTGTTGACAACGATGCCATTCTTCGATCGTTCATCGACATGTACGAGGGGCTCCCTGAGTTGTGGAACCCGTCGGACCCCAACTACATGAATAAAACTAAAAGAAATGCTGCGCTGGATAAACTTGTTTCTATTTACAACAAAACAAAACGAGGAGCAACTAGAGGGAGAGAAATTACTTCACTTAGAACCCCAGCAACGAACATTAACTGAGAAAGCTATTAATGACATACTATTAGAGGCCAGTATGTGTACTTTGAACAGACATTCCGTCAAGATCAATGAGGAAGCCTTCTCATGTGGAACCTCAACTACACTTTCCTCACCGGTGGACATTTACACGCCATCGCCCCACCATCAGGAGGGAAGAAATACTTCACTGGTCAATCATTATTCCACTTTTCAATGACAGCTTATTTTCAATGTACCTACTTGAGATTTTGTCCCCACTTTTCTTTCAGATTAAGTACTTTTTTAACTATAAATAGGTACTACATTGCTTTGTGTAATTTGGAACCCTATTGAGAATAAAATACGTTGGAAGAGTTCTTACCTTCATGTAATCTTGAAGAACATGTATAAGCACCTCACACGTTTCAATTACAGCAGCGCTTATTGATGATGGTGACATAACTGCAGTAAACTTAAGATCTTCAAAGTTCCTCCCAGTGGCAAGATATCTCAAAGTTACTGCTAGTCTTTCCTTCACAGGCAAACACTGTCTCATATTTGTATCTTTTCGGGTTAAAAAAGGTGTAACTAGATTGAGTAGGATTTCCAACGTAGCATCATTCATACGAAAATAGTTTTCGTAATCATCTGGATCAGAGTCTCGAATTTCAGTCAACAACAACATGTGAGTATACTGTTCACGTTTTTTCAGCCACTCCTTCATCCATCTTGAATGTTTCACATGTCGTTTTGTGGCTAGTGCCATAATTACAGCAACACAGGCTAATTTGCGAGGATCCATTATTATCGACAAAACGTCTTCGTCACACGGAGATCATGCAATACTGAGGAAAAAAATGTGAATGGGAGCAGTTTGAATAGTAATGACATGACTGATAATGTCATTATTACTGACCGTGTAGGGGCCGCTATTTTTCTGGTCTCAGCTACATCATTACCGACGCAGTAATGTCATTACCAGTAATGCCATTATTACTGACCATGTAGGGGCCGCTTTACGCCATTGATATCTGAAAGTAATTTGCTTTCTTCAAAACAAAGGAAATTTCGGAAGCTCTTGATGGTCGAAAATGAAACGGGCGCGAAAGAAACCTTTACACAAACGGCGGGTACAGCTTTCGTACAAGTACGCAACCGCTAGGGACATTTTGTCTTTTATTTTTGTTTTGTTTCTTTATGCAATGATAGTGCTCGTTGGGGGTTTCGATATAACGGCCGCGTCAATTGCAATTTACATCATCACTTAGTCACTGAGGTTATTAAAACGTGTGATGTTACCAAGCGTTAGATTTTGTAACAGACGTTACCATGCACCTAACCCAACACAATATATTTCGTGACGCTTCTCCGTAACATCTCCGGCGTTATATTTTCGAGTTTATGTAGCAAAATAAAGACATAAAATGTCAATACTCTAGATGCAATGGTAAAACTAGGATACATTCCTGCAGCGCTTTGGAAAGCTACTGTACTCTTCCTTAACAAGCCAAGGAGGGGGTACGTATTACCTAAAGACTACAGGGAATAAGTATGTGCAGCGTATTCGTAAAAATCATTGAAAAAGTAATTGACAGGCACATCAGGGATGACGTACTAACCAAATCACCATTAAATAAAGAACAATATGCGTATTGCACGGGGGAATCGACTGAAGGAGCACTACATAATCTCATAGCAAGAGTAGGAAAAAAATGAATGGTAAAGAATATGTAGTGGGCTGTTTTTATTTGGTGTACAGGGGGCATTTGACAAAGTCCACTTTGCATCTATCTAGCAGGCAATGAGAGCTAAACCAGCGGAGAGCAATTTGATAGGTAGGTGAAACCTTCTACTGAGCAGTAGGGAGGTTGAATGTACAATAGGGGACACCACGAACAAATTTACTATTACCAGAGGTACACCGCTGTGTGGATGTTTATCCCCTCTCTTGTGGTGCCTTGTCATAGATGACCTAATTAGTAGAATTAATAATACTGATCTCTCCTGCCAATTTTATGCAGACGATGGAGTTATTTTAGATAGCCACAAAAACCTAGATACTGCATGCAAGTTAGCAAGTCAGGTGATGAAATTGGTAATAGAATGGTGCCCAACTGGAAATCCGACAAAAACGACAGCGACAGTTTTCAGCAGGAGAAGAACTGCTACCACTGGGAATCACGTAATGATTGGAGGATGCGGTATCCCCCTATAATCATCAGTGAAATAGCTAGTCTATTAGATAAAGGAAGGAAACTTCTCATACAGATCAAAGGTCTGGCGGGGAAAATATGGGGTTTAAAACCAACGTGAAATGGTTATATCAAACAATTGTGAGCCCTAGAGTTGTATATGGAGCGCTGATCTGGTATCACTAAAAACAGTGCCCTATACAAGCTAGATAGGGTTATAACTATGTCAATCACTGCAGCATTTCACAGCACGCCCAATATCCTAATGGCCACACTGGCAGGAGTGTTACCAATGAAATGGGAAATCACGCAAGACACTATGAGAGGGACACGAAGACTCACGAAGAATGGAGACTGGTGTCACTCACACGGCCACGGAACCATCTGGTCAAGCGTCAAAAACAGTATACCAGAGGCAAACATGCCAAGGGATGACAGGACAACAGTATATTTCTTCCAAGGAAACCTCAATACTAGAATAGACTCTAGGCAAATATGGAATAACAGGTACTCAGTGGGTGATGATTTCGAAATCATCTGATACACTGGTGGCTCTAAATACTTGAGGGATAATGCGGGAATGGGAGCATATATTCCTACACTAGAATGGGAGGAATCGCTCCCATTAGGTACAAACAGGTATATCAAAGTGAACTTATCACGATAAACTCATGTATTAGGACTCTTGAATCGAGGACCATTAGAAACAACAGTATAGCAATTTATACTGACAATCAATCTGCCATAAAAAGGCCATTAGGAAACCCAGTAGTTACAAGTTCCCTCATTGAGGAAACAAAACACAAAGCTGGGAAACTCCATCAACGAGGGAATGCAGTTACTCTAAAGTGGATAACCGAGCACAAAGGGTATTTGGGGAATGAGAGAGCAGTATATGACAGATAGCTCTGGCCGATACGGAGTTCAATGGCCAAATCAACAGGTAGCTGGCCAGTAATCGCTAGGAGGACCTACAGCTTCATGGGCCACGAACAGTCCCTCACGCCTCTACATGATATGAGGAAGTTGATGCACGGACCTCTTTTAGAAACAAACACTCAATGTAAACGATCTGTATTTTAACATTGAATATGTTAGCCCTTACATATATATATAAGGCAATACATAGATACAAAAGTGTATTTTTTTAAACAACTACGTTCACTTAGAATCTCTTTAAAACAAAAATTGCATTTGGTCAAAAATTGAAATCAAAGATTTGGCAACGGCTCTCATCTGATCCGTCCGTGCAATCATATTCTCCATTGCACACTTTATTTGAAGGGATAGTTTCGCCGGTGTCACATAGGAAATCGTATAATGGTCGTAGAGTTGTCGTTTTTGGTGTTATGTCTTTCAATTCCGTGATCCCTGCAGAAGTAAATGTTTTAAAAGCTTGTTCTACCAAACATCATCAACTGAAACATAAGTTAGTAGGTTGTTAATCAACCACTGTCAGCTTTTCATTAAATGTCTACGCTTCACAGTTCCCCCAGTCAAACACAAAAATCGTCAAATTTAAAAACTCATTATAGTTGTATATTGTAAAGGGAAAACGTTTATTTCGCAACTTTACAAACCTTATAATAAGAATGGACATGTGCCTTTACTACACGGGCAGAGAACCAACGACCTGTACCGAAATGTTAGATGATGCTGTGGCAGCCTTCAATACTTTCTTCTTGAACTTAGGTCTTCATATCAGCTCTTGAAGCCTGCCTTATGTCCATTCACTCGTAGGATGTTTTATAACCCTAGGAAGTATAACTTTTGAGAGTGTTCGCCATGTCAAGTTTCTGGGAGTCACACTCACGAGGAAACTAAACTGGAATACCCATGTTGAAGAATCCTACATTAATCTTCTGAGAGCTTTTACAAGAACCAACTGGGACACCTGCTCTACTTTTTTACAGAGAAACTATCAGAGCGGTTATTGACTATGGATCAGTCCTATACGATTCTGCAGCCAACACTACTATTCAGAACAGAGCATTTCGAATCTGTCAGGGAGTCTTGCCTTCAACCCTAATCAATGCCCTTCTGCCTGAGGGTGGGGAACTACTGGGAGAAATACGAACATTAGCAATATGCAACCTTACCAAGCGCTATTGGGCTAAAAAGTCTTCACTGTTGCTCTGCGAAAGTTTTACAGATTTAAGCAATGAGTTTCGCTGGATAACAAGTTCTAGCATGCGGTGTGTCTACTCTATCCCTTATGGCTTCCACAAACATCCGCTACATATACTCACCCTCACAGTCTCCACCTCGAGGAATTTAACCTTCCGTACAGGAATAATTTCGTACCAAGTGACCAAACAGCGCCTTCTATGACTCCACAAATGAGGTAGTTCGCAGTTTCTGATTATGGAGCCGAAGCTCCACCTACACAGCCGAATGCACACATCACTGAAAACCGACAGTAGTCGGGCGTTTTAATGATAACTGACTCCAAGAGTGTCGCGTCAAAGTTATCACACCTCAAGGTCCCATCCCATACGACGAAACTAGAAGCAGATATAGCCACGAAATACTGATCGCCAGTAAAAACAAGTCGCCCCGTCGATTCCTAAAAAGTGGACAGTAACAGCTCAAAAACTGATGATTTTGCACGCTCAACTTTTGAAACGTTTTACCGGAAAACATCCGATTTGGCCTCTATACGACGTTGAATAAACTAAAGTAGGTCCCACTTTTGCCGCTGATTCCGCAATGGAAAGTTTTGTGGCGCTCAGATCGGACCAGCCCTCGCGATGTTTCGGATGTTGAGCGAAATAAAATCACCCCGAAGGGAAGGAAAGTATAGTAATCGGGTAAAAAAAAAAAAAGTTTTCTTCAGATCTTTACGTTTTGAGGCCTACTGAGTCTAAAAATATCTGGTGCGTAGCAACACACAACTTTCTGCCACCCCTTCAAGTTCGAACACCACCTACATATGCGGTATATCTTCGTTCAACGCATTTTTACAGGAACATTTATGTTGAATAAAATGCAGGGACTAGTTAGCTGAGTGTACTCCGAATGTTTGATCGAAATCGTTAGAGCCGTTTTTGACAAAATTGGAAAACCGATAAATTAATATTCGACTAATCTCCTTTTCTGAGTTAACTTGGCTTATATCTCCGTTCAACATATATATATACAGAAATGATTATGGAGAACGAAATGTGGGTATGGGTGACTAAAAGACACTCCATAAGATTGATCACATCTGGTGAAACAGTTACCCCAGAAATCACGGAAATGTTCGAAAAAACCTTATTTTCGACACATTTTCACTTTTATCTCTGCTCAATGGACAGTCAGAGGAACATTTATTGAGAACAATATATCAGTATTAACTATTCGAAAACATCCTGTGAGTTTGGTGAAAATCGCTGGAGCCGTTCTGCCAAAAAGCATAAAAAACCTATTTTTGCTTCATGGGCCTATATCTCCGTTAACCGTATTTTCATGGAGATATGTATAAAGAAGAAAAGTTAGGTATTGATTAGTAGAAGGTGGTTTGAAAGTTTAATCAAAATCGTTAGAGCCATTTTCGAGACAAATGCGAAAAACCCTAGTTGTTGGTACATTTACGTACCCCCCTGTCTCTATCTGGTAGCTTACACTGGGTTAGTGGTAGAGACATTGGGTGAAACATTTGTAAGTGTGAGAGGGTTCAACAAAACTATCGAACTCCCAGTAATTGTAATAAAATCTACTGATGTTCCTTTATTCGGAATGAATTGGATTTTAGCTTTTCAATTACCACTGCCTAAAGGAGCTAAAATCAGGAAAACAAGTGAACAGAAAAGTGGAAACATCAAATGGATAGATGATAACGTTAAACAATTACAACAGGAGTTTTCAAACGTATCAAAGAGGGAATTGGTACAATAAGAAACCATAAAGCAATAATCCACTTGAAAAACAATGCCCAACCAAAAATTTTTCGGCCCAGAAGAGTGCCATTCGCGTTGCAGGGGGCAGTTGAACAAGAACTCAATCGGTTGTTAGATGCTGAAATTTTGGAACGAGTAGATCCGACTATCACACCAATTGAATGGGCTTCACCACTCGTGATATCTATGAAATCAAACGGGAAAATAAGACTGTGTGGTGATTTCAAAGTCACCATCGATCCCTGCATACATTCGGACCACAATCCGATTCCAACCTTTAGACTTAGTGACTAAACTCAATGGAGGAACTCAGTTTACAGTCATAGACCTTCGTGACGCATATCTTCAAATGGAAGTGGAGGAAACATCTCGGAAGTTATTGGTGGTGGCTACGCATAAAGGATTTTTCAGATACAGACGGCTTCCATTCGGAGTGTCTTTTGCACCCGGGTTGTTTCAACGGACCGTCGAACAAATTTTATCAGGAATTCCAGGGGTAGCCAACTATATTGACGACATTATTATAACAGCACCTACAAAAGAGGAGCATTTGTCACGTATGAAGCAAGTTCTCGAACGTCTCCAACAATCAGGGTTTAGGACACAACAAGAAAAATGCAAATGGCTCAAAGATGAAATAATTTATCTTGGGCATCTGATTGATAAACATGGAATTAGGCCAACGCAAGAACACGTTGTAGCAATATCAAACATGCCAGAGCCACAAAACGCAAAGGAGTTAAGATCACTGCTAGGATCATTCAATTATTACAGTAAATTTGTTCCAAATTTGCAATCACTGTGTGCTCCACTTCACGAACTTTTGTGCAAGGGAAGGAAATGGCAATGGACATCCAAGGAGTCAGACATTGTAAAGACGGTGAAAGAAACCCTCGTATCAGCCGATCACTTAGCACATTACAATGCCACATTGCCGCTTATTCTCACATCCGATGCGAGTGACATGGGGGTTGGGGCTGTACTGTCCCATAAATTTCACAACAATACAGAAAGACCGGTCAGTTTCGCCTCAAGAACGCTGACCGCAGCGGAAAAGAAATACTCGGCCTTAGACAAAGAAACATTGGGAATCATATTTGGATTGAGTAAATTTCGGCAGTACTTAGTCGGGAGACATTTCATTATACGAACCGATCACAAACCTCTAATCCATTTACTCGGCGAAAAAAAACGAACTTCCGAAACTGGCTGCAAATAGATTAACACGTTGGGCTATAATCCTATCAGGCTTCGATTACGAAATTCAATATTTGCCTGGGAAAGATAATCCAGCAGATGCACTATCAAGGCTTCCACTATGCACAACAAAAGTATCAACGCCAGAAGAAGAGGCAGCATCATTCGGATCTAAATTATTGCACGTTAGGTCGAGGATATCGCTTTATCTTCGAATTATCTGAAGAAGAAAACATTGGAAGATGAAATACTGACTCGTGTAGTAACATATGTACAACATGGATGGCCCCCAAAAGAAGGAAGATGTTCCCAATACGTTACATACATTTTTTGAGAAGAGAATGGAACTATCATACGAAGAAGGCATCCTTATGTGGCAAGGACGGTTGGTGATACCATCTATTTTGAGAGCAACAGTTCTCAATGTGCTTCACGAGGGGCACCCAGGGATCACTGGGATGAGAGCGGTAGCGCGCACTCACGTCTGGTGGCCCAACATTGACAAGGAGATCGAATCACACGTTCATGCATGCTTTACTTGTCAAGAGAATCGACCGAAAGATCCTGAAGTTCCGCTATTTTCATGGTCTGTTCCACGAGAACCATGGAGTAGATTGCATATAGATTTTTGCGGTCCATTTCTCAAGAAATACTGTTTGCAAGAACTGGGCTCCCTAAAACTATCGTAAGTGACAATGGACCACAGTACACCAGTTTGGAATTCAAATCGTTCTGCCAGTCGAATTGTATACGTCACATAACTTCAACCGCATATCACCCGAAAACCAATGGGTTGGCGGAGAGGGAAGTAAAGACATTCAAACAACGAATGAAAGCGATGAGTGGAGTAAACGATGTTAATCTGAAGCTACAACAATTCCTGTTTTCATATCGCGTGACTCCCCAGCGTACCACTGGACGTTCACCAGCAGAACTATTTTATGGCCGGCGAATCAACTCAAGACTAGACTTGTTACGTCCCAACGTAGAGTCGAAAATAGATAAGGCTCTAGTGCAACAGAAAATTCAGCATGACAGCAACGTGAAACAACGTTCATTTGAGGAGGGAGAAACGGTGTGGGTCCAGGATCCACATAATGACAAATCCAATCCAGGATTCATCAAAACACAAACGGGACCGTATTCATACATTGTTGATGTCGGTGGAGTCGAAAAGAGGAAACACGCCGATCAGTTGAGGAGAAGACGAGGACTTTCCAAAGGGGGAGAAGATGTAGTATCACAAGATTAACGACGAGAATTTCCAACTACAAAAGTTATAGTTTCCAATCATCTGTTACACGTTACCACGGAGAATGTTTACTTTTGTAAATTGATTTGACATTCTGAAATATAAAATGTGTTCCGTGCATCAACCTGGAAATTCATTATATTAAAATCAGAAACACGTAGGTACGTGAGACTACACCCCCCCCTTCCCATCGGCCGAAATCGTCCATAACCTTATTTTGGTGTCTACGAAAAATAACGAACAAAACAAAATTACTATTACTAGGCCGATTACTATACTTTCCTTCCCTTCGGGTAGCGGAAAGTAGAAATGCGTTGAACGAAGATATAGCGCCCGCCTATGTAGCTGGTGTTCGAAATCACGGGGGTGGTGGAAAGTTGTGTGTTGCTACTCACCAGATATTTAAGTTTATGATCTCCTGTTCAAATATCATCCCCCGAACTGACTTTTCGGACCAGTTGACTGTCCTATTCAGCGGCTCGTTGTTGATCCTTCTCTTTACGCGCGTGAATTCGCGCGCTATCAGACAATGAAGAGGGCAATGCAGGCGCGTAACGAATACCTTCCAGTCAGACGAAATCACGCAACTTTCCCCAGCCCCACAAATCTAAATTTCTTTTTCTGCAAATTTGGTAGAATTTACCATTTGGAGGTCTCACTGCACAATACCTCCAAGACACTAAAGTTAACGTACCTGTTAGGTGAGTCCGTCTCCTCTGGCTTGTGAGTTACTGTGGGCAAGCGCTTTCGAGAGTACTGACTTAACGGCCAGACGATGATGTCTTAACATCGAAAATTCGATCATGAAAGGCCTAGCACAGAATATACAGCAAAGCGCACCAGTCGAACCATTAACCTTTGGGCCTTTGGGGTCTGCCTCCCAAAAACCACAGCCCGTAGGTCGGCTTTGGGCCCAGTTTCAGTGGAGCCTTGGCAACTTTCTGAAGATAATCAACAAGGTCCACACAGCTTCCAGCCGAGGAAGTTGCATACACAGACATACAGACCATGTTCCAAATACAAAATCAGGGCAATAGAATGCGTCCTTGGGTTTACCAGCATGTAGGTACTCCTTTCCATCTTCTCTTCAAGTGTAAGGCGCTCTGAGAACAGCACAATAGGAAGCTAAGCTCCCGAGGGCTGAGTGAGTTATTAGGCTTAATCATCTAATATAACCTAACAAAAAAGACAAGTAGTAAATGTGAATGCTAACTAACTTACCTTTAAACTTGGGTTTACATTCGACGCCCTCGACCTCGAAATCGATTCCTTTCAAGCAGCAAGTGTACTTCTTAATCGTTTGAGTGATTTGTTTCAAAGTTCCTTCTTTCAAAACGTGTAAGTTATGTTCAACCCGTTCCATCTGATCCTGCCCACTGATCAACTCCCTAGTGATGTTCTTCCCGAACTCTATGAAATATTTCAATTTGTCGTTGAACATCTTTGTTGCCTCGGGGAAACAAATTATATTCTTCGATTCGTTGCACACCTGGAACGTTATATTCGACAACACGGAGGTGGTGTAAAGCGATTCTTTAATGAACTCCAATTTGTACTCGAGTTCTTGAATTTGCATTTTAAAAGGTTCGATCAAAAGATTTGAGAAATGACGGTACGTCTGTTCCAAATTCGATCTGTCAATGTTGAACTCAGAGCAGCGTGCTGGCTCAACAGGGTCGTAGCAAACTGAGGCGTCCTGATTTAATACCTCTATGTCTGAGCCATCGTAACAACGTACAGTATACTGACATTCCGACGCCTGGGCACAATCATCGTAACTTCCACAGTTATAAGCGTAACAACTGTCCATGCACCGCTCAGGACAAGGGCTCCTAATCTCACCGCCACAATAGCACTTTGCTCTCGTTCTCTTCTGTTGGGTCGAGCTGGGCAACTCATTCAAATAGACGTACACCTCATCCAAAAATCCGTTTCCATTTAAAGTCATCTTCCTAATTATATTCTTGGCGATGTAAATGTACGACAAAATACGCTGTTGGCTAGTCAGAAATTCCTTTCTCAAAATCGCAACGCGGTTAACAACGTCCATTTCTTCGCTGAGCGCTGCAGGTTCGGCGGAGGCTGTAGGATCGTCGGGCAGTGGCAAGGGTGGTGTTGTGCCAGGGTCTGGAAATGCCCAGCATCCCTGGAAAGCGAAAAACGTACAAAAGTTATTAGGAAAATTAGCCAAACGCGCACAATTTTGGCAGTTTTATCGCAACTAAGTTCGTTTCCTGGGTATTTTATGAAACTGAGTCAAATAGCGGAAGATAAGGACTGCGTCTAGATGGACAACAGTAAACCACGGCTAATTCTACTCGTAGAGAAGACTGGCGGGACGATGTAGCGCCAATTTGTCGTTACTCTCCGGCCTGCTCGTATTTGCCCACTCTGTCGCCTAGAAAATGTTGAGTTTCGTCGTTCAGTCATAGTCTTGTCATGTTTCGTATGGTTTACTGGTATTTTTCTTCGATATCAAATGGGATGGGTCTTGAAGTTGTAAGAATACGTCGAGCTGTGCAAGAGAATAATAAACCTTTGATAATTTGCTGCGTTTTTTTAATCGTTCGAGGTTATTTTGAAGAAACTTGAATGAAGCTTTGAGAAAATAAAACATTTAATTTCACTGTTTTCGGTCTATACGCAGTTGTACACGTGTGACAACAATTCCATCCGACCAAGCATCTAAAAATACCTCGAAAACGATACCAAACAGGGCGTATTTGGGTAAGAACCACCAAACTGTTAATTTTTTAAACCTTTATTGCCCATAACAACCACAGGTTTCGTCAGATCGGATTACCGAGCAGGCGTTCACAACTAGATACCAAATGGGTACGTACGAACGGATCTTTTTACACCCTCCCCCCACCATCACCATGTGACATTTTACGAGGCATCGGGATTTCAAATCTGAAATGTCCGTCCGCCCCATCCGCCGTCCGAAAACATTATGCCTTTAACGTGAACTAAAAAATCCGTTCTTTCGCACAAAAATACTAGTTGGTATGTAGTTGTACCCCCCTTACTGCGTCTAGACTGTAAATAGTAAAAGAACCGTAATTATACTTGGGAATTTGACATAAAAGTCCGTAGAATTTGCTAATGAAAAGCTTTAATAGGAGAAAAACACATGGCTCAGAAATCGCGACGCAAAAACATTTCGCACAATATCGAACAACAACAAAAACGATAGCATATGTCGATACATCGAATTACCATCGACTACTCACATCGACATAAAGTTGCCTCCAATATTTAAAACCATTTGTTAATTCACAAATATCTAACAATTATTGGGAGAACAAGTCCAGAAATTGGAAGCACTCGAACGACAATAACTACAGCGAAAGTAATCGTTACATCGGCGCGAAGTCAGGCGATATTGGAATGACGGAAAGAAGAGTCGAAAGTTGGGTTCATTCACGATCGCTCCACTCCACTCCAATCCACCAGTGCCGTTCTGTCTTTTAAAGAGGAAGTGGTGTATCAAAATTGCCTATTACCTGATTTATCATTTGATTTATTAATGATAGTTTGAAAAGCGTCTTGCCGCAAGATGGACGAAGAAGATCTCTTCTTTTGGCCACAGTTGTATGCTTGTACGCCAAACAAAGAAGACCCAAACAGAAGTGGGTGAAACAATGGTTTCTCAACAGAAGACAGCACACACACGTAAATTTACTTCAAGAGCTGCGGTTAGAACCATCTGACTGGAGAAATTACTTGCGAATGAATGAAGAGGCCTACTTTCAATTACTCCATTTGGTTACACCAATGATTAAAAAAGTAGACATCGTCATGAGACAGTGCATTACTCCCCATGAGAGGCTCGCTGCTACATTACGATTTCTGGCAACTGGGATGGTTGGAATTCCACCACGTCCCATCACTCCACTCCATACCCGACGAGTTTCGCCATTCATGCCGTTCCATTGGCGCGCTACCTCGCCATTTTTCTTGTTGGAACGATCGTCAGTGGAAAGCTTTAAGGTGGCCACTGAATTCCAACCAGTCCAAAAGCCATCGCGCCGCGCCAAAACATCATCACTCCAACTGCTCGTGAATGGGGAAACGCGACCCGGCAATACGGACAGATGCGCCATCGCGCTGATGGAACGAACATGATTGGGGAAACCGGGCACTTTCCTGTGATTCAAAATCGAACAACTCACTTCTTTCCCCAATACACGTTTTTTCGCCGCGAAATGAGTGTTTCCAACAAGGATTTCGTAATTTCCGTAATTGATTTTTACAAGGAACATAGCTGCTTGTGGATAACGAGTGACCTAGATTTCAGCTCTTCAAAATTCATCCCAGTTGCCAGAAATCGTCATGTAGAAGCGAGCCTCTCATGGGGAGTAATGCACTGTCTCATGACGGTGTCTTCTTTTTTAATCATTGGTGTAACCAAATGGAGTAATTGAAAGTAGGCCTCTTCATTCACTTGCAAGTAATTTCTCCAGTCAGATGGTTCTAACCGCAGCTCTTGAAGTAAATTTACGTGTGTGTGCTGTCTTCTGTTGAGAAACCATTGTTTCACCCACTTCCGTTTGGGTCTTCTTTGTTTGGCGTACAAGCATACAACTGTGGCCAAAAGAAGAGATTCTTCTTCGTCCATCTTGCGGCAAGACGCTTTTCAAACTATCATTAATAAATCAAATGATAATACAGGTAATAGGCAATTTTGATACACCACTTCCTCTTCAAAAGACAGAACGGCACTGGTGGATTGGAGTGGAGTGGAGCGATCGTGAATGAACCCCACTTTCGACTCTTCTTTCCGTCATTCCAATATCGCCTGACTTCACACCGCGCCACTCCACTTGGAACGATCGTCAGTGGCCGCCTTTAAACCACCTGCCAACTTGAATCGTGCCGTTTGCCTACGGACGCCTAGAATATTTAGTTTTCGTCGTTCCGTCGTAGTCTGGTCATGTTTCGTATGGTTTACAAAAGTTTCAATACGTGGGTAGTTCATCTTGAAGCGCTTCTGTATGATTACGGATCATTGGATAGTGCCAAAGGTCCGAAGAAAGAAAACCATTGAGTTGTAAGTTAAATTTAAAGCGAACGGCGAATTTGAAGGAGCGTCTAGTAGCTAGAGGTTACCGTCAGATCCCTGGAATCGACTATATCGAAACGCACCGGTAGTTAGGTTTAGTTCCCTTTGAACACTTACGGCATTGGCGGTTGAAAATGACATGGAAGTTGAACAAACGGGCGTTGAAACTGCATATTTGAACGACGATTTAGATGAGAATATTTTTACGAAGACGCCAATAACCAATTTGGATCCCTAATTGCAGTTGAAACGGGAGGGGCCCACGAGCTGGCGAGAATCATGCTTTAAAGACTGGGAAAACGGAAAGACATTTCGTCACTTGAAAAATTCTATGTACGGGTTGAAACAGTTTGGGACAGTGGTGCAAAAAGCTAGACGCCCGGAAAGCGAGCAACTGATGCTGAGCCATGTATATACTTTCTAAATGACATTGAAGATAAAGTATATGTGGCATTGTACGTAGATGACCACATTGCATCACGAAACCGTGAAAAACTGAGGGAGGCAAAAGAAAATATTTGGTGCGTTGCAACACACAACTTTCCTTAGCTCTACGTCAATTCACTTTCTATGTGATTTTGTCTACATAATCAATTCATTTACCACTCAGTTCATTTGAACTTGGTCAAACAACACTCCACAGCAGCAGGAAGCGGTAGCGCTCACAGTTCCGTTATTTATTGTGCTGCTCGTTCTCATTGCAGGACCATTATTGAGCAATTGGTACACAGATAATTAATGAGGCTATAAACACAAATTTTTTGAAGAAGGATAGTAATTACTTTTGCAGAGTTATTGGGTAAAAACTTTTAGAACTGGTAGTAAGCGAAACGGCAGTAGTTGAAACTCAGGAATTTCTGGAAAGAGCCCCATGAATCTCATGAGCGTTTTCAAACGCTCACCCTATAGGTATTGGATTGGACTACAATACCAATTTTTTTTACATTCTACTAACATTCCAGCGGAGTTTATGAGGAAAAACCCGCTAAAAACGCTTTTCGTCGAAAATTTTGATAATTTGTTGTACTGTTCTTGTAATTTTCTCACAAATGGGAATTTTGCGGTATCATTGCCTTATTGAGAGCTATCAATATAAAAAATTTAATCCAAATCGTTAGAGCCATTTTTGAGAAAAAAAAATTTGTTGTTTTGATCACTGCGATAACTATAGTTAACTTTCGGTGGATTTTGCCCATACCCTTATTTTAGCGTCTCATGGTAACCCGTAGGCTAGACATCAAGTTCCAGCTGATTTGGTATGGCAGTTTTCTCTAAAAACCGCGCTAAAATCGATTTCGTCGAAAGTTTTGGTAAATTATTGTGCTGCTCTCATTTTCCCACATATGAGAATTGTATGGTATAGTTGCCATATCGAGAGCTACCAATATAAACAATTTAATCAAAATCGTTAAAGCTGTTTTTGAGAAAAAAAATATTTGGTGTTTTGATCACTATGATAACTATGGTTAACTTTCGGTGGGTTTTGCTCATACCCTTATTTTGGCGTCCCATAGTAAACTGCGAGCTAGGTATCAAGTTTGAGCTGTTTTGGTACGGCGGTTTTCTCTAAAAATCGTTCACAGACGCACAGACAGACCATTTTCCCAAATAGTGTTTTTCGGACTCAGGAAGGTCTGAAACGTAAAAATCCGAAGAAAACTCAATTTTTTTTTTTCAGCCGATTACATAACTTTTCTTTCTACTTTGTAGAGCCAAGGAAAGTAAAAATTAGTAGCGAGTTCAAGACAAAGGCCAAGGGACGAATACATTATCGTTTAGGAATAGGATTTAATTATGGCACAAAAGGGGAAATTATTTAATCTCAAAGGAGATATTTGATGAAGTTGTCCACAAATATGAAATGAAGGATTTTGACCCAGTTTCTAGGTTAATTATTATATTTAGCGATCGGTACTCGCCCAAATATCGCGTTTAATGTTAATTGTTTGAGCCAATTCAATAACAAATACACAGAAGCACACCAGAAAGCAACAAAACGAATTTTACGATTTGAATGGTACCACTGACATGAAGCTGCCGTATCGGAAAATCAGCCTTTGGTTGGTTTTGGGATGCCGACTGGGGAAACGCTCAGTCGTTCGCAGATCTTATAACCGAATGGCTCTTGCAGCAATTACATGGGAAATCAGGAAACTGTACGTCCAGTACTGAAGCTGAAGACTTGAGCTTCACCGATGGCATAAAAGAAGCTCTTTATTTGCGGAGATCGCTATTAAGTCTTGGGCATACGTTACACTGAACGTTGACACTCACGAACGACAACCAAAGAGAATGAAAACTTGTCATAGATGCTGTTCGTCACAACCGAACTAAACTCATTTAGATTTGTAAAGCGTTCATCCAGGAAGCTATAAACAACAAGTTGGTGGACGTTGATTATATGTCAACTGATAGAGTGCCCCCTGACATACTGACCAAAGCTACTCCCCGTGAGAAGCTGACGAGGAGTTCACAAGCACTAGGTCTACACCTGAAGCCCACTTGAGAGGGCGTGTTGAGATTTGCAGGTGAACGTGATTATTGTGTTTGTTAAAATTATAAAATGAAGTCACTCCTTTCTCGCGCCCGTTCTGAACAGCTGTTCTGATTGTATTACCCACAAGGGCAGAAAAATCAAAGAAAAAGGAAAAATTGCCACGAGAACCAAGTTCGCCGAATAGTTCACCCTCAGCCGGCGAGCACCTGAATAGGAACGCAGTATAAAGAACAGAAAGAAATGAGGAAAACGCGGTCGAAACCACGTCCAAAAAACGCCACTGCAGTTTGAAAGAATGAACAGGTCCTTGGATACTTCCCGACGCAGGGACCGGAAAAATCTGTAAAAGTTATAGTTATTGTATTAAAAGAAAAGTTAGGTCGAAAACGCTCCAAATCGAGGGGATCAGAAAGGCGGTGAACATGGGAATGGAAAGGCACAGAACTGAGATCTGAGATGGCAAAAAGATAAGGTGAGGCGGCGATCCTTCTCAGGCCCCCAGCGAACTATGACCCGTAAACCCAAAACATTTCTTCCCAATTGAACAGTGTTATAAAATAAGCTTTCCGATATCGCCGTATTTACAACAGATGTAAGTATATGAAGCAAAGAGGATTTTACATTTTGTGGAAAACTGGTTTCAATGATTTCTATCGAACTAACGGAATATTTTGAACTAAACAAGATCCCTAAATGTTGAGTCGCCGCTGAATGGCGTTAACAACTTAAATGTGCCAAAAACCTTTTATTCAAGTTTCCAATATTGGCACAGTAAACGCATAACTGAATTTGATCGGCATGTCGCAGTGTCTAGTGGCAACTTATCGAAGTTCAGAAATTATCGGGGAGAATCCCACTCAACGCGTATTCTATCGACTTACCGTTAAGAAAAGGATAAATGCGAGAGCTACTGGATCTTTCATCGTCTTCACTGGAGTTTCTGCCAAGGAACGCCGAACTCAATTCAATGGATCTCGGAGTATATCCCAGTATCTAACTGCGAAGGCTATTAATTTACGATTCACAGTTTCCCCTTCCTTGGAGATAAGGATTATTGAAGGGACCGTCGACTTGTTTTGAGGCAATCATTCTGATTCTGAGAAAAACAATTGAGGGGGTCGCGAGGGACGTTTTTACTTTCCGCTACCCGAAGGGAAGGAAAGTATAGTAATCGGCCCAAAAAAAATTTGGGTTTTCTTCAGATCTTTACGTTTCAGACCCTACTGAGTCTAAAAAACCTAATTTCGGCGCGTGGTCCGTGTGTATGTGTGTGTACAGTTACGAAATTATTACTAGTTAAGTAGAACTCGAACATTCTCCGAAAGTTTTCAAAATAATTTGTAACGGGTCTTACAGAACGATGGAGACTAGATAGAGTAAAATCGATCGAGATTTAAAAAATCGATACTGAATCACTATTAAGGATTCGTTCGCGTCTCTCCTCAGTGCCTAACTTCCTCCTCTTCGCGGTGCTTCGCTAGTCGAAGTATTCTCTATTGAACACAGAACTTCGCATTTTGTACTCTATTTTAGCAATTTAAGATTATACATCTGAGAACGCCGTCGATATCTTTCTCGATGAAGCGATTGAGATAGAGAAAAGTGAATAAAGAAATACGGTGCTCTGAGGATGTGTTCACAGATACTTAAAAAGAAACCTTTACGCAAACGGTGGGTACAGCTTTCGTACAAGTACGCAACCACTAGGAGCATTTATCTCTTTTATTTTTTATGCAATGACAACTACGTTTGATTGTGCTCGTTGATGGTTTCGATATAATGGCCGCGTCAATTGCAATTGACATCATCACTTAGTCACTGAGGTTATCAAAAGTGTGATGTTACCAAGCGTTAGATTTTGTAACAGACGTTACCATGCACTTAACCCAACACAAATTTCGTGACGCTTCTCCGTAACATCTCTGGTGTTACATTTTCGAGTTTATGTAGCAAAGTAAAGACATAAAATGTCAAAAACCTAGGAGATTCCCTTCCGTCGAATTATTTAAAATACTTGAAGTAATGAAAGTGGCAAATTTAATTGAAAAGACCACGATAATTTACATGCACAAAATGTTTATCCAGGGGAAGATAAAAAGAGTTCTCTCTCAAACGAGAAGGGGTGAAAAAATTACATTAAATAATTTAAAAATCTCGTCTAAATACTGCTTCGGCTCAGAGGTTTTAGTTATCCAATGGGGTCTGCTTATATAATAAACTACCTAAATAATTTATATCTTCAAAGGTCACTAGATAGGTTCAAAAATAAACTAAAGGATTATTACTTGCAGTGTTGATAATTTATGCCATATGCTATTTATACTATAAATTACAATTAATTTATAAGCTATTTACACTAATTTGTATTTAATTTTGTTAATACAACAAGGATATCTTCTTGTATCATCTCTCTTCCCTTCGGGAGAGAATGTTTTTTACTTTCCTTGGCTCTACGAAGTAGAAAGGAAAGTTATTTGTCTTGAGGTGCCCCTTTTAATCTTATCATAAAGCTTGAGCTTTGCCTTAAATTCAGCTAATCTGGCAACTACGTAAAATATAGCTTTACTCGCCGAGGAATCATTTATCCCATCAATAACATATTGCTTGCTATCTCCCTCATCATAATCAAGTACTCTTGGGTTGACTCATTTCGTTTTTTAATACGGCTGGCGAGCTTCTGGTGTAACTCACGACTGGTAGCTTTCCTTCCAAACTCTTCTCTTAAGTCCTTTCTGAATTTTTTCCATGAGGTGAAAACGTCTATTTGGGCGACAATTTTGGCTATGTCTTTTAAGGATTTTTTTAAAGCAAAAATCAGCTGTTGTAGCTCACTGACATTCAGTAGGGTTGCTACACCCTCAAACTCTTCAATCCACTTGTCGACCTTAAAATTGTCCTCTCCGGTGAAACATCTAACCATTGCTATTATCCTTCGAGTTAATTGAATCATCGTCTTCTTCACTTTCTTCAACCACGTCATCTTCATCTTCTTCAAGACGGGCGTTGTCCACTAGTCTCGCGGCTTTAAGGCGGTCGATCAACTCAGCTTTCTTCCCAGTCATCTTCAGTTTTCGTAACTTAATTTCCTCCTTCAACTCCGATACTTTCACATCATTTGGATTTTTATCCATTTTGCCGAATAAATTATGTGGAAGTAAGAGGTAACGCAAGTGTGTTGATTTTTTCGTAAAGGAATCGTTAATGAGTGCCGTGAATAGATAAACAAAATACCTTCCTGGAACCGGCTCACCTGAAAACTTCACGTCGTCGTTCGTCTTAGAGATGTCGGTATCCCTAAATAATCACAGTGCACTCCGTTGTGGTAACTTCTTGTTCACATCCAACTCTTACTAGCGCTCAATGAGTCTTCATTTATCATTCCGGAGCGGCCCCCAAAATTGAAGGGGATGATATTTTTTATTTTTTTCCTTTCCCGAGGACGTGCAGGACAAGTCCCTTTGTCACTGCGGCCACGTGTGGGCCTATTGTGACACTAACCCTTCCTTAGTAAAAGGCCCTTTATGAAGCCAAGTATGTCCTTCAACGCAGCTTCCGCTATGATATGGGGCTCAATAATCCCCTGGGAAAAGTATCCAAAGCGTTTGACTGTTAAGGCAGGGCACTCAGATAGGATGTGCTCCGCCGTCTCGTCCTCCTCACCACAGAGTCTGCATTCCACCGCCTCTGAGATGCCCATCTTGTTGAGGTGATACCTGAGTGGGCAGTGTCCGGTGAGGAAGCTAATCAAGACCCTCAGATCCCTCCTGGAGAGTGCCAGCATCACCTTTGCCCTTTGATCAGAAGGCGTAACAAGCCTTTTCGATTGTCTAAGTAGTGGCTGGCGATGCCAATGGGTGCTATTTTCCTGTGTCTCCCATCGGGCCACCAAACGGTTCAGGTGACTTTTAGTCATACCTACGTGAGGTTCAGGCCCAATGGGCAGGGCTTCTGTGCCCTTCTTCCCAAGTTGGTCGGCCTTTTCATTGCCCGCATGCCCCTTGTGAGCCAGCACCCAGATGAGGGAAAGCCTATTGTGGGTGCTGAGCTGCTTGAGCGCATGAAGGCATTCCCATGCCAGCCTGGACCTGAAGCTAGCGATGGCCTTTAATGTGGCCTGGCTGTCCGAGAATATGTAGATCCGCTTGCCCTTGAGTCCCTTAGACAGGATCTCTTCCGTGCAGATCTTTATAGCTAGGATTTCAGCTTGGAATATCGTGGCGTACTCTCCCAGCGGCTTAGCCAGACTGTAGTTGGGCCCAACAATGCCCAGTCCAGCTCTGCCTCCCATGACTGAACCATCGGTGTACCACTGCAGGGCACCCACCTCGGTCCGGAATGTCTCCTGCTCCCATCGTTCCCGCGAGTGGATACTTACCCTGAATGGCAGCTGAAAGTTCTTTCGCTCTGACATGACGTCGGTAGAAAGGACCACTGCCTCTTCCAGTTAGAACTGTCTAGTTGTTCTTTGGAGGCTTGCCTTAACTCTGGTGGAGATGTTCCCTGTCTGCAAAAGCCTTACTGCTCCCAGGTAAGCAGTCCTCTGAATATGTATATGGAGAGGGGAGATGTCTAAAAGGACTTCCATTGCAGCAGTAGGGCACGTATTCATTGCCCCTGTAATAGCTAGGCATGCCTGTCGCTGCAGTTTCAAGCATGCAAGGGGATGATATAAAAACTATCGAGGGCTGTAAACGATTATACTTTTATCAAACTTCAAATCAAATACAACTTGCTATTCTTAGCTTCATACACTCACTGTTGTGTTTCGAGATTTATACAGTCATGTTATATTCGAGTCTACTGTTCGTCTCCTGGGTGCGTTGCTTGCCTCCTTGGCTTCATGCGTCCGATTCAGATCGTACACAAACATGAAAATGCATGGTAAGATTTCAAATAGGAAAGTGCATATAGTCGCAATACTATCTGATTACGGGCTCATCACATGTGAGGTAAATTATGTAACCCCAAACGCACTAACTAGGAGAAGTACATGGACGAAATAAACACACGCACACTACGCAGCAATCAAACCTTGACTACACAAGTAGACCAAGAAATAGAGGACATCACAAATATCCTCAGTGAATCTTATGAAACATCTTACCCGATGTCATACGTGCGGAGCGAACACAAACCTTGGTGGAACCACAGACTGAGGGAAATCAGACAGAACGTAAAGTAGGCACACAAGCATCTGAACAGAAACAGCCCAGAAGGGGATGGAGGGAATTGAAGACCCTTCGAAACAACTTCAATCAAGAACTACAGAGGTGTAAAAGGGAAGGCTGGAAAACGTATAGCGAGGAAATAAACTCCATACCTGACACCACAAGAGCACTTAAGATCGCAGGAAACACAACAGAATATGCACATTGCAATAACCTGATGGTACTTACTCAGAAAATGAGAACGAATGCATTCATTATTAAATGAACACACACTTCCCTAATAGCATGGGGAACGGAAACAAAAATAAGAAACTCAATGGCCAACAAGCAGGCCATGACTTTCTTTACTCGACATTTATAAGAGTGGGCAATCAACTATACGCCTCCATATAAGAAAGGGGAACGACAAACCACCACGTGTTGCGTAGCTACACACAACTTTCCTTAGCTCTACGTCAATTCACTTAGCACATGGCCTTTGAACTTGGTCAAACAACACTTCACAGCAGCAGGAAACGGTAGCGCCTACAGTTCTGGAATTTATTGTGCTGCTCGTACTCATTACAGGACCTTTATTGAGAGATTGGTACACAGAAAATTAATGAGGCTGTAAACACTAATTTTTTGAAGAAGGATAGTGATCACTTTTATTATCACTTTTATCAGAGTTATTGGGTAAAAACTTTTAGAACTGGTAGTAAGCGAAACGGAGGTAGTTGAAATTCAGGAATTTCTGGAGTGACCCCCATGTATCTCATGAGCGTTTTTAAACACTCACCCTTTAGGTATTAGATTGGACTACAATACCAATTTTTTTAACATTCTACTAACATTCCAGCGAAGGTTATAAGAAAAAAATCGCGCTAAAAACGCTTTTCGTCCAAACTTTTTATAATTTATTGTGCTGCTCTCGTCATTTTCCCACGAATGGAAATTTTATGGTATAATTCCCTTATTGAGAGCTATCAGTATAAAAAATGTAATCAAAATCGTTAGAGCCGTTTTTGAGAAAAAAATTTGGTGTTTTGATCACTATGATAACTATAGTCAACTTTCGGTGGATTTTGCCCATGTCCTTATTTTTGCGTCCCATGGTAACCTGTAGGCTAGACATCAAGTTTGAGTGTATTTGATACAGTCTTCTTCAGGATTTGGTATGGTGGTTTTCTCTAAAAACCGTTCACATACACACACAGACCATTTTCCCAAATAGTGTTTTTCGGACTCAGGGGGGTCTGAAACGTAAAGATCTGAAGAGAACACAAAATTTTTTTTTCAGCCGATTACATAACTTTCCTTTCTACTCCGTAGAGCCAAGGAAAGTAATAAGAAACTCAATGGCCAACAAGTAGGCCATGGCTTTCTTTACTCGACATCTACAAGAGTGGGCAATCAACTATACGCCTCCATATAAGAAAGGGGAACTGGACCGAATATTTTCCGCTTTAATCTTGAAAAGTAACAGTACTCTGGTCAAACCACCAACAGCTGGGACGATTTTCATCAGTTGTTTTGTGTGAGCATTTCTAAACGACGCCACAATATTTTATACTCATTGACAAAATGACGAGAGTGGCACAATGAATTATCAAAAATTTCTTAAATAATATCTGCATATTGTTCTCAATACATGTTCCTTGGACGTCCATTGAACCCAAATTTTGAACTTTGCAATTATATCAGCATCTATGTGTTGAACAGAAACAACTCATGCCTTCTTTTTACGCGTTTCCTTCATTAATTACCTCATTCGCAATTCCAATTTAGACAAGTGCATGTAGGTACACTTTTTCGCATAACAATATTAGTTACCAAGTTTTGCACAAGGTTTTTAGTGGAATGAAATTCACGAACGAATTTTTCGGATCAGCAGACCTCAAAACGTGAAATCTGAAGAAAATGGTACGGTTTGTTGAAAACAGTAATTGAAGTAGAATCGATTTATGATGTAAGGCGAGGAAACACCATAATTAACCTTAATCCACTTCCTCGTTAACTCTTACGCCATTGATATCTGAAAGTAATTTGCTTTCTTCAAAACAAAGGAAATTTCGGAAGCTCTTGATGGTCGAAAATGAAACGGGCGCGAAAGAAACCTTTACACAAACGGTGGGTACAGCTTTCGTACAAGTACGCAACCGCTAGGGACATTTTGTCTTTTATTACTTTCCGGTACCCGAAGGGAAGGAAAGTATAGTAATCGGCCCAAAAAAAAAATTTGGGTTTTCTCCAGATCTTTACGTTTCAGACCCTACTGAGTCTAAAAAACCTAATTTCGGCGCGTGGTCCGTGTGTATGTGTGTCTGTAGTTCGATTTGCGGGAGAACGGCTGATCCGATTGAGCTGGTTCTTTTTTTGTTTTGTTTGTTATTTTTTGTTGACACCAAAATAAGATTATGGACAATTTCGGCCGATGGGAAGGGGGGGGGGACGAAAATGTTCCAAAAACTAGCGTTTTTCGCATTTTTCTCAAAAACGGCTCTAACGATTTTGATTAAACTTCCGAATTATGTTCTACTAATCAATACCCAACTTTTCTTCTCCATACATTTCTCCATGAAAATACGGTGAACGGAGATATAGGCCTATGAAGCAAAAATAGGTTTTTTACGCTTTTTGGCAAAACGGCTTCAGCGATTTTCACCAAACTCACAGAATGTTTTCAAATAGTTAATACCTACATATTCTTTTCAATAAATGTTCCTAAGACGGTCCATTGTACAGAGATAAAAATCCAAATGTGTTAAAAATAACGTTTTTTCGAAAATTTCCGTAAATTCCAGGGTAAATTTTCCACCAGATGTGATAAACCCTAATGGAGTGTCTTTTAGTCACCCATACCCACATTTTGTTCTCTACAACTACTTACGGGGGTGACGGAAAGTTGTGTGTTGCTACGCAGCAGATATTTTTTGTTTTGTTTTTTTATGCAATGATAACTACGTTTGATAGTGCTCGTTGGTGGTTTCGATATTGAAATATAATAGTTCATACCTTTATACAAGGTTTTATTAAACGTTCAATAATTCCTTCCTGAACGAGCTTCTCAATTTCAGATTCCATGAATTTTTTTATCTTCCACAGAATGTTTTCTGGATTTAGTAGTAATAGGTTTGCAGTTTTTGGAAAGATTAGCAAACAGAGCCACAGGTTTTACCCTGGCAGTAGCTAGGCTGCAGATTAGATAGGTAGCAGAGGCGTGAACCATGGAATTATATTTCCACTGATGAGTGTGCTTTCAATATGTCATGACCTATGATTGCATCTGCACAAAGATCTTTCATCACCAACAGATTCACCTTTTCGTACTTGTGAGCAGCAATTTTAGGTTGACCTCGCATTGCCCCAATATGTCAGTGTGCAGTGAGGAGTTAGCCATAGATATTCGTCCACTGTATGGTAAGATTCTAGCTCTGATTCTTGGGACTAAAGAATGGTTTACGAATGACAAAGAACTACCCGTATCTATCAAACCGCGTAATTCCATCCCATTGATAAAACGGTCTATAGTAGCTTTCTGTAAGCTCCCAGGGCTAGCAGCTGATGTGACGGTAGCCACTGTAGTCTCTGCAGAAGCAGATGTTTGTAGATCGGACTTAGAATGTTTGGATTTACAAACCTTTTGGAAATGCCCTTTTTTAGAACACGATATGCAAGTCGCGTCTTTGGCCGGGCATGAGAATCTTGGGTGTCTAGACCCGCCACAGAAAAAGCACCGTCCAGGCTTTCTCAGGGCTGCTACGGTTGTTTCTGAGTCTATCTGATTGCTACTTGAATCACTCGTGGCCGCAGTACTTTGTACTTGAAAACCATGGTAAGAAGCAGATTGTTGTTCAGCCATGTCTAATGATCTTGCTTGATCAAAGGCGCCGTCTAACGTTAGAGTAGTGTTTTATAATAACCTTTGGTGTATACGTGGACATAGCAGTCCGCTAATGAAGGCTTCTCTGATGAACTCATTGCGATGTTCGTCAGCCGTTACCGCGTTAAAAGAACAGTCCTTGCTCATTCGCTTGAGCACTGCTAAATACTGATCCACTGATTCACCAGCATGTTGACGTCTAGTAGCCAAGCAGTGATTGGCGCAAATCACATTCTTAGGCTTGATGTAGATAGAGTCTAACGTAGCTACGGCATTGTTGTATGTAGTACATTCGCTTATGTATTCAAAACGATCAGGAGCAATATAATTTGTGAGTAGTTGTAGCTTACTATCATCCGGACGGAGGTGTCTCGAAATGAACCAGGAAATTATCGAATGTCTTCTTCCAATGAGTCCATTTCTTGTCAGAAGATGTAGCCGATGGCTCGACGTTGAAGCGTTCAGGTTTCAAGTATTTATCCATTATAAGATGTCAAGTTGGATGGATGATTTAAACAATTTTTAGCTTTCGTTTAATAAATTGAAATATAATAGTTCATACCTTTATACAAGGTTTTATTAAACGAAAATTACAACGTACCGAATTTGGCAGAAGAGGAACCGAACAATGAGAAAAGCGAGTAACTAAGGAAGATCGTACTTGGATACATAACAACGAGTCATATGATTTCATGGAGTTGCATAATCACCACAGATATAATGGCAGCGTCAATTGCAATTGACATCATCACTTAGTCACTGAGGTTATTAAAACGAGTGATGTTACCAAGCAATTGTGAGCCCTAGAGTTGTATATGGAGCGCTGATCTGGTGTCACTAAAAACAGTGCCCTATACAAGCTAGATAGGGTTATAACTATGTCAATCACTGCGGTATTTCACAGCACGCCCAATATCCTAACGGCCATGCTGACAGGAGTGTTACCAATGAAATGGGAAATCATGCAAGACACTATGAGAGGGACACGAAGACTCGCGAAGAATGGAAACTGGTGTCACTCACACGGCCACGGAACCATCTGGTCAAGCGTCAAAAACAGTATACCAGAGGCAAACATGCCAAGGTACAACAGTACAACAGTATATTTCTTCCAAGGAAACCTCAATACTAGAATAGACTCTAGGCAAATATGGGATAACAGGTACTCAGTGGGTGATGATTCCGAAATCACCTGATACACTGGTGGCTCTAAATACTTGAGGGATAATGCGGGAATGGGAGCATATATTCCTACACTAGAATGGGAGGAATCGCTCCCATTAGGTACAAACAGGTATATCAAAGTGAACTTATCACGATAAACTCATGTATTAGCACTCTTGAATCGAGGACCATTAGAAACAACAGTATAGCCATTTATACTGACAATCAATCTGTCATAAAAACATTAACCCAGTAGTTACAAGTTCCCTCATTGAGGAAACAAAACACAAAGCTGGGAAACTCCATCACCGAGGGAATGCAGTTACTCTGAAGTGGATAACCGAGCACAAAGGGTATTTAGGGAATGAGAGAGCAGTATTTGACAGATAGCTCAGGTCGATACGGAGTTCAATGGCCAAGTCAACGGGCCAGTAATCGCTAGGAGGATCTACAGCTTCATGGGCCACGAACAGTCCCTCACGCCTCTACATGATATGAGGAAGTTGATGCATGTTCCTCTTTTAGGGACAAACACTCTATGAAAACGATCTGTATTTTAACATTGAATATGTTAGCCCTTACATATATATAAGGCAATACATAGATACAAAAGTGTATTTTTTAAACAACTACGTTCACTTAAAATCTCTTTAAAACAAAAATTGCATTTCGTCACAAGTTGAAATCAAGGATTTGGCAACGCGTCTCATCTGATCCATCCGTGCAATCATCTTCTCCATTGCACACTTTATTCGTTGCTGTCACTTTGGAAATAGTATAATGGTCGTGGAGTTGTCGTTTTTGGTGTTATGTCTTTCAATTCCGTGATCCCTGCAGAAGTAAATGTTTTAAAAGCTTGTTCTACCAAACATCATCAACTAAAACATAAGTTAGTAGGTTGTTAATCAACCACTGTCAGCTTTTCATTAAATGTCTACGCTTCACAGTTCCCCCAGTCAAACACAAAAATCGTCAAATTTAAAAACTCATTATAGTTGTATATCGTAAAGGGAAAAACGTTCATTTCGCAACTTTGCAAACCTTATAATAAGAATAGACAGGTGCCTTTACTACACTGGCAGAGAACCAACGACCTGTACCGAAATGTTAGATGATGCTGTGGCAGCCCTCAATACTTTCTTCTTGAACTTAGGTCTTCATATCAGCTCTTGAAGCCTGCCTTATGTCCATTCACTTGTAGGATGTTTTATAACCCTAGGAAGTATAACTTTTGAGTGTTCGCCATGTCAAGTTTCTGGGAGTCACACTCACGAGGAAACTAAACTGGAATACCTATGTTGAAGAATCCTACATTAATCTTCTGAGAGCTTTTACAAGGACCAACTGGGACTCTGACCCAAAAACTGCTCTACTTTTTTACAGAGAAACTATCAGAGCGGTTATTGACTATGGATCAGTCCTATACGATTCTGCAGCCAAGACTACTATTCAGAACAGAGCATTTCGAATCTGTGAGGGAGTCTTGCCGTCAACCCTAATCAATGCCCTACTGCCTGAGGCTGGGGAACTACTTGGAGAAATACGAACATTAGCAATATGCAACCTTACCAAGCGCTATTGGGCTAAAAAGTCTTCACCGTTGCTCTGCGAAAGTTTTTCAGATTTAAGCAATGAGTTTCGCTGGATAACAAGTTCTAGCATGCGGTGTGTCTACTCTATCCCTTATGGCTTCCACAAACATCCGCTACATATACTCACCCTCACAGTCTCGAGGAATTTAACCTTCCATACAGGACTGTCTGCAGGTCGGACAGTTCCCCACTCAGTGGAAGTCTGCGCGTGTTGTCACTCTTCAAAAGGGAGGCGACCGCAATCAGTCAGACCCGCGATCATGGAGACCACTCAGCCTTCTTTCCATATTAGGCAAAACACTAGAAATCTTGATGTTGCAGTCCCTCGAAGGAGTCTTTGGCCGCAACCTCACAGGCAGGCAATACGGGTGTACCAAAGGAAGGCCCACGCAGGATGTCATTGTCGAGATTCGGCGTGTTTCCCTGCTGGCACCGGCTAAGTACGTCGTAGCAGTTCTGATTGACATCAGAGGAGCGTTTGACAACCAACACCTCCAGTCCCTTAAAGGCGCTACCATTGCAAGGTTTGCCTCACTGTGTGCCATTACTAAGGCCACTTGGGGTGTGTGTTACCACGACACTATCCTCCTGAATAAGGCCATCTATCTAGGTGTAATTGGCTACTGCCCCGTTGTCTGGGGTAGCAAACTAACAGTCAATCAAAAGAGAGTATTGGCCCAATCCCAGGGAGCTGCGCTCCTGTGGATCACCAAGGCCTACAAGACTGTATCAACAGAAGCAATCCAGGTGATCACTGGTCAGTTACAAGTTGATTTGGCTGTTGAGTGCATGGTTGACAAGTGGAGAGTGAAACGGGAGCTTCTCCCGCTATGAGCTGAACTCCGTGCAGACCTCACCACAGAATAGAAACTTGCCGCCGTCGATGAATGGGCTCTAGAGAAATAGCAAGCGAGATGGGAATCCTCGTCAAAGGGACGTGATACGTATGAGTTCTTCCCCAACATCCGTGAACGTCTTTCAAGAAATTGGGTTGAGCCAGACCACTGGACAAGCCAGTTCCTCACTGGACATGGTGACTTCAATGCGCGGCTCCACTTCCACTTCTTTCTTCCAGTTCGCAAAGAAGGCGATGGCTAAGAAACGTGGTCATAGTTGATCTGTCCTTTTGAAACTTGCCACCCAAGTAAACAGTAAGATCAGGTAGGAAACCAGATTAAGAACTCCTCCCATGGTACGGAATTCCTCAGGTGGTCACCTCCGCGCGGTCACACATGGGCAACAGCTCTCTACCGGCCTCTTGCATATTAGCGAAACCGCAATTTCCATGACTGATATAACCCTCGTCGAGGGTTTAGGCACAGTCATCAAATAAGGAAACAGACCTGTGTGTGTGTGTCACTAAAGTGTGTCTGTGAACGATTTTTAGAGAAAACCACCGTATCAAATAAGCTCAAACTTCATATCTCGCCTGCTGGTTACAATGGGATGCCAAAATAAGGGTATGAGCAAAATCCACCGAAAGTTAACTATAGTTATCATAGTGATAAAAACACCAAATATTTTTTTTCTCAAAAAGCTGCATCACACAACTTTCTCTTGCTCTACGTTCATTCCCTTGTGTTCATTGCTATTGTTACTAATTCATGCGAACTTGGTAAAACATCACTTCACATCAGCAGAAAGCTGTAGCGCTCAAAGGCCCGGAATTTATTGTACTGTTTGTACTCACACCACAGGCTGTAAACACAATTTTTTTGATAGGGATAATAATCACTTTTCCCAAGTTATTGAGTGGTTTGGTAATTGACCGTGCTGCTCTCGTCAATTTCCCACGACTGAATAAATGAAGTCCTAGGTAGAAGGTGTTTGATGGTAATACACAACACAACAGACGTGGAAGAGCTGAGATCGTCAGACGTCGAGGGAGAAGGGCGAGTTATTGCCTCCCATTCACGTACGACGTTATCGAAAAACAGGTAGCTCACAAGGTGTAACAGTAACAGCTCAGAAACTTATTTTACGCGCTCGACTTTTGAAGTTTTAGTGGGAAACGTCCGATTCGGCCTCGGCCGCGCGATTTATACGACGTTGCGTAAACTAAAGTAGCTCAACCACTTGCCGCTATGGTCGCAACAAAAAGTTGTGTCCCGCTCGCATTTGAACAACTTGAACTCGGAAATTTCCGATTCGGACAAGCCCTCACGATTTATCGGATGTTAAGCGAAATAAAATAGTTGCGGGCTCTTTGACGTTCATAATCTCCTGTTTCAATATCTTCCCACGAACTGACTTCTCGGGCCAGTTGAGCGTCGTCAGCGGCTCGTTGTCGATACTTCTGTTTTGGGGAAGTCAACGCTCGCCGCTAGAATGCAGGAGTGTAACGTAAACGTGTTTTCGAACTATGGGAAAGTGATTAGCCTTTCCTGAAAAATCCTGTTTACAGTCTCATTAATTCTCGGTGTACCAACCGCTCAAATGGGCTGAATGTAAAGTTGCGTGATTTTCGAAGATTTCGTCTGACTGGAAGGTTTACGATCTCAGCTCTTCAACGTCCAGTTGTGTAGTATATTATCGTCAAGCACCGACTTTTGTTATGAATAAGGACATTGCGATCCGTTAGAAGTACGTTTTAGAATCTTAGAAAATCTCAGGTGGTAGTCCAATCAAGTGCCTCTACATTGAGTCTTCAATCACGCTGATAAAATATGGGCTACTCTAGAAATTCCGGAAGTTTTTACCCGATAAAACTGGAAAAGTTATTATTATCCTTTTCACGATGAGAGGATGGTCTACCAGAGAATAGAACACCAGTTTAGTGGTGATACCTCGGAGAACGCCTACTGACACACCCAGTTGACACTCACCAGCACTTTATTACACCACACACCACGCCAGGACACGGTCAATTCCTCAACCCTCCAGGGTTACCTGCCTCCACTCTATGAGCTTCCACTATACGAAAATAGCCAAGTTAGCGCAAGATCCCAAGAACAACTGCAAGAAACTACCTGGACATCCAGAATGGTTGGGACCGAAGGCCATAACCCTCCAGAGACAACCCAGCAGTGCCACTCACTTCTCACTTCCCAGCCATCAGATGACAATGTACCAGCAACCTGTTTGTGGCTGTCTCATAACTGCATGGCACGGCTTCCATGAGTACGTATACACACCTGCACTACATGATTCAGCCACTCAAACTAGTTACTACAGGCACATCAGCGAGCACCTACAGCGTTGCAATCCCAGCCTCTTGTAAATCTCATCACCGTAGGCAGTGACGCATTACAGACAGCATGAATGTGCTGGTAATCTCTTCCATGGACGCCCTCAGAAGCCCCGTGCAGAAGAGTAAGAGGAGTCAGGCTGCTGCATGAGTTTGGAAATGTTGGGGAGCCGATGACTCAGGCTATAATTACTACAAGTTTCCTCAGAATATAAACCTAATGGGGTAACGAGCCAAGCCTGGCTTGGCTTACCGGCTCGTTGGTCTGCTGTGAGCGAGCGCCACTACGCCGGGGCACTGAGTAGGTCCTGTGGCGGAGGCGCATCGCGGTGAGTGTGTGGGGATCGTAAGGGAGTCGTCCTCCTACTCCTCCTCTGCCTCAACCTGGGGACATCACGTCTCCAGACCCTTTCGCCGGTTAGCCCACGCCTGAGCAAAGATGCGAAACCGGTGGACATCCGCCGAGCCACGAGACTCCTCCCGCCGCAGGAAGCCCATTTGACAACCAAACCATGCAGATCAGCCGCAAACTCCAAAAAGGTTCACTAAGCTTTGGGGCAGACTGAGTCGCCATGTGGCACCACTGCAGCTGATCCTGAACGAATACAAAGCCTTGGATCCAGCCACAGTGCATGCGACATCCCAGCCAGATGCCTGCAAAGCAAGCAGACCTTACAACTCAAGAAAGGACTAGTGGTACAGGGACATGGAACACCGAGTCCCCCAGATCGAACTAGAGTGTGAGCGTATGCACAGGCGTATGAGAGGCCTAGCACAGAATATACAGCAAAGCGCACCAGTCGAACCATTAACCTTTGGGCAGTCTGCCTCCCAAAAACCACAGCCCATAGGTCGGCTTTGGGCCCAGTTTTAGTGGAGCCTTGGCAACTTTCTGAAGATAATCAACAAGGTCCACACAGCTTCCAGCCGAGGAAGTTGCATACACAGACATACAGACCATGTTCCAAATACAAAATCAGGGCAGTAGAAGGCGCCCTTGGGTTTACCAGCATGTAGGTACTCCTTTCCATCTTCTCTTCGAGTGTAAGGCGCTCTGAGAACAGCATGTTGTCCCCTAATAGCACAATGGGAAGCTAAGCTCCCGAGGGCTGAGTGAGTTATTAGGCTTAATAATCTAATATAACCTAACAAAAAAGACAAGTAGTAAATGTGAATGCTAACTAACTTACCTTTAAACACGGGTTTACATTCGACGCCCTCGACCTCGAAATCGATTGCTTTCAAGCAGCAAGTGTACTTCTTAATCGTTTGAATGATTTGTTTCAACGTTCCTTCTCTCAAAACGTGTAAGTTATGTTCAACCCGTTCCATCTGATCCTGCCCACTGATCAACTCCCTCGTGATGTTCTTCCCGAACTCTATGAAATATTTCAATTTGTCGTTAAACATCTTTGTTACCTCAGGGAAACAAATTATATTATTCGATTCGTTGCACAACTGGAACGTTATATTCGACAACGCGGAGGTGGTGTAAAGCGATTCTTTAATGAACTCCAATTTGTACTCGAGTTCTCGAATTTGCATTTTAAAAGGTTCGGCCAAAAGATTTGAGAATTGACGGTACGACTGTTCCAAATTCGATCTGTCAATTTTGAACTCAGAGCAGCGTGCTGGCTCAAGAGGGTCGTAGCAAACTGAGGCGTCCTGATTTAATACCTCTGTGTCTGAGCCATCGTAACAACTTACGGTACCATAGCTACAATGCGACGGTAGGTCACAATCATCATAAATTCTACCACACCCCGGAGCGTAACAACTGTTCATGCACCGCTCAGGACAAGGGCTCCTAATGCCACCGTCACAATAGCACTTTGCTCTCGTTCTCTTCTGTTGGGTCGAGTTGGGCAACTGTTCCAAATAGACGTGCATCTCATCCAAAAATCCGTTTCCATTTGAAGTCATCTTCCTAATTATATTCTTGGCGCTGTAAATGTACGACAAAATACGCTGTTCGCTAGTCAGAAATTCCTTTCTCAAAATCGCAACGCGGTTAACAACGTCCATTTCTTCGCTGAGCGCTGCAGGTTCTGCGGGGGCTGTAGGATCGGCGGGCAGTGGACTGACTGCTGTTGTGCCAGGGTCTGGAAATGCCCAGCATCCCTGGAAAGCGAAATACGTACAAAAGTTATTAGGAAAATTAGCCAAACGCGCACAACTTTGGTAGTTTCATCGCAACTAAGTTCGTTTTCTAGGTATTTTATGAAACTGAGTCAAATAGCGAAGGCTCTCGGAAGATTAGGACTGCGTCTAGATGGACAACAGTAAAACCACGGCAAATTCTACTCGTAGAAAAAACTGGCGGGACGATGTAGCGCCAATTTGTCGTTACTCCCTGGCCTGCTCGTATTTGCCCACTCTGTCGCCTAGAAAATGTTGTGTTTCGTCGTTCAGTCATAGTCTGGTCATATTTCCTATGGTTTACAGGTAGTTTTCTTCGCTCACTCGAATAGGATGGGCCTTGGTGTTGTGAGAATACGTCGAGCTGTGCAAGAGAATAATAACCCGTTGCGTGATAATTTGCTGCCTTTTTTTTATCGTTCGTGATTATGTTAAAGAAACTTGAAAAAAGCTTTGAGAAAATAAAACATTTAATTTCACTGTTTTCGATCTATACGCAGTTGTACACGTGTGACATTCATTCCATCCGACCAAGCATCTAAAAATACCTCGAAAACGATACCAAACAGGGCGTATTTGGGTAAGAACTACCTAACTGTTAATTTTTTAAACCTTTTTTGCCCATAACAACCACAGGTTTCGACAGATCGGATTGCCGAGCAGGTGTTCACAACTAGGTACCAAATGGGTACGTACGAACGGATCTTTTTACACTCCCCCCCCCCGCTTCAAAATGTGACATTTTACGTTTCAAGGCATCGGGATTTCAAATCTGAAATGTCCGTCCGCCCCATCCGCCGTCCGAAAACATTATGCCTTTAACGTGAACTAAAAAATCCGTTCTTTCGCACAAAAATACTATTTGGTATGTAGTTGTACCCCCCTTACTGCGTCTAGACTGTAAATAGTAAAAGAACCGTAATTATTGGGAGAACAAGTCCACAAATTGAAAGAACTCCAGCGACAATAACTACATCGAAAGTAATCGTTACATCGTTTGTACTCTCTCCCTCTCGTCTCATTAAAGCTGGCCACTGACGATCGTTCCAAGTGGAGTGGCGCGGCGCGAAGTCAGGCGATATTGGAATGACGGAAAGAAGAGTCGAAAGTGGGGTTCATTCACGATCGCTCCACTCCACTCCAATCCACCATTTTTCTTGTTGGAACGATCGTCAGTGGAAAGCTTTAAGGTGGCCACTGACGATCGTTCCAACAAGCCAAATGGCGCGGTAGCGCTCCAATGGAACGACGTGAATGGCGAAACTCGTCGGGTATGGAGTGGGGTGATGGGACGTGATGGAATTCCAACCAGTCCAAAAGCCATCGCGCCGCGCCAAAACATCATCACTCCAACTGCTCGTGAATGGGGATTCGCGACCCGGCAATACGGGCAGATGGCGCGATGGAACGAACGTGAGTGGGGAAACTGGGCACTTTCCTGTGATTCAAAATCGAACAACTCACTTATCGTCTTTGGCCCTGTGTTTAATCTGTCAGTTCTTTCCCCAATATACGTTTTTTCGCCGCGAAATGAGTGTTTCCAACGAGGATTTCGTAATTTCCGTAATTGATTTATACAAGGAACATAGCTGCTTGCGGATAACGAGTGACCCAGATTTCAGCTCTTCAAAATTCATCCCAGTTGCCAGAAATCGTAATGTAGCAGCGAGCCTCTCACGGGGAGTAATGCACTGTCTCATGACGATGTCTTCTTTTTTAATCATTGGTGTAACCAAATGGAGTAATTGAAAGTAGGCCTCTTCATTCATTCGCAAGTAATTTCTCCAGTCAGATGGTTCTAACCGCAGCTCTTGAAGTAAATTTACGTGAGTGTGCTGTCTTCTGTTGAGAAACCATTGTTTCACCCACTTCTGTTTGGGTCTTCTTTGTTTGGCGTAAAATCTGTGGCCAAAAGAATCTTCTTCGTCCATCTTGCGGCAAGACGCTTTTCAAACTACCATTAATAAAGGATAATACAGGTAATAGGCAATTTTGATACACTTCTTCCTCTTCAAAAGATAGAACGGCACTGGTGGATTGAAGTGGAGTGGAGCGATCGTGAATGAACCCCACTTTCGACTCTTCTTTCCGTCATTCCAATATCGCCTGACTTCGCGCCGCGCCACTCCACTTGGAACGATCGTCAGTGGCCGTCTCATTAAAACCACCTGCCAACTTGAATCGTGCCGTTTGCCTACGGACGCCTAGAATTAAATATTACTAAATGTTTTCGTCGTTCCGTCGTAGTCTGGTCATGTTTCGTATGGTTTACTCGTATTTTTCATCGCTATCAATGCCAAATTTGTATTCCCTATAAATATCTCTGTGAACGAAGATATTATTGAGATTTGCTAGCGAACGTGATTATTGTGTTATAAAATAAGTTTCCGATATTGCCATATTTATAACAGGTAACTTGGAAGACAAAAGTTTCAATACGTGGGTAGTTCATCTTGAAGCGCTTCTGTATGATTACGGATCATTGGATTGTGCCAAAGGTACGAAGAAAGAAAACCATTGAGTTGTAAGTTGTCAACAAATTTAAGGCGAACGGCGAATTTGACCGTAGAAAGGCGCGTCTAGTTGCTAGAGGTTACCGTCAGATCCCTGGAATCGACTATATCGAAACGCACCGGTGGTTAGGTTTAGTTCCCTTAGAACACTTACGGCAATGGCGGTTGAAAATGACATGGAAGCTGAACAAACGGGCGTTGAAACTGCATATTTGAACGGTGATTTATATGAGAATATTTTTACGAAGACGCCAATAATCCATTTAGATCCCTAATTGCAGCTGAAACGGGAGGGGCCCACGAGCTGGCGAGAATCATGCTTTAAAGACTGGGAAAACGGAAAGACATTTCGTCACTTGAAAAATTCTATGTACGGTTTGAAATAGTTCGGGACAGTGGTGCAAAAAGCTAGACGACAAATCGCGGTCGCCCGGAATGCGAGCAACTGATGCTGAGCCGTGTATATACTTTCCAAATGACAATGAAGATAAAGTATATTTGGCAGCATATACTCGTACTTTAAAGCATTGTACGTAGATGACCTCATTGCATCACGAAGCCGTGAAAAACAGGGAGGCAAAAGAAAATATTTGGTGCGTTGCAACACACAACTTTCCTTAGCTCTACGTCAATTCACTTTCTATGTGGTTTTGTCTACATAATCAATTCATTTACCACTCAGTTCATTTGAACTTGGTCAAACAACACTCCACAGCAGCAGGAAGCGGTAGCACTCACAGTTCCGTTATTTATTGTGCTGCTCGTACTCATTCCAGGACCATTATTGAGCAATTGGTACACAGATAATTAATAAGGCTGTAAACACAAATTTGTTTGAAGAAGGATAGTAATTACTTTTGCAGAGTTATTGGGTAAAAACTTTTAGAACTGGTAGTAAGCGAAACGGCGGTAGTTGAAATTCAGGAATTTCTGAAGTGAGCCCCATGTACCTCATGAGCGTTTTTAAGCACTCACACTTTAAGTATTGGATTGGACTACAATACCAATTTTCTTTAACTTTCTACTAACATCCCAGTGGAGTTTATAAGGAAAACACTGCGCTAAAAACGCTTTTACTCGAAATTTTTTATTATTTATTGTGCTGCTCTTGTAATTTTTATTGGGAAGGCAAGCCCAATCTTTATTATAAGACAGCTGTTGTCAGATGCGTTCTGTAATTGTGTTGCTATGGAGAGACAACAGCTTCCAGTTTCTGATGTTGGAATAAATTTAGTTCGTGACGTGTCGTTGGTGTTTCCGATGCGTAGCATTAATTGACTCTCTCGTTGTCCTTATTTCTTTATTGCCATTTGCTCTGCCAATTTTATTTTTTGATCCAATAATTTATGGGCCCAGATTAGCGATAAGTAGCAATGGGAAGTTCGGTTAAAATTGAGTCGCTTGGCTGGTCCAATTACGACACATGGAGCATGCATGTAGAAGCGCTCCTGATCAAGTCCGGAGGATGGGGATATGCCAATGGTGACATCAGGAAGCCAGAGGAGCCTGCTGAAGCTCAAGTTTGGACGAACGAAGATCAGAAAGCCAAAGCGGACTTGATTTTGGCTATAAGCCTGTCTGAACTGAAGTTGGTCAAAGGTTGCAAAACGTCGAACGAAGTTTGGTTCAGGTTGCGCGAAATATATCAGTCGAAGGGACCTGCGCGAAAGGCTACACTTTTGAAGAAGCTGATACTGCAACGAATGAGGCCAGATGGAGACGTTCGGGATCATGTCAATAGCTTTTTTGACACCGTGGATAAGCTGCATGATATGGACGTGGTGGTTAATGATGACCTTTTGTCCATCATGTTGTTATACAGCTTACCAGACGAGTTCGCAAACTTTCGTTGTGCTATTGAGTCACGGGATGACCTGCCAAAACCCGAAGCATTGAGGACGAAGATTGTGGAAGAGTCGGACGCAAGAGGGAACAAAGCAGCTGACAGTGTAGGGCCAAACGCGTTAATCGCAAAGTTCTAGAAACCTCCACGAAAACCTAAAGACCATTAGAGTTCCGAAAAAAAAAACAGTTCAGTTTCGGTGCTTTAAGTGCAAGGAGTTAGGTCACAAAGGCTTTGAGTGTCCAAGTAAAATGCAGAACGCATACCACTTCATACCATTTTGGCATGCAGGAGTAGGCTGGTGTTTGGACAGTGGTTGCAGTAGTCACGTGTGAAACGAGACTGCCAAGTTTAAACCTTTAAGCCAGTTAGTAAAATAGAACTCAACCTAGCAAATACCTCCAGTACCGAAGTGAAAGGGAAAGGCCTGGTAGAAATTTGCTCGGGAGCCACGAGATCGATGGCAACCATTCACCTAAGTGACACATTGTTCGTACCGGATTTGAGGACGGGATTGTTGTCAGTTTCGAAAATGACAGACCACGGATTCCAAGTTTTGTTCACCAAGAATAACGCGCGCGTTTTCGATAGCACTGATAGAGAAGTACTTCGTGCCGAAAGGATGAACGGGTTGTACTACTACGTGAAGGAAGCCGGGAAGTCAGAAACAGCGGGATTTACGAACGGTTCGGTATTGTCTAAATTAGTGTTGTGGCATAATAGGTTTGGACACCTGAATGAAAATGACCTTAAGGACATGGTGAAGTTGAATAAAGTTAGCGGCGTGAAGTTTAACACCAACGAAAAACTTCCAGTGTGTGAAACATGTCTAAAAGGGAAAATGGTACAATCTCCTTTTCCCAAGAAGTCCCAAAAATCCATTTCTCCTCTCGAAATAGTGCACTCCGACGTGTGGGGACCTGTGAAGGAACCTTCGAATGGCGGTTCGAAATACTACGTCACTTTTATTGACGAGGCTACGAGATGGTGCGTTGTGACTTTCTTAAAAGCGAAAAGCGAGACTTTGAAAGCGTTTCAAGTGTTTAAAGAGTTTGCCGAAAACACGAAAGGAATAAAAATAAAATACTTGCAGTCGGACAATGGCGGCGAGTGTGATAATAAGGAATTCAAAGAGTACCTTGAGCAAAGTGGTATCGGTAGGCGATTTACTGTTCCTGGCACGCCACAGCAAAATGGTATCTCAGAGAGGGCTCATCGAACAATTTTGAACATGGTTCGTTGTATGTTGTCAGACTCCAAATTGCCAAAATCTTTCTGGGCAGAAGCAGTGGCAACAGCAGTTCACATAAGAAATCGGTGTCCTGCATCAGGGATTGATGGACAAATTCCTTACAAGATGTGGCATGGGAAGTCTCCGGTTGTTTCTTATTTTCGAACATTTGGGAGCAAAGCTTACATGCTTGACAAATTTGTTTAGGGAAAACTGGAACCGAGGTCACGTGAATGCATTTTTGTTGGTTACTCGGATACCTCCAAAGCCTACCGTGTGTGGGGCGTTGAAAAGAAGAAAATCCAAGTCACTAGGGATCTCAAATTGGTTGATGAGTTTAAGCCGAAAGATTTTCAACAGGGGGAGATGGACGAACTCATGGAATTAGGTGTTGATTTTTCTCCTACATCCTCTCAGACTGAAAATAGTTCCATGCCGGTCGTGATTACCGACGCTCCTGGAGTTTCAGAATCGCTGGGAAGAACAGAAAGTGATTCCATTGAAGACGGAGCGAACGAGAATGAGATGGAGGAAAATTTAATTAGAGGGAAAGGAAGACCTAAGTTAGTGAAAACGTCAGAAGGTCCTGGACGGCGAAAGAAGGTCTACCACATGATTCCGAAAAATAATGAGGAACTTACCATCCTCGAATCTGATGCAAATGAAGAAGACGATGACAACTTCACTGGTGCTAGCTGGGAAGATTCTAAACTCCAATCAGAAAGTGTTTGTGCAGCTGTAGTGAGTGCTACTGAAGCATTTCAGGGACCAGATGCGAGCGATTGGTTTGCTGCAGTCAGGAAAGAGTTTGTTTCCTTGATGATGAACAACACTTGGGAACTTGACCACAAACCAAAAGATCAAAATACTGTGGGTAGTCGAATTGTGTTGGTCAACAAGTACTCAGCAGATGGAGCTCTGGAACGTCGTAAAGCACGTTTGGTAGCAAAAGGCTACAATCAAGAGGCAGGTGTGGACTACCATGAAATATATTCCCCAGTAGTTCGGCTCAGTTCACTCAGAACTGTGATGGCACTTGCGGTAAAACACAATATGGATAACGTACCTGTTAGGTGAGTCCGTCTCCTCTGGCTTGTGAGTTACTGTGGGCAAGCGCTTTCGATGTAAAGACATCATCGTCTGGCCGTTAAGTCAGTACTGGAGTCAGTCAGTTAGTCGTGGTCTTTATATACAAAGAGAAAGGTGAAAGGTGTGATGGAGTGTCGGGGAAGGGACGGGGAAAGGGGGTCGTGTTGGATGGTCTGTCAATTGTGGAATTTACGTCTTTTTTGTGTAGGGTGGTCTGTAAATCCGTCGTAGACCACGACTAACTGACTGACTCCAGTACTGACTTAACGGCCAGACGATGATGTCTTTACATCGAAAGCGCTTGCCCACAGTAACTCACAAGCCAGAGGAGACGGACTCACCTAACAGGTACGTTAACTTTAGTAATTTGCCTACTGACGGACAAAACCCAATTTCTTTAATACAATATGGATGTTATCCAAATGGACGTTGAGACCGCATACTTGAATGGTGAACTAGAGGAGAAGATATTTATGGATCCGCCTGAACATTTTGAGAGCATCTTGATGGACATAATCGAAAATGAGGTTGGAAATATTCAAAAAACAGCGTGGGAAATGCTGAGAAGTTTCAACGATGGCAAGAAGCACTGCAGATTGAAAAAGGCTCTTTATGGTTTGAAACAATCTGGACGACAGTGGTACTTAAAACTTGTTGAGAAATTGAGGTTACACGGGATGAAACCACTCAACACCGATCCTTGTGTTTATACTTGTGGAAAAGGAAAGGACAAAGTTTTATTGACAGTTTACGTTGATGATCTCGTAATCGCGTCCAGTAACCCCAACTCTCTTAAAAATTTGAAAGAAAAATTGATGGAAGAATTCAAGATGAAAGATTTGGGTAAAATTCATTATTGTTTAGGTCTCGAATTCAACTATAACAAGGAAAAAGGAAGAGTTCAAATTTCACAGAGAAATTACATCAACGATATTTTGAGGAAATTCAACATGGAATCGTGTAAACCAATTGGAACACCAATGGATGTAAATACGAAATTTGTTGTTGTGGAAAAAGAAGAGGCGAAGAGAGAAGAGTTGAGGAAGATACCATACCGAAGTTTGATTGGTTCTTTATTGTACTTGACGATGGAAACGCGAGTGGATATTACCTACGCAGTCAACTGTCTGAGTCAATTCAACGGTTGTTTCACTGAAGCTCATTGGAAGGCTGTGAAGAGAATTTTGCGCTATCTTCAAGGGACAATTGACTACGGGCTGACTTATACACGATCTGAGGATCAGTTGACGGGATATGCTGACGCCGATTGGGGCAATTGTGCAATTGATCGTCGTTCGTACAGTGGCTATCTCTTCACATCATCAGGCGCAGCTATTTCGTGGGCAGCAAGAAAGCAGAGGACGGTTGCACTGTCCAGCACAGAAGCCGAGTTCCTGAGTCTTTCAGACGCTGTAAAAGAAGGACTGTATCTGAAAAGGTTCTTGGACGAAATTGGATATCCAACTGCGCAGCCTATATGTGTCTGTAATGACAACCAGGGGGCGCAGAAACTTACTAAACATATAGATATCCGAAGTCAGTTCCTTAAAGAAACTTTTGACCTAGGAGCCATATCCATCGACTTCTTAGGAACTGAAGACATGCCTGCCGATTTCCTTACGAAGCCTGTGTCAAAGAAAAGCATGAGAAGTGTTCTATGAAGTCCGGTGTATTGAAAGTTTGGTCTTGAGGGGGCGTATTGGGAAGGCAATCTATATAAAAAATTTAATCCAAATCGTTCGAGCCGTTTTTGAGAGAAAAAATATTTGGTGTTTTGATCACTATGATAACTATAGTTAACTTATGGTGGACTTTTCTCATACCCTTATTTTGGCGTTCCATAGTAACCTCCAGGCTAGATATCAAGTTTGAGGGGATTTGGTAAGGTTGTTTTCTCTAAAAACCGCGCTAAAATCGATTTCGTCGAAAGTTTTTTAAATTTATCGTGCTGCTCTCGTCATTTTCCCATGAATGGGAAATCTATGGTATAGTTGCCTTATTGGGAGCTACCAATGTAAAAAATTTAATCAAAATCGTTAGAGCCGTTTATGAGAAAAAAAATATTTGGTGTTTTGATCACTATGATAACTATAGTTAACTTTCGGTGGATTTTGCCCATGTCCTTATTTTTGCGTCCCATAGTAACCTGCGGGCTAGATATTAACTTTGAGGTGATTTGGTCCGGCCGTTTTCTCTAAAAACCACTCTAAAATCGATTACGTCGAAAATTTTGGTAATTTATTGTGCTGCTCTCGTTATTTTTCCGTAGATGGGAATTTTACCGTATAGTTGCCTTATTGGGAGCTATAAGAAAAAAAATATTTGGTGTTTTGATCACTATGATAACTATAGTTAACTTTCGGTAGATTTTGTTCATACCCTTATTTTGGCGTCCCATGGTAACTTGAGGGCGAGATATCAAGTTTGAGTGGATTTGGTACGGTGGTTTACTCTAAAAAACGTTCACAGACACACACACCATTTTCCCAAATAGTGTTTTTCAAACTCAGGGGGGTCTGAAAAGTAAAGATCCGTAGAAAACTCAAATTTTTTTTTTTCAGCCGATTACATAACTTTTCTTTCTACTTTGTAGAACCAAGGAAAGTAAAAATTAGTAGCGAGTTCAAGACAAAGGCCACGGGACGAATACATTATCGTTTAGGAATAGGATTTAATTATGGCACAAAAGGGGAAATTATTTAATCTCAAAGGAGATATTTGATGAAGTTGCTCAAAAAATATGAAATGAAGGATTCTGACCCAGTTTCTAGGTTAATTATTGTATTTAGCTATCGGTACTCGCCCAAATATCACATTTGCTGTTAATTGTTTGAGCCAATTCAATAACAAATACACAGAAGCACACCAGAAAGCAACAAAACGAATTTTACGATTTGAATGGTACCACTGACATGAAGCTGACGTATCGGAAAACAAATCAGCCTTTGGTTGGTTTCGCGGATGCCGACTGGGGAAACGCTCAGTCGTTCGCAGATCTTCTACCGGATTGGCTGCTGCAGCTATTACATGGAAAACCAGGAAATAAAGTACTGTGGCGACTTCCAGTACTGAAGCTGAAGACTTGAGCTTCACCAATCGCTTAAAAGAAGTCAACTACTCTCTAGATACTCTACTCATTTAGATTTGAAAAGCATTCATCCGGGAAGCTATAAACAACAAGTTGGTGGACGTTGATTATATGTCAATTGATAGAGTGCCCGTTCTGAACAGCCGTGCTGATTGTATTACCCACAAGGGCAGAAAAATCAAAGAAAAAGGAAAAACTGCCCCGAGAACCAAGTTCGCCGAATTCCTGAGGGAGCCGGCGAGCACCTGAAAAGGAACGCAGAATAAAGAACAGAAAGGAATGAGGAAAACGTTGTCTAAACCACGTCCAAAAGGCGCCACTGCAGAACTAAAGCCACACTGAAAGAATGAACAGGTCCTTGGATACTTCCCGACGCATGAACCGGAATAATCTGTAAAAGTTATAGTTATTGTAGAAAAAGAAAAGTTCGGTCGAAAAGGCTCCAAATCGAGGGGATCAGAAAGGCGGTGAACATGGGAATGTAAGGGCACAGAAAGGAGATAAGAGATGGTAAACAGATAAGGTGCGGCGGCGATCCTTCTCAGGCCCCCACCGACCACCAGCGAACTATGACCAGTAAACCCAAAACACTTCTTCCCAATTGAACAGTGTTATAAAATAAGCTTTCCGATATCACCGTATTTACAACAGATGTAAGCATATGAAGCAAAGAGGATTTTACATTTTGTGGAAAACTGGCTTTAACGATTTCTATCGAACTAACGGAGTATTTTGAACTAAACAAGATCCCTAAATGTTGAGTCGCCGCTGAATGGCGTTAACAACTTAAATGTGCCAAAAACCTTTTATTCAAGTTTCCAATATTGGCACAGTAAACGCATAACTGAATTTGATCGGCATGTCGCAGTGTCTAGTGGCAACTTATCGAAGTTCTGAAATTATCGGGGAGAATCCCACTCAACGCGTATTCTATCGACTTACCGTTAAGAAAAGGATAAACGCGAGAGCTACTGGATCTTTCATCGTCTTCACTGGAGTTTCTGCCAAGGAACGCCGAACTCAATTCAATGGATCTCGGAGTATCTCCCAGTATCTAACTGCGAAGGCGATTAATTTACGATTCTCAGTTTCCCCTTACTGGGAGATAAGGATTATTGAAGGAAACGCCGACTTGTTTTGAGGCAATCATTCTGATACAGAGAAATAATTGAGGAGGTCGCGAGGGACGTTTTTTTCAATGAGAAGCAGAATCAGCAACTCGCAAATCCCGATGACAGCTCCAAATAAATATTGAACTAAAAACATGAGATGTGAGGCCTCACACAACTTTATCAGCACCCCGTACATTCGAGCTACTAATTAAATTAATTCTTTATTATTCATTCTGTTCTATAACCTAGAAATATTATTTACATTATAATTATTACTAGATAAACACACATAAATTGTTGGTACTTAGGTTACTTGCAAATAGTCATCTACAGATGGCATTGAATATAAGATGTCCTCCCTCCCTCCCTTGACGAATATATATCTAGTTTTGCTGTGCTGTAATTAATCAAATCCGTCGGTCCCTTTACAAGACGTCAGAATACAACACATTCTAAATAATATATCTACGTTTTCCGTCAGGATTCCAGATCTGGGTGTCCGTCCGCCGTGCCGGCCATATTTTGTCTTTAACGTGGAAAATTCCGTTTGTTATCTAACCGTGTCAACCTGCTGGACAATCCGATCTGACGAAACCCGTGGTTGTTATGGGCAAAAAATGGTTTAAAAAATTAGACCAAAACGAAATTTTGGCGGTTTTATAGCTTTACGTCACGTCTGGTATCGTTTCCGTGCTGTTTTTCGATACTGAGTCCAGTAAGACGGGTCTCAGAGTTACAGGACTGCGTCTAGATGGACAACAGTTAAATAGTTAAATCACAGTAAATATAGAGGGGCTACTCCTTGAAGGAACTCCCGGGACGATGTTGTGAAAGTTGTCGTTTCTCCCCGGCCTGGGCTCATTTCCGTCACTTCCTCGCGCCTGACTCCATCAACCTGCCAGTTCGACGTCGCATCAGCATTGTCTATGGGCGCCTGGAATATGTCAATTTTCAGTGTTCCGTCGTAGTCTGGTGATGTTTCGTAACGTTTACTGGTATTTTTCGATACTGATTCGAATAATCAGTAGAAAAGCTTATTCAATATTTTACGACATTGAACTCAATAGGATAGGTCCTAATCGTGCTGCGCGAGACAATAATAAACCATCGTGTAATAATTAGCATCATTTTTACTTTCCTTGGCTCTACGAAGTAAAAAGGAAAGTTATGTAATCGGCTGAAAAAAAAATTTTGAGTTTTCTTCAGATCTTTACGTTTCAGACCCTCCTGAGTCCGAAAAACACTATTTGGGGAAATGGTCTGTGTGTGTGTCTTTGAACGATTTTTAGAGAAAACCACCGTACCAAACCAGCTCAAACTTTATATCTCGCCCGCGGCTTACCATGGAACGCCAAAATAAGGGTATGAACAAAATCCACCGAAATTTAACTATAGTTATCATAGTGATCAAGACACCAAATATTTTTTTTCTCAAAAACGGCTCTAACGATTTTGATTAAATATTTCATATTGATAGCTCCCAATAAGGCAACTATACGGTGAAATTCCCATCTATGGAAAATAACGAGAGCAGCACAATAAATTACCAATTATACCATAAAATTCCCATTCCCGAGAAAATGACGAGAGCAGCACAATAAATTATCAAAATTTCCCACGAAATCGAATTTGGCGCGGTTTTTAGAGAAAACAACCGTACCAAACCAGCTGGAACTTGATGTGTAGCCTACAGGTTACCATGGGACGGAAAAATAAGGGTATGAACAAAATCCACCGAAATTTAACTATAGGTATTATAGTGATCAAAAAGTCAATAAGTCAATCATACCATAAAATTCCCATTCGTGGGAAAATGACGAGAGCAGCACAATAAATTATCAAAATTTTCGACGAAAAGCATTTTTAGCGCAGTTTTTTCCTTATAAACTCCGCTGGAATTTTTGTAGAATGTTAAAAAAAATTGGTGTAGTAGTCCAATCCAATACCTAAAGGGTGAGTGTTTAAAAACGCTCATGAGGTACATGGGGCTCACTCCAGAAATTCCTGAATTTCAACTACTGCCGTTTCGCTTACTACCAGTTCTAAACGTTTTTACCCAATAACTCTGCAAAAGTAATTACTATCCTTCTTCAAAAATTTGTTTTTACAGCCACATTAATTATCTGTGTAACAATTGCTCAATGATGGTCCTGCAATGAGTATGAGCGGCACAATAAAATCTGGAACTGTAAGCGCTACCGCTTCCTGCTGCCGTAAAGCGTAGTTTGACAAAGTTCAAATTAACTGAGTGATAAATGAATTGATTAAATAGAATTAGCCATGTACAAAGTGAATTGACGTAGAGCTAAGGAAAGTTGTGTGTTGCAACGCACCAGATATTTTTTTCGGTGGCGGGTTAACCGATAGAGCAGCAAGTGATTCTGGTTGGAATTCCAGAAAAGCGGGGATTCTGTGGGAAGGAATGGAGCGTTGGGGCTTACCTTGAAGTTCCAGGCGATCGAATATTGAGCCGGCCGGCTGCGATGTACCGATTTCGGTGTTAAGAGTAGTTTACACACTCCGTCCGTTTTATTTCCGATTTGTCGATGAGTAAATTAGTACCCAGAGAGTGTCTGAAATGTCATACGCCGGAGCCGCAACGCACGATGTGAGTCCGAAAAAACACGGATTTTTTGAAGGAGGATAGTAATCACTTTTGCAGAGTTATTGGGTAATAATTGTTAGAACTGGTATTAAGAAAAACGGCGGTAGTTGAAATTCAGGAATTTCTGGAGTGAGCCCCATGTATCTCATGGGCGAGCGTGTTTGAAAATTACTCACTTATAGGTATTGATTGACTACAGTACCAATTTTCTTTAACATTCTACTAACATTCCAGCGGAGTTTAAAAGGAAAAAACCACGGCAAAAACGCTTTTCGTCGAAAATGTTGATAATTTATTGTGCTGCTCTCGTCATTTTCCCACGAATGGGAATTTTATGATATAATTATCTTATTAAGAGCTATCTATATAAAAAATTTAATCAAAATCGTTACAGCGGTTTTTGAGAAAAAAAAATTGGTGTTTTGATCACTATGATAACTACAGTTAACTTTCGGTGGATTTTGTTCATACCCTTATTTTGGCGTCCCATGGTAATCTGCGAGCGAGATATCAAGTTTGAGCTGATTTGGTACGGTGGTTTTCTCTAAAAATCGTATACAGACACACACACACACACACACAGACCATTTTCCCAAATAGTGTTTTTCGGACTCAGGAGGGTCTGAAACGTAAAGATCTGAAGAGAACTCAAATTTTTTGTTTCAGCCGATTACTTAACTTTCCTTTCTACTTCGTAGAGCCAAGGAAAGTAAAAAAGAAGTGATGGGCGGCTGAGGATGAGAACAAAGGAGGGGCGCTATCGCCAAGCCCTTGCCACCGAGTGAAGTAAGATATCGGACCAAGGTCCGAACACCGGAATATTAGAGGTTGCTTTTGATACCATCATCGTGGCCATAACATAATTGGTTGAGTCCGCAGCTATTACTGTATCGACGCTTCCAGCAATAACGTCAGTCAAAATGGGGTTTCCCGCTGGTTCCTTGCATGGCATTCTATTTTCGAAAATGTCTCAGGGATTCAGCACGGGAGAGTAAGAAGGAAGGTAACGAACCTGGAACCCAAGTTCTTCAATGTAGCGCCTCACTTCCGCAGCTCGGAGGATTTTTGCGTTGTCCATTATTAGTATACATTGTCAAAGTCAGGTAACTGATGACGCAGTTCTGTCAAACACTCGACGATAACCTTTTCTTAATATACTGGTTAGGCGTGAGGGAAGTTAATGGTTAAACTTCTAGGTTCAACACCTGAAATGTGTAGGGCTGGAGGACCAAGGCTTCTGCCTGAATTAGCAAATAAATGAATAAGAAAATGAAATAGAAAATAAATTAAAGTCAAAGGCTAGGAAAAGGAAAATAAGGAAATATAAATTATTCGGAAATAAAGTATAGCTTCTATTACAATGAATGAATGAAAATGAAATCGAACGGAACAAATTAATTAGAGCTCATGAATAAAAATAAGTTATCTCGTTGGGGCCCTTGAAGATCGGATTCGCTTACCGGAAACGGAGGTACGTCGGAAGTTGCACACGATCGCGGAAAGAATAATGGAAAAAGTGAGGTGAGATTGAGCGAAACGGGGTGCGAAGGTAGTGGGGCGATGCGTGGTTTGAACTTGTTAAAGTGGAAATTACTGCCATTGTGATGAGGTTTGATGAGCTTTTGAGAGAGAATTGTTTGGAAGTCGTTATTGTGCCTGAGTCGATCGGGCCCCAACAAAGGGAGGGCTCAGCAGGGGGCCAAACGCAGGAAATTTTCTTGCTTACTATTTCGACCATACCGCCCACTGTGTACAAATTTCTTTAAGCAGTGCTTAGAGCAGGCACAGGAGGCTGTTATTAGAGGTCGTTCATAGGGCTTGCTGGTTGGACCAAGAGGAATCACCTCCTGGACGGATCTCCCATAAGTGCCGGAAGCTGTCCTTACTGTTAGACTCTGACAATGCCATCTGGGGCCAGGTGAACATCTCTATCATGCCAAGTGGCCATTGGAATGGGGAGGCATTTAAGCTTCTTCAGCAGCACCATATCCCCAGGTGTAGGATTTGGTGAGTGTTTGGTCCACTTGTTGCGTTGTTGAAGGGTGTTGAGGTAATCCCTTTCCAGCAATTCCAAAGGCTTTGCACTCGTTGGTGGATGAACTGCCATCTGGATAATCGGTTTTGTTGAGTGCTGTCGAAGGATGGTTCAGGAATGGCGTTAATGGGGCTGCCAATGAGGAGATGAGCAGGCAAAGTCAGCGGAGCAGGGTCGTTGGGATCTGAAGATGCAGGTATTAAGTGCGAGGAATTGAGAATTCCTTCGATCTTGGTGACAATGGTGGCAATGCTTCTTTGCTGGTGAAAGGCTGGTTTCAACAGCCTTGTAAAGATGGGCTTTGAAACTTTTAACTCCAGTTTCCCAAAGACCACCAAATGAGGAGTATGAGGGTGGGTTGAAATGCCACTGGGATTCCTTTGTGATGAGCAGTGGGTAATGATTTTGGATTGGCTTCCTCAGAGTCACGATACCACTGTTCAACTTCTTTCAAATATCTTGAAGCAATTGATGAAGTTGGTTCCCGCAGTCTGAGAAGATTTTGGCTGGTATGCCTCTTCTTGCGATGAAGCGGTCGAGTGCATCTAAGAATGTCTTCAGTGGATAGGTTAGGAACCACTTCCAAGTGAATTGCCTTTGTTGAGAAGCATATAAAAGAAGACAGACATATATTGATTTGTGTGGCTAGCGGCGTTTCGTCGAAGGAGTCCTCTGCATAACAAGGGACCTGCAAAATCAACGCCAGTGTGGTAGAATGCACGCTCAGTGGAAAAGCGACTGGAAGGAGAGAGCCCATGTATGGATTGATATGGGCGCGGGAGAACTTGAGGCAGGTAAGGCACTGACGTTGTACCCTTTTGATGAGAAGTCGAGCACCAGGTATCCAGTATTTTCTGAGGATCGTGGCGTAAGGGTCGAAGGCCGGCATGAAGGTTTATAAGATGATAGTACATATGACAAGTAAATACGTAAAATGTGGTTCTCTTTGGAAGTAGCAAGGGATGACGTTGATCGAATGGAAGCTGTGATAGTTGCAGCCTGCCGCCCACCTCTTCTGAGAAGTTGGTGGAATCCTCGAAAACGTTGAGAGATAAAAATAAATCTCTCGGATCTTTGAGACCAGATCGGTTAGAGAAATAGTGATTTTAGAAGCAGCGTTGAATGCAGCGAAGGTTGGCTGAAGAGAATTCGTTGAAGTAATGGACCGAAGATGCGCCTTCTTTGATAGATGTTGCATTATGCTTGGAAGCGTAGAATGAAAGACACTACTCGGACTGGATCCAGTTTAGGATAGGATGAAAATTTTGTGGTCCGTTCAATCAGGAAGAATTTTGGTTGGTGGATAGAAAGGAGACTGGAATGGGTTGTCGCTTGAGCTCGAGCAGGGTGTCTGAAGGACTTTGAAAGTTGTTACGGGCCAAAATCCTCGGATTGTGAGAGCCAATCGTGGCCCAGTCCACCAAAGAGTATGCGGAAGAAAGTTGGTCTGGATATGAGCTCTTGACCCACAGTCAGCGGGGTTATGTTCAGATCGAATTGCCGCCACCATCTCTAATTCGGTGGATTGGAGGATGGATGAGACACGATTGATGCCACAAAGGTCTTAAGAAGATCTGGCGAAGTTTTAAGCCAGGCTAGCACTATGCTGGAATCAGCGGAAAAAGTAATGTCCTTGGATGCGAAATTTGTTGAAAATGGAGCTAAGGACACTATACAGTCGAGCAAGTAGTTGCGATCCACATAATTCTAATCTAGGGGTACGGTTAAAACTGTTTTGATTGGGGCAAGTTTGGTTTTTGCTTGAAGGAGCAGAAGCTGACTGCGCTGATTGTACAAATTTGTGATAGATGACGCAAGCACAGTAGCCACGCTCGCTGCATCGCGAAACCCAATGATTTGGAATTTGTTAGCATCACGAGTTTGTAAGTAGCGAGGGACTTGAATTTTTGATAGGGACGGCAACTCAGCAGAGAATTTATTCCAATTTTCGGCTATAGCGAGGGGAATGGTTGCATCCCAATCTATTGAGAATTTCCAAGTGTCCTGTAAAATGGATTTGGCTTGGAAAATTACAGGAGCTAAATATCCAAGGGGATCGTATATCCTTGCTATAGTGGGGAGGATTGAACGTTTGGTTACAGCGCCAGTTATGGGTAGAACCTTGTATGAGAGAGTATCAGTTTGGGGACTCCATTGGGTTCCTGCAGTATTTTCAGGCCTGAGTCTGGGAGGAAGTGTGCAGGATTCTCTGAGATACTTTCCAAGCCCTTGCAATGCTCGAGAGTCATTGCTGCACCACTTTCCTAGCTGGAAACATCCTCTTGGAGAGGAGCTTGGTAGATTTGATCTCTCAGCTTGAGCAAATCTTTCAAGAGAATCGGCCCCTGTAGTTAAATCATCCACGTAGCAGCTATTAAGCAAAGCTTGAGATGCCAAGGGAAATCCTCTTGCCTTCGTCCTTTATTAATTGATGAACTGTACAGAGCAAGGAAGGAAGAGCGAGCCATGCCATATGTGACGGTGGTTAGTTCAAATTCTTGAACTCGCAAGCTAGGATCAGATCTCCACAGAATGTGCTGAAACCTTCGATCAGATTTTCGAATGGAGATTTTGCTCTTCATACATCTTCACAAAATCAGCTGAGATGACGAAAGCGTGTCGACGAAAGTTAAGTAGGACATAGCAAATGGAATTTTGTAGGTTTAGCTGGGCCAATGTAGGTGATCATTTAGCGAACCATGAGAGGTGCGTAGCGGAAGCATCAAAGACAACACAGAATTTACTTGAGTCTGTTCCATTCTCTTGAAAACACTGTGGTGAGGGGAATGTATGTAATCGCCAGGGTGAAGGGCTATTTAGATGTGGCCAAGAGTTTCATACTCTTGGAGGAACGAACGATATTCAAGGAAGAGCTGAGGATTGCGATTCAATTTAAGCTCTAGATTGAACAGCCTGACGCAGCTTGCTGACGAGTAAACTCAAGAATTGGAGGAATGTCCCTCTTGAAAGGTAGGGCAGACCTTAGCTAGCGACCTGAAGGCAGTCGCTGATGGCTGGTTTGGAAATGCCTTTCACACTGTTCATCTGCCGGGGGCGCATGGTTAGGGGCAGATGGAAATTCTTCAACTTCCCAGAATTTCTGAACCAGTGAGTGAATATTATTGTCAATGGTCGTGAAACAAGAGATCATGGATCCAGAGAATGGGTTTGAGGCTCTATGTCGACCAATAATGATGTGACCAAAAATATGGTGCGCATGAGGGCTGGTTGACCAATGAAGGGTAAGCGACTGGGCCACCTAACAGGATGGCCCAATGAACATCCGCACCCAAGCAACAGGTCAATGTTAGTTGTCCCCCATCTCTGGGAGGTGATAGCTTTCCTTGAGAGGTGGTGAGGGGGGCGAGTAGTGGCGCCTGCTCGCTCCCCCGCATCAACTTTTTTTTTTTTTTTTTTTTTTTCTTTTTTTTTTCTTTGCGCCCCCAACCCAAGCTGTAAAAGCGACCGTGGCGAAGGGTGGATGGCACATGGGACATTGTGTCAAAACACGGAGCTCAAGGATACCAGGCGACCTCCTTGCAGCAGTGAAGTAGCCTTGTCACTGGCATGGCTCTACCGTGATCGACTGTGTATTACACCTAGCTACTGTGGAACATGAATGAAGAAAATCAAATAAATTTGAACATTCAGGAGCTTACCCTAGCTGGAGGAAGAGAGACGTTATTGAGTCCCTCCTCCAGTGATGGAGGAGGAGGTCATGGATTTGTACTGTGACCTCCCAGCTGTAGAAGGAGGTTCATCTGCAGCGGATGGAGACGCAAGGTCACATTCTGGCGGGGGGCTTCTGGGGTCCTGCTGCCGGTGTGGGGCCTGGTGCCAGCCGCGCCTCCTGATAGGGGGTGCTGGTGCTGAGTCTCCTTCCCGGCGGGGGTCCTGGGGGCCTTGAGAACCAGACACAGGCTTGGAGCCGCTGACCGGCGGATCGATGCGCCATCAGACACGCATTCTGGGCACAAGCTTGAGGCGCGCTACGTTAAGTTTACTGGCGCACAGAGGCGCCGTTTAAAGCCCTCCTGTCAGAGGGTAGGTAGAGCGCGGCTGATGCCAGGCTCTATGCGATGAGAGGGAGGGCCGGACGAAAGAGGTGAAGGTGGCCAAAAAGAGAGCGAAAGATGCCTCTCCACTGGAGACACTCCTGAGGAGAGAAAAGAAGGTGAGACGCCTTTGGGATTGAGAGGTGGTGAAGGGCAGCGTGGGACGAGGTTCCCACGCTGCAGCCCACCTCGGTGGGCTGGTGGCTTCGGCAGGAGTGCCTAAGGGCGGTCCTGCAGGCGACCACCAGTCTCTACATATAGCCCAGCTGTGTCAGGGGTGAAGCTGGGGTGTTCCATGAGGACTACCTCGGCGGAGCTCCTCACAGCGTGAGCAGATGGAGTGCCGTGGAGAGGAGCATGGGTGGAGGCCGTGTTTGCTCTGACGGCGATGAGGGGCTGAGGCAGGTTCACCGGTACCATGTGCAGAAGGGGGTGGGTAATGCGGTGACCTCTGTAAGTGATGAGGGCACGGGCAGCATGGCTGAGAGAGCATTTTGCCACCGCATTGTGCCCTGGGAGGGTGCCAGGCTGAAGGTCTGTGAGGGGAAGGACTCTTCCGAGACCACGAAGAGTCAGTGGGGCATACCTGCCGTGGGTGTGAGGATGAGCCGGATGAGAGGATCCTGGCTTTCTGGCGAAGCAGAATAGGGAGACTCTGCACACGGTTCTGGACGGTGCTCTCGGGTCCACAAGGAATCAGCGGTGCTTCTGGGAAGCTCAGTTGATAGATGCGCACTGCCCAGGCTTTGGAGGCTGAGCCAGCAGTCTCCATAAAGCTGGAGGCAAGGCAGCATCAGAGTGAGGAAGCAGGGCTCTGGAGAGGTAATCCTACCTCTCGGGAGTGTCCCTTCCTTGGATGCCCCTGGAGATGGTGGTGGAAGGGGAAGAGGAGCGCTGCCGCCGCCATGGGGTGTCGGGGGTGGGGCTGCTGGCCGGGGCTGCAGGCAGTGGTGACCTAGGGTCGCTTTCGCGCGGTGCGTCCCGGCTGGAGCTCCCGCCTCGGTGCCTCGCAGCAATGGTGGCGGCTCCCGGAAACAGCGGTGCTGGGGTTCTGGTGGCCCCTCCTCCCTCCTGTGGTGACGGCCGGCAGTGGCTGCGTGGTGGGGTGGGGAGACTGGCGGGTCCAGATTTGGCAGGGAGGGCAGGAAGGACGATAAGGTCCTTCCGGCCCAAACTGGCAGAGAGGCTGCAGGCGTCGCGCCTGCTCGCCCGCCCGGCACCCGCGAGGGACGGCTGGTCCCACGGTCAACGGGGAGTCGGGGGTCGGCGGGGCAGACGATGATTGCACCCAGCAGCATGTGGGCTTCCTCCAGATCAACCTGCACACGGCCAGCAGCTACGGCAGTGATGTGCAGGAGCTTTGGTCTGGGGAGCAGCGTGATGTGGCTCTACTGCAGGAGCCTTGGGGCGTTGACAGCAGGGGCGTAAAGGGATACCTGCCAGTACAGAGTAAGTTGGTCTACTGTGGTGCACAGAAGGTCGTCCTAGGGCGGCTGTTTTGGTAAGACACAACTTATTCTAAAAATTCCCAGTTCTGTCACAGGGATTTGGTGGCGGTAATGCTGGAAGCTCAAGACAGTAATGGACCTCGAGGCGTAGGACAGTGGTGGCGTCAGCCTACTTCCTGTAGGCGATGACGCTGAGGTCCCCTCTGCTGATCATGCAGCAGCTGATCCATTACTGCAGAAGGAAGACCTTCAGTTGATTGTCGGGTGCGACGCCAATGCACATAATATGGCATGGGGCAGCACAGACACAAATGAAAGAGGAGTCCCTTCTTGACTACTTACTGTGCAATGAAATGGTGGTGGTTAATAGGGGAGCACGCCAACTTTAAGCTGTTACACGCAAGTGAGGAGTGCTGGACATTACGGTCTCAAGTACCTTCTATGCCAGCAGAATAACAGATTGGCATGTCTCTAGGGAAATCCTTCAATGTCCCACCACCGGATGGTGAGGTTCAGGCAAGCGTTCCTTCAATAGTGTGACGGAGACATATCGGAACCCCAAGAACACTTGGGATTGCCCCTGTACAGCGCTGCGTGTTGGCTTCCCCCTCTAGTTTGAGAGCTACAGCTGTGAAATGCAAACTGTCGAAGGTGTAGAAAGGGCGACAGGCAGTCTGGCGCAGCTATGGTAGAGCAGCGTGCGAAGAAAGCTATGCAGTTGAAACCCGAAGATCCAATAGGGAGGTTCCTTGGTGGAACAAGGAACTGGAAAAGGCTTCGAAAGAAACGAGGAGGCTCTTTAACAGAGCAAAAAGAAGGGTGAGTGGGACGCATATAGGGTTCCTCACAGCATACAACAAAGCCCTTAGACAGGCTAAAAGGAAATCCTGGAGACTTCTGTGGGGCATGAAAGACTTGTCTACCATGTCCAAGGTACAGAAGATCCTCTAGAGAAGAGAGACCGCAAATCGAAGTTCTCTCTCTAAAGGCAGGGGGAACATTCAGGGGCAAGGCAAGGAGACCCTGGAGGAGCCACTGACAGCTCACTTTAGGTCTCAAAGCTCATGGTGGAGATAACCACCACCATCAGCTGAGCGCCATGGTGGTACCCTGTCATGGGCAAACAAGGAACCCACTGCTAGCTGCAGCCTCCAGAGAAATGTTCACACTTACATTGCCGTTAAATGGGCTGGTTGGTTCATTAGAAGCGCACTACAAGGCGCCAGGTGCGGATGGGATCTTCCCAGCCATGTTGCAGCATGGTAGGGAGGCTCTGGGTCCGATACTGGTGAGGCTTCTTCAGGCGAGCTATGTCCTTGGGTACATACCCACTATGTGGAGTGAAGGTGAAGGTGGTCCCTTTATACCAAAGCCGGGTGGCTCGGCCTGCAAGCAGGCTACCACCCATCAGTCTCATGTCCTTCGTGTTGAAAACAATGGAGAAGATAGTGTGCCTATCAATAAAGGAGAACTATCTAACCTCAGAACCCCATTCGGAGTTCCCAGCATGCCTATCAGAGGGAGATCCACTGAGACTGCTCTGAACGAACTGAGCAACAGTGCTGGAGTGATACTCTGAGATCCGGAGAGATTGCGCTGTGCTGCTTTCTGGATATTGGGGGCTTTGACAATACGTCGTATGCCTCAATTACGGCTGGGCGGCTGGTAGGAAGGGTGTAGATCTCACTAATCTCTTGGACCAACGAGATGCTGAGTAGCAGGGTGGTCTTCCTCGGAGTTGGGAGAGACACTCTCTGTGGTGCCCACCAGGGCCCGCAGGGGTGCTCTCCCTCTCCTCTGGTTACTGGTAGCCGGATACCCTTCTCGAGCTGCTGGAGGAGTGAGGGGCTACAAGGTAGGATCACGGATGACCTGTTCAACAACCAGTCAGGAGTAAATTGTTGAATGTAATCAGTGAATGCATGCAGCATGCACTGAATACCTACAGACATGGCAGTAATGGGCAGGGACTGTTTGTCAATCCAGACAAAAACGAGCCTGATCCCATTCACCAGAAGGCGCAGTCCTTACGCTGCGGAACTCAGGCTGCTGAGTGGCAAGGTGGTGAAGATCCAGCATGAGATCAAGTACTTGGGAGTCTTTCTTGATGGAAAGCTCTCTTGGGCCACACACGTGAAAAAGCCTTACAGCGGGCGTCGGTGGTGATGGGCAGCTCAAGAATGGTGGAAGACATGGGGCTGAGGCCTGGGATGCCGATCCGGTGGTTGTACACTGCGTGTTGTTAGCCTGTAGTCACCTGCGGAGCCCTGGTCTGGTGGACTAGGGTGGAAAGCAAAAACAGTGCAGTTGGGCAGCCAAATAAACTGCAGCGTAGGGCGTGTCCCAGCCATTACAGGCTGTAAGTGACAACATGCCCTACACGGCAACACTGGAGGTCTTGCTAGATTTAGCCTCCGCTCCCACACAGCATGTTAAAAAGGATGGCGCCTCCAGGCTGCGCTGTATGTTGGAGCTGGGTCTGATCCACGCGGGGGAGGATATTCCTGCCACTTGATCCTTGACAAAGGTGAAGGTGGGGGCCTGAACTGCATGTGGTAGACTCAATGCCCGCGAGGTTCAACTGCACATGGCCTTCTGGATACTCATTCATGAGCGATCCAGGTGGGTAGGGAGCTCCGCTTTCGGGTTGGGGCCCTGGTATACTACACTGATGGCTCGGTGCAGGGTAGGGACACTTTGCAGGGCAGGCATCTTTGGGCCGAGGATCAGAGCAGCAATCCCATTGGGGTCACACACGGTAATGCGTCCAGAGCAGAGGTGGTGGCTGCGGTGACAGTCTGTGCGCAGCGCTGCTGCAGAGGGGACTGAAGCGGCAGAGAATCTACATCATGGTGGACAGTCAGGCTACTCAAGGCCTTAGCCTCATACTGTCTTACATCGCGCAGGTGTGGAGTGTCTGACTGACTGAAGGCCCTGGCCGAGGACAACAGGGTAACACTGTGTTGGGTGCCAGGGCATCAGGGTATAGAGGGAAACAGAACGGGCTGATAGGTTGGGCTGGGTACAAGCGGACTGGATCAGAGCAGATCCCTTGGCTGGGCCCTTTGAGCCCTTTGTTGGGGACTGGCTACCAGGAGCCACTCCACGAGAGGTTGGCAAATGGGAGGATAGGTGCAGGGGCTGCTCATTGGCAGGGCTGCCCGGCCCAGACAGTCAAACTTTTATCCGGCTCTCCAGAGAGAGGTCCAAGGAGGTGCTTGCTCTGGGAGGAAGGATATGGCGGAGGATCATATGTGGCCTGTTCACAGGTCACTGTCCGCTGAGTACCACCTTGCAAATATTGGCAAGTGCGAGGTACAGGTATGCAGGTTCTGCGAGGTAGGGCTAGAGACGGCAGATATCGGTTGTGCGCGTGGAGTGCGATGGACTCCCGCGGGTGCATCGCGCCGTTCTGTGTTTGGGAGGCCCTTTCTTCCAGCCCTGAAGAGGTGACAAATGCAGAACTTGCCGATATCCTCCGCTATAGCGGGGGGTGGTGGGGCGCATAGGTGACGTCACACCAAGTGAGACCAGTGCCGCGGGGCCTGGGGTGGCTGCAGTGTGTGGCCATGATCCGAGTATCATGGACGCCCTTACAATAGCCCCGTGTGTGGCTGCAGTGAGGGTATTGCCTGCATCCACCGTTTCAAAGGAAAAAAAAAAAAAAAAAAAGTAACAAGGGTCAACTTGACCAGGTAGCCAGAAGGATGGGTCTGCCAGGTCATAGGTAAGGTACTTTTGCCACACAGGGTACGGGAGAGGATATTGAGGTAAGGAACCAGTTATATTTGGTAAAGCAACTGCAGCAGTTAGATTAATGGAGGTGATCTTCCTTCAGGAAGATGTTGAACTTTACCACTTGCCATGAATGGGAGCAAGATTGGCTTGACCAACTCCGCTTTTATAAAATTAGTGCGGGAAGGATGTGATAGATATACCCGAGTCTCTTGGCACACGATTCAGTCACAAATGATAATTGGCTGCCAGAGTCCACAACGCTAATCTAACGGTAGAATTCCTTGGGCATCCAGGATGCGAGCTTGTGCAGTGCCAAGTAGCACTTCACCTGGGTGTTTTTGTGGCTGAGAGAGTAGCAAGAACAGTAGATGGAGTGGGTCAGCAATGAGGACTGACCAGGTAGGGTATTGCAGAATTTTCCGGACTCGCAGTAATAGGAGTTGTTTCAGTGAGAGATTGGTGCAAGCCAGAATGGTGACGCTGTTTGCAAAGGCGACAAGAAAATCGGGGATTTGCATCTGTTACAGTTGTGATGAGGGTGCAAGCAGTTCAAGCAACCCTGAAATGTGCGGAGTAGCTGAAGGCGAACCGGGGGGGTTGCTGAAAGGAAACGGGAGCAAGATGGGACAGAATGGTCACCGGAGCAAATGAAACAAGAAATATTGCTCTTGTTATGTTTTGGAACTGCCTGTGTCGCAGGGGTACGAAGGCCACCTTTGGCGTCCCCTTGAGTGAAAAACGAGGATTTGGGTTGGAAAGATTTAGGATTGAATCTGGAAAAGGTAGACGATTTGAAATGATTCTGTGGGCTATGAGATTTGTTTTCTGGTATTAGCAGTAGCGCTTGATGCCGGGATTGAATGAATTTTAATAGAGAATCGAATGAAGGGAAGTTGGGATCAGGATGCTGAATTTCGAACGATTGTCTGGTGACGTTATCAACGCATCGTATGGCTAATTCGAAAAAAGGATGTAATCAGGAGATGTTGGGTATTTTCATAGCCTTTAAGGAGGTGATATTTTCAGCCACATTGGTGAGGAAATACGTAGCGAACTAAAGGTAGATTGGTTTGGCTGCAGCTTGCTCGTAAGTATTTTTTCTATATAGCTGAGGCTAATTTACGTTTGTTATCGTACTGTTGTAACAATGCACTAAGCTTTGTTCCCGTAGTTGTCACCTATTAGTGGAATTAGCTTTACGTAAGAGCTGAAGGCGGGTTCAGTTAGGATCCAATCAGGTACGAATGAAATTTTTCGATTGGCGAAATAGATTCATCCATATGTACGAGGGATTGAAATGTGTCCCGAAATAACGGCCAGTCGGTAAAATTATGACCGCTGAATTTGGGTAAATTCAGTTTTGGTAGGTAAGCTTTTTAGGCGCCCTAATTACAGAAGATTGCTCGAGGATCGCAGTACCATTAGAGATTGAGTAGGTGAAGCGTACTGTTCATTGATCGCATAGATTTCAAAATAGTACTTTTTACAGCAGCAACATATTGTAGACTCGACCTCGGGGAATTTAGGGAGGTTTTGCATATGTGAGAATATGGCGCAGGGTGGATAATTCATCTATCACGTCGTTGAATTGTTTATAAATTGGTTCTAAGGTGCGAAACATTCCTTTGAAAGGAATCATTTTAGAGGGATCGGCCTTAATGGCCTTGTCCGCATCCATAATTAACTTTATGTCCTTCGCAAAACTAAACAGTTTCTCCCGAAGGAGTTTGGATTTCTGCTCTGGGGTAAGCGACATTTGGAAAATGGGTTTTGTAATGCGTCAAGCCAACTGTAGGAGAATCGGTCGGAAGGAAATGAAGATGGAACCCGAACTGATAAACTTCAATGATCACTTCACTTCCTAACTTACTCGTGAATGTTAATACGTGTGAATGTGAGAATACAGAGAGAGTAAATAAGATACAGATATAAACAAGAAATGGCAAGGGTATGAACAGAATTGCGATCGTGCCAAATGAAAGCTGTGCAGCTCTATGAGAAATAATAACAATAGGAATTTGTAATTGAAGCTATTCCGAATTACTTGTGAATGGACTTATTGAAACTTGGTTCGAATAAAACCGAAAGGCTAATTGAAAATTCGGCCCGGATTGACCAATGGTTAGGCGTGAGGGAAGTTAATGGTTAAACTTCTAGGTTCAACACCTGAAATGTGTAGGGCTGGAGGACCAAGGCTTCTGCCTGAATTAGCAAATAAATGAATAAGAAAATGAAATAGAAAATAAATTAAAGTCAAAGGCTAGGAAAAGGAAAATAAGGAAATATAAATTATTCGGAAATAAAGTATAGCTTCTATTACAATGAATGAATGAAAATGAAATCGAACGGAACAAATTAATTAGAGCTCATGAATAAAAATAAGTTATCTCGTTGGGGCCCTTGAAGATCGGATTCGCTTACCGGAAACGGAGGTACGTCGGAAGTTGCACACGATCGCGGAAAGAAGAATGGAAAAAGTGAGGTGAGATTGAGCGAAACGGGGTGCGAAGGTAGTGGGGCGATGCGTGGTTTGAACTTGTTAAAGTGGAAGTTGCTATTGTGATGAGGTTTGATGAGCTTTGAGGAGAATTGTTTGGGTTGCTATTGTCGCTCCGAGTCGATCGGGCCCTTAACAAAAGGGGCTCAGTTAAGGGGGCCAAACGCAGGAAATTTTCTGCTTACTATTTCGACCATATACAAAGATGAATTCACAACGTTTTCTCTATTCTGTTTGTGCTAATGACGGTCTAGTCTACAAATAAACGATTGTACAGGCTCAGTTAATTTTCTGTGGAAATATCAATTTCTTTTCACATTCTGTAAGTACTAATCAGTGACTACACAGACCACACAACCCAACACTCCGTTTCTGAACGATGTTAAGATACATCACCAAGAATTGATTTTGAAGTTTTCAACAGGACAAACAAGGAGCGTAAGGTATGACAATGTGAACTTACTCTTGTTTTCATTCAGGATTTTTCCCATCTCAAAATTCAACACGTAATAAGGAAAGCCGATTTACCACCAGCCTCTTCATTTTTCTATCGTGCAGTTAATAATCGAGCGAAAGTGTAGCAGTAGAAAACCAATTTCTGAACGTAGCGAACAACTGTAACATATTCGCAGCTACCTTTATTATTTTTAGTGAGCTGCTATGGATTGAAGAGGACAGAATTCGCAGTCCTCATTTAGTTGAAAGTGGAAGTCCATCAGCTCTAATTGTTGAACAGTAAGTGACAGTCCTACTCTAAACGCAAGATTGTTTGGCATTTAACGTTCTGTACTGTTTTTACTTTCCTTGCTCTACGAAGTAGAAAGGAAAGTTATGTTTTTGGGTGCCATGGACTACCCAGCTGTAATGGGACGAGGGATTATTTTCACACTAACACTTTGACTGTTAGCTGTGACATATTTTTTATTTCTTCTTTAGTACTAAAAAGCATCTTTCTGATCTTTACGTTTTGAGGTCTTCAGAATAAACAAATATTTGGTGTTTACCATTACACAACTTACCGGCAACCCCTCTAAACTCGCGCTGTATAATTATTACAAATTCATGATGCCCACTCCCTCGCCCGTCATTATGTTCGAAAGTTGTCCGTTCTTGATGAATTGTTGAACACAGCTTTGCGCTCAATCGACGATAGTTGCCATGAAAAAAGCAGGGAAGATGTTGAGAAGCTGCCAGCATTACTCTCGTACAAAATTTGCATGTTTTTCTTGCATCGAAGCAGGGTATTGAGAACCTTCCTTAGCAACCCCTTCCTCGGAACCTCCTGAAATTCGTAAATCTTCCCCCGGGAAAATTGCCCCAGAACGACCTCTAGAAAAACGAGTCTGGGGATATCACGCGATTCCGAAAAGGTCTTGTCGTAACTGCACCGAGTGCAACTGATCAGTACACAGCCAGTCAGAGCAACTAGGAATTCTGGATCACCTCGGGGCAGGTACACATATGCAGGTATACACTCCCACACCCCATGCTGAAAAAAGAGTCTTTCGTCAAGAGATGAACAGATTCTCTGAACCCTGGATGTACGAGGACGTACGCCAGAAACAATATTGTGCGTTTTTCAATCAAATTTATATCTGTTCAAGTCCAACTGCAGCAAGAACATCGTTTTGGAATTAACCGAAATTCTCTAGCTCTCTCTGCTCAAAATTAGGCTCATTCGGGGCATTAGAAACGTTCCGATTTATTTTTTGGCTTACACCTGTATTCAATTAGAGAACGGTATCGGCACTAATGGGTACAAATCACTACGTTATCTACAGAGATCAAGTGAAAATGTTTTTTTGTGTATTATAACTAGTTGAAGGCATTCAGCGAGGTACACTTGATTCTAATCATTCAAGCCGTTTTGCTAAAAATTTGTTGAAGTCTAGATATTAATCGAGAAGAAAAAAATGTGTATATTGATAGATGTGTCGGAAGTTAAATCGAAATGTTCATTTCGAGAAAAATATTCCTCTCCCGGTGACGTTGCGTCGAGTTTCAGAATAACGACAAAATGAAGATCAATTGAGTGACGTGAGGGACGCTCCACTTTTCTTAATGCAATCGCAGTACTTGACTCTTTGGGGTCGGGGAAAACAATAAATGATGGAAAGAACTTGAACCCGTCTCCAGAACTAGTAGGACAGTTTATGGTCTGCTACCAACTTCCAATTGAGTGATAGGTATGTGAATTTTGAGGAGGGGCACAGAACAATTAGCAAATGTTGGGAGCCGTTCTGCAGGAAGGTGAGCGTCCTTCACCTTGTAGGGAGGCAGTGTGTGCACATTACGGTCGTTAGACTCAATGTTATCGCTTATGTGGTGTCTACTGAGACATGACTTCATACATAAACACCCTCACTTTGAGAGGTGATTTTCAAACCACCATTTTGAAGTTTTAAAAGAGAACACAAAATGAAGCCACTTCAGAAGGTAATTTGTCAAAGAGACACACATTACCTAGTAAAACGGTCTGTGACGTAATTTGTATGTGCAGAACGGGGGAGGTAAAAGTTGAAACGCATCAAAATCCACCGCAAGAATGTTTAGCGCTTCAACCTTCTGAAACTAAAGTAAAATTGTTAAAAAGATCGGGACTTGACGTGACTTGACTCTGTGAGTGGTGGAGCCTGCCAGTACTTCAAAGTGAACTCGACAGACTTCAGTAAGGTGAGCTCAAGAGGTGTCCTCGTTCAGAGAGTTGACTTAACAAAATGGGGAAAAAGACGTAGAAATGCGACTCAACGTTTGAGCTGATTCAAACAAGAATACGCCGTGAAGTAGGCCTAGTTAACATTATTGCTTACAATGTTGTACTTAGTGGACTAATTAGAAAATAAGAAGAAACTAATGAGCCAAATATTATATAATTAAAATTAATGATTACTTACATTAGTTCTTTTTACAACAGTCCGACCACAAATTGATCTAATCCCAAAACTACCACCTCGAGATACTCCGAAAAAATAAGAGACGCTTAATCGAGGTAATAAATCGATTCAAAAAGGCCGGTCGTAATTCAAAAACGACTTGAGCGTTGGAGGGAGTGACAAGGCCAGGATTTTCTCTCTCATGACAACACCATACAGAGGGACGTTGGGGGAGTCATCAGGACGAGGGGACTTCCTCCGGGAGCGTGGAGTGTCAGAGTCTGAGCCTTCATCCATTTTGGGGTCGCCGCAAGAAGCTGAGTCGTCGGAATCCATTGAAGCGAAGGGGGTGGAGTCGTGTGGGTCGAGTTCGGCTCCAACCCCGCTATCCACTTTTTCACGTTTGGGGATTTTGGAGCGGGCGTGAGACGGCGACTCTTCCATTTCGTCGTCGTCGACGAAGTTCTCGTCATCCTCGTCATCTTCGTCTTGCGAATCAGTGACATCCTCTTCAATTTCATCTTCTGGGTCTTGGTGAGCTTCCTAGAACAGGGATAACATTGAATTAGTTGCCTCGTAGCTCAGCAATAATGAAAGGACACCAAAACTGATCGATAACGATTAGTTCAACGGGACTATAGCTGTCAGTCGCAGGAAGCATCATATTTAAGGGCAGTGCTCAGTGAGTGGAGTGAACGCTTGACTGTTCCAGACTGACGAGGAAGGTCACAATAACCTCACTTCCATGCAGCCCCTGCTGGATATAATAACTAACGAGGCATAACTGTTAACACAGTGTATATTCGTCACACTGTGTTAGGGGTCGAGAAGTCCACAGCCATATTTCCTGCGCCTCTGTGTGAGGCGGACTTATAGGGACATAATATACAATGTGCAAAATGAACGGGCATTAGATAAATGGCAAGTGAGTTAGGAATTCTCGTCAAAGGGACGTGACAAGCATGAATTTTCCCCCAACATCAGTGAATGTCTCAGGAGAAATCGGGACATGGCAATTTCAATATGCGACTCCACTGCTTTTTATCAAAGACCATCAGAGCGCACATGCTGCTCCACTGTGGTTCCTACGACAGTGAGCAATACTTGTTGGAAGAGCAGCCAAACCTTTCAGCTATGACTGCTACAAATCAAGCGTACATAAAACCATCTCACCCAGCATGCGAAGGTTTGAAAAAAAAACGTAGCCACAGATGATCTCTCTCTCTGAAACTTACCATAAAATTAAATACATGAGGAGGGAGACCAAATTAAGAACCCACCCCCCCCCCCAAGGATACAGATTCCCCAGGGTCATACCTCCATGTGGTAACAATAAATCGAGCTGAATAGGAAGCCTTGAATAAATTACCTGGTGGTTATTTGAACTGCCTGCATCTCTCTGAGCCTCATTGGGTTCGTGAGGGACAACACCAACAGCAAAGCCGTGATCTCCTTCGTGAAATCTTGGAACGATACCATGCACCGGCACCAGCCTGTTTTCTCTGTTACTACCTGATAAGATACAAAATCAAGAATCTCGTATGAGGTGCTGGTAGTCGACATGTAATAGCAATGAACATTCACATATGAAGCCCGTGGAAGTGAGAAGAAACATTGTTGAGCTGGAAACGAAACAAAACACTTGGAAATTACACCATGTAAAATGCTCACTTAAAACATCTCCGCGAAAACACATGTAACGCCTAATAGTGCACTAAAAGGGAGCAGGTACGCAAGCCCACGGCACTTGCATGTGCAGGGGAATAGTGATAGTGCACTTAATTGAGGGCAGATAAGGCAAAGGAAGTCTAACGGGTTATGCATAACTAATGCCCTCTGGATGTACCTCACAATAACTCCTCACATCGCTCCCAAGAGCAGTGAAATCTTCAGTCAAGTAATGTTTCACTGGGAAACTTTGGTAAGGTTCCCGTAGGGTTATAAAATTCAACTAGAGAGGAATGGAACTTCATGGTAGCCAAACTGAAAGGGGCTGGCAGAGAGAAGGAGCTCGGGGTTTATACAAATTTCGTAGTCGATCTTGGGAAGAAGAGAGACGACATAGTGAATGCCTCCAGTTAGCAGTGGCTAGAGTTAGGCTGATCACCTGTTGACTTCCTCATCCCCCTACACAACCAAGACTCATTAGCGCTAGAAGAAAATCAGGAAGGGGCTCCAAAAGATGGCCCAGGGGATGCTGTCCTCTTGCAGCAGACGTGTGCGCTTTGGCAATCTTCATGACCCCCACTCTTTTTTACTAATACTCCTGAACAACGCTTCTCTTCCACAAGCAATATCGACAATGAGGTATACATGCTGGGATTTCGCAACACAGCTCTGGGCTATTCTACGTAATAGTAATAATTTCAGAAGTTGGATCTCCTAGATAGCCTCTAAAAGATAGACAAGAAGCCCCCGGTGCCCTTGGAACCATCATCGCAAGGTTTCATCTCACAACTTTGGCTTCACAGTTGTGACATTCCTGGGAGTGAAGCCCCACTGCCCGCCGCCTTGTTCCATTCCATAGTCCCCACATGTTCCAATTGTGCCCTTAACATCACCCTCGTTATTTAGCAACATCTTTTTTGCCCCCTTTCAGCTATTATGATAAAGAGAACAATTATACAAGATGAAACAAACGTAGTAATAAAACGAACAAAAATTTAAAAAAATAAAATCTGGTGCGCAACGATGATTTTTCATAACCCGCATTTTTATGCAGAACAAAATATAAGTGCAAGTAACCTGAAAGCACCTCGTAAGTTTGATCAACATCGATATAATCTTTCTTGAAAAAGTTATGAAGATTGCTATAAGACCGATTCATCAAATTCAATTTCGCATTTACTCGGGAAATTTTGAAAACGATGTGTGTCGCCTTTGTTATAGGAAAAGGTCGAAAGCCCAACGTTTCAGGTGAGGTTAATAACATGGGGAAAGAGCGTCTGCAGCCACTTGATGACGATTACTCCTTCAAAGTGCACATTAATAAGCACGAAGTCCACATTATACGTGTACACTGGGAATCCGAAGAAAAATTCATCGTTAAAGTGTGGTGTTATACTACCTAATTGATACTATGCTCAACCAAGAACTCAGAAACGACTAGCCAAAGGCTGATGATGAATCATTAGGATGAACCTTCAATTGAATCAACGAGCAAGCAAACGAGTGAAAACACTATTGGCAAAGCAGTACGCCAATTTATTGATTGAAAAAAAAAAGTCTTTCACTTCTGGAATGAGGATCGGTTGTTGCGTTAACTCTGTTGGGGTTTGTCTCTCATCGACTCAGCACATTTACCAACACAAAACACACATCGAATCATCCATCACTGTCTAAAATACGGCAACCTGAAGAATTTACCAAATGGATCGACACATCATTAAGCCCAAACATATCTCAACTTAATGATAATGCTTTTTCATGTAGCAGATGGAAAGTCAAACATATTTTTTGCGAATATGCATACAAAACCCAATCGGGCATAAGCAGGCAGAGCTGTCTGCAACAACAGAAAAGCACATTCATGCCTTCGCTGCTCCATCGGCTGCATGTACGTGGAAAGGTGCATATCCGTGCCCCCACAAAAAGGCTATCCTGTAGGTGCACATGATAAGTTGTTGCACATTGGACTTGATTTCTCATTCGTAGCATGGGAAGCAAATACGCGTGAACGTTTTACACGGCGCCGGAAGTAAAAAAAATGAAAAGAAAGCGTCTCACCGATGGTGGGTGATATGCCAATTACGCATCCGATGTTCCTTAAATTCGCTGCAAAAGACACGTTGTTGTTTCCTTCAAAATCCATTTCGTCGTCCGAGCTTTCGAGAATAGGAATAATGAGGTTGGGCAGGATCCGTCGCTTTTTGGAGCGATAATATTTCCTCCGCCTAATGGCGATGTCAGGGTGTTCGTTTTGAGCCTCTTTACACAAAAGGCAGCGAATCGAAGAGCGGCATATTTCTTGGAGAGTCAACGGGTTGATTTCCGCTGAAAACATACAAAATAAATATTCAGCGCCTTGAGATATTAAGTGAAATGCTACTTGACCACGAGACACGTTCAAATGGACCAATGACACAAAAACCTGCCTGAATAAAGATGAAGTACACATGTCACTTTCGAGAGAGACAGAGTCCGAGTGTGACAACTTCTAATTTTGTGGAAACCGTGTCGTGTTTCAACATAATTCAAGTTAAATCGTTCTATTAGCTCACCCCCCACCCCACCCCACTCCATTGGTTCATCATCGAGGAAGGAGGGTCCGGGACAAAATTTGACGCCCCCGCCATAATTTAACAATTAGCACACAGATAATTAATGAGACTGCAAACATGATTTTTTGAGAAGGATAATCACCGTCCCCGAATTATTGGATAAAAACTGTGAGAAATGGTAGTAATTGAAAGGGTGGTGGTCGAAATTCTGGAATTTCTGGAGTAGCTCTTATCTCATGAGCGTTATTAAATGCTATAAGTACTTGATTGGACAACCACTTCAATATTTCAGAAGGTTGAGCCCATTTGAGCGGAGTTTATACGGGGAAAATGTTTAGTAATTAATAGTGCTGCTCTCGTTTTTCCACTCATGAGAATTTTATGGAATTGTGTCATTTGGAGCTGTCTATACAAAACACTTAAACCAAAATCGTATCAACAGTACAAGTTGATATAGCAGTACTTCCCGCAAAATGATATCTGATGTCAAATCTATCGAGAAAATAAAATGTATATACTTACGCAAAGACACAGTTTTATCTAAAGTTACGTCGCTCGTATGAGGAAGTTGCAACGTTGAGAAAGAGACAGACAGAACACTTTTGGACTCCCACGAGCTTTCGCTCTTTCGTGTTATTTGCATGAGTTTGTCATTCAGGGGCATCACGAGGATACCACCTATCTGTTGAAACAATTAATGGCAACAATTAGGAAATTTCAAAGACTTTAGTGCTAATTCCTATTTGGCACTAAAACCACACCCTAAGGAACTCCAAGAGCTAAGATGACGTCTATGCCTTAACTTCACTGCACCCCCATCAATGTTTACTTATAACCTAAAAGACTAAAGCTAATGCACAACACGAAATAGGGCAGCTGGGAAGAAAGGCACTGTCTGTGTTTACGACTAACACTCGTTTCCAAATATCTGGTGAGACGCTCACACAACCTTCCTCAGCTCCAGGGACATTCCGAGATACTTATAGCTCTAGCAACGTATGTAATGCCAATTCATATGAACTTCGCAGAAATTAACTGAACGTTCTATGTGAAAACTGGTACCGCATAAGACTCTGGGATTCATAAGATTGTTACTACTTGGAATTTGAAATGTAAAACACCACTTGCCTTGAGCAGATTTTTCATGTAGTTTTCGTGGTTTTCGGGACAAGCAGCCCCGCAATAAACTCGGTCGTACTGCCTAACGCCCAAGTTCAGCGACAAGCTATTACCTGCGGAAGAGTTACAAACGATATCGTGACAAGTTCTAAGCAACGTACACAGTCACAAAGAGCCCACAATCCCACCTTTGACGAAGTGCGGTTCACAAAATTCGAAACAGTCGAGAGCAGGTTCAGACTTTTTGAAATCAATCAGCCGATCTTTGGCGTATTCGATGACATCTTCAAACAACTCAATCCCGTGATTGACACCATAGGGACCTGCAGCACCAGAAACAAAAGTTATCACGAGTTAATGTACGTCATGGAGTTGAAATAATAATGTTGTACTTTCCAATTGTGAGCGAACAGTGATAGATAGCATTAGAATAAATTCGAATAAAAAACCGTGGGCGTGAATCGTGCTCTCAAGGTTATAAACCATTAAACTGTGGGAAACGTTGATGATAACAATTAAAGCCCTCTCAACACTAAGCTACACATTGTGGCAACACTATCATTCTGTTAAATCGCCTGGAAACTTCCTATGTGTTTTATACCATTGTACGAAAAATGATAAAGTCAAGAAGCAAAGCTTTTGTTTAAATGCAAGCGTATATATTTTCATCTAAGTCTGTTGTCCGACATATATATGGATCTTATCAGAAGGTAATTAGCAATAGTCGGGAACGGGTTATACACCCGCAACACTTCAGCTCCATCTGGGAGAAGCAACATTACAACACTATGCAAATGATCCTTTGGTTTCCCCCAACCTCAACAAAATGTTTAGTTGGACGAAATCCCTAATAAAACAATACTTCCTCACCTCTTCCTGATGCAAACCACACCTGATCATTCATGCTACACTTAACTCTCATCCTTTCCCAGTACCTGTGCCTCAGACATCTTACTGTTCAATACCCCCCAGTTAACACTTCAGTATGAATGACACGAGTCAGCCTTTTGGGTCACTGGTGGCCTTAGTTGAATATTTTCTTTATATTGTCTGTACAGGGCCATTTATTTCGTCTCCTTAGAAGCTCTGTGGTGGCATATGCTTTTCAACATCTTGCAAACACGATATCTAGCCTGGAAGAGAGTCATGGTCAAAGTTAATATTGTACCGCCTGACTTGTACGAGGGACGTCCGAAAAGTAAGTTCCGATCATTTGTAAATCCGTGGGAAAATGCGGTATGGAAAAAATTCCAACGGGGATACTTCGTGTTACATCTGGTGGCAACACTGAATTTTTCTTATGCTGCTATCACTTGTTGCGGCTTATCAGCACCAGTGTAAACATGGCTGCTACATTGAAAAGCCCGTCAAATTGAGAAATCCATTCGGTGATCCGTTTTTTAGTTTTTGAGAATGTTTCTGTGCCCGAAATTCACCGCAGACTCTCTTCAGCGTATGGAGAAGGGGTCATGAGCATCCAAATGGTCCGTAAGTGGAAGAGAAGTTTCCTGGAAGGGCGGGAAAGTGTGCACGATGAACAGCAAAGTGGGCGCCCTTCCACTTCTCGTGGAGAGGACGCAGTTTCTGCAGTTCGCAAGCTTTTGGAGGAAGATTTCCTTTTCCCCTTCCTCAAAGTCCACTTGGGCGGAAGAAAGTTCCGTACGAACGCTGAACTCGAAGCCGCGGTCTCTGAATTCTTCAAACAAAATGATGCAGAATGGTACGACAAGGGGTTACGTAAACTGGCACCACGGTACCAAAAATGCATCGATCGGAATGGCGACTACGTCGAAGAATAAAGTAGATCCGTACCTTTAAGAATAATTTTTTTTTTTCAAATTGGTTGAGTTTTCGATTTTTTCCAGCACTTCGGAACTTACTTTTGGGACGTCCCTTGTAGGTACCCCAGTTAGTAGTCTAGTGGTCAACGACAATGATTCATACTCTGAGGAAACTAAGGTAATAAAGTCAGAGATTGGGATTGTTGTAATTTGTGCCTGAGTGCTGACTCAGCAAACATTTCCAAATCCCTCACAACAAATGTTGTCAGAAGTTCTTAACTCCAACAATAGCCAATATACGGAATTTACATTCATAACTCAGGGCTCTTAAGGTTCAATTCCACGTGCGCTGAACAGATTCAAGTGTCGCGTACGACTCATTAGATAAAGTTATTGTAATATGAATGCAATCCACTTCGCCCTAGCGTACATTTACGCCTCGTCCTTCGTCCCTCACAACTAAACAAACTCCATTATTTCACAAACGTCAAATCAGGAAGAAATCGTACCTCTTGTGCTTAAGTGAAATGAAATGAAAACTAACCGAGTACCAAGCCAGCCATGGTGCTCAGATATCCAGTTCCAGATCCCAAATTCAAGAAGCTCAGACCTGGTTCAAGGCACAAGCTTTCCATAACTTCGGCGTATATGCAAGGCGCAGACAAATGAATGTTGCCTTTCTTCCAAGCGAGATCTTTGTAAGCGCTGTCCCGACATTCCGGAAGAAAGTAGAACGCCCTGTCTACAGCTCTGTAGACGGATTCGGTACAGCCGGTTTTGAGGTAGTTGGCAGCTTTGAGTTTGTCGACTAAATCGTCGTGGTCGTGGCCAGTGCTGACGGCTCCTCCCATTTCCTATAAAGGCCAAGACGAAAGAAGAAATTACTATTTACAATAGATTGACAAAGAAAATCAATAAATACCACGTGGGGGCGTGAGAGGGGGGGGGGGCGTAAGTAGCAGCTTTTTTTCTACATGGCAGAAGAAAATATCTGGTGCGTAGCAACACACAACTTTCCGCCACCCCTTTAAGTTCGAACACCACCTTCATAGGCGGGTGCTATATCTTCGTTCAACGCATTTTTACAGGAACATTTATGGGGAACAAAATGTAGGGACTAGTTAGCTGAGAGTACTCCGAATGTTTGATCGAAATCGTTAGAGCCGTTTTTGAGAAAATTGGAATACCGATCAATTAATGTTCGACGAATCTCCTTTTTTGTGTTAACTTGGCTTATATCTCCGTTCAACATATATATACAGAAATAATTATAGAGAACGAAATGTTGGTATGGGTGACTAAAAGACACTCCATTAGAATTTATCACATCTGGTAAAGAAGTTACCCTGAATTTACGGAAATGTTAGAAAAACGTTATTTTCTGACACATTTTGATTTTTATCTCTGTTCAATGGACCGTCACAGGAACATTTATTGAGAAGAATATGTAGGTATCAACTATTTGAAAACATCCTGTGAGTTTGGTGGAAATCGCTGAAGCCGTTTTGCCAAAAGCGTAAAAAACCTATTTTTGCTTTCAGGGCCCATACCTCCGTTCACCGTATTTTCATGGAGATATGTATGGAGAAGAAAAGTTAGGTATTGATTAGGAGAAGATAATTTGAAAGTTTAATCAAAATCGTTAGAGCCGTTTTCGAGAAAAATGCGAAAAACCCTAGTTTTTGGTACATTTTCGTCCCCACCCCCTTCCCATCGGTCGAAATCGTCCATAACCTTATTTTGGTGTCTACAAAAATAACGAACAAAACAAAAAAGGACCAACTCAATCGGATCAGCCGTTCGCCCGCAAATCGAACTACAGACACACACACACACAGACATACACACAGACATACACACAGACATACACACAGACATACACACGGACCTCTCTCCGAAATAGGTTTTTTAGAGTCAGTAGGGTCTGAAACGTAAAGATCTGAAGAAAACCCAACTTTTTTTTTTGGGCCGATTACTATACTTTCCTTCCCTTCGGGTAGCGGAAAGTAAAAAGGAGTCAAGTTGGGTTGAGCTCCATTACACAAGGGATGTTCGGTAAGCAAGACATAAACCATTAAAGTTTTTTTCTCTTGAACATTGGCACTACTACGACTGAGGTCAGAATTAAACGATCAAATCAAAACGAAAACTGTTTCTGTGTGTTCAAATCTGTCAGCAAGAGGCTTTCATTATGGGTCAGTCATTGCACGCTTCCATATATGTAATATCTGAGGAAAACTGATGTTCAATGATTACATAACATTCTTTCTCACTGACTAGGACTAAAGAAGATAAAAAACTCATCCCAGGTTATCGAACGTGTTTGGAACTTAACGGGGATTAAGTATATCGAAAAATAGTGAGATTATTTTCCCTTCATCTTCCTCAACCAAAACTTCTAAGTGGAGTAATTTTTTGTTAGTACAATGGTTATCGGTATTATTGAGGCTTGTTTCTTGACTTTCCAGGAGCTCTTGGCATTGGGAAAAAGATAAACCGTATGTTCCCCTTATGCCCGCTTCACGAGCATAAAAGGAGTCTTAGAAATTTTGTGGTATGCAGTGAACAATTGGAGAGAAATGGAATAAGCACACAGACAGATGTGGAGGTTGTGCTATTGAATGTAATTCATTCAAGAATCCTCTACGCCAGTCTTGTGGTCAGACATCAGATCCTGCGATAGACCAGAGGGCTTTGTGAGCAGCACTGGCAGCATGTCAGCATAAACCTCCACTCACACGAGCAGATGGGAATGAAGATGAAAGAGCATGGACAAAGTATGGCAGTCGAGTGTGGTGTTCACAAAGGAAATAACTCCTCCTACAGTGCCCACAAGTGCACAATAACAAAGAATTGTAAACCCAACAAACAGTTTGCTAATTCAACCCAGCAAAAAGAATTTTTAAAACTCACCTCAACGTCTGAGGCTCAACTGCTCAAGAAGACAATTGTAGCAATGAAGACCATGTGAATGCCTCTTCTCGACGAATCAACGAAAAACGGCAGACAAGATAAAACTGCGCAAATTCGACAGGTTCAACTAGTTGAGCAGAAAATCACCTATTGGAAAAAGAGAGAACAATAATTACGAATTGACCATTCTCTTTTTTTGAGTCTTTACGTATCCACAATAATCACTGCCAAGCAACCAACTGAGATTCCACACCTTGAACTCGTTTCCACATTGTCAGCCTACTTCTTTGTAACCCCCAATGAAAAATGGTATGATGAGCATTAAAATCAAGTACAAGCATTCGTTCAATACCCCTAATGTGTAATCCTTTTCTCCAGGTCAACATTTCGTCCAACCGCATGTGCTTGTGATGTCTGATTCCAAAATGTTATTTGTGTCACAGTGCAAAGTCTATTTAACGATTCGGTCTTATAACTTTCAGCTACTTCATGGAAAGGAAAAATATTACGATCGTGCCACAAAAATCCAGCGTGCGGCCACACAACTTCTCACAACTGCAGTGAATGCAACGACTTGCTATATATACAAGCGTTGTACCTTCGTTCAACGCATTTCTACAAAAACATTTATGCATAAGTTAGCAGCAAGTATCCCATAAGTTTGATCATAGCCGTTGGAGCCATTTTGGAGAAAATCAGAAAAACGATTATTTAATGTTTGGTAACTATTTTCCGATCAATGGACAGTCATAGAAGTAATTGTGTGGAACGAAATGTGCGTATAGGTTGCTAATAAAACACACTCCGTCAGATTCGAATTCAGCTATGCATTCACTGCAGAAAATTCCTAAACTTCGTTGGAAACACAGTTTTGAAAAAGTTTGGTTGCCACCTCTGTTCAACAGGTGGAAAACAATATATAGGTATTGGCTAGTAGAAAATAATTTGAAAATGTAATAAAAATTTTTACAGGCGATTTTCAGGAAAAAATAAAAACCTTCGTTTTCGAAGCATTTTGGTCCCCAGACGAAATTGCTCATCACCTTATTTTTTGCGCCTTTCAAAAATCAGAAACGAAACAAAAAAAAGACTCTGCTCAACTGTTTCAGCTGTTATTCTGCAAATCTTACATCACACTTTTTATTCAAAGCTCACTGTAAATGCAGAAGTGGCACACAAAAAATTAAATAATAATTAAGGACACGGGGGAGGCGCCCAAATTACCCTACAATGGCGCAAGAACAGAATAGTGGTAGAAAGATATGAACACAGAGTCCCACACATCGAACTGGGCGTGAATGTACGCACATGGGACGCTACGTGGGAGTCCTAGTCAAGCACGTACAGCAGAGAGCACCATTCTACAAGGCTTCGGACAGCCAATCTCCCTTAAAATGTCAACCTTGGGAGCAAGTGCGTCCAAGTAAGGCGCAGCTTCTGCGGTGGCTTGAGTGTAACCTTGGCAAGTTCCCTACGATAATCACCTAGGTCCACACAACTTCCAGCCAAAGAGGTTGCACCGAGAGACCCATCTCGAGGACGCCTCTAGCCTGCAGATTACCATGGGACGCCTAAATAAGGGTATGGGCAAAATCCCCACAAAACTAACTATAGCTATAGTGATCAAAACACTAAAAAACAGCACTAATGATTTTGATTAAATTATTTATATCGGTAGTTCTAAATAATATAACAATTCCACAAAACTCCCATCCTCGGGAAAATGACGAGAGCAGCACAATAAATTACGAAACACTTCGACGAAAATCGATACACAGAGTGAAAAATACATTGATTTGCTAGCAAAAGCCACGAAATTCGATTGCAACGAATTTACATAGAGGCAAGGAAAGTGGTACGATGCGTCGCACCTGATGTTTCGGCCTTAAAATATAAACATCCAAAGAGAAATAAAAAAAAGAAGCTTTTCTCGATTGCATAGCTTTTCCTTCTGCTTCGTAGACCCAAGGAAAGTAAAAGTAACGTAGCACCCTAAAACCTACAAAATAAGTCATGATCACCTTGGAATTATTCAGGACGCAAATCTGATGAGTTAACTGACGAGCCGGGGTCGCAAAAACTTCAAAATATCCCGGAACTCAAAAAATCAATTCGAACGGGAACTCGCACAAACGCCAACTGCGAGTTGAACAGTCGAAGTAGGAAGAATATGATGTTCCTTCCTGAATTTAAAATAAAATCTAAGGAACGAGACGATCAATTGTTATTGATGCAAATCAGGTGAAATGCGGGAGAGAAAAATGTCGATTAAAGTGAAAGTGAACCGACGACGATACCGCGATCCCAATTATTTCACAACACAACTCATCAATAATTAACTGCGACAATATACATTGTAAAGTAAACGAACGGAAATCGCCATATTACGCAGATTTGGGGCAATTAGATTTGACACGCAGTTAAGTGACATCTTGAATTACGGGAACAAACTATGGCGACTATTGACGTATAAATAAATCTCTTCGTAAATCAATCGAATGGATGTTCATTGAACGTCAGTTTGTGTGTCGACCACTTATTTTTATGCATCGACTGAACTAGCGTTTCAGGAACAGAGAAACAAATGGTGGAACTCCTACACGAAATGTTTGGAGAAGTACGCGACAATAAGGGATAGTTCAAAACTTGGCACGCGTAATAACAGTTGGAAACGGGCTAGAAAACTATACTGATTGACTAGTCCAACAGATGGGTTTGAAAAGAGATTACAAACCAATCGCTCAAAACAATGGGATTCAATCGGGAAGATGATGTCGAATGAAGAAAGGTGCAGCTGACATGTCCCAACTTTCCGTGGTGCAGTCGACTCGTAAACCCCACTCAGCTGATCACACAAACAAGACGAAACTCGGGAGCGCCTTCCATTGGAGAACAGACGCCCCCACCAATTGACCAAGTCGGACGACTTTTTACCCGCCGCCTTTGGAATAATTCGAAGTGCTGCTACTGAGACGAATCTTCTCGACTCAGAAAGAGGGAATCACACTTCCCCTACCCAAATGGTAAGGAATTTATTGTAATCGTGTCAAAAAAATATCTAGTGCGCAGCAACACACAACTTTCCGCAACCCCCGTAAATTCGACAACGGGATCTAAATACGGGCGCTATATTTTAGTTCAACGCATTTCCACGGAAACATCTATGGGGAACTTTATGTAGGGACTAGTTAGTTAAGGGTACCCACCCAGTAAGTTTCATCGAAATCAATTGGGTTAGATCCGCCAGTAGGCAAATTACTAAAGCTATCGTACTTGCTAGGCGAGTCCGTCTCCTCTGGCTGGTGAGATACTGCGGGCGAGCGCTTTCGATGTAAAGACATCATCGTCTGGCCGTTAAGACAATATGACTCCAAAAAAGACGATCTAAAAACACAAAATACACAGACGCTGCACATTTACGTAAATAGGAACAAAAATATACGGAATAACTAACATCCTCCGAAAGGAAAGCATACAAATCGCATTACGTACGGACAGCACACTTAGAACCAAACTAACTGCAAAGACTGAAAAGACAGACCCACTCGACCAAAGTGGGGTATATAAAATAACTTGTACTTATAGAAACGCATACGTTGGACTGACAGGACGAAAAATATGAACCAGATATTCAGAACACATTACATCTTTTAGTAGGAACAAGGACGATTCAAACTTTGCTAACCATCTTAAGACAACTGACAACTGAACATGAACCTAACAAAATACAGGACTGCGCCATTTTACTACATAAACAATACAAAGGACGAAAACTGAACATATTAGAAAACATGGAAATTTATAACGTATAAACAAAAAAACTTAAATGGGCAGATCATAAACGAACAAATCAACACAAAATGCGGCACCGTATTCACACCACTAAAAACACTACACAAACGAAAACAACCAACTGACGGATTTACAGACCACCCTACACAAAAAAGACGTACAATCGACAACCAACAGACTATTTAAGACATTCCTTTCCCTTCATCTCTAGTGGGTTTCCCCAGAGGTGCATGACCTCCTTCCCCCCTTCCCCAACGCTTCTCCACCATCTCATTCATCTTTCTCTCCTTGTGTAAAGACCACGACCAACTGACTGACTCTAGTACTGACTTAACGGCCAGACGATGATGTCTTTACATCGAAAGTGCCAGTGGAGGCGGACTTACCTAACAGGTACGTTAACTTTAGTTACGTGTTCCGAAAAACATTATTTTCGACACATTTTTACTTTCCTTGCTCTACGAAGTAGTAAAGAAAGTTATGTAATCGGCTGGAAAAAAAATTTTGAGTTTTCTTCAGATCTTTACGTTTCAGACCCTCCTGAGTCCGAAAAACACTATTTGGGAAGATGGTCTGTGTGTCTGTGAACGATTTTTAGAGAAAACCACCGTACCAAATCTGCTCAAACTTCATATCTCGCCGGTAGATTACCATGGGACGCCAAAATAAGGGTATGAACAAAATCCATCGAAATTTAACTATAATTATCATAGTGATCAAAACACCAAATTTTTTTTTCTCAAAAACACCTCTAACGATTTTGATTAAGTTTTTTATATTGATAGCTCTTAATAAGGCAACTATACCATAAAATTCCCATTAGTGGGAAAATGACGAGAGCAGCACAATAAATTGCCAAAACTTTCGACGAAATCGATTTTAGCGCGGTTTTGAGAGAAAACAACCGTACCAAATAAGCTGAATCTTGATGTCTAGCCTACAGGTTACCATGGGACGTAAAAGTAAGGGTGTGGGCAAAATCCATAGAAAGTTAACTATAGTTATCATAGTGATTAAAACACCAAATTTTTTTTTCTCAAAAACGGCTCTAACGATTTTGATTTAATTTTTTATATTGGTAGCTCCCAATCAGGCAATGATACTACAAATTTCTCATTCGTGGGAAAATGACGAGAGCACCACAGTAAATTATCAAAATTTTCGACGAAAAGCGTTTTTAGCGCTATTTTTTTCTTATAACCTCCGCTGGAATGTTAGTAAAATGTTTAAAAAAATTTTTATTGTAGACCAATCCAATACCTAAAGGGTGAGTGTTTAAAAACGCTCATGAGATACGTGGGGCTCACTCCAGAAATTCCTGAATTTCCACTACTGTCGTTTCGCTTACTACTAGTTCTAACAGTTATTACCCAATAGCTCTGCAAAAGTAATTACTATCCTTCTTCAAAAAATTCGTGTTTACAGCCTCATTAATTATCTGTGTACCAATTGCTCACTAATGGTCCTGGAATGAGTACGAGCAGCACAATAAATTCCAGAACTGTAGGCGCTACTGTTTCCTGCTGCTGTGACGTGTTGTTTGACCAAGTTCAAAGGCCATGTACAAAGCGAATTGACGTACAGCTAAGGAAAGTTGTGTTGCAACGCACCAGATATTTATCTCTGTTGTGGGCGAGCGGTTGAAACGATTGAGCTGTTTCTTCTTTCGTTTTGTTCATGATTTATTGACGACGCGAATATTCGATTTCTATCGATTGGAAAGGGGGGCCAAAATGTACCACAAACTGGCGGTTTTTGCATTTTTCTGGAAAATGGCTCCAATCATTTTGATAAAACTTTCAAATAATTGTTTAATAATTAGTAGTCAACTCTTCTTCTGTACACATATTTCCATGAAAATTCGATCAACAGAGTTATAGGCCTATGAAGCATAAATAGGGGTTTTTTCGCTTAAACGATGTTTACCAAACTCACAGGATGTCTTCAAATAGTTAATACCTATACATTGTTCTCAATGAACATTCCTCTGACTGTCCATTGAACAGAGATAACCAAAATATGTCGAAAATTATGTTTTTTCAGCTTTTCATAATTTCCTGAGTAACTGCTTCACTGAATTTCATCTCTTTTACAGAGTGTCTTCTAGCAACCTATAACCATATTTTGTTCCCCACAACTATTCCTTTATCTTTCTATTGTGCTGACATGTGCGCCATGATTGCTCGAAAAACAAGATTTCTCTAACATTAATTTACCGTTTCTCCAGTTTTCTCAAAAACGATTTCGATCAAACTTACGGGGTACTCTTGACTAACTAAACTAGCACCTACATATTTTTCTTCATAAATGTTTCCAAAGAAATTGTTTGAACAAAGATACAGCGCCCGTATGTGTAGCAGGTCGCAAAATTTACGGGGTTACTGAGCACCAGTTTTTTTTTCTGGTAGCGTTCCTTTAAACACTCGCACTAATTGCCAGGTATCAAACCACATTACTGTCACAGCCTAAATAATTGTGTAATAAATAATAAATGTTTTGTAAAGAGTCTGTGGCGAAAACCGTTTGTCTCGATTGTCTGATGGCTGATTTTGTATAGTCTCCGGACTCCCAAATGGTTTATTCCTTCGCACAACATAATTGTGTCGAAATATCTTAAGAATATAACAAGGCTGTATCAACAATCCATGATACAACTCATACGCAGACGACATTGTTCCATACGATTCAGCGTCGTAAAAAAACTCGTAGACAATATGAAACATGACCAGAGTACGACAACGAAAATGGACATCATCTAGGCGACGCTAGGCAATTGCTAGGTGGTTGGATTGACTGAACTGATGGGTGGCAAACTAGTGGTGTGGGAAATCAGCACAGGCCAGGAAGAAATGATTCTGCGAAAAACCTGTTTTCACGGTTTATCATCTAAAAACCGTCCTGCACCCTGGGGGGGGGGATTTAGTAAATAAACTAATTGATAAAATATTATTTTAAAAAACATACTGTATTATTCAGAGTGAATATTAAACCAAAACATGATTTTCGGCACATTCATGTTCAACCGAACCTGCCACTGGAACATTCATGGTGAACAATACATAGGTATGGACTAGTAAGTTTGACGACAATCATTGCAGCCGTTTTGGTTTATTATTCATTCTGAATAATAACCCTGTGTTTTCGGTCACGAAAAATTTTTTACAACCTTCCCACAAAATTTGATACTTTACGTTTCAGGACATGGAGATTCCAAATTTGCAATGTCCGTCCGCCGTCCGGGCCGTTTTGTGCTCTTAACGTGGTCTAAAAAATTCGTTCTTTCGCCCTAAAATCCGATTTGGTATCTAGTTGTGCCCGCCATCTCGGCAATCCAATCGGACGAAGCCCGTGGTTGTAATGGGCAAAAAACGGTTAAAAAAGTTAATGAAACGCAGTACAACGCGGAAGCTACAGCGTTTCATCGTTTGAACTCCCTCCCTCCCGCCCCTCTCATTAAAAAAGCAACCGCGCTCGCGGCTCGCTTCCCTCCCGACGACGCCACCACTCAATTCCCCTTTCGCTTCGAGCGCCCCCGTTCCAATTTCCCCAACGTTTTGGTTTTAATACGATTCAATTTTTTTTAAGATTCTTTCGTTTCATTCTCATTTTGGGTTTTTTCATAGATTTTTGGTTAAATTTTGATATTAGTATTTAGCGTGCATGTTTTCATATTAAAATTCAGTTTTTTCTAGATACTTTCGTTTTTGTTTTTGTTTATTTTAATATTACGATTCAGTTCTTTTCGACCTTTTTTTGGGTTTCATTATGATATTTTTCGATGCTGAATCGAACAGGATGGGTCTCGGAGCATTAATGCTAGGTCAAGCTGATTATCCGAATAATAAACCGTTGTGTAATAATTTGCAGGGTTTTCCAAAATGTTAAGATAAAGACTCATTTCTTCACATAGATGTTTATGGAGAAAAATAATTTGAACATTAATGAAGATTATTAGTGCCGCTTTTAAGGAAAATGCAAAAACCCCTGGTTGTTGGTATACCCCCCCCCCCCACCACGTCGATGTAAATTGATCGTCACTTTATTTTAGCGACTTTCAAAATTGCCTACGTAAGTATAAAAGCACACACATACACTTCGCATACTTTTGAAATAAGGTTTTTTCATTAGTTATCAGAACGTATAGATCTGTAGATCTGAAGTAAACTCAATTCTTTCCCACGAGCATAATAATTTCGTTGCTCTTTGGGCAGTGGAAAGTACAAAAGGAAGAAGACAAAACCTTTACTCAGATCTCCACGCCACAGTTACTCAATCTGCCGTCAGAACGAGAGGCTTTGACCGACCACCAAAAAAGTATTTTGACAAACCATTGCGTGATTGACAGAGGATAATGAATCGTACGATATTGGTATAGCGAGTGAACTATCGATGCAACCATACTCATCTTCACCCTTGTCATCAACTGACCTCTGCCACTTCGCTAGGAGCTCAGTCCTAATTTCCTTACCAAAAAACATTACAACACTTCCTTCATTGAATAGACCACCTAGCTCATAAGTTTACCACCACTAAAGCTAATCTCAACAATACCTATCTCCTTATTCGCTTTCAGTCTTCCTCAGCAGTCTCACATCAGCTAAAAGAAGTGTTTTCAAGAATAATATTTTTTCTTTTGGCTCCTGCTTTTTTTAAATTGGATATCCCTACTTCACTCTACTTGAATTTTCATCCAGCAACCCCTGCTTTCTCGTATTTTCTTCATTGTGTGTAATGTTTATATTCCAATTTTAATTTTTAAATAGCTTATTCTTATGGCCATGATCAGAGCAAGCGATTAAACGTTGCGCTTCATTTTTTATTTCACACTGCTGTTTAGGAATGTTTGTCCTACTTAAGATGTAAATTTTTTATTGCCACAGAAATTGACTGAGGTTGAAAAGCTGTTAGACACTCAAGCGAGCACTGGGGGTTCTTTGGTCAACCTCAACATTCCGAAGTGCGAATTGTAAACAGGCTTATGTGGATGTGACTTTACATACTTTATCTGTGGTTAACCTTCGAATCAATGGCTCACCCCTACGAGACCTAGGAAAAGTCTCAATATTTGTTTTTGCCTATGTCGACTGGCAGAATTTTCATTCCTGGTGATTGTAAAATAGAAATATGAGTGTACCTTCATTGGGTCTCCAGGTCCTTGAGTTTAGTCCTAGCACATTGAGTAGGATGGAAAGCTGAGGACCGAAATAGTGGATTACGAAGGCATCATGTTCTAGGAGCACATGGAATTTATTTGCTCTAGTCGCACATTGGTTATCTGATACTGAATTACAACACGAGGACTGAGATTAATCTGTCCCCATGTTACCATTGCATCCATGATCAAGCATCAAGCATCAAGTAGTGTAACTATATGACTAGTATAGAGGGTTACTTTGTTTTTGTCACTGGAGATGTTTTATGGACTAAGTGTGTGAGCTGAGTAAGTAATGGTGATGGTGGGGGTTGCTTGCCACACGCTGGATGGCTCAATCAAGAAAGTAGAGAGGTGTCCTATGGTTGATAAAAACCCTCTGAGTGTGTTGAGAGAACCCAAAACCAACTAATGAGAGACACTTGCCTCAAACACATTGAAATATGATGGAAACTGGAGTTGCATCGCCAGTACAAGATGGAGCTGGCTCAACTGGGACCAGCACGTAAAGCAGATAAAAAGTGTAGACACTCAGTTAATGACACTCCTGCATCTCCTCAGGAGTGGGCAGTGTGGGAATGCCTGTACACTGTATTTTGAGGTACTTGTGCAGCAACTGTAAGGATTTTATTTTATTTTCAGCGCTAACTCTTGTCTCAGCAAGTTATCTTACTCCTCAGCAAATACGTCGACAATTTGTCCCCAAAGAACAGCCTCTTGTAGAAGTCATTGTACCTGCTTCTCTTTGAAATCAACGTACGCTACAATTAGCCCGGTTTTTACAGCTTCATATTCGTCACCAGAGGCCTTTCAAGTAGGCAATGGTCATGCATCAGAACGCTGTTGTTTAATGCATTGTCCACTGTATCATATTGATCAATGTCTTCCAGAATACGTTTTACGCAAAAACCTAACTCAAGACGATGGAACCAAATAGCCACTGCCGATTTCCATAAAAGAGGCAGTTGGTAATGGCTATTGGAATGCAGATAGGATGGGGTAATCCAGCTTCCTTACTTGAATGTTCGCCTTGCCTTCAGGTGTTCCTGCTGTACCAAGAGCTACCCCGCTAGCCTGCCCGAACTTCCCTCCAGACTTACGGCTTCAGAGGCCTGGACGGAAGTTCGGGCGGGCTAGCAACCATTCTAGCCTGAAGGGATTTTTTTCCCAAAATGGTACTGCGGGGGTGCACAGCCCGCGGCGCAAGCCGGTGCACCATGGGAAGGTCCACGCAAGGTGGATGCTCTGCTGGCATCCAGGGTGAAGGCGGGGAAACCCGCTGGATCCCTGGTACCCATTTATGGGATCTGGCAGATATCGCAGTGGTCGTGGGTTCGCTGGAAGTAGTCCCTGTCCCATTCCCCTTTTGTTGCCCGATGGGGCGGAGGCAGGTCAGGGCTACGAGGCTGGTACTGCCTCCGCACACCCCATAAATCGGAACGTACATGTACCAAGAGCCAACTTGGTCTTGCTTTCAGTAACCTCACTGACACTGGCTACTTCAGTGCAGCATCAAAGATCTAACACAGAAGTATGATAAATTTGCCCTGCTTTGGTAGTGGATCGAAGAGCCCCTGGCAGTTACATAATTTTAAATCCAAATTTGGCATTAACTCAAAAATAGGGCGTTGCTGAGACAGTTGCATCAAGTGCTGATGGTTGCCATAACATTCTTACCTCCAGCACTGATAATCCCTGAGTAGTAAAGTCTACAGAAAATAACATTTGCAAACACAACGTACACCCACTACACCGAAGTTTATTACAAAATGTCTGTAACAATTTAATAAAATGAATCAATAGTGCTCCATTGTTACGGCTATGAGATAACAAACCTGTAACTCAACAATAACAATCAATATTGCGTCATCGCAATCTCAAGTCAACCACTGACACCTATAAAATCCTACGCATTTTCATAACTTACGTTCCGTCAGAAGTACTCTCAAGTTTTATTCGAGGAATGAACAATTATTTCGATAAATACACTCGCGAGAGGGGCAACTTGCGGAACGGAGCAGTTTTATGTGACAACAAAACCAATATTAATAATAACGGCCGTCTTGAAACCTTGAAATAAATATTGGCAGCCAAAAAAACGTGTTTCCACTAGTGCTTTGAATTCGGGTCGTACTTTTGTCGACACAAAAGCGAAAAACAAGGGGAATTCTGGTTCTCTCAGGCGTGGAAAGTGAGATTCCTGGTACATTGCTACTGGATTCGATTGCTCTTCTGATGCAAGCAATTCGTATGAAGTTCAAGGTTACGACAAGTACGATTAATTTGAAAGCAGATATTGCAAAGTAAATAAGTTAGTTGGAATACGAACTTCTCAAACATCCGACGACTGAAGCTGCTTGAGCGAAAGAAAAGAACTCATTGTTACCACTAACGAATTATGTCGCTAATTATGGTTTAAATGTCCATTGTCACGACTTATTGCAAAACCTCAAATCAACGCTTTCTGCCAATTAAATTCTCTATTTCAGATAGGTCTCAAAATGAGTAGTTGTATTCACGCAAAGCACAAACTGGCGCTGGTTTGCGCTTTAAGCGGTAGATTTCCCCTCCTGATTTTCTTCAATAATTCTTGCCCCATTTGTTAAATACTAACTAAGCGCTAATTTATCACGGGAATCATGGCAAATGATCAAAATTTATAGCTATTGAGTCCATAGTTTCGTTACCAAGGGAATCTTCTTTTGGCTTGAAATACGATAGTTTCAAGGTCACCTCTCAAAACCTGAGCAGACAAAACATGATTTGTGCTCGCTTTTTCTTGGAAAGGCAGTCTAATTTCAGTTCTTAATTTATTCTAGCCGTGAAAAAGTTGGTTCGAAAACTACGGAAAGGCGAGGTGAAGGGGAAATGGGAATCTTGTACAAGTTCAAAGCTGGAAGGAGGGAAATTAAATTTCCCCAAAGCTCTCACTTGGCAGCCTGCTAGGGAATTAAAACACGTTCTGCTTTAAATATTTTTCAAGGTACTGAACTATAAGAAATCTTTGTTGATTAAAAAAAATTGTTTTATTATTTTTTCATTGCCGGATAATACATTTAGTTCTGAACCTATGAAAGTAAACGAGAGCCACTCCCGGGAGGGGAAATCTGCGTGAGATTTATTTCCCTCTCTCTACAAACGTGGCACAACTTTTATCGTATTTCCACTGTGCGCTGTGGTGGTTGGTGGTCCACTTGGTCGCGGTCGCTCGGCTTTTTATGCAAAAATATACTAAACGATCGAATAATTTCAATAATAGGAGGTTATCTCAGTGACATAATTTACTTTGAATTGTGTGGAAACCGTCAGGAAGTGCCGTAAAGAACAATTGTTTTTGACATCTCGAAAATTACTAATCTGGTGGGAGCTTCAGCTAAACGGTGGTGGGGGGGGATTCGTTGGCGGTGCACCGTCCCGAATTATTTTGAAATCCCGACGAATGGAAGCATTTGTGTGATTTGTCATTCTTTGAGGTAAAACATGTTTATTTGATTTTAATTTAATTGATTCCTTCGAAGGTGTGGTCCTTGTACATTGTTTCTCATCGCTCTCGAGTTCAAGTTCCTTCTTTCGTCAATGCGTGAGACAGAATTTGTCAGTTGAATATATTTTTCACTACCTTTACAGCGTTTAACTTGGTTCGGAGTCACCTCTCTGATGACGTACGTTGTGTATGTCTGTTTATAAGGACGAGCTCTGAATACACTCCGAAAATGAAGTATTAGTTTCATCGAATGACTCAAGCTGATTTTGATTCATTTATTGACACATTGGCTGTAACATATTCGTTTTCTCTGCTCACTTTGAAGCTTTGCCGGTTAAAACCATTCTACATGGATGGAGTTGTGTTGCTGTCGCAATATTCATCAACCTTTCTTTTGATAACGATTCGTCCAAACCGGTGCACGTCAAAGTTCTTGATCCTCCAGCTGCCTACAATCCTCAAATTTTGAGTAAGAGAGGGTTCAGTCGTTATTGTATGGTCAATTGCCTTCCAGTCAGTTCAATTTGAAAGCGTTAAACCTATTGGTTCAGTTTTGTTTGTGTTTGGTAATATTGTGGTTCAGTTAGTTACCGAAGGCTCTTATGTGGACATGTGTTCCGTCAAACTGAATTCGATACTGCACCACCCACAGTTTTACCTCAAATCAGCCTAATAGTTGACAGATTTGGAACCATTGGACAAGTTCACTGTGCGTTGAAAACGGAATTAACTAAAACTGAAATTCGTGTGCTTTCGGTTTCCCTTTCTCTATGTTGGGATCCATTTGAATATCTCAGATTATTTTCCAATTTCGTTATTTCGAACCTTGGCGGTAAAATTACTGTTGTCAATTTGTTTTCGTCAATACACTTCGTGTACGATAACGTTATTTCGTATTAATATCGTTGGCTTGCCGAAGCTGGTTTTCAGTAGCGCTTCATTCAACTTAGTTTCTCTACTGACTGACAGGTTGCAGCACTCCGAATTCCATGCCAGAGATCTTCACCTCAATCGATGAACAACTTACAGTTTATTTCGATCCCACCTGTTGTTCTTTTTAAACAAAAACATATATTCCTGGGCCAAAATTGGACGCAATTAGCGTTAGTGCTGCAAAATGCATTTAAACTAAACTTGGGTCCACTGTTAGTTGGTGGTAAATTTCCACTCGTTCAAACCGTTTTTAAAGGTTTCATCATCATTAGATTGACACGAATTTGTGTAATATACGAGTTTTAGTTGAGTAGGTCATTGTATGCCGCCCAATAACTGCGACTTTCTTATTATTCGCCTCCTTTGTGGATTGCGATCAATTTTGTCGACGGACGAGAACGAGTCGTTTTCCAGTCCTCCCTATATCAGTCAATGCAAAACTATAGTATTTCCTGAGCCCCTATTTATACTTTCATCGCGCTACGTGATAGGAAGGAAAGTGACGCAAATCTTTTTTGTGAGTTTTCTACAGATTTTTACGTTTCAACGGCTTCGGAATCCGAAAAACACAATTTCTGAATATGGTCTGTGTGTCTGCGGTCGCCATTGAGAGAAAATTGTTCAAGCAACTCCGCAGAAATTGTATATCTGATCTGTAGATATACGTGGGACGCCGTACTAATTTCGCCGTAAGCGAAATAGGCCCAAAGCTAACTATTCAAAAACGGTTGAGTTACGTTTTTTTTTAATCAACAGACCTAAATAATATGACAGATCTAAATAATGTAAGCACAATAAATTATCAAAAGCTAAGCCGAAAAGCGATTTGTGTTTTTTGTTTTTATTATGTATACCGCTAATATCCTGTGGGTAGTCGAATAAATTAACTAAGTTTTAATTATGTTGTGCTATATTTTCTAAAGTTTTCAGCATTAAGTTTAACATTTTCCAAAACATTTCGCTAGCGGTTTTAGTAATATTCATAGTTTTTTAAAGCATTAAGGGGGAAGTAAGAGGAAATACCTTGTGGTGACGCATTATCAAAATAAAAAAGTTTTTACTAGACTCTACAAAACTTTCCTGAATGGGGAAATTCTTCGAACGTTGTGTAATAATATTTTTATGAGTGTGGAATTAGTTCCTTCAGAAGCCTGACAAAAAAAAATTGAGGCGTTACTGGTGGTGTTTGGAGCGAAGTAAGTGAGGCTGGTGGTGACACGAGAGCCTCTCTGGCTTGTCATGTAGGTTCTTTAAAATGGCTTTAATGAATTTGATCTAACCGATAAAGTGTCTTTCTCTAATTTTGTTTTCAATAAAATTTCCCTAAGCAATTCATTGAGCCGAGATGTGCGCTTGTGCTCAGTGAGATAAATCATCACATTTAAGTTCGTGCGTGAAACTTAGTCTTGTTTCCAGAATAACGTCGAAATTCTTCCACACTATGGACTAAAAACTAATGAAACTGAAAAAATATCTCAAATTAATTGACAAATTTATTAACATTGACATTTTTACAAAGTACACAAAAAAAAAAATACAAATGAAACTTAGACGAAAATCAAGCTGTCTTATTTCTGATCAGTTTTTCTCTGTTGGAGTTAAAATACGGAACGTGTAGGAATAAAATAATGCCAAACGAAAGAATCCCTATCATGTGCCTCTCATGAGAACTGACTGGCGTTTATAATGATATTTCGGCTCTAACGGTGTTTTTCTCATCAACGCCTTGAGATTCAATCAATAAATTTTTTACCCCTCACCGACGGTTGCAGAAAGTTACGTTGTAGTTGCACGTAAATAAAAATCTTCGCAAATAACAGCTATTATGGATTATGGCAACGAATAAGCAACTAGTAAGTATTGTCCGTTGGTGACGTGTTGCTGCACCCTTAGTTCTAATTGCCACGAGCGGTAGTAGGTTTCACGTTGAGCATTGACAATTTGCTGGTCGTTGAAGCGAATGTTTGCTGTAGTTTATTTTTGATTTCCTTTCGAAAACGTTGCCGCAGAATGTCGCGCCTGATTTTGAATCGTCTCTTGGACCAAAAGGTATTTTCAATAATCTAAATTGCGTGAAAATAGTAGTTTCTTCGAGTTCGTCTCTTAATGAGTTGAGAAGTTGACGATGCGTCGTCTATAACGAAGTAAAGTCTTGAGAAGTAGTAATTTGGGCCCGTCTCGGGCGTTTGAGTTCAGTTGTCATAAGATCAGATCCTTCAGATTGATGTTAACAATACTGCACCATAATTGCATTAAAAAAATACTTTTTAGAATAATACCCCTTTTGAATTTTTGATTGGCACTGTGTGTATTAGTAATTCCTTCAGAAGCCTGACAAACAATTGAGGATTACTGGAAGTGTGGGAAGGAAGTCAGTGTGATTGGTGGTGGCACGAAGAGCCTCTCTAGTATGTCCAGCACAGACAGTTAAGTTCTTTGGCGGACCATATATTCTGATATGAGCAGACATAAGCGTTTGACTGAAGCTCAGAAGAGAGTTAAGAGGCACTTCGGACTTTAGGTCTGAAGCATATACCTTTTGATTCATGAATCGCCCAAACTTTTAAGGGAATGTTGAGCGTACACTCATACTATCCAGAAGATAAGTGAAGGGTGGGGGTCCAGCGAAAGGTAATGACTGAAAAGTGGCTGAGCCTTTACTTAAGGTTAGCCACAGAATCTTTCCAGGCAGGTTTTACTATTCTCTAAGGTATGTGACGCAGGGTAATAGTGGCTATTGAGAATATATTGAATTGGAATCTCCAAGCTGCAGCTGTAAAAAACTGAGAAAATTAGAGCTAGGAGTTTGCCTCTGGTTATTCTCTGAGCAGTCACGATATTGGATGCACACCATTAGGAATTTTCACTTGTTAAACAACAGTTGAATTGACACAGGGGCCAAAGCTCCTGGCTGTGGGCGATAACAATGAAGCCTGTCACCTAACGTCGTTTTAGCAGACTCTGAGCAGAAGGTTCTTGCAGTCACTATAATTGAATGTTCAAATCTCACGTTTCCATCACGAGCTCACTGAACCTGGAAAGATTGAAGGATTGCACCTCACATGCCCAGCAACATCCCAAAAAAAGGTCATTCGTCCTTTGGAAACGTTTCTTTTTTGTCTCTGTGACCACATGACTATTATTACTGGATCTTCCGTTTTTCTGGTGATTGTTATTTATGTCCCTAACAGCGTTAAACAATCTGAGAAAGATATGCCATCAGTAGATGACTAACAAAATGCCCTTACTGTATTCCCATTCTTCTGTTCTAGGTGCCCTGGACAATGGATTCTGATGGCAGCATCGAATCTGGAAGCAGCGATGAATCTGATACTGTTGGCGTTTTTTCAAATAGCGCCATGCCCTCTCTTTCAGGAAATCCACCACTAAGGACGTATCCTAAACCAATGGGTCCCGTTTATGTTCAATCTCAAATGTCCAAAACGTCCACTGTCACTTCGGCAGGGAATCAAGAATTTTCTGTGGGTCAAGGCGTTAAGAAGGAATCGTCGTCAGATGGCAAAGTTATGATAGTTTCCACGCCCAAGGGACTTTCCTCTGGACCTCGTCCTGGCACTATTGTAAGTGTTTTTGATTTCATTGAACCTAATGACTTTTAATTATAATGTTTGGTACGTTATCACACAGATTTAGTCGGTTGAATTAATGAACAGCGATGATTTGTATCTTGTAGCATATATTTTTTAATTGAGTATATTTTATTGACATATAAGCGTAATACTGGCTGTCAACCCCCGGCAAATATGGTACTGCCGAACGATGAGTAATGCTTATTAGAGCTACAGCATTTTGTTCATTTACAGGATAATGATTCCAAATGCACATTGCCAACCACATTTTTATTGACCTAAGTTTAGTGTGATTTGTTATTCTAAGTTGGGTTCATTTCCATCTTCTTGGCTCCTGTGCCCCTAAAAGGGTTTGGGGGCAGTTTCGTACTCACTACGTTTTGAGATCCTTGAAACTATTTGCACAATCGGCAGAGATTCAGTGAACAAGAACCGCTTGAAGGGTATAGATTGTTTACTGTAACATACGGTACTGCTTCTGCTCTCCATTCCTCGCTGGACGCATATTGCAAGAAATTGCAAATGTTCACTCTTCTCCCCATCTGAACGCTTTTTAGGAATCTTAAAGAACCGCACTTATATTGATAACTTAAATGGAGGGGCTGACGATCTTCAATCTGCCTTCCACATTCGTTGTGAGCTACAAGGTGTTGTGTGCTCTGCTTAACTGACATTCCAAGTGGCCATTTACTTCGGATCGATGATGTTACAATGACGATTTAATCAGAATCCAATGCATGGTTTTTGTTTCTAGTCAGTAAAATAGTACAAATAAAAATGTGCACATAAAACAGAATCGTTTTTGGTTTCTTATTGCAGGTTCCTAATGGGGCATTCTCAGGGTCTCGGAAAGTCGTTCCTGTCAGCAGTTCGTCCAACGTTTCTTATCTGGGGGCTATGGGAGTGTTGCAAAATGACAAAAAAGAGAGGAAAATGTCAACTCATAAGGTCATATTAGCATCGTTGAAAGGAAAGAGCAATGAGTACTCGACTCGAATCCTCGTACCTGCAAATCAAACACCAGCAGTATCAACATCAACTACAGTCTCACCTTCCTCGGCTCCTGGAATAGGCTTAATGCTGCCACAAAGCCACAAGCAGGTGAGCAAAGGTTACATAGTTAGCCCTGGTGCAGTGGGCCCGAGGGGAACTGTCAGCATTTTGCCTCGCAACAATGCAGTTTACATTGATGCCCAGGGTCAACAGAAGATGTTGAGCCCAAACCTCCTCAAAACTAAGGACGGCAGAATTATTAATGCTAGTTCATTGAGACCACTTGGCGTTCTCACTTCTACGACTGGAGGGAAAATGATCTCATCAACTCTTCCTTCAACTTATAATCTTATTGCCGTTCCTAGTAAAACTAGGCCCTCATTGGTTTCAAATAAACAGGTTGGCTTGAGCGATAAAAAGCTCGTGGTCGGGAGCCAGTGTGGTCAGTTGGGCGGAAGTCAATCAAACCAAGTGATCGTAGCCTCTTCAGATGATGGACCTAAAACTTATGCACCAATCACCAAGTTCCAAATCAGCCCTAATGGAAAGAAAACCATCCTGAAGGGAGATTCACAAAGTAATCACAAGGCTGATAGTACCTCAGATTCAGAAGAGGTAGTTTCATCTCCGACAAAATTTGATTTGACGAATACAACCAACGCTGAAGCAATCACCAGAGGAACTAGTGAAAACACGGAAGATTCCATCAAAAATTGCGCTCAAAAAAATTCCATTGATAATAAGAAAGCTGGAAATGAGCCGCGGCCAAAGAAGAAGCTGCTTGTTGATGAGGTGGTCACTATAGAAGACGGTTAGTAAAGTTGTTACTTAGTTATATATTAGCGTTTTTAAGTAGTTTTGCTCAGAGTGTGGGGGGTGTAAACACTATTGTATTAGAGATAGAAACAAAACTCCAGTAGTTTGAGTTTAGGGCGTCATGCCCTACTCATCATCAGGGTTAGTATGTGCGAGACTGATTAACATCTAATCATTGTGTCAGAACCTTCGCACTCACCAGGACAGCATGGCACAATTTGACCTGGTTTCATGAATTGGCAATTCGTTGGATTCTATGAATGCGAAATTCGATGTTTACTGTGCTCCTGAGCTACCTCTTGTAGGTAATTCGACAAATAGAAATAGTTTTCACGCCAGATGTTTCTTACGAATTGGTTATTTTTGAGTGATCTATCACTCCATTATTCATATTCCATTCCATTTTTGAATGTTGTGCCTGTGATTCGTACATTAAAATATTCATACTTTGTAGTTCAAACCAGATGTTTATCGAAGCGCGATACTGCAGCACTATTTTTACGCATTATTTCTTGTACTAATGGCAAATTGCATCACAGCCGCTCAAATCAAAGCAATATTATCTATTCATGGAAAGGCTAATTCGAATTTTGGAGAAAAGGCAATTTTGAAAAGTTTCAATAAAATTAGCTGCTGCATTGGAAATTTTGGTTTCAGATCTTGCAGAAGAACCTGTGGAGAAAGTACCAGCTCTGAGGAAGGCAAAGATTTTAACGTGTTCAAAAGCCAAGGCCAAAGCAGGCAACTCCTTGCTCAACGGAATAAAAAATAGCCCCAAGTTGGAAAGCATGCCAATTGACATTCCATTGATTGGTAGTAAAAACGTTACTTCTTTACCGGAGCGAGTGCGTAAACGAAAGGATAACCACAAACCTGCTGCAACGGGGGAACCTCCTCAAAAAATGATCGTTCGAAATCAGCAGAATTTGAAACTGATTACTACCGCTGAAGGTCGTGATCCTCTCAAAGTGATTAAATGGGACAGTGATGGAGTGGGTTTGCTACCTGGGAGCTCATTAAAGGTAAATGTTTACTTACTTTAACAACTGAAATTATGTTGTTACTATGAGTTTTTAGTTGGCTTCAGCTTTACGTCATACCGCCGATTCACAATCACGATAAATTAATTCCTTCAATTACAGATCACGCCCAGCATCGATTTAGAGAGCGAAATAAGAAATACAGTCATAAAAAGCACTTAGGTTAGAGTTTTTGATATCAGAGAAAATGTTACGTTTTTCGACCGCTATCACCTGAACATCTGCCACTGCATCACAAACTTCACTTTTTGAAACCAGAACAACTTCGAGATTCAAATAACAGTATTGAAATATGCGCATGTTGTATGGAATGACCTACCTCTGAACAGTGCTGCCAGAGATCTGTTGTATTAGTAGTAGGACTGAGATTTACTGTTGATGAAATGTCATCTAAGTCACTCATACTCCTGGCCCCAATGGAGGTACAGTAGTGACGGTTGATTACGATGCTGGAGCCTGGTTTTTGCTTCGTATGTACTAGTAACAAACTGTTGTTCCGTATTCAACACAAAAACGTAAAATGATTACTCTCCAGCGCTTCTAACTGTCGATGCATGGTTTAATTTGAAATTTCCTGACAATTACAAATGTAAAAGATTCGCTCTGCCCCCTTGAGAAAATTTTCATTGATCGTCAACGAAGTTAGCCTCAAACTTACAAAACACACAGGTAACCCTAATAATTGAATTTAAAAGCTTTCTTTCTGAATGGTTAGTTATCAATGTGGGAGGAGTATCATGCGATTTGTTGTAAACAATTTTTTAAACATGCCAGAATAAGTAGAGAATTGTAAGAACTATTTTGCACCAATTTGGAGCTAGGTAACTCCTATCCTTTTCCTTGATGGGCAACCCTTACAAAAAATTGAATGAAAATCATTAGAGCACATATAGGAATGATCTCACTGATTAACAATTTACAAATGCGAAAATAACAGAAATTATTACTTCGAGTAAATTGTTGGAAAACGTAAATAAATCGAATTTTTAAAAATTATTCTAGGAGCTCCATACTGTAAAATTAATTGAATGCTTCGAGAGGAACGAACTGATGGGACTATACAGTGTGGTTGGCAAACAGGGGACATGGAGAAGGAAAAAGACAGATCTGACCGTATGTGTAGAGGTGAAAGTAACGGCTTAACTCAGAATTCAGTTAAGAGGCGCCGAAGGAGGTTGGGTGGTGTCAAGAAGTCGAAGAACAAAGGGGTTCCAGATGATGAGTCATCCAACTGAAAAAACCACGCATTACAACCGGAAATAATTCGGCTAGCCACTGTAGTCAGAGTACATCCGAGTGGAAACTTACAGGAGGAGTTGATACGGAAACTTCAATTTCTTCCCCGGCGTTTTGTGATGCTGATGACTAGTCATAAGAAACGTGGTGCACCCTTTTCTTTTTACAAGATTCTAAATGTATCCTTCTGAAGTTCAGATGGTTATTATTAACTTTATTTCTGGTTTGACATTGAAGAAGTTTTTGTACATTTGTTTTAGTTTACCTTCAATGACTATGGAATGTTGGAAGTTCATGAAGATCTTCTATCGAACAAAGTAGAGTTTTACAGAGACACTAAGGATGGTAAGAGACCTCATATATACGATGTGACATATGTTGATTAGTTAATTGTGTAGTATGAACCATTGGGCCACATCATTAGGCTTATGTAACCAGATGTTAGAGTATCAAACATCATTGGCGCTCACTGAGTAAAAGCAGAGTACTGGAAGGCTGCCAGGTTTGCAACAGAAAAGTGGAAGAAGTAGATAACTCAACTTCTTCGTGCCAATGGGTAATTGAAGGAAAGACTTGCTGTCAGTTTTCCACTGGCCCTGGATAAGTGTCAGTCTTCCACTGGCCCTGGTCAGTCTTCACTTCTTGCTGGATAATGGTTCCAAAAGAGGTCTGAGGTTTTTCTTGGTGGTGATTCAGCACCCCACAGTAAAAAACAACTCTAAATTCTGCAGTTTGTTCTAATAAGACTCCCACTCTTATAATCTCAAAATCAACCCATAAACCTCTGTGACTCAGAATTACCGTCGTCCTGATTCATTACCAGTCAAGTCATGATATTTGCTCCTAGTCTGTGCTAAATCTCTCTTCAGGCTCCTTGAGCTCTCTCAACTGGCGTACTCAATTTGGAATATTAACCGTCGTTTCTTGATGATTTCGAAACTCATTCTTGCTCTCGCCTAAGAAATACATAGCGCCTTTTGATCGTTCTAGGCTGCCTTTCCCCACACTTCAAACGTTTGCGAGCTTGTTTCCTGTTTGGTTAGTATTAGCTCAATGACATGTGAATATTTTAATGTTACAGTAATATTTCGTTGTTTTTTTTTTAAAGATCAACTTAAGGTGAAAAGAAGAGACCCGTCAGAAATTTACTGCTGTTCAGTTTGCAGTTGCTACGGTCTTCTGTCTGAATTTTTCAACGAAAATTTTTGCAGTATTAGCTGTTGGGAAACGCTCACTGCTCAACAGGAATCCATTATTCAGAAAATGGAAGAAGAACCCACTCCTCCAATTAACTTCGACGCTGAGTTGAAAAAGAGAAAAAGAATGAGCCTAGTCGATGAGGAAATGGAGGCGGCTGATGAGCCACTTCCCCCGCTAAAAAAAGTTAGTCCCGATTTGTCTGCCGACGACGAAGACTCAAATTCCAGCAGCGTGGATAAAAAAAATCCGGACGTTGGAGGAAAAATGAAAAAACCCCCCGTGAAAACTGACAAGGTTGAAAGTTCTTCTCATCACAAGCCTTTCATTAAAGTGAGAAGCATGGAGAGTCTCACTGGTTCCCCAGGAGGGCGACAATTGAGAATTAGGGATGGCTCAGCAACGCCCCAGAAAAAAGTCAAGCACATACCTGGACAGGATCTGGAAGGGCTCCCTCTTGTGGATGATGAGAAGGTTCGTTTTACGTTTTCCATCCACGTTATTCTTACTTAGCGAATCCTTTTACATGCATTATTGCAAACAATTTTTTAAACTGTTAACCCCAAATTACCTCCAAATTTGGAATTAACTAAATTATTAAATTGGAACGTCTAGGTCTTACAGGGCACAGACAATCTTATGCTCCATTGAGAATTATAATTATTATTTAGTGTTATTTAAGAGCATTGAGTAGAAAATGAGGCCTACAATGTAGGTGAGCCACTGTTGGCTTTGTTACACGTTTTATTTGTTTATCGCAACTGCCCTCAGTAAATGATGTCAGAAGTCAACAGTGCCATGCCTGACGTTTTTCAGGCATTTCTTTCCAATAATGTTAAGAAGGCCCAAAAAGATGGGAATTATTTGTTTTATTTGCAAAAAATGTTGGGTTTGACGCCTCTTGAATCAGTAAACCGAATATAGGTGTAGTCCGTTTTTTAAAACGTTCGTTGCTCAAAACGCACCCAACATGTCAATACCGCGTATTGAGTGTCCACCTTGCCTCGTTTGCCACTCACCTGGCGTGTGAGGGCGTGTTCGCCACTCCTCCGGGTGTGCACTTATAATCATCATCTTATTTACCAGGACGGTAAAGTGGCTCAACATTTTTTACTTTTCTTGGCTCTGCAAAAGTAACGTAATCTGCTGAAAAACAATTGACTTAACTCTTCAGATATTTATGCTTTAAGGCCTTCTGCGTCCGAAAAACACTATTTGGTTAGGTCAGGATTGAGAAAATGGCTTAACCTAATCAGCTCAAACTTGATGTAGAGCCCTCACGTTACTGTGGGACTTCAAAATAGGGTATGCTCGAAATCCACCCCAAACTAACTATGGTTATTATTATTGTGATCAAAACGCTGTATTTTTTTTTCTCAAAAACTGCTAGTAACGAGTTTGATTAAACTTTTTGTACAGAGAACTCCAAATGTCTCGAAAATACCATAAAATTTTCATACGTGGGAAAATGACGAGAGGAGCGTAATAAATTACCAAACGTTTCGACTAAAATCGATTGTAGTGGAGAAAACCGAATCGTGTTTTTCCTTATTAACTTCGCTCAAATGTCATTAGAATCCTCAGAAAAAAGCGCGCATTAGATAGTGAGTCATGGTAACCGCATGGTAATTGTGATATGTTACTGTACTAAACTATTTTTATGTTCAGGTCAGGGGTGATGAGATCGATCCTTTCTGTTGGAGTGATTACCTTCAAAAAACAAACTCAAAACCAGCTTGGATCAAATTGTTCAACATTCCTCTTCCTACTCAGCCGAATCCATTTAAAATTGGTTTCAAATTGGAAGCTATAGATCCAGAGCGGCAAGGCGTATTTGGCGCTGCTACTATAGCTGATGTTCAAGGTAATCACTTATACGTTGAAGCTTAGAGTCTTATTTCGTGCTATCTGTTCTATAAATTGAAGTGTAACGGCTCTTGCTTTTTTTAAAGGATTGCGGATTAAAGTGCACTTTGATGGCTTCGCAAATAAGTACGATTTTTGGACGAACATTAGCAGCTTTAATATATTTCCTTGCGGTTTCTGCGAGCAACATCAAATCCCTCTTCAGCCACCCGCTGGAATAAAAAAGCGTTTGTTCAACTGGCAACAATATAACTTGAGTCGGAAGACGCGTCCAGCTCCTCTGTCTTGGTTTCAGAACCACCAACTTAGCAGCGTAAGTGTTTTTATCATGTAACGTTGTTCATTTAAAACTTTTGTAGAATATCGTATTGCAATGAAACTTGTCTGTGCGAGTGGAAAATTGTCAAGTTTCGCGCAGAAGAAACTGTTTTTTGTTCAAGAAATTTAACCTCAACTTTTGGAACAGGGTGTTTAACTAATATTAAGGAAGGTAAATCAATAGTTGTAATGAAAAGGTCGTCTTTTTGGATATCAATTAAAACAAAGTAAAGAAATGGGCTGTGCAAAAGTACAAAAATTGGCGCACCTGGGATAGTCAGCAGGAGCAGCGTTGGACAAGGGACTGATTCTGCATGCTCTGCTCATCCCAGAATTTCTCCCTTACCTCGGCGCCTGTGAAATGTTATTTGATATTTGCGGATTCTGCTCGTGGCAGTACTTATAACATCCCATTGTAGACAACAGGCGACCTCGATAGAGCCTAGTAAATATCCTGGGACAATCAGTCGGACCCACGATCGTGTAGATTGCTCAGCCTTCTTTCCATATTAGGGAAAATATTAGAGATCTTGGTGTTGCACTTCCTCAAAGGAGTGTTTGGCCACAACCTCACAGGCAGACAATAAGGGTGTACTAAAGGAAAGTCCTCGCAAGACTTCATTGTCAAAATCCGCAATATTCCCCTGGACGCGTCATAGTTCTCATTGACATCAGAGGAGCGTTTGAAAACCTTCGGTGGCTGGTGCTCCTCAATGGGCTTAAAGGTCGGGGAATTCCCTATAACCTGTACTTAACACGAGCGAATGCAGGCATGCCCCAGTCTGGGGAACGATTTAGAAGGGGTTTCCACACGGCTCAGTCATCGGACCAGCACTTTGGAACGCGTTTTTCGAAGGTCTTCCAAGGATCCTGACAGAGACTGACTGCCAGCCATACGCTTGTATGGGCTATCTGACTGTACTACGTACTTAGCAATCAATAAATGAATTCGTCAGTTTGCTTCTTTCGAGTTGCGGTAATATATTCTATGTTGAGGGGGATATTACTAAAACATTTAGGAGAAACTAAATAATCGAACCAAGAATGGAATAAATTGGATCTCCACTCTACAGACACTGCTGTCCTTGGCGAGGGAGAAAAACAACCAACTGCAGTTGTACTGGATATTGTCAAAGTTTGGTGCAATAGCACCACCAGCCATAGGCTAGTTGCCTTTGTAATGTGGGGGGTCCTGATCGAGTTGCCAATTATGTGTTCTCTCTAGGGATGTGTGATACTATCGGGTGTTTTCTTCAGATAATGGAATCTCGACTTTCAATATTAGTACTGGTATTGGTGCAAATTTTGAGTATTTCGACCAATATGGAGAATGGGAAGACGTGACAATAATTCCCATGGACTTTATAAAGGGGATTTGGTTATACTCATGATGTCTGTCACATCAATCTCTAATCAGAGGCTTTTTAATTTCCCTAGCTCTACACAGTAGGCTGGAGAGTCGTATAATAAATTTACCTTGGGGAGGGCTTCTCATTGTGGTACATTCCACTGTCAAGTGCCCTCTCTTTACGAATACCGAACATACATTTTCTGAAATGAAAAGGGTAACTCGACTAATCAGTATGCTTCTTTCAGTACTCGAACTAACTGAACTCAGTTCAACAGACAGATATTGGTGACTCGTTGATTCCTAACAATATCCATTTAATGTACAATGTAGTTTGTTTTTTGTTTTAGTCTTCAACCAACATGTTTCGAACTGGAATGAAGTTGGAAGCTGTAGACAAAAAAAATACACAATTGACCTGCGTGGCATCTGTTGCTGGTGTGATTGACAATCGCATTCTCGTTCACTTTGACTCTTGGAGCGATGTGTACGATTATTGGGTGGAAACCAGTAGCCCGTACATTCATCCAGTGGGATGGTGCGTGGAAAGGAATCGAGAGATCACTCCACCGAATGGTGAGTTGACAAGTCGGTTGTTTTTGAGTGGTAGTTAATTTTTTGTAGACATGAATATATGGACATAAGAATGGTTAATTATTCTCTTGCACAGCTTGATCTAATCTCGCACCTCTGAGATCCATCGCATTCGATTCAGCGTCGAAAAATACTAGTAAACGGTACGAAACATGAATTGACCACGAGGGAACCATGAAAATTGACATTTTCTAGGCTACGCTAGGCCACTGTGTGACGAGTAAACTGATGGGTGGTTGCAGTGAGACAATGAAAGCAGGCCCGGGAGAAACGATAATTTTTCCTATATTATTTCATGTAGAATTTGCCTCACTATATTTACTAAGAGTTTATAGGTAATGTCAAAGACGAATGGTTGAAGTTTCGGTGTGGAATTTATATTTTACGTATTAAACACGGGCAGAGTGAAACGGATCGAATTTGCTAAAAGTGCAAACAAAAAGATTTTCGGCAGAAGTGAAAAGATGAGTAAAAACACGCGTCACTGTGGGGTTAGAAAGCCCCTACGATTTCATTGTTTGCCATTTAGGCGCAGTTCTACACCTATGAGACTCGTCCTATTCGTCCCAGGACCGAAAAATACTTGGAAACTATACCAAGCATGATGTAATTGCAATCAAACTGCCAAAATTGTGTTTTCAGCTTATGTTCTAAACCATTTTTGGCCCATAACAACCATGGGTTTGCCGTATTTCAAGTAGGCGGGCATAACTAGATACCAAATAGAAGTTTTGTGCCAAAGAATGGATATCTTAGACCGCGTTAAAGGCAAAATATGGTTCACACGGTGGACAGACATTGCAGATTTGGAATCGCCACGCCTTGAGAAGTTATTGTTAAAGTTAATTCCTAACTGAAAACTAGCGTACCACGCCAAAATAAATCAACCAAACCAATATGAGAGTAGACAGTGAAGCCCACGATTGTTTTTGTTCTATGTGATAACTAAATTTAAGAAGCGCTAGGGGTAGGGTTTTGGTGCGACTGTTACTTCACACCTGACGAACTGTGACCTTCGAACAAGTTAATTACTCATTCGAGTCTTCACAGGCGCTCCACCCCAAGACAGGATTTCCATTGCAGGGTTTCACTTTCCTTGGCTCTACAAAGTTCAAGCTCTATAAAGAGCTATTACTTTTTGCCACCGTGCAGTTACCAGTTGGTTAGTTGACCAAGTTCAAATGAACTGAGTGAAAAACACTTCAAATTATTACACAACGGTTTAGTATTCTCATGAACAGCTTGACCTGGTCTTACAGCTCCGAGACCCATCCTATTCGATTCAGTGTCGACACGTAAACATTTTTCTTGGCCGAAAACATAGGGTTATTATTCAGAATGAATATTGAACCAAAATGAATTGAACTAGTAGCAAAAGCCATGAAAGCCATCGAATTTACGTAGGGCTTAGTAAATGTGTGTGATTGATCGTACCTGATGTTGTTTTAATGTACGTGTAGAGTATGTTGTATATTTTACTGATATTAAGTTGCTTTTGTCAGGTTACACTTCTTCTAACTTTGTTTGGGAAAAGTATCTGGCGGCGACAAACAGCGAAGCAGCCCCAACTGCCGCTTTCACCCTTCGACCTCCGATCGAATTCAAAAGAGGAACGAAGCTTGAAGCCATCGACAAAAGATCTTCCCACCTGCTTCGAGTTGCGACCATAAAAGATGTTCTTCCCTATCAAATAAAATTGTCGTTCGACGGATTTCCTGATCATTTTGGTTATTGGTGCGACGACGATTCGCCGGATATCCACCCGATCAATTGGGGTTTGAAGACAGGGCATCCCATTGCAGGTCCGCCTGGTAAGTGACTATTTCTCGTTGTGTCTAAGATTTGTTTGGTAAAGTTAGAATTACAAACTCTGCTGTCACTACAATATCAATTGTGCTTCCTGCACAAATGTATCTTGATAAAGTACAAGTGTAAGGTGGAATTGAACCACTCTTATACATTATTTACTCCCGTTTTGAGCTCGTTTCTTCTTTTTTTTCAGAAATGTATCAGATCGCCTCTTCAAAGTGCCCTACGCCCGGGTGCATAGGCGATGGCAATTACTTCGGATTGGCGTCTGAGTTCCATTCGATCGTAGAAGAATGCCCGTACTCAGAGCAACACCTCAACGCAGAGTCTCCTCTTCAGGATCGTTTGTCGACCAAAGTGATGAGTCGCAAGGACAGGTAAACTATTAGCATTTGCTGAAATCAGTCGTTACAAATTATTAGGGTAGGGGTAAGACGTTTGAAATTAATTGGTGAGGTTTGCTCTACGTAGCTGCTTTTTTCTCTGTTCCACTAATTGGAATGAGAACTTCCTGTTGAAATGTTGGAATGAAACTCAAACATAGAGCCTTCACTCTGTTCTCAATAGGATCAAGGGAACTGCTGGGACAATCGGTTTTTGATCTTTACTGAGACTATTAATTTAAAAATGATATATCTCGTTGGCGTCTGTATAGAGACAGTTCTGGATCTTGACGTAATGTACGTTTCGATGATGTCTTACGCATGACAGGAACGGATGATGTTTCTTCTTATTTGAGGCTGCTGAAGGGCTTCTGCAACTTGTGGCTTTTGATAAATTTATTCATTTTTTCAGCATGATTTCACTTGACGTTGTGTTTCGTTTCGAACAAACGGGTTTTTTCAAGAGTATTTTTATGCCAGGAGGGAACGAAGTTGGTTAGTGAAGTTGCAAAGTTTATGTAGGGTTTCGGTGATATGCTGGTCCAAAATTACTCCTAGATATTTATAGTGCGTCTCGTTGGGGATTGATATTTGCCAATATCTGAGGCGAGGAGTGGTCAAATTCCTGTTATATGTATGAGTAACAATTTGGGATTTCCCAGAATTGATTTTCAACCCGCCATTTTCTGCTCCATTGACCAAGTGTGTCCAGCGGCGTCTGAAGTCGTTTGCTATTTCAGAATCTGGATTGCTCACAGCGCTGTCATTTTGTGCATGCAGTGATAGATCTGAACAAAAAAGCCTTTACAGATGCGCACTTGAGGCACATTGGCGCGGATAATTGTTACGATTGACACCCCCTTGGACAGATACCACGAATGTTCAGTTTTTCAGATGGTGACAGATTAGGGTAGGGTACGCAGACTGTTGGAGAGAGTGTTCGTTAATTTATGAAGTCGACCAACCTGCCCCGTTCTATCGAACGTCTGTTCAACGTTGAAGAACGCTGTGTTTCTTTGGAAGGGGTTCTTGATGGAAGTTGGTTAATCTCTGCAACTGCATGGGCCATGAATGTGATTCGCCAAAGCCGAGCTGGTGGTTTGGAATGAGATGTAAAGCGAAGGAAACGAGGTAGGACAAGAAGTTTGGAAAGTTTAAAGAACAACGAGAGTAGACTTATTGGTTGGTATGAGGTGAGGATCTTGATTGTATGGTCAACAGTTGGCTAAACTGATTTTGCTTGTCACAGTTAGATTATTCTTGATCATAATTTCATCTCAAGTGACCATCAACTTTTCCAGGCAGTCGAGTTTGCACACACTTGGCCACAATTCTGACAGCGACAATGAATTAGATCTAAGCGACAGATGGTGAGTGTAATATTTTAAAACCAAATTTCTATTGTTGTTAATACGCTTTCAATGAGTAATTTTTTCGTATTATTTGTTCACAGGAACTTCTTAGACGCTGCTGTAGTACGATCGACTCCTAAAGGAAGGATTTTACCTGATGGCAGTATGGTGAAACTAAAATCTACGTCCACCCCTCAATCACTAACCAAAACTCCTGTCCCCAACTGCAAAGTTGGCAATGCAGTTCCTGCGTCGAAAGCCAAATCTTCGACAGAAAAAGTTAAAACGTCCGTTTCTTCAGGAAAACGCCCGAAAAAACCTCTAGAGCGACGATCGTCCGACAAAAATCTACCAGTTGGTTCACGACTTCGACACCAACCTCCCAAATCCACAACAGGCATTCAAGCTGGGTCTCCTATGAAGAACACTCGTGTGTCTGTGAACGCTAATGAGAGCGTGGAAAAAGCTAAAAAATCGAACATATTTAATTCGAAAGAGAAGATTGAGTCTCCTGATTCAGGAATTGACGTCCTCGACAGAATTCGGTCCAAAGTGTCGAGCGACGACTCTCAATTAAAAAGTGATCACAATGTAATGTTTTGGACTGCTCAACAATGTTTGGATCGAATACGAATTCTAGGTCCCACAATTCATTCGATGATGATGGAGAAGGTAAGTTCTGATTGCCGCTCGTTTTACTTACTTTATGCGTGATTTACGTAGTATGATAATCTCTCCTTCAACTCATCCTCGTTCTGGTACCAGATACGCGGCAATAAGGGCAGAGAGCAGCTCTATCTGCCTCCAGTAGGTGGTCTCACTAATTGACTATCGATTCAGAACTCTCACAACACTCCCATTTATGCAGTTGACGTAACTATTAGGTGGTAGTCTATCCTCTTGGATCCCTGTGTACTAGCCTCTTCCATGTAGTCATTCACTAGGTTGCTTCTCGACTGGACTCTTATAACTGCAAAACAATAAACATCAACCGTCTAGAAAAAATCACAGTATCGTGAGTTTCTATGCTTGGTTACTAAAAAAAAAGAAAAAGAAAAAAATGTGTCACACATACGAACAGCCCAGTAAAATACTGAATTGAATTACTGATTTCTACCTGAGCGTTAAATTATATTTTACCAAGTTCATTTAAACTGAGTGATGAATGAGACTAGTTGAATGTACATGGGGCTGAGGAGCGTAAGTGGGTAGCATCACCAGATGTTTATATTTTCCCAGTATTTTTCTCTTTTCTGGACAAAATTAATTTTCCTTTATTGCATTCTTCGGAATAAATGTACCTGTTGGCAAATTATTCTCCACTTACTATATGTGTATCCCGTTAAGTAGGTTGAATTAGTTGCTAGCACGATAAAAATTGCTTTAAGCATGTAGGGCTGAGAAAAGCGGTGCGATGCATCGTACCAGATATTTTCATTTAATCCGAGAAATTGTACTTTTACGTATTCATCCTAAGATATCCGCTTTCCCAAACTTGACACGTCGTCATTGGCCAGGTATTTAACTTTTCCACATTGATTTAATTTACTCGTTCATTGCGAGACAAACCTAAAACAAACTGGGTTGGGTATTGGTGTATAAGTACACTAATTGCTTCTCCTTCGTTCACTTTTGCTCTTATATTGTCACAACATTTTTGAACCGTTCCATTCCAGGACCTAGATGGCGAGAAGATGTTGATGATGGCCCACTCCGATGTCAACTGTGAGTTGAGCGCCTCTGAGTCTAAACCTCTTCTCAGTTTCATCTGCAACCTCCAGACAAAAGCGACTGTTGGCCTCGACTCCTGGAGAAAAGTCGACAAATTGAAGTGCAATAATATTTGATTAAGGACACGCGCGAACTAACGAATGTTTGTCTTTTGTGGCAACACAAACACAAACCTCCCGCTTCTCAAGGCTGATGTAGTTTTATTTATTTTCACTGAACGACAGTGGACTCAACCTATTTGCTAAAGTTTCCCGTTCCAATGTACAAAACTTTTCGTATTCCTTTTTGTACATATAACAATTAATTTAATGAATTTTTTCGTTTCTGTGAGATTTGTGTGTACAAAGCGATTTAACACGTTCACTGCGGCGATTATTGTTCAAAACCGATTTTCTACGCGGCAACTTTGAGGTTGATCTAAATAAGGGATGGGAGATGTCGACAGGTAGTCGACGTCCGCCGGGGGGAAGGGGTCTCATTTGTCGACTACGTGTCGACATCCGCAGTGAACGTGTTAAATGAATTCGATTTACGTCTCTGTAAATATTGTCTGTACAAAGTATATCCCGCTCAGTTTTTTCGCTGCTGTCTTCTTGCTACCGCGCTTTCCCTTGATTCTGGGAAGTCACTTAACCATTTCAAGCTGATTGGGGCATATGCTGTCACGGTATGGAACATTTCTGAAATTGCAGCGTCTCTGAGGCATCACTGATGGTTCCGAACAAATTGTTCACTACCTAATCAAAAATACAATAGCTGTGGTGGCCGACTGGGTAAAAGAATGATTTGAATAAGGGAGACCCTCTTCCTCTGGTTTGTCAATAAGAACTTGGGGACTCGAGAATGTTGAACATTTCCTTGGGAAGGTGTCGAAAATCCAAATATTGAGCACTCCCTTATTACTTTCTTGAATGCTGCCAACCTCTTATTATTTTCCATCGATATTTATTCTGATTAAGTGTCAGTTTCACAAAAATTGTGTCTATTTTTAATGATTTGCTATGCCCAACAGAATAGGCATGAGGGTTATGTTGTGCTGACTGACTCCTATCAAAGGCAAGCGGTTCATCGTGGTCTTGCGGTAAGACGGTCGATTCATAATTCTCGACATAAGTTGAGGGTTGTGGATCGAATCCCCGGCGCGATTGCCGTAATTTTTGCCTTAGTCAGCAGCTCTTCAAAAAGCATCTCCAAACTACCTCAGTACATTGGCGCCCAACTAGTGGTCGAATTTCTTCTTTCCAAGAAAAAGAAGAGGCCCCGAGAAAAAAATTAAGAGAGAAAAATAATGAGACGAGTTCTCGGGTCCGGGATTCGCTGACGCTGTGAAAGTTCCAGCGCGAAGGTAAAATGGGCGATGCGCCTACTACAATGCGAAAGAACGAAGACTTTCCTTGTAGCCTTTCTCGAATCAAAGATCGGATTTTCCGGGGATTCGCTCAACTCTCGTAAATTCTTTCCTTAAAAAGAGTCCGCTCCAGGAGTAGCGGTTAATAGACGACGAGGGGGGAGATGTGCTGACTGACTCCTATCAAAGGCAAGCAATTAACTGACAAAGTTTGGAGCTTTCTTCGCTTATTTACGTTTTAAAGGATTTCGTGTCCAAAACACAATTTGGGAGCTCAGTTCAAAGCCTGACGAACAGTCGGAGTGTAGAAAGGGCATCCCACCAGCCTGTGGGTTGACATAACTACAAACCTACTGAGTGTGAAAGAGTACACAGGACCATTGAAGGCGTTTGACGAGGAAGTTGTTATGGATGAACTTGGGAGTGCACAGTGTGTATCCATGCCAAATTGTCACTGACGAGAATACGGTAACCATCCATTTTTTAACGTTGCGCATAATGTTCCATAGGCGGCTGATACTGGCCAAAAACCATCCACAAAAACGAGGTGTACGTGACCCTAAGTCTTTTCGTTCTTATGTCATCTTCGACTGTATTAGTCCCCAAAGCGAGGCATAGTTCAAGTGGTGCCAGTCCTATAAACAGAAAATGGAGTGACTATTACTTGAAACCTACTGGCCCTTTTGCTTTTGAATATTTGTTGATGGCTCCGGTATGTAAACTTCCGTTTACTACCATTCGTCCTGCGTTCCAATTATTCCCTTAAAGCATACCTACATAATGAAACCAATCGTGAAGTAGGAAGCATAACAATGTGGAAAGCGACAACAACAACACTCACGCAATCAAAGATTGTTATCTACGTAGGTCAGACGGTGCCGTCAGCCGCTGTTTTCGTTATAATTAGTTTTGACAGTTATATTTAGTGTGCGGGCTCTCGTATGAATATTTACAGGCGGGTTCTGTTTCGTGTGGCGGTAACAAGCCGCCTCACATTCCTCGTACTCGCTCTCGTTGCAAACGTTCTTCTACCGGACCACAAAGCCGACGCCTTCGTTGCCCCCGATTTAGAGACTAACGACAATTCGTCAATCCTTGACAAAGTAATTTGGTTCCTCTTAGGCGGCCTGTTCAGGTGGGACGCTCAGCATTTCCTTCAGATAGCACGGAGTGGCTATGGCTATCATACGAGTTTCGCATTTTTTCCCTTGTTCCCTTTAATTGTTAGATACCTCGGTGTTGCCTTGCAGTTCCTGTTCGGCCTTAACGCTCTGTCAGGAATCCTTCTCGCCAGCGTATCCCTCAACTCGTTCCTCTTCGTTCGTACCACTTTATTGTTGTACGAACTGAGTTTGGTCGTCCTTAAACATGAATTGTTCTCTTTCCACAGTGCCATTTTTTTCTGTTTATCTCCAGCTACGATCTTCTTTATCGCACCGTACTCCGAGTCGTTGTTCGCCTTCTGCACGTTCAAAGGGATGCTCCACTACGCGACTGGCCACACTCTCACTTCTGTCTTGTGGTTCGCTCTTTCCACTTGCGTCCGCTCAAATGGAATAGTAAACGCTGGCTTCCCCCTCCATTTCCACTGGTTTTGCATTTTTAGGATTTGTGAGGAGTTTGCCGACCAACGAATGAGTGTCGTTCCAAAACTATTGAAGCGATTTGCACTTGCGCTTGTGTCTGCAGTTGCAGTTGCAGCTCCGTTAGTTCTGTTCCAAATGTACAGTTATTACCTCCTTTGCGTCCAAGGGGGGTACGACCATTCGAACGAAATGTTGGCGTTCAGCAGGTCAAGCGGAATTCCTTTGGTAGGGATGCCAGCAGCAATCACGTGCAACGGCTCTGTAACCCTCCCCTACTTCCAACTCCAAAGCACCTACTGGGACGTTGGCTTCTTACGTTACTACCGATGGAAGCAAGTGCCGAACTTCTTGCTTGCTGCGCCAGCTGTCGCCCTAGTGATCTACTTCGGCCTTAAGGTCATCAGGAACAACAAATCTTTCTTGATGAATCCTAAACGGCTGTATGGACCAAGTGGAACGCCAATGGGCTCAGGTTTGCCGCCCAAAACCCTCGTATACGTCGTGCACGCTGTTTACCTTGTCGTCGTCTGTGTTCTCTGTATCAACGTTCAGGTGACAACACGGATGATAGCCTCCTCGTCTCCAGTCGTCTACTGGATCGCATCCTCGACATTTCTTACCAAAGATGGCTCTTTCGTCGTCTTCAGGGGATCTTCGTTTCGCTCTACGGATGACGTCAAACCCAGTGGCGTCCTCGTCAGCACCTATTTCATGAGCTACGCCATCCTGGGCACCATTCTCTTTGTGAACAACGTTCCATGGACGTGACGACAAGCTTTTCCACATTCGCTTCTAGTCAAACTCTACCAATTACATTCTAATTACTTAGTCAACTTTTGATTCCCACGAGCATTAGTAAATACTAATTAATATAGTTTGGGTTAACGTGTACGATATTAAACTATGCCCAGTGTAAGCAAGATGCTCTAAATGCAGGCATTCACTCTAAAGATCCAATTTCATCTTCACATTTTGTTTTTTTGAACTATTTTCTTGTTTCTCCTCCAGGAATACACTGAAATGCTATTTCTTTCTAAATCAGTCATTAGTAGCAATGCTTGCTACTTTTATGCAACTGCTCATTAATGTGATGCAAACTAGTCAATTAGGTGCCAAATAATCAGTATATTTGCTTTCCACATTTTTCTAAGAATAATTACTACACTTTCTAATGTATTTATTGTCATGTACTCGTATTAAAGCCGCCCTGTAAATAGTCAGGAATCGTTCAGAAGTAAACGATTGTAACGGCTGGTTGATTATTGTTAGCAATTTTGGGGGAAAACGTTAACGTTGTCTTTTGTTTTAAGAGCACAGCACGGTAAAATTTTCCGTCCATAAGTTTTTTTGGATTATCGGGTAAGTCACAATAACATATCTGATCGGACAATTGACCGACGAAGCACTGAGGTGAATTTGTGTTCGCCATGACAATCAACCATTGGGTAGGACCAAACATTATCTTCTCAAGTATTTTGTCTTTCATTAGGTTCTGAGACAAACCACTCGCAACGTTATACACGAGCAAACATTTATGTGATGTATTTTGATGACTGCTCAATATTAATCCTCTTCATAGATGTTGACTTTTGACTCCCATTCGCTGATAAAGCTTAGCTTCAGTTCTATTTGAACATTTGGAGATCCATTTGATATTCCTGGTTTGATTCCCATTCAATATGGATGTTTTCCCTTCAGTTAAATTAAAGTTGATGTTCGTACTACCTCAATAATGAATGGCTTTATTCAATGTTGATGGTTTCACTGTTGTTCAGTATTGTTGTTTTCAGTTCCAAGTTGAAGATGTGGCTGCCCACTTGTGGCATGAGAAGGTGGGATCACCTACCGTTGCCCATCAGTGCAGGTAGTTTGGGCTTAAAGCCTTACCAATTCGGTGCATCCTAAACACTGCATGTCTCATGAGGAATTGGGTAATGTAGAAATCTACCTCACTGTGGATTTATCTAATGCCCACCGTTGCAAGTTTTCCAAGTTTGGGTCAGAGCGGAGAAAGCTCCCCTTTCACTCTCCACTTCTCCATCGCGCACCCTACGGCCAATGAGATCACTTGAAGTGCTTCAGTGGATGCTCTCTAGTCGACCTTGGTGAACTCTCTGGGATTTAACCTGTACTCTCCTTTGATTGATTGTGAGTTTGCTACCCTGACAACGGAGCAGTTGCCAATCACACTCAAATATTTTTATATATGAGGATTGTATCACGATGTGTGAGCTTGTTCCTGTTCAGTAGACTGGCGAATCCAGAGAATTGGTTTGTTGAGGGGGGGGGGGGCGAATGTTATTTTTTTAATATTTGGATATTATCATAGATGCAACCAAGAAAGGAAATATTGAGGAAAAAAGAAAAGAAATAATAAATAAAATAAATTTTATCCAAATAGATCAGTGTGGTGCAATGTTTGGTAATGAGAACTAGGTGTCGCTTTAAATTGTACTGCTGACAGTATTGTAAAACTTGTTCAATTTCGTTTTGTTGGATGTTCGCTCCATGCGATGACCAGTTGGCTGACTGGTTGACGTGATCTCTGTTGAAGAAGAGCACTAGTACTTTGTACGAATGTTCATTTTCATATAATTTCACACACTTTGTGAGGAGAAATCGACGGTCGCTACGATCTCAAATTAGGTATGTGGGTTCAACTTTAACTTAAGGTGATTCTAAAGGCTGACGATTAATAACTTTTCATATAGTATTATACTCTTGCCGCTTGCTCTTACGTCTGTTCCTAATTAGTGTGTTAGGTGTTACCAAAAAGTGTGAACCAATAATGTAATAAATGATCAACGCTTTAAGATGATGGTAATTAATACAGTGATGAACACGCAGTAACATCGTGTGACTATGTGTAATGTTATGAACTTTATGTGTCCAACCTAATACAGGCACAAAATAGTATTAACAAGACTGGGATTCTATTGGTCAAAATGTATTTTTAATATTCACGCAGTTCACTTTGTAATGAAATAAATTAATAAAATTGTGTTTAGCCACGTTTTTGTGTGTGTTGTTTGGAGGTAGGATATTTTGCAGAATTTCATAATGAAAACTGATGAATATATGCCAAGAAAAGGTGGTGTATCATGACTGATAAGAATGATCTTCAGGATGGTACATGAAGTGGTTGTACGAGTGCTTGTGTTGCGTATTTATTGCCAACACCAATGTGCCTCTAGTCCCATTATTTATTTCGTGGTCCCACATTTTTCCATCCTTTGACCCTGAGTGATCTGTGATTGCTCGTCTGTTTGGCCACTAGGGCTCAGTTATTGCAGCATGTGGCAGAAGTTTTGGTGCTTCACGGCTAGCGCCTCTTGTGGAATGAACTTCGTGATACAGCAAAGCGAAATGGAGGAGGTAAGATGTGAAATGCTGGATCTCTATTATGAGACGTGGATTGACGATAATATTTAACTCTGTCTCGCTTATTTGGGATGAGGATCACAGCCAAATTTACTATTGCACTTTGTACTTCTTGTTTGTACTTGTTTCTAGCGCTAATGTGTTTGTAATCATGTTGAACTCTATAAAGGTTTCCAAGTTCCTTAATGTAGGCAGGTGCCCATTACGAGCCAAGCCTGTAGCAGCACCTTAGCTATTTGGAGCATATATAGTCTGTTAGCCACCTTCATTTGCAAATATATCAAGGTAGAGAAGATGAGATGAATGAAATCAGCATGCCATTTTATACTTCAAGCTCCATGTTCTCCCTCACGCTCATCAACACACCCACAGGGTCATTGCTTTCGTGGCTATATCTGAAGATGCTTCTCAGGTTAGTTTTAGATCCGGATACGTGACCTGCTCACTGTGCTGAACTACTTCGCCCATAACTTGCTGTGGTCTCAGTAGTGACAGCTGTATTTGCCTAGTGAATGGCACTATGACTGTTTTAGCTGGGTTGACAGACAGTCCGACCTCCCTACACAGCGTGCAAACCATCTGCAGAGCTACCCTCATTAGCTCAGCCACCTTTCACTCTGCCCAAATCAGTACAACGTCATATCTTTGGGCATCAAATCCCAGCTTGTTCATTTTCCCAAGCTGAGAGGTAGGACTCCCTCCCTGCAGGCATCCTCTCACTATCTTTGCCCTCAAGGGGCAGCTCTGAATTTCTCTGCTGTTCAATGCAGCAACCATCAACCTTATTACATTTCTATTGACTTTAAATCCAGTTAAGGCTATTTCAATACTGTGTATGGAGGTGTTAGCAAGGGGCCTCTCAATAGCCACAAAGGCCCCTTAGACAATCCCCTTATTTCCTATTTTACTCTTCTAGTTTCCTGACTAGCGCATTCAATGCACAGTCGGATAATCTCCCTGAGCGATAGGCATGATGACTATCAGTCTCAGGATTGATGACAGAATTTGTACTTGTGGAGTATGCACACTGGGAGAAGATTAGAATGTAACTCATTTTTCATTCCTTAGCCCTGCTAAGAGGAAACATGGCACATATGGGAATGGGGAAAAAAATCTAATTTTGTCTCATGGTCTGTGCTTTGCACATTTTTCTCAACTACGCCTCTAACGATTTTGATTAAACTTTCAAATAATAATCTACTAATTTGTATTTACCTTTTCATCGCGATAAATACCTCTGTAAAGGTTCAGTGAACGTATACGACGCAAAATACGATTTTTTGCTCCAATGGCTTTGTTCATACTGCTGATTTGTACCTACGTTTTTTCTCTGTGCACATATTTATTGAAGATCGCGTAATTTATGGCAGTTGCGAAAAGTTTAGTTGCTATTCTTCTGATATCTTCAAACGTGCCTTGACATCTTGAGTAGTGGAAAGTAAAACGTTAGTCGATGAAATGGCACTTCATGGATTGCCCCTAATCATCCTGAACTATTATTGGGCTTTCGTCATACAGGCTGATCGAACTTTATTGAGCTGCTTTCGTGACTTCCCCACAGATGAACATTTTATGGTATGGGATTTATAACTCCGCACTAAAACGATTATCAAAATCGTTGAAGCCTTTTTTTATTACAAAAAAAGAAATGTTTTGCTCACTACGGTAACTATAATTTTGCAACGATTTTGGCATCTTATGGTAATCTACATGCCAAATATTAAATCTGACTTATTTGGTCCTGTCGTATACTTTCATTGCGTTCACAGCGGCCGACTTGAATAAAACTTGGGGAAAAAATAACTGATGCGAAGTTTTTTCTTCTTACAGCTAATAGGAGTATAAAAGAGCGACCATGTTGATCATTGCAGAAAGAGTGTTTTCTGCGACATAGTAACATGGACCTAATCCTTAAAATGGGTAGTAATTCTACACGTTTGTTAGGTGGCTCTCGATCTGTTCCAGTAATGTGCGTTCCGTTGTTTGTGTCTAAATGACTTTCTACACTCTACATGGAGGTAGAAGGCCCTCCCATGGCGATTTGGTGAGGACTTTGCTTAAACCCAACAGGTAGGAGCGGCAAGTGTAATTGAGTGTTTAAATGGCGGTTGGGGAGAGTACCTAGCCCTGTAGCCTCTACCTCTCCCCTGCCACACTCCACATAGATTTCCGGGGAATTTCCAGAGAAACCCGAACCCCCGAGAAGCCAAACCCTTGGCTTAATGGGTGGCAGGCCCCGGTGCCGGAATAGCCAAAAGGCGTTCTACTGGCACTTACGCTTTATCTCCGTGGAGATTTCAGGGATTGGACTTGACCCTGTCTTCTCCACAGAGAAGGGTGTCAGGTTGCAATCCATGATCCCGACCTGAACGATCCCCTTTTACCTTCACACTCCGACCACAGCCACTCTCCTCACATACAATAAATACATTCACACGGGCGTATGGCAGCCGCGTTGACCGGAAGAGGTGTCGTATAGCAACTGCGCTTGTTTATTTTTCCTCGCTCCAAACGGACTCTAGCATTTGCGCCGCTCTTTTCTTATCGGTGAATGCGATGGCCCGATATCCTCGTGATTGGCACGGTAGTGTCATAGGTTCAGTTGTTACGTGTTGCAATGTCTCAATGATAAATCATTCTTACAAATTTTTGATAGAACGTCAAAAATAGTCGCGTTTTGGGTTGAAAGGAACTGGAAAGAACTCTGTACATCTTCCACTATATTTGTGGACGGAACTTTCTCATATTGTGCCAAACATTTTGCACAGATGTTCACTATCTATGTTTTTAGAAACAATCACTACATACCACTCGTCTTTGCGCTTTTACCCGATAAAAAAGCTGAAACCTACACTAAGTTGCTAAATCTTGCTCAACAAAAATGCCAGGATTGAGGCTGCAGCCGCATTGTGTGGTGGCTGATTTTGAAGAAGGAATTCACGTCGCAGTGAGAAATGCTTTCCCAGATTCCCGAATTGTGGGATGTCGATTCCATTTGTCACAATCATGGTGGAGGAAAATCCAAGCACTCGGGCTAACCAAAGCATACAGAGCAAAGGGGTATATTCGAAATTGGCTTCGTCTCATTTTCGGTATACCGTTCTTGGATCCAAGGGAGGTCGGTGCTGCATAAAGTGGAAATAGAAACCATAAAGTATGACGGCGCACTTGCTATTGTCTCTACCTCCGGCGCAGTTGCAAGATCCCCATTCACACAACACTCATTCCTGATGGTTATGGGGCGGACTACTTGATATTCACCCCCCCCCCCCCACACGAACCATACTACCCATCAAAACTAACCTATACTAACCCCCCAACATAATACCTAAGAACCGCCCTGCACATCATTCCCCCTAACCTAACACCCTCCCTACGCTTCAATACCCCCTCCCCAAAACGTCACCACCACCCAAAACCCCCCTCATTCCTAACAATCATTAACTACTCAGGTAAGAGCGGCAGACAGTCAGATGATTTCGCCATTCAGGAATACTGTGACATCTCCGACAGAAGATAAAATAGATAAAAACCCAGTCTTTGCGGGGGGGGGACCCAGTTCTTACTGTGACCTAGACTTTGGGAGTGACCAGTGAGTATTATGAATTCGGCTCTAGCATAAAAAATATATTAAAGCGCATTTGGTATATTTACAACGACAAAAAAAGAGGGACAACTGAATATTCGCTTGACCGGTCACGAAATGTCTTCAGCCTGAATCACGACGCACCTCACGAGGTCTTTATTCTTCATTCCCCTTTTTATAGACACGATTTTTCTCAATAGCTTTTCGTGCTCTGAAATTTGCTTTCGGCTTTCAGAAGGCGTAGGGACGCTTTGTTGGACGGCCGCTTTGAGGACTGAGTCGAGGCTCTCAGCCGGAGCACCTGTCGCTTGTTCCTGCTGTAGGTTCCCCTTCGAGCACCCGCATTTTGGCGCTGCCTCGATGACGATAATGTGCTCGATGGTTTTGCAACCGTTTGAACTGCACTGCGTGTCTTCTAAAGTTTTAATTCGCTTCGTCAGTTCTACAATCCTCGAGTTCATTCGTCGTTTGATTTGTTGCAAAGTTCGTATTTTCTTGACGTACATGTCTTTCAAATGAGATTCGAGGCCCAAATCGACGTCGACGCTGAGAGTTCGTTGATCGTTGTTGGGCCGAATGATGTCGTCCGTCGAATTGGAAGTTGAGTCTTGCAAACTGCAGTAGTTCAAAATTTGAGGGGAACCTTTCGACGAATGGCCGTCGGCCCCAATCCGAAGTCGTTTCTCAGGCGACGATCCGTTTTCAGCAACGCACGATATCGTCAATTTTCGCGACTGGAGTTTCGGTGCGTTGCCACTGCTGAGTTTTTCGGAAATAAACAGCTTCCGAGATTTAGGAGATGAAGCGGATTGAGTCGACGCCGAGTGATTAGTTTTGGTCAGCTCGGGGAGTTTGGAGACGATGTTCTTGATAAAGTTTTCAGAGTTGAGTTGTCCTGGAGGTGGAGCCGGAACAATAACTCTCCAAACTGTCGACGGTGCCATAGGCTGTTTTCGAATTTCCTTTAAATCAGCTTTTGAGCATAATGAAGATTTGACGACGAAATTGTTCCCCGTCGACGACGAATGTGAAAACTCAACTTCTTCGATTTTGGGTGACTCCTCAATTGAGGGTTTCAATTTGCCTTCAGCCAACTGTTTTTCGTTAGCACTAATGAGAACGCGTACGTCTTTGATACAGCGATTAACTTTCTCTCGTCCAGGCTCATCCTCATCGTTCGATTCGGAAACAACGACTGGTTCGTCAATGATTTTGGGTACCGCGGATTTTTTTAGTTTCCCCACAGCCGGGCCTGTGAGCTTGAAGAAGTCAGTTGATGAGAAATGTCGGGAACAGACGAAAATAGGGGACTTGTCTGTCGGGTGACTGATCCTGAGAGCTGCGAGCCAGTTTTTCCTCGCATAAGACTCTTCAGGCAGAGGATGGTAACTGACGGAGTTGCTGCTTCTGTTCCGAACTCGGTTTTTACAACCGGGAACACAGCACGATTTTTTCATCGTCACTCGCGTCACATTAACAATCCTTGATTTAATTCTGACGCGGAAAAATTCAAACACTGAAACCTCCGAACACTTGCTATTATTGCTAGTGGTTCATTTAATTGTTGTTGTAGTTTTGCACGAATCTTCTTGTTCTTTTTCTTTCAAGAGATAAGCCAAAACAGAGGGGAAACTCGAACAACAACAGTAACCCCCATCAATAATTTAACCTTCTTGTTTATTTATTATTTTTAAACTGAGTTTGGTGTTACAGCTTGAAACCCCGCAATTTACAGTGATATTTAATATGAGCGTAGAAGCGGAAGAAAATGAACACAAACCGAAAAACGTGAGAAACACACCGCTTGATCTGCAGAGGCTCAAATTAGAAAAACTGATGAAAAACCCAGTAAGTTTTCATTATTTGGTATGCTTTCCATCGAGGATGAAACTCAAGTTATCTGCAAGTTAGTCGAAGGGGAACGAAAGAAAATCTGAATTCAAATTCAATTCAAATTTTAATGTGTGTTTGTCCGTGATACTACAAACCCCTGACGTTTACGACAAAACGTTGCTCAACCCTTACCGCTACTATTAAGCTCACCAGTATCAGTGAGCTGCTACTAAACGTTCTGAATCGTGTCTGAAGTTCCTCGCAATTGTACCCTAGCAAGTATTGAATAACTTTTTCTGTCTAATTACACCATTCGGGAAGTGTATTGCCTCGCGTTAGATCAATTTTAGAGTGAAACAAAGAACATGGACCGACCGCTTGTATCGATAGGTTTTTAGAAAAATAGCTCTATTTCTTATTTATGGTTGTGATCACTTAGGACAAGCCAGTGGTGATACCAGACAGACAGAAGGAAAGGAAGACCCCACATGTGCCAGATTTTGTTCGCAACGTCATGGGATCCAGTGCAGGGGCTGGAAGCGGTGAATTTCACGTCTACCGACATTTGAGAAGGAAAGAGTATGCTCGACAGAAGGCGATTGGAGAAAAAGGTGAAAAGGTTAGAAAGAAAATTTATTTCTGAATTGATTACCACTGTTGCTAGGTAACATAAAGTTAAGTTATGCATTTGGTAGATTGGTCTATGCCAATTGGAAGTGGGATAAGAAATTTGGTTAATGGTGTACCATGTGGCATTTGAAAATAGCTGTCACATTCTTCTGTTTTAGATACTTCCTTTTATGGCACAGCTCTTTCTTTCCACCCTGTGAGTACCTGTGGGTTACTCTGGTCTATGGAATAACAACTTTCCAAGACCCCATTTCTGATTTGGTTGTTAGGACTTAGGCTAGAACTATTCAGTTGAAACTTCTCCTGAACAGCCCTCACACGTTCCTTGCGAGTAAAGTTCCTATATGTTAATCTCTCATCTTCCCCTACAGGTGTATGCTCTACCTGTGCACACTCAAACTCAATTTGAGCACCTTGAAAGCCATAAAAATATTCTACTGTTTGTCATATCGTTCGGGCGTCTTAATTTGTTCCAAAGTCGATTTTATAGAAAGGCTTCGGTTTATGTTCATATGTGACTGCTAGAGATTTGTCATAACTCATCTAATTCACCTCAACCCACCAGCATTCATAAGATTTGCCCCGTAGATTGTTTCTCGAGAAATGGACTGGTCTACTGGTTCAGCCAATTTTGAAATAAATTGAATATCTTATTCTAGTCAGTCGAAGTAGCTTAATGAAATCTAACGTGGTGAATAACTGTTTCCAGATTACTTCCATATTACTTCTGTAATTGTCTTATGCCAATGAAATTCTCGCTTAAAAAACCCTATATTCATCCCCTGTTCCGTCAACTAATGTTGCGCACATAATCTGATCTTGGTAACTAGGGTAGACTCTCTTTTCTGCCTTCCTTCATGTGATCATGCTATTGGGGGCTTCCTCCGTATATGTGCGTGTTAACTATTTTCTTCCACATGCGCTTCCACAGTACGAGAGATACTGCTGAGAGCTTTGACTTCATCATCCAAAATACCTGGTTTGTCCTGATTTTCAGAAATTACCTTAGACGTAGACAGCCTTGCAGCTGGTATCCAAGCCATGGGGCTAGACCTTCATCTTTGCTCTTTGATATCAGTTGTGAAACTTCTTATCCAGGTGTGCTGTGGTTCTTGAACTAGCCACCATATCCATTTGGTGTTCTCTCTCACACGTTCCACTTCTGTGTTGGTTTCATCACGTCTCCACTCCTCAAATACCAAATCTCAAAGGGTTACATTACATGTAATCTCTTCTGGTGTGCTTGGCAACTTTAATGTCCTACAGCAGGTTAGTAGATGCGGGTGTTGAACAAGTTAAAGCCTTTAAATCTTGGCTTCCTGCACGGCCGTCGCTAGGGGTCTAAATTCAAAGGTTGAAACCCTGAGTTGTTTCATGAACCAGCTGAAGAAACCGAAGTTCGTGCATTAGAAACAGACTGAGTTAATGCCTAGTGATTTGTTTTTTTGAAGTGTAAATGATTCCATCATCGTGCATCTGCTAAATACCTCTGATTGGAACATTTCCCAGAGACTTCTCAACGAGAAATTACAAAAAGCTTACCCTTCCATTAGCTAGTTTCATTCCATCTACCTTCTGGCTAAACAAAATGATGCAAACGCAGGTAAAGTTATTTACATTTTCATGCTTTCAGGCATTGCTCGATGAAGAGTTCCTAGTGAAGTTGGAGGAAAACAAGAAAAAATCTGAAGAGCGAACTGCGAAAAAAAGAGCCAAAAGGCTTAAAAAGAAGATGAACTTGAAGAAAAAAAAGATTGAAAAAGCTAAAGCAGGAGTTAAAACAACGGATCCGCCGAGTGGGGAAGATTCTGGGGCTACAGGAAGTGATGACTCTGAGCCTGAATCCGTTGAGGACGAAAAAGGCAAAAATAATGGACATTCGGATGCTGGCAGCTAGGAACAACATTTTGTGCTATGTTGAATTCTAGCAACGGTGTAATTGGATGTTGGGAGTGCTGTATATTGTTTTGTACTTAATTGTAAGACGTTATTTTTCCTACTAATGCCTCATCATTTTATTTCACTCCGGATTTTACCTACATGCAATTTATGATGAATCACATGACAGGTGGAGGCGTATGGAGCGCAACACACACAGAGAAGGGGCAGAGCTCACATCTGAACCTTCGCTTCATGAACCATGAGCTCAGCTCTCTTTCAGTTATCACTGGCAGTACCACGCAGCTCGTTCGCCATCTAAAGCAACATTCAAAACAGGAAGTCATCCTGAAGCTCTCTGCCTGGTTTTATTTTTGGGTTCCCAATTTCTTCGGTGAAGAATTGACACAAAGTCTGGCGACTCAACAAGAGAGATCAGAATAAACTTGGCACATATTGAAGCAATTGAATCGATCGTGTTCCTCGGGCATACCAATACGACAAGTTCGCACTGATATCACCCACATAAACGTCCAAAACATTCAGACGTGCCAGCCACAAAGTGATTTGAGTGAAAAGGTTGAATCGCCGAGTCGTTTTGTGTGACGTATGGCACTCGAGAATCGTCATTTGACTTGCGGACACACTGAGGAGCGATGGGATGGAGGTGTGAGAAGGAGCGATTTATATGTTGAACATGACTGATGGTAAGCATCTTGCAAGGCGCTAAAGAATAACTGTACATCGTCAAAACTGGTGAGGGGTGCAGGATGAGGCTTAACTTGTTACCAAACTCTAATGCCTACGACGTGTACTGGATGGGACTGGAAATGAGAGGGGCCAGACTTGGTTCATCTGCTCTACCTATAGCGCCATTTTCCCACTGTGGGGCATCTGCGTCACTAGTCAAGAGGACAGTGAGAGAATACGTCAGGAGAATTCATCACACTGTCTGGAATGCTGCAGGAATGAGGCAGTCCAAACGTTTTGTCTCAGGACCTACACATGAGAAAAGTAATGGGGAGGAAGGACTTGAAGTAAATAATGGGAAACATTTTGGGACACTGCAAAATGAATTAAGTGAGAGAGAAATAGAGGAATGCACAAGATACAGGACTGTATTCATGCACTGGATTTATAAAGTCATTTGATTAGTACGATCGAGTTCTGTGTAAAGCAATAAATAGAACTAGTTCACGTAACACAATGGGTCTCAAACACTGGTTGTCAATGGTTGCACTGGTGTAGGCGCTGAAGAGATGTGATACTGTTCAACTGAAGGAGAACGTACAGTCATAAAGTACAACTTCAGCGCAAGTGGAACATAGAGAAAATGAGAGCAACAAACCAGGGTAGGAAGACCAGGGGCCAACATTTAAGAGCTGTGAAAACACTTAGGGGGGGGGGGGCACTTTCCCCTGTGAATGCCCTCAGCTTGGCACGCTGGATGCTGTGAACAACATGCGTGTTATGGTTACAAGAGACCAGTATCTTCGATACAACTTCCTTGAGAGTGAACATCAAAGACTTGCAGAAAATAGCTGGCATTCCTTGCAAAGCTAGGCATGGGCGTGTGGGACATTAGGACTGGCGCAATAATTTTGTTTCTTCTTTAAGGGCCTGACATATTTATTATATAACAACCAAGAGCTGAGTTGCACACTTAAATTGCTCAATTGGCACAAATATATTGCAATGTACGAGTAGTGTTAACTGTTAACAGAGAATATGCTGCCACGTCGTCTTCGTTCACTTCTTCACAACTTTGAAAATACTTGCGTAACAACCTCTAACCACTTTGTCTGCCGTTTCCCATCTGAATTCCAATTTAAACTTTTTCACCGGAATCCCTGGAATAGGTAGTTTTTCCCAAGCGCTAGTATCCACATTGGTCATGTTGTACGAAGTTCCCTGTGAGTAAACCATTGGCAATTAGCGCTCTTTATAAAAAGGAAAAATCTGTAGAAAACTCAAAACACGTTTACTTTGATTCTGCTGCATAAATCTCTCTTTTACTTTGTAGTGGAAAGGGAAGTACAAAATGTTTACCTTTTTGTAGGGGCATTTTGATGGCATGTGTGCGTTTTTCACAATTGTTTTCCATACTGGGCCGAGTAATGTAACGAACGTGGAACACCCGTGGCTTTTGATGATGTCCACCCCCGTCGCTCCTTTCCAACCTCCATTTTCCCAGCTCCAAAGCTTCGCTCGGATCTGTTGAACATTTTTGGACACTTGAGAGGGGGAGAGAAGGAATGAACAAACGTCATTTTATTTATCTGTAGAAAATAAGGCCTGGGCCACTCTTACTTTTTACTGGAATACAATAAACAAATTAGCATGAAAGACGAAGACAACAGCTACGTATATAAGAAATAAATTAATTGTTTTATCATAAGTGTATATCGCGAGCATATCATCGGAGATCGTATAAGCAGCTCACAGTTACATTTTGTGCAGTCCGTAGGGTTTGAGTACACACCAGCGAGAACAGCCGCTGTGAATACGTTTTGGTGTTTGCAAGCTCTTTCTAGAGAAGCAAATCGAGTACTTAGGAGTGAATATAGGTGAGAGGTTCAGCCAACACCTCCAGTACCTCAAAGGCACTACCATTGCAAGGTTTGCTTCATTACGAGCAATTAGGAAAGCCAGTTAGAGTGTGTGTTCCTGTGACTCAATCTTCAAAGGCGTGATTGTCTGGAGCTGCAAATTGTAGTCAATCGGAGGAGAGTACTGGCCAAATCCCAGAGAGCTGTACTCTTGTGGATCACCAAGACCTACAGACAGCATCCACTGAAGCGCTCCAGATACTGTTACCTGTGACTTGGCCATTGAGCAGGGTGGACAAGTGGAGAATGCGAATTGAGAAGCTTTGTATAGACTTCCCTACTCAACAAAAGATTGGCCCACAAGATGAATGGCGAGCAAGGAGGGAATCGCCATCAGAAGGATGACACGTGTGAGTTTTTCCCCCAATATCTGTGAACATATTAAGATAGTGTGTTGAGCCAGACCACTGGATATGGTGACCAGTTCTTTACGGGATATGGCGACTTCAATGTGTGGCTCCACTACTTTTCTTTCAAAGACTCAATCCTGCAACCCCTGTGCCTGGAAACCATGCACTGTTCCACTGTACTTCCTACAATAATGAGGAACGATTCCAAACCTTCACAGTCGCTCCATAGTTAAATGATGGTAGTAAGAGACTAACTAGTACCCAACGAGAAAGAGAGAGAAGTGACTGTTCACTGGCTGTGATGCTGAAAGCGAAACAAACTGTGAAATCAATGATCCAAAATAGTGAGAGTTGAAAAAATGTTTTACAACTTCAAACACATCAGCTGCGGCTGGCAGCCGCAAACAGTATGCCAGAAGTTTGGAGCTAAACTGAGCCCCTCCCTCCCAAAACCCCAAGAAAACGCTTTGCCCTTGTAGCAGATTTTAATTAGAAAATACTATACCACTTCGAACGTCCCGGATGACTGGAACTGATTTTCGCGTAACTTACCAACTCCCTGCTGCAAGCAGTGATCGATGACGGTTTTTCGGTACGTATAGTAAAACGTATTGTAACGACTCACCCACAAAGTGTCGTCGAAGTCCCTCAAGAAGTTCATCTGCCCAGATATTCCTTCTCTCGTCTTGTTGATCTTGCTCAGATGCCACCTGAACTGTATTTCGTCCGTTCCGCTGTTTGGGCACGGGAATATAGCTTCGTGCACCATTTTGAATCTCAACTGTAACAAAGTTCAGACTGATGGTAACTAGTTTTTACGACTACGTATTATTTATTTATTTTTATACCATTTATGGGCTAAAAAGAGAAAGGACTTTGCAAGGTGTCGCGACTAACAGTAGTAAAAGTAAATGACTTTCAGGTGGTCCAGGAACGGTAGCCATGACATTAAACTGGCCTGTTATAAGTAGAAACTATTGGATTTGAGTTGTTTATACAGTTCACCGACATTTGAGCCAGTTCATCGATATCCGATTTTTCCTCCACCTTTTGATGACTTTCAACCATCTTTTTCACAATGCAATACTTAAATCATGCTCAGTTCACACTTTGTTTACGCTGGTTTAAAGTTACACGTGTGTAATCAGTTGAATACGATACCAAGAAAATAAATTCGAAACACTCCCGACAAAAAAAAAAAAATCTTTCACGAGATGGTGAACGAGGCATTAAATTACGTTATGGTCGAAATTACAATCGTTGAATGTATTTGGTAACGTAAATCTACAACACATTTCTACGAGGCGCGACTCTTGAGTGAAACGAGCTTCTGTCTAGTTGTGATCTCCTGTTACTACTTCTTCTTTGTATTTCCTTCTTACTTTCCTTGGCTCTACAAAGTAGAAAGGAAAGTTATGTAATCGGCTGAAAAAAAAATTTTGAGTTCTCTTAAGATCTTTACGTTTCAGACCCTCCTGAGTCCGAAAAACACTATTTGGGAAAATGGTCTGTGTGTCTGTGAACGCTTTTTAGAGAAAAGCGACGTATCGAATCAGCTCAAACTTGATATCTCGCCCGCAAGTCACAATGGGACGCCAAAATAAGGGTTTGAACAAAATCCACCGAAAGTTAACTATAGTTATCATAGTGATCAAAACACCAAATTTTTTTCTCAAAAACGGCTCTAACGATTTTGATTAAATTTTTTATATCGATAGCTCTCAATAAGGAAATGATACCATAAAATTCCCATTTGTGGGAAAATGACGAGAGCAGCACAATAAATTATCAAAATTTTCGACCAAAAGCGTTTTTAGCGCAGTTTTTTCCTTATAAACTCCGCTGGAATTTTTGTAGAATGTTAAAAAAAAATTAGTATTGTAGTCCAATCTAATACCTAAAGAGTGAGTGTTTAAAAACGCTCATGAGATACATGGGGCTCACTCGAGAAATTCCTGAATTTCAACTACTGCCGTTTTGCTTACTACCAGTTCTAAAAGCTTTTACCCAATAACTCGGCAAAAGTGATTATTATCCCTCTTCAAAAAATTATTTTTTACAGCCTCATTAATTATCTGTGTACCAATTGCTCAATAATGGTCCTGCAATGAGTACGAGCAGCATAATAAAATCTGGAACTGTAAGTACTACCGCTTCCTGCAGCCGCAAAGTGTTGTTTGACCAAGTTCAAATTAACTGAGTGATATATGAATTGATTAAATAGAATTAGCCATGTTCAAAGTGAATTGTTGTAGAGCTAAGGAAAGTTGTGTGTTGCAACCCACCAGATATTTATTTTGGCTGCCAGCTGAGTCACAAAAAATATGGAGAAACACAATCGAGAAAAAATGTGATTCACAGGATTTGACTGAGTTAATGAGCGACAGCACTGCCGCCTGTCACAGAAACTGATGACAAAAATGGTTCTTTCCCAGTACCGGTTGACATAGATGGTTTTTTCCCTGCACACTGAAACTTACAGGCGGCTTTACTCTGTGACGAAAGTAGTGTTTCACCTGTTTCGATCAACCATTACACAGAGCTGCTCATTCTGAATCCAATGATATAAACATCTCATTTTCGAAAAAAAATGACAAAGATGGTTTTTTCCCTGAACCCTTCATATGCCAAAATATAGTTGAATACAGATTTTCCAAAGCTGATTTATTCTAATAGTTGAGTTTTTCTAATTTTCTCCAAAATGACTGAGACGATTTCGATCGCATTTACGTGGTGCTTTCAGCTAACTAGTACCCATATTTTGTTCTCCGTAACTATTTCGTACTGTACATCGCTATAGCAGATATTGCTGTGCACCAGGTATTTTGGTTTTGGAAACCCGCAACACGTGTCGATATTGCGCCTGCTGTTACGAAAGTGTTGCTGTTGATAATCAGCCCAATAAATTCTGGAACTTGAACAGTTTGTATGTAGAATGTTATGTTTCACAGCTTCATATAAAATGAGGAAAAATTTGATTCTGTAAGTTGCTGGTGCGTACATGGAGAAAGTGTGTGGTGCGTCGCACCAGATAATTTTCTCCGCATCGCACTTTTTCAGAAACGGCTATAAAGATTTGGATTAAATTTACACCGTATTTTCGACGTATTTTTACCAGGTTTCCCTTGGATTCATTGAAGTTTCCAGAAGGTTTTGCGCAGTTAAAAAAAAGAAAATGTTTACACCATTTCTGAACGACTTTGAGGATCTGGTGAGGTCCTGCATTTCTTCCTAGTCTCACTGCGCTTTTGCCAGTCCATAATTAAAGTACAGTATTCCCAAAGAAGAGAACGCAGTAGTGTGGAAACTTGAAACGAAATGAAATTCGATCTGAATACGAGTATATTGTCTCTGTTATGCACAAGAGAATGGAGAGCTGTGACATGGGGAATGGAAGGTGACGAAGTAGTTGAGCAGAAAGAACGTATTATTACACTTGTGAACGTGAGAGGTAAAGAACAGAGAAGACATAAGAGACACAGAATTCACGTGAGTTGGAGGGGGGCTTGGATATGTGAACTTGTGTAGGAACGAGAGTAGAGTGATCGTTCGCACTTAAACCCTTGTCGCGTCCCACTGTTGCTTTGTACCACCGTTTGTGCATCCCATATAGCAATATTCCTCGAGCCTACCCTTCCAATTGCACGTTTTGGCCACCCTTGGCTGTGCCTCTAAACTTGGGTGCTCCGTTGTCGTCAACCCATTCTACGGATATATAGGCTCAACTAGGTCACCCCATCATTGTCCCCCAACAGTTGAGACCTACCCTTGTCATCCCTTGTGTGCGCTAGCAATCTGACTCAGGCCTGGCACACACTAGCGCCCCTACCAAGCCCTGCATTACTGAACTACCACCTCCTAAAAGGGTTATTCTGCTAATGTTTGACTGAATTAGTTTGTTGCCCTAGGTCCTAACAAGAAATCTCGAGCATTCAAGCCCCCCCCCCCACCTCAGGCAACAAACGGGGAGCTTACCCATTTAATCAACTTCCCATGTTGACAAAATGGTCAAGTGAGAAGGATCTCTCTGCTTCTCGTCCCTACGCCCACATATCCACAGACATCCTCCATCCCCTGTGAATTATGTGCCTCTTACACTCTACTCTGTTCTTACCTTTTACAATACAGCTCTCCCATTCAACTCGTATGCCAGCTCTAGAGCTACTCAATCTTCATGGGATCTTCATCTGAGGACAATTTGGAGAAGGTCCATCTTCAACCTGCGGAAAGCAGAACTGACAGAAATGTTACTTACCGCAATCGATTCGCTGCAAATTTCAGTAACGACGCTCAGAATCATAAAAATGATCGCGACGTTTGAAACCATTTCCGAGAGTTTTGACTGGAGAACAAACTCGAAGATAAACCGCGACGAAATCGTTCAATTAGTCGCTGTGAGATCGCAGGAAGTCGTTTACAGTCATTTGCCTATCTTCGTCAGATCTATGAAGCAAAGTCCACCAGGCACGAGTTTAATGGAGAAGAGTTTACGAGTTCATCAGATTACATTCGAATTGTGGAAGAATCACATATGATACCGACGTATCACATAATAGAATCAAAATCCCTCACGACCCCCCCCCCCTTTACATAACCTACACTTCACCGTCTTTAGACCCACAAAGTAGAAAGGAAAATTCGATGATTTTAAAAAATTTTTTTTACAAATTTCGTGCATGGTCACAATCTGGTGAAAAATGTAGTGCGGAGTCGCACGACCTCCCTGCTAGCCGTATCAATATCAAACATCTGTAATTTAAATACCTATGAAAGATCTGCTCGACGGTCTTGAACAAAAAAGATGTCGGGCATATCGGTCTGCATGCCTTCCCATCTTCGTTCGAGTCTCTGCCCCAGTTTCAGTGTGAAAGGTGAAAGTAACTTGTATTTCTATCCACCCCCCCTGGTGGTGCATATCCATGTGCAACACTACCCCCAAATAGCCGCATCAGGCCAGGCAGAAATCACTCTGTTCCCTTCTGTAGTAGGACAGGGTCAATTCCATCTGGTCCAGGCAACTTGAACGGTTTAAACGAATTAACTGCCCAGCCTGCCATGTCTCGAGTAATGATTTCCCTAGCTAGCTCCCAGCCAGGCGTTCCTGTTCGCTTCCCTGTGTCAACCAAAATGCTTAGTAACTAACAAACTAAGACTACTCCATAACGACGACACTCTTCTCCGTCGCCAACCTACTGCCTGGACCAACGTCATCACACAGATTTTTGACTGAATGAAGTATTATGGTCCTAAAAGAAAGGTTAGTTACACGGCTTTCAGAAAACCATGACCTATGAGGACGAAAAAAGCAACACACAACTTTCCTTAGCTCTACAACAATTCACTTTGTACAGGCTAATTCTATTTAATCAATTCATTTATCACTCAGTTAAGAACTTGGTCAAACAACGCGTTACAGCAGCAGCAAGTGGTAGCGCTTACAGTTCCAGATTTTATTGTGCTGCTCGTACTCATTTCAGGACCATTATTGAGCAATCGGTACACGGAGAATTAATGGGGCTGTAAACAAGAATTCTTTGAAGAAGGATAGTAATTACTTTTGCAGAGTTATTGGAAAATAACTGTAGGAACTGGTAGTAAGCGAAACGGCAGTAGTTGAAATTCTTGAATTTCTGGAGTGACCCCCATGAATCTCATGAGCGTTTTTAAACACTCACCCTTCAGGTATTAGATTGGACTACAATACCAATTTCTTTTAACATTCTACAAAAATTCCGGCGGAGTTTATAAGGAAAAAACTGCGCTAAAAACGCTTTTCGTCGAAAATTTTGATAATTTATTGTGCTGCTCTCGTCATTTTCCCACGAATGGAAATTTCATGATATAATTGTCTTATTGAGAGCTATATATATAAAAAATTTAATCAAAATCGTTAGAGCCGTTTTTGACAAAAAAAAAATTTGGTATTTTGATCACTATGATAACTATCGTTAAATTTCGGTGGATTTTGCGCATACCCTTATTTTGGCGTCTCATGGTAACCTGTAGGCTAGACATCATTTTACAGTTGATTTGGTACGGTTGTTTTCTCTAAAAACCGCGCTAAAATCGACTTCGTCGAAAGTTTTGGTAATTTATTGTGCTGCTCTCGTCATTTTATCGTATATGGGAATTTTATGGTATAGTTGACATATTAGGAGCTATCGATATAAAAAATTTAATCAAAATCGTTAGAGCCGTTTTTGAGAAAAAAAATTTGGTGTTTTGATCACTATGATAACTATAGTTAACTTGCGATAGATTTTGTTCATACCCTTATTTTGGCGTCCCATGGTAACCTGCGGGCGAGATATGAAGTTTGAGCTGATTTGGTACGGTGGTTTTCTCTAAAAGTCGTTCACACACACACACAGACCATTTTCCCAAATAGTGTTTTTCGGACTCAGGAGGGTCTGAAACGTAAAGATCTGAAGAAAACTCAAATTTTTTTTTTCATCCGATTACATAACTTTCCTTTCTACTTCGTAGAGCCAAGGAAAGTAAAAAGTAGCTGCAATACCATTGGCGGAGCATTAAAGGGGGGAATGTGATGAGCTCCTCCACAAAATATTATGGTTAATAATTAAGTTCTGTTCTGATTTTGTGCTAGTTTTTAAAAGTATATTTTCGCTGTATTATATTCTAATGTTATAAAACGGTAAGACTGTCGTTTATGTTTGTAACTTGAGTTCGTATCAAAATAGCCCATTAATTTTCTTTTTTTTCCTTCTTTCGTTATACGCATAAATTATTTTCCTTTTTTTTAATACACCATCTGCAATTTTTCGTTGTACAACCCAACTCTACGATCTAACGCGATTTCCTTTGGCGCTCCGCCCACAATTAATTCCAATTAGACGAGTTGATACTGATGCGGTGTGAGTAGTCGAGTGAAATACTTTAACTACACAAATCTGTGTTCCAAAATACGAGCCCTGGCTTGACGAGGGTTGTAACAATAAACGCCACCTACTCATTTATAGCCGTTTAAATGAATAAATCATCACAAAACTAGCACACTTAAAACTAAATTCGCTCTTAATTACATTATATAACAAAAGAACAATTCAATATAATATTATGTACAATCTTTGTCGACAATAATTAACTAATTAAATTAAATCTTCTAACTGGCTGATATTTGCACTTTTTCACATATGGCAACATTTGTAATAATCATTTTAAACATAAAACAAATTCTATTTGGCTAATAAATCTACTAAAATCGGAAGCGCATTTCAAGCTGCGTCAAACAGCTTTTCGTTATTATTTAAACTTAAAGATAAAGGGAAACTAACAAGCTGCCCAGCGCTTGAATGTACAATCAAAATTGGCAGGCAACTAATGTGTCTGTTGGGGGGTTCTTCCTTGCAGGCGCACAAAATATGACGTCAAGAAACAAAAATGAGCGACGTTGAGGAGGCTGAAGAAATTACGACCCGAGTAACGGGCAGTGGAAGAGCTAGAAATTACAGCAGAGTTGTCCGTGAAATTACAACTGAACTGAGTTGTCGACATGGACTGAAGACAGGTCTAATGTAGTACCAAGGTGTTTGTAGCAAAGTTGCGTGAAGAGCACAGTAGGTGATAAATGTGCTGTATAAGGAATGTACAACTGACAATCGAACTGCACAGGGTGAGAATTACTGTAATTGTACGTAGAAGCTACATAGATGGCAGACCAGTTGAGAATGGATTTAAAATAATTACATTGTAGGTATAAACTGAATAAATTATGGCACGGTTGTTTGTAGAGGACGAGTAACTTAGAATCGAGTGAATAATTCTGTGAAGTTTTAAATAAATGACAAGTTGTGTGCAGAGGCTGAACAAATGACATCTAAGACGTGAGTAGAAGCTGCCAAGCTGATACTGATGTTTGAAAAAGCCCATACTATTTGGAGGTAGAGGTTGTTTAACTTACAGTTGGCTGGTGTTTAGAGGCTGAATCCATTGCAACTTGCTTAAGCGTAATTATAGCGCTTTAAATCACTTGTAGAGAAATTGTGAAAAGCTTCGAACAAAAGAGATGAAAAACTGAGAGATATTTTCTTTTCCAAGTGGCATTGGTAAAAGGTAGACCCAGTTCTGGGCGATTAAGCCACTGCCAGTAAAAGTAACAAATGCTCGATGGCACTAACAAAATGGGCATTAGGCAGCTAACTGCAAGAACAACAGAGCACAATGGCGCAGGATCCTCACCTGCAGCTTCAAGAGGGAGTCCAATGGCTGCTCTTGAGTCATCAGCAACACACTAGTTCAAGGATGAGCTGGATTACTGCTGCTATCTGGGTGACCTGGCCAGGTCAGGTTAAGTTTGTTGGTGTCTCCTACAGAGCCGATTGGAGTCTTTGAGGGGAAATTGGAGCTACATGCTTCCATAAGAGTGGGGGGGGGGAGAAGATCCTGGTGCACACTATGTGGAATGCTCAACCCTTGAGTAGGGGATACCACAACCCATCTTGAAAGGGTGGCTTGTTATGGAGATGGTGGCGCGATGAGATCTCTTAGTCCTCAATACGGGGGAGACGACATTTAACAGAGCTGCTGCATGGAGCATTTAGGGTGTACCTGCACCGAATTAATGGTAATGCCACAAGCTCAAACTGCCTGCACTGCAGGACAACGGTTCATGCTGTCTCTCATGCCAATGGTGGGTAGGCAGCAGCGTACAGTGGTGGACACACTCGGCACACGTCCACACTATGTTGAATTAGAATGGAAAATGGTGGAATCGATTTGCTCGGCTGGAAGAGGATGGAGAGCTTGATCATGCGGAGCCAGTATCTTACACGGATGAGATTGATGACACAGTGGAAAGCCTGTTCCTGAACCTCTCAAACTGATGCACAGCATGGGAGGGTGAATTGGAATCACTGCAGGTTGCAAGAGTCTCGTGCTATTGCAGAGAGGCGAAAGGGCCAACCTCATGCAATGTGCAATACACAGAAGTAAGTTCATGGGGCCACTAGGAGCAAACCCTCCCTCCTACGTCGTAGTTTTTTTTGGTACTGATGGTGGCTCAATTGCTGTAAAGGGTGAACCGTTTTACACAAGCCCCTGTGGAAATGTGATTTCTCTCAGTTTTTAGTCTCTTTTGGAAATTACAGTGGCTCGTGCACAGAGGTCAAATAAATTGCAACACTTGTGTGTTTGTTGAGGACAAATTAATTACAACCTAAATTAAATTAGATGCGTCTAGAGGCTGACCAGACGACAGGTCTGTTTCTTTCCTAGAGGCTGTACTTCAATCCCCATGAAGAGCCACGTCAGGTTATGCCAGTCAGATGCAAACGCTATTGTTAGTAAATTCCTGCTGTGGGTGTGGGTAAGTGTTGGACAAATCATAAGCAGATTGTGCCTAGAGGCAAATAAGTTACACAAGTTGTGTTTGGCCACTAAATTATAACCTACCTAGTTGTGTACATGTTGAATAAATTACAACCCCATCGTAAATAGATGTGGAATGGAGTACAAATAATAACAATCTGCTTGTCCTAAGAAGCAAATCACAAGCTTATATGTAACATTTTTTCCAAAAATAACCTTTTTGGTTGTAAGTCCACGGATGCGTTTACGCAATGTTAGCTTGCGTAGGAAGGTCGAATTAACTACCCCCTATTTGTTGGTAAAGACCACGTAAGTTATAGTCTGTGTTTAGAGGCTAAAATAACTAGACTGCTTGAGTGGAAAAATCGAATGAATTGCTTTCTTTTTCAAGTGTAGAGCTGCGTAAAACAGAAGTAATGGCAGAACGGTAAAGTTATATTTCAGAAATAATCGAAAAAAATCGAGAGGAATGAAACTGAATTTGTTAACTTCGAACATTAGTTTTTTGCTTTGGTATGGAATATCGTTTTTCATCAACAACCAGTGGTAAATCGATAAACGTGCATTAGCTCGGAAATAATCAGAAAATGAAACTAGTGGGAAGTTGATAACAGTATGAGGTGAAAAGATACAACTTATGTGAGTGTAATAGCCGTGTGAATCACAACCTGCTGGTGTTTAGAGGCTGAAATAAGTATGATCCAGTTGTGCGCAGAAGCTGAATGAATAACAATCGAGTAGTGTTTAGACGATAAATTAATTACAGCCTAAGTCTGTCTAAATGTCAAGCGTTGCATCCTATTCGAGAGTAAAACCCGAGTAAATCGCAGCCTATTAGAGTTAAGCAAATAAACCCCTACATGCTGTGTGTTCTGACTGCATTGACTCACCGACCAATCGACCCACTGAGAAGAAACTAAGGAATTGCCTCATTTTCGTCATGTGAAAAATTTACAACCAGAGTTACAGGTAAACGAGATAAAATACGACCACAATTGCAGTCTAAGGCGGAAGAAATTCCGTTGATCAGCTTAGTCCCTACATGATGCTGGACATCAAGATAACCATATCCTCTAAAGTAGCCCTGCAGAGCCAGGTAGGAGGTGTGGAACAGGGTTTGGGGGATGGCCAAAAGAAGGTCGTACTGCACCATGAGCAGGATGACAGCTTGGTAGTAGAGGCAGGGCAGTGGATATGGGAAGAGCCCCCCCCCCCACTCACTCACTCATCCGAGAGGCGGCTGTGGGCCATACGACACCGCTAGAGCCGCAGGACCAATGGAATTTCGCCGTGGCACACATTGGGCCATGTCCTAACTCCCCGGCGAGCCCGTTGGGGAGCCCGCCTAGTTTCCCAGCCGCCGCCGGTACCCATTGCCTCACCCCCCTGGGTTTGGAGGAGGGGAGTGCCTGGTCGGGGATCGAACCAGAGTCCGCTGGTTCTATCCCCGCCTGGCTCGGAAAGCCTCGCGCCCCAACGCGCTCAGCCCCCCCCGCGGACGCGGGACGGGAGGACTTGTCCTGCGCCTTGAGGAACTGAACATTTTGCGCGATCTTTTGACAAAACATGGTCTTCAGAGCCACATTAATGCCTGTGGCCACAGCAAATGCCGATGAAAATTCCCAATAAAGTTCAAAATAGCCAATCAAGATCTACAATAGCGATAAAAACCAAAAATAAACAACTTTCTAGCTTCGACCAAATGAAATTCTCATGTAACTTCTTCAGTGCCTCAACATCGTTTTGTTTCTCATACGTACATTCCACATATACAATATTTACGTCAAATAACTTCCAGAACAAACAACAAAAGTCGAACAAAATTAAACAGACGCTATTTCCACTCTCCCGACAAACAACAATAAATAAAATTAGAGGGTACATTCAATAATAGCATGCCATAGTGAACATTCGACCTTGTGCTTTGAGCTTTGGCATCATTATGAAAGTTTCCTTCTTTCAAAATACAACACATACTTCAACTTCGCCACATAGTTTAGCTACCAACTCAAACTAAATCGTCCGCATTTTGAATCGACAGGCTCAATCGACGTTTCGTAACTAAAGTGAGGAAGAGGAGGAGGATTGGATGAAAATGAGGTGAGGTGACATGGAGGAGGTGGCGACAGGTAACTTAAAAGTTCGTAAAAATATGATTCTACTCGCTCGCTTGGACGATTGAAACAAAAAAAAAGAAATAAAGGAAATCACAAAATAAATAACAAAATATTTACATATTGATACATTAAATATACAAAGTGTGTACAAAATAAAAACAAAAGGTCGATTTCCGACTCGTACAATAATAGTTGAAGATCACGAAAGATGGCCAATAATTCCGACTAAACCATAATATCACATAACAAGCCGTTAAATAATTATATTTAAAGGTTGGGCGCTATCATTAACTTCGTGCGACTGAGAAAAACCTAAAATGATCCAAATCACCCGGAAATACATCTTTTGACAGTGACACTCCGAGTTCTGAAGGCACCGGAAGGCAACATTGATTTCTAGACAGGGAGGATGCGGTCTGTTAAAGGGCTTACGTGAGGGAAATTTGAATCTTCTGCAGCAAAATATAAAGAGTACGAAAATGAGGCGAAGGGAACTTCGACGTTTTAGAGTTGCCAACATAACCAGCCGCAACAACGCAAATTATTGCGTGTTATAGAATCACAAGAGCTCGTTAGTCATTCGAGTTTGTCAGTTAGTGCAGCCAAAATGTACAGCTCTTCCCTGAACAGCACTAATTTTCCCTGCTGAGTTGAAAGATTGGAATGGCCACTTCCGACGGCGGTGGGTGGGGCGAACCCCAATGGAACCAGCAACGGATAATGAAAGAAAATTACCCTTCAAGAGTCGTCGGTACTACGCTGAGAAGTGAAAAGAGCTGCAAGGCAGTTTCAAGGTTTGCGCAGATAGGAAGAGTTGGAGTACTACTATGATCATGCTCTTACTCTAAACAAAAGGACTGCTAAATTAAGAAAACGGTTTCTGGGTGGAACACCTAGGAGGGTCTGTGGTAAATTTCTCCCATTGAAATTAGTCTGTTTGCAGGTGCTATAAAACTAATTCGCCGCCAGTTTCCATTTCCAGGCACCCCCTTTATGAGTCCAAGAACTTAGCGTTGGTTATTAAAACATTTAACTAAAAGTGTTGAAAGTTGTGCGATGAGTCGCACCTGATGTTCCACTGACATTTCGACGGGAACGTTCACCACTGAACAGAATACCAAGTTTTAGAATTAGCTAGGAGGTTGGTTCCGTGACGATACAAAGAACTCGTTTGTCGAGAAGAGAGCTGTGCAATTGAAAATTTATTTATTTATTCCTATTATTTTTTTGTTCGCTCTCAACTGTTTGTCACGGGAGAGGAAAGGGGTCTTGGCATCCATTGTCGGCGGCTGGTTTGAGTAATTATTCGTGCAAGAGCAAACTCCTTCGAATATTCGTACACTGGAGGGCCAGCTCGACCAGTTTCAACGTCAAAACTCTTCAGAGTTTTCTAAAACGAAATCTTTCTCACATACACTTCAAAAAAATACTGGTAAAATACGAATATAATTTGCCCAATTTTTTAGGAGGGGAGACGAAAGTGACTGTACTGACTGAATCGCCAATGACTTAGGGAGTTCACGATTCGAAGTTAGTTCAATTCCCTAGGCACCGTAGTAACCAGTACCATTATAATTACAAATTCAGAGTTGGCTTAAATGTAACTCTAACCGTTTCTGTTCGAAGACGAAAAATAAATATCCAGCTGAAGGAATTTTGATTTAAAGATTTAAAGTCTCCTCCCCATCCCCTCTCGAGCGCAATAATAAAATCTGCTTAGTTAAATCTACGCATTCCTCGAATGCTTCAAACGATGCTTTCTCTTTCCGGCTGCAAGTCTTGGTAAGGGCCTTTTCGAAGGCTGGAATCGCTGCTCCGGTAACTGGAGTTGTTGAAGAGGCCGAAGAGCCAACTGCGAAGGCTCGATCGTGTGCCAATTTTTTTAGGGCAGGGCTCTGGTGGCACCGCTTCCAAGGAATGCCACTTCTTATTTTCCATTAGGAGGGGAAGGTGAACGAGGGCGCCGTTTCCACAGACGCTGCCGCTTTTCTCCTGTAACAAACGATCAAAAAGGTTATATCAAATGAGGGGGCTACACGTTAGTTAAAACTATTTTTAATTCAACGGGGGTTATTTGTTGTACATTATCTGGGGTCGCTGTCACTCCCATAATTGTCCCCACATGGATCTAGATTTCTATTTATCATCACCCTCTTCAAAAGTGCCAATAGGCAGCTTTCACACTTTTCTAACCAATTAAACTCCACTAGCAAACATATACAATTAACTAAAGAAATAGGCGCAATGAGTTCTCACCCCCACCCCACCCCCTCCATCATACACCCGAAAAAACCCTCCCACTGCACATTACGTTAAGTCCACGAGCAGCCTTGTGTCCCGTGGAGCTGGTGTTTCCTGATTGACATGTGTCCTCAACATTTTCGTACAAAACGCAAGACAGCCTTGAGGTCCATCCCAGCTGGCTGCAGACCTCTCACAAGTACATAGTACTAGTACATGCTCCGCTGACTCCAGTCCCACTTTGTAGAATCTGCAGCCTCTCTTAATTGCTCCTTGGAGCACATCCTGCCAATCGGCTCCTCCACCTCCTAGTTAACCTCCTTATCAAGTGGCTTTTAGTGGTCCCTACAAAAGGTTCAGGTTCCACTGGGATCAATTCAGGTCTGTCGTTCCCTTCATTCCGTCCTATTCATCTACGTTGGGTGCTCTTTGCCAGGGTCTTCAGACCAGTCAGACAGTCTTAAACCTGCCCTGACGATATAACACAAGAAGCCAGGGTCTTAACTGCTACCTGACTGTCTGACATAATATAGATGGGCAATGAGTTTAATTATCTTTAAGAGGCTAAAATTCATTCGAAGGGTTTAAATATTAAAGAAATTGGGTTGTGTCCGCCAGTAGGCAAATACTAAAGTTAACGTACCTGTTAGGTGAGTCCGTCTCCTCTGGCTTGTGAGTTACTGTGGGCAAGCGCTTTCGATGTAAAGACATCATCGTCTGGCCGTTTTTCTTTAATACCTAACACAGCCAGTCCGGCTAAGGTACTACTAACAAGACTGACCAACAAGACCTCTCCCCGCCCCTTCCCCAACGCTCCATCACTCCTTTCACTTTTCTCTTTGTATATAAAGACCACGACCAACTGACTGACTCCAGTACTGACTAAACGGCCAGACGATGATGTCTTTACATCGAAAGCGCTTGCCCACAGTAACTCACAAGCCAGAGGAGACGGACTCACCTAACAGGTACGTTAACTTTAGTATTTGCCTACTGGCGGACACAACCCAATTTCTTTAATACCTAACACAGCCAGTCCGGCTAAGGTACTACTAACAAGACTGACCAACAAGACCTCTCCCCGCCCCTTCCCCAACGCTCCATCACTCCTTTCACTTTTCTCTTTGTATATAAAGACCACGACCAACTGACTGACTCCAGTACTGACTAAACGGCCAGACGATGATGTCTTTACATCGAAAGCGCTTGCCCACAGTAACTCACAAGCCAGAGGAGACGGACTCACCTAACAGGTACGTTAACTTTAGGTTTAGATATTATTAAAAAGTTCAAAAGTTTTCGACTTTCCACACGTACACTGACGAAGTAATTGAAAATAACTCCAACCATCGAAGTTCCTATAAATGTGCATTTTTTATTCTTCAATAAACCGGGTGTTAACTGGTAATGAGCAATTGGAAAGAAAATCACTTAACGTCTAATAGAGCGGAGTAAAATGGTTACCCCCAGATACAATGGACCGGAGCTGGGAGGAAAATTAGCATGAAAAAGTTTCAGATAGTGGTTTCACAACTAAGTAGGAGGAAGGAGTGCCATATCAGATGGAGGCCGCATTCACTTTCAGGTTCGAGTTGAAAATTACCTCCAAAGAAATAATGTCGTATCCCACGATGTGGAGATGATTAAACGTGAGCTCCCGACGAAATCGAGTCCTAATTGATTTGGCACCTCACCTAAAACACTATTATTCACAGGATTGGGTGGTTCTGACACACAATGAGGCAATCGATTGGCTCAGTGTCAGAAGCTTTGGTTAACATTAAACATTTTTTCAAAAATTGCGTTCTTCCCCAAATTTAAAAAATGTGGATGCCGTAATTTTTAGATGACACTTGTAGCCTGAATGTCAGAAGTAACAATGGAATAGTCCTGTACTGCGTTGGCTGAGGTATGCCTGAATAAATAAAATAAATTGTTGCATCTTAATTGTCAGTCGGTAGCTTTCTTGTATGTTAGTCATTCTAAGTGGAGTTTTTTGAATTTTTTGAGGGAGGGATTTCTATGAAAACCATTTTAGCCCTGAACAAAGGGGAAAAGGCGCACACAGACACGCCTCAAAACAACGCTTCAAATTCCCCATTGATGACTCTCAAGGGTTTAATCCCAGATGAAAGTAAAACTTTCACAACTTACTCTTAGGGAACTGTAGCTACGCATGACGTTTTTTCGAAATTTGGTAGTCAACGGGAGGGGGTCAAGTGAATGTGCCAAGCGGAAGAGCGGAGTGACAGGTGCGGGGGCGACACTGGCAGATCGCATTGCCGAGCTCTGACGTCTTGAGTCTGAACTTCCCTGCACTCTAGGGAATTTTCGGGGTCGACAAAATAGCGGAGCAGGCAGCTCTGTGGTGTCAACCTGCAACAAATCGAGTTAGATTAAATGGTGTAACTTGTCAAGACTGGGGACTGCACTCTTCAACACCACTTCAAAATAATTTAACGTATGGCTTCACCCACAAGAGATACCAGAAGAACACTAGCGTTCGTTTCTTCGTTCCAACCATTCCTTTTTGCCAACCCTTCCAATTGTATTTTATACCCATCCAAGTGTGTTCCGTCGAAGGTCTTGGGTTTTATGGTTGATGCAGGAATGTGATGACTACTCTTGAATGGGCAGTGTGCATGACGTGGCTGACTACTTTCTGTTAAATGTTAGTTGTGCAGCCTTTGTTGAGTTTCAGACCGCTCCATCCCTGTCCGTAGCTCCTTGGCGAGCCACATTGCTTCCCGTTCTTCTGGTGTGAGTCCTCTGGATGGAGCAGGTATGTTTGTGTGGTTAAATTCTGTTGGATTTGTCGCAGTGGGTCTAAAACCTCTGAAATCTCAAAAACGATTCCTCTCTGCCCAGCGACTCGAGATGATCTCTGTCTCAAGCCAACTGCTAGGTTGATTATCGTCGACCTACTCATTATACGACCAGTTCCTTACGTTGCAAATCCCACCACAGCTACTAATGAAAAGAACACGTATTTATTCGTAAATTGATAAATTAAGGAACACTCGTTTTTGTAGTCCAAAACTGAATAATCAAATCATTTGCGTTTTTAACAACAAAAACATTTTGAATATTTCTTTTGTCTTTATATTTTGTCTTCTGCCCATCCATAACATTTATTTATTGAAAAACATACACACGTTTGGACTTGTTATCGTTCAGCCCGAACTTTCCTGTTTTGGAATACTGTATGACATGCTTAATGTACTTTTATAATCTTTCACGACTCACGCACACATCATCTGAAACACCTTCATTCTATTAATCGAATTGAAATATAAAAATAAGTTTTTGTAAGTTTCTCACCTCTCTGCGCTGTACTGCATTCTCATTGGCTCCAACGAGCCAGTACGTCATCACTCTGCCTTTTCCTTTCATTTCAACTTCTCCTCTTGATTCTACTTCGTATCCTCCCACTTTCTCCAGTGCAGCTTTGCACTGGGGGGAAATGTGAATTTTCAAAGGCAGGCCGTTGCTCTCCATTCGAGAAGCAGTGTTCACTGTATCTCCAAACAAACAGTACCTGGGCATTGTGAGGCCCACAACTCCAGCAACCACTGGGCCTGTGAACAGTCGTAGGAAAAAACGATAATTTATTTAATTTGAACGTGTTAGCAGCTGACGTCTGTAAGATATCGTTAGTAATCACCTGTGTGCACTCCGATTCTTAGTTTTAAAGTTTCTTCAGGCCTATGAATAACGCGGTAGTTTTTCACAGCATTTAAAAGATCCAGGCTCATTGAAGCTATTTCTCCAGCGTGTTGGTCCCCGTTCCTTATCGGTAACCCTGAAACCTAACAAAAATAATTGATCTGAGTAACCAAGAAATAATGAACGTTTGGAAGATTAACAGAATGGACAGCATGAGAAGCGAAAATTGAAACATCAATAAAATTAAAATATCGGATGCACTATATGTAACTCCACGTAAATCAAATCCTTTTCTCGCAGAATCCTAAAAAACATCTGTAAGGAGCCAAATGTAGGCAACAGTGGAAGATCAATCAAACACGTTATGAGAAACACAAATAAAAAAACTATGAGTTGAAAAATATCGTATTCTGACATTGTTAGGGATCTAATTGGGATTCATCAGTGCCAAAAGGAAGGATATGCACACCAAACAAAACTGACGATCCCATACAACATACAAGGGTTAGAACTTGCGTTAATGAATGTGAATGTGGCGACCAATCTTTAAGACCATGGCTGAGTGGATTGTGGCGTGAGGCTGTCCGCCAGCAAATTCTGGCTCAATCCCCAACCAGGCATCTTCACTCCTCTAAACCCGCACAAGGTGAGGCAACGGTCACTAACGATACAGGCATTGCTTCATTAAGAAGTTTATCATTCGAATCACTATTTTTAACTGCCGAAATCAAAATACCTTCATAGTTCAAATTCGTGGAAATGGGGTTTATAGAAATGAGGTTTCAATATTTTTTCGCCCTTGATTAGTTCGTATCCACAGGGTAGTCAGTGTCAGGAAAGAATGTGGAAACCAGGGCTAAACTGACGCTGCATGTGATGAAGGTGTAAGACGGCAACTCAGGGGCACTGTTCATCATGCTGCACGACGGCAAATGGAAGGTGGGCAGAGAGATCATTCACAACTACAAGCATACCGTAGTATCGTTAGCATGCTCTGCCCTTGCTCAGCATCCACCAAACTTGTGGACGTAGGACAGGTTGTCATTAAGCTCATCTCCCAGTAGAGCGCAGTTTTTTGTGTGCCCCCATACGAACGGATAACCCTGGGGAAAACGAACCATCTGAGAGGAGTTCTTTATCTGATTTCCCACCTTATATAATTATTTACTTGGATAGCAAGTTTCAAAGGGCTAGATCAACCAGGTTTCCCCTTTCCTCATTTAGAGTCAGTACCTATATTAGGGAATCGTCCATATACGTTAGTGAACCATACCCCCAGAACTTCCTTTCGCTCATTATGAGTTAATGTGTTGTGCAATGCGCAGTCAGTGACGAGGCTGGCTTTTACAGCCGCATAGAGGAAATAACAGAATCCCCTCCTCCAACATGTGGGGCATGTGTTCTGGAGTCCCAGCCTCAAAAAAGGGGTTTTCAGTGAGAAGAGAAGAGTAAATTATGGCCCTACAGAGCACAGTGTGACCAGTACTTTTGTTCGATTGACTGTCACTTTGCTATTAACGCCTAAGTACATGAGGCACACACCCCAACTAGTGAAAACTAAACTAGACCGGAGTCGATACCTTCTTTATTTATCTTCTGTGCCGATGGTTGTAAATTACTAATTGTGTGAAGTTATTAATTGATTGTTTAGTAGCAGAGAAATAAACCATTTTTCAAGCAATAATAATCAACTGTATATCTGCTGGGAAGTAAAGAAAATCATCAACAGCAGTGGTAACTATAATTAAGCATTTGGAACAAACCCAACACATAGTAAAAGAAACTGAACGCTTCACTTACCACCATATAGGCGTCACCTATTGTCTCCACTTTGTACACATCGTAGCCTTTGATGATTTGGTCAAATCGAGTGTAGAGATCATTCAAGAAGTTTACAACCTGTAACAAGGAACATTTACGATTAAATAAAAACGAACGAATTTGGTTGAAATCATCGAATTGTAAGTCACTGGCAAAACAACAAAGTAGTTTCTATCTTTGTCATGGATTCCTCACTAGTTGTGTAGCACCCAACGGTTGGCGTAGGGTGCAATGAATAAATTTGAGCCCCCTAATTTAATGACAATCTTCGAGAGACATCAAGAGACATCAAGACGAAGCGAATAACACAAAATTACAGGGAACCCGGAACAGGAATTGAAGTTAAAAAACGTTTCTGTTTTGCTGTCAGGGCGAACCAATCTGAACGCGCTGGATCACTAAGATGCGCCCTGTATTGAGATACGTTCCAGAATTACGTCAAGGAGCAAAGCCATTGATTATGGAAGGGTTGTCGATACGCCATACGGCTCGAAGCAGACTGTAGAGCTGGAGGCACACAGAGGGGATTACTAGTCTCGGTGCGGCGCTAGGGACCTTCTCAGCTGTCGATTGTTTACCCTTTGGTGTAAACACCACCATGGTATTAATGTCCGGGAAACGAAGTAAGAAGTAATATTAACGCCATAGCATATAGTTTTACGTATACTGTGTAAATCAATGTCGATCTCTTCCCCGAATTCAGATGTTTTTTCGGGAGCACCAGCAGCGAGTTCCAAGCGTGTCAAGTAGTCAATACCTACACACTGTGCTCAATAAACGTTTTTCTCACAGATCATTGAATGGAGGTATACACTTTAATGTACCAAAAACTGTGTTTTTTACGTTTTTGACTTTTCCACAGAAAACCGACAACTGAATTTGATGAACCTAAGCTAAAGCCAAGTGAATTGTAGGAATTTATAGCCCCATTTTATTTCTTTAACTATATCTTGAATAGAGATAGTACGATTGGAAAACGATATTTGCCAACCACTCAATTGCTGTTTTCCTCATTTTCTCGAAAAAGGCTAAAACAATTTTAATTCAACTTATGGGCTACTTTACTTTCAACCAACTAGTGCCTACATTTTGTTCCTGGTAAACGTTTTTGTAGAAATACAGTGAACGAAATACAGCAAGAGTATATATTGTGGGGGCACATTTTTTTTGATGTCCCCACCGAGCTTCAGCTGTGATGGAAGAAGGAGGGGAGCGGCCGAGTCTGCTGGTCGTCATGGCATTGTGTGCGACAAGTCGCTGCAGTTGAAGGAACCAGAGACACCATTTTTTCCCTCGTCAGTGGAAAATCAACCGCTGCTGCTTTTTTCCCTCGAGGCATTGGAAGACGTAACGAAGACGAATAAATAAAGGAATTTATAAAATGTTGGTTACGAAGTTCCCCTTCTAAATTGACTTACGAGCACAAAATATTGAACAAAAAAAAAAAAAAAAATTGAGCTATAAAGAGCTCTTGAAATTTTCGACAACCGAATAAAGTCAAAGCACAAACCTCCAGGGGAGTGCTGGAAGCGGAAAGGGCGGTGAATCCGACGATATCACTGAAATATATGGTGACTAGACTAAACGACTCAGGCTCCACTCCAAACCCACCAGTCAATCGCCTGGCAACAGGTCTGAAAGCATTAAAATACATGACAGACATGAGTATTGCTTTTTTTAAAATGGTACGATGCGTGTGAGTGTGTAAAAGCTTTCAAAGAAGACCCCTGATAAACCAAGTAGTACAGCCTCTGGAGGTGTATTGTTATTAAATTTATCCTAGCAACACAGCCTTTTCTTAAATAAGATCGAATCGACCTTAAATGCTGGCTTCCCTCATCCTTATATCAAGAAACGAAGTATCTCCCATTCCTCAGGTAGCGCTCATTGGACATTCTCTGGTTCTACTTGACTTGAATAAAGCACTAATGAATCACCTTCAAATCGTTAAGTTTCTCTGTTCTCTGAGAGGGTTCAGTTCATTCATGGCTCCCTGCGCCAAGGACAGTCAGTAGATGGGGACACACACATAAAAGGCGCCCCACTTTCTTCTTCAAAACTGTTCATACTACTACAGACTGTGTTAAATCGACGATTTCTATAATACATTATTTTCCTAAAGATTTGAATGAGAGATCCACAACACATTATTCTTGGTGATGAAATAATAGTAACTCACGCTGGTAACATTCTGTGAAGGAGGTCTTCAGTTTTCCGCTTTTCTTCGTGAACCTCCTTCGTCCTCTGGTCAACGAGTTCCTCTAAATTATTGGCGTATTTAACCATCATGTCGACCATTTGGTCCATAATATTCCTTTGCCTAGAGAGATAAAAAATCAAATGTTAGTTGGTAAAACAGCAAAGTGTGGAAGAAGGGAAAAGAGTGAGTACAACAAGTTTGGAACTTTGGAGTTTGTTGGAAAGTTACGAACAGAAATAATGACATTCAAATGCTCTTAGGACTCCACATGAGACAGTATGAGCATGATAGCTTCCTATCTTTCTTTCAGCCACTACGTCCAATGAGTGACAACAAATGCTGCCACGATCGCAAAAGTTAGCGAACTTCCTCTTAGCAAAACAAGAGCTGTCCACGACCAAACCTGAAGGTTCTTGTGAGTATCATCTGACGCATCATACAATATGGAAATGAAGTGGCATAGTCGATCACAGGAAGTCCCTGCTTACTGCTTAGCCTGATCATACTGCAGCGTCAACTGAAAGTTGGTATTCACCTCCTGGTTACAGAATGAAAGAGCCATGCCCTGTGTGGGGACTTTCAGTACAGCTACACAGAAAGCCAACGATTCAGAGTAGCATCCTTGAGGGATTTCAAAAGAGGAGTACAGGAAGAACAGTGGACTCACAGTGACGGCACAGTTTGGTACAAAGCAAAGGCGATGCGATACTTGTACCTAACAGAGAATGTTTCAAATGTATTTGCATTGGGCAGGTAAAGCTTCAAGCCGTAGTTGCTTGAACTGCAATTTACTTAAAAGGATGGGAAAGCTGACAACATGCAGGACGGAACTAGCCAGAGCACCACCAAGAACCTGGTATGTTAGAGAAGGAAGCAAATTTGCTTGTTACACAAATCGTCAGCAGGAAGTCCTCCAAAGGAAAAATAAATAAACATCCACCAACACGCCTTGGCTGTCACATGCTCTATCTTGAGAAGCAAGTCCAAGTTCTTGGGCGTCCCAGGTGTGTTACTCGTACTTTCTCAAGATCCTCTACCCAAAAACCGTAAAAGTGACTTACTTTCCTTCCCGCATGCCTTTCAGACGAGTTCTGATGGTCCTAAAATCAGGCCTAACGTCAGGGTTCTCATCCCAGGCTTCTGTCATCACGCTGATCACAGTTTCGTTGACACATTCAGATTCTTTGAGCGACTCCAATGAAGGCCGAAATGGTTCTTCATCCTCTTTTGGAAGTTTCTTAACCAGTTCAATGATTTCTGCGATCAAGATAAAACATTTTTACAACCGAGTTACGGTCTGAACATCGGAACACGTTCAATTTCATAATGTGCTATATTTAATCATAGTCCATTGTCTTTAATTAAATGGCCTGCGCAAATATTCTCATTTCATCATAATCGGATAGTATCCAATGTATCATGTTCCTACAAGTGTCACTACTCAAATGTAAGTACCTCGTACAAAAAATTTAAAACTATTATATCGATATGAATCAGTCGTGTTCAAGTTAACACAGCATTCAATTTTTTTAATTTATCCTATCACTAAACTAACTTATTTATACTATTAAAAAATTAGTGAATGTAAAAATTACAGTTGCAAACAACCAATTAGGTTTACAATAGGCTTGGGAAGAAGTAGTCACGGAACTGGCAAGTGTAAAGTTATTTTTAACGGTGAATCTCTTGTTCCCACATCATACTCAGTATTAAGGGGACAACTAACACATAACTATCATATCAAACATGCGAAGAAAAGTTTTCTTAAAAGTACATCTTACAGTATTACAAAGCTGTACTTCTACTTCTTCACGAAAATCACTATCCTTTTATTAATTTTGTCTTCATTCAAAAGCGCGTGATATAACCACAAACCTTTAATGTTAGATCGTATCTATATGAAAGACTGAAGATAAAGGGGTTTTCAAACCTTTAGGTTCTTCAAGCCCACAGAAAGGACCTCGTCGACTGAGAAGCTCGTGAAAGATTATTGCAAAAGAATATACATCTCCTTTTTGCGTTCCTCTCGTTGATTTTGCACGCAGTAACTCAGGAGCGGTCCACAGAAGACCTGAAAAATGAAGCTCGTGGTGAATAGATTGTTAGTGCGCAACAAATTTATTTGTAAATGCTACAGTCTAAATACGATCTACGAAACTAAACTGGGTAGACGCCAGGAGAATGAGGTATCCTCAACTAAGAGATCACGTAAGGGTTATGTCAGCAACTGAAGCAGATGCATAAAAGGGTATAAAAGATGGTTGATGCTTGAATAATGAATTTAGTTATTTCCCCAATTCAAAGAACGTCCCATGGACTGCCAGTGCCCGAAGACACTCCAATAACCACGATCAGATCCTGCAGGCGTGGGGTGAGGATTTATGTAAGAAAAAGAGTCAGCTTGGAAAGATAGGGAAGTGAAATATCAAGTTCTTCACTTCTGGAAGCCAAACTAATCCAAACTATTGGACACCAACTTCGATCCCATCTAGCTATCGCATGAATTATTCAGAAGCGATTATTACATGATGGTAGAGCCATTCGAGGGACAAGAAATAATGCATAGTCAACTCCAGATGCACGTTTTCCAATTATACCCTGAGGTGGATTAGAATGAGCCCAAGTAGAACTCATAGGAGGAGTAAACCCATCGACCACTGGGCTTACTACCTGACATGCAGTGTCTAGAAATAACATATATTAGTGCAAGCGAATGAAAAAAGAACATGGGCTCTTTGATCATTAGGCCAATGCGACCCTACGGATAGATTGAGGCTCCTCAAGTAGGCCACTGGCTACACCCCATATGCATCCTTCTTGTGATGCTATCAAACACAGGAGGCTTGTCTAGTGTTAGAGATTTCCTGGGCACACTCCCTCTCCAAGTGGTACAATTACAACAAAGACTCATGGCCCTACCACCAATTAAACCTAGTGGTGTGAGGCAGTGGCTAACGAAAATACAATTCAAAAGATCCTCTTAATGAAAACTAAGACAACAATTAACATTGGCAGACATCAATTACTTCTAGGGAAATAGGTACCTGGTACTATTTATGAGAAGAGGCATTTATCCCAACACTTACAGACAGACTTGGATGGCAAGTTTCAAAGGGATAGATCAACTGTGACCACGTTTCTTTGCCAATACTTTCTTTGCAAGCTGGACAAAACAGTTAATACTTGCCTAGTAGCTGGTAAGTTAGGCGGCTGTTCCAACAACCGTCGTTTTCATTCAATACGGAGGTTTGGCCGAGAGCAGGGGAAGCTCCCTTTTCACTCTCTACTAGGTAGCCATGCATTTCACGGCCAAGTCAACTAGTAACTGACCAGTGACCACTACGAGTATTCAGTGGGTGCTGTCTTGTACGGCTTGGTGATTCACAGGATCACAGCTCCCTGGGATTGGGTAGGTATTTTGATTGCATATGGGTTTGCTACCCCAAACAACGGAGCAGTAGTCAATCGCGTCTAGGTAAATGGCCATGCACATGAGGATTGACATAGTAACACACACCTGAAATGCCAACTCTCACCTATATTGACTACTCCTTTTCTAATTTCTATTCTCTTACTCAATCAATTTACACCACTTCGCCCAGAATGGTGTAAGTTCAATTAACCTTCAGATCCAACAATGAATTGAAAGAAATTCGGTAAGTTGCTTAATTATTTACAAAAAATATACTTCTGTAGTGCTGATGCTCTCCGATGCTCTCATTTTCAGGACAGTGCCTGATATCGTGGAGTCCGAAATCAGATATTTGAAGAACCCATCGGGAGGTGACGACACAATTAGAAGACTTGAGGTTACCGTGGACGCCAAGCATGCATCCGTGGAGGTAGATCATACCTTTGATGAGATCATGGACCAATGATGCCATAAACATCTTGTCCAGTTTTATGTCTTCGTTTTCGATTATGTCCTAGGAAACAAGCACAAAATTTTGATAGATCAGAAATAGTATTTTGTTGAGAGAGGTTTACTAAAAGCTTCAAAGTTCAGAGTTTTAGTTTGACACACGGCAGCTCAAGCTCACAATTCTAATCACAATCAACAAGGGCTAAGTAAATGACATATTTTGTACGTAAACATATAACAGCTGCCGGGCCTCAAGATAATTTAGTTGTTGTTGGAAATTCCCAACGTCACGTTAGATCATACAGAACTCGCCCTAATCAGGATTTGAACCACATAGCATCAAGAACCACAGATGTGAAACCACCCACATTACTGTTTTGTATGTAGAGGAATGTGTATATTTCGAGAAGAAAAACATCATTACCATCGGTTTCCCTACCACCCAAACTGCCTGTACTGCAGGGCAATGATGAATGATGCCAAAGGTGGGCAGGCTGATAGGGCATGGTAGAGGACATAGTCGGCCAGCTCACACCAGAGGCATTCGTCTGCATCATATTGAGTTCCAATGAAAACTGGAACTGTACTGCTCAATTTTCCAAGGCAGTGGATGGAGCTTGCTGATCAGAGGCCAGAATGAAGACGTGGAGGAACCCATTCCTGAATCTCCCAACTGCTAGGTAGTATAGGAGGGTGTATGAGAATGGACTTGCTGCAAGACTATCTTGAGGGTGAAGAAGAGCAAAAAGAAGAGCTGCCATTCGAAGAGAGGCGTGATGCACTGCGTTACACGGCTCCAGAGTGGTATATTACTTCTATGGACATTATGACAAAGTTAAGTGATCATTATGGTTTTCATATCTTGCTGTTTAATGACAATACCCACCGCCCGACAAAATTGAATTAAGCACACCTGGAATTCAACCAGTGCTCTCCTAACCACACTGTGGCAGATTATGTGGAAAATTCCACTAAATGGACATTAACAACGATTGGTCTGAAAAGTTTTTGATTATTTAGAGGGTAGATAAGGAAATTGATGCGCACAAAACTACCGTTATAGTGTAAAGCAACTGATTTTAGAACTCGTGCAATAATTAGTATTTTATACTTGCAGAATGGCACTAGCGATTATAGAACAACAGTAAACCTCTCTAGGGATACAAGATGGAATTATTCAATACAGTAAATCTATACGAGTTCATTAACAACTTACATAAAGACTGCCTTTGGAACAATAGTCAGTGACCACAAGAATTCTCATTGGTTCAAGAACAGCGCCAATGAACGAGTTAACATTGTCGTGCCGAATATCCCTCAGCAGCCGCATCTCTTTCATAATTTCTCTGTTGACGTCTTTTCTCTTGGAGAATTTGATCTCTTTGATGCGAACCAGATTCCCTCGAAAGTAGCCCGTTGATGCGAAAATCTGAGGGCCACACCTCGACTCAAAGGAAGTTGCGCTCGTCAGACTCATCTAGAAATGTTTAACACTAACTACACTAATAAAGTGGTGCGTGATTCATAAAAGGTTGCATTAAAAATCTACGAATTAAAGTGTAGACTTTTCACAAAGCCGTCAAGTACCAAATAACATTAAAGGACTGATCAATCAAAAGTGGAACGGTACCTTGCTGGGTGATGAAAACATGTCACGGTAGTCGCGTAATTCGTGGGGTTCAATTTTCCACAGCAGACCTTCTATTTCTTGTTCTATTTTCCATTTCCTATATATGCTAATCGTTATCACAATTGAACAAAATAGAAAAAGAGCTAGAATGCTCGCCATGATTTTAGAACCCCGTTGAGAGTCGTCTTTAGCGCAGTACTCATAATCGAAGCCGCACGAAGGCTCATCCTCAAGTTTATCAACAGCCCAGTCGATAGGGTTGTGGATTTTGAATTCCTGAAAAAAGAAACGTACATTTTAGAAGAAAAAGATGGCTTAAAGGTAATACTAATTTTGAAACAAACAAGGTTTTATGTTAAGTGCTAACTCAAACTCTGCTTGGTTCTAGAACAGTGAATGACAGAAATACAGGGGTTCCGGGAATAAAGTGATACTAGAAGTACTTTATTTCCTGGCTCCCGTGCACAATCTTGCAGTGGGAGTCCCAGCAAGAAAGAATGAGGCAAGAAGGTGCAGAAGAGTGTCAAGATAATACGGTAAATAAACCAACAAGTTCCAGACACAACACTGCACCGACTGTGCATTGCAAAATCCGTTGACTCAAATTCACTCATAATGAGTGGAAGAATGCTCTGGGGGGTAGATCACTAACATCTACGAGATACCCTCTATAGAGCTGCGACCTTCTGTAATTCCTTTCTTTGGAATTTCGCGATTCTGATCAACTCTAGACTGTCACTAAGTGTAAAAACAATATTTAACCTAGCATTAGCAAGCCCCCTACAAGGTGGATCACGTTCCCTCAACTTTAATGATCGCGCCCTTGCAGTCACCCTTGTATATTCTTTGCAGTGAAGCGGGAAGTAGCGGACCTCATTCCTGACTGGCTGTGGGGCCACCACATATCTATTTACGTTTGAATCACATTTTCCAGAGCACCCCCCCCCCCTCCAAATCATCTAAACCGTTCCCTCTATTGCTGCATACTAAAGTTTGAATAATAAAGAATGGCTGATTGATTTGGAGTTCAATACCGAAATCAGGCTCACAATAATCATCCCAAAAGACATGACATAAAGGGATAGAAGCAAATGGCAGCAGTACAGTTCATACCGTTCCATTAATAGGAAAAGAGATGTCTTTACTCTTACTTAAGCCATATAAGTATTTACTTCTCATTCATTAAGTAGCTAAATGCAACGAATTACGATAATTATAGTTGACGGAAAAACTCGATCACCCACGTATTAGTTCAAACAAAAAACAAAAATAAAAGTTCGTGTCGGCCAACTAAAACCTTTCCCTCCAACAAGATCTAACCTGCACCTACTAAAACTATCATGACTCATACTCGAAAGAGCCTTTTGTTCCTCGTGGCATACGCCAACACCACTGTGCAAAAGTGACGCTATGGAGAGAAGATGTAGGCAAAAACTGGACTAAAGGACGAGAAAGTAAAAGCCATCAGAGTGCAGCACAGTTATGTTGCGCCAAAACTGAGCGCGTTATGAGCAGAGTTATGATGTGTTGGCCGTGGTACAACCTCCTGGCATAGGTGAAAGGATGATAAGGTTGTTTATAGTTCTAGCACTGTCACAAAAGGGGGGCGACATATTTGCCTTGGGATAGCAATAATTTTTGAGATCTACTAAGCAGCCGTGTTATGAGCACGAAGATTCATGATTACCAGAACCACAACAGCCATATTAGATAAACACGCGTTCTTCTCACCACTTAAATGCCCACTCTTCTCAAGACTATGTAATTGCTGTATGCTAGTTGCAGGGGGACACTTCAAAGAGTACGTGGGACCAAACAGTCTTTTCCCCGCATTCTGTACAATGTTAGTTTGATTTTCAAGATTAAGACTTTTTTTACCTGAATAAGTAGTTGTATCACGCATTCAAACGTCAAATACAGAGCAGTCGTACGAAATTTGAAGTAAAGACTAATCGAGCACATACGGCATTTCTAGTTGTAAACTATAAACATACAGTAAACATTAATACAAATATCAAACCTCTTACTGCTTGGTGATGCTTACTGGGTAAGTGCCATGCAGGAAAATCCCAACAGGGACCATCTGATGAGTGCAAGTGAAGTTGCCGTCTCTGTAGGGGAGAGGTTTGTACGCCAATACCGAATAATTGCCTTCAGAGTCTCCATTCTCATCCAGTTTGATGGTAGCTCCGGTAATACCTGCGAACGAGTGTCATATCATTTTAAAGGTTCGTTTTTTCGACTTTCTTCATTTCCGCTATAACTATTTCAGTCAAACTCATCAAGTGTCTTTAACGAGTAATAAATGTTCCTCTGACAATCCTTTGTACAGAGATAAAAATCAAAATGTGCGAAGACGTGTTTTTAACGTTGGTTTTTCAAAATTTCCAGTGTACGTGTAGAACCGATTTTTTAGCAAACTGATGGAGTGTCTTTTACCAGTCTACACAAGTATTACTTTCGTTTCGTTTTTAAAACTTTCTTGAGACTGGCTTCAAGGATTTTGATGAAACTCACAGGAGATATTCAGCTATCTAGAGAGTACATTATGTACCTTATAATCCTTTCCGTAGAAACCCGGTGAGACGACTTTATAAATAGCGTGTCGACGAATTTGTCAGGAAAGTTGCGCGATGTAGCCGATATTTTTTAACCCCAATCGCTGTATGCTTTATGATGTTTTGAGCGTATCAGCAATCTATTCCATATTATTGAAGGTTAGCGTAAACTGCGCCTATTTTTAACAGGTTTTCATAACTTTGGTTTGGATTCTATTGTATTTCCAACTCTTCCTCTCTTCATTGATGAAAATTTCACCTAATTGCGCCATTCTATTCCAACTTCATCGTAATTCGTACTTGAGTCACCAATGATGTACAAGAATAACACGGATAGGAAAATATGGGAAGGCCGTTGACTTACTATGATACGTTTTGGAATTGATGATGGTTTCTATGATTTTTGTACCATTACTGGCCACTTGCTCGATAATTGTATCGTTGAGGAATCGCTCTTGCTTCAACAGATAGTCGAGAGCTCGGGCGTACAAGAAAACTGAGTCGTAGAGGTATGCAGCGTATATTGAAACAAACTGAAACAGCATACAATTTAGGACAACCACATAATTAAGAAATAAGATTAACAGTGGCGGTATACAATGGCTGTTTAGCGCATAAGCATACACTTGAAAGATAAAGGGAAATTCGAGTAACGTTCTTAACACGCCCGAGAAAAAACTCATACAAATTTGCAGAAGCCTGTAGATAAATATGCTGCACATCATTTTTGAGAAGCTGCAAACTTCTTCAACAGTCAAGCTGAAGAGCCACCTTTATCAAAACCCTCGGGATAACACGCTGTTATAGATGTCTGGGAGATCACGTAATTGACAGTCAATCGAAAATGAGGAGGTTGCCTTAGGGGCCTGACAAGGGTAAAATCTCCTTGCCCAGCTTTGAAATGACAAAAATATGTAAATAGCGTTGTAAGATAAATCCCTATTATGTTGAACAACTGAAGGATTCATACTTCACAAAGAATTTGTTCTGTGAGAGCTAATAAAAGTATGAGTATCTCCAAAGGAGTGGTGCGTGGTTTTCTTCTGAATTTAGCTGTGAAACCACGAGGGATTTTTCACACAAAAGAAGAAATCGAAATCATCAGGGCTGTTATGATGGAAAAATATTCGGTGTTTTGATCACTATTATAACAATAGTCAGTTACGAATCGATTTTTTCGGACTCTTATTTTAGCGTATTTAGCGTTAATATTGGTCTTCAATATGAAATTGAAGCTGAATATTTGGTCCTGCCGTTTTCTTTCAGTTTCATTCACAGGTACACACATACACCATTTTCTCAAACGGTGTTTTTTTTGTACTCAGGAGACTTGAAATCTAAACGTTTGAAGAAAACTCCACCATTTTTCCCAGCCAATGACTCAACATTCCTTCCTGCTCCGACGAGTTGTGGAAAGTAACAAAGAGTTCAATCAAGTTTACACACACATTTTTTTAAATCAATAAATTATTAAATTGCACTCACGTGATGATTCATAGGGTAACTGCAAGAAAATGCATTTCCCACATCACAAACGTATCGTTTTTAATGTTAATTATGACACACAGTTTGTAATTCTTACTGAGACAGCTGGCTACAACTCTCATGAGTAATAATTACCATGTGTATGGTGCTTGCAATAAACAGTGGGCAGTGATGAGAGACAACTAACTGGAAAGAGTTTGAATGCTCTATCAGGCTCCAAATCGCGCTTATAATTAACCCTTCCGCATTTCAATAGCCTTTTAATTAAGATTTTCAAATGTGTCATTATTTCACGAATACAAGTGGGATGGGATTATTTGAGGTGAAATATCTATAACAGCATAACTCACCTTAACGAAGGAAACGTTGCCAAAGACGGATGGCGTCATGAAATGAAACGGGTCCCTATTATTGAAAACTCGGACGCCTTCTGTGAACTTCGAATATTCAGGCGAAGGGGGCGTAGAAACAATGACTAGTAACGACCTGGCTTTTTTATCGAAGTTCGCTTCATCGTGGCAGTCTTCAGCTTTGAGGTCCAATGGACTTGGCTCTGTCACAGAAATAAGAGCGTTGTAGATGTAAAATGGGAATGGAAACAAAAGAGTTACCCCTCTCCCAATGAGTTCAAAATCGGAAAATAGTGAGTAATTTGCCTACAATTCCTCAAAAAATAAATGTGCGTTGTAGGTTGTAATTAAACTGAGATACAGAAAGAGAAAAGTGAAAATCATTAAGAAATCGTGCCAGAGTTATGAAGAAATTAAGGGAAGTTGTCGGAAAAACGGATAAAAATTGCCAAGAAATTCACTAAAGTAGTACTGTTTGTTGAGAAGAGGAGCTAAGAAATCGTTGACGGGTCGATTAAAGAACGAAAAGTTGTCTACGATTTTGGGGGGAATCCAGTAAAATCACGCAAAGCTTTATTTCGCGAAGAAATTGAGAAATACAACCCTTCTCCGAGGTATATGGTAAATATTCTAAGCTTACTGTGGAAATAGACGAGTGCTTCTTTGGCGGAATACGTGTAAGTGTCGACGTATATGACCATGTACTCGCCATTTTCGAACATGTTGAGAGTATGCATGGAATTCATCATGTCCATTAGAGTAACTCGAGCTCCCAAACAAACGTAAACTGCGAAATAAATACGAATCATAAACGGGAGTTATAGTAGAGCTGCCATAACGATTTCGGGAGTATAAACCAAGTTTAAAATTTATTAAGTATGCTCAAAACGATAATAACGTGAAATATAAACGTGAAGGGATTTGTAGAAACACTTGGAGCTTGTTTTGAGTCCAAATTGCTTCACTTATATCTAAATGTGCTCCGTGCACGAGAGAAAACAAATATTTATAAAATAAGCACTTACTTCTAGTGTGCTGCTTCGTTTTTTGCAGGAGGCCATACCAAAAAGAGCTATGGCAGCAACTGAGGGACTTGGTGCAACACTCATGGCTCCCGAGAATAATTTCCTGTTGAGTGACAGTCATATTATTCTTCTCAGCCTCATCCTTCAAACTTCTGACGACGTTATCCAAATGAGTTTCGGCGATGATAGAGAACTTCTTCCATTTGTAGTAACGGAGTAGCGAAATGACGGATTTGGTGACCTGGTGAGCGGTTTAGAGAACAGAAATTTCACCTTTTTCAAAACAAATTGATTATAGTTTCGAATAATAATATAAACGATTGAAGAGGTGCGAGCTTAGAGGTTACCTGAGTGTTGGGGGGCTCCGTCCTGGCGAACGTGGGCACAATAGATGCTCTATAATCGGAACATTTCTGTCAACCATAATTAAACCGCAATTTACCACGAAGTTCATAGATGTAGCATTATAGTCAATTTTAAATTTATTCTAAAAGCATATTGGAACTGTCAGAATTGACATAGAAGGACGCCAGTTGAGAATTAATTTGGGTTTTTTACTTAATTTAATTAAAAATAAACCGTAACTTACGAACTTACAGTTACATTTAACAATTTGATTTGCAATAAAATATGGATCCTAATTTAAAAAAATTAGTATTTGCTAATCCAAATACGACACCCTCTTACCTTATAAATATTAATATCGATACAAATCATACAGCTCCCAGCAAATAGCTGTGTCTTTCATATAGTCAAATTGAAGCGAAAGAGCATTGGGAACTTCTCTCTGCTCCTCATAAACCGCCCCAGCCTGCCCAAGTCAATTCAATTAGCTCGATCGGTACCTTGTTTCATTTCATATTCAACTGTTCCTCATGCCCTAGACTATCTCAAAGTGAGCAAATTGCAGTGATGCCAGTGCATGTAACCCACTAAATACGACGGTGAACCAAGAACTTTTGGCTCAGTGGCTACAGCGGGCTTAATTGTTAATATTTGTTATTAATTGTAAAAAATATCTGTTGCGTAGCAACACACTACTTTCCGCCACCCCTTTAAGTTCGAACACCAGCTACATAGGCGGGCGCTATATCTTCGTTCAACGCATTTTTACAGGAACATTTATATAGAACAAAATGTAGGGACTAGTTAGCTGAGAGTGCTCCGAAAGTTTGATCGAAATCGTTAGAGCCGTTTTTGAGAAAATTGGAATACCGATAAATTAATATTCGACAAATCTCCTTTTCTGAGTTAACTTGGCTTATATCTTCGTTCAACATATATATACAGAAATAATTATAGGGAACGAAATGTTGGTATGGGGACTAAAAGACACTCCATTAGGATTTATCACACCTGGTGAAAAAGTTACCCTGGAATTCACGGAAATGATCGAAAAAACGTTATTTTTGACACATTTTGATTTTTATCTCTGTTCAATGGACCGTCACAGGAACATTTATTGAAAAGAATATGTAGGTAATAACAATTGAAAACATCCTGTGAGTTTGGTGAAAATCGCTAAAGCCGTTTTGCCAAAAAGTGTAAAAAACCTATTTTTGCTTCATAGGCCTATATCTCCGTTCACCGTATTTTCATGGTGATATGTATAGAGAAGAAAAGTTAGGTATTAATTAGTAGAAGATAATTTGAAAGTTTAATCAAAATCTTTAGAGCCGTTTTCGAGAAAAATGCGAAAAACCTTAGTTTTTGGTACATTTTCGTCCCCCACCCCCCTTCCCATCGGCCGAAATCGTCCATAACCTTATTTTGGTGTCTACAAAAAATAACGAACAAAACAAAAAAAGAACCAGCTCAATCGGATCTGAACCCGCAAATCGGACTACAGACACACACACACATACACACGGACCACGCGCCGAAATTAGGTTTTTTAGACTCAGTAGGCCTCAAAACGTAAAGATCTGAAGAAAACTCAAATTTTTTTTGGGCCGATTACTATACTTTCCTTCCCTTCGGGTAGCGGAAAGTAATAGCAGAGAAGCGTGAGGGCCCGCCTGAAGCAGTGTGCTAAACGGTTCCGGGTTGATTTTCAATTCATGGGGCCATTAGGATCAAACCCTCTCGGAAAAAAAACTATCCACGCCCACTGACCTTTCATTCAACCAAATAATAACTTGCATCAAATTAGGCATTACTAAAGAAATGTGACAAAAAATCAATGTTAGCCGCATTTGATCAATACATCGATTAAGAAGGATGTGATTGATGCAATCTAAATATGCACAGCATAATTTTATAATAAAAACTTAAAATCCAATAATAACTCATTAATAGTTATTTATAACGCCTATGCACATGACCACAATCAAACACGTCGTAATAATTCATAAAGATTTAATATTTTTATCCGGGAACATATCAACTCACAAAGAACCAATTAATCATCCATTAACAACCCATAAACATTATATCGACTCATTGGAATATAATGTTACCCATAATTAAACAAACCATACATAAACTCATTAAAAATGTCAATTTTTATTCCTTCTATTATTAGCGTCTACTACCAAAATCAAAAACAGGTGTATTAATCAGACATTAGACTAAGCGTACATGCCTGTAGGGTGTACGAAAAAAGGGGGGTTTACAAAATATTCGTTAAAATATTACGGAAAAAATCATGCATTTGCTTAAAAAGAAAGAAAATTCGTTTTATGACTGTGATGAAAGTAATCAACAGAGCATGACGATGACAATAAAAGTTGCGAATGTTTTAGAGCCTTGATGCGATAATGCAATTCAAGTGCACCGACGCGATGGAGTGAAGAGTTGAATAGAATATCGAATGAAGTTCTTCATCCCTACGGAAATGATTTTACGACGTTATTAGTAAAATAATTGCTTCCTTTCGTGCTAACGATTTGAATTGTCTCTCAATATTCAAAACCGTTACGTTTCAGTTCGCACGGCGCAGTGCAGCGTGCTCGGGGCTTATCGACGTTTTGCATTGACGACCACGACGTTAACCTATTGAAAAGCACAGCTACCAAAGTTAGAATGTTTAAGAATTAACAAAGAAATCGATTTATCGCTGTTGCACCGATTTTCCACCAGCCATTCACTTTCGTTTTACGACCTACCCTGTATTTCAGACAACAAATCATTTCGTGTGGTTGGAAGCTAATCGGCTTTTACTGACACACACGAACTCGTTCTCAATTTCTGAATTTCGGCAACCTTTCCTACCCTACAATTTTTTACCCCGTGAGAACTAAAATGAAGTAAATTACACTTACGTAGCTGATCATTGGAATGTTCCTCGACTGGGCGACAATTGACTCGACGTAACAGGAGGATTCCGGTCCGAAAAAAACGTGCACTCCATCGCAGAGCATGTCGGTCATTATCCGAGTGGTGAGGACTGTTTCGCCTTTGGTGTCGTTCCAACGGAGTACGAGGTTCACATCTGCCAGCAGATCGTCGTCCTCGTTTATCTGAAAGGCCCACTTTTGTTAGAAAAAAGGAACACAATAAAGTGCAATTTCTAGAGAAGTTATGCTGAAAAAACGATCACTCGGAAAATATCTTTTAGCGTTTTGATTAGCGCTAATGATAGAAGAATAGAGTTACAGTCAAGGTATAGGGGTCGAGTCAAACGCACAGTAATTTGTAGGTAATTATTGATCGAGGTCATCATCCACTACAACAGATAAGAGGAGAGGGCATGGTTTCATACGTCCTCCTTTAATTATTTAAACGAATTATAATCGGTTTTAGTAATTAATTTGCTTAAGGCAGAGAGACGCTCTCGTTAAAAAGAAAAAACACGGTGAAAATTGCTACATACTAAAAAATTGAAGAGAACGTACATATAAATTTGTTCTGATTTCGGTATTGTCCCCCCCCCCCATCCCAGATTTGAAAGAGACATGCGTAAATAACGAAGTGTGCCTGAGCCCCTTACTCAAAAATAACGGCGACTCCAACATTGGTCAAGTCTGAATTGGGTTACAGTCAAGTCTGAATTGAGTTTTGTTAAGTCCAGATGGAGTCGGAAAAGTAACTCACCTCGTTGATGGCCATTGAAATAGCTCCGGAGATGGCAAGTCCCTGTCTGTCCGCAATGCCAGTTCCAGCTGTTTCTGATTTGACAGCCGGGAGATAGCCAACCGTAATATTCTTCGTCTCGGCCCAGGACGGCGCCACGCTCAACACGAGGAGAGTGAAGAGACCCGCGTGGATCCCAAACATCCCCCCTCACCACCCCCTCACCTATAAAAACCAAACAAGAGTATAATGTAGAGCAGCAACAACTTTCTGGGCTTAAAGGAAAAAGACATTCACATATTCCTCATCCCAAAATATAGACTTAGAAAGATCTTCCTTAAGTAGTAACAAGTTCGTAACTGAATATAAAACCAGCCTCGTTTACCTTTAATGATTCCAACGCATCTCACAAATTGTGCGTTGAAGATCATATATGACCATTCTGCCGCTTGTTTACGGTTACTACTAGTTTTTATAATTCAACGATTTGAGAAAGTTCACATTGAGAAAATTATTGAACATTTGCAAATAATTCGAATGATTTATTGACCAGCGAAGTTCAACAAAATTCCTCAACACAACAAATGATCAATCACACGAATATACATGAACTTTCACGAGAGACCTAAATTGGTGCTATACTTGGACCCCTTATGTTTCTGACGCCTCACTGGGGCCAGAAGAGGGTGGACGCCCTGTTTTTGAGGCCTCAACTACTCACTGCTTTTACTCCTGGTTCTCCTACAGTAAGAATCAAAAAAACCCTGCAAATTATTACACAACGGTTTATTATTCGGATAATCAGCTTGACCTAGCATTAATGCTCCGAGATCCATCCTGTTCGATTCAGCATCGAAAAATATCATAATGAAACCCAAAAAAAGGTCGAAAAGAACTGAATCGTAATATTAAAATAAACAAAAAAAACGAAAGTATCTAGAAAAAACTGAATTTTAATATGAAAACATGCACGCTAAATATTAATATCAAAATGTAACCAAAACTCTATGAAAAAAAAAAAAACAAAATGAGAATGAAACGAAAGAATCTAAAAAAATTGAATCGTATTAAAACCAGAACGTCGGGGAAATTGGAACGGGGGCGCTCGAAGCGAACCCGGGGGGAGTCGAGCGGGAGGCGCGCTGCTCGCTCGCCTCGAGAGCGGTTGGTTTTTTAAAGAGACGGGCGTGGCGGAGGGAATTCAAACGACGAAACGCTTGTAGCTCCCGCGTTGTACTGCGTTTCGTTAATTTTTTTAACCGTTTTTTGCCCATTACAACCACGGGCTTCGTCCGATCGGATTGCCGAGATGGCGGGCACAACTAGATACCAAATCGGATTTTTGGGCGAAAGAACGAATTTTTTATACCACGTTAAAGGCACAAAACGGCCCGGCGGCGGACGGCGGACGGGGGACGGCGGACGGACATTGCAAATTTGGAATCTCCATGTCTTGAAACGTAAAGTATCAAATTTTGAGGGGGGGTTGTAAAAAATTTTTCGTGACCGAAAACATAGGGTTATTATTCAGAATGAATAATAAACCAAAAGCAAAAAGCTAATGGTAGGCAACGTCGATCATCCAAGCTTCTTTAACTCAAGTGCTCGAGCTTTTAAGTAATTAGCAGCTTGTGATACCTCCTGCAACACTACCACCGTGAGAGAGAAACGCAGCAGATAACGTAAGGTCCGCCTAAACTTCACAATATTATGCTATTTCTCATTTTATCTCTCTTCTACGTTCCCGTGGTGTCACGAATGCGGATGGTCACAATCCCGCATCTTCCAGCTATTCCAATCGTATTCACTCTACCTGACTATATTCATTAACTGCACAGCAACTTCATACTCGTTGTAGCTGCTAATTTCCTCAAGCCTGAAGTTGCACCAATTCAGTTATTATTTACGTATATATGCATTACATTGATCGCAATACTATTAACTGATTATTCATAAACAAATTAGAATATTAATAACTTGATAAAAGCCTAATTATTAATATCACATTAATATTGTGTAAATAAGACACGATGTGTGTTAGCGAACCAATTGGGATAAAATAATGTTTCGTTTCTTCTAGATGATCTTAATTTGAATGGTAAAGTAAGGGGTAACACTGGTAAAATTTGGGAGCCGAACGAATACTTACAACGTTCTGGTGGCACAATTGGGAGGAAAAATTTGAAGGAGATGCCTCAAACACCTTATGGTAAAGATGAGAACACATTTGTGTACCTACGGTATAAATAAGGGAGACTCCAGTTCTAATGAGAGCTTCGTTCCGAAAGCTGAACAAGCATGTGCACCTTTTAAACGGCTTTCCTGTTGTCAACGTATACCATATCTATATATATATTAAATACGCAATTCAACCACATGTGTCAGGGATATGAAACATATTACACTCACCTTTGGACTAAATAGAAGGCAGGCAGGCATCCCATGCTTAATGGGAACCCACAGCACCCGACCATAGCACCTTTCTGAAACAAAATTAACACGAAATTTAGAATTTCGCAACAGACGAACCTCATTTTAAATAATCATTGTACGCGATTTGTCATATGCAATTCAAGTCAATATAATACTGATGTTATGCTAGTTTTGTACACACAGAATGGAGCTGCTACTGTCGCATGTCACCATTTAATCATTCATGCACTATGAATGCGAAGGGCTTGCCTTCCGCTGGTTCTTACTGTCGTTCAGCTGAATTGATATGTCTGTCAGCTTTGAATCGATATGATGTTCCAATTTAGTATTTCACCCCTGCAGCATCATTGATTCGAAGCACTGCGAAAGGAGCATTAAGAGTAACTAGTTGCAATTTTCCCGACTGCCCCGTAATTTCAAAGCTTTAGTTTGGGGCGCTGATCGAGTTTTCTTCTCCAGATTCAACACCGTCCTAAACGGCCTTGTTTGATTGGTTGTTTGATGTCCGTCCGTGTTTTTGGTTTATTATTCATTCTGAATAATAACCCTATGTTTTCGGTCACGAAAAATTTTTTACAACCCCCCCTCAAAATTTGATACTTTACGTTTCAAGACATGGAGATTCCAAATTTGCAATGTCCGTCCGCCGTCCACCGTCCGATGAGATGAAAAACTTTGAGTTTTGTGCCTTTAACGTGGTCTAAAAAATTCGTTCTTTCGCCCAAAAATCCGATTTGGTATCTAGTTGTGCCCGCCATCTCGGCAATCCGATCGGACGAAGCCCGTAGTTGTAATGGGCAAAAAACGGTTAAAAAAATTAACGAAATGCAGTACAACGCAGTAAGACGTGACCGAAAACATAGGGTTATTATTCAGAATGAATAATAAACCAAAAGCAGCGCACCTCCCGCTCACTTCCCTCCCAACACTCAACTCCCCCGGGTTCGCTTCGAGCGCCCCAGCGCCCCCGTTCCAATTTCCCCGACGTTTTGGTTTTAATACGATTCAATTTTTTTAGATTCTTTCGTTTCATTCTCATTTTTTTCATTGATTTTTGGTTAAATTTTGATATTAGTATTTAGCGTGCATGTTTTCATATTAGAATTCAGTTTTTTCTAGATACTTTCGGTATTTTTGTTTATTTTAATATTACGATTCAGTTCTTTTCGACCTTTTTTTGGGTTTCATTATGATATTTTTCGATGCTGAATCGAACAGGATGGGTCTCGGAGCATTAATGCTAGGTCAAGCTGATTATCCGAATAATAAACCGTTGTGTAATAATTTGCAGGGTTTTGTATTGAACTATTTAATACTCCGAGCTTAGATTATTCGTTCAATTTTCGAGAAAATTTGAGATGAAAAACTTTGAGTTTCATTTTATTTTTTATTCAATATAAAAGTAAGCTTAACATTACTTACTTAAACGCACTTAATTAACATTCCCAACCCTGTACAACGAGGTTACAGGTAACATTACCCTCAGAGTTGAATGTTTCAATCATTCAATCATCGTGAATTGTAAAATTACTATTCCCAAGCAATCGGTCGAAAATAGATCGAATAAAATCAGTTTACGACGGACACCCCTCCACTCGCCCTTCTACAAAGTAATTCGACATTCCTGAGGTTCCTAACTCAATTTCATCAAATCTAGAAGCATGCACATGAAGTAGTACATGAAGCCTACACAATAAGGTTTAGCTTCAAAGAGACTCTTTAATCAGAGAGGCGCTTAGAATACTTGGCTAAATGGAAAGCTGTAGTCAAGGGAATCTGTAACGGAGTGGGAACGTTTCCAGCGCAGAAGGTGCTCACGTACACGTCCCGGAAGGTGTCTGGAGGTACAGTAATTTATTGATGGACCAACCCCAACCAGTGGTCACAGACTAGCCACATTCTTTACCTGTTTAGGACTCGATTTCCATTTGGAAAGTCCTTTTTTCCTTATTTGGGAAAGCAATTGACCTGCGAAGACGCCTCTCATTTTCAGGGAGGGTGCTGTTTGTCTTGTTGACATCGTGGAGACCAGCCAGGCGGCCTCTGGGGCGGTGTTACGCGTGGACAAGGCAATCTCTGGCCTGGCAAAGAGGAGAGAAGGCTAAATATAGCCCGCCAGCCGGCAAAGGCAGCTTTGCGCTGAGAAGTGACGTGAAATGAAGTGGGGTCGCGGGAAGACGTACAACGAACAGTTAGGGAAGGACAGGGTCGCTCAGAGCCCCTGATGCCAATGCCTGTTCTGTCGTTCGTTCCGAGAAGATTCAGAAGGAAGCGCTTTCTGATTCAAATTAGTAGGGCGATGACGACAGGGAGGGGAAGAAGCCCACGCACCAGGCCTTTAATGAGGCGCTTAGCCCTGGACGTCCTCCACAGGTCAAGAACCTCCTCAGGCGCTACATATTTAAATTCACTTCTAAAGGGTTAAGTAAGGTCTTCATTATTCTCCCAATAATCACCTACTCGGCTTCTTCTTCCACTCAACTCTTAGTTTCATCACTCACTTAACCAAACGCGAGGAACGCCAAGATCAAACACACGACTTATTTCACATTATCCTCTAAATGACCAAACAGTCAATTATTATTACGCGTTTGTAGAGTTTGGAACTGGCGACAGTACTGATAATTTTCTTTCTTCGTACACCAAAATCCTCACCTCACATTTAAACTTGATGATACCGTACTGTAACTTCGTTCAACGCACTTCTCAGGCACGCTCACGGAGCACAAAATATAATCACACGTTGGTTGAGTTCAATCGCCGATTTGGTTGCCATTTGTTTGTGCCGTGCCCCTCATACGATTTTACAGAAGTGGCAAGGTACCATTTGAGAAGGGGAAGCTCCTCGAATGGGAGTAAACACAGATTGAAGGCGGATGCCGTCTATGGGATGACGTCTCCTTAATAACTAACAGATTGTAAGAAATCCGTATTCTAATAAATTGGAGGCAAATGGGATTTTACTCAGAACGGTACATTCAAATAACTGTACCTATTCTCAACACCTAAAGTAAGGAACTATAGTTTCCATTGGCAGAGGGTTTTAAATGATATCCACTCGGGACTTTTCATTCGCCTCAGCAATGTAATTATGAGAAACAATTCATCCTTTACGTGTGAAGGGCGGTACCTCGAAAACGTGCAGTGTATAGATAAAATAAACGGACAACTTCGCCTAACAGCCTCGGAGACGGGCAAATTGTTATTAATTAACATTAGCAAGAACTTCGGATGCATATCAGCACCCACTCGATGGCCAGTTGCAATGGACGCGCTCTGAGGAGTTGCTTCCGGCTCTTGTGAAAAATGGTTTGTATTCCTTCGAGGGGAAACTAGTCGTGACCACCTGTTGCTGATAAGAGCCTAATCAATTGACAACTAGCACGAGTTCAGCCGACAGCACTGTGTCCAACAAATGACTCATTTGAATTTTTCAGGAAATACTCGTTTCTACTTGTTATCACCAACTGTCTGGTTGATTTACAACGCTTCCTGCCCGAAGCTCAAAACGAATAGCTCGATGCTGACGTTGAATCATATTTCAACAGATACGGTTGCCTAACACATTCTAACGTCGACAGTATTGACTAACGGTTAAATTTAAGGAACGTAAGCGATTTTCCCTAGTGAAGGATAATAAACCAACGGATGCCAAGGGTGGGTATTAATATAAGACCTTCAACGCTCACCAGTCGAACCTCGCAAGCTGACCTAAAATATTTTCCACTTCCTAACCCACTTACAGGTAAGAAATAATATAAATCTGGGCGATTATCTGAGTGATTAGACACTTGAGTGAGGAACAACATAAAACCATTTTGACATTTGACATATTTGTGTTTAGCCTTTTTCAAACTGAATCCGTACACTCGAGATTGACGAAACTAGTCACATCCTCTCAAACCTCTCCAACAACTGTTCTTTCAATAAATTCAGCAGTTTTTCATTATTACATAACCGTATATGCGGATTTATTTATACGGTTTTCATAGTTCACCACTTCTCGAGGGCAAATCATTTTTCCACGCAGCTATAACCCGAATGTCTGAAATTTCCTGCCTGAAGCGTAACCTTCCCATGAGCGCAGATCACAAGTCCGTCCCCACGTTCTTTGTTCGTAACTCGATTGTAGGGACTAAATCATCAGTTGACTATTCTATCCTGACTACTGACAGCCTGGCACTCTGTAATGGCATAAAAACTGTAATGCAGCGTCAAAAGCTGCGAAGCAGTGACCTAAGTCTTTATCCACTACTACTAGAGTGCTACTAGATTATCGGGCACACGGGATTCACTGGTAATAAGAAAAAACAAGACTAGGCGTCAGGCAAGACTGGGTGCATCCACTGCTACTACCGGGCCATTTCTCTACTACAGTGCCTGCATAGCTGGTAAAAGAAACAATGCAGGGGCACGCAAGAAGGAAACTTCCTGAGTTCAACAAGAGTAAGACACAAATTGTTTCACTTCAGGACAGAAAATGCAATATACAAAAAACAGCCGAAAGGGTTTCGTCACGACATTGAGAATTATCTTAAGGAACTAATTCAGGTACAGGAGGACTCTGGGCCACGGCGGTTAGCTCCAAAAGCAAAAGGAATATAGTTACAAATCCTTCAGTCTTTTATTTTATGAAAAAAAGAAGAATTTTAGTGACTTTTCGTGATGTTAATGTCAAGTAGGTAAAGTTCACTCTTCAAACTTATGACACCACTCGTCCTGTCACACAGTTCTCGCGTTTTGATTTGCAATGGCTCTATAGCATATCTGGATGTCCCGGATCACAGTAGGGCGGTAGTAATGAATGCCGATTATTTCGTATCTCTCCGTCCCTAGAGACATCTCGGCAGCGCTGCTCTCTCTGTACATCTTAGCCTTCAAATGATAAGGCCGTCGACCTCGCTTCCAGAGCACAAGACTGACAGAAGTCAAAGTTGTTCAGAAAAATATATAATGATAGTCAAGCTTTTGCGGTACAGAATACTCATTCGAAACCCACGCACAATTTCAATATAATAAGCGTGAAGATTACACAAAATTGTTGGAAGTGCAAAATTACACAAAAATGAGTTTGTTGAAAGTGCTGATCGATCGGAGTTTTCCCTAAATATCCGATGTCACGAAAATTTACAAACATTTGTGACGCTAAGTGGGCCAGATAAGTAGTTCACTTCAGTTCCAATTCAGGAGCAATCGAACAAACATGTCAAGATAAGAGTATATAAAATGGTAACACCGCACAAAGTCTAGATATCACGAGTAAAAGGGATAAGAAGGAAGACGAGTTGTTAAGAGGCCATATAACAATTAATGAGGCAAAAAAGACAAACACACTAAGAGAAATTATCTTTTTCACACTTCTTTAAACAATGCATAAGTTTCGGGAATTGAGCCATCATCAGTGCATCCAATGAATTGACTATATTGCACAATGGAGACCTCTTATATACTGCAATGATCACTCCAACTGGAGAAATGAAAGAATCTAAGCCAGCAGTAGTGACCAATCTGCGGAAGGAAAAGAAGCGACCCAATCAGAATTGGATGGGGAACTGAAGACACCAGAAAGCCATCCATATAGAAATAACTCCACAAGTATGGACTTACGTCAACAATTTTCCACGACTTTTAATTTTATTCCTTTACTCAAAATTGAAGAAATTCAACCTGTAATATATCAAACCCAACCTACATCAGTTCGCCATCGATTAAATGATTTAGGAAAAGATGATTTACCGCCCCTATTTTTCAAATCTTCCTAGGGAAAGTGAGGTAAATAATGTATAGGTGTTCCACATTACGGGGATGTTCCGGATAAAATAGGTCGAATTATTTAATGGGGCGGGTTGCAATACGATATATGGTTTAAAATCAACCTTTAGATCAGTGAAGAATAAGGACTGAGGATGAGGATTGAAGTAGATTATATAAATTAAAACGTAATTATGGGGCAGAGTCCAAAGGTTAAACAGTGAGGCAAACAAAATATCAATGATTTCGACAAAAATCATGTGGGTAAAACAATAAGCTAGCTGTACGACAGACGTTTAATAACGGTACCAAAAGTATTGTGACATACCCGAGAAATTCTCGAGTTCATATTTTAGTCGTCTCTTTGGCCGTGATTTCGTTATTTTTTTCCACAACATTGTGTTTTCTCTATCATTTCAGAACGATAAACACGAAACTTCTAACAAAAACCGTAGTAAAAAGTATAATAAACTACCCGTGTTCTACTGGTTGCTCAATGACAGTCGTGGTATAAGTAGCTGCAACCCAATAAATTCCAAAACGCTAAGCACTATCAATTCAAGTTCCAAAAGGCTCACATAAACTGAGTAGAAAAGCAGATCGGACTCAACGGTGTTTTTGTTGCACAACGAGAAACTCAACTAGTTAGGAAATGGTCAACACATGATTTAACTCGGGTGGGTCAGGAACTAATAACGTGGATACTGGCTTGTGACCATCGCTCTTAAGAAGGCTACGCTTCTGGCAGAACGTCACAAAAAATTTGTGTTACAGCCTCATAGAAAAATTATTCACCCTCGAGAAGCACCAACAAATCAATCAAACTAACAAGTAAAATTGAAACGGAGAAACGGAAATCGGCGACTGAGCAATTGACCGAGACAAGAAGCAACGCGGTCCATCTCAGGTCTTTTACACCCACTTAGGTTTTACGTAGGTTGAGAGGAAGAGACGTTGGCGGACCGTCGGGTTCAACTTGAGCGCTAAAAATAGCCAACAACCCGCACGCAAGAACAAGGACAAGAATCTAGTCGTGTCATCAGTCTGTCCGAATGGCGCTGGACTCGCTCCAGATGAGATTATAAAATTCGAACGGGCCTTGAATTACTCCTTCGGGTTTTGATGAATACGACGAAGAAAGAGAGCTCAGCTTGTTGAAGGCAAAACATCGTAAGTTACCAAGAGAGGAATCCGTGGCTGAGAGCTTGACGCGGATGTCCGAAGTCTTCTTCAAAAATAATTTCTTAGGGCCAGTTACACTGTAGTTTTTAACATATAGTTGGTAAACCTTGGATTTCAGAAAATTGGGTCTTAGATACTTCAATCATAACAAATTTACTAAACAAAATGGAACAACAAATTGGCCGGCTGATTTTGGGCAGACGGCGACCTGATCGACGATTTACTTCCTCAATATCACTCTTTTTACGGTTTGTTTACATCTACAAACGTTTTTGTTCTCGCGAACACGAGCGTATTTACGTAATTACATTCTTTATAGTACTACTAGTTATTCGTTTCTATTCCTACATCCAAATTGCTACAATTAATTAAACAATAAAATAAATAGAGCCCCAGGGTCGACCTTGTAAAAACAATGAACGTTCGCATAGAAGAAAAGCATCGTGATTCCCGTTGTACGATGACTAAACAATTGAGTCAAGTATATTGTGACTCGTTCTGTATTTTCAAGTCCTTAGAGAGAAGCCTTTGAACTGAGTCACCTTAGTACAATTACTAAGTCGAACTTCGCACGAGAGATGTAAGTTAATAAATTGACTACGAGTTAATCAGCCCGAAATATTCTATTGAAGCTTGTCATCGTTGCAGTACGTCAAAGGTCACGTCGATCGATCAAGGGTGAGCAATCATCGTATCGATCAAATGGTGACAAGCAATCATGATATTTCTTTCTTCGATCGATTCTAACAACGCCCAGACGAGCAACAGAATGCTAGACTTGGGCGGATATTAAATAAAATCCATTTAGGAAACCAGTACGACGAGTAGCAGGGTATCACCAGTTCAAAATATCTTAAGCGCCGCACTAAACAACTTTCCTCGGCCCCACAAACGTTCAGCATGGCAAGCTAGCTTTCATGAACTTACTCCTGCGAATTAGGAACCAAACGGAAATAGTTTAGCACACTGGTTCAGGTCTCTTAAACGTTTTAACTTTCCTTGGCTCTACGAAGTAGAAAGGAAAGTTATGTAATCGGCTGAAATTTTTTTTTTAGTTTTCTTCAGATCTTTACGTTTCAGACCCTCCTGAGTCCGAAAAACACTATTTGGGAAAATGGTCTGTGGGTCTGTGAACGATTTTTAGAGAAAACCACCGAACCAAATCAGCTCAAACTTCATATCTCGCCCGCAGGTTACCATGGGACGCCAAAATAAGGGTATGAACAAAATCTATCGCAAGTTAACTATAGTTATCATAGTGATCAAAACACCAAATTTTTTTTTCTCAAAAACGGCTCTAACGATTTTGATTAAATTTTTTATATTGATAGCTCTCAATAAGGCAACTATACCATGAAATTCCCATCTGTCGGAAAATGACGAGAGCAGCACAATAAATTACCAAAACTTTCGACGAAATCGATTTTTGCGTGGTTTTTAGAGAAAACAACGGTACCAAATCAGCTGTACAATGATGTCTAGCCTACAGGTTACCATGAGACGCCAAAATAAGGGTATGAGCAAAATCCACCGAAATTTAACTATAGATATCATAGTGATCAAAATACCAAATTTTTTTTGTCAAAAACGGCTCTAACGATTTTGAATAAATTTTTTATATTGATAGCTCTCAATAAGACAATTATATCATGAAATTTCCATTCGTGGGAAAATGACGAGAGCAGCACAATAAATTATCAAAATTTTCGACCAAATGCGTTTTTAGCGCGGTTTTTTCCTTATAAACTCCGCTGGAATTTTTGTAGAATGTTAAAAAAAAAGGTATTGTAGTCCAATCTAATACCTAAAGGGTGAGTGTTTAAAAACGCTCATGAGATTCATGGGGGTCACTCCAGAAATTCAAGAATTTCAACTACTGCCGTTTCGCTTACTACCAGTTCTAAAAGTTTTTACCCAGTAACTCTCCAAAAGTAATTACTATCCTTCTTCAAAAAATTCTTGTTTACAGCCCCATTAATTATCTGTGTAGCAATTGCTTAATAATCGTCCTGAAATGAGTACGAGCAGCACAATAAAATCTGGAACTGTAAGCGCTACCGCTTGCTGCTGCCGTAAAGCGTTGTTTGACCAAGATTCAAATTAACTGAGTGATAAATGAATTGATTAAATAGAATCAGCCATGTACAAAGTGAATTGATGTAGAGCTAAGGAAAGTTGTGTGTTGCAACGTACCAGACATTTATTGCAGGTGTTGCTGCAGTTTCTTGACAAGTACTTACTCTTTGCCTAAAGTTGTCATAAATTCCAGTGATGCAACTACGATGGAAATATTTTTCATAAAAATAGTTAAAATCAGCCAAGTAGCATTTAGATAGATTCCCCATTCTATCTTCTATTCATTAAACACAACGCATTTAGGGACGACACAATCCCGTATAACACACGGATACATTAATGCGATTAGCTGGTACAAATGATTGCTGTCGACGTTAAGTGTCTTCTGGCGCCCAAGTACAATGACAAATGGCACATCGCATTCCATGTGTTCCAGAGATCAACGAAAAATGTTGACGAATGTTATCGCAAGACAATAATATTCTTGATCAGGGCAAACTCAACGGTTCGTCGTCAACGACGAATTATCGGAGATATGCTCACAAAACGAACACGTTTCTCAACAAGTCAATATTTGTGTTTCCCTCCTCAAAAGGTTCGTCATATCTCCACCGCTTACATTAGATTACTATAACTACTCTCAGTTCGACAAAAACCTCCCAACATTTTGCTATTGTCAGCCTAATAGCTGAGGCCGTTGTAAAAATAGATTTGCTCTCATCTCTCAGAAATTATGGCGTTTTGGAGAGGATCCAGTGAACAGTTTCGTTTCCTATTTGAACGCCTCCTTTATTTACCTCCGATTTATTTATTCTGTGGCTAAGAGCTTTTGAGAGATCACGAATATTGAGCATAGTTCATTCTCATTTCAAGAGGACGTGCCAGCGAAGAATGGAATGAACTGTTTGTTTCCCTCGAAACCCGTTTTGAGAAACTTCTTTAAACAAACGATATTGAATTAAAGTTAAGCACTTTAATGAGTTGTTCTCGTCTTGACGACTTCTAATCAATAACACACGGATGAAACTCAACCAATTCATACGACCATTGCCAAAGCTGGGAGTTATCCCATTATTTATTTAACCCAATCAAATTGGAATTATATGGTTTTTATTGTATACATAAGACACGTAATATACTTGAATACGCAGTTACAAGTAGAAGCAGTCCTATAACAAATTACACAACCTTCAGTACTGCCAGTTTCTTGCTATAGAAGGTTGAGTTAAATTATAACAGTGAAAAGCCCATTGTCCCGATAAAAATCACTGAATACGGGGGACTGAGGAATCTGATTTTTCTTTCATCCTCATTACTTATATGGTGGGTCTTCTGTTCAGACAGACTTCTCTTTGGAGTTAGCCAATGGGACAACGATATACCATTCCATCATCTCATCCCCAAACCCTCTCCATTTTGCCACTCTCTTACCTCCAAACTCGTCTATTTTTCAATAAGTGAGTGTAGGTAGCGCGCAGCAAGCTGTAAAACATGGTTTGGTTGTTTTGTTGTGCTTAGTATCGTTCTCATCAACGCCCTCGTTTGGGAATACTAATTACAGGACACAAAAAGGGTCAAGTGAATGAGGCAAGCTCCGTACGATTCCCTCAAGATAAACAGTCAGTCAAGAGGTGAATCAAAGGTGTGCCTGCCTGGGTGTGGGAAGGAGCTGGATGAAAGGCGCCAGGTCTCATGAGAGGAAGACGACAAACCCACGCTGTTGAATGAACGAGTTTCACCCAATCGTAAATTGCGATTATTTTCATGGCGAGAGCCGTCAAGACGTTCGAAATGGCCGATCCAAAGCCCATCTTCAACAAACCTGGAACTCGGCTTCAACGAACGTGAGAAAGTCCCGACCACCTTCTGGTAGAACTTGTTTACGCGTCGGCCCATTCAAGGGTTTTACCATAGCTTGCGAATTAAAAGGCGACTTTCGAAAGAAATAAGAGGTAAAAAAGAGAAGTGGTCGTTTGCCTTGAGGGGACGCCAAAGTGCGGGATACCGTTTTATAAATAAGTCCCTCGGGTCTCGAGCAAAGCCGACAATGTTTTTTTCCGATCGGATTGTAGGGGATTCATATTTACTCCTTCGCGAATCCACTGACCGTTTACTACATGACAGCGAATTACATGAAAAGTAATAACTATACGACCGGGAGTATCTCATCATGAAATACCTTCACAGGATTCAACGGGATCGTCAATACTAATGCTATGAGCACCTTTTTCCTTTCATATAATCAGTCTTCAATGCCTTTCTAGAAATCATCTCATTCTCATTTACGTGGCAGGAAAATTTCCCAATTTGCTTGATTTTGCTCATTTCTAGCAGCCCAACGAATGTTTAAACAGCAAACCAAACTCTTCGCACTGTACACAGTGCTCTCAGAAGGGCCCTCACAGATATGACAGTATGTGTCAGTTACCTCTCTCGAAGCGCCCCGAAGCGAAAGAGATATACTTCCAAATACCATCTAAAACTCAATGATATAGGGCAAAGGCACCTCTAACTCACGCACTGGGCGGGAAGCGGATTACATTTTTTACATCCTGAATACGTAGTCTTTTGACATAGTCCTCCATGTAATGTAGCTCGCCATTGGCAGTGCTCTGTCGGGTTAACATTCAATGAATGGTCGCCCTCCTGCCCTTAACAAACATGAAGACTGACAGTATCCAAGGCGCAGTGTCCAAGGCTGAAGTTGTTTCCGTCTGACTACCACAGTAAAGGAGAACATAGAGCCTAAACATTAGGTTTTCCGTCCCCTTCGTAATTATACCCTTATTTTCAGAAACCAATCACACACCTTACATGATGATTAAGGAGCGTTAGTGGTGCAGGTTTACAATAAGGCAAACAAAGGCAGTGATTTAAAGTTCCCAGCAGGCAGTAGTCGCTCTGCAGAAAGTTCATAGTGGCAACATTATAAGAGCGTTACCAATGGAAGGATATTGGGGGGGGGGGGGACCTAATCCTTCTTAAGCTACGCTAAGAGATTGGATAACCTTAACGGGCTCGAGGCAGCATTGATGTTAAATAATCGGCAGTAGACAGTTCAATGTAGCAGCCATTCAACTGTTGATGTTGACATTTTACTGCCCTCATGACACGAATATATGAGCAGACGCCTACGTGAACACGAATTCATGTGCAGATGCCTTTTACCGTGAGAAACAGGAAAGAAGAAGTGGAGAGTGGCAAAATCATTGTCAGCCATTATTACTAACTGGGCATAGTTATTCCACAGATGGGACGCCCAAATTAGTCTCCGGTCCCTTCATCAGATTGGTCCTGGTCATCAGAATCATCTCTGGCACTGACCGACGGGCTGGAATTAGGGACGAGCGAAACACACAATATTCCAAACTGCTTTCAACTGAAATACTTTCGGAAAAAAACGGTACAATTATTTGCAGTTTATAAGGACAAATGCAGAAGAATAATAAGAACATTTTCCTCGCCGTCGACTCCTTTTCATCCAACTAAACAACAAATCTCGAAGGTTATTCCGCCTTGTTGTGCGTGAAAAGAAAAATAACGAGTCTTCATTTGTTAAAGTAGATCCTCATTGGCAGTAGTTACGTCACCCAAAGGATCCTTTTAGTCAGATGAAAGGAAGCCCTGTCGCTGTTAGCCACAAGCTGGTTACTATTCTACGTTCCCAGCACAATCAATCAGAACCGAACTAAAACGAGTGAAGCCATATACCTAAAATGCTTCCACTTCTGTCTGTCTAATTAATTTGATCAAGATATCTCGATATGAGTGCGTATATTTTATCTCAATTGAGCTAGATGTTCCCAAACACTTTAAAAGTCAGAGTGGTGCTGCTTCTGGGGCCGCGGTTAACTGGTGCGATGTGCGAAAATATGCGAATTTACAAAGAAAATCACGCCAAAACGACCAAGCAACTTTGCAATGTATAAAGAAAAGTAAAGTACTTCTACTAGTAATAGTAAAGTGAAGTAAGTAGTAAACTAAAGTACTAAGAAGTTCCAAGCGTTTCTTCAGTTTACTTTTCTAAGCCCTACGAAGTAAACTGTAAATAGTTAAATACTCGTAATAATTGATGATTATCTTCCCCAGGGTATACTTCCGCCTGCTGACCGCTCAGTCATCTTTGGGTATCAGGCAGTGTTGACATCAGAGGTGCGTTTGACAAGCTACGTGGGCAGAGCTCCTCAATGAGCTTAAAGGTCTTGGAATTTGTCGTAACCTACACTTACTCGTCAGAAGTTACCTGACAAATAGAACTCATACGATCGAATGCAGACATGTCTGAGTCCGAAGAACGATAGAGAAGCAGCGCCCACAGGGCTCGGTCCTCGGACCAGCAAATTGGAACGCCTTGGAGCACTTCAACCAAATAAGGAAAGTATTATCTCTGACCTAAAACAACAGTTTTCAGCGGGCCTACATTTTGAAGCCTTCTCAGTGACAATAGTAATAAACTTCAGTAGACAGTCTGTGTGATTGTGTTCATGTAATGATTGCTAAGCTATATCCCCTCGTAGGCGACCTGAGTGTGCTGATCAGTGAGTCGTCGATCCACTAAATCGAGGAAATACCTCCAACAACTGCCCCGAATCGTCACGAATGGTACGAGCACGTCAAGCTGCAGGGGCATAGGCCCAGATCATTATGTTAAAGGTAAAACTAAATAGCCAACCGTCAATACGTGGTGGCCAAAGGCTACTCCTAGAGAACAAGTCAAGTACTTAGCAGTTAAAATAGGCGAGAAGTGGTATTTTATCTAACAACACTTCTAATCCCTCAAATGTACTACCCTCGCATGGTTTGTCTCATAGTGAGCAATGTGTAAGGCCACTTTTAGGCGTGCCCTCAACATTGAAAGGAGCAAAGTTGGGCAACCCGCAATACGTGCTCTTCACGGTTCATCCACCGATTCCTTTATGTTCCATTCCTTCGCCTGATGCGTGTGCACCTCCTATACTACTCTTCTTTTTTATTTCATCCTATTAAAATTTCCCTAAAATTATTTACCATTGTTTTTTTCGTTTTCATTAATTCATTGCGCCGTTTATGCACGCTGAGCTAGCGATTTTCCAAGAGTCGCGTAAGGACAGCTGCTGCCAGACACCCTACTACCTCTACTTAAATACAGTTCTCTTAAATTAATCTTGAACAGCTCCTTTTCCCACTTTTGTCAAGTGTAGCTCAGGTTGAAGAAGAGCAAACGGGTTTTCGATTTCTTCAATGTTAAGAGATATTCACGTTTTCTCAGTGAAGTGTAGTTTTAATTAAGGGCATACTGTTCTTCATAAAACGTTCATCTCTTGTTTCGCCTTGGAGCACTCGACTAATCCGTACATAAATAAATAGGTCCCGTTCGTATTACTGAAATGGTGTCTGAGGGTACTAACGTTGAGTTGAAGTAACAAACGACAACTAGATTTTTGCAAATCCCTCGATTTGCAGATGAGACGGTCGGCACGAGGATTTCCGGCTGTTGCAATCGCCGTATTTCCTTCATCTTCGTAAGCGTTTGCGAAGATAAACAGCTGTCAACAGTCTCTCATTTAACAAGACCCGGACCTAAGCGGAGCCCCACGCAATTTCCAATCGCTCTTTTCTCAGAAGTGCTTTTTTCAGGCCTCAGGCAGATCAGCCTCATCGTAATTCCGCTTTGAATTACACCGCTTTACAGCTTTTTACAACTTCTTCGCTCCCTTTTGTGAGGAACAAGGCGCACGATAAATTGCCACATCACGAATATCCAAGAATCGCCAAGTTAATTGGCAGTGCTGGGTGGGAGGGCTTCCCCAATTGGGCGACTGCCCAATGGCTCTTCCTGACACTCATTTATCTTCAACAGGCGAGGTTAAGACGTTTCGACGACGGCAAACGACACTGTGAATCATCTAAAGAGACGTTTGAAGTAGCAGATTGGCTGCTCAGACTATGATTCATTGATTTGACAGACGGCATTGGAAAGGATGTAATCATATCTGTACATTTCTCAGACCTGCTAGAAACGATATTGACGAGTTTTCAACTTAGAATAGAAAGTGAGTCATGCGTATTCACGCAGCCGAGGTTTCCCAACACAAGAACCTGCCAAAGTCAACGAACTAATTCGCGATTTCTGTCAGTAATTACCTTCGTCAGCTTTGCAGTTACCAAAAATATTATGATGAAGTGGGAGGTGGAGGGGATGGAGGTACTACAGCTCTTAATATTGGACTTCACGGAGGAGGAGCAACGATACCTGCAGCAGCGCCTTAGTTTTAGTTTTCATATCGAGAGCGAAACTATTGTTGAAGCATTTCGCTGAGAATGCCAGCTTCACGAAAGATTCTTTCCGATATGGCTCCAAGTAAATCGTTTCGTTGGATCATACCCATCCCAAACCTTGGGTGCTCTGAGGGAGCAATAATGCTCCAGTAAGTAATAATGCTCAGGTTTTCTCTATTCGTGTCGATTCCACTGGGCCAGCTTCAAGCTTCAAGACCGCCTCAGAGACTCAAAATCCAAAAAGTGTGTCGGTGGGGTGTGTTGCAATATTCGTGACTATTATGTGTCGAAGCGCACTGGGTAACCCGTAACTGGGAATGGGGTTGGATTGTGGCTCTATGACGATGATGCATGCAACTCTACAAATTTCCTAGGAGCACCAGAACACACATAAGTGATCGGCCAGGCAAAAGATCTTCAGAGATGAGCATTAAATCGGCCTGAACGACAGTCTGAACCTGGCTTTACTGCTTCGGACTCCGCCAAGTCCTTTCAGGCGAGGTCGCCGTAATAAATCCTTTTAAATTTAGATGCAGTCACCTTGTCGGCTTTGCATTGATCTTGGACACCCTTCATATGGTGAATAATCTAATCTAAGCACTGCAATGAAATCAATCAATAAAACAACCACAGGCTTTCGCCCCATAAAAAGACGTCAAACTCGTGGTCACCTGTCCTATCTCCGCCCAAGAGGTCACGACTGGTAACCGCGCAGTAGTTTACGAGGCAGTAGCGAGGGCGTGCTCCGTTATCTCCTTCTTGACAGCCTTCAATCGCCGCAGTTGAGAAGCTTTAGAAAGCTTTACATCGCTGCTCACGAGGCTGTTAGGTGCTAATCAAATGCCACTGAATAAAATGCATAGGAAGGAAAAGGTCTGCCGTTCCAGGCAAGTAGCGCTACTGGATAACTCGGTAACATTCAATTTCCAACTTCTTCAACCCAATAGGAGTTCAACTGATTGCGTCGTGGTGGAATTTAGTGGTAAATTTAATGCTGCAGCAAGATAAAGTAAAGTCTTAACCCAATGAAATTCATTGAAAATGTTACCATTGCACTCGTGCCAATTACAGTTAGAGTAGGAACTTTTCCTATCAAATTACGATTCACAGCATTCCCTACCAAATATGTCGAAACACTTAGCGATTGAAAGGTTGACAACTATTTGCCGGGTATTTCTGAAAAAAATTCTTACATAAAACCACTTATTCAAACATCCAACCTTTCTCTTCGACCAATGAACTGATAAACGAAATACAGGCGTCACTGCTCAAATTTTGTAAGTATACTCTGATTATAATTAGCGTAGCTAAATCTGGAAAATCGTCCACCAAAAAATACATGTACACATATTTTGTGTCAGTATACATATATTCCCTCAACACAACCACATTTCATTACTTTAACAATTCGTCAGTCGTGATACGGTATATTTTCCTTTCCTCGTATTTTAATCTTCCTCCACAAGCATGTTCAACGAGTACAATAAGATAAACACTTCCAAAACGTGATGTAATATTGTAGGACGAAATTTGAAGAATACGCCCGTAATTTGAATCTACCTCATTACTCGAATATTTTACTTTTATTTTTAATCCCGTTAAGAATTTCTAACTGAAACGCTTCACTGGCAAACACAGAACTACATCACGCCCTCACAGTTGATAGTGAGAGTGAGGAAGGACGAGTCCGGGTCTAAACGGAGTTTCGTCATTGGCCTATCATTACAGAAGACGTTCGTGACCCTTGCAAGGACAACGGCAGAAGCCTTCAGAACGTTATATCCGCAGTTTTGTCACCTTTCCAAGAAACATTCGCGGCCTGCCAAACCAGACGAGCACTTCGTTCCCCAATCTAACCCGCTACACAGTTCGTAGAGGCCCCTGGTTGGTGACCTCTCAGCCGACACGAATAGGAAAATTATTACATAGAATAATAGAGAATGAGGGAGAATGCACGTCTATCGCGTTATACAAAACGTTCCCAGTCTCAGGTACAACACGATGAGCTTTTTGTGGGAAACTACGTATAAACTCCTAACTGCCACGACAGTAATTGCTATTGAGTTCGCTAGTCAAAACACACCTCCGTTTTGTTATCTATTGGAGAACATGAATAAGTGCGAGAAATTGACTACGAAACGTTGCTACGGAATACGCGTCATTTTTTACTGAATTGCAAGATTACCAAACGGTTTATACAAACATTTATATACGCGTATAAAACTGTTTACTGTATTATATATTCTATGTATAAACGTAAGACATGTACAATACAATATATCATGAAAATATAACGACGGTATAGAAAACGCCGGCCCTTAAATTGCCGAAGCTCGATTTAAGGCGAGTAGTGAAAGCGACAGGGATCTGCACCGCGCGTTATGCAACCTTAGCTTCTTGACTAACAGATTATTGATCGGAGAATCTCTTCAGTTGCCATTAAAAAGGCTGTACATAGAATTAGAATTTAATACAGGCTTGGCTTACGTAGAGAGCCAATCTATCGATTTACGCATTTCGATCCGTCGTAACAGAACAACTGGCTCTGAGGACTGGTTGGGAAACGAATGTTTGAGTACTGAATTTTACAAATAAGAACACTTCATCCTAAGTGTTAATTAATTCGACGGTTTTTAAAAACGTTTGGACTCAAATCAACCTGCCTGTTAATGGCGGTTGAATATTCTAAATATTATATTCCAAATGTTCCCCAAAAGATGAATAAAATACCTCGTCTTTGGACCATAAAGCGGAGCATAGCACTTACCTGAAACCAAAAACACAGTAGTAAGACGAGGGAGGATAAGGAACATAAACAGTAATGATGAAATTCGAAGGGATACATACATTTCCGTAACAAATGAATGTTTACAAGCATAAGACATTCGAATATATAACATATCCAGTGCGACGCAACACAACCTTCGTGAGCCCTACACAGCTATATCTACTAATCCAATCTACTTTTTATTTGAACATAACTCACGTTTTACGTAACATGTAGTAGCACTCAACGTTCCAGAATTTACTGAGGTGCTCCTACGCATGCCCTGACGATTAATGAGCAATCAGAGCACAAAGAATTTATGGGAATGTCAACAAGACTTTCTTCAGAAGGATCATATTTTCATTTTCTGTTGTGAACGTTTTGGGTACTGTGAATTTGGGTAGGCGGAATTTCTTGGATTGCTCATAGTTATTATCTGAGCGTTATTACACTCTCATCATACTTTTCTGAATGCTACTAACATTTGAGCAGAAAGTTGTGAGCCGATTACTTAACTTTCCTTCGTAGAATTCAAGAAATAAAAATATGAACACAGTTCACAGTTCGGCTGTTTTCATACCAAACAACTGACGACCAAGGCCTTCAAGGCATTAATCGTCAATATTGAAGAATTATTCTGCACTTGGTCGCTCAATTCGTTGCCATTGCGAAATTAAATCTGCATATTACGTAGATGACTGTACAGTGACATACAAGAGAACCGTTACCGTAACTAGGCGGACAATGGCGAAGTGGAAATGGATGCTGTGATGTCTTGCTACAGCAAGATTGCAATATCTGGCGACGAAGAAACTAAATATCTGGTGCGTAGCAACACACAACTTTCCGCCACCCCTTTAAGTTCAAACACCAACTACATAGGCGGGCGCTATATCTTCGTTCAACGCATTTTTACAGGAACATTTATGGAGAACAAAGTGTAGGGACTACTTAGCTGAGAGTACTCCGAAAGTTTGATCAAAATCGTTAGAGCCGTTTTTGAGAAAATTGGAATACCGATAAATTAATATTCGACAAATCTTCTTTTCTGAGTTAACTTGGCTTATATCTCCGTTCAACATATATATACAGAAATAACTATGAAGAACGAAATGTGGGTATGGGTGACTAAAAGACACTCCATTAGGATTTATCACATCTGGTGAAGAAGTTACGCTGGAATTTACGGAAATGTTCGAAAAAACGTTATTTTCGACACATTTTGATTTTTATCTCTGTTCAATGAACCGTCACAGGAACATTTATTGAGAACAATACGTAGGTTATTAACTATTTGAAAACATCCTGTGAGTTTGGTGAAAATCGCTGAAGCCGTTTTGCCAAAAAGCGTAAAAAACCTATTTTTGCTTCAGGGGCCTATATCTCCGTTCACCGTATTTTCATGGAGATATACTATACGGAGATATGGGCCCCTGAAGCAAAAATAGGTTTTTTACGCTTTTTGGCAAAACGGCTTCAGCAATTTTCACCAAACTCACAGGATGTTTTCAAATAGTTAATACATACATATTCTTTTCAATAAATGTTCCTGTGACGGTTCATTGAACAGAGATAAAAATCAAAATGTGTCGAAAATAACGTTTTTTCGAACATTTCCGTAAATTCCAGCGTAACTTCTTCATCAGATGTGATAAATCCTAATGGAGTGTCTTTTATTCACCCATACCCACATTTCGTTCTCCATAATTATTTCTGTATATATGTTGAACGGAGATATAAGCCAAGTTAACTCAGAAAAGGAGATTTGTCGAATATTAATTTATCAGTATTCCAATTTTCTCAAAAACGGCTCAAACGATTTCGATCAAACTTTCGGAGTACTCTCAGCTAACTAGTACCAACATTTTGATCTCCTTAAACGTTCCTGTAAAAATGCGTTGAACGAAGATATAGCGCCCGCCTATGTAGGTGGTGTTCGAACTTAAAGGGGTGGCGGAAAGTTGTGTGTTGCTACGCACCAGATATTTTATTAAACAATAGTAACAAAAGAAAAGAGCAGGAAAACATGATCGACCTGTTTCCAAAAAAAGCCGAGCCACACACTTGCAGAAGATTGACTGCGTTGAAACGAGCAAAAATCAATTTCGAATGGGCGTTAAAAACAAAAGCTAAAATTTAATTATTACAAAGAAACTGTAAATGTACGTTTTGGCTATAAATAAATGAAAGAACTAGGATTTTCTCCAAGGTCCTCCGTGACAAGTGAAAGATAACTGTTTCAGACTAGCGGTGAGGGAAGGAGTAGCTATTTTGAGCGAGTCGATGCAACATGGTTAGTTGTACAGCAGTACACGACCTTCCCAAGTCTCACGGCGCTCATCAGAAGCGTCGAAGGCCTTGACATTGTGAAGGAAGGTCGAGGGACCCTGCAGGGCTGAGACTTAGATGTTTATGACGAGTCAAGTGCCTCTTTCAAGCTTCCAGTCCAGACAAAATAAGACCCCAGGGAGCCTTTAAAACCGAGGACAAGGAAACAGGCGGAGAAGACTGAAAGCCCTCCTGCCCCAATGGGAACAGCAGTTCACCTCGTTGGCTAAGAAAACCGTGACAAAATACGAACAACGGGGATGACCAGCCAACTAGGAAACACCCAAAAATCAATTTTTGAAGAAATTGCGTAAACTAATTTAGGAGGAATGTCGGAGAACAATGAAAAGAACAACGTTCTCTCTGGTACCGACTAATAAAGACCAGACCACTGCAGGGATAAAGAGAAAAACTGCGCCAAAGACAATAGGCAACTGTTGCCGAGTTATCGCTTTAAACTGGAGATCTTATCGACCAGCGCAGTCATTACGGGGGATTTGAGTCGGCCAACAAAACAATAAAGATTCCAAGACATAAAGTGGAGATCCTCGCGATACGAGGGCAATTTACTGGCACGACTCTAATCGCGAGGACCAAGTACTTGAAGTTGAATACAGTATTCCTACCCAAAACAACGATCGTCAGCAACGCCCGTTTACGTGAACCAATTCTTTCGTTTTCTGCGGCGCCATGTTGGTCATGGAGATAATGAAGAAGCAAACACTGTTCCCAAGTGAAAAACTCGTTAACCAGCAACTCTTCCGTTCCTCGCTCGAATTTCGAAATCCAACGAACAGAAAATAAGGCAAATATTTTCATTGGGGGAGGAAAAGTTGTGCAGTTATCTCTGGTAACCGCCAATTATTGGAGGAGTGAGAGTTGACTCAAACGAGTTGCGCACTGGCTTGGTTACAGCATGGATAACGAAGCAGCAGGTTCTGGTTCAATCCTAGGAAGGGCTAAAACTTTTCGGAAACCAGCCTGAACCCAGTCAGATTTTTATTAAACATTCAAAGCATATTCTTCTATTTAGTAAGTAACTTTTTCTATTAACGAACACCGCAGTGAAAATTCGTTAATGGAGATATAGGAGATGGTGACAAGTTGTGTGATGCTTCGCACCAAATATTTTATTTCAGTTGATGGTGATTTATTTTATAATGGGGAATACGTCTGTATTCCAATACTCATTTTACCGCAGTTTACGTCCATGTCAACTCAAAAATGTATGGAGCTTACAACACTTGCACCTTAACACGACCAAAAAGGGAAGGAGAAATAATAATCGAGGGTCCACCTGTCCACCGAGGGTCTGAAGGCTGTTGGCTCAATGCTGTCTTCTTCATCTGACTGATGCAACGGCCAACAATTCCACGTCAACCTTCTTCATATACCGCTGCCGGCCGATGGACGACAAAAGGACTGGGGCAACGGAATTGCGGTTTGTTACCTACTATCATCAACCTCTCGTACGCAGGATGCCGTCTTTCTATTTGAAAAATCCGCCTTTTTCAGAAGAGTGTCATATATTATTCATACATCAGGCGGTGGTTTTTGAATCGTGAATGAATTCTCTGGAAAAATGCTATTGAAGAGAGTCACCCGATACTTAATTGGCAATTGCTTAGAAGTAATGAGCTAAATTAGCCTCGTTCGAACTAGTTTGCTGTTCGTATAACTTCAAAGATAGGATACTTCACTCCTAGGAAATACAAAGTTTCCTGCACAAAAGAATATTCCAGTCGAAATTAACAACGACCTGTCGGTATTGGTTAAACAAGAGATCGAACCTAACAAATGCCCTAAAAAAGAATAAATCAAACTCATATCTTTCCTTTCTGGGCTCTCACCTTTGATTCCGTGGTGGACCAGTCAGTTGACTTTTATTTTTTGGCAAGGTCCAGTTCTAATTCGAGGCGATGATATCACGAAAGTCAGGAGCGGGAGCCGAGCAGTCTGCCCAATGAGGGCAAGGCATCACGTGACCAGTATTCATTAGCATATATAAAAGTTCTGCAAACGGGGTGTGGCTGCTCAGGGACAGGAAAAAGAACCGAAACGAAAGAGATAAAAGAAATAAGAATAAAAATGAAAATTTATAAAAAAATACGAAAAACTGCGGAGGAAGTGGGAGATAGGTGGGTAATATCCAGTGACATGGGAGACTGAGAAGTCCAACAGGACTGAGTTATTTTGTGAATTTTCCCTCTCAACGACTTTGGAGAGGGCGCTCACTGGTCCGTGATGGCCAGCAGGTTCTCTCGAAAGGAATCACAACGATTCGTAAATAACTTAATGACTTCCAATAAAAGAAACCCAGCAGCAGAAGGGATCTTAAAATAGCGGACGCCCATTACGGGAACAGAAGGCAGATTGTTGAATGCGTACGCAAACGACTTTCACACAGCGTGGCACATGCTTTTTTCTTGAATTTTATTTACCGTGCCCAAGTACCGGAGAGATTTTCTACACAGGTATCATAATTTTATGTCATCGAGTATGATTCATTAGATATTAAATTGAGAACATACAAAAGAAGCCGGGGGGAATCTGCATATAATGCCACTGCCTCACTTTTCTTCGGAACGAACAGTGTACCAATACAGTGCTCTATCTCGTCCTTTATTGATCTCTCTCTTTCTCTTACACCCAACAGATTTCTTAAGCTATGTATACAATTCCAACAACCGACTGCAAGAGAAAAACTATTGTTGCAATTACTCTGGGGAAGGAAAGTTGAGTGGTGAGTAACCTTATTTTTTTACGTTATGCTTCATAGCACAATATTAATTATCGCTCCTTCACGGCCAGAAGATTCATTGAGAGCTAAGGTTCATCCCAAACCATATTTCTCCATCCACTCGCCCAAGCGTTCTTGGTGCTTTTACGCTCATATTCTACGCTTAGGTCCCGACACTTCGATTTGGATCTCAGCCATATTGCTCTAAGCCAAGTAGCAATAGCTCAGAGACCATACCTGTTCAAGTACGGTTCCTTGTTGACGAAGTTGTCTAGAACATCCTACTCCTCAACCACTCCATTTCTACTTTGGAAAGAATGCAGTATATTGCACGGCTCTACTTGCTACGCTGCTTGCTTCTTGCGTTCTACGCGTGCTTGTACGTTGTGGGGAGATTGAAATATCTGAAACATTATCTAGCATTAATAGAGTAATGAATGAAAGTAAATAATAAGATTTAAGGTAGAGTATGAGAAAGATTTATATTGGATGGGCCAAGCATAATTTTAATGCATGCGTATTAGCAGCCATGTGGCTACATCTTTGAGACCTAAAAAAAGTCAAGATGTAGCACTTATTAAGTTTAGTGCTAATAGTACCGGTGTTACTTTTAGAGGAAGTCCTGAGATTCATTACTCGGTGTCATCTGTGTACTTTCGAATGAAATGTGTGCTGGAAGGAGAAGGGCTGTGTGAAATTCACATTCGGCCATTCAGATAACAATTAGCGTAATCAATATCGAACGGAACCTAACACCCAAATATGGGCGCACCAGGTTGTAGTATAAGAAGCCTTCCAACGGCTACTCCTACCTTATCAATCAACCATCAAACCAATTATCTAAATATTCCCGAATGAAACCGCAGTCGTTCAGTTAGATCTCTAAATCGCAAACCAAAACCCTCCTAATTTACCCCGAAATTCAAAACGATACTTCCAGTGCCTTCAATTTTCTTAAATAAAAACTACGTAATGGCTAACTATCAATATTCTGCGAGTTGTTTTGTTATAAATTCAATGTTCATTCATTTAGTTGAAGCTCTGAAGTAAAATGCCATTAAACCATTTTTACTCATTTACCATTAGCTACAGTTAATCAAACTATTCGCTTTGTCTGATGTGACGAGACACTGACGTGGGATCAGTTGAGCGAAATCAAGTGAGCCGGACCCGAACTTCCGTCTCTAATTTGTGAGAAATTGAAACCGTAAGCGTGAAACCCGAGATATTCCGCATAGAGAGATACTTACATTTCCTTCTCAATACCCCGACGACAAAATGCTCGTCATTGCGCACTCGGGTACGCCAACTATCGGCAATACGAAGTGAACGAATATTGTCGATCGTTTGAAAAGAATTTACGAAATCCCACCACCGCTTCCTCAATTGAAGTGACTTATTCAAGTTTACTGTTTAGCAACTCGTTTAGGTTATTCAAATATATTTCATCTCCAACAATACGTTACAGAATACAAGCGAAATCAGTATCAGAAAATTGCGTTTGTGGACGTTCTCAGTAACGAGCGTTGCTCAACACTTCCACATCGTTTCCATTTCGAGTGCGAGAAACTCTGTAAATATTTTTCCAAAGGCCTGTTTGTTCTTTTTTCCCTTCAAAATCACGTGAAACTTGTGTTGAGTGACAACTGAAACGGTCGGTCGGAGGACTAGGTACAGAAATTCGTAGTCTGGTCAGGAGCCGACGAGAGCGGAGACCAGGAGAAGCTCGGCCTACTCAACCCGACCAGCCGTGGCCCTCGCATGGAAAGAAGGCAGTTTCTGAATAAATTATAAAGGGGGCTAAAAATAGTTTTAAAAGCGCGTGAACCAGACCTTGTTTACGATCCTACGTTCAAATTTGAATACAATACCTATCGGCTGTTTAAGTTGGAAGAGATCCGAGGTCTTCAGCCTCCGCCTCTTCACTCAGATATGATTTTTCTTTGATTCTGTGCTCGCCTAATTCCTTGAAGCGTTTTCCAAGAGGTTGAGGGTTCACAACCGTCTAGGGATGATTTTATGAGTCGACCGAGAGTAGAGGGAGGTGTAAGACGTTAACAGCGAAGGATGAAGGTTAAGAGGAATTGATAAGCATTAAATTACGAGGAGGCCATCATCAAGGACAACTGGACAAGAGGTGGGGGAAGGTCTTTTACACCTGAACGACAAACGACATGAAAGCTTGGGGACCGGAGGCCATAAATCTGATCAAGTCAACCAACGGAGCCCCAATAATAATTCAGTTCTCTTCCCAGTCCGAGGTTTAGGTTCTTTAAGAAGCTTCGATCTTCAAACCTTTGTCGAGTGCAGGAAAACGTTCATACACAATTCACTTCAATTTGTACCTACTCAACTCGGTTCCGATTAATGCCGCTTTCTCATATTTTCCAGTATTTAATTAGGAGCATGTTTATTTTTACAAGGAGTACTTTTACATGAGCGGCTGTGCACCCAAAGCAACAAAAATGTAAAACTGTTTTTGTCAAAACTCTGTGTCATCTTCGCTCGATTCTCGTTACTCACGAGTAACGATTTTGGGACAATAGGTTCACATTCAGATTTTATTACTCACAGCCCAGTAGACATTTTACTATCTTATACAACACCGAATCCAGCCAGCTCTTTTACTAAAGCAAACACATTACCTCCTGACTCTAGGGGTAGTGCAACAATGAATTACAGTTTGAATTTTCTGTCACCATTTTGTTACAAAAGGATTGGACAGTTGGAGAGCCTCTGACATTGGTAGCAATTACAGCAACCCTGAACTCTGAACTAGTATTCGTCGTCTCTTTTGAATAGGACTCCTTATAATCTACTCTGGTTATGAGTACTAGAGGGACCTTCGATAGTCAAGCAGTATTTACCCACCTTGAATGTGACCTTTCTCCAACTATGTCGATGAGGTGATATCTTCTCTCCTTCTCTCGAAGGAGGACCTAATTGCATAAATAGCTGCGATCTGGACAGCTCCCTAGCTGTCTAACATGGGAACAGAAGGTTATTATTTTAATTTTATTGTTTCTAACAATTGTTTCGTCAGGCCTTTGAACTGATCAAGTACGATTTCTGTTGACCACGGCAACGTAAGCTTTGAAACAACATAAAAAAGAAAAACGACAATCGGTTTCGTTCAATTTCGTCCACTGTGATAACGATAAACAGTCATTAGCCGAATTTCCCCAAACCCGTTGTGTGGAGTCTCATTTCCATACAATTTGAAGAAGCTAAACTTGTAAGCACTATGATAAGGTTCTCTTGCCGAAATAGGAAACTGACGCACGTATTTACCGATGTCTAAAGTGCGTATTTCAACTTGGAGATTTATAACAACTGGCTGAACTTCTTCCGTATCTGCTGAGAACTTATCACAATTTGTGAGGGGCGCAGAAAAGCCAAACTGATCAAGTTGAGGGTATTCATTGGAACTTTCTGCCTGGCTCAGGGAACATGTGAAGAGGGTGTTTTGGAATCACCAAACTCTTCGCATGAAAAGTGGCCACTGGAACGTAACTTGAAAAACAGTTGAGACTGAGTCACAAAAACAATCATATAAAAACTTGAGAACGAGGCTGCGCCGGAGGACTCTTCCATTAAGAAAAAGATTTTTTCCCCTCAGTTAATGCGAGAATTTGTGTTCCAAACAGAGCTATTAAGACAGGCTATTTTTAGAGAAGCGGCTGAAAACAACAACGCGAGAAGAAGATGGGTGAGGTGATCTGTTGCTCTCAACATGATAACTTCTAGACTTTTTTTAAAAGAAAGAAACCCTCTTTTGGAGGCACAATCAGGAAATATCACCGTCATCCAGGGTTTTTTGCCCCTGAAGAGATCGATAGTAAAATCGAGGCGGCTTGAAAAGACCTTGGACTTAATCGAACACCCCACCAATTTTAACAATTCCCTTCATTTACATAAGTGCGATCTCTTCAACGACTGCTCCGTCTGAATCTTGATGAACATCAATTAGGGCTTAATTCGTCGTTTCCTTTCCACTAAAATTAGCTGCCGAGGGATATTCGCGGCTCCCGATGGCTATTTTTAAACCAATAACCGTCGAAAATGGGTTTCGAAAGGTTTTCAAAACCATACGAAAATTGGGCAGATGCGCAAATAAAGGAATAATTGCGTCGATCCAACCATCTCGCACATAATCATCATCGCTCGCAGGCACTTTGCCGGTCGCCTCACCTCTCTGACACACCCGAAAACACAGATACGACTGATATAACCCTCTTAATGGATCGCAAAGTTCCTGCCTGAGGGTTCAGGAATGGTCCCTGTTCGTCGGGAAAGCCATTCGGACGTCTCAATTCCGAAATTCCTGAAAGTAGCAGTTCTTCAGACTGAAAACTGTCCAGATTGAACTTATACAGAGTGATCTTAGGAAAATGTAATGTTGGTGGAAGCGAATGTTCTCTCAATCCACCATCTGGCAGCTGAGTGCCCATCAAGGGGCCAACCAAAGTACGGCTATCATAAGAAAAGGAGGGACATGGCCCTTGAGAGGTAGTAAGACCAGAGAGAGAGAGAGAGAGAGAGAGAGAGAGAGAGAGAGAGAGAGAGAGAGAGAGAGAGAGAGAGAGAGAGGGAGAGAGAGAGAGAGAGAGAGAGAGAGAGGGAGGGAGAGAGAGAGAGAGAGAGAGAGAGAGAGAGAGAGAGAGAGAGAGAGAGAGAGAGAGAGAGAGAGAGAGAGAGAGAGAGAGAGAGAGAGTGATTCACAGCCCAGAAAATGCAGTGGACCAGGCAGCTGACACCATGGTCCGAGCAGCGCAACAGTGATGTGGATTTCTGCCTTATCGAGTTCCTAAAAGGACATGAAGCATTTAGGGCTTACCAGCACCGAATTAATGAGGCTTCAAGCCCAAACTGCCAGCACAGGGCAATGGTGGATGATTCTTCCCCTGCCGCTTCTTGTGCCAAATGTGGGCAGGCTGATGACACACAACGGAGGACACACTCGGCTACTTAAACCAGACTCTTTCGTCAGCACTTTGTTGAGTTCCGTTGAAAACTGGCGTGCATTACTCAATTTGCCTGGGCAATGCTTGACCAGAAAAGGATTGAGCTTACTGGTCCCTGTGAATTACGGGAGGATGTAAGGTAATGGCGACACGCTGCAAGATTTCGTGAGGGTGAAGAGGACAAAGAAGAAGAGCTGCCATCGCACGTGTGAGGGCCAGGGCCAACCTGATGCAATGTGCTAAACCGATTCATGTAGGCAATAGGAGCAGCTCTTCTTCCTACATCCAAAAAACACACACAAAGTGTTACTGACTACTTGGTAAAGCAAGTCATCTTACACTGAAAGATACGCTCAACTCTGTAATCAATTTAACGTAAATAGTTTTCCTCCCATCTTTCCATACTTCCAACATCTGGTGTCTGCCGGGCGATGTTTGTTATTTTACGCATTTCGCCTGACGTTCAGCTTGGCAGCCAACCCGCAGCTCCCAACGTCGGATCAACAAATTTACCGGTTCATTATGTAAACTAATTCTCCATGTTAAAGTAAGCACCTTCTTTTTTATATTTAGAGAAGCTAGAAAGCGTTGAAGGCGAAGTGTAGCTCAAGCGAATGTTGATTTTTTTTCCTAGAGTTTCTTCTGCGCTGCGTGATCAGGAAGGTTAAATGCATTGCATCACAAATCCTCCACACCAATTCAGGTAGTTCGGAAGAAACTTCGGTCGCGCTACCAAATTCATCTGTAGGACTGTGACAAGAAGTATTGTAATGTTCCTCAATGTCAAGTGGTATGGCAAGGGTATATGACTTATTTATAATGGTTACTTCTCTTGGCTGAAGAGATTATTGACCATTTTCCACTTTCCTTCGGCTCTAAGTAAGTTATGCATTCGCCTCAAAAAAGTTTGTTTATTTTTCTTCATACCCCAACGTTTCAAAGGCTAATGAGTCCGAAGAATACCATTTAGTGAAATGATGGATCTGTGCAAAAACTGCTCAATCAACTCGGCTCAAATTTGATATCCAACCTACTGGTCAATGTGGGACGCTAAAATAAGAATGATATAAGTAAGATAACTCCAAGCAGAGGATTCTGGAGCACTTTTACACATTGCCTAGTAGTACGCCAAACGTTATGCGAAAATACATGACATGGGGTGCGGGTGGGGAGAGAGATAAATTACGTAATAACGAGTACGAGGAAATAGATATGTACTAGATAATATCAAGGTCGGATAATAATACGTAATAGATTTCGCTTCTGCAGTGGCGCTATAGTGATGGGTACTGAGTCAGATAGAATAGAGACAGTAAATGATTGAGGAGTTCAGAGTAACATAATATAGAAGGAGGTAGGCAGGTTCCTATGTACCTATTGATGCATAGACCGGGCAGAATTGGTAGGGTGAGGAGATTATGTCCACCAGCTAATACTACAGGGACGTCCCATTCTGATTCTGCTCGACTTTCATACTGTTCGTACAACTCCGAAACATTACGGACGACCATCCAATACCAGTGAACTGTAAAATACGTTTCGCTTCTCGCGGTTTTGAAGCATTTGACAACACAGAGGAATTTCCTGGTTGTAAATGCAGAGCGAGGGCAGACAAACGACTGAGGGCACCCGGTCGCCACTGCTTTGCTCCCCATAAATCTGCAACAACCTCTCGATCCACGTCGGAAATCAGCGTCGTTCCCAACTAGGAAGCCATTTAGCGGCCTGAGCCTGACGGGAGGGCGCGGTCTGTGCGGTAGAGGAGCGCGAGAGGACGCTCGCAAGTTAATTGCCGAGCGAAGCGATTCGCGTTTAAATCGCCTTATCGAGAAGCTGTTTCTCGCGTCGGTACACATTTTTTCGAGCCAAGCGCTCGAGCGGAGGACGTTGTGATCTTCAGAACAAAGAGGGCGATTAAAAATAGATTGTCAAGGACAACCGAGTGAAAAGCAGCCAGTTTATGTTTATTGATAAGAGAACGAAGCCATTTTTACTCAGAGCGCCCTCGTTTCTTATCCTCCGTCTGAAACTAGGCAATTACACTTACCTCAACTAATTCATTATGTGTTCACTACACGCAAAAGACAACGATATCATTACGATCGCCAAAAACGAATGTTGAGGTGTTATCAGATACTTACACTCTGAGCCTGCACAATCGGAAAACCCTATTTTTGACGAATGCCTTGAAGACATAGTGTGTCATTTGACTATTGAACTTACTAGAAGAGGAGCATTGTTGTTGAGGAGCCGTTTGTGTACATTCTTCCTTCATTTTTACCAAATTATCTTCAAGAAGCGATTTTAACCGTGTTTAAAAAGGTAGAGCGCAGATTTCAAAAAATCCTGGTTTCCGCTTAGATTACAATGATTGCCATAGGCAAATGGGATCGGATCTCTACATCCCATTGCTTGGGATGTGAAATAATTATTCGTATCTCTTCTTTGAAAGAATTACGTTATCTCCTTCCGCAGGAGATGACGTAAAATTGTCTAACAAGGTTCGGCAGTCGTGTTGCCAATTTGTAATTTTCAGTCAAAGAGATAGCGAATGACACATGACAAGTCACTGAGCGAGAGCTAAAACGAACTGTATGGTGTCCGATACCTAAATTATAAAGAGAGAAGCGTAACGAGTTTGAAACCTTTTGTGGAATAGTTTTCGAGAAACATAACTATGCAGAATAACGTCGAGGGCTCTTTTGAGAACGTTGAAAAACGGTCGGTGATTCTGATTTTACGATGAATAATGTAATTACAGAAATAGTTATGATGAACAATAAGGGAGTATAGATTGCTAGAAGACACTCAGTTTAGTTTGATAAACCTCAGTTCAATTTTACGCTGTAACGATTTGAAAAACCTTTTTTGAAATTTCGCGATTTATTTCCGTTGAATGAACTGTCAGAGGAACATTTATGGAGAAAGGTTCGTACGCTATTAGTTGAAGAGGGATCAAAATCGTTGAAGCCGTTTTTGCCAACAGCCAAAAAACCTCTTAACTCAGTTTTCTTCTTCCACCGACCACTATACTTCCCATTGGATTGAGGAAAGACCTATAAATTTCGGAAAAGGGAGAATTCAGTGCCAGAAGGGAGTAAAATGTGTGATGATAATTAACAGCTGCGTTCATGAAAACGGGCGATTGGGGAACTGTTCAGTATAAAACACCACGTCCATACATCTCCCATCAATTAAGATTACATATAAACTAAGGAGCCTGGAGAGATCTGAATTTCCTCATAGGGTCGACCTGCAAACATCACGTACGAGAAAGCGAATATTGAGAAATGCTGGGCAGAGGATATCATCGTTCGTTTATTACCGCAAGTTACGTCAAACGTAATTACGAGTATCTTTTCAACAAATGTCAATAGTTGAATTGAAGGAGCGATGCCCAAAAGAGAAGCATCGAAGATGTTAGGAAAAGGCGCCTTGACGCCTTATAACTTCCAATCTCCATTCGCCATCCCTCATCCCACAGTTGATTATTTACAGAGCCGGGAGAAAACGTTCACAACCAACTCAAAGTGGCGATAAATCGCAGACCCCGTTGTTCGTCAGTTTGTTTCCTTCGATTCCAGCACTCCATTTGTCAGTTTCCCTCTCTCGTTTCATCCGAAACTAGAATTACTTTGTTACTTCTACTCTAAGAAATTGGCGCAGGAAATGTACAGACGCAGCTCAACAATTTTTAGCGTGGGGAACATGAGTTATCAGTATGTGTGCAAACTCCATCACGCCTCGTCTGAGTGGCGCAATGAAGGTCAATTACGTCGAACCGGCAATTCCTCAAGTAATTCTTCTATTCTACAACTCGACCTGGGAGTGTCCCATCAAGTTTCTGCAGGCCCCAACATCGAACATGGAGTCGTTCGTTCAAAGGTTGAGTGCGCTCTCCACGGCGGTTGTCCATAATATTGATTCCATCAAGTCGGCGTGTTTAGCGAAACTCGGACACCCTCACTCCTTTTGATTCATCTTGAGTCACTACCTCAACCTTTCGCCGCCGGGTAGAGTACACATGTACCATAGATTTGTCATCACATAGTACTTAAATCTACTGTCCTGTGAGATACATATGGAGGACGGATGCATCACTTCTAGTGTTCCGCAATCATGAGTAAAAGGAGTTGATTCTACAATTCTGGATGATGCGAAATGTGCCAACTGTGGCCACGACCTTCGTGTCTGTTCTCTCGGCTTTGGATGATGCCCTATAGTCTACTTCTTTTCAATCTACAGCGTATGGGTAGATGAAAGGCGTTGGCTGACTAATGAAGTGTTAAGTGGTTCAATCAAGGAAAAAGGCTATTTGATGATAGCAAATGGTGTTGACTCAATTTGTTTCACGACTTCTATCGCGCCACGCACAATTTTGATGAGGACTGCCACAACCGAGCAAGAAGTGTAACCTTCTGTTTGCACACCTACTTGCTCTCCATGTTGTTGTCATCTTGTCAGAGGGATTAGGTCTATAGAATCAATTTATACGTTGGTTATGACTGTGCATGAACACTGTGCAGCTCAAGTGCTTAACTAATGGAGCGCGATGTTGTTGGGCAGTGAGTAGCACACCAACAGAGGGCGGGGTGTTTTGAGAGGACACAGGGAGTGTTGTGTGGGCCAATTCAGCAGCAGGGGATTTTGTGACAATGCGGTCCGTAAGTTCGATCTCTCAACTGTGGGCTGAACTCAGGAGTACGTTTCCTTTAATCCTCAATTGGTAGCTCACGATTAATGAGCTCTCTATACGTTGTAACACAGACTGGGCATCGAAACAATTAGCAAGACAGTTTATCTACTATACCGTAGATAAAATACATTTATATGTTATTAACTTGAACAGCTGGAGTAGCTCAAACATTCGTGAGAGGGGATCAACAGAATCTCCACTATTCTAGAATTTCAAAACTATTTCCACTAAAGCTCGTCCCAAGAATTGACTCCTAGGGCAATTCCATATGAGTTAATCTCGCGTCCACGATGCTGAGAAGATCTTCTGTAAGATACTCAACATGCTGTAGACAGTTTGGAATCGTTCCAAGAAGAAAAACGGAATAGCTCTGCCCTCAGTTGTGAAATCTCTGGCAAGCTGTGCTCTTGACAGATATGTAAAAACAAACGAGAGGTTAAAAAGGCTACTGACATGAAACGTCATTCATTAAAATTAAACAGCGCGGATTTGTCGACTCCACGGTATTTCCTTCTCCCAGTTCGCGCCACGCACACATCCCCGTCCCTGTAATTACCCAATTAACCGGCCTCAGCACCACGCCCGCCCAAATCCTCCGGCTAACCGCTTCATTTTTCCCAAACAAACCAGTTGAACGTATCGAAAATCCCTTTGAAACTTCCCGACTCAACGACAGCGAAATTCTGGGTTGTACAAATTGTGAACCAGTTTTTACCGCTTGCACGACTGGGGGGAGAATCACGATAAGTCGCAGGCTACGCCTCGATGAGGAACTCTGACGTAGAATTAAATGCGCCGCATTTACTTGGAGACTGTCGTCAGACTATCTCATTGAAATGTTCCTCGCGCTAGTCCAATACAAAATTTCTTTGGCGTTAGTATGTCCAAAGTAGTTTTCCCTTTAGGGGGAAGAAACATCAGAAAAACGGGAAAAAATGGACCCCCAATTAGAAATGTCCACTTCCAGAACAGTTAGTACGTCAGTCGGTCCTCTGTGCATTTGATTGAGATCCCCCATCGACACAGCCTGGTACTACCTATCACTTACTGCTAACCTGTTTGTCTCTGCCTACTCTGCAGATCCCTCCACCGCCCTCGCCTGTTCATTCATTTTGATGCTCATTCAATCAATTTCATTTTCGGGTGCCTTCACACCGTTCCACCTGATGATGTAGATCTTATGAAAGCTAAAAGAACGAGTATCAAGAAATCAGCCCGAGAGGATTAAAGAACTCGAGGGCACGCAACAAAGAGATATCGATATTTGAATGGGAGAAGTATAAGTGGCTGCCCTCACAAAGGTCGAGGGCATTCCGTTTGTCAGCCAAAAGGTAGAAAGTTGGTTCTTGGCGTCGTGAGAAATAAGTTGAAGCCGCACAACAAGAAAATAAGCACCGGTTCCGATTTTCAAGTTTTCCTTTTTGGATCTTTTTTTTTTAAATTTTATTTTTTATTTTTTCGTCGGCGACCCCCCGCGTTGTGTGAGGGCGGGGCGTTGCTCGTGGGACAGGCGTCTGTAGGGGGGGGGGGGGACTACGACTTAGGCGGCACCAGGCAGTCTGCGGTCAATTCCTGGGCCTCGAGGAGGAAAAGAACCGGTTCTTCGGCTTCGTTTGCAAAAGGAGGGAACGTCCTTAAATTTATAAGTGGGTTTCTTCGTCTTCATTTTTACATCAGAACAGCCATCAGGTTGATGTAAAGGCCTGTAATCAAGAGCGGTAATCCTTCCTAATCCTCCTTCGCCAATGACCACAGCAGTCTGACCACTTCCCTGCCCTCTAAACTTAATGGGAGGATCGCTGGACCAAACTGGATCGCGCTCCGCTGCTTTCACGACCGACCATTCAAGTCGCCAACTTAATAATACGAGCCACATGAGAAGCGCTTACGATTCTGCAGGCCACTTACGCAAATATTCAATAGATGAGGTAAACCACGTTTGATCCTCACCAGATGTGCAAAGAGCGATTTCACTCCCAGCACGCGTAACGCTACAGTATAGTTCAAATGGAGTCAAATACATACATTTCAAGATGATATATACAATAGTATTTCCAGTATGACCGTAGTGAATCCAAACCTTAAATATCTGGTGCGTAGCAACACACAACTTTCCGCCACCCCCGTAATTTCGAACACCACCTACATATGCGGGCGCTATATCTTCGTTCAACGCATTCCCACAGGAACATTTATAGAAAATAAAATGTAGGGACTAGTTAGCTGAGAGTACTCCGAAAGTTTGATTGCCGTTTTGAAATCGTTAGAGCCGTTTTTGAGAAAATTGGAATACCGATAAATTAATATTCGACAAATCTCCTTTTCTGAGTTAACTTGGCTTATATCTCCGTTCCACATATATATACAGAAATAATTATAGAGAACGAAATGTGGCTATGGGTGAATTAAAGACACTCCATTAAGATTTATCACATCTGGTGAAAAAGTTACCCTGAAATTTACGGAAATGTTAGAAAAAACGTTATTTTTGACACATTTTGATTTTTATCTCTGTTCAATGGACCGTCACAGGAACATTTATTGAGAAGAATATGTAGGTATTAACTATTTGAAAACATCCTGTGAGTTTGGTGAAAATCGCTAGAGCGGTTTTGCCAAAAAGCGTAAAAAACCTATTTTTGCTTCAGGGGCCCATATCTCCGTTCACCGTATTTTCATGGAGATATGTATGGAGAAGAAAAGTTAGGTATTGATTAGGAGAAGATAATTTGAAAGTATAATCAAAATCGTTAGAGCCGTTTTTGAGAAAAATGCGAAAAACCCTAGTTTTTGGTACATTTTCGACCCCCCCCCCCCTTCCCATCGGCCGAAATCGTCCATAACCTTATTTTGGTGTCTACAAAAAATAACGAACAAAACAAAAAAAGAACCAGCTCAATCGGATCAGCCGTTCTCCCGCAAATCGAACTACACACACACACACACACACGGACCACGCGCCGAAATTAGGTTTTTTTAGACTCAGTAGGGTCTGAAACGTAAAGATCTGAAGAAAACCCAATTTTTTTTTTTGGGCCGATTACTATACTTTCCTTCCCTTCGGGTAGCGGAAAGTAAAAAGCGTCGAAGCGGGTTGCATATTTTGCTCACGAGAGGAAACGTCAATAAAATGGTATCCCTAACGTCATCAAATCATCAAATACTGAATCAGAAGTGCGGGTATACGGAAAGAACTTGAGTCAGTAGAGAAATCATACGTTCTCAAGGAACGGGGAACTCGATACATCAATAAAAAGACGCTGTTGAGCCTTCTTTAACTGAATTCGATTTGCAAGACCGACTGCTAATACTACTACTTTGTGACCAACTCCCCTTTGATGAAGTAGTTGCCAAGGCGACATTCTGAACGTCCAGACATGACCTTGAGACTGGCTAGCGTTTTGGTGAGTTGAAACGGTTTGAAGGCAGCTTAAGTCCACTTTAAAACGTTCGAGAAGTGGCGCTGAAAGCCTGAGCAAAAAGAATAGAAGGAGCTGAAAACGGAAATGGGAGTGAGTGATGCTCACCAAATCGAATACAGTCAAGTTCGAGAGCTCTTCAAGAGAATCTTATTTTAGCTCATTGGATAAGTGAGAGATTCAAACCAAACCTGTCAAAACTGTGAGGGAGTCATGGGGTGCCCCCCCCCCCACCCCTCTCAACCGTCCTTTAGGTGAGATACCAGATATTGACGTACCTATCACCTCCAACGGTTATGAGTACTGAGTAGCAGTGCACTCTACCAAAGAGAGTTGTCGATCCTCCAAGAAAGGGAATACTACGATTTCAAAGGTTAATGAAGTGAAACTTCTCTGGTAAGCTCACATTTCGTCCTCTTCATGTCCCGTTCATCTCTGAGTCTCTTGAGACATTCAACAAGGACATGCTTCTAACGTTACAGCCAGCTGAATAGCTTCGTTTAGCCAGGCAATGAAGCACACAAGAAAATATAATTGCAGCATTCTGTTTGTTCTTGAACCACTCTGGCCAGGGTTTTCTCAATTGACTCAACTAACTCGTCACTGTCTGGTTTTCCTCAGAATTTCCTTTTTATTATTTTTTGTTATTCGCTAGCTTTAGGGGTTATCTAAATAACTGACGGTTGGCGCAATACTTGTGAAATCTTTCTCATTTTCGGTCTCAATGACCCTGAAAGCCTTGGACGGACGGGCGGAATGGTGTTATTCTCTCTGCTACTGTTGTTGCATTGTAGTGAAGAAACTGGCAGGCGGCCTGAGAGAAATGGCAGACATATCTGAATAATATAATCGATGGAATCGTAACACATTCAAAGCGTTGCGTAACGGATCGCCCGGTTCCGTGGAAAGACGTCGACTCGCCAACGTCTTCGTCTCCCATTTTCGTTTCCCACTCAAATCAAATATTAGTTCTCCTATTTATAATTGTGGGTTGACACGGTATCAACAGTTGTCTCAAGAGCGATTACCTAAGCAAACTATCGAGGAGGTTGAAGTCCAAAGAGCGTCTCTTTCACTTGGCGAGAAAAACTGTGCCCTAATTGCGCAAGCAACGAATTCAGATAGTTCACCCTTCACCGTGTCCATACGTAAAATATGCCATCCATAAACCTGAACGTAGGTTAGAATAATAAATCAAAGTTACGACGATTATCTATTCCCACTAAATTTGAGTTACATCGATTTCGAAGGTTAGGTCGCCAGAAACTAAAACGCAACAAGCATTATGCAGCACTATGCAATCCTAGTAGCCCCGCACCCTGTTCTCTCTATACTCTGGAACATTTCCAACACGCCTTGGTTTGCTCACATGCTTCCTCATGAACTGTTGCTGGCAAATGGATAACCACAACTCAAAGGTTATTCTGCTGTCGTACCGTTGGAGAGGGGGTGGGGTGGGGTGGGGGGTTCAGTGCGTAGCTTTAGTCAACAATTGTTACGAGGGAAGTCACTGTCCTCAACCAAGGGAGAGGGACATGCCAAACTTGTGCTCTCACTCAAACAATCAGTAATCAATGTACTTCACTTCCCATTCGTTCAAGCGTTTGCTGGGTTTTCCTGTATCCACCCTCCCCTAATATGCCTCAGTCCCTGCTCCTCAATCTGCCCCAGTCTTTATATGCAGTCATATTTGAGCTCCAAAACCAATTCGGCTATACTAACACTTAAACCTATATGTGTTGTCAGTTCTCTCTCATAATTTTACTTTAAACACTCCTCTTTCTCTTAGCTCCACATCATGTAACAATGTCTGATAGTAAGAAGCAAAGCTTGTATTAGCTGACAGTAGTGTGAAACCTGCAGAAAGGATGCAGCAGGCTGTACACAAGAGACTGCTGACAACAGATAGCAGTCTGCTGGTACAATGCAAGAGGCAGTAGCACGCGTGTACCATGCATGAGGCGTCACGCAGGATTCGACAGACAACAACCATTGAGCATGAGACTGCAGGCATCTGTTAGGAGGAAGCAGGTTGTAGGGGTCAGGCAGGCGTCAACAAGCAAGAACCAGGTAGGAAGCAGTAGACTCCAGGTACTGGACTGGAAGCACCCCTTAGCAGGCTGCAGGAAGCATATATCAGGTAGGAGGCTGCTGGTATCAGGCAGGATGTAGCTAGCTATAGTCGTCAGGGGGCTGGCTACAGGCTTCTGGGAGAAAGGACTCCTGGACTCCTTCAGGGTAATAGATTTGTTCCTTTTACTGAGCCGTCAAGTTGGCATTTGAATTCGAAGGGCTCGCAAATTGAAGAGCGGTAACCAAACCACAAGCCCCGACGATCTCAATTATTTCGCCATCTGCTCTTCGGCCAAACTTAATTATAATCGAGCGTCAAGTGGTAAAAGAGAACCTTATAAAACAGTTTTTTTCTTGTTCTTGTTCTTCTTCTCATCTTCTTCCTCCTCGTTTTGCTCCTTTTCCCCGCGGTAACTCTATAAATAAACATGATGGCAGTCGGCCTTTGTGTGCAGCGATTTAATGATTTTCTCAATTTCGAAACCACACGCGTAGCTTCATTAATCAATCATCCTTTGAAGCAAAGAGGCGGAGCTTCGATACAGTTGGCCGTTTCAAGGCGGCAGAGGGAGGACTCGGCCCAGACTCAGGAGAACCGGCTTCCGAAGACCACCCAACCAACGCGCCGACCCAAAAATAGATTAAAGATGAAAACACTTTCCTTCCTTTTTTCCTCTATCTCCCTCTTTTTTTCAACTTCGACATTTTATTTGGAGCTAAGTAACCGAGCGTTTGAAGGGGACTGCGAAGTAATAAGCGCGAGCGGTCGTTGAACGTTTTGTTACGGATTAAGTGCGACAACGGCTTAAGCGGCGTATCGTTACCGCACAGTGAACTCAAGTCCTGAGACGAGAGAAGCTATTTATAACTTGAAGAGGGCACCGCTCGTCACCAGATTGTGAATTATGAACAAGTGACTGGGAGAGCAAAGAAGCATCATTTATTTACTTGAGAAGCACGCATGGTCCTAGATGAAATGGATTAATTTAAGACGCTTGAGAGTGACGGTGAAAATTTGCCAATGGTGGATAACTAAAGAAATGTTCAGCATGTGACCCAATGCCGAGGATAGACAGGAAAAAAATGGAAGGAGGAACCACGAAGGCCGTCCAAAGAGAAGATATGCTGACAGTTTAGAACGCGTTGACGCACAGGAAGATATCCGTGCAAGGAAAAAAATAGTTGAGGAAAGACAGTCGCTTCTACTATTTGAGCCCGAGAAAAGTACAAAAAGTACCAAAGCCACGTGCGCGGGCCAATCATACCTCACAAACCACGTACTGCACGCAAGACCTGATGACCAGCTGGTCGACAAGACAGTCGTAACAATTACTCGGTACTGTAGAACAGTAATCCATTCTGCTGTGTGGCTGGAATCTGGTCGCATTCCTTTCGTTCTAGGAAACTTCCCATACCCCTAGCATGAAAACCAGCCACATCAAGCTCGAGGGTAACTCCAACGTCTCAGCTAGCTGTCAGAGATAACTTTATTAACATAACTTTATAAATGTTATTAGACAACCATTGTGTAGGAAACTCATTGGACTACCAAGAGGATTCTTTTTAACGCTGGCGTCATATGCGGTAGGGTTCTTCTATTTAATCAATTCATTTATCACTCAGTTAATTTGAACTTGGTCAAACAACGCTTTACGGCAGCAGGAAGCGGTAGCGCTTACAGTTCCAGATTTTATTATGCTGCTCGTACTCATTGCAACGCCATTATTGAGCAATTGGTACACAGATAATTAATGAGCCTGTAAACACAAATTTTTTTGAGAAGGGTAGTAATTGCTTTTGCAGAGTTATTGCGTAAACACCTTTAGAACTGGTAGTAAGCGAAACGGTAGTAGTTGAAATTCAGGAATTTCTGGAGTGAACCCCATGTATCTCATTAGCGTTTTTAAACACTCACCCTTTAGGTATTGGATTGCACTACAATACCAATTTTTTGTAACATTCTACCAACATTCCAGCGGAGTTCATAAGAAGAAAAAACTGCGCGAAAAACGCTTTTGGTCGAAAATTTTGATATTTTATTGTGCTGCTCTCGTCATTTTCCCACGGATGAGAAATTTATAGTATCATTGCCTTATTGAGAGCTATCAACATAAAAAATTTAATCAAAATCGTTAGAGCCGTTTTTGAGAAAAAAAATATTTGGTGTGTTGATCACTATGATAACTATAGTTAAATTTCGGTGGATTTTGTTCATACCCTTATTTTGGCGTCTCATGATGACCTACCGGCGAGATATGAAGTTTGAGCTGATTTGGTTCGGTGGTTTTCTCTAAAAATCGTTCACAGACACACATACACATAGACCATTTTCCCAAATAGTGTTTTTCGGACTCAGTGGGGGGTCTGAAACGTAAAGATCTGAAGAGAACTCAAAAAATTTTTTCATCCGATTACATAACTTTCCTTTCTACTTCGCAGAGCAAGGAAAGTAAAAAAAAAACTTGCACTACAGTCAATTATCTCCGAAATATTTATTAATTATTTACTGTGCTGCTCTCGTTACTTTATCGCAAACGATAGATTTATGTTATTTAACTCTGTCCACACACAAAATTGAATCAAAATCGTCAGAGCCGTTTTTGAGATAAACATATTTGGAAGTTTTTCATCACTATGATAACTATATTGAGTTTTGAATTGATTTTTATCACTCTTATATTGATCTGCTGGTCGGATTTTCCATTGGGGCAGTCTTAGATCAGCCGTTTTCTCTCAATCGCGCTCAAATACCGTTTTTCGGACTCAGGCTCCTTTAAAACGTACAGAACTGAAGAAAACTCAACACACATTTTTCAGGCGATAACTTTGAGGCAGAAGAATACCCCAAAATGACACGCCCCGCGTTACTCTGGGCATCGTCAGCTACCAATGCTGTAATCAATTGATGATCTCCTGCGGATTGTTGATCTCAAGTCTATCGTCTTCACAAGCCGTGGGTCGCATCACAGACTCGCAAAGCTGGTTAGTTGCTTCTGGCGAATGTAAAATGGATACGTTTTCGTCTGCAGCTCTCTGTGATTCTGATTTCAAACGAAGAAGGTGGAAGAGGTGCTGGCAACGTTCTTTTCCTTCTCAAAATTGCCGTTGAGCGACGAGTCTGAGGCCAAAAAACTGTTCTAAATTTATATCTTCACGGTTCCTAATGTTTCTCTTCTATTACGCAATTGCTGCTTTCTCTCTTTTGTAGGATTTAGAGGCTCCGAAGTGGGCGAAGAAAGTTTGGCGATTCAGACTAAAACTGGTAGGAAATCTCCCGAATGTGCGAGTCAAACGCTCCACAACTAACATCTAACACAGACACAGCTTCTAAGACCACAGGTGTTTGGGGGGGGTTGAAGAAGTGGAGGCTGTTAAACCGTTATCTGGAAAGAGATTGGCTCTTGTGGAACATCGCTGTCCATTGAGGCACGCGTTATCACTAGCCAACTACCTGTCGACTAGCCCACTGGAGCCAAAAGGGTACTCCAAGAGGGCAAGGTGGCAGTACAGTGGTCGATGAGCGGACGCAGACTGTTGAAGCGACATGACAGAACGTTACTGAATTTATTTAGTTGTCCCTACTTACACCAAGACCATTATTACTTTCCTTGGTTCTACGAAGTAGAAAGGAAAGTTATGTAATCGGCTGAAAAAAACATTTTGAGTTTTCTTCAGATATTTACGTTTCAGACCCTCCTGAGTCCGAAAAACACTATTTGGGAAAATGGTCTATGTGTATGTGTGTCTGTGAACGATTTTTAGAGAAAACCACCCAACCAAATCAGCTCAAACTTCATATCTCGCCGGCAGTCGGCATAATGAGACGCCAAAATAAGGGTATGAACAAAATCCACCGAAATTTAACTATAGTTATCATAGTGATCAACACACCAAGTATTTTTTTTTTCTCAAAAACGGCTCTAACGATTTTGATTAAATTTTTTATATTGATAGCTCCCAATACGGCAATCATACTATAAAATTCCCATTAATGGGAAAATGACGAGAGCAGCACAATAAATTGCCGAAACTTTCGACGTAATCGATTTTAGAGTGGTTTTTAGAGAAAACGACGGTACCAAATCCCCTCAAACTTGATATCTAGCCCGCAGGTTACCATGTGACGCCAAAATAAGGGTATGAGCAAAATCCACCGAAAGTTAACTATAGTCATCAAAGTGATAAAAACACAAAATTTTTTTCTCAAAAACGGCTGTAACGATTTTTATTAAATTTTTTATATTGATAGCTCCCAATATGGCAATCACACCATAAAATTCCCATTCGTGGGAAAATGACGAGAGCAGCACAATAAATAATCAAAATTTTCGACGAAAAGCATTTTTAGCGCAGTTTTTTCCTTATAAACTCCGCTGGAATGTGAGTAAAAAGTCAAAGAAAATAGGTATTGTAGTCCAATCCAATACCTAAAGTGTGAGTGTTTAAAAACGCTTATGAGGTATATGGGGCTCACTTCAGAAATTCCTGAATGTCAACTACCGCCGTTTCGCTTACTACCAGTTCTAGCAGTTATTACCCAATAACTCTGCCAAAGTGATTACTACCCTTCTTTAAAAAATTCGTGTTTACAGCCTCATTAATTTCCTGTGTACCTATTGCTCAATAATGGTCCTGAAATGCGTATGAGCAGCACAAGAAATTCCAGAACTCTAGGCGCTACCGCTTCCTGCTGCTGTGACGTGTTGTTTGACAAGTTCAAAGGAACTGAGTGATAAATGAATTGATTAAATAGAATTAGCCATGTACAAAGTGAATTGACGTAGAGCTAAGGAAAGTTGTGTGTGGCAACGCACCAGATATTTGAGTAGTCAATTCATAAGTGATTCATGAGGCCGTCAACGCGGGTTTTCTGAAAAATTTCGTGTCACCTGTTGCTCAAGTATCGGGTAAAAACAGGAAGTAAGTGAAACTGCGGTTCGGATTCCGGAATTTCGCCGAACGAACGTGAATAGGTATCATCACGTATTAGACTACCACCCTGATATTTCTGAGAACGTGTCATGCGATCAGGATTTATAAAGAATTGGGAAATTTTCTTCAAAATGTTTGATTTACCGTATCGCTCTGGGGGTTTCCGCTTATTATGCATTTGTAAACTAATTAAATGGAAAAGAAGGGAGCAATAATCTCAAGGCAAAACTAATCGGAACGTACAGATTTATTCTTGGCTTAACACCACAGTCTGGCCAACATATCAATGTGGAAACTACTACACCGCTAACTTTAGGATTTGATCACTACGGTAGCTGTTAGTAATTTTGATGTACAAGTCGATTTAGTTTAGCCGTGCTCTCTTAACCAACAAAGATCAACTTAAAAACTGGTGTATTAAGCTATCTTGGAGCTTCAAAATTTGGGGTTTGAAATGTTTTTCAGTCGATTGGATGATTTCTCTTCCTAGTTCGTAGAGCTAACGAAAGTAATGGATGGCAGTTGTAGGATAGTAACATTTTTCAGCTATAATTAGTTCAGAGCAATTCTCGAATTGTTTTGCTAAAATGCCTAGAAGAAAAAGAACGTGTTCATCGTAAAGCACTCATTGACCGAGTAGGTGCAGCGTTACACCAGTCGAAGAATCCGAGGTTTGACACGAAAATGAGCAAGGTCATTTGATTTAAATCGGCCAATGAAAATAGTGATTTAAATCAAGCTTTCAAAAAAGAAGAGGGAATTATGTGCCCACAAACACAGTGGCTTCAATCCAAGTCAGTACAAATGCAAGCTAATCCGATGCTTTTTTACTTTCCTTGGCTCTACGAAGTAGAAAGGAAAGTTATGTAATCGGCTGAAAAAAAAAATTTTGAGTTCTCATCAGATCTTCACGTTTTAGACCCCCCTGAGTCCGAAAAACACTATTTGGGGGAATGGTCTGTGTGTCTGTGAACGATTTTTAGAGAGAACAATCGTACCAAATCCACTCAAACTTGATATCTCACCCGAAAATTACCATGGGACGCCAAAATAAGGGTTTGAACAAAATCCACCGAAATTTAACTATAGTTATCATAGTGATCAAAACAGCAAATTTTTTTTTTCTCAAAAACGGCTCTAACGATTTTGATTAAATTTTTTATATTGGTAGCTCCAAATATGGCAATTACACCATGAAATTCCCATCTATGGGAAAATGACGAGAGCAGCACAATAAATTATCAAAATTTTCGACGAAATTGATTTTAGCGCGGTTTCTAGAGAAAACAACCGTACCAAATCAGCTGAAACTTGATGTCTAGCCTACAGGTTACCATGGGACGCAAAAATAAGGGTATGTGCAAAATCCACCGAAAGTTAACTATAGTTATCATGGTGATCAAAACACCAAATTTTTTTTCTCGTAAACGGCCTCTAACGATTTTGATTAAATTTCTTATATAGATAGCTCTTAATAAGATAATTATACCATAAAATTCCCATTTGTGGGAAAATGACGAGAGCAGCACAGTAAATTATCAAAATTTTCTACGAAAAGCGTTTTTGCCGTGGTTTTTTCCTTTTTAACTCCGTTGGAATGTTAGTAGAATGTTAAGGAAAATTTGTGTAGTAGTCCAATCCAATACCTATATGGCGAGTGTTTAAAAACGCTCATGAGGTACATAGGGCTCATTACAGAAATTCCTGAATTTCAACTACCGCCGTTTCGCTTAATACCAGTTCTAACAGTTATTACCCAATAACTCTGCAAAAATGATTACTGTCCTCCTTCAAAAATTCCGTGTTTACAGCCTCATTAATTTTCTGTATAGCAATTGCTCAATAATGGTCCTGAAATGAGTACGAGCAGCACAATAAATTCCAGAACTGTAAGCGCTACCGCTTTCTTTGGTGGTTGGAAGGCCATGGACTTGGTCTCGTCAAACGATGGCATCTTTGAGGGGCTGGTGGGTTGTCTGGAATGCTGTGAATTGTCCGGTTTTCGTGGCGGAATTCAACTTCCAATAGGAATCACTAAGAACTTCAGCTACAATTGTAACGTTCAGGCTGTAACGAATTACCACACACATACCACGGGGCTTCAGTTATTAAACAGAGGACTCTGTTTTGAACATTTCGGACCCCTTTTATTTGGGAGTTCGAAGCACAACTCAGGATTGAACAACCGTATTGCCTGATTGGTCTAATCAGTGTGAGTTACAGTAGGCGTTCAACGTGCATTGAAGCTGCGTGATTGTTTGAAAGAGTTGGCGACATGACTGTACTGATCAGTGCACAGTCGATCCACGGTCACCCAATCGTGCGAGCGCATCAAATCAAGCTGCTGGTGGCTTCGGAAAAAGACCGACTGATCTAGAAGGGTAAATTAAATAGCCAACCGTCAATATGGCGGACACAGGGTTTCTTATTGAGGAGCAAGTCAAGTACATAGGCGTCTATATAGGTGAAAGGTAGCGTTTCAGCCAACACCTCCAGTTCCAAGATTCTTGGAGTGTGTTACAGTGACACAATCCTCATGTTCTTAGGCGTGATTGGCTACTGCCCTGTTGACTAACAGTCAAGCAAAAGAAAGTGCTGGCCCAATCCCAGAGAGCTGCGCTCCTGTGTATCACCAAGGCCAGCATGACAGCATCCACTGAAGTACATTGAGTGCATGGTGGACGAGTGGATAATCAAAACGGAACTTCCGCCACCCTGGTCTATCTACTAAACATTCCATGCCGCGCCAGATAAATCGGAATTAGATTAATGGCATGCAAAATGGAAATCCCAATATCCGTGAACGCCTTAAGAGAAAGCGGGTTAAGCCACACCACTAAGCGAGCCAGTTCCAAACGGCACATTGCGACTTCAACTCGTGTCTCCACTTCAGGAAACGTCTTCGTACCGGAAAAGTTTTCTAATTTCATAAGCATCAAAGTCCGAAAAACATCTGGCGACGCATCACGCGCCATTTCAGCTCCTAATTCCAAATACTTCTCAATCAGCTCACGTGAACTCGTAAACCATAATGTAACGTCCTACGGACAAACTGGTGCGCATAAAGTTCCGAAATTTACTGGGATGTTGCTACTTGAGCACGATATCAATTGGATAAGCAAAGTGTAGGTAATTAATAGGGCAGTTTACGTGATATGTTGGGAAGGGTTTGTACAGTTCTGGAACTATAGCAACAATATGTGGGAAAAATATTAAACGGAACGACAGTAATTTTAATTCTGGAATATTTGAGGTTGTTGCTGACAATTTATTACCACCAATATACTTCTATCGTAAACGTAGCTTACTCTGTTACCGTCCTTATTTCGTTTTAGAACTGTAGTGTCACACGAGCGAGATTTATTTTTAAAAAACAGGATTCAAATGGAGTTTGGTGGAAACTTTTGATAACTTATTGTGCTGCTTTTGTCATTTCCCTACAAATGAAAATTGTATACACAGATATGTTATAGGGATTTCCCCAAAATAAGAATTAAACCGAATCGTTACAGCCATTTTCGTAGTAATATTTGAGATTTTTATCACTCCGATAACTATAGTTAGTTTTAAACTGGTCTCTCAAGAACAGCTCTAGTGGTAATTAATTTTTAGCGAGGGCCTTTCCATATGAAAATACCATCACATTTTCATTCGTGGGAGAAACGACGAGAGCAGCACAACGCTCGTAAAATTATTAGGAGCAATCCGACAAATTCTGAAAATTCAAAATACTAACGTTTCATTCACTCGTAACAAGTTCGTGTAAACTGAGAGATTAACATATTGCGCTAGTTACCAGGGCGCTAAAAATCTCTGAATGTGCGCTGGGCTGTGGAAAGTTGCGTGAATCCCCTTCAGCGTCAAAGGAAAATTCCCGAATCCGATCGACTGCACAATGAGAACATCTCCAGGTGCCGAGGAGCGTAGACGCAGGGAGGTATACCATTTCGCCTGTATGGGAGAGGGCAAGTCTGTTTCCTGAATACCTCGCATGGAAGAAGGTCATTCGGATGTCTATTGTGGAAGGTTATGGGAGCTCACTCTTGGATTGGGCCGAGATTCGAAGACACGATATTGTGGCGACAACCAGGGGTTAGTTAATTGAGCACCTGCTCAGAACGGAGAAAAAGGACCTGACTCGATGTTAACGTCATAAACAACACCCAGTTGGTCCTGTGTTTAGGCAGTTACGACGTCGGCATGTGCCTAATCTCAGCAGTGCCGTCTCTACCGCGTTAAAATGAACCGTCAAACTGCTACGGGGAACGAACCAGAGTCGGCTGGAACGGTCTCTGCACGGCTCTTGACAGCTTCGGGGCGCTTTGGCACGCGGAAGGGCTGGCCCATAGATCCAGCCAGTGACCGCAGGTCCGAACCAGCAGACACCTGACAGAATGGCGTGTTCGGACCTGACGTCACGCCCCCTAGTCTCTTCTTTCACCCAAAATATAAAATGTACTAAAAACGCTCAAGCAATTTGAAGTGTGTGAATGTTTGATTGTAACACAAACACGATTTGTAGCTGAAATTAATGGGTAATTAATTATGAAATTATCATTCCGACTTACTAATTAAATCATGAAGCTGCCGGAGACTTGTTGAGTCCCTCGTTGAAGAGTCGCCAACCATCAAAAAGAGAAAGAAAAAAAATGTTTAAAAATCTATTACGGATAAAAAAAGAGAAAAATCTAACGACAGTTCGCGCCCGCCGATAAAGAAACGAAATATAAAAAATTAACGCCGATTGTCGACGAAAATATTTTCGACAACCCGAAGGATAAAAAAAAACAGTTCGACGTGTTGTTCACGTTTGGCGGAGCGCGGCACGAAAACGTCGTGAAAAGGCGATTTCACGTGTCATCTTCGAAAATTAACATAATTAGTCGTCGAGCGACGAAACCGGTGGGCGATACGACCAAAAAAAAGTTCGAAAACGACGATATCGAACAGTCGGTCGTTCGAAACACAAACGAGCGTTTAACAAAGCGGATTGTCGACGTCGAAGGGGAATTTGGATTTCGCGCACATCGACGACAAACTTTTTCGACACTCGACGACGAAATTCGCGGAAACGACGACGTCAAACTGGCGCACGACGAGGACGAACTAAACAGACGAAAGGAACCGGACGGGGGGACGTGAGTCGAGTCGACGCCGCTGGGAGCGCGAGCGTCCAACGCGGTTCGGATCGCGTGATTTCTCGCCTCCCAAAACCGGTCTTGACGCTCTCCCCCAAACGGCGTTGGAGCAGCACCGTCGTTTCATGTCGAAAAACCTCCTTTATGACCCAACTTCTTCTTCACCATTGACGATAACCTTCCCCCATTTTGTCCCTTCTTCTCTCCCTTTTCATATTCGCGACCATGACGTTGGTTTCGATTGTACACGTCTTGAAAACGGAACGAGGTTTATTTTTGTGAATTTCGGCCGAAAAGAAATCGTTTCGCAGTGTCGTGAGACAAAAAGAAAAGCGTCCGGTTTCCGATAATCGAATTCCGCCAGCGGGAAAAGTGCCGAGTTGGAGGAAGCGGAGTTGAGGGGGAAATTGGCCGTTGGAAAGTTTTGGGCTCAACTCGGAAGGTCGGCGGAGCGACTCCACAGGGCGATAACGCGCCTCCTATCACCAGAGTAAGTCGTAAATAAGTCGAATCCTTATTGAAGCGAACCCTGAATCGACGTTACGTTTTAATTTGACGAAAAGATTGTCGAAAGTTGACGAGATTGTCGAGTGGCGTCGAGTTGACCTGAATAGTGAAAGCAAAATGGAAGGCGTCAACTTCGACGAAAGGTCTCCAACCACCTTGTACGTGGGAAATTTGGATTACAGCGTCTCCGAAGAGCTTCTTTGCACGTTATTCTCTCAAATCGGGCCGATCAGAGGTTGTAAGATCATCCGAGAGCCTGGAAACGACCCGTACGCATTTTTGGACTTTTTGACGCACCAAGCGGCCGCGACGGCCCTGGCGGCGATGAACAAGCGGGTTTTCCTCGAACGGGAAATGAAAGTGAATTGGGCCACCTCCCCCGGGAATCAACCCAAAACAGACATCAGCAACCACCATCACATTTTCGTCGGTGATTTGAGCCCGGAAATCGACACCAACACGTTGAAAGAAGCGTTCGCTCCGTACGGCGAAATATCCAATTGTCGAATCGTCCGCGATCCTCAGACGTTGAAATCCAAAGGTTACGCTTTTGTCTCATTCGTCAACAAAACTGACGCGGAAAACGCTATAATGGCGATGAACGGGCAGTGGCTCGGGAATCGGAGCATTCGAACCAATTGGTCTACCAGAAAGCCCCCTCCTCCCAAAACCTCCAATCCCAAATTGAACCACGCCAAAAAGCCAACTTTCGAAGAGATCTTCAATCAAAGCAGCTCGACAAATTCGACCGTCTACTGCGACGGAATTCAAAGTGGAATTTGCGAAGAGTTGATGCACGAAGTTTTCTCCAAATTCGGTACCATCACCAACATTCGTGTGTTCAAAGAGAAAGGTTACGCATTCATCAAATTCACGACGAAAGAGAGCGCGGCTCGAGCTATCGAGGCGACCCATTTGACCGACGTCAACGGCTACACCGTCAAATGCTTTTGGGGAAAAGAGAACCCGAACGAGGCCGCCAATTCCGCGAGCGCTCTCAACATGTCGCCGGCGGCGGCCGCGGCGTATCCGGCGGCGATGTACGCCGCTACCGGCTATTGGTACGCCCCCGCGCCTCAGCCTTTCGCCGCTCCGACCGTCGCTCCGGATTACGGTCAGAACCCGCAGGCCTATTCTCCTTACGGTCAGTACGGTTATCAGAACTATTTGGCTCGAATGCCGACAGCTGCGACGGCCTCTTGGCCGGGAGTCATCGGCGCCCCTCAGATGCAGCACCAACAGTACAATTCCTTCAACGCTCCGACCTCAGACGACGACATTAGCAATTTTTAATCCTAACTCAACACAAACCCTCCCCTCCCCCTCCTTCCCACTCCATTAACGTCCATAATTTTGAAACCACTCGATCACATAAACGAACCACAGTATTAAGTTCTTCCCCCCTCCCCCAACCACCACCTCTCACCGTCACCATTCGACGACCTCAAACTGTAAAATAGTTGCCTTATCGCCGTGTGAAAGCCAGTTTTGAACCCAATATTATTGATTTACGATATATTTTTGTAATTTGTAGGAAATAAACGACGTTTGTCACATCATTCAAACCGACAAGCAATTTGTAAAATAACACAAACTGACTAAACGTGTTTTAAACGAGACAATTTTGTTTTCAAAGTTCGACAAAATGTACAGGCACAATGTTGAGTAAAAATAATCTAAAATAAACTGACGCTTTTTTTTATTTTGTTCTTTTTTTTAAATAGCGATTTGTTGATTTTGGGATAAAAGTGCGGTTGTTTGAGCGACGCGCTGACGTGAATAGAGAAGTTGAATGAATTGAAGAATTTAGTTGATCGTAAGGTAATTAAGCGGTAGGTGTAATAAAGTAAAACTTGTATAGTAAGTAGTCATTTATAAGATAAAGGTTAAAATATTACTCCTCCCCCCTCCCTTCATCTCTCTATCTCCTTCTTCAACTTCACCGCTCTTCTTCCCCCTCCCCTCCCTTTTTCCTCTTTATATCAGGGAAAAGTGATAATAGAAAATGTGCGCAAGTTACAAAAATAAATGAGATGAAATTGTGTGAACGCTTTTCGCAAACAGAAGTGCTGATGTGTATATTTTCAATTAAAAAAAATTGGACAATTTAACTTGTTGCATTTGAAGGTGTTTTTCATTGCCTTTTGCATTTGTTGAGAATGAAATGTGCGTTGCGAGCGAATGGAAATGCAAGATTGTGGGATGATAGGCTGCACTTGGCTGTCCTGGTTTCCCACACCGTCTCGTCAAGACTGGTTTGGGAATGCCTGGAGAGGCGGAAAGACCTTTCCAGGTCGTACAGGGATGGAAGGGCATGATGAGCCCAATAAAACGGCGAGACATGGACGTGCGCTTCTCCCAGTGGGAAACCCTTCTTGGGGAACACAAAGAGCCACTTGACCAAAGAGGTGGGCAAGTGGGAGAAGCACAGTGCTGCCTACTGGCAGGATAGCTCAGGTCAGAGGCAATTCAGGTGGTTTATTAGACTTCAGGTAGCGAACACGCGAGGTCTTCAGTATACAGATGGTATGTGGCCTGTCACAGGTCTCTGTCCAGTACGGTACCACTTGGGCAAGATTGGTAAGTCAGAGTTGTTGCAGATTCTGCGAGGCAGAGGTGGAGTCGATGAAGCACGCACTGCGTACTTGTGTGGGGTGGTGTGAAGGTGCATGGGGTTCCTCAGCTGCGGGTGGGTGAGGTTAAAGAGGTAGACCTCAGAGTGGTCTTGCATTTTGTATGAGAATGGTGGAGGCACATTAGGGAGCTAAGGTTGTAACTGGGAGGAGATGAGGTGGCTCATGTATGCCCACGCAACAGGCCCATTCGATGCAGTAGTTTTCCAAGTAATTAATTTTAAAAATGAGCGAATGAAAAATGGACAATTGTGCGACGATAGTAGGGGGAGGGGGGTATAGGCACCATGCAGCAGACTGGTTGTTGCCCCGGCAGTACATCATAGGTTAGGTTGTCCTTTGGAATGGTTTGTGTGAGATTCTCTCCACGAGGAAGTGTGGGCTACCTGGCCAACTGCTCGGTGCTTGGGGACATGACTATCCCCCGACACTTGAGGAGGAAAGATGCGAGCATTCAGCGCTCTGGTTGAAGCTTGGAGATTGGAATTGGGATTGCTTTGAAAAAAAATTTCCTCAGCTCTCAGTAAATCCACAGATTTTCAAGGTTTTCTACTAATTCAATTTATTTTTCACTCAGTTCAATTGAAACCTTCCCTTCATGGTACGTAAAACTTACAGTTCCGGAATTTATTGCAGTGCTTGTACTGCGACCATTATTGAGAAATGAATACTCAGAAATTAATGAGACTGGATTTTTTTTTGAGAAGGATAATAATCATAGTTTCAGAATTATCGGCTAAACACTGGGAGAAATAGTAGTAAGGGCAATGCCTGTGGTTGAAATTCCTGAATGTCTGTAGTAGTTGCTATATATGTCTTATGAGAGTTATCATCGTATGGGCACTTGATCGAACTACTTCCTGAATTTTTCTGAAGATTATTATAACATTTGTGTGGAGTTTATCCAATTTGTCTATAAACACTGCTTGGAGGACGACATCATGCAAGAAGGGCTGACAAGCCCACTCGCATATCTGGGTCGAGATCAAAACCTACTCCTGTGGCAGCTTACGCGGCGCAGTATCAATCAAAAGATGAGGGTCCCATGAATTTACTCCTTTGTATTGAGAACCAAATCATGGCTGTGTAGTACATTGCATCAGGATGGTCTTCACACGTCTTTCCAAATAGCAACTCGTCTTTCTCCTTCTGTTTATCCCCTCTGTTTATCCCTCACAAGAATGAGGTGCCGCAGCGTGCCACTATTCCCATACATGCTCCCATACTGCCCATCAGTTTAAGGGGTTCAGGAGCGATCTTTCCTCTATGTCTTCATTCTTCGCCCCCACGAGATAATCTCCCCCAGATCAGCAAGCTCCATCCGCATCTGGCTGCGCACTGCCCGGGCAAAATGAGCAAATGCACCTCCATTTTTCATTGGAATTCAATATGGCGCGGCAGAAAGCCTCTGGCGTGAGCGTCCTTCTCTGTGCGGCATCAGCCCACCTCTAGCACAAGAAGGTGGCATCATCTACCACTGCCCATCAGTGCAGGCCGTTTGGACTTGTAGACATACCAATTCGGTGGTGGTACGCCCTAAATGCTCCATGTCTTGTGAGAAACTGGGAAACGTATCCGCCTCACTATGACCTTGCCTGAGCCATGGAGCAAGTAGTGGAATCAGCTGCTTGGCCCATCGCCTCTTGTGGGTTGTGTCCCGCTCACAAGGGCGACAGCCCTCTTTCTTGATGGGTACAGCTCTTTCTGCTCAGCTACCAGAAGAGGGATTGGATATGCGCCGTTACAGCTCGAGAAATGAGGTTTGTCCAACATTAAATTATCGTTTTTCCGATTTTATCGAAAACGGCTCCAATGATTTTGTTTAAACTTTCAGATTACTCTCAACTAACTTGCGCCTACATTTTGTTTTCCATTATGTTTCCGTAGAAATGCGTTGAGTGAAGATACAGCACTCATATATCAGACTTTCGAATTTACGGTGGTTGCTACGCACCTGATACTTTTACTCGATAACAAAATAATACAGAATCACTCCCATATTCTAACGCTGCAGTCGGCTACTGGATACTCGCTGGTGGCTAGGGGTTGCTGTGCACGATTTTCAAATAATTTTCGTTCAGAAAAAGCGGTTGTGGAGGTTCGGATTTTATCTTCCAAACGAAACAAATGCAGCTCATGTCGGGACGAATGGGTTTATCTCGGCTAACCTCGATTCAGATAGCCCAGGCTCTATTTCGGTAACAAAGATTACAGGATATCTACACTTTATGGCCTTGTTGTTCGCTGTGTAAAGAGAGATTCGTTTTACCTGATATTATATTGGGAATCGGCCACTTCCCATTTTCCATCTCGTGGAAGTCTATTGCGTTACATGTGTTGCGCTTGCAAAGCGACCAAAGGGGCACTTGCGGGTTGAATGACATGGGAAAAGGGTACATGGAGTCCGTATCAGTATATCAGGAGAAATGATTGAGTCGATCGCTTGAGTTTTGCTGTAATGTGTATCGTTGGTCAACCTGTCGATAAGGAGCGAATTGGGAAGGATTTTTACTTTCCTTGGCTCTACGAAGTAGAAAGGAAAGTTATGTAATCGGATGAAAAAAAAATTTTGAGTTTTCTTCAGATCTTTACGTTTCAGACCCTCTTGAGTCCGAAAAACACTATTTGGGAAAATGGTCTGTGGGTGTGTCTGTGAACGATTTTTAGAGAAAACCACCGTACCAAATCAGCTCAAACTTCATATCTCGCCGGTAGATTACCATGGGACGCCAAAATAAGGGTATGAACAAAATCCACCGAAATTTAACTATAGTTATCATAGTGATCAAAACACCAAATTTTTTTTTTCTCAAAAACGGCTATAACGATTTTGATTAAATTTTTTATATTGATAGCTCTCAATAAGATAATTATACCATAAAATTCCCATTCGTGGGAAAATTACAAGAGCAGAACAATAAATTATCAAAATTTTCGACGAAAAGCGTTTTTAGCGCTATTTTTCTTATAACCTCCGCTGGAATGTTAGTAGAATGTTGAAAAAAATTGTTATTGTAGTCCGATCCAATACCTCTTCCTAGTTTAAAAACGCTCATGAGATACATGGGGCTCACTCCAGAAATTCCTGAACTTCAACTACTGTCGTTTCGCTTACTACCAGTTCTAACAGTTATTACCCATTAGCTCTGCAAAAGTAATTACTATCCTTCTTCAAAAAATTCGTGTTTACAGCCTCATTAATTATCTGTGTACCAATTGCTCACTAATGGTCCTGGAATCAGTACGAGCAGCACAATAAATTCCAGAGCTGTAGGCGGTACCGTTTCCTGCTGCTGTGACGTGTTGTTTGACCAAGTTCAAAGGCCATGTACAAAGTGAATTGACGTAGAGCTAAGGAAAGTTGTGTGTTGCAACGCACCAGATATTTAAATGAGCATATACGGCGTGGAAACCATCAGGTCCAGGTCCGAAATACAGGCACCAGGTTACGTGAGCTTTCTAGGTCCAAAATATACAGGAAAAGGACGGGAGATTCGGACCGCTTGGCTCCTATTTTGCGAGCCCACTGAGTAGTGGTTAATGACGAAATTTTATATCCCGAGGAAGCTTAGGGTCGCTTCATTTTTACTTTCCGCTACCCGAAGGGAAGGAAAGTATAGTAATCGGCCCAAACAAAAAATTTGGGTTTTCTTCAGATCTTTACGTTTTGAGGCCTACTGAGTCTAATTTCGGCGCGTGGTCTGTGTGTATGTGTATGTGCGTGTGTGCGCGTGTGTGCGTGCGTGCGTGTGTGTGCTGATCTTTGCAGAGTCAGTCCGCCAAATTGAAGAAAAAACCCACCACGTGCTCCGCACTGTCAACCAATGGTGCGAGCACGTCAAGATGCAGGTGGCTGAGGAAAAAACCCAGCTAATCCTCTTGAAGGGGAAAGTGAATAGTCCACCCACAGTACGCTTTGGCGGCCACAGGCCCTTCTTGAAAAGCACGTCAAGTATTTAGGAGGAATATAGGTGAGAGGTGGGGTTTCAACCAACACCTCCAGTCCCTTAAAGGCACTACCATTGCAAGGTTTGCCTCACTGCGTGCCATTAGCACATTAAGGCCTCTTGGGGTGTGTGTTACCACGACACCATCCTCATGTATAAGGCCATCTATTTAGGTGTGATTGGCTACTGCCCTGTTGTCTGGGGTAGCAAACTAACAGTCAATCAAAAGAGAGTATTGGCCCAATCCCAGAGAGCCGCGCTCCTGTGGATCACCAAGGCCTTCAAGATCAGATGTATCAACGGAAGTACTCCAGGTGATCACTGGTCAGTTACCAGTTGATTTGGCTGTTGAGTGCATGATTGACAAGTGGAGAGTGAAACGAGCTTCCCCGCTTTGGGCTGAACTCCGTGCGGATCTCACCACAGAACAGAAACTTGCCGCCATCGATGAATGGGCTCTAGAGAAATGGCAAGCGAGATGGGAATCCTCGTCAAAGGGACGTGATACGTATGAGTTCTTCCCAACATCCGTGCACGTCTATCTAGAAAATGGGTTGAGCCAGACCACTGGACGAGCCAGTTCCTCACGGACATGGTGACTTCAATGCGCGGCTCCACTTCTTTTCCCTGAAAGACTCTCCATTATGCACGTCTTGTGCCTCCAGTGCGGAGGAAACAAGAAACCATGTGCTGCTCCACTGTAGTTTCTACAACAGTGAGCGACGGTTGTTGAGAGGGCAAACGAACTTAGCAGCTTTGACTGCTACAAAGGAAGCCTATAACCATTTTGCAAAGTTCGCAAAGAAGGTAATGGCTAAGAAACGTGGTTATAGTTGCTCAGTCCTTTTGAAACTTGCCACCCAAGTAAACAGTAAGATCAGGTAGGGAACCAGATTAAGAACTACCCCAAGATGGTACGGGATTCCTCAGGTGGCCCCCTCCGCGCGGTCACCCACGGGCAACAGCTCTCTACGGTGAGACTGGCTAACGACCACATACCTGCCGTATTGCCTCCACAGGTCTGAGTTCGGTGGATGCTGCAGGGGCCGGCCTCTTGCATATTAGCGAAATCAAGAACTTCTATGACTGATATAACCCTCGTCGAGGGTTTAGGTACAGTCATGAAATAAAGAAACAGATCTGTCTGTAGTTCGATAAAGGGGCTAGAATCAATATGCCTGAGGGGGAGCTTCCAGGACACTGCCTCGAGCACCTCTCGCTCATACCACGAACACACACAACAAATGAACTCACAAGGATACACTACACCAGTCCGCTTCTTTAATCACCCCCAAATAAGTAAAAACATGACAAAGTCAACTAAAACTTCAGCAGGTAATAAAAACGCCACCTGCGCCTCTTCCTCGGGCTCGCCAAGCTCGACCCCTCCCTCTTCGGACGATGAGCAACCTACTCGTCGTCCAAACAAACAAGGGCGGAAAGAACCGGGCAAACCGCGTTCATCTCCCCCTCCCCCCCCCTAGTAGCCCGGGCAACCCGGCTACTACAAGCACACGACACAGCGTGGACCCTAAACTGTCGGACATGGAGCAAATTTGCGCATACGTCCAAATCATCCACGGCCAGCTGGCACGGATGAGGGCCAACGCGACAGGACCTATGCGACCTCGTAACTAGTTGCCTCTTCGAAATTTCGAAGCTGCCTATAAAAGCCAATGCCCCCCCAACGACATCGCCCTGCCACTCCCTCTGCAGGAAACTGTGGCGGCTGTCGTGAGGGAAGAGCTGCGAGGGCAATTGCCCAGCAGCCAGTGCCACCAGCCCCCCAAACTCGAGGAGCAACAACGAGCCAGGTAGTACCCCAGGCCTCATATGCGGCAGTAGCCACTGCGCCTTCCTCCCCTCATGGGAGCTGAGGCGGAATGGCAGCTCGCCAGCCAGGGCCAGGAAGCGCAGAGGGAAGCAGAAACAGGCCCCAACTACAGGAAGTGCAGGCCGAGGGCAGCGCCCTGCCTATGCCTCCGCCCAAAAACAAGGGCAAAAATAAAAATAAAAACCAAAATAAAAGCCTCCACCGCTTGCCAAACTCCCCCCTAAAAACCCACGACAAAACGTGGTAGTGGTTAGGCGGACATGTGAGGAAGGAGAGGCTGGTCCCTCCAACCCTGACGCAATGGAAGCGCTTCCCTGCTACGGACCTCCAAGCTCTGAGTGTCCGAGTGCTAGACATCCGCACCGCAGTAGGAGGTGGCGCCGTCATTGTGACGGAAACGCCAGAAATGGCCAAGGCGCTCACGAGCCACATTTCCACAAAAAAGGAGTTGAAGCTCCAAGCGTCAGCCCCCCTGGGTCGTTTCCCACGCCTGCTGCTGCGCGGACCGACCTTCAAAAAGAGGACTTGGCCCAACAAGCTGTTGAGCACAACCCTGCGTTAGGCTTGCAGCCGCAGGATGTCAGGCCTCTCTTCACCAAAAGCGTGGCAGACAGAAGGATTGGGTGATTGAGGTATCACCCAGCCTGTACAAAAACTAGAGGGCAAGGCACCTCCAAATAGCCTGGCAGCGGTGCGCCATACGAAAGTACCAAGCCCCCACCAGTGCTACAAATGCCAGCGCTATGGCCACCTGGCAGTGGCCTGTACAAGACCTGTTGTGTGCGCCTGGTGCGCCTTGCCACATCTGGAGTAGAATGCAAGCGTGATGCTCCTCAAGTGTGCCAATTGCGTCGAACGCAAAATCCAACAGGTCGCACACTCTACACGAGACGCACGCTGTACCATTCGTCAGCGAGCGATTGCCCTCCAGGAGTCACGAGTGGATTATGAATAGGTCAAAAACAGTTCGAATCCTTCAGCACAACACAAATAAGAGTTGCCCAGTTATGGCTGAGTTGCTGCAAAATGCACTCAAGAAACGCTGCAGTGTCCTCGCCATACAGGAACCGTACATAGGATCCAAAACTCTTGGTCTCGGATCGCAGGCACGAGTGGTGGCTGGAGCAAGAACGGGAGCCAAGGCAGCAGTAGCCTGCATCGACCCGTCCATTGACATGCTCGCACTCACTCACCTGAACAGCCAGCACTTGGCCGCTGTGCTCATCCGAGCCGGTGGCTTTGAGCTGGTTGTAATATCATTTTACAGGCAATTTGGCGCACCAGTTGCCAACAGCCTTGAACCACTCGAGCGGGCTCTAGCAGGCCTATCAGGACGACCCTGCGAAGTCTGTGCTGATGCAAACGCCAGATCACCATTGTGGGGATCCCCAACCCTGGATGGGGCGGGCGAGGCGTATATAGAGCTGCTCACCAGGTACAACTTGGTTGTTGCCAACGACCCCATGACTGAGGCGACCTATGATGGCCCGGGAGGAAGGTCGTGTATAGACGTCACAGCCGTGTCCCACACCCTGCTACTCAAATTGAAGGGTTGGCGAGTCGCAACAGGTGCAACGCAGAGCGATCACATGGTTATTGACTTGGCCATTACGGATGATAACATCCTCTGCAAAGACACGCGTGAAAAGCGATTCCGCGACAAAAATGCTGACTGGCTGCAATTCTTAGGGTACTGGAAGGTGAACTGCGCCGCAGACACCGACCTAATAGTGCAAGCATCCACACCTGAAGAGGTGGACAGCAAAGTGGACACATTTACCACAGCACTGCACTCTGCTGGGCTCTCTGTACTTGGCCAACAGAAGCACAGGGCGATCAAAGTCCCATGGTGGACTGAGGAACTTAATCCCCTCAAGCAAAGTGCAAATAGAGCCAGAAGGATGTACCAAAACACTCGTGACCCTGATGCCAGAGCAACACTCCGAACTGCCTTCATCCAAGAGAAGAAGGCCTTCCACCGCGCCATCAAACGAGCCAAACGGCAAGGCTGGCGAAATTTTCTGTGGAAGCGGAGAGCTCTGAGAACCCCTGGGGCAGACACTACAAGTCCTCCATAGGAAAAGCAAATGTAGAGCAGGTCTTAGCTGCGATGCAAAATGAGTCAGGCTGGGCCTGCAGTATCGAACGTTCACTGGAAACCCTCCTTGAGAAGGCGTTCCCAGATGACCAAGTAGCTCGAGACACTGAAGCCCAGAGGGCAGCAAGGGAGCTGATCATGACCTTCCGAACGAGCCCGACATCCCATTGTGGACAACAGGCGACCTCGGGAGGGCTCTTGGGACCTTAAAGCCCAACAAATCTCCTGGGCCAGATAAAATAGAAAGCAATATGCTAAGGAAGGCTGGAGCGGACAATCTCCAGCGGTCTCCTTAATTTATTTAATGACTGTCTGCAGGTCGGACAGTTCCCTCACTCAGTGGAAGTCTGCGCGCGTTGTCACTCTTTCAAAAGGGAGGCGACCGCAATCAGTCGGACCCGCGATCATGGAGACCACTCAGCCTTCTTTCCATATTAGGCAAAACACTAGAAATCTTGATGTTGCAGTCCTCGAAGGAGTCTTTGGCGCAACCTCACAGGCAGGCAATACGGGTGTACCAAAGGAAGGTCCACGCAGGATGTCATTGTCGAGATTCGGCGTGTTTCCCTGCTGGCACCGGCTAAGTACGTCGTAGCAGTTCTGATTGACATCAGAGGAGCGTTTGACAACCTTTGGTGGCCAGCGCTCCTTAATGAACTCAAAGGTAGGGGAATCCCCCCCAACCTGTACTCGCTCGTCAGAAGTTACCTGACAGACAGAACTGCTACGATCGAAAGTAGGCATGTCTCCGTCCGGAGAAAGATTGAGAAGGGGTGCCCACAGGGCTCGGTCCTAGGACCAGCACTCTCGAATGCCTTCTTCGAAGGTCTTCTCAGGAAACTCATGGAGACTGACTGCGAGCCGTACGCCTATGTGGATGACTTGACTGTGCTGATCTTTGCAGAGTCAGTCCGCCAAATTGAAGAAAAAACCCACCACGTGCTCTGCACTGTCAACCAATGGTGCGAGCACGTCAAGATGCAGGTGGCTGAGGAAAAAACCCAGCTAATCCTCTTGAAGGGGAAAGTGAATAATCCACCCACAATACGCTTTGGCGGCCACAGGCTCCTTCTTGAAAAGCACGTCAAGTATTTAGGAGTGAATATAGGTGAGAGGTGGGGTTTCAACCAACACCTCCAGTCCCTTAAAGGCACTACCATTGCAAGGTTTGCCTCACTGCGTGCCATTACTAAGGCCACTTGGGGTGTGTGTTACCACGACACCATCCTCATGTATAAGGCCATCTATTTAGGTGTGATTGGCTACTGCCCTGTTGTCTGGGGTAGCAAACTAACAGTCAATCAAAGAGAGTATTGGCCCAATCCCAGAGAGCCGCGCTTCCTGTGGATCACCAAGGCCTACAAGACTGTATCAACGGAAGCACTTCCAGGTGATCACTGGTCAGTTACCAGTTGATTTGGCTGTTGAGTGCATGATTGACAAGTGGAGAGTGAAACGAGCTTCCCCGCTTTGGGCTGAACTCCGTGCGGATCTCACCACAGAACAGAAACTTGCCGCCATCGATGAATGGGCTCTAGAGAAATGGCAAGCGAGATGGGAATCCTCGTCAAAGGGACGTGATACGTATGAGTTCTTCCTCAACATCCGTGAACGTCTTTCTAGAAAATGGGTTGAGCCCGACCACTGGACGAGCCAGTTCCTCACGGGACATGGTGACTTCAATGCGCGGCTCCACTTCTTTTCTCTGAAAGACTCTCCATTATGCACGTCTTGTGCCTCCAGTGCGGAGGAAACAAGAAACCATGTGCTGCTCCACTGTAGTTTCTACAACAGTGAGCGACGGTTGGTGAGAGGGCGAACGAACTTAGCAGCTTTGACTGCTACAAGGAAGCTCTATAACCATTTTGCAAAGTTCGCAAAGAAGGTAATGGCTAAGAACCGTGGTTATAGTTGAGCAGTCCTCTTGAACCTTGCCACCCAAGTAAACAGTAAGATGAGGTAGGGAACCAGATTAAGAACTACTCCCAGATGGTACGGGGGATTCTCAGGTGGTCACCTCCGCCTGCAACACACGGGCAACAGCTCTCTACGGTGAGACTGGCTAACGACCACATACCTGCCGTACCTCCACAGGTCTGAGTTCGGTGGATGCTGCAGGGGCCGGCCTCTTGCATATTAGCGAAACCGCAACTTCTATGACTGATATAACCCTCGTCGAGGGTTTAGGTACAGTCATGAAATAAAGAAACAGATCTGTCTGTAGTTCGATTTGCGGGAGAACGGCTGATCCGATTGAGCTGGTTCTTTTTTTGTTTTGTTCGTTATTTTTTGTAGACACCAAAATAAGGTTATGGACGATTTCGACAGATGGAAAGGGGGGTGGGGGACGAAAATGTACCAAAAACTAGGGTTTTTCGAATTTTTCTCGAAAACGGCTTTAACGATTTTGATTAAACTTTCAAATTATCTTCTCCTAATCAATACCTAACTTTTCTTCTCCATACATATCTCCATGAAAATACGGTGAACGGAGATATAGGCCCATGAAGCAAACATAGGTTTTTTACGCTTTTTGGCAAAACGGCTTCAACGATTATCACCAAACTTAAGAGATGTTTTCGAATAGTTAATACGTACATATTGGTCTGAATAAATGTTCCTCTGACAGTCCATTGAACAGAGATAAAAATCAAAATGTGTCGAAAATAACGTTTTTTCGAACATTTCCGTAAATTTCAGGGTATCTTATTCACCAGATGTGATAAATCCTAGTGTAATGTCTTTTAGTCACCCATACCCGCATATCGTTCTCCATAAATATTTCTGTATATATATATATTGAACGGAGATATAAGCCAAGTTAACTCAGAAAAGGAGATTTGTCGAATATTAATTTATCGGTATTCCGATTCTCTCAAAAACGGCTCTAACGATTTCGATCAAACTTTCGGAGTACTCTCAGCTAACTAGTCCCTACATTTTGTTCTGCATAAATGTTCCTGTAAAAATGCGTTGAACGAAGATATAGCGCCCGCCTATGTAGGTGGTGTTCGAAATTACGGGGGTGGCGGAAAGTTGTGTGTTGCTACGCACCAGATATTTTACATGAGCGAGTCGCTGTCGAAAGATCAGACTGAATAAAGTTGGAGTACGAACGAATGCATGAGCAAAGCGTACAAGGACCAACCAGCCGGGCAACTTCAGCTAGTTTCGTTTTTTCAGACATGCCCAGGGAAAATTGATCTTCAAAAAGACACTCGCATGGGTAATGTCACATTCTTACTGACTAAACCCTATTCCCACAGTTGCTAACCTGGAGGTTCTCAACCAGATAAAAGGGGGATTAGGTGGCCAGCCTGTGATGCTGTGTGGGGACCCATGAGGATGCGATGTGGGACGATTGAGCAGGGCTGGTGGGGGGGGGGGGCTTGGGCGTGAGAAGATTACCTCAGATTGAGTATGTTCAGGCTGAATCCTCATTAGCCTGCCAGCTACCAGCTACCAGCTGAGCAGAACCAGCTTGGCTTTGAAGGTTAAGAGGAGGGCGATGACGTGATGAACTCTTCTCGTCACTGGAGATCCATGAGGGACGCCTGCAGTGATGCGGTTTGAAGCAGAGAGGATTTTGCCTTCTCAGGCACATAAGGTTCTGTTTGAAATCTAGATGATCAGGCCAATGACGTAGGCCAGGGAGCGCAGTTTAATGGGCCTGCCAAACGCTTGTTGTGTGCAATTTCTTTTGTGTGTTTTCTGCAATCAACCCTTGGGAGTTGATGACAAGGCTCATAATGGTCTCTGAAGCAGTTGTGGAAATTGGGGAGAACGGTCAAGTGGTTGTGAATTCGTTGTGGCGAGTCAGGATAATGAACACGGTGACCTTGCTCAAGGTGCTTTTGGGATGCAGGCGATTGTGGCCTCCTTCCATGTCACCAATATTGTAGGCGCGTTGTAGCATTGATAATGTTGCACAGGGCTACGACGTGATTTGAACTACTTGGTTTAGCCTATGCTCAGTTAGTGTTTCCTCCCCTCTTTCCTTTTCTCTCAGGCCTGTTGTCCTGCTGCGCGCACATTCCATTTTCTTCATAACGTTTTGAGAAATAAGTTTGATGTTACTCATGACAGAAACCATTGCCTTCTTGGCAGTGCAAAATACAAATGGAAGATCCTGCAAACACTGCACCAAGAGAGACTTTCTTCCTGTATACTGTACTAAATGGTGAATCTAATTGCAGGTTGCAGAGCAACTACTTTTGACGCATCGGAATTTAGAGAGTTCAAGAGGAGGGTGTCACAAAGTGACGTTCAAGGCTCTCGTCTGATGCCGAGTAATTCAAGGGAAACGACGATGATAATTTTGTTGCCTCGTACGCGAAGGGAAGCTCCCTCGGGTTATTTTTCAATGTACGTGATTAGCTCCCACTTGCTGTCCTGAGGCTGGAGGCAGCGAGTCCTTCGCCTTCCACTTCTTCGGTTCGTTCGACAGGACACTCGAGTTTTATTTATAGAGAGGCTCAGAAGCTCACGATTATTCTATTTATAGATTTCCGACCCCGCGCCGCAACAATCTCCTCCTTCAGGACTCACAATGGGAGGGCAATTCAGTCAAGGGCTAGTTCTTTAAATCTCATTGCTCCTGTCTTCTTTGTCTGGTTGACAAAGGATCTGCTCGCCTCAGGGAGACCTCACTTGAGACTCATCGCCGACAATTTTCCTACTATTTTTACTCCTCTTAACGTGTGGCTCATTGCGAACCCGGTAGCTGACTCGAGGGGAAAATAAATTATTGGTCGATTTGTACAATTCAATTCAACGCCGACTCCGTTGATAAGTGGGCATGGCCCTTACAATAATTGTCTACAATCTATCTTGAGCGACGCATCACACTATTTTTCTCAGCCCCACATAAATTCATCGATTTATATTACTCACTATCCAATACGTTTTTCATTCCGTTTTCGTGAACTTGGTAGAACAGCTCAACACGTCCTGTAAACAAGTAGTCCTTATGATTGAATTTATTGAGCGATTTCTACTTATGCCGCGACCATTATTGAGTAATGCGTGTGTACATTATACGCGAGACTGTCATCACGACTTTTCTGAGAATCTCCGTTTTTACTGTTTTGGAACTATAGGGAGAGAACTGTCAGAAATGCTAGTAAGTGAAACGGCAGGGGTTTGTATTCCGATATGTCTGGGCCTGCTTCAAGGTATCTCTTAGGCGTTACAAAACGCATACTATTTTACTCAAGCTGAATCAGTGTGGTACTCTTAATGGAAGTCCCTTCAGAGCCTCGATTCCTTAATCTATACCCGCGACTATCAGAATTCTAGAACCCCCGCCAATCATTGTTTTGATTTGATGACCTGAGCCGACTACGTAATTTTCCAGTTGTTTCTCCTTACCAGCTGCCTCCTCGGTGTAGTATACTTGAAATTCGACAGTTACGCTCACTCTCAGCTCTCATCCCGGCTCACACCAGTTCAACTATCCGAAATTCCTCCTGTACTTGTCACGTGAACCGACTCCCTCATGCTCTACTCTGAACTCCATCTCTATCGTGTCTGTCCCAACCAGTGTAAATACGATCCTCTTTCTCATTCTTCAACTAATCCTGTGCTGGTACTGAACTTCAAATTTACACTCAACCCTTACCGCCACAGGCGCCAGTTTTCCCGTCAAGGCCACATGTGTGCCTCTCAGGCACAGTACGTGTTTTCATCTTTTCAATATTTTTTTTTTCGAGTAAAATCAATCATATTCTTAGTACTGTTTTATTTTTTACTTTTTATACTATTATATTGTTCAGATATATGTAATTTTATTTATTTTACAGCTACGCACTCGACACAAATTAGGCAATCTACGGGGTAAAAAACAAAATAAAACAAATACCAACGAAGAATACCTCAAATTTATTAAACTTTTAAGAAAAACAAAATTTTTAAAGAAACTAAAAATATATTTAAAATTATTATATTATCTTCACTACCGAAGTAGGGACGAGTGGGATCACAACTGATTCCTTAGTAAAATGACAAGTTTAGTTTAGGTTTTAGTTTTTCACTATTTCACTTCGTCTACAACACAAGAGATGCATCTCTTGCGCGAGCATTCCAAGCAAATCGGTTTCTTACACTTTATACACATGTATGCAGTTTTCCGATTTTTGTGTAAGGGCACGGTGAACACGTTTTTCTCTTTCCCAATCTGTCATTATGTGTATGTTATTGATATGATGAAATGTGTGTGGGGTTTGCAATAATAATAACAATAAGCCAGAAGAATCCTAGTAAAACTAGTGCCGGTACAATAGTGGCTGGCATTTTGGCTTCTTACCAATGTGAAAAGCCACATGTGCGCCTGACAGACACATACTTGGAATGTAGTGCTAGCTACGTGTGTGCCTGACAGACACATACTGAATGTAGTGCTAGCCACATGTGTGCCTGACAGACACATACTTGGAATGTAGTGCTAGCCACGTGTGTGCCTGACAGACCACCTAAGTTTTGTAAACATATGATTAGTTACGTTATTAATGAAAGATGGAGACACATCCAACCTGTACACTTGTTAATGATTGACTGAAGGACGTTTACAAAGGTCACGCTTGAAGGGAGAAGGAGAAGGGTTGCCAACATCCGTAAAACAAATATCCCTACGTGCCTCACAGACCCACCTGTGGCGGTAAGGGTTAATACACCCCTCAATTCGTCTAATGGACTACCATCCTGATTATTCTGAGAAATATTAACAATATAGTGTCGTATAAGAGAGATTAAACAGGAAAAAAAACGCATGAAGAAAACTTGTTTTTGCCTGTAGCCGATTACATAACCCTGCTTTCTACTTAATGAGTATACATGTGAGTTAGGAATATATATTTTTCTATGCCCATGCTGCAGTTATCAGCGACGAAACGTGTTCAACAATCGCCCAACTATTATCCAAAATCCGTTAATTAGGTCGTTTTCGTTAACGAGTAGGAATTGAAGAAGCCAGTTGTGTTCTTTTCCTTCTTTGTTTATATTTACATAAGGGAGTTCAGTCCCTGTACCCAACGTTCAGAACTTCCACCACCATTCGAGCCCTCACCAGCCGTAACGTCTTCCGTGGTCCTTAACTTCCTCCTCATTAGATTCGCTTTGCCCCTTCGAGTCGTAGCATAAATCCCGCTTCTAAGTCGTGTTAGCTTCCTTCCTAAGTTCCTTAGAGTCACTGGGGGCGAACGTGCGTGCGAAAGTGTACAGCTTTAATTCACCTAGTAGATATCTCTTACGCCTGTCTTAGGCTTGCGTATATCCCTTCCTGCCGGAAAATGACCGTCATACCAAAGTTATCATTGGTGGGATTAAACGAAACGGTTCATTGGAATCCGTTTCAGAAATGTAGTTCCCAGAAACAAACTGACTTTTCATACCACTGCCGGATGCGTTATATTGTTAAGCTTTGGCACCGTAACGACGAACTCTATTTAACAGACTGATAGAATGATGAGGTACAATGACGTGAGCTAAGTACGATGATTTCGTAATAATTGTAGTTGTAAAATGTTCTTTACATTTTAATAAGTGTTTCGATATAGTACAAATTATTATTAGTTTCAATTATTGCTTCACTACTTATACAACACGTTAAACAATTGAAAGTGTTGGATTCAGATCGGAAAACGCACTTATTTTAGAAGCCTTCAAAACTGTTGCACGAAATTCACAAACATACAAAATCCATTGCACATGCTTTCCCAGGCAGTTGAGGAAACTCGTCTATAGTCAGGTGGAATACATGTCTCTCCTATTAAGGATAAAGGGAAAATAATTACGCTTCTTGTAAAAGGCGGTTGAAGAACAGCAGTATCTCACTGAACGTAAGCCGGCATATCTATAAAATTCAGCTTGGCCCAGAGAGGAGAGTATCTTTATAACGTTAATATCAGGCGATGTGGGGTCGTTCTTCACTGTAAACGTTAAATCTGGTATGAATTCTTGAGAGCCAGTCTTGCCACACCCACAATACCCACACCACAATTAATACCAGGCCAATTTCCTTAACAAAATAACTGTTCCTCGACAATCATAACAGAGCTATATTAGTTGAAAGTCATTGCAGTTTCGCTATCGTCCACGAACATGGGTACTCGCCCACAATCAACTAAACCCAGAACCGTGGAGGTACGGCCGGTTGCCGTTTAGCCAGTCTCCCGGCGGAGTGCTGCCCATGTGTTGTTACGCGAATATATGACCCTGAGAAATCCGTACCGTTTGGGAGGAGGTTTTAATCTGGTGCCTCACCTCGTGTAACTATTTACTTGGTTGGCAAATTCCCCGCTCCGGGCCGAACTTAGCCTCGACCTTTCTATTGAACGATTTTTACCACGCTAGATGAATGGGGACTGTATAGTAGGTAAGCAAGATGGGAATCCCTACCTTAGGGAAAAGAGGGTTGAGCCAAATTACTGGACTTCATCCTGCACGCCTGTCGGCTCCACTGTGGAGGAAACAAGAAACCACGTGCTGCTCCACTGCAGTTTCTACAAGAAACCTAACAGGTACGTTTACGGTATTAAAGAAATTGGGTTATGTCCGCCAGTAGGCAAATTACTAAAGTTAACGTACCTGTTAGGTGAGTCCGTCTCCTCTGGCTTGTGAGTTACTGTAGGCAAGCGCTTTCGATGTAAAGACATCATCGTCTGGCCGTTAAGTCAGTACTGGAGTTAGTCAGTTAGTCGTGGTCTTTATATACAAAGAGAAAGGTGAAAGGGATGATGGAGCGTCGGGGAAGGGGCGGGGAGAGGAGGTCATGTACCTCAGGGGGAAACCCTCTAGAGATAAATGGGACGTGTTGGATGGTCTGTCAATTGTGGAATTTACGTCTTTTTTGTGTAGGGTGGTCTGTAAATCCGTCAGTTGGTTGTTTTCGTTTGTGTAGTGTTTTGAGTGGTGTGAATATGGTGTCGCATTTTGTGTTGATTTGTTCATTTATGATCTGTCCATTGAAGTTTTTTTGTTTGTAGATTTCCATGTTTTCTAATATGTTCAGTTTTCGTCCTTTGTATTGTTTGTGTAGTAAGATGGTGCAGTCCTGTATTTTGGTGGGTTCGTGTCCAGTTGTTTTGAGGTGGTTGGCAAAGTTTGAATCGTCTTTGTTCCTACTAAGAGATTTAATGTGTTCTGAGTATCTGGTCCGTATTTTTCGTCCTGTCTGTCCTATGTATGCGTTTTTACAAGTACAAGTTATTTTATACACCCCACTTTGGTCGAGTGGGTCTGTCTTTTCAGTCTTTGCAGTTAGTTTGGTTCTAAGTGTGTTGTCCGTCCGTAATGCAATTTGTATACCTTCCTTTCGGAGGATATTAGTTATTCCGTATATTTGTGGTCCTGTGTACGTGAATGTGCAGCGTCTTGTTAAAGTCTGTGTATTTTCTGTTTTTGAGTCGTTTGTTTTGGAGTCATATTGTCTTAATAATTTGTTTATTGTTTGTTTAGAATAACCGTTATTTTCTGCGATAGTATTTATAATATCAAGTTCTTTTTTGTAATTTTATTCGGATAGTGGGATAGTTTTTAGTCTACGTATCATGTGTCTGAATGCACTTAGTGTATGTTGTTGTGGGTGGTTTGATGTAAAATGTATGGTCGTGTCGGTAGCGGTAGGTTTTCTAAAAATGTCGTATTGTAGTTCGTTGTCCAACCGTGTGATTTTTAGGTCCAAGTAATTAAGAGTTTTATTTTGTTCTTTGTCCATGTCATATTGGATGTTATGGTGGATATTGTTTAAGTCCTTTAGTATATCGTCAGTGTTATCACGGCCTGATATGCAGATGACATCATCTACATATCTGGCGTAGTGTTTGATATCGTGTTTTGTCATTAAGGTCTGGATGTGAGTTTCTTCGTAATGTTGTAGAAATATTTCAGTTAATATGGACGAAGTAGGGTTTCCCATACCTAATCCATCTTTTGGCTTGTATATGCTGTTGTTGAATTGAAAGTAGTTTTGTCCGAGTGTCAGTTTGGTGAGGTTGGTAACGTTTCTAGTGGTTGTTGTGTCTATTTGTCTTAGTTTGGTTTGTAGTATGTCAATGGTTTCTTTTATTGGTATGGAGGGATATAAGTTTTTTATATCAAATGATACCAATCTAGTGTTTGGAGTTATAGTTACGTCTTTTAATCTAGTGGTGAGTACTTCTGTGTTACGTATCGTATATCTGTTTGGTAATGTAATGGTACTTTTTAGCATTGTGGTCAAATATTTTGAGAGTTTATATGCTGGTGCAGATGTGAAGTTTATGACTGGTCTGATGAGTGTATCCTTTTTATGAATTTTTGGTTGTCCTTTGAGTAGTGGTGGTTTATGGTTCATGTTTACGTATTTATAATGTTGTTCTTTTGGTATGTTAGTATGGGTTCTAAGTGCATTACGTATTTGTGTTTGATACGAGTCCGTAGGGTCTTTTTTCAGTTTCGTGCATTGTGTTTGGTTGATGAAGTCAGTCGTCTTATTTATGTAGTTCTGTTTATCTAGTATAACAATGACGTTTCCTTTGTCTGCTTTTGTCAAAATTAAATTATTGTTGTTGAGTTTGGTCCTAATTTGTATAGCTGTTTTTACGTCTTTGTGGTCCGTCCTGTTCTTTTTGTATTGTTTGATAGTTCGTTCTATTTTGTCTGCAATTTTGTGGCGTATGCGTTCTTGGTTTTCAATCGGTAGATATTGTATGGCTGTCTCAGCGTCCAAAATGTTCGTTTCAATTTCTTTTTGTAAGTCAGTTGAAGGTAAGTTATGTTTGAGTCCTCTTTCTAATAATTGCGATTCGTTGTCAGTGAATTTTACGTCCGTCAAGTTAACTGTTCTACTATGAAATGTTGTAGTAGGTTTCGAGATGGGGTCTAGTTTCTTCTTGAGTTTGTCGAGTTTTCTGTCCATATTCTTGTATTTGTTAGTCATGATTGTATTCGTCTTTGTACGTAGGTAGTCTAGGAAATCTATGAATATGTCGTGTAAGTTATTTTCCGTCACTAACAGGTTCGTTAACGTTAGTAATTTACCTACTGGCGGACCTAACCCAATTGCTTTAGTAGCTTTAATATAAGCCTTGGGGATTGGGCCAGAACTCTCCTTCGATCGACTGTGCGTTTGGCAGTAGCCAATTACGCGTAAGTAAATCGCCTTGGACATGAGGATTGCGTCATGATAACACACACCCTAGGTGTCCTCGCTAATGGCTCGTAAGGAGACCAACCTTGCGTTATGATATGCCTTTGAGGAACTGGAGGTGTTGGCTGAAACACCACCTTTCATATTAACTCCTGAGTACTTAACTTGCTTCTATTCGAAGGGCACTGTGGCCACCACAACCACACCACTCTATTTTTTATGAATCGTTTACACTACATTGGAGTATGTTATTATGCGATATTATATTGGCCTATACAATTTGGCGATATTTGTTCGCAGCCTAAGTCGTTGAAGTAAACGTTCAAGACGTTCCCGGCATTCAGAAGGTTTTCAATAAATCTTGAGCTCGTAATGGAATATGAAGTAAATCAAACGGGGGTGTGGTGGTAGTTGTGAGGGGGAAGGGGGATAATGATCTAACGAGAAGGCGGCGCTTTTACTGCCGTCCCCTCGACTCTCAGTACACAGCCGCTTCAACTTCAAATCCATAAATCTGAACGACGATCGCGATAAAATATTTAAATTGCCTTTTATATCTGAATATTTATGCTGGTGGTGGTGATGGTAGAGCTGGGGGGATTACGTCGTCAGTGAGCGGCCCCGGAGCTGTCCGTCGGAGGCGCCCCCTTTGAACGTGCGAGTTTCGCGACTGAGCTCTGAATTCAAAAAGGGAAAATAGCGGGGTCTCGCAATATTTTTCTCGAGAGCGAATCCACGGTGGACGAGACTGTGATTATCTTGTTACGGAGACCGTCGTTCTTCGTTCGTCGACTCGTTTTTATCGCCCGCCGACGACGCGAGAGAACGTTATTTATCGAACGAGTTATTGGCAACCAACGAAATCAAATTGAAAGGAGCGTCTGTCGTATATTTGGATTTGTCGAAGGCGTTTCACTTGGTAAACCAATCAACGGGTGGCACCAGGAGCTGGGCACCAGTGTGCAGACCATTGTGATCGTAACTCATAACAGTGAGTGACACCATTATGATAGTAATGAGCTACAGACTGAAAGAAGAAAAGAGAGTGAGAGAGAGAGAGAGAGAGGGAGGGAGAGAGAGAGAGAGAGAGAGAGAGAGAGAGAGAGAGAGAGAGAGAGAGAGAGAGAGAGAGAGAGAGACAAACCACTAGACGAGCCATGGCGACTGCAACGCGCAGCCCCACTTTTCCTCTCAAAGACACTCCATCCTGCACATCTTGCGACTCCAGTGCAGAATAAACAAGAAACATCATAGCCTAGCTAAAAGACAACCTGCCGTTCCTCTGCAGATCTGGGTTCAGTGGATGTTGGTCAGTTGTCTGGGCTCTTGCATGCTGGCAAGCCAGCAACCTCCATTACTTTCGATCGATATAACTCTAATATGAGTATTGGGGAATGACCATTTTGATAAGGTAACAGACCTGTCCCTGGGAAACCCAAAACAACGGCACGAAAACATAACTCTAATAATTTAAAAAAAATTTTTTATGACGTAGGAGAGAGGGTCTGTCCCTAGTAGCCCCATGAATTTACTCCTGCGTATTGAGAACCAACTCGGGAGCGTTTAATACATTACATCAGGTTGGCCCTCATGCCTCTCTTCGATAACAGCTCTTCTTTCTTGACCTCTTCACCCTCATGAGAATCTTGAAGCATGCCGCCATTCCTATACACCCCCCATACCGCCCAGCAGTTTAGAAAGTTCAAGAGCCGTTTTGGTTTATTATTCATTCTGAATAATGTGTCGGAGCAGTAATACTAGGTCAAGCTGTTCATGAGAATAATAAACCGTTGTGTAATAATTTGCTGAGTTTTTTCCCTGTGTCTACATTCTTCATTCCTCTAAGATACTGGCCCCAGATATCCTCTTCTGGCTGAGCACTACATGGGCACATTCCCTTAGAGGAAAGCAGCACCCTTGGCTTCTATCTTAACAATGGCTCTTCGCTGTTCCTTCATGTTTCATATTGACTTTGTCAGGAACACCTCAGCTTCACCCTCTCCCTATCACAGATGGTCCCTACGCAGAGCTGCCACGATATGGTGCAGTCTGGCGACTGAACTCAATTAGACGCCTGAGGAATAGCAATACTAATCATGCAATGTGTCATCTTGAGCCATTTTTTACGGGAGCTGCCATTCTCACCCACGCGGCTCTTTCTCCCTCTGGCTGATTTCCCTTTCCCAGAATACTTGTCTTTATTTCCTGTACCTGGAGTGTCAACCCTAAAAGCGAGGAATTCAGGCAAGGATCAGACTGTCAAGCGCCTGTCTTCTTGGCCTTCTTCTTTTTACTCCGGTGGAGATTGTCCTGGAGACCGAGAAGAGTCGGCCGGTCGCCATTTTCCCTTAGCCGCTAAAGGAAGCTTCACAGAAAGGATAGCTGCTTCCCGTGAGTTCGACCTAGCATGCCCATAAGTGTTCATTTCTCTTGGATACCTTTGCCTATCAATCAACGAAATAGTTCGATAATCACAGAAATAGTTCTGGGGAACAAAATGTACTAATGTGTTAGAAGGCTGAAGAGAGAAGGATTCCGAAAATGTTAACACACACAAATCTCTGTTCAATAGAACATTTATGTAACATAATAAGTAGGTATTCGCTGGTTTAAAGAACCTCGATTCGCTTCTTCAATACCTCCATTCACCGAATGTCTGGGAGATATTTATGAAGAATAAAAGCATGGTACTAATTAAGGAAATATAACTTAAAAGTTTAATCAAAATCTAGTTAGAATGGGGCAAAAACTAAAAAAAAAATAATAATAACGAAAACTGACATTTATATCATTTTTCCCAATTTCTCATTCCAACCTGACTCAATATCCAAAAGCAGTTCCTAAAACTAATAGAAAGGCAAATACTCATAATTTCGGACCGAAGTGTGTGAAGCAGAAGTTGCCCAAACTGATATCTTATTGGCACTCGCTGTAACAATCCTCTTGACAGCTAGATTGTTGGTAGAAATAAATAAATGCCTCAACTCTGGGTCTCTTTTGGTGACAGCACGAAATCCAGTCCCGGTTTCGAAATTCTCTCATTTTCATTCATTTTGGAAGTGTGAATACACTTTCTAATCGCGGACTGTAATACAACCTGAAAAAAAGAGGACAGTTGTATTTGACGAAGAGGTACGGTTTCCTACCCGAATTCCTTGGCAGCGCAGGCCTTCACTTGACAAAATATTTCGAAAATAGCTTCGGTCGTTTGTAACTGACTGGTAGACAACCTCTTCCTACCAGGGACAAGGATACCGACTTGCTCGTCAAGATCATCAGATTCTGTCCGTCAAATATCAGTTTAGCCGCCTATCGCAACATTTTTAGCCGCACTGACCTCACCCACGACTCCTCGTGTCGCAATCTACTTGGCTTAAGACTGTCGTTTTTGGGGGCCACGAACATGTTAACTTGAAGGAGACAAGCGAGGGCGCGTGAATTGGTTCTGCGTCGCGTGAACAGATGGCATTTGGAAGTGCCCCGTCTAAATGTAATTGGTCCTGAGAAAGTTGTCTAGGGCGTCGCTCTAGATATTTTCGATGCAATGCGACTAAAACCGTGAAAATCTGGAGAAAAAGCAACTTTTTTCTCGATTATGAGGCGTTGCTCGCCCTCAGATCACTAGATTTGCAGATGTTGAATAATCTTTACGAATATTTTAAGAAGTGAACATGATCGGTTTCCTCAGGTGAGACGCTCTAAAGGGGGGGGGGGACGAACTGAATGAAATTGCTTGAATGAATTTTTCAGAGATCATAAGTTTGTTGACAACTTTTTATAATTCTCCGCACAGTCCCAGATCACCGGTGTAATTTATTCAATAAACCGCGTACGGTTATTCGTTGTATTTCGTCGACGAGTTTTTGTTTTTAACAATAGAAGTAACCACGTGTATTAGGCAACCAGTAGACGCCCAAGGTTCTATGTGAAGGCCGCTTTTAATAATCAACACCCGTAACACACGAGCCGCTGGCTTTGCCGATTTCCGTTTGAAGCAACATTTTTCGAATATCTAGTTTTTCGCCCTTCCGTGATACGCGGGGTTTTAGCGTTGAAGGTGATTAAGTAGGTTCAGCAGTGTCACGATCCTCGGTTGGAATTCTGGGAGGATTAGTCAGACGGCAATTAACGGAAGCTGAACTTTGCATAAGTGCTCCGGGTGGAACATCAGTAAACGTTATGAGCTCACGAGCCCGTCCATTGTTGTTCTTGAGCGATGATGCCATTGCAAGTCAAGCGGAAGAAGCTGCAAAGAGTAGCGTGTGAGTTACGAGCTTATTATAGTCCGGAAGTATTGCCGTGGGGGATTTGGTGTGATAGCTAATACGTTACACATTCCATTGCGTCGTATCAAATTACAAACGGGAGGTCATTGCAACTGTTACGGTAATTTAACTGATTTCATAGAACCATGGAGGTCCAGCATGCACTTATAAGATATCTGGCATATTCGAAGGGCATCCTAAGTGCTTCAACCATGCAGTGGCCGGCAAAGATAGGCTAAAATGTGGTTACCTGAAGACTCAAGGTAAATAAAATATTTGTGGGTGGTCCTTGGCAGCATGATGAAATACTTGAGTACCTGCTCCAGTGCAATGGACATTGTGTAGCCCGTGACCTGGGAGCCATGGCACAGATCTCCGCTGCAACAGGTGGGATAGATGGGTGACAGAAGATCCCCCAGTGCATACTGTTGGTTCCTAATTTCGCTTCTGCTGTCCTCTCAGTGAAGTGCTTCTCAAAAGATACCCTTTTTCTAAGGGCAACGCCACGATATTATACTATCACTACTTCTATTGGATTGCCATTGAACGTGATCTTATCCCTACACCTAGCTTTCCTCTTCGCTGAAACACCTAGCTCATTTATCAAGGTTCACAATCAGCCCACTTGGCAGTTTTCTCCTGCTGGCCCAAAACATTTTTGAGGAGACCAATAGAAGACTACGCCAGTATTGCGATGTCGTCAGCATACATTAGTGCTCCGATGGTAGAGTCCCGTAACCTGATTCCACACGACGACGAGCCCATGTGATCATTGATATACGCGAGATGTGGACTGAGGAGACATCCCCGCCTTGCCTCACTCAATTGGGATGGGCTGTGACACATCATTCTTACTCGACTGCCCCATAGCTGCTAGCACACATTGACCGCAACAACACTGGCTTACGACCAAATGTTAGATAATTATAAATCTACATGGTATTTCGGATGAATATGTTGGCAAATACTGTCTTCCCCCCTGGTCTGCCCGCTTGACACCATTGCAATGTACGCGTCTCTTCGTCCATTTTAATCCAGTCATTAATTCGATTTGTTGTTGAATATCAACTTGCAAATTTCTCGCTTTTAAATCCATCTACTGTACTTACTCCTGCTTCCTAAGTTCTAAACCTACCCCATTAGCTGTTCACTATAACGAAGAATGGCTAGGGCAGCAAAATAGAAAATATGTCGACGTCGACGCTTGAGGAAAATTATGCTTCAAGTTGTTGTTCATTGTGGTACCACAAGATGTTGCCAAGATATTACGATATACGTTTTGCTTGACGAACGAATGAGGATCAGGACAAGCTTCGAGTTCCATGAGGTAATTCGGTATCGGTGAATTTAAGGTGAGCGCTGTTCGTAAGACTTTTTCTGAACAGAACATACTAAATCATGCGACAGAATATGATTAAACGATTTAGAGGTTCGCAAGTCAAGAATAGATCTGATGAGTATTACAAGCTTTCCAACGGGGAAAACGGCGGCAGAAGTTCTTTTCAAAACCTGAGTTTTCAGAAACACTTGGAAACTGGTGCGTTACAAACTGTTGACGTTCACAACAAGGTCGATAAGCAGATGGTTAGGAATGTTTGGAAACAAAGTGAAATGACAAGTTGCGTTCAACCAGTCGTCTTGAAGAAACCTGATGGAGTGATTTGTGCTTACGCCCAGTTCCAGCCTTTCGACAAAGTGGAACGTGACACGTTTGAAAGCAGCCCGTGTATCAAAACGTACCAACGAAATACGTCGAATTACTCCTTCTCGTCACCATTTCCGGCTCGTAAAAATTCGCGAGATTCTCACACTTCATCAGAGATCCCTCGCAAATTGATAGCGCGTCAACCTCAATTGCCGCCATTGGTTTGCGCTTGCGTTAAGAGACCTCAGGTACTTATATGCCCTGGCGCTGACGACTTACCGAAAGTTATTCTAAAAGAGCACACTAATTTCGAGAAACAGAGGCATTGGCGCCATCGAGGTGGGACCTATTCGTCTCAAAACGCCGAGAAGAAGTTTCTTCCCTTTGTTCGTTGCCCGGGGAGTGAGAGCTCAGAAACAAAAGGGTGTTTACCCGATAAATACAAACGAAATAAGCGACACTCAGATATTACAATTCTTCGTGTATATACGTCAAGCCACAATGGCGGGACCGCTGGCTGTCAGACCGTCTCTAGCCCAACGTTTGATTGCCGCTCCATGTCTCATCACGGCGTATTCCCTGCTACCAAACAATTCACTATAAAAAAGATTATTTACAAATTTAATAGGCAAAGAACAGGATCATTTAATCTGATGTGCAGGGGAGGCTAGTAAACTGGAATCGTAAACTATGATTTTTAAATTCATGACAGTTTCTATACTTTTAATAGTTGGTGCGCAGCAAAACTCAACTTTAAAATATCTGGTGCGTAGCAACACACAACTTTCCGCCACCCCTTTAAGTTCGAACACCACCTACATAGGCGGGCGCTATATCTTCGTTCAACGCATTTTTACAGGCACATTTACATATACAGAAATAATTATGCATAACAAAATGGAGGTATGGGTGACTTAAAGACACTCCATTAGGATCTATCGCATCTGGTGAAAAAGTTACCCTGGAATTTACGGAAATGTTAGAAAAAACGTTATTTTTGACACATTTTGATTTTTATCTCTATTCAATGGACCGTCACAGGAACATTTATTGAAGAGAATATGTAGGTATTAACTATTTGATGTGAGTTTGGTGAAAATCGCTGAAGCCGTTTTGCCAAAAAGCGTAAAAAACCTATTTTTGCTTCAGGGGCCCATATCTCCGTTCACCGTATTTTCATGGAGATATGTATGGAGAAGAAAAGTTAGGTATTGATTAGAAAAAGATAATTTGAAAGTTTAATCAAAATCGTTAGAGCAGTTTTCGAGAAAAATGCGAAAAACCCTAGTTTTTGGTACATTTTCGTCCCCCCCCCCCCTTCCCATCGGCCGAAATCGTCCATAACCTTATTTTGGTGTCTAAAAATAACGAACAAAACAAAAAAAGAACCAGCTCAATCGGAGCAGCCGTTCTCCCGCAAATCGAACTACACACACACAGACCACGCGCCGAAATTAGGTTTTTCAGACTCAGTAGGGTCTGAAACGTAAAGATCTGAAGAAAATCCAATTTTTTTTTTTGGCCGATTATTATACTTTCCTTCCCTTCGGGTAGCGGAAAGTAATAAAAATAGGCAATCACCTATGTACGCGGGCGCTGCATGTTCGTTTAACGTACTTCGCGGAAACATTTATGGAGAAGAAGTAGGTATCAATTAATTGAGAGTATCCCGTAAGTTTGATCAAAGTTGGAGCCGTTTTTGACAAAAATGCGAAATCCCCTTATTTTTGGTACATTCTGGTTCCCCACCCATCCCGTCGATGGAAAACTAACCAGCTCATCGGTTCATCCGCTCTTCCACTAAGTAAACTGGAGAACACTCCCCGAAATCGGGGTTTTTGGATTCAGTAGGCCTCAAAATGTAATGCTCGGAATGAACACTTTTTTTATGCGATCGCAGAAACTTCAAGGATTCAGCCAGACATCACTCGTGTAGCAACCCTATAGTTGATATTGCACTGTGCTAGGGAGGTGTTTTAATGTTTTGACTATTGATACTCCGAAAGTGACCTTAAGTAACGTGAGCTAAGAATGGGAGCATTGAAAAAAAGGGTAAGAGCCGAAGAAAAGGGCGGAATGAACTGCGTTGCTTTTGAGTTACTGCCAACAAGTGTCAAGTTGGCGGCAACTTGGAGTTGACCCTTCAGACAAAATGTTGGTCGACTGTAAATATCTATTCAACTCGACGAGGTTTGCAAGGCCAAGCTCGGGGCAAGGGACAAATATTTGAATTGAACGTTGAGTTGTCAATGAGTTCAAACGGGAGCAACTGCGGATTTCCAACAACCGAGTCTATAGCGGGAGGGCAAACAAAGACCGTGAGATTTAAAACTGGTGAGAGCGGTATAGGCTTAAATGTTATTAAAGGGAGTGCAGGTCGTACATGCGATTTACCCTATGGGAGATTCAACAAAGATTTCAAACTAAGGTGCACAAAGCCACACCCACTCTTCGCTAATTAGTACAAGCTGAACTTGAAATACCTTTTATAGCGATTCCTACAACTATCCTCATCACCCACACTAATTCAGTGGTTTCCTTGAACGTTGCTCAGTCAGAAAGGCCACGTTAAAAAAATGGCTAATTAAGCAACCAGCGATTCATTTCGTCGCCCACAGTCTCCTTCTAGAGAAGCATATCAAGTACCCACATGGCATTACACCTGCCGGGCCTGGGTTGTGGCTGCGGACCTGCAGTCCGTTAAAGGCACAACCCACACCATAATTCAATTTCTGAGTTACTTTTGGCAATTGCTTATTTTAGTTCTGTTTTGATCAAACCGAATTAGTTTCGAGTCGATTTAGTTTCTTTTCCCAATTAACGCTATTTGGTGTGAAAGGTCTCTAAAACGTGAAGATTTTAAGATAACACGCCATTTTTTGTCGACGTTGTAACTTCTCTCTAACTCTGTTGGGCTGCGAAAGAAGAACATATAAGCTCTAAAACTATTCATGAGTTTTCATTCGAGAATTATTGCAGCCCGGAGGCGGATAACACTGCAGCAGTCGTCTGGAATTTAATTAGATTAAAAAGGGTCACGCCCAAAGTTGTTGACGAAAAGGGTGGAGGAAAATGGAGTGAAAAGTGGCGTGAGGTGAAGAGGAGGAAGAAGCTTTCGTGATGAAGGCAAATAGCGGGATGAAGTTGTAGTACATCTTCTATATACAGGCTCTATTCTTTGGGAAAGACCTGAGTGGCGGTGGAGGGGTCTGTGTAGAGACGAAGGGCCTCGCCAATGGCCTTCCAGTACGGACTTGGAATAGAATAGCGAGCTTTGTCACGTTAGTCACTTAGAAGATTGAAGTTCAGGTTGAACCCCGAAAGAGACAGAATTGAGAGCGAGAGAAAAACCAAATTATCCTTGAACCAGCGGAGCGGATGGGATTAAGATCTGCACGCATCTGGTCCTGCAGTGTTGACAGGAGCCGGTTTGTGTTGAGAAACACCCTCTCTTTCAAATAAAAAAAAAACACCAAAGTACATTCAAATAAAAATGAGTTTCGCCCCATACTTGTGCAAAACCCAGTACGATCCCTTACTTGATATAACAACGCCAGCATTTAAGGCCGACTTAAATTATTGACACTACGTGTCTTAAATATTCCTAATTCATTTGATCGCCTCACATGTAACCTCGAGGTCTTCTGTTACAATATAATGATTGCCACCTTTTTACTTTCCTTGGCTCTACGAGGTAGAAAGGAAAGTTATGTAATCGGCTGAAAAAAAAATTTTGAGTTCTCATCAGATCTTTACGTTTCAGACCCTCCTGAGTCCGAAAAACACTATTTCGGAAAATGGTCTGTGTGTCTGGGTGTGTGTGTGTGTGTGTGTCTGTGAGCGATTTTTAGAGAAAACCACCGTACCAAATCAGCTCAAACTTCATATCTCGCCCGCAGATCACGATGGGACGCCAAAATAAGGGTATGAACAAAATCCACCGAAATTTAACTATAGTTATCATAGTGATGAAAACGCCAAATTTTTTTTCTCAAAAATGGCTCTAACGGTATTGATAAACATTTTTATATTGATAGCTCTCAATAAGGCAATGATACCATAAAATTCCCATTTGTGGGGAAATGACGAGAGCAGCACTATAAATTATCAAAGTTTTCGACGAGAAGCGTTTTTTGCGCGGTTTTTTTTCTTCTTATGAACTCCGCTGGAATGTTGGTAGAATGTTAAAGAAAATTGGTATTGTAGTCCAATCCAATACCTATATGGCGAGTGTTTAAAAACGCTCATGAGGTACATAGGGCTCATTACAGAAATTCCTGAATTTCAACTACCGCCGTTTCGCTTAATACCAGTTCTAACAGTTATTACCCAATAACTCTGCAAAAATGATTACTATCCTCCTTCAAAAATTCCGTGTTTACAGCCTCATTAATTTTCTGTATAGCAATTGCTCAATAATGGTCCTGAAATGAGTACGAGCAGCACAATAAATTCCAGAAGTGTAGGCGCTGCCGCTTCCTGCTGCTGTGAAGTGATGTTTGACCAAGTTCAAAGGAACTGAGTGATAAATGAATCGATTAATTAGAATTAGCCATGTACAAAGTGAATTGACGTAGTGCTAAGGAAAGTTGTGTGTTGCAACACACCAGATATTTTGTAGACTATACCATCGTTAAACTCTGGAATGAGCCTAACTGTCAATAGAACCATACAAAATGATCAACTTCCTAGGACTCACTAACAGCAACCAGGAAAACGATTGACAAAACATGAGACTTTACTTTTTTGTCACAAAATTTGGATGGTGTTTTATGTATTTGCATATTCAAATTCTGTGGGAACGTTTTAAACTTTTTCTCAACTGACCTCACATCGAATTTCGATTCTAGTTTAGCGTTGGTCTATGAAAGTAAAGCAGGGGGCAGAGTGAACTGCAATGCACCAAAAACGAGCTATTTTCTTTTCGTATAAACAGTTTTTAACGATTTTCATCAAACTCGTCGGTTCCCTTTTACTATTTGCTTTTATTTCATGCACCATAAAATTTCCTCAACAAATTAGTTGAACGACAGTTTAGGCGACTGATCATTTGGTGGTCTAGGAAAACTACCGAATGAAATGGGAATGAGGAAGCTTTTGTGACGCATCCACCAGGCGATAAAAGTTGTGGCGAGGGAGGGTTATCTCGAGAAAGGTGGCATTAGCCAATGCCGAGAACCAGGAGTTTAAGTTTTTATGGCCCCCTTGAAGTTTTTTCTACATTCGTTTCTAATTCTCATTTATTCCTGTGGAAAATTACCTTCAGTTAAATGAAATAAGCTTCCGAAAAATAATGGGCCTAAAATATGAGGGGCTTGTTGAGCAAACAGTGCTAGAGTGGAGTCACACATTGGGCTAATATAAATAGTTCTTGCTGAAGGCACACTGAGTGATGGACTACCTATTTCTTTTAGCCCAGAGGTTAGGAAAAAACATTTAAACACATACTTTGAAGATTTAATCACTTTATTAGTTCAATATTTTAATTTCTAAATACAGCCACAAATAATTAGGGTCTAGAGCAACAAACAAATTCGACTTGAGCTGAGCCGAACAGAGCATACATGTAACACGATTGGAAACTCAACTGTTCTGAAGAGTACACCAGAACAGTTGTGGGAGGTGGAATGTCACATAATAACCTGACACCAGGAGATTTCGTAGGCCAGACTGTGAGAGTAGAAGCATTGAAAGGCTTCTGAGCACATTCACGAACAATGTAATCATGTACACATTAAAAAAAAAAATTTTAATCAATAAAAGCTTGTACCACTGGCGGCAATGCATGTGGGAAAATGGTTTCGTTTTTCTCACCATTAGAGTAAAATTCAGTTTTTCGGTAGTTCAACCAAACTTTGTGTCTCCATTGAAATGTCAACGGCAGTGAAATAACTTCAAAATGTATTAATAATTCACGGCGACAGGTTGAGAACAACCTTCATAATGAGATGAGAATGAATATCTATGCTCACGAGGTACTTTTTTTTCTCAGTTCTCAAAAGTGAGGGTCTTGCCAACGGCCAATGTTATTAGCCGAATTTCATAGAAGACGGCGGTGCCAAGTAGGTTAATGAAGAGTCGTTGTTTATATCTTCGTCTATTGACATAAATAGCGCTTTAAGCGTGTTTTATCTCTATCGCTGAATTGCTCGTTTCCTAATTGGAAGACGAGGAAAGATATTTACTCAATTAATTGAAGAGATAGCTCTGCTTTCAATTTTCTTCGTACTCGTGTATTTGCTGGAATCAATCTCTCTTGCCCTCCCCCTTCCACCAAGGGGATTGGCTCTAAGGAACTCATTCTGGAAGTTCGTAGTAAAGGTGTACGATTGGAATTAACCAACAAGGTTGCTGATAGCCCTAATTCGACAATCTTGACGATTTCTATCGGTCGTGCACTGCTTAGAATTACGGTAGAACATTCACTCCCGAAACGTGGAGAGGCTTTAGCTCTAGCATGATGGCGAATCGAGTATGATTGCTAATATGAATATGAAACGAATTTGAAATCAGGTAGTATCCAGGTCTTGAGGGCCAATTTCAAAACTGGCTTTCGAAGAACCGAATAAAGCCCAACCTAAATATTGCTTCCCTCATTTTATATACACGTCTGTGATCCATCTAGGACTTCGGAGTATGAGGCTTGAAAACCTGTAAGGAGCGATGCGCCTTATGTTTATAGCGATTTCATCAGGAAATTTACTTATAAAATGTCGGCGAATAATTTCCAACACTGCATTCAGTGTACCATGAATGTTACTCAATTTACAGCTGACCCTTAAACTGAGTCAGGAACGTTTTTAAATGCAGTCTACATTTCTTACTACTTGTTGCTCGCACACCAAGCAAATAAGCGCTTCATTTTAAATGATCAAATATAATTTCGCGTACCATAACTGAAAATTATATCTGTAAAATCAAGATTGTACAAAATTATTTCCCTAATTATCTAGAAAGTGTTGTTTTTGTGAAATGGTTAGTTTTCACGCTAAAAAATAGGAAAATAGAATCGGTATAGGTAAAATTACAGTAACCAGAAAAAATCATATAAAATCACTGGGATCCAAAAAGTTGACTCGGTACTTAATTAACTTAGGACGTTAAGGAGACTCAAAAGTGAAGGCCCAGGGCCCTGTTTCACAATAAGCTAGTAATATAAGTGAAATTTACAAGTTTACAAGTGGTAGTATTATGAGTCCTTGTAATTTCTGTTTCACAATGAGATGCCTCCAACTGGTATTACAAAAATAATTTTACCTGTAACTTATAAAAAATACTAGCTCAGCTGATGATAATCTACAAGTCAGCTGGTCAAACAAATGTGAACTAGCCATTCCCGCCCGCCCGCCGCCGCTCCCGCATCTTTATCGCGTCCCTTCACTCGTCGTCGCGCCCCTAAATTTTTCGATATACCTACCTATTGAAGATGAGCAAAAGAGAGGACAAGCGGCGATTACAACTGTGCGTTCTCGAAAAGGTGAAGCAAAGAAGATCAGTGCTTCTTGGTGCGTTCAGCGATGACTGCTTGGAGGGAAATCCTCTCCTTTCTACCCTACTCCTCCATTAACCTAGTTCCTTATAAATAGAGATAAGCTGCAAAGTACTATCTACATTATGTTCAAATTGGCGTGATATATATTTCATTAATGAATGCATTATCAAGTAAGTAGACAATGAGTAAAAAGTTCTGAATAAAGTACAAGGTGATTTTTATATGAACCGCTTAGAAAAGGACATTAATGACCAATGATCATCGGAGCATACTAATGATTTTCTCCTGCCTCTTTCGGGCTGCTGCTGCAGGCTGGTTGTCGCCTTGAGGGTCGTTATTTGTGTCATCAAAATCAAGATCGTGAGGAACATGTAATGGTTCAATTTCTTCCCGTCTCGCGATGTTGCACAACGTCGCGCAGCACTTGACAATTTCCCCTGCAAGTACTGGGTTCACTCTCAGTTTATTGAGACATGGGAATTGTTCTTTTAAGATACCAAGTCCACACTCGATGATACGCCGAGTTTTTTTTAATGGTATCTATTGTATAAAATCTCTGATTGATTCCGAGGATCATTTCGTAGAGGTGGCATCAACCAAGAGCGAATATTATAGCCGGAGTCCCCAAGCAATACGAAATTGCCAAACGTTCCGTCGTCCATGACGGTTAGTAATCGACTGTTTCTCAGCACTCGATTGTCGTGCACACTTCCGGGCCAGTTCGCATTCACGAAAAAAACTGACCTGACGCTCCGCAAACGAACATGCAGTTCATAGAGTGGTTCTCATTGCGGTCAACGAATGCTGCCTCATGCCTCGTGGGTGCGTCGAGCTTGATTAGACTGCCATCAATAGCCCCACAGACGCGAGGAAAACTAGCTATGCTGAAAAAATTGCTCACTTGTTCTTCAATGTTTTGTGGCCAAATCACCATTCTGTTGAATAGCCGAACGTTAACTGCAGCCACAACTTTCTTCACACAGCGAGAAGCGGTTGCTTTGCTGACACCTTGCAAGTCTGCTACGATGTGGAACAGGGCGCCACTTCCCAGCCAGTGCACTTCCCACCTGCTGGTACATGGATAGAGAACCACTTTTGCCAGTGCGGTGCGCAATGAGTTGTCCGATTTGTTCAACTAAGAATTCGATTTTGTCGGAAGTCATACGGAATCTTTCATTGCACTCTAATTCACTCAAGAAACTGAAGTTCACTCTTGCACGGAACACTTTTCTTCGTCGTAGAGGACGACGCAAATGATTCTTTCTGCCTACTTGAAGATCTTCGTCGGACTCAGAATCACCAAATAACAAATGTTCGAGCATTTTGTCCCTAGGACAATTGAATTCCAAAATACCGTAACACGATTGAACATTGAAGACAACAAATATATAAGTTACGAAGAGCTGGTAAAATAGTTACAAGGACTTGCTTATATTATTGGAGGTTTGATTTTACAAGACACGATTGTGAAACAGCCTCCTTGTAAAACTACTACTATTACAAGTGAATTCACTAATACTTCCGGCACATGTAAAATGTTATTGTGAAACAGAATTTACAAGTTACCAGCGCATTCACTCGTAGTAATAGTTACTAAATCATTGTGAAGCAGGGCCCTGAAGAAACATTTTTTACAACGATTACTGAACACTTAATTCAACTGCGTAGGGTTAGGGAAGACAAAACGAACCACTTAAACAACCGTTAGGGAAGAACGAATCAAGGAAAGGATATAAACGCACAACTTATATCTTCACTGGCGTGCGCTCTCAAAAGATGTGAGTGCCTAGTTTCACTTCTATTGTTTGTTTCCATACGTCAGTGCCCGTTCTTTTGAATTGTACGCACCTCCTTGGCTCTTTACAGTTCCAAACTCAGATTTGATGTTCCTCGGCTTCCTTTAGTCGACTGATATCGTTTAATATTAACTAGTCATGGCCGGGCCACCTCACGGATACCCGACTGGGTTCGCCAACGCTCAACAGGCCGTCATGAGGTCGCAATTCGTTACCGGCGCTGCTCCTCAAATCCCGGGTCTCATGTCCAATCAACAACCAGGTAAAATTGTACCAACAACCAGGTGGTTCGTCGTAATTATGTAGTGATAAGGATAATCTGGTGCCAGGTTGGTGTGTTTGACCTAATACACTGTTATAATGCACCAAAGCTGTTCACAAAGTTCCTACAATTTTGACGTCAGTTTGATTCCTTAGTTCAATCGATAGTTGATGATTCAAATAGAAGTTTGAAGGAATCTAGCGCAGGCAGTAGCCAGTGATAACGGTTGTAACTAGCAGCTAACAGTTTCGAATTATTGAAGACTTATCTTCCTATGATATCACTACCCGAAAATTGCAGAGGTGACAGAATGTAGTAAGGAAATCGGTTAAATCCCAAAACAATGGCCGCGAGTACTTTTGTCCGGTTGTTCGGTTCGCGATTCAGAACGTTTACTTGCGTCACTGATACTGGTGCTTGTTACAACTTTTATCACTGGGAACCGTCTAGCACTAGTATTCTTCGAAAAACTAGTAAAATAAGAATTAACTCGCTCGACTTACCATGCATGAATCCCACAGTTCGTATCAAGAAGGCAAACGAATAAACCAAATTTATTATTTTGATTATTGAAATGTGATGAAGGGAGGCTGGTTAAAACAAAATAAAAACGAACAGCTATTGCGTTTCCATTCAGGTTTTGTTTGAGAGGTGTTGAAGCAATGAATCACTTAACAATTAAATAATGATATACAGCTCATTTCTACCTAATGGTCTCTCTAGACTCTCGAGTAGCCTGAGGAGCGAGAATGTGGAAGGAGTTCCTAGGTTGTACTCTTTTCACTCGCCTGACTTTGCTCAGATAGTGGTTTTCGTACCATGAGTCAAATGATCATGAGGGGCACTACAATGCCCCTCAAATGCACTACATACATGGAGCAAAGGTTTCTTGTGTGTTCCAAATTGACGTTGCAAATCCGCCAGACTGTGGGAGCGCGTTTGGTGTCTTTTCACAGCAGTGAATACACTCCACGAGGACACTCCGGGAGAGTGTGGAAGGGGTGTAAGCTAGTGGTCACTAATGCTGGTTAAGTGTCAGGTGAATTCATCAGTAGTGGCCAGCTACAATCGTGTTGAAAGGCTCGGCTGGCCCTGGGGTTTGTGAGGTTGACAATACTACTGCCGAATCTGAAAGCAGCCACAGGTTTTTAATGAGCGCTGTTACACATTTCATGACAGTGAATGACATTATAGATTGTTCATAAAAGGGAGTACAGCGTAGGAAAGCAAAATTGAAGACATTGAGACTGAAGTACAGGGAGAATAATAATAATAATGATGGCAAGGTGATTTGATTCAGTGGTAAATCGTTGGTTGCGCACTGGTTGAGTAGAGTCCTTGTGAGTGTGATGGCCCCCATGATGCGAATTCCAACCTGGTTTTGGGGGCCCTGAGAAAGGGCAATCTGAGGTTGACAGTTGGAGGGGGAAACGAATCTTGGTAAGCCTTATTGATGGTTGAGAGAATACAGTCTGGTCAGTGAGACTATTTCAATTTCCTTGTACAATGGCTATGAAACAGACTCCACTCAGGTATTTCCAAATTTCCCTTTTATAATCAGTACTGGTTTTGTGTAGCCTTATGCAGTATGTCTATGAAACCTGCCATTATTTCAACTTTAGAGTCCAAGATATTGTTTGAACCCTCTAAAATGAATGCGTATTGGGCTCATTCATATACATCACTTATGCCACGGTTATCATTACCATTTCTAACAACAGATTTATTTTGAGTTTTCTGAGTTTCATCTCACCATTCTGTTGTATGTAGCGATTGTTAATTTATAGGTTAACTTTTTACAGCCAGTATTTGCAGTTTTTTGGATTTCCTGATGAGGGGCTTCAAACCCAAGTTAGATTCGCAGTTGACATCTTTTTTTTTTTACTATCATTTTTGCCTAGGCATGGTGGGACAACAAGCGTATGGAGCAGGCGTTGTTGGCATCCCCCAACCTCTTGCTCAACAACAACAGCAGCAACAAATGCAATTGCAACAACAGCAACAATTGCAGCTTCAACAACAACAATTGCAAATGCAACAGCAAGCCCAACAGGCTCAAGTTCAACAACAACAGGTTGCTTTTAATTTTTAACTTGAACAAGTACTAGATACTGCATGTTTAGCTTAGTTGAAGGTTAGTTCAACTTTATTGTCTCTACTCTTATTACTGAGTCTGGTAGGTTCAGCGTGAGTGCAGTAGTTCTATCACTACTTGGGATGATCAATAATGAATAGCGCAGAGATCTCTTCTCGATCACCTCTTCACTCAGAAGCATAAAGCCGATCCGATCAATAGGACCAACTGAAACGGCACTTGTGCTTTCATGCTCCGACAAGGGGTCTGGCAAACTCATTCAAAGGTTTCAATGATGTTAATGAATGCAATGTGGTGATATTCTTATGCTTACGTTCTATATCTTTGCTATTAAGAAATGTTATAGTCCCAATGGAAAGAAGGGGAGGATTTACGTAGTAGAAAAGAAAGTAATGTAATCGGCTGCATTTAAAAAAATAGTTTTCTTCTGATCTAAACGTTTCATAGGCTACTGAGTCCAAAAAATAAATACCAGTTGGCAAAATGGTACATGTGTACGTGTTTATTTTGTTGCCAGGGGGCGATAACATAAGGGTATGAGCAAAATTGGCAAACAAATAAATATTGTTATCATAGCGATCGAAACCAAATATTTTTTTCTCCAAAACGGCTTTTTATTCAATTTTTTCTTAAGGACAGCTAAAACACTACCATCAAATTTTCATTCGTGGCGAAATGACGATAGCTGCCCAATCAATAAAAATGTCGGAGAAAATCGAATATAGCAGTTTTTCCGTTATAAATTTCACTCAAATGATTTCTGCTTTCTCCAAAAACATCAGAATGGTAGTCCAATAAACTACTGATACGAGGAGGATTTAATAATGGTCATTAGCAACCCTAGTAAATTCGGAATTTGAACCACATCCGTTTCACTCACCATCATTTCCCAAAGTTTTTACACGATATTTGCAAAATAATAGACACGACCCGTATTGTCAATCTCACAAATACCCCTGTCCATCGATGGTTGTGTCATAGGTAGGAGCCACACAATAAATTTATTTGGAACCTTAAGCGCTACCACATTCCTCGTGAAACGGGAAACTATGGTTTACCAGGTTTGAATGAACTGAGTGAAAAATAGATTGGACTAGCCATGAAAATCTCAATGCTTGGTGGCTGAAGAAAGTTTTGTAGTGCATCACACCTGATATTTGAAATATTTTTGTGCGTGTTGCAGGTAGTTGTCGGTGGTCAACCTCCTCCTCAACAGCAAGGGCCAAAAGAGTTCAACACAGCATCACTTTGCCGGTATGGACAAGAAACAGTGCAGGATATTGTTGCAAGAACTCAGGAAATTTTCCAAATGTTAAAAGTCATGCAAGTGAGTAAGGAATTGTCAGCTATGTAAGTTTTGTCCATGTAATTGTTGTTTGCTACCAAAAAGCGAATAAAAAGAAACCCGAATCAGTTGCACTTTTACACATACAGAAATGGGTGAAAAGGAAAGGAATTACTGGGGGTTTTCAAACTAATTTGGATAAGAATGGGCAGGAAAATGGGAAAAGAGGGAACAATCATAGTAAGCGAGGAAATTGGAAGAAGAATGGGTGGAGGAGCAGCGATCCTTCCCAATGCCCCCGCCAGTGTCAGGCGACAGTCCAGCGACCCCTAATGTATACGTATAAATTTTGGTTCGTCACACTGCACTAAGAAATGAAGAACTTACAGAAATAGGGTAAAAAGAGCCTCGTTTCAAGTTTTCAGTAACCCTTTCATTGGAATGCGAATTCCAGTTCCTGATTAACGACCCTGTAGCAGGATGCAAGCAGCAGTGTTGCTGAGGATAAGTGGGAAAGGTCCCCCCAGTGGGGGCCTCAGTTCTAAGTAAGGATGGAAAGAATTGATGGTGAAGGAGGGGGTGAAAACACGCAAATATGTTTAGACAACATAAATTACTGTTATTGAGACAAATAAACGAAGGTGTGGGCAACACAATGCAACTGTGCTCCGATTCACTACGAATCTGTAAACTACAATTAGAATAGAGTATAGTTTGAGGCGCGCTCCACAGTAGTTTAGCTAATATTGTATGCTAGGTATTTGTGTGTTGAACGATGTTGTCTATTTTGATTAATCTTATATTTTCCAGCCGCCAAACGGAACTCCACAAGGTGCCTCGTTAAGCAATGACAAGAAGAACAAAATGAAAGAGCAACTTAAAATGATCAATCTTCTGTTCAAACGATTGCGCGTTATCTACGAGAAATGCAACGAAAGTTGTCAACTTCAAGGAATGGAGTACATGCACATTGAGGTAAATGTACTATTCTGCTTGTGAGTACAAAGTGTGAGATGAGGCTATGCTCATGAATCGGTCCCTGATACCTTGACAAACTGTCCAAAAGTACCAAGTAGCAGGTATTAAAGCAATTTCGTTAGGTCCGCCAGTAAGCAAATTACCAAAGTTAACGTAACTGTTAGGCGAGTCGGTCTCCTCTGGCTGGTGAGATACTGTGGGCGAGCGCTTTCGATGTAAAGACATCATTGTCTGGCCGTTAAGTCCAAGTAGCAGCTTGTGTGATTGGTTGAAATCTTTGCTTATCCTAAGTTTCGTGGTATATTATTGTAACTATATTGATATCGCTCTGGAGTAGTTGATGACAGGCGAAGGTAAGCTTTTAAATGCAGAATACGGACAGTACGAAGTCTCTTTGCCACTGTGGCTGCACGTTGGGCCTGTTGTGGTAATGTCCCTTGCCTAATAGAACAGGTCGTACTCTAGGGGTTCAATTAGTTTTTGAAGTGTCGGGATGCTGAGACACCCGCATAGGATGTGCCCTGCCATTTCATTCTCCTCGTTTATATATTCCCGACATTTCGTAGTCGACTATTTTCCCCTCCATTCTGAAAAGTCTCCCTGAAATCCCTCGAACTTCTCCCTTGATTTATTATTCATTCTGAATAATAACCTTTTGTTTTCGGTCAGGAAAACGTTTTTCCAACCCTACCTCAAAATTTGGTACTTTATGTTTCAACACATCGGGATTCCAAATCTGCAATGTCCGTCCGCCATCCGGCCGTTTTGTGCCTTTAATAAGCCGATGTCTAGTAATTTGCAGGGTTTTTTAATAGTAATTATTGTTTGTGCCGATGAATCATTAATTTTGTACCCCCATCTAAACTTAAACTTTATCCTCATGATTACATTCTCTTTAAATTCTGAGTTTCAGAATTCCTTTCAATTTTCCTTACTTGATTTTTTGTTTTTCTATTCGTTAAGTAAAGCTTGTTGTTTTTATTATTGGCGCTGTGTATTAGTATTAGAGCAGAGTTGACGTAATGTGAACAAAAGAATGGTAGAAACAAGGAACGATAACAGGAATTACTCCTGATTTCATTTTGAAAATGTCAAAAGTTCATAAAATTTTACCTAACGTCTACAAAAGTTGAGTCGGAGTCTATTTCTGAGTGTTTGTTACAAATCGAATGAGACCATCTCATCAATAACTTGAATAAGGTTCACTTGAGATCCCTGATTTCATGTTTTTTTTGTTGCTAATTTCTCCCAATTTCACGAAATCTTGGTCTACATAAAAATCGTGAAAACCGTACAGGTGACACTTTTTTCGTTTTTATTGTGCGTTAAAGAAAGTGCAAAAAACTCTGGTTTTGGAAACGTTCCACAACGTTATTTTCTTGTGTTGTAAGTAACCAGTTGAAAGGTTCTGCCTTTCTCTCATTAAGTGTATCGTATATACACCTTGTAGATATTTTTATACAAATTGGGTTTTAAAAGTTGGGCGAATTTTCGCCAATTCGCTCCATGGCGTTCTCCTATGAATCCTTATTTTATCTCCTTTCATTTTGAAACTTGCAGTATGTACGTCCGTTAAGCTCAATAACTTTTGATAGTAGTAAGCTCTCGTCTATCATTCACGATTACCGATTGAGTACAGAGCCTCAAAATAGTATTTCAAACATTTAATGGGTAGAAAGAAGCTTTGTGGCATGTAGGACGTAGTTAGCAGTCGGTTCTTGAGCTATTCTCTTAACGGCGAATGTTGTTACAGAGTTTGATTCCCCTTAAAGAAGAATGGGACATGAAATCAGAAGAAAAGAAAACCTCTGAGGCGTACAGAGTGGTTTGTGATGAAAGTAAAGAAGTAATGGAGGTAAGATTGTATTCTTCTTACACTCTTTTCAAAATTACCTGCTGATAGAAGTAAAATATGTCAAATTACAATTCGAGAATGTGCTAATTCACTCTTTAAACCGTTTCGCGTTGCATTTTTTGCTCTCATTCTGATACTTATTACGTTGCAGCAAGTCGTCATTAAGAACCGACAGCTAAAAGAAGTCATCGACATCATGAGGCGAATTATTTGGGAAATCAACACCATGCTGACGATGAGAAGATCGTAGTTGGTTCTAATCCAGACAATCACTTTGAACATTGGATCTCGAGAATCGTGTAGTGTATGTAAAGTGATTTGAGTTTAAAAAAAGACACTTTTTGCCTTTGCCAGTTCTTTACAGTTATTCAACAGTTACCGGTGTACTTTCTCTCGTTTGGACCTATCAGAATCAGATACCATGGAAGCTAAGAGGCCGATATAACGCCGATATTTGCCAAATAAATTGACATGAGCACGCTTCCTTGTTGAAATGGTTTCGGCTTTTAAATACTCAAACTCGTACACTACAAAGCTCGAAGCTTTCAGCCCTCCTGATGACCGATTTTCCATATCTAATTGTGAAATAATTATCAGAATACACCCAGATACATATCGTGACATTCACAGATTTAGTACAATATTCCAAACAAGTGAAACTCTTTATCTGATGGATCCCGCTTGTGTAATGGAACCCGTTTTTCTAAGTTCTCTTCTGATTTTTACTTTCCGCTACCCGAAGGGAAGGAAAGTATAGTAATCGGGTCAAAAAAATTTGGGTTTTCTTCAGATCTTTACGTTTTGAGGCCTACTGAGTCTAAAAAACCTAATTTCAGCGCGTGGTCCGTGTGTGTCTCTAGTTCGATTTGCGGGAGAACGGCTGATCCGATTGAGCTGGTTCTTTTTTTGTTTTGTAAGTTATTTTTTGTAGACGCCAAAATAAGGTTATGGGCTATATCGGTCGATGGGAAGGGGGGTTGGGGACGAAAATGTACCAAAAACAAGGGTTTTTTGCATTTTCCTCGAAAACGGCTCCAACGATTTTGATTAAACTTTGAAATTGTCTTCTACTGATCAATACCTAACTTTTCTACTCCATTCATATCTCCTTTAAAGTACGGTAAATGGAGATATAGGCCTATGAAGCAAAAAATAGGTTTTTTACGCTTTTTCGCAAAACGGCTACAACAATTTTCACCAAACTCTCAGGATGTTTTCGAATAGTTAATACCTAGATATTGTTCTCAATTAATGTTCCCCTCACAATCCACTGAACGGAGATAAACATGAAAATGTATCGAAAATAACGTTTTTTCTAACGTTTCCGTAAAGTCCAGAGTAACTGCTTGATGTGATCATTCTTATAGAGTGTCTTCTAGCCACCCATACCCACATTTCGTAGGTGGTGTTCGAACTTGAAGGGATTGCGGAAAGTTGTGTGTTCGATTACATCTGATGTCTTAACAATTTCAATTGACTGAATGGTAGTATATAATTTTCATCCAAGGAAAAATTACTAAGCAACAACAATTTCGAAAAATTAGTTAAGTAGTTCATAAATCCAGCCTAAATGGTGAAAAACAATTTTCTGAATTGAAAAACAATTGATTCAGGAGCGTTCTCCAGACTAACTTTTCACTTACCTTTGCCTCTTATTCTGATGATCTTTTGTGTTTTCGGCTTGGGTGACTTGTCTTGTCCACCAAAGACGAAAAATGTGTCATGAAATCTATTTTGCCTTATTCTAACCTACGAACGTCAATTGTTTTACGGCTGCCCTACTGTCAGTATCAGTTGAAATTGTTCACAATATTTCGTCTAATTCAAGTTAATTAATTTTTGTAAAGTATTTATCGTAATTAGAAAACTAGAGAACGAGGAGATGAATTGAGGTTAACATACAAATTTCACTATTGGATGGAGCTCACTGAAGTTTTCTGCAGCTTATGTGGGCCTTGAGTCATTTGATGTTTACAGTCTGTTCAATTTCAATTGCAGTTTCTGTCTGCGTGCACTATGATAACCTTGTGCATGCACTATACTGTTCAACATACCATTCAAGACAGCTAAGAAGGAAATTCATAATTTTATCTGTTGGTCGGAATTATGAGAAGTGCGACAAATTACCAACACTGTAAATAACGTCACGAAATGTGTGAGTAAATGAGTTTTGTTGTAGTGATAAAATAATTTATTTACTATGAGTACTTTTATTACTTCAATTCCATTCTTTGTTAGGTTCTTATTTGGATGAAGTCATTTAAGTACAAAGGATGGGATGAATAGGTCCCTGGATCATAAATGATTTGATTTGCATAACATTTGAATTCATGTGTGATAGTAAATACTTCTTTTCTTATCCACGTGTTTCTAACCACCTTCAAAACGCTTTTGGCAATTACATGTGAACGTAACATTAAACAAGGGAAGAGGGGGGGGGGGATGTGAGTGGGTGTAAAAACTGAACATCACAGTCAAGCCAGAAGCTTAAGCGTAATGGTAATAGTTCAAATGTTTTCGCTCGTTCACTTTCCTTTTGTTTTATTCTCCAAAGGTTTGAAACAAGCCCATTATCTTGTTTACAAATGGGTTTCAACAATTGAAGTGATTACGTACGTGAAGCTACGCACATGTGTGTAGAAAAGCTTCCTGTTCTGATGACAGCCTAATGTGACGCTTGTACGTTGTGTTTTCTTTCTGTATGTCCCTTCCTCCCCCTCGAATTGTAAATAAAGCGAGATGTAAATATAGATTAACAGTTATTAGTAGAAATTGATTGTGCACACCCAACTTGAGGTACAGGCTGTCTGATGTTTGATACAAAAGAACACCGTGATAACAATCACTATCCATTGAGAGTGGTTTTCCCTAAACTCACTCTACTGAGTAACGTCCGAATATGTTCTCATGAACGCTTTGTTCTTTCCTCGTAAAATAAGGGAACTTATAGAGCGAACATTTGGAAAAATAAACTTTTACTACCATCAACAAGTTATGGTTAACTGGTACTCACGGATTTAACAACGTAGGGTTATCGTTCTATTCAGGTTCGTTCCTACAAATGACTGATACTCGCCTCCCTTTGTTTACTTTCAAATCTCCGAAGTAAGATTCTTCATTTCGATGTATCGAGTGTTTGAATTCGTAACGTACTATGCCTTTCATAATGTACAACGAGCGTCTTTTAAGTAACGCACTGAAATACGACCCATCTTCCTCACGCTCGAGTTTCATCACAGAGTCGCTCAATAGGCTGAGACCGGCGATTGTGTCTCCGCAAAATTTGATACTATCGATGTGAGGTTTGATCCAACCAGTGTCTGCCAAATCCAGGACGTGAACGTGAGGAAGAAGATCAGCATCGCGAGGGAAAGCCGCAGATTTGACTCTATCGAGGATTAGAGAATTTTCAGGCGACCACTTCATCTGTTCAGTTTCTCGGAAACCGTGTATTGCGTCGTCCCAATGGTCAAACTGGTACCTCATTCGACGAAGTTTAGGCTCCAATTCATCAATCAAACTTTGTTCATCCGCTTCGCTAATAAAATCCGTGAAAACTAGAAAATTTGTAAGTACTTCCGATGCCAAATTGGTGGGTAACTTATTCATTATTATCAACTCTCTTGAATTAGGTTTCATCACTTCAGAATGGACATTATGAATGGCGTATCTGCCTACCTTATTAAGCGCCAAAAGTGACCTTACACAAATCATGCTGATTTGAATAATAAAACGATAAACTTCAAACTAAAATTCCTACGAATTCATATTTTTTCGGCTTCGTACGTCAAGCAATTCAGTTTTAGCACGGACTACACAGGTGCTGAAAGAAACTGTAATCGCAGGGTTATAAAAGCTCATCTCCTTGCCTTTGGGGAGTTCATGGATAAGGAATGAATCAATCATCGTTACGGCCAATTGGCCTTTTGATGTAATTCAATGGAGAAAACTCGAAGAACGAATACTCAGCAAAGGGACTGGTCAAAGCCGGTTGTTGTCTCCTAACATATGCTAGGCAGAGCTAGTATTTGTTGAATTGAGTGATCCCGCGAAACGAACAGATGCTGTGGTTTCAGTTCAAATGCTAAGGACATCTAAGGAGTTCAGTAATGAAGTAGAGCTTGAGAGCCCAATCCCTAGCTGGTGACTGCATTGGATGCAACGATAGCATTCCCTTACAGCTTTCATATTTTCTCTCTCGCCTTTTGAGGTCCAAAATGAATCGATTCTTTGTGTCTTTTCAAGTGACACAAAACCATATTATTTATTCGCACTCAATAATGACAAAATCCCCCTTAGTTATTGTCGTTGGTACCCATTTCCTTCATCTTTATTTATTCAGATTCGTTTTTGGTGCCACTGTTCAGCTCTTTGGAAAAATAGCTTTAACAAGTTACATTAAATTCACTACCTGTCTTCAACTAGTCTATGCCAGTATATCGTAATCCATTCATATGATGGTCAGTTGAACACCCGTAACTACCCAAATGTCCCAAAAGTGGTTTTCGAACGTTTTAAAATTTTCCCCCAGGAAAATCGAACCACTGACAGGTGTGTTACAACAGTGTTTTGTTGTTTGTAACTCAACAATGAGACTTTTCGTTTTTCAGTTTCTCTAAACTACTAACGCTTTTATCAACCTCACAGGATTGATTCAGCTAACTACTAACCACACTTAGTTCTCTATAAGTGTATCGGTAAAAATGCGTTGATCGGAAATGTACGAGTATGTAGCCGTAACTCTTATTTATCTCTGCTATTACGAATATCTTGGAAGCCATATTTCGTCTCTCATTGACCAAATGGTCCATATAATTATAATTTCAGAAAAAAGTCTTTTCGAGCAAATGGGTTCATTTATTATGTTTTGTAAACACAATGCAGCGTGATTTGTTTTATTTGGGTGCTAAGCTCTCAGTTCTCATCAACTATTCGTCTTTAGCTCACGGAGTTGCAGTCACTGACTAAACTGACTATCTGAGTCAGTTTCTGTGTCGCCATTTCGTAAATGGGAAGGTGTGGGGATGCTGAACCTCAGATGAAACGCACTGACCGCATTACCTTCCAATTTATTCTTTTTCAATACAGCAAGTTTATCAAGAGCCAGTTTGTGCACAAGTTCGATTGCTTGTTTTTTGCCAGCAACGTTGCTTATGAAGTTCTCAAGTGAGTTAGCTGTTGTCGCCTTTTTGGCTACGTGCCACTTTTTGAGCAAATCTTTATCGTAAATGGCAACAATCGTTTCCATGTCTTGAATTTGTTCTTTTGATTTCTTTTCTAATGTTCTTTTTATCACATTCATTTCTATATCAAAAGAGAAGAATTAGTAACAAAGGTCGTAGTGATATTCACATGATAAAGATAACTGTTGAACTGAGACCACAGGACGTTATGGGAAAAGTAATTCAGCTCAGTGAGAATATCAAGTGTCTGGATGTGATTCTGGATTGTGAAAGAGGACATCAGGTATATGCCGAAGTACATGACTGTGGGCCTGTCAAATAACGTGCGGGAGGCAGTTGGGCTTAAAGCATAGAATGGCCAGCTGGCGTTACGAGGCTATAGTTAGACCAATAATCTCACATGGTGGGAGGGGGGATTGTATAATGGCACAGAGACACCATCAGAGAGAACTGTAGCAGCCTAGCCAATGTTCAAAGGCTGGGGTGGGTACTAACAGCAACGGTGATGAAGACCAGGACTACGAAGAAACTGTTTGACAAGCTCTTCCTTGCTGATTTGTCAAAGGGGATTCTATGAAAGTGGCATACAGGCTAAGTAGGCATGGAATAGCTAATGTGCCACAGACTAGTATCAGCACCTGATTATATTTAGAAACTTGGAAGCCGTGACAGAGCTAGGTATGATCACTGATATCATAGTGCCAGGGTAGAAGTTCGACAGGAAATACAAAGTGCAACCAGAAGGAAGCCTGTGAAACAATGAATAAAACTGGCTTCGGGGGAGGAGTGAAACATACGCTGCCCTGGGTCCCAACTCCAACGATTTTTCCTCCAGAGAAATATGCCATCAACGTTAGGAGCCGTCACAACGATTGAAAATGGATATATCAATAAAACCATCAATATAATGACTGATAGTAAAGCGTATAATAGGTGCAGGAGGTGATGTACAGATGAGGAAACTCCCTATCATGTCAGAAACGTGAAAGGTAGCGATTTTTGGTCTTTGGTATGGCTTCCCTAAGGGAAGACTCTTGCAGGAAATACGTGGCATTCCTTAGAAAGATACGTATTTCTTGTTAAGCAAAACTTCTAATATGCCTTCTGACGTACCTGGAAACAGGTCTGTTTCCTTATTTGATGACTGTTCCTATACCCTCGACGAGGGTTATATCAGTCATACGTACCTGGAAACAAGGTGCTCCCTTGCCTCAGGGAATTTGTTATCGTACTCTTGTATGTTCAGTGCTGACTTCCTATTCGTACGAATAAATTAATTCTAGGGCATTCTTAAAGTATCAAAATTTCACCTTTATGGACGTCCATTTTATAACTTCTTAGACGTGACATGTTACATAAAACCGCTCTCATCTCATTCACTAAAAATCCTAAATCTTTCAAATCGCTGGATAAGCTAGCTTCTGCTTTGTTGTTGAGTTTGTATAGGCTTTTTATCCCTTTAATAGTTTTGATTACTTCTAGTACATTTTCGAATTTTTCCACAAATTCTGCCTCTGTCCCTCGCTCTGAAGCTTCGCCCAAATTCAGGTACCCTGCCAAGAAAATTAAATGTTCTGTTCAAAAATAAATGTTGAATAAAGCGGTTATAGAATATGTGTTGTGCAGTAGGCAAAGCCAATCGTACCTTGTTAGGTTGTGAATCTTCTTATGGCTATTTTAAATTTGAGAACACCTTAAGGTTTCTATCACTGGCACGTTAAACTCATCACAACACTAGACGGGAGCTAATTCTTTCAACTATTGGGCGTGCTCAAATCCTTTAATTACAAAGATTTGCTAATATTGAACTAGTGATAATACGTTGTAATCTCTCAAGACTTGGGGCAAGAAGAGCTTCATTCCAAATACAAAAACCTTGCAACTCGTCCAGATTAAAAAGACTGTCTAAGGTAAAGTAAGGTATACTCCAAACATGAATGCTCTCAATTACGTCAAGGGTCAATGCACATCTGACCTCCCCGTTGAAGTATGGTGGCAAGTGTAAAATAATTTTGAACCAAATCATTCATGATTATATTCACGCACCTCGAAAAACAATGTGATGGACCAATTCCCCAAGCTGTACTGTTAGTGTACTGTAGGTACAGTACCTAAGCTTACATCACCCAGTGCAGACCTTGACTCAAGCAAGTGAAGCCACCTTTGGGTGATTGCTCACCTGTGATCTTGAACAATAAAAAATGAATTTATTTGCCGTAAAAGGGTCCTAATGGGAATATGGTGGGGAAATGTGAGGTGGTGCATCCAGCTTGCAGATCAATGTAGTAAAGTACTTCAGAATTTGGTCGAAGTGAACGAATGCTTCGTAGTTTTTGAGGTATACTTTATGGGGGGAACAATATCATCTGTGCTTCCTACTCGTACAATCATTTATTGAGAAGTATTGTCATCCACTACAATGATGTGGTATCGGCTAAATTAGGGTTCCTTCTACCTGCCTTTCTTAATTAGGAAAGGCACGCTAATGTTAAGTATCAAAGTAATTGGGCTATTTCTGCCAGTAAGTAAGTTATTAAAGTTAATGTACTTATTTGGTGAGTCTGTCTACCAGCCAGAGAAGATACTCACCAAACAGGTACTCACTGCTCTCTTGCATGTTTTGTTTTTCACGATTTTTAGATAAGCCACGAATTTCTGTATTTCGGCTGGTTTAATTCATCAATTGAGGATCCAAGGTGAACGTAAAGTTTTACAGTGGTGCATGGATGTCAGTTTGATCCCTAACAAGTATTAATGTCCTGAAAGTGAAGAGTATATGAAATTGTCTCAGAGAAATGGCTTGAAAGACGGGTTTAAATAGATGTGATTAGGGTGACTACAACGGTGGTTTGGTAACAACATACTGGCTGGGGGCATTTCACTTTACATTATTTATTCGATTTCACACGTTTCCATTGTCTACATTTGGTCAAACTGTCACTGTGAGCTCTTTTGTCGTGAGCTACACTTGTGAACTCGGACAATGCAATTTTGTCTCAATTGCATTCACCTTTGTAATTCAACAAGTTCTTTGTAATCTGACAAGTTTCTGTAAAAATTTGAGATGCCGTGTACTTTTATGTTGATGTTATTTATGTTGCAGGCGTATTTTTCAATGAAGTTCGGTTCTATTGTAATGAGAAATAATAAACATACTCGAAGCTAAATGAATTCCTTGTGAATAAGATTCACAAGTTATTGAAACACTTAATATTCAGTAAGCACCTGTCAGAACAGCTTCCACTTTCTGGAGATCAAATGATGTGTTATCATCATCCATTCTGATTTCGTTTTCTGTGTGTTCATCAGAATTCAACATTTTAATGCATTATAGTTTTAAAGCGTGTTTTTGCAATACTTGATCCCCTTCCAAAGTAATATCTGAGAGCCAGAGGTAAAAGTCCATGGTCTTGTGTTCACTGTTATGCTCTATAGCCCAACATTGCAGCCATCATCTATGAAAAAAAGAGAAGTAATTGTTTAGAAATGCTTTTTTAGAGGTGTACATTCACCAGTCACTATAGAAATTAATAACTATTGTATTGTATAGTTGTGTGGTCACAAAACCAAAGGACTTCTTTCGATAACAACAAACATCAGAAAATGAAGTTTGTTAAATACCCAATCAACTCAAATCAATTACGTTTTGTCTCGCCCCAAAACAGTAAAAGTTAGTGGTTGTTGAAGGAAGTCCAGCGGTTAAGTAGTTAATTACTGGAATTTTGCCTGAGTTATTAACAGATAAAAGTAGACTTGCTTTACGCATCAAGTTTAACGCTTAATCAAATTCTCGGTTTCCAATTGAATAGGGAACTACTACCAGCACCTGTACCTCACCAAACAGACCTTTACTTGAACAAAATTGAAGATGAAACTGTACAAGTAGGAGGAGAATAAACTGTCTGAGGATCTCCTAACTAGAAGATGAAGATGGCTAAACGTATCAGTAATTCAGTTATCATGATTTGATAGCGATACCCGCCCTTCACTATATTCCAATTTTTGTTTATTATTATTTATTTATTTATTTTCCTTTGTATTAAATGTTACGTTTTTTAGTTCTCCTATTATCAGTTGGATGATTTTAGTTTCCCCTAGTTTCCCTTCTCCTCATGTTCCTGACGCGCACTATGAAAGGTACGGACTGATCAACATTGTATTACTAGTCTTGATATGTACACCTCATATCAGACTGCCAAATGTCTAATGCTTATTTGCCCTCACTACATAGCTGCAATGCGGAATATTTGAAGATTATTACATTTCACTTCGGCTTTAAACAGACTACGTTCATTACAGTTTCACAAGTGTGGCGAGGCCGTCAAAGATTGGGTTTCTTTTGAATTCGTTTAAATGGACTACGTAATAAAATGGAGTTGGTTGTGTGTAATGCTAGAACGCATTTTGTAACGAAAATTCACATTAGTGCATGCCTTGAAGCCCTTCAGCACCTTCGTATCACAATTGTTTACCGTTACAGTACCTCTATTCGATTGACACAAGGGAGAATTCATTCCATTGGATGCCGATAAGTTTGTGCTACTCCAGACTGGTCTTTATTCTCCTCTACTTCTACCCCAGCGCTGATAGAGTTTACCGAGTATGTTGCACTTCATAGGGCGGTGGCATGTAAATATCTGGTACCACACAGCTTCCCTTAGACCCACGTACATTCATCGTTTTTCATGGCTTTAGCTACTAATCCAATCAATTTTTAACTCAATTCATTTGAACTTGATAAAAGATAACTTCACATTTTACGTAGCAAGGGGTTCGTTTAAAGTTCTGCTTGTAGTAGCCATGACCATGAAGAGAAATTATTTTTTATTATTTATGGGATTGACAACTTTTGAGAAGCATATTATTCACTTTTTCAAAATTATCGGGTAAGAGCTGTGAAAAAATATCTGGTGCGTTGCAACACACAACTTTCCTTAGCTCTACCTTAGCTTAGTATATGGCTAATTCTATTTAATCAATTCATTTATCACTCAGTTCCTCTGAACTTGGTCAAACAACGCTTTACGGCAGCAGAAAGCGATAGCGCTTACTGTTCCGGAATTTATTGTGCTGCTCGTACTCAATGCAGGACCATTATTGAGAAATTGGTACATAGATAACTAATGAGGCTGTAAACACGAATTTTTAAAAAAAGGATAGTAATCACTTTTGCAGAGTTATTGGAAAATAACTGTTAGAACTGGTACTAAGCGAAACGGCAGTAGTTGAAATTCAGGAATTTCTGGAGTGAGCCCCATGTATCTCATTAGCGTTTTTAAACACTCACCCTTTAGGTATTGGATTGGACTACAATACCAATTTTTTTAACATTCTACAAGAATTCCAGCGGAGTTTATAAGGAAAAAACTGCGCGAAAAACGCTTTTGGTCGAAAATTGTGATAATTTATTGTGCTGCTCTCGTCATTTTCCCACGAATGAGAATTTTATAGTATCATTGCCTGATTGAGAGCTATCAATATAAAAAATGTAATTAAAATCGTTAGAGCCGTTTTTGAGAAAAAAATTTGGTGTTTTGATCACTATGATGACTATAGTTAACTTTCGGTGGATTTTGCCCATACCCTCATTATTGCGTCCCATGGTAACCTGTAGGCTAGACATCAAGTTTCAGCTTATTTGGTACGGTGGTTTTCTCTAAAAATCGTTCACAGACACACATACACACGGACCATTTTCCCAAATAGTGTTTTTCGGACTCAGGAGGGTCTGAAACGTAAAGATCTGAAGAAAACTCAAAATTTTTTTCAGCCGATTACATAACTTTCCTTTCTACTTCGAAGAGCCAAGGAAAGTAAAAACTCAGTAATTCCAGAATTACAACCACCACGATTCAGTTACTATTATTACTTTCCTTGGCTCTACGAAGTTCGTGGGAAAATGACGAGAGCAGCACAATAAATTACCAAAACTTTCGACGAAATCGAATTTAGCGCAGTTTTTAGAGAAAACCACCGTACCAAATCAGCTGAAACTTGATGTCTAGCCTACAGGTTACCATGGGACGCAATAATGAGGGTATGGGCAAAATCCACCGAAAGTTAACTATAGTCATCATAGTGATCAAAACACCAAATTTTTTTCTCAAAAACGGCTCTAACGATTTTAATTACATTTTTTATATTGATAGCTCTCAATCAGGCAATGATACTATAAAATTCTCATTCGTGGGAAAATGACGAGAGCAGCACAATAAATTATCACAATTTTCGACCAAAAGCGTTTTTCGCGCAGTTTTTTCCTTATAAACTCCGCTGGAATTCTTGTAGAATGTTAAAAAAATTGGTATTGTAGTCCAATCCAATACCTAAAGGGTGAGTGTTTAAAAACGCTCATGAGATACATGGGGCTCACTCCAGAAATTCCTGAATTTCAACTACTGCCGTTTCGCTTAGTACCAGTTCTAACAGTTATTTTCCAATAACTCTGCAAAAGTGATTACTATCCTTTTTTTAAAAATTCGTGTTTACAGCCTCATTAGTTATCTATGTACCAATTTCTCAATAATGGTCCTGCATTGAGTACGAGCAGCACAATAAATTCCGGAACAGTAAGCGCTACCGCTTTCTGCTGCCGTAAAGCGTTGTTTGACCAAGTTCAGAGGAACTGAGTGATAAATGAATTGATTAAATAGAATTAGCCATATACTAAGCTAAGGTAGAGCTAAGGAAAGTTGTGTGTTGCAACGCAGCAGATATTTTTGGGATGGGGGAGGAAAACCCCTTGCGTTTACTCCTGCGTAACAGCCTGGAACTGTTTAGATCATTGCATCAGGTTGGCCCTCACGTATCTTCAGCAATAGCAGCTCTTCCTCCTTGTCCTTTTCACCTTCACAAAATCTTCCAGCCTGTTGCCATTCTCATACATCCTCCCGTACTGCCCAGCAGTTTGGGATTTTCAGGAACAATCTTTCCTCCATGTCTTCTTTCTTCATCCTTACGACAAGCTCCATCCTCTGCTGGCTGAGCACTGCCCAAGGAAATTGAGCAATGTACATCCAGTTTTCATTGGAATTAAACATAGTGCGAAGGTATGCCTCTGGTGTGAGTTGCCAACTGTGGCCTGTAGCATGCGCTGCTTGCCTGTCGTTTATATTAGGCCCTTGATGATGGTATGGGAAGCATCATCCACCATTGCCCTGGGGTGCAGGCAATTTGTGCTTGTAGCATTACTAATTCGGTGTAGGTACGCCCTAAATCCATGTTCTGCGAATAACTAGATAAGGTAGAAACCCATCTCACTGTGGTGCTGTAAGGTCAGTGCATCAAGTGTTGGAATCAGCTGACAGGTCCACTGCCTCTTCTGGGCTCTGCCCCACTCGTCTTGCCACCTCCCAAGGCTTACAACCCTCCTTCTTTCCTTGTGGAGGTTGTTCAGTTCATCAGACTCAGTTTGTGGGGGCAGGAGTAGAAATCTAACTAAATACCCATCACTTAGAACATTTGCTTATTGTGATATGCGTCAGCGAGGGAGCCACACAGGTAGATGTAATTATTGACTTGCATGGGGCTCTCTTCAGTGGAGCGACATAATTTTAGTTTGTTCGACTTTTGTTTTATTATTCATTTTGAATAGTATACCTTTGTTTTTGGCCAAGAAACGTTTTTACAACCCTCTACCCCACCCCTACCCAATTCTGAGTCGAATAAAACTTACTTTTCCTCAAGTGCATTTAATGGATGCGTCTGTAGTTAGGTTTCTGAGTGTGTGGGTGGTTACCAAGTCTATCGTGGAACTTCCTCTCATCCTTTTTTCCCTAACCAACTTCCCTCCATCTCATTTCTTTAATCTTGATTTATTAAGTTTCTTTAAGTGAGCCACTGTCCCATTAAAAGTGTGAATATTGAAATTGGTATGGGGAATGGCTGAACTCATTGAGCTGGTCCTTTTGGTTTGGATTATTGCTCATGCTGAATAATATACTTATGTTTTCGCCCAGGAAAATGTTTTACATCCCCCCCCCCTCGTCATCTCGCACTAAATTGACGTTTTAAGGCATGGGGTTTCCACATCTGCTGGTCCTTTTGGTGTCCACGCCCCATTCAGCCTTCAACGTGGTCTAAAAAATCCTTCCTTTCGCACAAACTCCATTTGGTATCATCCAGTTGTGCCCGCCTTCTCAGCAATCCGATCGGACGAAATCCATGGTTGTAATGGGCAGAAAATGGTTAAAAATCTACAAAAAGGACATTTTGGCCATTTTATCGAAAGTACGTCGTGTATATAGTCGTTAGGAATATTTTTATACTTGTTATTCTAATGGTTCGAATAGAATGGATCTCAGTGGTGTATGAAAACAGTGAAATCACAGTAAATATAGTGAGCCAGAGTCTACTAATTTAAAGAACTCGGCAACCTGCCCAGACAGGAACTACTTATGTTGTCCTTCGCTGGTTGAGAGTCGGTCAGTTCAAAAACAGTCAAAATATGCAGTTTCCCCTTTCGGGGCTGTAAATCAAAACACAGCCGGCTCCCGGAGATTCGGCTCCTCCTCACGCAAGCGCTGAGCTTCTGGGCACCCCCGACCCCACGGTCACGTCGCAACTCCGTCTCGCCGCCTCAAATCGCTTCCGCCCCCGGTCTGGCTCACGACTGGCTATGCAGCTACTGCCCATCTCTCGTACGTTGTTCACGCCGCTCAACTCCTTATGCCGCACAGTTGCCTCTCTCCCATAAATATTGCCCCCCTTCAATTTCGATCCCAATTCTCCCCTCGCCATGCTAATCCTTTTATTTTTAGATTTTTTTTACAGCACAATTTTTGACGTTTGAGTTATACTGTTATTATCTTACTTGTGTTTACCTTTTGAATTCCGCCTCTCCGCCCATCGTAGCTTCCTATACGTGATGCTCATTCAGACTTTTCCTTATCTAAAATCTAGCTAAAGCCTTTTGTATTTTTAGGTGATCCCACAATTTCATATCGTAGGAGGGGAGTTTTTAAAAACATTTTGTGCTTGCTGTGTTGAAATTAATTAATATATTAAATGGTTCTCGGGCTACACTACCCACGCTATGACCAAAGCTGGGAGATTGAATCTTGAAATGAGTTTTCAACCTTTTCAATTTTCTCAAAGGAAAGTGTTGATCAAATCTTTACATCTTTACTTCGTGGCACCCAGAGTCGGAAAACTATATTTTCACGCGTTGTTGTTTTTTGTCAGTTTTTGGGAGAATGGTTGAATTGATCAAGTTAGCTGTTTTGTTACTCTGGTAAAAGGCAAAAACACAGTGAAGGTACCATTTTTATTCGCAGATAGGGAGAGGAATAGATAAAGAAAAAACGGGGTTTCTACACAACCCGGGGATGCTTATAAACACAGAGTTCTTTCTTCCATCGTCCCTGACAATACTAGTAAAAGAAAACTCGAAATAAGTCTGCGTGAATAACGAAGAATATTGGTCTACCAAAAACCTATCAATTCACTTCTGCAAAAGATTGCTTGATGTTGAAGAGGTCACCGTCGCGTGTTGCGTAAGAACGGAATTTCCATGTAGGTAGGTTGATAGCGAAGGGAATTTGAAGAATGAAGGGCACATTTCCGGTATTTCGTGGAAGAGAGATAGAGAAATGTGTGCTGTGTTACAGGGTTTTCAAACTTTTCTAGGACAAAACAGGCTCCAACAATTTTAATCGAACTTGAGGTTTCTTCCATTAATTTGTGACTTCTACTCTACCGGCTTTCTTCTAAAAATGCGTTTAGCAATTGTGTTTTGACAATATTTATCGTTTTTTCTGTAGAAAAGTCGCAATGTTCTGGTGTCTTTCTAACGTTTTCAAAATTTTCACAGAAAAAGTTGAGTGGAATAAGGCGGTATTTTTTACCTATCGCTTCCCACATGTACTCCGCAATTATTTTCCTCTATGCGTTGGATAAGCCAAAGCACATAACACAATTAGATTCTTCGCAGGCTTTTCAATTTTTTTCAGAATCTTAAGCTGGTTCTTTTTTTGGTTTTGTTCGTGAATTTTTGGAGACGCAAATAAGATTATGATAGAAAGGGGGTAGGGAATAATTATGTGTCGCTATAACGTGTTTGACCCAAATTATCTTCTACTAATCAGTAGAAAAGTTTTTCTTCTTTATAAATATCAATACGAAAATTCGGAGACAGAAATATAGGTCTATTAAGCAAAGATCAGGGGTTTTCACTTTTGGGCAACCTGTACCGACATTTTGCTCCCAAAAAGAGTTTATTTATCTATTAGTTGAAAGGAGATATAAGCCATGATACCTCGAAAAACGAGATTTGTCGATACTTCCTTTCGATTTTATCGTTTTTCCTATTTCCTTAAAAACTGTTTTGAACGAAGACGCCAGGCAGATCGTCGGATTTTTCAGGGTTGCAGAAAGCTGTGCGTTGCTACCTACCAGATATTTTTACTAAAATGTAACAGAAGACCCGTGTTTAGAACACCTCGAAGCACGTACTACTCGGTTGCGGCTGAGTTTACATTTAGCTCGGCGGCGGGGAAAAACGCCAAAAAATTCACGAAATGATGCGGCTCAACTGGCAAGTCAAAACGTGTTGTCATCCCGGTCCGGATGTCGCGAAGAATTCAATCGGTGAATAGGCCACGCTATAGTCGTTCATTTTGGTTGAAAAATAGCTATTATTCACTTGACGGCTGAAAGTCATTTCATTTATTGAATTTCTTGCGTTTTTCCCCAGCCGCCGCACAAAATGAAAACCTCAACCGCAATCGAGTAAAAGGTGCTTTGAGGCGCGCTAAACTAAATGAAATGAGCTCAAACGTTCTTCATGAGCTTTGACTGTTGAAATCGCGTTTCGAATGAGTTCTCCAGACGCGAGATTTTCACCAGCTCAAAGCTCTTTTATTTAGCAGACCAAGTTATTCCACCCCAATTACTGCATTTAAGTTGAGTATGTTTTACGGCAGACTGACGGAGCTTGCAAATCAAGTGTTATCCACTCTTTATCCGTGATATCCCACGCAGAATTTCAATACTGATAGAGCTTGTCCATAAACCGTCATATGATCGACTATTGCTGTGAGTTCACGTAACAGCAAAATCTGATGAACACTATTCGAAATGAACGGTCTTTGCGAGTTAATGGCTGTATCACATAAGATTTCAAATTAAATATTTTGCGCGAAGATTAACGAGGGACGCGAAAGTAACGGTATGAGTAAATTCGTCACAGTGGTATAAACGCTACAACTATTTCGATTAAATCGTTTGTGTGGGCAGACTCAGCTGACAACAGTACTATACGATTTTTGTTTGTAGGGAAATGACGAGAGCGGCTGAATACATTATCGAAAATGTCAAACTATCATTTTAGTTCAGTTTTTTCATCATAAATTCTACTCACACAGTCACTCTCGCAGTTCAATGTGCCACTTAGACGACTAGAGTTTAAGACTGCTTCTAAAGTGGTTAAGAGCAACCCCATGAATTCCGGAATCCGAACTACTGCAGTTGCATTGACTACCTTTTTGTCGCAGTATTTACCGTATAAATCGAGAAATGAATCCGTCGACAGTCAGTTTAGTTCATTTAACCAAAATGTGCATGCATCTAACTGAGAAATCTAATCATTTTTACTTTCCTTGGCTCTACGAAGTAGAAAGGAAAGTTATGTAATCGGCTGAAAAAAAAATTTTGAGTTCTCTTCAGATCTTTACGTTTCAGACCCCCCTGAGTCCGAAAAACACTATTTGGGAAAATGGTCTGTGTGTATGTGTGTCTGTGAACGATTTTTAGAGAGAACCACCGTACCAAATCAGCTCAAACTTGATATCTAGCCCGGAAGTCACCATGGGACGCCAAAATAAGGATATGAACAATATCCATCGAAATTTAACTATAGTTATCATAGTGATCAAAACACCGAATATTTTTTTTAATCAAAAACGGCTTTAACGATTTTGATTAAATTTTTTATATTGACAGCTCTCAATCAGGCAATGATACTATAAAATTCTCATTCGTGGGAAAATGACGAGAGCAGCACAATAAATTATCAAAATTTTCGACCAAAAGCGTTTTTCGCGCAGTTTTTTCCTTATAAACTTCGCTGGAATTCTTGTAGAATGTCAAAAAAATTCGGTATTGTATGTAGTCCAATCATATACCTAAAGGGTGAGTGTTTAAAAACGCTCATGAAATACATGGGGGTTACTCCAGAAATTCCTGAATTTCAACTACTGCCGTTTCGCTTACTACCAGTTCTAACAGTTATTTTCCAATAACTCTGCAAAAGTGATTACTATCCTTTTTTTGAAAAATCGTGTTTGCAGCCTCATTAATTATCTGTGTACCAATTGCTCAATAATGGTCCTGCAATGAGTACGAGCAGCACAATAAATTCCGGAACTGTAAGCGCTACCGCTTTCTGCCGTCGTAAAGCGTTGTTTGACCAAGTTCAAATTAACTGAGAGATAAATGAATCGATTAAATAGAGTTAGCCATGTACAAAGTGAATTGACGTAGAGCTAAGGAAAGTTGTGTGTTGCAACGCACCAGATATTTATCTCTGTGAATTGGCAAAAATAGTCAACTCTTCGTGCAATAAGTTTATTGCGAATGTTTGGGAGAATTTCAAAATCACTTCAATAATTTGCGTATCCAATAAAGTTGTTGACAAATTAATCAATAATCTATTGTATTAATTTTTTCTGTCTGTTTTTGCTTGGTTCACGGTCTCGAATTACCACAAATCTAGTTTTAGTTGTTGAATTCCGCATGGTTACAAGTTTCAGTTTTTCTCATAAATTTCTCGGACAATACTGAGTGGATGAAATGATTGTTCACGAATTCACTCCGTATTCGTTCACAAAATGGTTGGTCAATAAATCTTTTAAGTAAATATAGTGTTAATATTGAAAAAAAGGTACACGATACATTGTTGTTATCTCTTTTCCCCTGATGTCAAGCACATTACTTAACATAATCAAGGACATATAACTACTATTGTTTCTCGCTTACTAACTTTTTGTTTAAAGGGGTTCTGCAAGTGGTCACAATATAGCAAAAAAAGTAAATCAAGTACAGCGATTCAGTAGTTAAAGGATAACACGAAACAAAAGGCACTGGAGGTAACAGGGTGAAGTTTACTTTTTGTAACAATTTGCGTCAATTTTTTTTTATACGTAGACAACTGATTTGTTAAATCATGTTAGTTAACTAACTGCTAACGCTAATCACAAGGTTGCTGTAATGGCAACACTTATGTGCAACTAGTCTTGGAAGTGGAAGAACAAACTCTATCTTGGAAAAATATCCTTCTTTCGTTATTGTCCTCGGCTCAGTTTGCGCGCTGTTGAGTCTACCGTGCCTAGCCCAGGGAACTTAGGAATAAGCTTATCGTGCTAGCTAAGGGAGCTTATCTATAGGAGGTTTTACCCCCTCCTGTCTAAAACTCGCTCTTGCTTTGATTTCCTTGCACCAAATAACACGACTAGAAATTTACTTGGTGAATAATATGTCCGCCCCTGCTGCAAAAGAGTGCTATTATTTGCGTTTGAATTACGATTTTTCTTTACCCTGAGAAAATGCTATTCGAATTGAATGTTACTTTTTTGTGCATTCACCTGTGATTTTTGTTTGTTTTATTCTTCCTCAAGTTGTGCAGTGATCCCTCGCTTTCCCTTGTTCTGTGTTACTGAGGACAGCTCGTAATAATTGTTTGTTTTCTTACTCAGGAGCGCTTGCCCTTCTAGTGGTGTTCCTGTCAACCACCATAGCTCTCGGTGAGTGAATCCAGGTTTACTTATATTTTCAAGCTTACCGCTACTGGAGTGCTTAATAATTAGTTATGTGGCTGTACGCTTCTGAAATTGAACTTGATCAATTACTTTTTTCGTATTGGCTTTTAAATGTAATAGAAAAGATAGTCTAGTGGTACGAAAACCATGAAAATGAATTGACTCCATCAGCCGTATTTTTTATAATAACTTTGCTTAATCAGACCGCAGGTTTGTATATTCGAATTTTCCAATCTCCTGAAATTGTATTCTCTCTTCGTTTCAATTAACTTTTATTAATTAAGTTCGTTCGAAACGGTGTCGAATTATTTCTAGTTACGACTAGGTTGACAGTCGCCCGGAGCCTTAATCAGACGTATAATTCTGCCTTTCGCGTGAAATTAGGCGGCTCTTGCCACTTCATTTGGCTTCAGCCGACTTAAGCTGAGATTTCATTTGGCAACTCCTTTTGGTTCATTTAAACGGGTAGATATGATCAAGTCAACATTTCCGTCTCTGCTAACTCGTTAATGACGCTGGTAGGCATTAGATCCATTCAAAACAATATTCCATGCGAATGCCTAAAAAAAGGTGCGGTTTCCCCTGCGCTGTCAAGCGTTGATGATTATTAGATCTCACAAAGTTCTTTTTTTATTTGTAATCTTATTTTTGCGTTGTTTTTTTTTCAATATACTGAATCGTATTTTACGTTGTATTTCATTGGTTTACATTGTTACTATTCCGCGGGTCATTATTCGAAACGACTAGGGTGTGGCAATGTCTGACGAGTCTTCATTCTAACGTGTTCATTCCTATTTAATAGCTTCATTGTCTACCAAAATTTGGTAAACGCTTCATGGTACAGTTTTACCATTCCAACTTCTATTTGCATCCGGTTGTTGGAAACCACAAGATTGTTTCCACTCGTATTTGTTTTAATCAGTACATACCACAGTTCCCCCGGAGAAATATGCGACGATTGTGTTCGCTTCATGAATTCGTATCGCTTTTCTCGGGAAATCGAACCAGCGGAATTATTTTTTTAATTTCCGTTATCAGTAGATTTCTACCACAGTTTTCAAATCGCGTGCGTTGACTAAAAATATACTGAAAGTTCTTCGAATGCTCAACGCATAATTAACGTTTGCCGCGTCGTACTATTTGAAACTAAATATTCCAGTAGTATCTTGAGCTTACTTCGCAATCCAAGAGGCGCAGATATGACAGGGATGGGTGTGTCAGAAGTTAGTGGAGTGGTGGCAGGTTGCTGCGTGGGTTGGGGATTGACCGAGTACTGGCGCTGCGTGTGATGCAAAAAAAGTGCTGAGGAGATGCGTCCACTGGGTGTGACTCTTTTCGGTATTCTTATGAACTCCGCTCAAATGTTACTAGAATCGTGGAAAAAAATTCAGATGATAGTTCCGTAGATTAAACCGGCTCTAACTGCTTTGGTCGTACTCACTGGGAACTTTCAGGTAACTGCTGAAGCGTACTGTAAAAATGCTTGAACGAACATACAGTATTTACGACGTTCTTAACGAAAGATGTTTTGCTCCAAACGTTTTTTTATTATGTTAATCGACCCCTCCTAAGAAGCCCTTCTTTGGCGTGTTTCTAAGAATAAACCTATTATTCGTCTTTGAGCGTTTGAATTGAATACCTTCATCACATCGCGTTGGACTCATTCTTTGTTCAAGTATAATTTTCCTCGAAACCTAAGGGACAAGAAATGATCACCTTCCGTCTGAAAAACGAGCGAGGAAATAGAAATAAGGAGCAGGAGCAGCTATAATTCTTTGAGGAGAGCTCTGGAAGTAGAGTTAAATTATTTTTCATAGCCTAACCCTTGGGGGTCGTACGTATTCCAAGTTTTGAAGTGTTCGCAGACAGCCAGCTTCCCTGGTGAATACTCTCGATAGGATTGACTGCTTTTCCTTAACGCTTTATTCAAACTTCAAGTGGCGAATTTTCCAATCCGGCGGTCGATTGAAAAAAAAACCCACTGAGGTACTGCTAATGAGATATGCTTATGGAATTCTTTGCAACGAGATAAACCCGCCGCATCCGTTTCGCATTCACGGGTTTTGAGGGAGTCTGCAGACTTTGACTACTTTCATCGTAATAAAAGTGAAGTTTCCGCATTGGAAGGTAGAATTTTTCCATCTTTGTGTCCATGAAACAGGTAAAAATGTGAAAAACGTGGAAAATTAAAACAAATTGAATCTATTGGCAATACACAGTTGCGTTTGGCTGTTTTAAAAATGTCACCCATAAACAAACGCAAATGTAGAAAAGCTAAATTTCAGTAGCGCCTCAGTCGGAAGTATCATATTTTAGTTGGTACTCACCATGTATTTAAGATCCAAAGATGTCGCAGCGTGCGAAGTATTTTGGGGACGTTCCTCGGCCAAAAGCTAACGGCTGTTCGCTGCATGTAAAGATTATTTCCTTCGTGTTTTACTTGCCTTACCTCTGCGAAGTAGAGAGGCATGTTATATAATCGCCTCAACAAGTGTCGACTACTTTCCAGATATTTACATATCAAAGGCTGATTCCGAAAAACACCATTTGGAAAAATATTCTGTGTGTGTGTGTGTGTGTATGTGTCTGCTCATTGGCACCCGGGATTTTTGGGAGGTGCACGGGTCGCCCTGGAGGACGTCAGCCTCCTTCCCCTTCACTGCATTTGCCCCAGCGAAATGGAATTTGCCACCGCCAAAAGAATGAGGCTGGCGCAGTATCAGAACATGTACACATCCAAAAGTGGGCGCAGAGCAGCACAACAAAAATCATCCGAGTTGCCAAGGTGTTGATGAATTCAAGTGTTGGATTGTGGAGCTCAGAGAGAGTTTGGAGTAGTCTTCAGTTTCTGTAGGATCATCTTTACCAAATGATAACAGAAATAAAGAGAACTGTACTAGAATTAAAAGGGCTTACTCGTTGAGTGATGACTAAGAAAACTCAAATAAAATTTACCCTTCCGTTGCGCTGCTTTAGTTTTTGCAGCAAGTACAAAGAAAAGGTCACAGGATTAATAATATGCAGAGGAAGAGAGAGGTGAAGCAATATGTACATGATTTATGTATATAATGCAGCCCAAGGGGGTGGTGTCGTGGAAAGCTTGTTTGATAAATGTGGTGAATCTTGAAAGCAGAAGAGAGCACGATAGATTTTACACGTAATTGCTGAACCGAGTGATGAGAACAGTTCATTTGTAAATGAAAGAGCATACATCTAGCCTGTAACTCGAAAATCCACGTTTGGTTGATACTCATCGGTGAGTGTGGGAGCACATAGCTAACCAAAAAAAGTCAGCTCACCAGTATTTCGACCTGCTGTACTGCGGTACGCTTCTGGTCGCGCTTACAAACAGTTACAAACAACGCTGCCATCTTTACAAATTTATGACCTTGTGCGCCTTTCTCATGTCTCTTTCAGTTATAACAAACCAATTAATAGGTACAGGTGGAATCAGGACCCAGGCAACGTTTATTATATGGAAGTTATCGCATCAGTTGTAAAAGTGCTTTGATGGCGTTCGGGTATCTGTAAACACCGTAGAAAGACTCCCATCCGAGTAATTAACTAGAGCTTTAAAAAGGACTTAAATTCTTATTTCGATGCTCTCGCGTTAATTAAATCAACGTCGAGAATCATAAAATGTAGAAGTTCAGCAGAGTCCACGGGTGGCCGAATGTGTAATCTATTGACAAAATACCGCTTTTTAATATGCAGAAATAAAATAAAAACTGCCTTTGCAGATGAAGAAGAACGGAAGGAGTTGATTGATTATTCCCAAGTAGCACGTAAATATCTGCGCGTACGAAAAAGTCTCGGACGAAGAGCTTACCGTCTCTTAATTTCGGGCATTTTTCTCGCCATGTTATTTGATAAGATCAATGGGCGTCTATATCCACCCAGCTGGTCAGCCTCGGAAACTGGGTGGGTCTTGGAGCGACTGACGAGCAACCAAACGTGGACTAAAAGTGTTCTGTCCACAAGTTTGAGTTTCTGTAGTAACTACACTCCCGTAAACTAAATGCTTGAAAGACAAGAAACATTTTTGGGTGGAGTGTGAAAACTTGAGAAACATGAACTATGGTGAATTCATATTAGAGAACCATTGACTGTTGGGTCTGCAGTCTCCCCTCTGGCTTATATGTGCCTTTCAAGTCAACAACTTCAAACTAGTCGGAAAAGGTGTCCTTCGAAGCCAATAGCAACTTGGTACCTTGGATATAATGTGTAAAGGATACTGCCCGAAAGTTGATGGCCATTGCACCGCCATTTCGCTGGCTTGAAGTGTCAGTCAGCTTCAGTTCGATTCGATAGATTTGTGTTTTTATCGCACTGGTCCCATTCGTTCTGAGAGGAGTGCCATTTCCCACAGTGCCCCACAATTTCAAATAGTCAGTCAGGTGCATTGGTGGAATTTTTTCTTCCGATTTTAACTGTTCTAAGTAATCTGTTGAGTTACTATCTGAGTGGGTTGATTGTCTTTCTCTATTGCTGGGATCTTAGACATCGTCATCACCACCTCTTCGGCATTTCTCAGATCACCCCCGACTAAGTTTAGAACCCAGCCCACTAAAAGAAACTAACAACACGTCAAGGCCACTATGGAAAGGCTTTGTCATGTGAATAAATCCCCCACTGAAAGAGCATGGAGGATGGAGGTTGGATTCGTGGCAACCCTGCGGGTCATTAGTTCGTAGTAATTCCACTAAAGAAATTACCTGAACATGCAGCATACGTTTAATAGATTTAATCAAGAAGTGGCAAATATTGAAATGTCCCACGTGCCGAAAAGCACGTGCCTTTCTGGAGTAGGGAATTTGATGTTTGACGAGAAATAATCTCTTGGTTCAAGTTTTCAGAGAACGAGAGGGTGAGAATTAGAGTCTTTAATTAGCTAACTTATTAATAATAGTAAACAATTTATTGTAATTAATAATAATAAAATAATTGGCGATTAAAACTTGAATTAATCATAATTTTCTCGGTTATTGAATATTTAACTACCCTATTTTAATAATTGGAATTCATCATTTTGCAGATCGGGGTTATTTTCGCCGAGTATAGCCTTTTGTTGTTGAATATAAAGCATTGTAACAACTCTTTCCGTTTGGCACAGCCTCGTTGGCCATCGTGAAATCCTCAGCATCTTCTTTTTCCTCAACGCTATTCTCCCCCTTCAGTAAATAAACTCTGGCTCTCAGCCCCTGCCACCTCATTAATCTGTTTGGACAGTTAGCTTTGGCTCTCCAGGAAGCACCTGAGGTGGCGCAACTTCGTAGTTATAATTGGATAACTTTTCTTGGTGCCGACAATTTGTTACTAATCCTGACTACCTTCTCCTCGAACCTTTTTCCATATCAAGGTCGTATCTGCTGCTCAAATTTAGTTTTCAGAAATCTCTCCAACTTTGATTACTAATTTGGAGCATGCAATCAAGGATGCCGAAATCTGGCAGCTCATTTCAAGCATAACTCAGTGGAAAAGTACAAATTATTTGGGAAGTAGCGGAACAATGCCCTTTAGGTGGCTACATCAGTATGGGAAGCTGTTATTTACGAGCTCGTATCATCAAAACGTGTATTTAGTGTAGAATGGAATATTAAGGTTAGGGCATCACCAAGCAATTGGTAGTACAAACAAGCAGTCTAAACAATAGTAAAGTAAAATGTTTGTCTTTCGAATTTTTCGTATGGTTTATTTTCCTTAGCTTTCCGTTCTTTGTCCTAAGCAAGGTGATACCTCTTGTGGACGTTATTCTTAGTAATCACGATTTCAAAGTCGGATTGAGCGAATTTCCGTTCGTGTGTTTCAACAAATGAAGCCTTTACAATCTGGGCAAAAAATGAGTTGGAGATCGAATTTTTGAAACTCGTTTCGTGATCGATTATGTAATACATTAAATTATATAATATAATAGTATGGTCCTGGGTCAACACAACTGAATAATAGCGATGTATTGTACATAAAGGTCCGCTCCGTTCGATAGCCTGTATGATTCGAAGAACGAATCGTGTGAATCCCGGCAGCTATTCTCTCCTTTCGAGTTGAAGAATGTAGCGTGGCAAGAAATGCGACGTCGTTCGACGCTTTTTCCGAGCACTCCGATGGCGGTGGGGGTGGGGATGGGAAGAAGAAGACTTCAGCACGGCGAATGTATTAGCTTTGTCTCTGGGCAGTGACACTGAAAACATCAATGGTCTTTAATCAAAGGAAAGGTTCGAGTTTGGGATTTAATCACATCAAATATCGTCGTTCAACCTTTTATACAATCGTTGTAGAATTAGGTTTCAGCTGGGTAATATCGTGCAGGCTAACAAACTTGTTGGGACTGGGTAGATCTTTGAGAACAACGGTCGTTTGGAAAGGACGCTGTACTGGCTCATGTAACAATTATTTCTGTTCTCATTGATGCTTGATGTATACTTGTTTTTGTTTATGGGAAGAGTACTGTTACAATGTTGACCATTTTTTAACAGAAACAACACAACAGTGGTGATATTGATCGAGATGCAGCTATTTTAAAAACCAACCCATCATGTTTCATGGTTGCTCGAGACTCTTAGACCCAGAAATCAACATGCTGCATCAATTTCCATTCTTAAAAAATTCGTTTGACTCGATGCTTTCATTTGAAGGACGAGGTTCAGCAAACAATCAACAACTTGAAATGAAGAAATCGGTTTCTGTTCAACATTCATCGTCCAAGGAGCAAGTCGAGACCCCATCCGCTTAACAGCCCTCAGGGTTTCCTATTCCAAAAGCTAATTTGAGGATCGTTCCTTCTTTCCTCAGCCCTCGTGAATTATTCATACCATTTCGGGGATTTCAGCCTCTGAAGAAGATGCCATCATATTTCCATGACCTGCTGTATTCATCTGAGGGGTCTCAAAGAACAGAAGGATATTACGAGGAACCTTCTCCAATGTTTTCGACGCTTAGTGCTTCAAGCTGGTAATGAATTACGCGGCTTTTACTCCGCTCATATAAAGTAGGCCAAGGGAGCGGAATGTTGACTGAATAACAAGTTTGGTTTTATGATTTCCTTAAATATCGCTCCTGATGGCTTTGATTAGCGAACCCATTACTTTTCCTTAGCGGGCCACGCCTTGAATTTTTATGCCTCTTCAAACGACCTACCGAAATTAGCTAGAAATTAGTTGCAAGCCCCCTGTAAGTACGTGACCTCTATGCTTTTATAAATCATCAATGAGCGACTTACAAATGCCACACACTGCAAAGACTTGTCACTTCGCCATATGAAACAATATCCTTTCGTTCTCTAACTGCTAGACTATCAATGTCATTTTCAAGCCCATGGGAGGCCTGACTAAGTAACATTTCGACTGTGATGGCTTTACGATTCTGCCTTCTCCATAAATTTTTCACAGTGACATTCTCATCAACGTTCCACCGTTCACTCTCACTTTCATCGAACTGCTAACCTGCTCATCTTTGGCCACAGCATTGATCCTTCCTCCTACTAACCTCCTTTAATCCTGCTCGTTCGAGGTTCTTCGCCTGCTCTATGACATTCACAAAAGCTTACCAACAGGGATAAGCAGGGTCCGTGGTCTTTTTGTTATTTTTAAATATGTTTATTTCGTTTAGTAGTTACATTTTTGTGCACCTAGCTCTGCGTTCTCTTCAATGTTTAACTGGGCTTGTACCCGTACCTCCTGAAAGTCTGATCAACTCTAGTTGATCCATTTACCACCTCTCTTTAACGGATGACTAGCCATAGTCGCTGATTATCTTAGTTTGGTAGTTCGATTCTCCGTTCAAAATATGAAATGCCTGGTTTATGACGCAGATTGAGTATCACAATTTTGAGACGTTCTGACGGAAGGCATAACTACTAGGTGCCATAATATAGAAACGAATGAAGATAGGCCAAACAGAACGAACGAACGAATAGATACTGAACAACCACCTTTCAATAAATTATCTATTGACGGTATTGGAGGAAGCAGGAATGTTGAACATAATTTCCGTAACTACCGAAGCTTTCTGTACTTTTCCTTCCCTTTCATCACACAATTTTATTAAGTCTTCTTTAGACCTATCTTCCCGTCACGTATTTGACAGAGAAAGGAAAGGCGATCTGTGGTAGCGAAGTCACGTCTCTGGTTTTCGCCGATTAGTTTTGTCTGTCAGCAGGGAGAAAAAGCAGTTCTGGCCTTCCCTCAGAACGGAATGATAGTGAAAAAGACTGCCAAAAAGCTCTCATTATTTCTCTGATTCGTTGTTCCGAGGGAGAGATGTCCTGAGATTTGACAAGAGGTCATTTATGTTAGGTTTCCATCTTCTTATAAACTTGAGAGACAACTCTAAAACGTTAACGTGTACACGTTGGCAGATTTGGTGTTGGCGATTCCTATAAAACTGTAAGCTATACACGATAGTGAACGTCTGTCTTGTCAACGCATTAGTTAGCCGAGAGTAACTCTAAACGGTGGTAGTGGTTTTAGTATGTCGGCAGATTTATGATTTTAGCTGGCCACATGAGAGACTATGACGCATTTCAGAGAGAGCTCCATAGCTGGTTTTGCAATGAATCGTGGACAAACTAAATCAAACGGAGTTGTTAACAAATGGTCATCGACAGTAACAAGTTGAATCGATTTAACATTACAACTCAACTCAGTGGGAATAAACTGTATTCTGGTAGTTTAATTTTGTTGCTTCAGTATTGTTTTTGACCATGGCAAAGCTAATGGATGCATTGTGTTCACTTTGGAGTTCACACTTTTGAGCAGTTATTTAAAGAATCTCACTTGGGTTACGTAACTCCCACACACTCGAAGCTGCTGACTACCGATTTGAGAAACAGCTTACAAATTTCCGGAATTCAAACTACTGCCACCTCTTTGATGAACCTCAACAGCACACCAAACCATTTTCGAAACAATGACGTCGACAGTCCATAAATTACCCATACTCTAGTCGCTCAAATAAGGCCGAGAAGTAAATGAAATGGCAACCCACTAAATTGTGAAACGTTCAACACGTGTCGAACGTTGTGGCATTTATTCAGTTATACATACGTGCGCGAGTTCAATAAGAAAAATCTCATGCGCAGCGTGATTGCACAGCGTGACGCTGTCTCACTCCTCCGAGACCCATCCTACTCGATACAGCATCGAAAAGTACTAGCGAACGATAGCTAACATGATAGCGGAGCAAATAAAGTAAACATTATCTGGACGGCGCTAGGCGATTGGCACGTCCAGAGTCGAACTATGGGTAGTTGGAGTGAGACGGAAGGTAGAGCGGTATTTCATTGGTTTCCATCTAGACACAGTCTTAGCCTCTGAGGCCCATTCTATTCGACTCAGCATAAAATAATATCTAGAAACTGTAGGGTACCAAACAACCGTAAATGCAGTAAAAATGCCAAAACTAATTGGTGAAAATAAGATTGCCAGATTGAGTTAGTTCGTAGAGCGATAAAGATAGTTGTTCGCGAGTGTAATCAGTGAATGCATGCAGCATGCACTGAATACCCTACAGACATGGTGCAATGGGCAAGGACTGTTTGTCAATCCAGACAAAACGAGCCTGATCCCATTCACCAGAAGGCGCAGCCTTACGCTGCGGGAACTCAGGCTGGGTGGCAAGGTGGTGAAGGAAGATCCAGCATGAGATCAAGTACTTGGGAGTCTTTCTTGATGGAAAGCTCTCTTGGGCCACACACGAGAAAAAAGCCTTACAGCGGGCGTTGGTGGTGATGTGGGCAGCTCAAAGAGTGGTGGGGAAGACGTGGGGGCTGAGGCCTGGGATGATCCGGTGGCTGTACACTGCGGTTGTTAGGCCTGTAGTCACCTATGGAGCCCTGGTCTGGTGGACTAGGGTGGAAAAAAAAACAGTGCAGTTGCAGCTAAATAAACTGCAGCGTAGGGTGTGTCTGGCCATTACAGGCTGTATGACAACATGGCCTACGGCTGCACTAGAGGTCTTGCTAGATTTAGCTCCACTCCACATAAATGTTAAAAGGATGGCGTTCCTCCAGGCTGTGCGTATGTTGGAGTTGGGTCTGATCATGCGGGGGAGGAGGAGTTCCTGCCACTTGATCCTTGACAAGGTGAAGGTGGGGGGGCCTGAACTGCATGTGGTAGACTCAATGCCCGCGAGGTTCAACTTCATTCAACATCTTTGGGCCGAGGATCAGAGCAGCGATCCCATTGGGGTCGCTGGCCACGGTGTTCCAGGCAGAGGTGGCTTCCGTGACAGTCTGTGTGCAGCGGCTGCTGCAGAGGGGACTGAAGGGGCAGAGAATCTACATCATGGTGAACATTCAGGCCACTCTCAAGGCCTTAGCCTCATACTGTCGTACATCGCGGCAGGTGTGGGAGTGTCTGACTGGACTGAAGGCCATGGCCGAGGACAACAGTGTAACACTGTGTTGGGTGCCAGGGCATCAGGGTATAGAGGGAAACGAACGGGCTGATACGTTGGCTAAGAAGGGATCAAAGCAGATCCCTATTGGCCTTGAGCCCTTTGTTGGGACTACCAGGAGCCACCTACGTAGAGAGATTGGCAAATGGGAGGACAGGAGCAGGGCTGCTCATTGGCAGGGGCTGCCCAGCCTTTGACATTCAAAACTCTTCATCCGGCTCTCCAGAGAGAGGTCCAAGGAGGTGCTTGCACTGGGGAGGAAGGATATGAGGATCATATGTGGCCTGTTCACAGGTCACTGTCCACTGAGGTACCACCTTGCAAATATTGGCAAGTGCGAGGTACAGGTATGCAGGTTCTGCGAGGTAGGGCTCGAGACGGCAGAGCACGTGCTGTGCGTATGCGATGGACTCGCGGCATCGTGCTGTTCTGTGTTTGGAAGGCCCTTTCTTCAGCCCGAAGAGGTGGCAAATGCAGAACTTGCGGATATCCTCCGCTTTGTGCGGGAGTGGTGGGGGCGCATAGGTGACGTCACACCAAGTGAGATTAGTGCCGTGGGGCCTGGGGGTGGTGCAGGTGGGCCATGATCTGAGTATCATGGACGCCCTTACAATAGGCCCGTTTGTGGCTGCAGTAAGGGTATTGCCTGCATCCACCGTTTCAAAAAAAAAAAAAAGAGTTGAACGCTCGTGGGACCGAGGAAAGTTGTATGATGAGCTGCACCAGGTATTTGTTGTTTGTTTTTGATTCAGAAATGCTCTCGTAGTTAACGATGGAGATTGTTTCATTGATCCTACTTAACTCAGAAATTATTATTATTATTGAAGGTAAATTTTTCAGTCCCCATTATTTTTAGTGGAGAGGGCTCTAAATAATCTGCTTTTCTGAGAACTTGAAGCGATTCAAACTTGAAAACTTCAGTGTTCTTATTCTTCCTGACTTCATAACGTTTATGTTGATTTGTCTGATCGTGGTGGATCCTGTTTTTGGGCGAGGGGGAGAAAAAAAAGATGTAATCCCTGTTAACAAGGGATGACGTTTCTATTGGCTTCGTTTTCGCCTTTTCGACGAACCAACCACTCGAGAGCTTAATGAAAAAGACGTTGGAGGTCCCTGGCACGGCGGTTCTCTATCGGTTAATTAGATCTCTTCTCCATTGCTTCACTGTAGTTCCTCTTTCCTTTTTCCCGACATTTTCGTTAGTAATTTTCGTAGCTGGCTGACCTCGGAACTGATATTGTCGGCCAGGTCTTGGTATAATCCCTGCGCATTGTTGCCGACTTAGATGGTAGTGGTGGCGGCGGCGGGGGTTTGATTTGTAGATTTCCTTTTCCAACTTTCTTCCCCCCATACATTGTGCCTTACTATTGAATTAAGAGCCTTTCAGCCCGTGAGTGGTTCTTTTCTCAATCCCCTCATTCTCTCGCTAATGACTGCACGTTAGTTTATTTCAAATTCAATCATCCTTCAATCCCTTCCTTTCACGCCCCTGTTGCCCTCTTCAGGAGAGAGTACTTGAACCTTCCCTTCCTAAGCTGTAGAGCTGCTAAAAACTTATTACAATAGGTCGCTCTAGAGAAATGCCTCGTTTCTAGTCTTTCCGTTAATAGCTGCTCTCTTCACTTTTTCAAGAAGGAGCATGAGTACATCTGTCTAAAGGATGTTACGAAGTGCTTGCTCTACAAATTCTTCAAAACACGGGGAAACATCGACACGATCTGTGAATGAAACTTACAAACAACACACTATTTTACCAGCAAATTAGATTTTGGGAAGTCTAGGTATGTGTGATTGTAAATCAATGTTTAGCCCAATACTATAATAAATGAAAAGAAAATTAAATTAATAATATCCTGAGCTCGGACTTGGAATATTACCCGTTAGAATACGGGAAACCAGAAGTAGACATGAAAAAATCAATCAACTCAGATCTCAACTCACCTCTTTATGATACATTTTGAAATTGAGAGAATAAACTCAATGAATACCCCACGCGAAGGCGTTGAAATTTCGGGGGAGTCGGACGATCGTCATCGGTCACTCATCATGCAACGCTCGGAACGGAATATCGAGTCTTATTCGTAGCTTCACTGCAATGAAAAAAACGAATCGATACATGAAAGCTGAGTGAGACTGACAGAACGATGGCGGGAACCAACCACAGTCAACATTCCGACGGATATCAACTTTTATACTGAACAACCGATAGCCACGAAAATGGCTTTACTCGCGTATTTCTGCACGGAAGAACAGTGTCTGGTTACTATCCAATCAGAGCAAATCGAATAACGGTGAGATCGTTTTAAACGAACGATATACAGCCGGGCGCGATAGGGCAAATAAGAAAGTACACGACGTGCATTAAAATATAGGTGGAACCTTATCAACGGAAAATTGGAGTCGTTATGGTCACGTCAGTGACGTAACATATAAATAGGGTTGACCTGTTATTCTGCTGTTCTTTATTTTCGTGCCAGATTCCACATGGTGCAGATTAACGTGAAGTAGCTCTTACAGTAATTCCAAGAGGCGGAGATGACATTTTTTTGTTAGGCGGTCTCCAGAAATTAAACCAGGGTACAAATGCTGACATTTCCTGCCCCTTTTCCTCTTTCGGTGCGGTTGTATACGGTGTTGTTCCTTGTGACGAGAGAATTGAAGGATTCGGCACGAGGCTTCTAGAAAAATAAACTGTTAATGTAACATTCGGTATCTATTGAGAAGGTAAAGAAGCGAATTCAAAAAAACAGGTAAAATATTAGTAAGGAAGAGGTTTACGAAGTCTGGGTGAACGTAAACAGCCTTGACAGCATTGTGGCGGACTGAGACAGGGAGGAGGTTGTGGATATGATCACGCAGTCTGTAGATGAGTGTGGGCAGACCACGCGAGTTGGCACGGGGTCGTCAATGAAATCTCCTCGCAGACGTATGGAGTGCTCTTATAGCATTTTTGCCAGTGAAATTTCTTTGATGAAGTAGAAATGCAGTCCCGAGAGAACTAAAAGCAGCCGTGGGACCCACCATCCGTCATTTGTACCCCTAAGAGCAGACTTCAAGCAGCGGTGTCGTCTTTCAATCGCTAAACGGGATGCCGGATGATTGGCAGTGGAGCGCTTGAGAGACGGCCAGTAATACTGGATCTGAATCACTTCCACTAAGGTGTAATTCCTGGGTGTGCTAGGTTATGGAGAGAATCAAATACTATCCAGCGGAATTGTACTGGTATGGACGGACGTAGCTTTCCAGTTGAAATAACACAGACTCGTTTGAGATAATAACTTGTAGCTTGAGTAGGAGTCATATTAGACAGACAATTAAGGTGGAAACATCAGATAGCTAGTCAACTAGAAAAAGGAAGGAAACTTCTCCTGCATATCAAAGGCCTGATAGGGAAAACATGGGGCCTAAAACCAACATTTGTGAAATGGATATACCAAACGATAGTAAGACCTACAGTTGTGTATGGAGCACTGATATGGTGGACAGGAGTCACCAAAAACAGTGCCCTGTACAAGTTAGACAGAGTTATAACTATGTCAATTATCGGGGCATTTCACAGCACACCCAATGTCATAATGGCCGTACTGACAGGGGTGTTACCAATGAAATGGGAGGTCACACAAGAGGCAATGAGAGGGGCACTAAGACTTAGAAAAAACAACGATTGGAACCATTCACACAATCACGGCCACGGATCTGTTTGCACAACCGTTATAAGCAGCATACCAGAGGCAAACATGCCAATGGATGACAGGACAACGACATATCAGTTCCAGGGAAACCTCAACACTAGAATAGACTCAAGACAAGTGTGGGAGACCAGGCCATCGGTGGTGGATGAATCTGAAATCATCTGCTACACAGACGGCTCCAAGCAGTTAGATGGTAACGCAGGAATGGGAATATACTTTCCTGCATTAGAATGGGAAGAATCACTTTCACTAGGTACCAATACCTCAGTGTACCAAAGTGAACTCATCGCGATAAACTTATGTATTAGCACACTTGTAACAAAGAACATTAGGAACACGAATATAGCTATCTACACTGACAACCAATCTGTGGTTAAAACATTGGGCAATCCAATAGTCAGGAGCTATCTCATAGAAGAAACAAAGCACAAGGTTGGGAAACTCCAACAACTAGGGAACACAATCACGCTAAAATGGATACCCGGGCATAGGGGGTATGCGGGGAATGAGAGAGCGGACGAACTAGCCAAGGCGGGAGCCAGAGGACACTTCTGTGGACCAGAACCGTTCTCGCCTATCACAATGCAACAACTGAAAGTAAAAATAAATGAGAAAATGTGGAGAAATGTATGTGACGAAATAAATAACAATGAAGGGTACCAACATTCCAAAATTATGGGTATAACTAGTTATAACCTACAAAGAACCAATTGGGTACTGGGCTTAAGCAAGATAAGACTACGAAGAATCACTGGAATGCTATCTGGGCACTATGTGGTGGGTAAGACCCTAAACAGGATAAATCCGAATATCAACGCTAGGTGCCCATGCGGAGAAATAGAAACAGTAGATCACTATCTTAGGGAATGCCCGTTATGGTTTGGTACCAGACTCAACATGGGGGGAGAGAATACTAAACAGCACTAGTTTGAGAGAAACCGAGTGGAAAAAGATCCTAGAATTCGTGGAGAGGACAGGTAGATTCCGAAACCCCTTTTAAAGAAGCCAAGCCGACACACTCCCAATAATTCTGGGGAGATGAGAAATGGGCCTGAATGGCCACGACTTCGGTCATTGTTCCCTCAGCCTTGGCTGGTGCCCTGATATCTTCTCTTCTCTTGTAGCTTGAGCCAACATTTATGGTAGCAATCTGAGAACATGCATCGGCCGCGGGACAAATATGATGTCGGTCGAAGATTGCACAGTAAAATTCAGATGTCGGAGTTAACGACGTGGAGCGAACTCATAAGTACTGTTTCACACCTGTAGTTACTGTTGTGGGTTCACTGCTACAAGTTTTTGATGAGATCAACATTTCTCTTTAAAGGAAGTGGTTCTCTAGACATTAAGAATTGCTGTCTTGATTTTGCTATCAAACGTCGCAAAAACACAAGAAAAAGCTCTCAACGTATTTCGTTGACTGTATAAATAAGGGTGGAGTGGTTCTGTTCTGGATAAACCCAATTATTATTGTTTCCTATGGTTGATATGAATATTGTTTATCGAGGAGGAAATAAAGTTAGTTGATTCCAACGCTTCAATAGATTAACAAATTGTCTAATGCATAAAAACGGGTTTCAGCTTGCCCTATTGTGCCTTCTGAAAATAGAAAACCCTGCAAATTATTACACAATGATTTATTATTCTCATGAACAGCTTGACCAAGCATTACTGCTCCCCCATTCCATTCGATTCAGCATCGAATACTAGTAAACCATACGAAACATGACGTGGCTACAATGGAACTACGAAAACAAAACGTCTGATCATTTTGCCCTGTCGGGTCGGGGAAATTGGAACGGGGGCGCTTCGAGCGAACCCATTGCGAGTCAAAAGGGGAGTTGAGCGAGCGGCGTTGCAAGTCGAGCAGTGACGGGATGGTGGGAGGGAGGGAGTACTGACGAAACGTTGACTTCCACTGTAGTTCCCGCGTTGTACTGCGTTTCGTTAATTTTCTTAACCGTTTTTTGCCCATAACAATCATGGGCTTCGTCCTATCGGATTGCCGAGATGGCGGGCACAACTAGATACCAAATGGGATTTTTGTGCAAAAGAACGATTTTTTTAGACCCCGTTAAAGGCACAAAATGGCCGGGACGGCGGACGGCAGACGGACATTGTAAATTTGGAATCTCCATGTCTTGAAACGTAAAGTATCAAATTTTGAGGGGGGGGGGGGTTGTAAAAATTTTTTCGAGACCGAAAACATAGGGTTATAATTCAGAATGAATAATAAACCAGGAGCTGAAGGTCCTGGCTGTGACCAGGACATCAGCTAGGCCTCACCAGTATACCGCTTCATAAATCACTACTAACTCCCATCAACCAACACCGCACCACAAAACGTTTTTGAACACCACGTGCATTTAGTGATTTTTATCACTTAAGCAACTAATCAAATGTATTTGTCATTCAGTTTACATGAACTTGCAAAGACCTACTTCAACGTTTGCGCTACAACTGGTAATGCTTGAAGTTTGGGAAATTATTGAGTTGACTTTATTTATGTTCATCGAGTGATCATTGTATAGGTAAGGTCGTGAAGATTGTTTTTGGGAACATTCATCTGTTTAGTTCTGATATTATCAGGAAAACATTGAGAGAAGTAAGTCAAAGAATCGAAAGATCTGCACGAAGGGATCATATTCATCTCACGTTCTGCATTGTTGACAACTTACAATATTTAAATTTAGTGTCCACTGCTTCTGTTCTAAACGAGGGCTACATTTTGTTGTACTTGATAGCTCAGCTGGTTTTCGTCTGAGTTGCCAGTGTAGGTGTGGGATGAACCTACAATTTAAGATCGGCTGTCTGCTCACCACCAAGCCTGTACACTGTCTTCTACTGGATAATAGTAGCTGGTTTGAGCACGATGCATCGCAATAAACTTACAAATTTTAGTTTTGCTGTTGCGTACCGAGATATCTCAAGTTGTCGTTATTCAATAAATTCTGTAGCAATTAACACGTACAACCCCACAGGTGATGTTCGGTACTCTGGTTGCGTCTCCATTCCCCCTCACCCTCCTTCCATGAGCGTCCTGCGTGCAGCCCTGAGTGGTGTGTGATGAGATGACTTCCGTTTAATTGAAGTCTGATAGTTCAAATTGAATTGAATCCAATATTCGTGCCGTGGAGGTTGAAGCTTATCCGCATTGCAGCCAGTTGCGTCCGTCTAATTGCCACTCTAGATGTGGTCGGATGTGAGACAATCTGCTGCTCTATTCACATTAAATTAAGTAGAAGCGTATAGAAATACTTAATAATAATCGTTTGATAACATCAATAACATGAATCGTGTTTTCTTACGTCTCTGTTGCTCATAGGAGTGGAAGTGATGGGTACTATTTTATTTTTATTATTTTCGTGTGTGTGAAAACTATTCAAATAAAATTTTTCGTGACCGAAAACATAGGGTTATTATTCAGAATGAATAATAAACCAAAACAGTGGCATGAACCTCAACCAGATAGCGTTACCGATTAAAAAAAATTGAGTTTGCATCAGATCTTGTTATGAAGCTCTTTGAATAACAAACCCCTTCTTTCGTCGCATGTTCTGGGTGCGTTCGTTGCCATATCGGGAAAAGCGCTGGACCGATTGAGCTTGTTCTTTTCTTATTGAGGAGCGAAAATATGGTCTTAAGCATTTACTAACAATAGGAAACCCATTTTAACGATTTTAATCCGACTTCTAGCGTATCTTCCAACTTGTCAGTTTAGAGCATTTACTGTTATATGAATGTGCCCCTCTAAAAGCCGTCTGTTGAACGGAAATAAGCCCCGAAATGTGCCAAAAAGTGTTGTTTTAACGTTTTCAAATTTTCTGTGGTAAACTCCTAAATAAATTTGATGAACCTGATGCTGATGGATTGTCTTTTGGCAATCTACACCCACATTCTATTCCCTACTCTATCTTCACAGGTCTATATTCACCCATTGAACGGAGATACCTTGGATTGGGGAATACCTTCCCCAGATATTTCCATAAGGTTATATCAATTCATAAAGTACTTTTAGATCACTGCTTCCCACATGGTGAGCAAGAAATACCATTGCAGTGCTGTTACTCTCGGTACTTTGTATTCGTACAACCTCATTTCCCTTCGAAGATTCTGTAATTCTTTGTTGGCAACTTCTTCTTGTTAAATGGTTGCGTTTCCAGAGCTTTGGATGCGTTGAATATCGTGAGGCTGAGGTTCTTCTTTTCCGTTTTCGAGAGGAATATAAATCACTAATGTATAAAAGATTGGCGTCTCAGAGAGTGAGAAGTAAGTTTGCTAGAATCCAGGCTTCCTATCCGTAATATGATTCGAACGGAAAGAAGTCGAGATTCGTAATATATCACGGGCCTAACTGCGAAGGGATTTCTTCCCCTGGAGCAATTCGCCTTGTAGGAAAAAAACATAAGTTACCTTCAGCGATGCTAAAAAGAGTCGGTAATGTCACCGTTAGCCTACCCGTCTCCTCGAATTGTTTTATTACCTCGAAGCGTCGATTTGTTTAAAGCTAACGTTGATCGAGACTTAGGTACAGGAGGAAAATAGAGAGAGCTTTGGAAGGACGGAGGTTGAGTGTGCGTTATGTGATGAAAGGGGTTGAATAAAGGCGAGGAAGGGAGCTAATATTTAATCGCGGGGTTTTGAGTGACGCACACACGGAAATGCCATTATGCCGAGCCCGGAGCTGGAGCACCAAAATACGGGCGTTGGTCTCTCAAGAGATCACGTTCCCTTTTATCTTTTTCCAACTGCTGTGAGGTTGGGAAAAAAGTGTTCTCCGCTACCTCGCGGTGTTTTCGAAAAGTCTGCATCTCAATACGCCCCACTTAGTTCTCTCGCTCATCCTGTTTTCCATCCACCTTTGGAATGGAGCCTTTCCGAAAGAAGAGTTGTGTGCATGCCACGAGGATCACAAACCAGTCAGTGGGCGATTGAAGGCCTTTGGGATACTTTCGCACCTCTGTGAGAAGTGAACTATTTCAAATTGCTTTAGTCGCCTTTGAGACTAACCTGTAAATAATTAATCTGTCCTTTTGAGTTGTTAGCCAAACCTTCGGAGAACATTGACTGCACGGGATCACAAAACCGTTCCATTCGCCTGAAAAGAAGGGCGGGGTGTATTACAGACACAATCTTGCAGACATAAAAACTGATAAACTGAAAAACTGGTAGACATAAAAATCGATCTAGCAGACATAATAACTGACTAACGTTTTAACAAACACTACTGACGTACTTCTTCCTCATAGCTATACCCGAGACTGACGATTTGCTCCATCATAAATACAACGAAATATGAGACGTGAAACATCACAGAATCTTCTTTTCGTGTATACAGGTGTTGTACTCGTAGATTCATAGCGTTCCACAGAAACGCTTGTGGACACAAAATAGAAACAAACACAAACACAATAGAAAAATACTTGTGGAAACAAGCGTTACTTTCTAGCAGCATGCAAGCGAAATATACTGGCTTATATTTTAGTCCAACGCAGGATTTCAGACGTAGTTTGGTAAAATGTTCTTCGATGCATCACACAACTTTCCTTACGTACGTGGGCACTCGCGATTTTCTCGGCTTTAGCTACTGGTTCAATCTATTCAGCCGATTATATAACTATCCTTTCTACCCTAGAGCTAAAGAAATTTAAACGAAGAGCAAAATCGAGCATTTCTAACGTTATCGAAAGCCAGTGTCGTTGTATTTATCTGATCGAAGATTGACGTTGATTGGAATTAGTTTCACTATCGTAGTTTAGGACATTAACGTGTGACACTGATTGGATCCTGTTTCGTTTGTTGTTTTAGTGTAGTTTAGCTAACTCAAAATTATTTAATTGAGATATTCGAACGCATAACTCATTTCGACATAATCGTTCTTAGCTTTATGTTCAGCATATTCGATTTTGCCCTTAATGAAGCCTCATTGTCTTAATCTCCGCCTCAGTTTTCAGCTTTCAACGATAAGTACTTTTGGCGAGTGATCAAGTGAACAGCGTTTGTCAGGAGCCCTTCCATTTGCTCTCTTCCGCTTTAGCCTGGCGGGTAGGAAAATGTTTTGTCTCGCCGAGCACAGACCAACTTTGAAGTTTTCGTTGGGCCCCTTTACCGCAAAACTTGCCTCCGAAGGGAGTTTATTTCTCGCACAATAGATGGCTCGACTCGGCGAGTCGAAAACGGGCCAAGTGCCTTGAAAGCCAGTTGAAAATTGGTGGATGTGGTTTGGTGTACCTTTAGCACTTTCGCAGTTTCTCCTTAAAACGACCAGCCTCGTTTACCAGCTCCTACTTAATTTGTTAGAATGAACGATTGCGTCGGTTACACGACATTGAGTTTCCCGCCAGTTAATGCTACCGCCAATCCGACTTGCCACACTTACGAGGTTTCGTTGAACAAGTTCCAAGGGCTGCCAATACGGTTGAACGAGCTCTTCAAGGCACGAGAACATTTGCTACCTGCTACCTTCTAGCTCTAGGATTGATTATCGCGCAGATTTACAAATCCAAGTTGTTGAACTCAGAGAATCAATATGAAGCTAGGCTCGGAAGAAGCACTTACTTATTCCTGTACAAACCAAATTAGAAATACTAGTCTTAATTTTAGTTTTTCCCCTTCCACGTGTTACTGGACATGGATACTTGATTATCTTCACAAAGAGTGAAGATTATCGAGCCGGAAAACTTAGACTCTTCCTTTAGCCCTCTAGAGCTCTCGTCAGAATGTCGTGACACGTCTTTACTTTCATTAGCCCACAGAGTAGAGAGGAAAGTTGTGTAATCAGATGCAAGTTGTTTTTTATTTTTTATTTCTTTAGTTTTCTTCAGATCTTTATGTTTCAATGGCGGCTCAAGTCACCAACAAACACCATGCCGGAAAGTGATCTGTTTCTGTTTGACGCGATGGGGTTGAAAACAACAGAACCTAATCGACTAAAATTTCATATTGAATCTAATCGGCTGATCGCCAAGGGACGCCAAAATAAGGGTAGGGACAATATCGGTCTAAAACCAGCAACAGCAATTATCTTGACGTTTTCTTGTGTGTAAAAATAATGGTAAGTGCGCAATAAATAATTATCAACCATTACGAAAAGAATCAATTTCAGTTCAGTTTTCCTCACATAAATCCCGTTGGTGTGATTGCAGCGTTCTCAAAAACAAGCAAGGTAGGCAGTCCAATAAGCTATCTACGGTGAAAGATTAATAGCGTGCATAAGATAATTCAAAGCTCCCTCAGAAATTATGGAGTTCCAAACCACTGCCGTTTCTCCTACCACCATTTCTGTCAGTTAATATCCTGAGCAGACCCGTATAATACTATTATTCCAAAACTGTAAACGCTTCTTGGAAAAAAACAAGATGACACACGAATCACTCAATAAGTAGGAGTAACTTAATAAATTCACGAACCGCCTAATCGTCGCAAATTTCTGTTTAGAACGTTGAGCTACATATGAGTTCCACTTCATTTCAGTTTAAAGTCGTGTAAACTGAATAAAAAACAGATTTGGTTAGGTCGCTAGAGCGATCAATTCTGAGGATAGTTGTGTGATTCGTTGCATCAGATATTTTTCGCGACAATGGCGAAACACTTGCTAGGGCTATGGCGTTCCTTACTTAGATAGAACTCGCCTGCGCGTGTTAGGGCTGTCGAAGGCCTAGCCACAGTTACAATTACGGAACAAGTCCCTTACAAGTAAGTCCAGAGATATTCGCTTCTTCAAATGATCTTCCAACAAGTCCCTTAACGATATTGCTCTTCAGCTACTCATTTCTAAATGAACCCCGCTCCACCGCAGGGCCCATCCTTTGTCGCTTGGAAGTCTTTTCAGTCGCCGAATTCGTTTCACGGAATTAAACATCTCAAGACCTGCGGACACAACTTCTTTCCTTCCGTCCTTTACAATTCTCTTTTTTGGAGAACCGGACTTCCCCGAAATACTCAATTTGCGAAACCTCATTCCGATAAAAAGGGGGAAAAAGCACGATTTCCACGACCGCTCCTTGAAAGTTATGATTTGACGATGAAAAACATTTTTACGAAGTAACGAAAAAAACAAAGTTCTTCTTCACTTTAACCATCAAAATGGCGAAGCCAACATGCTATTCGTTGTTTAGTAGAGTTACACGCTGTACGAAATATAATTAATGTTTAACGAAATTGAAAGCCAACTCAAAGGAACTTATTCTTCAACGAACCGAGAAAAAAATTAATAAACCCCTACGCAAACGAGATTTCTTTCCCAGAAATGGCAAGGCAGTTACGTTAGTTGTAATATTTTTCTTGCAATTGTTAGGGGAGGCCCATTCCTGACTTTCATACTATACCGGCGCTATTTCTTTCAACACATTTCCACCAAAAAGCTCATAGAAATCCAAACACTAGCTCGCATAATCAAGCTTCTAAAACCAACAAATAATAAGCGAGGAAACAGTTTCCAAAAGTCAAACTTTTTTATACAATCACGATAGCTTCATTTTCTGAAGAGATTCGCTACAATCGCAATTCAACAACACCACCTCCAGTCATACAATTTTGATGAGTTGGACTAAGTAAGCGATTCCTCCCCACCTTTTCACTTCACGACGTTTCTAATTATTTTTCGAAGATTCGGAAGTTTTCTCCGTTCTCGGCGCTTCCCTTCTTGAAATATCAAGCATCTCTTTACGCGAAGATCACGTTACTTCCAAACCCATCAACTACCAGGCCGAGAAGTTTCTCAACATGGCAATTTAACTTGGACCGTTTTGATTTCATTAAAACAGGCGAAGTTCAACACAGTTGTTAGATCCGTCGTCTACCCTCCTCTAATTTTCAAAATGCTCAAAAGAATAAATGATTTCACTCCATTTTCTGCCACTTCCTTCTGATTTGTTACCTTATGGAAGGATCGATAATTCAATTATGTGACCATTTTTATTTTTGTTAGCTACGAAGTAGTTTTCTTCAAAGTTTACGTTTCACAGATTATTGAGTTCGGATAACACCATTAGGAAAAATGACCTATGTGTGTGTATCTTATCCTCATGTACAATTCCATTTACTTAGGCGTGATTGGCTACCACCCCATTGACGCATTAAATAGTCAATTAGTCAATAAAAGGAAAGTGCTGGCCTACTAGATACCGTTCACTGAAGCACTCCAAGTGATAACTGGCCAGTTACTCGTTTATTTGGTCATCAAGTGCATGGTGGATAAGTGGAGAGTGAAAAGGTACAGTCCCTGGTCTGGGCCGAACTCCCCATGGACGACCCCACTGAACGAAAACTTGCTGGGCAAGATGCATGGGCATTACATAAATGGCAAGGGAGATAAAATCCTCGTCAAAGGGAAGACCTCTCAACAGCTGAGAACATCTTTGGAGACAGGGGGTTGAGCCAGACCACTGGACGTGCCAATTACGGGACATCTCGTCTTCAATGCGCAGTTCCTCTTCTTTTCTCTGTAAGACTATACTGAACGTCTTGCGCTTCCAGTTTGGAGGTAACAAGAAACCACATGCTGCTCCACTGCAACTCCTTCAACAGTGAGCGACGGTTGTGGGAAGAGCAGCCATTTTGTCCAGTTTGCGAAGAACGTTATGACAAAGGAATTGACCATAGTTGATGTGTCCCCGTGAAACTTGCCACACTAGATCAGGTGGGAAACCAAATTAAGAACTCCTCCGAGGCGATTCGGAATTCCCCAAGGTCATACCTACCTAAGTAACGCACGGGCAACAACTCTGGGTTTGGTGGATGCTGCGAGTGATAGTTAAACCGCAACCTCCATGACTTTCGACTTACGTAACTCTCTTACGAGCGTTAAGTTACAGTCATTTTTACGAGAAAACAGACCAATGTCTGAAAACGCGATTGAAAGAACCAATGTGACACAAATTTGATGTATAACTTGGAACACCAAGATAAGGGTATGAGCAAAGTAGACTGAAAACTAACTGCAGGTATCATATTGTTCAAAACATATATAGCGCAGATATATAGTAGAAATCGACCTCGTTAACTGGCCAGATTATGAAGGGAGAATTAAAATCTAGAAGCGTCACCGCTAGAATATGTGTCATTATGGGCTGAACCTCATCAAACATATCCATTTATCGTACAACAGTTAAGATCGTCAAAAGTACAAGTATGTGAGTTATGTTATGAGTAATAGCTTGTAATATCCAGATACAAGTCATACTCAGATAAAACAATGCGACTCAGGTAAAGCCACGGTGTCGGCTACGGGAACCAATCTAAATCCCTACCCGAGTTCAGCTCGATCTGTTCTCATTTGTCGTGCTATCCTCGTCAATGTTTGTTTCAAGTTTAATTCCTGTGTAAAATAAATCGATGTTTTTAAAAATAACTTCTTCGTCCCTAAGAAGAACTTAACATATATATAATGTTCATTTATCATGTAGCTAATGTGGTTCTGATATTTTTTCGTTTGGCTGGTTCATGCTTTTGAGTTTGATGGGTAGAAATAGGAAAGTGCATCAACGAGCCGTTATATCTGACCCAAATAATCTTAGACCAATTAAACGAGGGGGGGATAAACTTGGATCCGTCCCTCGTTGCCAAGGACACAACGAGGATGCGAAAATTGCTGTTTTCACCGTCTATAAGTGGGGAAATGGTGGCTGCAGGGGGAAATAGGAGGCATTCTTCTTGAAGGTAGGTCTTTATTTGAAGTGGCTTCACTAACCCTTCAAATGCTTTTTCAAGTAAAAATCGATGCTATTTGCGAGAGTTGTGACGTTGGGGAGCGAATTATTATAGTAGAGAGGATTGAAAGGCATTCGGCAGACAAATTATTTCGTCGATGAGTCGACAAAACCTCGTTATTTTTCCGAAGGTAAAATCGGATTTCTTGTTTTTATTGATATTTCGTTTACTCGAACGGAGAAGTGCTCTCCTGGCTCTTCAAGGAGGTTTGTAGTATGCTGTGCAATCCCTTGTCTTCATTTGTGTATAGCTTAGCTGGACTATGCTGCCGACCCTAGTACTGAATGAAAAAAAAAATCGGTAACATCTTCTATCCATAATTAACTGCGTAGATTCCTCAAGTGACATGTGTAACGAGTGCTCTACAACTTGCATGTGCACAACATAGAGATATAAATGTCAAGTACCGGTTGTGCCCTTGCGAGTTCTTGAAATGTAAAAATCAAGGCTAGACTGAAGTTGAAAGAATGAGTAGCTCGTGACAGACCAACTCAACTCTTGTGCTGACTTAATCGAACACCCTCCCTCACGCAAGGTAATGGAAAGGCTGACGATCTGTTAAAGGGACGGGATTTACAAACACGTATCGACGCTCACAACTGAAGTTTTTTATCAGGTCAAGTTCCGATCCCATTTGCCATCACCAGATGCATTGAAGACAAGTAAATATACATAAACAAGAAAATGCAAATGTGTATCACTCATTGTGCCGTTACGATGTTATTTGAGCTAGTTCCAGAATGTTGATTATTTTCAGATAATCATTCTTTAATTAGCTACCAATAGTTTTTGGTCCCCTTGATCCTTTTATGTTTTAGTTAACTTTGCCCAACAGCTCTTGCGTTTGCATGACGGATAAAAACATGAGAACCTATGCAGAATCTCTCAAAATAATTTGAATTCGCCGCTCAAACACTTTTCTTGTTCAAACTGACGTCGTATGTTGTTGTTTTTTTCTCGTTACTTCCCTTTACAAGAGCAAAATATTCTCTGGCATTTGAGTTCCAGTGAATTCTTGTCCATTCGTTTCACCAGATTCTGACACATTTATAAAATGTTTTTCACATGTTACGCGTTACGTATGACATTGTCACTGAATACTGTCACCCTGCATTTGACCCCCGTTGATCGTTCTACCTCGATAAGTGTATTATTTGGTGGTACAGAATGTCGGACAACGTTTTTTGACCGAACGTAAAGGGCGATGTGCCTCGTACGAGTCATCTCTAAATCAATACTATTGATGGAATATTTTGGCAGGTAAAGTACGGTTTCCTGTCCTCCTCAATTTACGATGATACCAATGTTTTTCTCCTCCCGTATCTCTTCTCCTTCGCTGCCTCTGTAGCTCGGTTTTCAGTCCAATGCGCCGTGTGATTGGCTCGAAGAGCTTCTGTATTGTCTAGCGAAGCCTATTTCGTTATAGACTGCTTCTGAAATTAAACCCGACTTTCGCCAAGTTTTGAATATTAACTATTGTTCGTATGGTGAGAGTCAGCCCCCCCCCCCCTCGGTCAATAGCTTAAAATTGTCGCAGATATTTTCGCTATTACGGTTTTGATGTTTATTTTTTCGTTGGAATATGAAGTACGACGATTACGGAGGCCAAATCGTGTATGAGCCAAATCGGTCTAAAAATAACTATAATTATCATATTGATCCAAACAACAAATGCTGTTTGGATAAAACAGATATTTTGATTTTAACTTCCGTACAATGGACTGTCAGAGGAGCATTTATTCTGAACAATACATCGGTATTAACTATGTAAAAACACTCTGTGAGTTAGGTGACAATCGTTGAGCGTCCCCAGTTGCCCAGCGGCAGAGCCTCCGTCTCGTTCATTGCCTCTCAGTCTGCTCCGAACGGAAGTCGAGTCAGCTGGAGGTTTCACCAAACGCACACATTTGTCGTTTGAGACAATCATCAATGATCTGACATTTACTATTCAATATAACGGGTTTCACTAACGTGGTTTACGAATTGAAACATTATAACAAACCGCGAATTCTTCGAAACTGAGTAGTAGCGGTTAAAAGTTGACTCGGTGCGTCGCGGTTACCGCTCGCCAAAAGCAGCCCAGAGACGGGGCACTGCCTATAACTTAATAATATGAGTTTTATGACTGCTATTCAGTTTGTTTTGGTTTATTATTCATTCTGAATAATAACCCTATGTTTTTGGTCACGAAAAATTTTTTACAACCCCCCCTCAAAATTTGATACTTTACGTTTCAAGACATGGAGATTCCAAATTTGCAATGTCCGTCCGCCGTCCGGGCCGTTTTGTGCCTTTAACGTGGTCCAAAAAATTCGTTCTTTCGCACAAAAATCCAATTTGGTATCTAGTTGTGCCCGCCATCTCGGCAATCCGATCGGACGAAGCCCATGGCTGTTATGGGCAAAAAACGGTTAAAAAAATCAACGAAACGCAGTACTACGCGGGAACACAACGGAAGTCGTTTGAACTTCCACCCCTCCCGCCCATCTCAACGAAATCGCCGCTCTCCTCCTCATCTGGCAACGCCGCCCCCTCGCGTGGTCGAAACGCAACGCTCTCGCCCGCCCGGCCCGCTCTACGATTTCTCCTCTTCACCTCCACGAATGACTGTTACGCTCCTTCTCAACTATTTCCGTTAGCAAAATATCTGTTATCTTCGATTGAACTTTTCATTATTCGTTTATTTTTAGTTTATTTATTTAATAGTTCGTTCGTTTTATTTTTTTTTGTTTTAATACGATTCAATTTTTTTAGATTCTTTCGTTTCATTCTCATCTTGGTTTTTTTCGTAGATTTTTGGTTACATTTTGATATTAGTATTCAGCGTGCGTGTTTTCATATTAAAATTCAGTTTTTTCTAGGTACTTTCGTTTTTTTGTTTATTTTAATATTACGATTCAGTTCTTTTCGACCTTTTTTTTGGGTTTCATTTTGATATTTTTCGATGCTGAATCGAACGGGATGGGTCTCGGAGCATTAATGCTAGGTCAAGCTGATTATCCGAATAATAAACCGTTGTGTAATCATTTGCAGGGTTTTTAATTGTTTCTCGAATTTCGCTTACTTGAAACGCACGATAGGCTGACGTGAATACTGGGTTCATTACGGCACTTCGTAGAAACGAGAAGGTTACGATTTTATTCGGATAGTTCGTAATAAAATGATTCCGGTGCAATGATATGTCATTTGAGCATTCGAACACACGCTGAATTTGTTAGAGGACCAATTAAACGGTTTCTGTGGTAAGACAAATTTCGTCCAGCTTAAACTCCTCCGTTCTTCGTTGAGTCCGCTTTGGTCCTCGACAATAACGGCTGCTAATACCAACCGAAATGCTCTACCCCAGCTTATTTTTGTAGAAGTAGGAACAGAAATGAGGAATACAACAAACGGATGAAATATACAGATATCTGCATTGTTGAGGCAATACGCTTGTACACCGCATGAGGCAAGCCACAACACAGTGAAACAAATGAGCAATGATAACCTGGTTAAGCGTGTATTGTCCAATTTAAAAATAAATATCTGGCGTGACTCATCAAAAAAATTCTTTAGCCCTACGTGCATTTGGTCATTATTCACTGTAGAAACTAATCAAATTTGTTTTTCATTTAGATTATAACGGCGTAGAACAGGTTGCTCCTACTTGTACCACAACGTTTATTGTGCTACCATCAGTGCACAGAAGTTTCGTGAGACTATCAACATCCTTTTGGTTTATTGTTCATTCTGAATAATATGTTGCGGCACCTTGACACAAAGGGTAGCAACGAAGACGACGCGAACGCGGTAGAAGGACGGTCGTGCGGAGAGCGGCCCTCTCCCTGCCGCCGAACCAGATAACGCCTTCAACCCAACGCGCGACGCCGCTCCCGAGCCATTCCGATCCGAGCTCCATGCGACGACAAAACCCGCTTTAGTTTTCAAAAACCCTTTTTTTAAAAATTATTAACCTTTTCGACATGAGTGACACCGAAGGTCCCTGCATCTCTCGTGTGCAACTCCCCATTCTCCACGAGAATTATTACCGCTGCTGGATCCCAGTATTCCAGCTCCTTCAAGACTTCCTTGGACTTATTCCCGGTCAGATTTTTCCGATTTTCTACTTTGGCCCATACGGCGTTGAACCATCTTGTACCAGTATTTTACAATTTCATTTGTGCCTAATACAAGAGCAGTTAAAACACATGTTGGACTGAGAAAGTCGGCGGTTACGCTCATTAACCCCTTTTCGCTGCGCCAACATAATACACCGATGTTTTCGGTCTTCGGTCAGGAAACTATTTGTTGTTTGCATAGTGTTTTTGACTCAGAAGTCCTTGAAACGTACAAATCTGGAGAGGATTAAAAAACCCTGCAAATTATTACACAATGGTTTATTATTCTCATGAACAGCTTGACCTAGTATTACTGCTCCGAGACCCATCCCATTCGATTCAGCATCGAAAAATACTAGTAAACCATACGAAACATGACCTGACTACAATGGAACTACGGAAACTATATATTCCCCCGGCGCCAGGCATTTATGATCCGATGTAGGGGTGTGTGGAGGAAGTGGCCCTCACCTTCCTCCGCCAGTCGGGCAAAAAGAGTCGGGGAAATTGGGAACGGGAACCTCGAACCAAGCGAACCCTCGGCAATTGGCACGTTGCGAGATGGGAGGGAGGGAGTACTAACGACGAAATTTTTACTTCCGCTGTAGTTCCCGCGAGTTCTTTCAATTAGTTGACTCTAATGATTACTGTAATTTCCCTATACACAGCGAATTTGCGATTATACTGCGTTTTGTTAATTTTAAAGCCATTTTTTACCCATAACAACCATGGGCTTCGTCCGATCAGATTGCCGAGATGGCGGGCACAACTAGATACCAAATGGGATTTCTGTGCGGAAGAACGGATTTTTTGGACCACGTTAAAGGCACAAAACGGTCTGGACGGCGGACGGACATTGCAGATTTGGAATCCCCGTGTCTTGAAACGTAAAGTATCAAATTTTGAGGGGGGGTTGTAAAAACTTTTTCCTGAACGAAAACATAGAGGGTCATTATTCAGAATGAATAATAAACCAAAAGTAAAAATGTCGCTCCAAATAAAGTCAACTAGGCCTATCAGAACTTGTTCTAAATAAACAGGCTTATACGCTCGTGAACCCAAACATTTGTGGATTCAAACAAACAGGCAAATAAAAGTGGTTGGTGAATCGTTGCTTGAGGACGATGCCTAATCCCGAAATTGGCTGGTAATTTAATCGTAGATTTGTTCATTTTCTGATCGTTTAATTATTTCAAACGACCTTGGAGAAACCCGATTTAATTACTGAAAGTTCTGATTTATCAATTAAATGTTGTTTGTTAAGTTTGGTGACACCTGCGCGTGATCGTGTTTTCTGTTCCGGTATGTTCCTCGTAAAACCGATATGAATCCGCGATTCTCCGAAATCGAGTGCTGTTAGTCGGTGAATTTTCGTTCGGTGTTCCACCAGTCCGCGGACATACTTTTACTCAGTGCTTCGCAAGTTATTCTTGTGTTTTCGTCGAACCTACGCACTCCCGCAGGGAATGTTTCGTCAGTTTGGAGACTTCAGAGGTGAGTCCTTTCACAACATTCTACTCTGGTACGTGAGCCTTACTTATTATTGCTTCCCTTTCATCTTGAAAATAGCTTAATTCGAGGCTTAAATTACACGCGATATGCTAGCGTGTTGTATGCATTTATTACTTATCGATTTACATTCAACGCGTCAATTCAACCCCTAGCAAGGGTTATGAGGGGTATTTTTATAGGTGATTAGTAGAGAAAAGACAAAGAAATTGTAGCACTGATTAGAATAGACTGGAATTTACTAATAAATCTTTCCTCCTTGTTCCCTCGGGAAGGTAGTAGCAATTCCCTACTCTTTCGTAAAGCGAGGTCACGTGTGTTCTTCCAGATCATCACTGAAATTGTTGATTGCGTTCTCTCTCGCTTCGTAGATTTTATGTTAGTGCTGATTCTACAAAGGATTCCAGCTGCCTGCTGAGATTTCAGAGAATCTACAACAGGCATCCAGCGTTGTCGTCATTAGGTCACAGCAATCCAACGCGATATCGAACGCACATTAAAGACATCGCACAGACTTCAGACTCTCGTCACGTCACGAATCGCTAACCTCTTCTTGGAAGCTAAGAAACGTTGTCGAGAAACGAATCGTGCTGGGGTTGTGCGCCGAGGTCTCGCCGACTAATTGAAAACGGTTGATGCGATTAGAGTTTGAGATGCCGGAGGAAGGCGATGAGCGGAGCCGGCTCTGTGGATTAGAGGACACCGCACACGTTGGTGGAATATGTTAGAGGGTAGTTATCCCCTTTCCTATACCCCAACTCACCAGTTGGAACTGGTTTTCTCCAACCCCTTGGACACCCATCTAGTTACTAGTAGTTGGTCCTCCCTGGTCCTCTGCTGCAACTCCGGGCAGTTTCATTCCCTTTGATAGTGGCTCACGTCTTTGCCCCTTCTGCAACGTGATTGGGGTCTTGTTAGCGAGTGATCAGAGAGAGAACGGAAGCCGCCAACCTTCACTCTTCGACCACCTGTGTTTCAGTCTACTAAAACACTACAGTTTCTGAAACTGTTGACGTGAGAATACGTGTTGCTGGGACATCAATCGGCGGCCGCTTGAAATTGCTACGATATGACTATTATGAGGACCCAAGTGGCTCATGCTGTCATCCTACTCTTTAAAAAAAAAAAAAAAAAAAAGAAAAGAGGAACGGCCAATACCCAGTTGGTTTCTACTTTTTTCATGGCGATCTAATCGTAACTCATTAGAGGGCAAATATAATTTTGGTGAGAACGCTATCATGTCATTGGGATTTATGAGGATCAAACTGTATATCCATTGATTTTGGTGAAATGTGTTGTGCTACTTTGGCTACGGAAATCGTATTCAATCGTTTGAAACTCCCTCCATCATCTAACCATTTTTTCCTTCAGTCTCCAATCGTAGCAAACATTAGCAACAGTAGCGAAAATTAACTGAGTCTGTTCTCAAAATGTCTAATCGTTCCACCATTGGGAAATGTTGATGCAGTAGTTCTCCATCTGCATCCAAAACCTCTCTTTCTCCTAAGAGGCACCTTCCAACTTATAAATTATTTAAACCGCTAATGGAAAGAAAGGTTTTTTCTTCAACTTCCAGCTTTTCTCACTTCTACTTTTTCGCGTCTTCCAAATACTTTGGAAAACATCTGATGGTTTTATTGCATCGCTTGAATAAAACATCAGAGTCACGATGGGAGCGGAAATATGAGGAACTGGCACGGTGTGAGGATTCGCTCGGTAAGGTCGGTTACGAGCAACATTTTAGGGCGTTGGTGAAAAAAATTACAGGGAACGTTTTAATGTGTAAGGTGGTTTTAAGATGTACCAAACCAAACATTAATGTGGAAGTGCGTCGTTCAGTTGCAAACGCTGCCAACTCCTCAATTTTTCGAAATACGTCCATAGGAACTAAGAAACCACGTCAAAACCTGCTAAATCCCTGTTGAACATGCTATCGAAAATCAAGATGTGCTGTCAAACCTTCTTTTTGTCGAGTTTCTATTCCGACCATCTCCATACAACTTCAGAGTTATTTGATAGAGATTTAACTGGAAATAACTGTACTTAGACCATGTCCAGGTTTGCAACTAGACGACAAAAGTTATGTCGATAGTTCCTTGACTTGAATAACATTTAAATTGCTCTGGCCATTGGCGTTCTCATAGTACTGAACAGTAGGCTCTTCCTCCGGCTCTTGAAAGCTCGACCATTTAATCTAAAAGAGCAGGTCAGAACATCCCCCTTTTGTGGTCCGGGGTTTTGAATAACTTTACCCTCTTCATTCGAAAATCGAAACCATCGCGTCACTCTGCAACGAAACGAGAGGCCAACAAAAGAAAAACACTCGAGGTAAACGGATATACGCCCTGTTTTGTAAACATGAAACGGTTTAAATCGAATAGGTTTCCCTTTCTCGCACCTTTCGCCTAGTCAGAGGCCAACCCCGTTGAATAAAGAGAAAATGACGAAGAGACGGTCCATTGACTTGAAAGGGTCGATTCAAAAAAGGTAAATGGAGGTTCAACGAAGCACTTCGACTCAATTTATCGTAAGGCGAGTAGTAGCTTCACGTGTCACGTCCAGTGCGGAGATTTCGAGTTCCAAATTCATTTCAAGATCATAGATAAAGTGCTCAGAGTTATACTGGAGATAATTTCATTGTGTTATTCCAGGTAAAATATTTACTAGCAATGCTCAACTAGGAACTTACGTGGAAAGAACGTACAAAAACGCAACAACAGATTGTGTGACGAGTATGTAGGAGGACGACGGCTATTTGGTTCGTTATTGGGATCAATAAAAAGCGGAAGTTTTGTGTATGTCTGTGTTTTTGGGAGATGAGCAGTTATAAAATTGTCGCAGTGAGTTGCGAGTTATAAAATAGTGGTACGCTCTAATGGGCCCTCATTGCTGCATTATAGATCAAAGCGTTGTTTTTCATATTGAATTCATTTCGGAGATTCACGCGGACGCTTTTTGATCAAATAGAAGATTGAAACAAGAGAATGAGAGTGTGAAGTCTTTAGAAGCGGAAAATGTTCCCAATTTTCTTAGTTTGCTAGGATTCAGACAAAGCTTACAATGTGGAAAGGGGAGAGTTCTTCAACCTGCAGGCTCCTCTCGTATCTATTGATTTATCTTGAATTGTAGATTCATCATTCTTGTCATCGTCACACTGAAGTAATGTTCCGTCTTCCATTACCTAATAGATATTGGCTGTGTCACAATGTTGGTATTAGTTAACATAGCACCATACGAATGTCCCTGAGTTCACCTTTTGACCCGACTGTATGAATCAATCGTTTAATGTCACGGAGCCTCTCATACTCGTACATGATGCTGTGCTCTTCAATGTAACACGTGCGTTGAAATCGACGTGTAGTTACCGTTTAATAACAAGGTCGCCTTTTTCTATAGTGCCTCACAATTGCGACCACACAGGCGAGGCTTCTCAAATGGCGTTTTTCGAATTCAGAAGATTTACTACAGAATATGGGTAACGCAAATATCTGCAGAAAATCGAATTTTTTCACACCTACTACTTTACTGTGAGTGTTAACTTGTTCAGAATGACAAAGAGTACGCTCAGGAGCAAGCGGACCCTACACACTTCATTGGGAGTTGAGTAGTATAATTATGCCTACGGTGATGATAATAGTTTGCGACCGACGGACACACAAACAGGGATTTTATTGATTTCGGGGAGGGGAAGGCTCCTCAGCGTTTGGGTATTTGCTGTTATTGTTCTTCTAGCTAACACGTAGGTACTGGACCAGCCCTAACGAGCCGTAAAGCTCATTTAAAGCCTATAAACATCGAAATTCTTAGCATAAAACTAGTCAGGCTCTACGGAAGCTAACATTTAAATTTAACAGCTCCGAAATGCTAAGTATCGGCCGTTACGACTCTGAGACTTTTTTCGCCGTTGCCTTTGTGCAGTAATTCGTACTGCGACGTGGTTGAAACTGTGTCGTTTCAAGGGCGGCAACTGTGATAATTGGATTAGAAACTTTTCCAACGTTAGCCGGTTAAAAGTCAGACGCGTTGCTCGCGGGCTAATTTTTCTGCTCCAGCGGCTCCCACGTGCGCATTCATACTAAAGGAAACCAGATGAAGCTGGGAGAGCGGGAAAATGAAGACTAGTGGTCTCAGGTGGTGCCCTGAGGAAGAAATGTAACCTAATGGAAGCTACACGTCTAACTGCCCAAGAAGAAATTTTCAACTACCAGCAACGGCCATTTACTTGAAGAGCGAGTCTATAACGTCATTAAAGAGAGGGCTTAACGTTTTCGTTATAAGGCTAGTAAAAAACGAGGTGTAGCGAAATTATGAAATTGTGAAGGCAAGAAAACAAAACTAAATTTACCTACAAGTTCAGGGCTTTTGCCACTCCATCACAGACCTGGTCTGGTGAAACAAAGAACAGGGACCGCTGTCACTTAGGTCGCTTGATAACGCTACGACTGCATGTATTGATATGCGTCACTGGCGCATATCGTTTTCGCCAATCTGTTAGTTATCTCATATTTATTTCATATACCCATTCTTAATTTCATTGAATTAACTCCTTTTCCTAGTCTTTGTACATTTAAAATAATTATATAACGGGTTATTACATAATGAACATTAAATAATTGGCATAATCGTACAGCTGTCGTTATTTCTAATTTCAAACATGGCGCCAGAGCCTACGATGTCGGGCATATCGATAACCAATCTCGGTCGTGATATATCGATATATTGCCTTATCAGAGGAAGCGGTCCCTGTTTCATTTTACCGACCTGGTCCACCACACAAGCAACAAAATATATTAATTGTAAAGAGTCGAACTATAATTTTAGATCGAATTCTACGATTAGGATGTGAGTAAAAAATTATCACTGAATGTAGCACTCACTCACACCTAACCTTATTCACTCAAAAGGAATGAGAGGTAGCGGGAGATTTGAGTGAGATAAGGGGACGTAAGGCAGGCGCTATTGGAAGGTTAAGTTCAAGGAGTTGGGAAGCGAAGGGGGTGGTGCAAAGAGAGAACCCGTGAGACAGTGGGAGATACAATAGGGTAAGCACGCAGGTTGGTGCATATGGGCAAGTACATTGGTTGGTGCAACAGGGCACGCACGTTGGTTGGGGGCAATATATAATAAAGCGACTGATACAGCTCTCTTATTAGAGTTAAGCAACAGTCATTTTCATAAGGAAACAAACCTGCGTTGTGAGAGGCGCACGGAGACGAAACACGGCCAAAAGGGCCAAATCAACTCAGTGGCGATCGTTCACTATCTGCGAACTCGAAGGATCGGTCATCTGTTATTCGTGTGTAACAACAACGTTACATGAAACGATTCCCTTTTTCAATTTCGCGCATGTTTGAGCTGAGCGAAAAAACGAAGTTATCATTCGTTGAGATCATCCTCACATGTTACACCGGCACATGTTTCCGTTCGGTTGACGTTTCAGCCAGATTGATTCCTGCTGTCCTGCCCTTCGGCGAAGCCACCGCTTTGCTGCGGGTTTATTTTGTGGATTTTGATAACAATTCATTAAATCAATGAGAGCGTGTTTTGAACGTATTTCAACTCTGGAATAATTAACGCTGGTAGTTCGTAACACTGTCCGATTTTATTGGTGGCTCTGTCACAAGTTGACTTCTAATACCTCGTATTTCATCGATTAGTGTTTAGTGTGCTCACGAATGTTAATCAAACATTGCATTGTGCCTTCAACTTGCTCTCTGAAAATCGTTTCTTCTTCAAGTTATGTAAAGTTCGTTGTGGTTAGTTCTAAATCCAATAAGCCCCGTGCACGGTAATGCCGTAGCATGATTTTGTGATGCATCGCAGCTCAAGCGAAAGTTGATGAAATCAACGCGTAGAATCACGTTTAGAATTATTTCGTGCTACGCTGTAAATTTCCTCAATGGGGGACCCCCCGTTCATCTTCTGTACGAACTCTACCTGGTTCTTCGAGGTTAATAGAATGCCCTTTGGTGTTCACGAGGCCATTGCCATAGGTTTGGTTTCGTTGATTTGTTTATTGTAGCCTGTGGGATTATTACCTCTGTAGAACGTTGAAGTTTTGGAGCATCACGACATGCGGACATCACAACTAAAAGTAAGAGCTATACAGTCCGATTGTTTCATCAATGTCTTGTTGTTCGCTGTTGCTTTTCACTGTGTAATTGACATTTTCTTAAGAGCGCGTTAAATTTATGGAATTATCTGATGCCGCTAGGCCAATCACGAGGATTCCGCTCATCCTGACCCCGACCCCTACCCCAAGTTCGGTCAAAGTTAAAATCGATTTCCTGTCCACCGTGGGTTGCTATTTCTGTTGTGTTCCTGATCCGAGTGTGAGTTCACGCTCCAACTTTCTTCCCCCTGCCATCAACCAGTCGTGACCTGCTCACTTTTATTTTGTGAATTAACGTTCTTTCGGGAAAGGCCGTTAGGAAAGCGGGCGATGGGTTTCAGCACCCTAACGCAGGTCTTGTTAATTTCTGGAAAATTACCATACTCATGGGGTACTTGGGCTCGTGGGTTTCTTTCTTCGACGTTACAAGCGAGAAGCTCTAATACGCAAGGACAAATTATCGAAATGAACTATTTCTACCGCGTTGTCGTGACATAAAGAGGACCAACAAATTCCGGGAACTACCTGAAGGACTACCAGTTCCTGTAAGGAATGTCAGGTTACTCGTGGTTTCTACTAGGTTTACATAGACTGAAAGAAATACTGATTGGATTTGTTGCTTGCTAACTCATGAGAATCACTGAATGTATGGGGCTGTTGTAAGTTGTGTGGTGCGTTTCACTGATAATAGTTTTCTTCACGATTTATCTGTATCAATTCATCTTTGTAAGCGACAAGAAAAATGAGTGGACGTGTTTGGTATCGACAGGATGCAGGATAGATCTGATGATGGAAGGATGGGATGAACATCTCTTCCGATTTAACTTATTCCCTCACTCGCTTGCTTATTGGTTCAAACGTAGATGTGTAAAGTGCTCCTCGTCCACAGCTGTAGTAAACGTATTGCGGTATTTGAGAAAGCTGAATTTCTATTGTTAGGACAGTCATGTTTAATTCAGAAACTCTCATATCCTTCACAAATGAGCATCTGCGAAATAGTAAACTCCTGTGTCGTGGATAGCCCCTTCTGTTGTGTTTCCTCACAGTTGGAACTCATCCTGCTCTGCTAAAACATTGTTTTTTAAAAGAAGAAAAACGCGAAATATCATCAATAATGCATTAAATCGTACTTCTGATGTTTACTTAAAAGATCGAGGAAAATAACGGAGGACAGGCCAGGAATTTTCATCGATTGTTCCTACTTCTGCGTCTGAATTCGTTAGCCCTCCTTCGTTATATTCTTTCACTGGCTTTCAGGCCTGGAATACTCAATCGGCCGGCCGGGAACGAAAATATAAGGTCGATTAGCCAAACTTCCAGTGTTTCAAAGATTTCCCTTTCTTCGGCTGAATGTCATTTATGCAATGAAAATTTGTGCAACGCGTATGTTTCACTTTGTTCCAAAATTATTTTCTCTGTTTTTGTTACTTCTACAACTTAGACGCAATTGTGTACAACTCGATGGCCGTTAACGTTGTTTTGCGATTTGATAAACCACGGCTCCAACGATTTCGACCTAGTTTCTTGACTGAATAATGTCAATGAAGATACAGCGCTCGTATGTACCACAAATGTTGAATCTACTGAGGTTGTGGAATGTTGAGCGTTACTGCTCACTTCAGTTCTATTCAACTTACCAAGCCCAAATATTTGTATCTAATCTTGTACGAATACTGGTAATGGATGGTAATGTCCGTGCTCTAATCAAACCAGTGAGCTTTCAAACCTATCTCTTTTTTTTTTAACCCAACAGTTTCACATTTGGCAATGCAGCTATAATGCCAGAGTGCTATGTGAGTGTTTCTGGCTGGCTCCATCTATTTGCATGATCTTTAACCCTTTGCCGGTGGTTCATAGATAATCACGTACTGTTTTTCCCCTCAACGTATCACAAACAGTTGAGTACATTTTATTTGAAAACTCACGAGACTTCGGACGTAATTGTGCTGTAAAAATAAACTGGTTTGGTCCAATGTACAGGGTACTTTTTTTAGGACTGCGTAATGAATAATCAGTGGGAATGTATTACGCTAAGTATCATCTAAACAAATAATGTTCAAGGGCACTTCAGGTATCAGGTAAGCTGTGTAATGTAGAATCCAGCAGTGGAGTAGAAATGAAGTTTGTTCTCGCCATGAATTCTCGCGAATTATGTTTTCTTTCCTCAGGAAAATCTCGAGAGCTAAGGGTGTGCAAACAGAGGTGGAGTTTTATATGTAGTGAAGGTGCTTGAGGATCGAGAGCCAAAACTGAGATATGAGAAAGGAAAATATTGAGCTAACCCGCGTAAAGAATTGTAAATCAGAGCCAACGTTAGGGGTTGGCAGAAGGTGTAGTTTTGTTTGCTGCGGCTTCATATTTGAAAGGAGTCTCCTCCGTCGCGTACGAGAGGCGAAAAGTAAAAAGACGAGGAAAGGGATATGAGTCTTTCTGTGCGTCGTAGATCCTCCTCACTTCTTTTTGCTCCTTTGGAATGGGAAAGCTCTTACTTTGCATTCCTAGGCTGTAGTTCAGTCTCCAGCTGATATCGCACCAGTCTCACAACCTCTCACCTGGCTTCGTCTTCCCCTTGAATACAGAAACGAAGGCAGTCAGATAGCTGATCCTTTGTGCCGCCCCACCCTAAAAGCAAATTATTAACTTTTGCTTCATCTCTCAAACCTCTTCTTTTCCCCCGTATCTCTCGTATTTCACCTTTTATTTACATTTCAAAAGTCGACTCTCAACTTTCAACGCTTTTTTCACATTTTGTTGCCATTTTCTCGTTTTCCTACCGTAAGCCGTGGTAGGCTGTTATCGATATAATACGGAATCATCTCCTAGACTCGAGTAGTTTGCGTAATAACATGAAACTTCAAAGTAAGCATAAATGTGGTAAGCACCGTATATTTGGATTGGTAATAATTAAGTGATAAACTCAATGATCTTTCCTGTTTCATTTGTCTTCTCTCACTTGTGTCTTCTCGGGCTTCTCCAGAGATTTGCGATTTGTAGGACAATCCTTACTTTTGAAATCGCCGTACTCAAGAGACCAAACCCGTAATCTTACACGAACCTACCTTTTTTTTTTGACCCGTGGGCGAGTGGGACAAGTCCCTTTGTCACTGCGGCCGCATATGGGCCTATTGTGACGCTGGCCCTTTCTTAGTAGAAGGCGTTGTACATACCCACCCCCCTTAGGAAGCCGAGTATGTCCTTCACCGCAGAGTCCGCTATGGTTTGGGGTTCAGTGGTCCCCTGACCGAAGTATTCAAAGCGTTTTGCTGCCAAGGCAGGGCATTCACATAGGATATGCTCTGCTGCCTCGTCCTCCTCACCGCAGAGTCTGCATTCCACCGCCTCTGAGATGCCCATCTTGTTGAGGTGATATCTGAGTGGGCAGTGCCTGGTGAGGAAGCTTATCAGTACTCTCAGATCTTGTCTAGAGAGTGTCAGCATCGCCTTCGCCCTTTGACAGGGAGGCGTGACAAGCCTTTTCGCCTGTCTTAGTCGTGGCTGGTGATGCCAATGGGCGCCATTTTCTGTATCTCCTATCGAGCAACCAGACGGTTCAGGTGACTTTTCGTCAGACCCACGTGTGGGCCCGATGGGTAGGGATTCTGTACCCATTTTCGCGAGGCGGTCTGCCTTTTCATTGCCCTCATGCACCCTGTGAGCCGGCACCCAAATGAGGGAGAGCCTGTTACGGACGCCGAGCTGCTTGAGCGCGTGGAGGCATTCCCATGCCAGCCTGGACCTAAAACTATAGGCTGCGATGGCCTTTAAGGCGGCCTGGCTGTCTGAGAAAATGTAGATCCGCTTACCCTTCAGCCCTTTGTTCAGGATCTCTTCTGCGATCTCTTGGGTTTTGCCCATTGTTCGCGGCTGCTTATTCAGTCAGCATGCTGACCATATTCACAGCTGGCCGCAGACATGCCCCTGGGGACAATGCCGTGGCCGTTCCACTATCCACAACCCGTGGTCGCGCTTGGTAGCATGGGCATGCTCCTGGGAAGATAACCCAGAACCAGGACGAACCTACCTTAAGGAACCAGTCGCTGTAAGTTTCCTAAATTGTGGCGCAGCAGTTTCAGCTATTAGCTCGAAGCTTTGCTCGCTGAGACAGGTCCGCATGAAACGAAAACATCATTGTTTCTACTTGCAATGATGATCACCTAATTTTGGTTGGTAGGACATCGGAAATATTGAAATCAGTGCATAGTCCCCGACGCTTATGTGTGCAGAAGTGACCAAGTGGGATCGTGAAGTTAAATGAAGAGACCTCTCCATTTGTCTACTTCCTTCGCAGAGAAAACGATTGACTCGTGTTAATTAAAGTGAAAAGAGCGATTCGTCTCAATTAAACATCAAAATGTGGGCCTAACGGTAACGGAAAAACAAATCCGGCAGGTCGAGAGGAGCAACTTTGGGGAAGTGGGGCGTTTCAAGTGGGAAAACTTAATTGAGTGACGATGATAAAGATTCGCTGCTCGCTACTGGAATAAATGGCTCTTTTGTTACCACATCATTCATCGTGCTCTCAGCGTTAGCCGAAATCGATTCCCGATAAAATCCATTGTACGGACCTTCCTTCGGCCTTTCTATCAACAAATAATTTTCTTGTTACATTCCGGAACAAAACATAAAATACTTCGGGAGAAAATATTACAGACGGAACGTCACAAAACTGAATTTCCGTCACATGTGAAGCCTCCTGAATCCTAAATCTCTGATTTCGTTGCGTGGTCTGTGTACGAGTATGTTTCTAGTCAGATTTATGAAGTAACGCAGGAACCTGAGTAACGACACGAATCTTTTACTAATCAATACCTGATATTTAAAATTGATAAACATGTTTGTAAAAATACGGTGAGTAGGTGCGAATACAGCCCGAATGAGCAAAATACTTTTTAGTATACTTTTGGAAAAACGGCTTTATTTATCTTTATATAATCATTTCTATAATAAAATAGAGTTAGGACAGTTGTCTGTTTCCACTAAATTTGAGTTGCAATGTTGTAAATTGTAGAAGAGTTCTGAACAATTGTGATGTGGGGTCGTTATTGACTGTAGTAATTTACTCTGGTGTGAATTCTTGAGAGCCAGTCAGGAACCGCCAGGCCAGGTGCCAGGGTCAACCGTACTGGCGCTCAAGAATTCTAGCCTAGAAATCTTTCCTAGTTTCTAGGAAACTAGGATATGAGCACTGTCTGAGTGGTTGGCTAGTCAAAGAATCGGCTATACGAACTTAATCGTTGGTTGAGTATCATAGAATGAGTTAAGGGGTGTGGAGAAGTGTACGACGATGACGAAGTAAAGAGGTGGAAACGGGATCAATACAGGAAAATTTCAATCAAGTATTTATTCAGAAGGGCAACAGGTATTGAAGTAAGGGAGGTATATGGGGAAATACGGGAGACAAGAAGTTACTTTACTTCAGCGGATTAACGGACCACTGTTACCTGACTTAGGGCTATGGAAACCCCATGCGTTGACCCGCATGGGCTAATTAGGGTTGGCCTTGAGGTTTTTGGAAATGATTTCTTGTCATCTCCCGTACCCACATTTTGTTCCCGGCGTATTTCTGGAACCATCCGTTGTAGGGAGACGTTGGGAAATGAAATGTACCAAACATTAAATGTGAATTTCCCCGACTTTCTCAATAACGGTTCCAACGATCTAGATCAAACTCTCAAGGCACTCACATCTAACTAGTACCTACATTTTATTCTCCATAAGCGTTTCCGCATGAATGTTGCAAACGGGTTACAGCGACTGTGTATTGTCGGTTCGTACCGAATAATCATTTTGCAAATCCTCGGGACGTACGTCCGTTTACGTGAAACATTTGTAAATCAGTGATTTCAACAGCTTTGCTGCCCCGTTGCGATGACGTCTTCGTGTTGGAGTGGGGCGAACATGAATATTACAAAGTTGGGGTGCGTTGAATCCGTCTTCTCCCTTCATCAAAGTAGGGCGAATAAGTTAAATTTGTATCGGGAGTCGCAGGTCTCAAATCTTGGGCATTCCACGGAAATCGCCCTCTTCGCTTTCAGCTAACGAGGGTGTGAGGGAGCCTAGTATTAATAGTCCTTTGAATGGAGTGATGGAGCATCCTGTCGAGGCGGCAACTCCACTTCTAAACTCAAAGCACCTCCTGCCGAACGGTAGGTTTTTAATGGTCGTGTAGTTTTGCTGGAAATAAATATACAAGAGATATCGACGCGTGCAATGCAATGAAGCACCTTCTGTGATAAAGTGTGAAAAATAACGCATACGCATTGTATACGAACTAAACCCTTCTCGAAACAGTGAGAAAAAAAGTAAAATTGCCTAACCGGACTAAAAAACTTCGGTGGTGAGATATGCAGTACAACAAAACCTCTTGCGCTGAAGAAATGATAGTACATATATGTATTTAGCGTTGTGTCAACTGCCCGATCACAGAAATACATTAAAAAAAAAAAAGAGATTAAAGAAATCAAAAGAAATTAAAGTATGAAATGCAACATATTTCGTACAGCGATGGCAGTGTTTTTCAAGGTGCGCGGTTTTCTCGCTGGCACGTTTTCATACAATACTAAAAATCATGGAAATTAGAATGAATGCTAAAGTACACCAACGTTTTTGATCAGGAACATTGTTTTACTACACCCCCTCCTCCTTGATAGTCTGCACTTTACGTTTCAAGGCACACGGTAATGCTAAATCGGCATTGCCGTTGTTTTTCTCAAAAATGTCATTTGGTATCTAGTTGTGCCCTCGACTCATCAATCTGATCGAACAGAACCCTTGGTTAAGTGGATAAAATGGGCTTGAAAATTATCCAAAAACGAAACGTTGCCAGTGTTGTTGCAGTTACGTCGTTTTTTAAATGTTTTTCGATTCTGAGTCTAATAGCACGGGCCTCGTGGTGTTAACATTATTAATCGAGAACAACCTGCAGGTCACGATTAAACTCTAAAATAAGGACGTGGGCCAAATCGGTTCAAAACTTAGTTATGATAGCGATCGAAACACCTAATACCTATAAAAGACGAGTTAAGACGAAGTAGAAATAGACTACTTCGTATTAACTCGTCTTTTATAAGATGGATTTCCACTATCTCGCCGCACCCATCTTACATCACCTAATACCTTTTTTCTTGAAAACGGCTCCAACAATTTTAATAGCATATTTTGCGTTTTTACATCTTGGATTTTTTGTATGAGCACCACCAAATAACATGACTACCATAAAATATTCATCCGTATGATATATAAGCATTTTATTTTTTTTAGTAGATTTTAGAGCAGTTTTTTGAAAAATAAATCCTGCTCATACGACGCTGCCATTCTTAGAGAAGATAGGAAGACCCGAAAGAAGAAGAGTCCAATAAAATAACCATGCGACGCATTAGGAGCAACCCCAGAAATTACTCAAATTAAACCATCGTAGTTTCACTCATTACCATTTCTTGCAGTTCCAAAACAATGAGTTTCAGAAAAATCGAGTTGACAGTTTCATGAATCACATATCCACTCGTTACTTAATAATGGCGGTGACATAAGAAGGAGCAACACAATAAATTCCGGAACCTTAAGCGCCACCAGTTTTGAGGATAATTTGAGCTGCGTTCTACCAAGTTCACATAAACTGAATGAAAGTAATTTCATTTCATTAATTGGTCGAGTGATAACATTTCCTGAATGCGCGTAAGGCCGAGTTTATTTTTATTTTATTTTCAAGACAAGGAAGGGTGGCTCATATCAGACCGTTTCACTGGCGCTTCATCAGCGGTAAAGCATTCTTTCTATCAGGTAAAGCAGATAATTACGAAAAGGAAATAAACCAAACTTGTTGAACATTGCCACTCCCTACTTTCCAAAGTATCCTGGAACTAGAAGCTAAAAGATGAAACAAATAGTAATGAGCTGCTCATTTCGTCAAGATGATAAATATTGTTCCGTATATTTTGTAATGATTAACTGAGTTGTGACAGGTCTGCTAGGGAAACGTGCTTACGAACTTATTTTCCTAACCGAGCGCGGTTTCTCAACTTTACGCGTTTATCTCGAGAGCCTACTCTCGGATTAGTGATGTTTTTGTGCCAGGCGCAAGGGAATAGCACACAGCTTAATAAACTATAAGTATTACAATAGCCCTAGAATCTTCGTCTTTATCTCTGCGGGTTATGCGGTACGAGCTCGGCCAAGTTCCGCAACATTCCAATTATGGCGTTGTAAAAGTTATGACATCATCAACCCTTATAATCCATGGACTTCCTCTTCCACTCCCACTCCTTATCTATTCCGAACCTCTTTTCATCTTCTGCATAAATCACCATATCTGCGCCTGACGCTTTCCTGTGACCTCGGGTGCACCATGGCCCGGAGCAGTCCGATCTATTCTTGATGATGGAATCAATATGCGTCGAAAGTTACCTAGAACTGATTCAAATCTCGTTTCCAATGTCTTAGTCCTCGTAAAATGTAGACCAAATGAGACTTATGTCTTAGAATAGTGTAAAAATAAGAATTCAGAGCGAAATATGTAGTACCGCGCATCACAGCTTTCCCCAGCTCCGTGTGAATTCAGCGATTTCTATAAGTTTAGCATCTAATAAAGTCTGTTTTTTAAAATAGTTTTATATGAACTTGGTACAATGTAGCGTAACGTTCTAAATAAAAACAAGTTCTAATGACAGCGTCAAGCTGAAAGCTAAAAGATGTTATCATTTCAGTTGAATGCAACTAACCATTCAGCTTCCCTTGTGTTTTTACGTTCATCCTACAATTATTAAATCCGTGGCTTTCAAACCTGGGTGTATGTTATATTTATACACTCCGTCGACTGTTGAAACGTTTACTTAGCGCTGAATCCCAAACCTTCATTATGCATTTTCAAAAGCTTTTTCTCGAGGAATTTCGGCAGCTAAGCGGACCTTCGGATTCAAGGGAAAGCTCTGGTGCACGCCTTAGAGCTGGATGTTTCGACTTTGAATTAATTCCTCCATTTCAACGCCCTTCCAACCCCCCTCCCCCCACTCCCACCATCATTCCGTTCTCTTCATTCAGGCTTTTCAACGTAACGTCAGCTTCAAAAGCGCTAATTCGTTTCTTTTTTATTCTGTCTGTCTCATATTCATTTGCCTGACTGGTGAAATCTAGATTGATAATGTCTACGTTTTTGAAACAGAAAGCTTGTCGCCTGTTATGAATGGGGTAATTATCATTTACGAAGGGCTGCTTCGTAAAAACAACTCTCAATCCTTTTCACCGGACCCACCTTTTCATGGTTCCATCTTCACGTTTTCTCCCCATTCTGTGGTTTTTAATGAATGAAGCCTTTTTTCATTTGTGTGCAACGTCGATGTATGAAGAGTTAAGATCTCTCAAAAAACGTTAGTGGGTGCAAGTTGGATGAATAGCCCAACGTACTCGTATGAGAACGTCTTCCCAGTTAACATAAGAAACACAGAGGAAAACTGAAGAAGATTTTCTGCAACTTTCCCTCCAAACTAAATTAAAGCTGTTAAAAAAGGCCATCACTCTTCAACATCAAAAATGCTGCCTTTTTTAGCATTAAATATTATTGAGCCTTCACATACTTGCCCAAAATCAACAACAAAAGAGGTCACGAAATGTAAGTTGTAATTTTCAATTAACGTCACTTGTTTCAATTCTCAAGTCTGGGTGAATCTTGATCCTAAAAATTGTTAGTTCCTAACGGTATTTGCACTGTCGCGTCCGCATAGTTTCTAAAACATAATTACTGCACTTTTTCTTCATTAAGAGGCTACGGGCGAAGAACCCTGCCTGCATGGGATGCACTGGAGTCAATCATCACCCTCTACTTATAGTGTATCTTGTTCAGTACGTAGCAGTGAATTATAATGGAGGTGGTAATTAATTCGGTCGCTGAATCGAACTATAGATCCCACACATTATCCTTAGCTACTGATTAGCTGATAGAAGGTCAGATAAGGTCTCTTGAATAAATATCTGACAGCCACTGAATTGGTGGAGGAACACATGTAGCAAAAAACGATCGCCGATACCCCAACCCGGAATTTCGATATTGATCCATTCCCATCTCTCGAGGAAGGAAGCTGTTTCTCTATAATTCTTGAATACACAACCGTTCTTACCTTCTTGCGATACCTTTAGTAAGATCTAACAACTTCCTTAGTTTATTTCCTCAGTTTCCGTTAGCCACCTAATTGTGCTCTTATGGAGCTTTATTAACACAATTCTTGAAAATGAAAAACGAATTCTGCTTCTATTGATTCCTTAATACCATTTCATGAGTGTTGGAAAATTAAATTTAAACCTGCTCTAATTGTTTCTGAGCGTCGCGACGTGACTAATTGTCAGAGAAGACTCCTGCGAATGAACGTGCGTCTAAATCCCCCCGAGTCCTGTGGAGGGATGACGCGAAAGCCGCACGAATCACGTAAACGTGATTTTCCCCCTTTTCCTGAACTGTTCGAATTTCCTCCCTCATTAAATTCCGAAATTGTGAAATACGTTCCCAGGCGCTTCAAAGCCTCGTCACGTCAACACCCTTAAAGGCTCAAGAGGTTTACTTCTGGGTTCACCCGACAATTACGCGTTCCATTTAGTTTGTGTCATCTTATTTGTATTGCATAGAGCTATAAGGGAAAGGCTGAATTAGATTGTTGAACTGGTCCAGTTGCGTGACGTGACGCATTTGCCTGAGCACTTAATAGTTGTAAGTCCATCGAACATTAAATTAAATGGTAACTGATTGGTAAAATGTTTAGCAATAAATGAGAAGAGAGAGAGAGAGAGAGAGAGAGAGAGAGAGAGAGAGAGAGAGAGAGAGAGAGAGAGAATATCCAAGTACAAAAGAAAAAGATACGATCCTATCTGGTACCTTTGCTTGAATAAATGGCATAACATAACAAAAATATTAAAAAGAAATAAAAACCGCTAGAAGCACCACGTTCTTTGCATATTCCCCACACGTCAGGATACAATTTTTACTTAGAACTTCCTTCGCTATAACCTGTTGTTCTCGGTTATCCAGATAACTCTGAATCCAGTTAACAAAAGTCCAAATAATTATTTTGTTTTGTCGAATGTCCGGCTTTGAAAAGCGGAATAACAATTGCTGTTTCGTAGATGTTTTGAAAAACACCTTGCTCACAATGAAGTTTATTGTATACTTCAGTGGGCTAATATATTTTTTTATCGTACATTTTGCATTAGTTCGTTAGTAATTCGAGATTTACTCTGGGAAAATTTAATATCCAGTCGCAGTTGACGGATGACGTTTCGTCAATCCCTCAACTGCGTTTTGATTGGTTCACAATTACTTTTCGTCTCCAATTTTTCATTTCGTTCTCCGATTCCCTCAAGAGACGGATTCTCATCGACCCCGCCAGTACGTCGCCTGTCGTTGACCTGAAAATTGCGCCCTTCTTCTTCTCTATTCATCTTCCTGCCGTCCCCTAAACTATGAAATACGTTCCCGTATCACCTTTCTCAGTCTTCGTGTTTTTATATTCTTCTTTACTCCTGCGAATATTGATTTTTTGACGAAGAACGAGACCAACGCGCGCCACTTGGCGACAATTGGGCGTTGAAGACTTGAATGCATTTGGAAGGTGGCCAACTCGCCCCAGTTTGTTCTTTCGCAAAAACATGATTTTCTTACTTGCTGGGTCTTAGAGAGACTCAAGTTCTCTTCATCGAATGAGGTCTGGTCAACGAAAAAAGAAATAATTTCTCAACGTTTGGCTGCAGACCATAACTTTTGAGTTGACCTAATCTTGACTTTCCACCACACAATGTATTCTAATCGGTAGAATATAAAAAAATCATGTGTGGCGCATTACGAAGCTTTCCTCGGCCCAGAGGAACTGGTAGTGCTTAAAGTTTTCTAACTGAATTTATTAGACCGCTGCTACTCACCCCACGACCTTCATAGAAAAACCTACAGGTAATTCACGGGACTGTCAACATGGGGAGGATTCAGGCTTACAGTTTTCGAATTATAGGTGAAACTTTAGCCCCAATTAGCCAAGAAAACGACTTTAGTTTGAATTCTGGAATTTTTGAGGCTGCTCCTAATTTTCTTATGAGCATTATTGAACTTGTATCGTATAGATAGCTTATTGGGCTACCACCCTCACTTTTTTGTCACTTGAGCGAGGTTTATACGGAAAAAATTGCATTAAAATCGGTTTTCGTTGAAACTGTTGATTATTTATTGTGCTGCTCTCACGCGAAACTTATAACTATTATTTTATGTTATGTGTACCATAAATGAGGATTCGCAATTTCTCATTTCTTCCCATTTTTCATTTTTACATTTTTCTCGAACTAAATTCAAACGAATCTCATTAGACATACAACATATTTTACGCTCATTGTGTTCTATATGCATTTTCCTGTGAAAGTACGGTAAACGATTTGGGTCAAACTAACGAGTTCAGGTAGCATGAATATTTCCACCAGACGCTTGTCTTTAATTGGCCGTGTGAACCGGTGAAAAATTCATTTTGAATTCTGGAACGTCAACCTTTAATTAATTTGGGGGCCCCCATTTTACTTTCCGATGCCGAAAGGGTTAGGAAAGTATTTTAATCGTGTAAGAAGTTGGGTTTTCTTCAGAACGTTTTGATGCCTACTAAATCCGAAAAACCTAATTTCCGCGCGTGGTTCGGTTTGCAGAACCGATTCAGCTTGTTGTATTTTAGTTTTGTTCGTTATTTTTTGACTACTCGGAAATAATATAATGGGCCTCTTTCCATCAATGGGAAAAGGGGGAAGACCGAAATGTAGCAAAAACTAGGGAATTTCGTAGTTAGTACCCAACTTTTCTTCTGAATAATCTCTCGGTGAACGGAGATATAGGTCTATGAAGGCTTTTTAACTTTTCGGCGAAACGGCTCAACCGATTTTCACCTAACTCTCAGGATGTCTTTGAGTGATCAATAGCTATATATTGTTTTCTACATAAATGTTCCTCTGACGCTCTATTGAACACAGATAAAAACGCTGCATATTATTACACAACGGTTTATTATTCTCATGCTCAGGGTGACCTAGTATTACTGCTCCGGGACCCATCCCATTCGATTCAACATCCAAAAATACCTATAAACAATACGAAACACGGCCGGCGGACGGACATTGCAGATTTACAATCCCGACGTCTTGAAACGTTAAGTTAAATATCAAAATTTGAGGTGGGGGGTTGTTCAAAAATTTTGAGACCGTAAACATAGGGTTATTATTCAGAATGAATAATAAACCAAAAACGAAATGGGTCGAAATTGAGTAATTGCAAGAAAAAAAATAAAAAGAGTAGTTCATAGCTACACCTTTATGTCGTTGGTATTGTTCCGTTTCAATCCTATCAGCTGCGCTTAAGCGTTTATGTTGACAAAATGCGTAACATAGGCTGTTGACGTATCTTACTGCCGCCCTCCTTTCCATATTCCGATCCACGGAATTGTGTGCAGTTCGCCTAATAAAGGATGAATTCATCCGATTTAATATGTCGCTGAAAGGACTTTTGTTATGAGTTGATGCCGTGCGTCCAGCCTTATCCAACCTCTTCCTTTGAACTTCATTTGCGCAACGTGTCAATCATGGAAATTGTAGAGGTTGGAGGGTCACGATTGTTTGGCGAGTGGTTCGAGAGAGAGAATAAGATCGTCAATAAATAATGTGACGCGGGGTCGTCGAATTTATTCCTAATATTCGGATTAATTAGATTGAATGAAACATTGACTATTTAATGCTTTCTTGTTGATCGTATTTTGCGTAGCCGAATGAAATTGAATATTGATTTGCATCAAAGGGTTATCAACACCGAATAGAACCTATTTAGTACCTTGGTTTATTAACTTGATTGCGAAGTACATTACCAGAAAATCATCTTACGTCAAATACGTCGCCAATAAATTACTAAAGCGCTTTTCCACCGTCAACTAAGTTACACCTCCGCACAACGGGTAGTTACAAAAATAGTTGCGGGGAACAAAAGAAGGGTATAGATTGTAAGAAGATGCTCCATCAGGTTGATCTAAGTAAGATTAGCGTGTACTGCTGCCATGTTAGGTAGTGCTTAGGTTCTTGAGTCGGTCACATGTGTAACAACTGTCTCCCCTTTCACAAAGGAACAGTTGGGCTAAAGGAATGTCTTTGCCTTTTCTCCTAGTTCTGAATGGGTAGTGAGTGGGTGCTGAGAAAGGCGTTGTTCATCCACACTGGCAACAATAACCATTACTGATCACCACCCAGTAGGTCTTTCGCATTGATCGTTCATCTCATTGGTCTGTTCTCATCGTGCCTCAGTCAGGGTGCGGAGTCTGGAAAGGCTCTGAACTTCCACATGGTTAGTTCATACTGTTAATCCTGACTGTGATGCCCTACCTGTGCGGATTTAAATACAGAGACTGGGGAGGAAAGCTTCAAACCTTAAGGTGGTTAGTACGCGCTGTAAATCATGACTGATGTCCTGTCATTAACAGTTTGGTTACAGTCACGTAAGCGTGACAGTCATTGTAATGTAAGCATAATAAAACCTGGGTGCCAAAATCCGATATAAGGGGCGTATTTCTACTGCAGGTCGTCATTTTCCTGAACCCAGGGGCGTCCATGCTCAGCTGCCAAAATTCCCGTCAATCAGCCATTTCTTCATCAAACTGTCGAAATTCTTCCTCCTGTGTGCGAATTAATATCAACCAGTGTTTCGATATGGTACAGTACACCACATTCTCCTCTAACTTTTATGGTTAATTTCTTACCTCGTAGTTCATTTCGTGTTTTCGCTTGTGGCAAACAAAGAAAAGTGCCTCTACTCGTGCGTTCACAAACTTTATTAACGTGAAAAAGTTAAACGTTTTATCGATGCATTGTGCATATACAAACAAAAGTATCCACAGTACGCTTCTATAATTTAATGAAAAATGCTGTTGATGCAAATCATTAGAAATAGCAGCGTCATCAGCCTCTAAGGTAAACAATGAAGAATAAATATTCGTTTCTCTCCTATTTTCAAACATTCGTATTTCGTTTCTAATTAGGAGAGTTCTAATATGAACGTTTGAGTATTCCGTAGATCTCTGCCATATTTTTCTTTCTACAAAATCGGATCCGACTTTGCTGTAGTCGGCGTTCCGCTAAACCGTCGAAGTAAATACATTTCTTATACCTTCGTTTTGTAAAGCTCTTAGTAAGACGAGGTCCCACAGCTTCGTACTACTCCGAGACCATAATTTTCCACCGGGTGTTAGAAAGAGGTCTCCCGTTGGGACGTAAGTAAAATACTTAGACAACGGTAATTTATTCTTGTCTTCCCTTTCTCCGACCCGCTTTCCTTTTCAGACTGAATCCCAATAATACGCAGCGCTGTTACGATTGAATAATTCAATTCTTGAATTTTGCATTGAGTCAATAATAAGATTTATTTATACGCCGGTTCACTGCACTGTACGATGTAGTTCATGCCAACTGTCACCTGATGTTCACAAAACAAATCCCCTCAAGATTTTTAGCCTTCACTTTTCGAAGACTCCAGGGACCTGTTTCACAATAAGCTAGTAATATAAGTGAAATTTACAAGTTTACAAGTGGTAGTATTATGAGTACTTGTAATTTCTGTTTCACAATGAGATGCCTCCAACTGGTATTACAAGAATAATTTCACCAGTAACTAATGAAAACTACTAGCCCAGCTGATGACAATCTACAAGTCAGCTGGTCTAACAAATGTGAACTCACCATTCCCGTACACAATTAGACCAATAGACAATGAGTAAAAAGGTCTGAATAAAGTACAAGGTGATTTTTATATGAACCGCTTAGAAAAGGACCTTAATGACCAATGATCATCAGAGCATACTAATGATTTGCTCCTGCCTCATTCGGGCTGCTGCTGCAGGCTGGTTGTCGTCTTGAGGGTCGTTATTTGTGTCATCAAAATCAAGATCGTGAGGAACGTGTAATGGTTCAACTTCTTCCCGTCTCGCGATGTTGCACAACGCCGCGCAGCACTTGACAGTCTCCAGTGCAAGTACTAGGTTCACTCTCAGTTTATTGAGACATGGGAATTTTTCTTTTAAGATACCAAGTGCACACTCGATGATACGCCGAGTTTTTTTTAATGGTATCTATTGTATAAAATCTCTGATTGATTCCGAGGATCATTTCGTAGAGGTGGCATCAACCAAGTGCGAATATTATTGCCGGAGTACCCAGACAGACGCGAGGAAAACCAGTTATGCTGAAAAAATTGTTCACTTCTTCTTCAATGTTTTGTGATCAAGTCACCATTCTGTTGAATAGCCGAACGTTAACTGCAGCCACAACTTTCTTCACACAGCGAGAACCGGTTGCTTTGCTGACACCATGCGAATCTGCTACGACGTGGAACTGGGCACCACTTCCCAACCAGTAAAGTGCCACGCACACCTGCTGGTGCACGGATAGAGAACCACTTTTTCCAGTGCGGTGCGCAATGAGTTGTCCTATTTGTTCAATTAAGAATGCGATTTTGTCAGAAGTCATACGGAATCTTTCATTGCACTCTAATTCACTCAAAAAACTAAAGTTCACTCTTGCTCGGAACACTTTTCTTCGTCGTAGAGGACGACGGAAATGATTCTCTCTGCCTACTTGAAGATCTTCGTCGGACTCAGAATCACCAAATAACAAATCTTCGAGCATTTTGTCCCTAGGACAATTGAATTCCAAAATACCGTAACACGATTGAACATTGAAGACAACAAATATATAGGTTACCAAGAGCTGGTAAAATATTTACAAGGACTTGCTTATATTATTGGAGGTTTGATTTTACAAGACAGGATTGTGAAACAGCCTCCTTGTAAAACTACTAGTATTATAAAAGAATTCACTAATATTTCCGGCACTTGTAAAAATGTTATTATAAGTTACCAGCGCATTTACTCGTAATAATAGTTACTAAATCATTGTGAAACAGGGCCCAGGAGTGTGAAAAACAAATTTGGAACATTGGTTATGGTTTGTGAAATCGAGTTTAACGTGCTCTTCAGTATAAACCAAGGCCGTAAGAATTGTTTAATAAGGATTCATATATATTTTTCAGTGTGTAACGTAGTTAAAGCTGACGACAGCCCTGGGCTAAACGTGCTTCTTATCCTTATCTTCATTCTTCCTTGGAGACTTGTCCCGTAATTTTTGCTCACTCCACCATAAAATAAAATAAGTATTGTAACGCCGCAAATTATTGCACAACAGTTTTTTATCCTCTTCCACAGCATGATTGCCCAGCTTTGCGCAGTCCCACACCTCCGAGACCCATCCAATTCGATTTAACATCGAAAAAGACTACTAAATGATACGACACATAACATGACGACGATGGAACATCGAAAATTGACGTTTTCTCGGTGACGCTGGGCTATTGGCACGATGTGACGAGTCGGGCGGACGGGTGGTTGGTGTAAGATAAGAGGCAGCATGGGAAATGAGAGCAGGCTGGGGGTAAATGATAACTTTCGCTATATTGTTCCTAACAAGAGCGGTATTGGGCGATATTTGCTCATTTCCTTTGGGCCTTCCTTTTTGTGAAGAGGAATGACCAATGCTTTTTTATAGACGAGGGAAATTTATTTTCGCGGAAACTGCGGTATGCAATATATGTTATCGAAGTTACTAAAAGATTCTGCTAAAAGGAGGGTTACTAAAAGGTCTCGTAACGTTCAAGATAACTTATCCTCGTTGTATTCCTAATATTCCAAAGACGCAAGAGGTTATGGGCAACAAGGAGGTAATGTGGAGGGGGGATCTTTCTACGTTGAAGAGCAGCGTTGAAGGGTTAGACTAGTTTTGAGATCGTCCCGATGTTTCCACTGAGCCATTTTATCATCCCAACCACGAAAAGGATTTCCTTGAGAAAAGGCGGTTATTTCGGGTGATATACGACGTCGCTTGTTTACATCTGGTTTCAAGTAAAAACCGTGCCGTCCGGACTCTTGAAATTTAATAAGATTTCTGGGCCTTGAGCTCGGAAAGCCGGGATTTCTCGAATTATGAGGGAAATACCTCCACATTTATGTTAGCCTTTGACAAATCAGCTCTTCCCAGATTCCCCCGCTCGTCCTCCCGCTTTTTCCGACTTTCTCCAGCTAATGCATAATTTCAGGGAGGAGAATGAGGATTGAAGAGGCGCTTCCCTTTTCCTCATGCATTTATTACGACCTTGGGACCGCCACTATATTAATAATTGCGTTTTCTCTTCCGTCCCTTTCCCTATCCCCGCGTTCGTTTTCAAATGATACAGGGAATGTCCTGGCCTCGGATGGTAGGAACGGCCCCCACACCCTTTTGCCTCTGGATGCGAACGATTTCTGCTCTCTCGCTCTCCCGTAGCCCTTCACGTTGTAAGTGAAGTGATATACATATTTTCGATTATGATGGATAGAACTCGATCCATTGGCCCCTAAGTCCGTAACATTTCGCTCACCGTTGGGATCTCCTGCCGCCTTCCATCCCCTCAATAAATATTTCATCTGATCCCCACGGAAACAGAAAATATTCCTCCTTTTTTTCTCTCGTGGCCCGCTCAAATATCATTCTTCGTCGCTCAAGTAGTGTAATGAACCCAACCGATCTAGACAACAAATAGGTAAGGTTATTTGAATGTTGAACTGGAAAAAAGGCTAAATCTATTGAGTGCATTAAGAGGGCGAGAAACACTCGTGAAATATTCTGCCATGTGATGAAATATTCATAAAAGGCAGCCAGGGCTTCGCTTTTGAAGTGTGAGGGAGGGGATGGACCAATGAGGGAGAAGCCATTGGCCGTTCTAGTACGTTCTTACCCAAGATGGACGAAATGTTGACTGGCCTCCCGTCCCTTCAATTATCGCTATCGGTGGGTTTACCTCAAACAAGAAACCTCTAAAAGTGGTCCGAATTTGATTCTGTTTTCTTTCCTTAGCCTCGCAAAGTAAGAAGGATAATTATATAATCAGTTCTAAGAAAATCTTATTTTTTTGTGCATTCAAAAAATCATTCTCTCTCATTCTGTCTTCTGCGTCTGAAAAACACCATTCGTATATGTGATGAGTTATGCAAGATGTTGGGAGTGTAACGTTGTGGATGCTTACTGCTGTGCCCAGGGTAACCAGTTTAAGTAGCTACTCATGGGGGAAGCCTCAAGTGTCACATTGTCATTACAAGACTGGGAAGTAGAAAGAGAGCGACATAACTACGTTGTCTCTGGAGAAGGACCGACCAGAGCGCGGTAATCCCGGAGGTCCAGGTAGTATCTGGATCTTTAACTCACTTGGCAAGTCACGAAGCTAAATATGACAAGAATGATCTTCGTATGGCATCACCAGAACCTGGAGGATTGGAAGCAAATAACATCAGGGTTACAGGATTGACCTGGTGCGGAGTGTGATGTAAGAAAATTGCAGGAGATGCGTCAATTGGGCTTGTCAGCCAGCGTTCTTCGAGGTATGAGCACATGCTCAGATCATATCTTAACTGGTGATCGTTTTATGACGGAACATCCACTTATTCTTTTTTTCTTTCTCTCCCATTCATTATATGGTTTGGGCGGCCTCTCTATCTCATCAATCATCAACTCTTTTAGGTGTCCCTGTAATCGTCACGGGAAGAAAATTTAGTCAGATTCGGAGGACAATGGCTGAACCGCTAGTCCTCGAAAATAAAGTAGTGAGCGATTTCCAACGACTGGAAGGGGAATAGGAGGGGCCAATATTAACCAAAAATTAGGGGTTTTCGCATTTTTTTCGAAAATAGCCGTGCTATTAAGCGTTTCTCTCACAGTAGTTTTTTTACTTTTAACATTGTCGTCATATGTTTTGATGAACCTGACGGTGCACTCATCAGCCAACATACGTGAGATTCTCCAAACTTGTTCGAAATTTGTTTTTGAAGCTTTCTTAAAAAAAGCTCCAACGATTTTGATAAAAATGACAGGATATTTTCAACTAGCAAATACCTTCATTTAGATCGCCATAAGCGTAGAAATCAATCTGTAGAAATGCGTTGAACAGGTACAGGGCCTGTGGAAGTCGCGTATCGACAAATTTACTGGGGTTGTGGAACGTTTTGTGATGCTTTGCGCCAATTATTTCGTATGAAGAGAATTATTTTATCAACTCCGCGCGATTTGCTATAGTAAACATTTGCGTTCATAAAAACTGGTCGTAAATAAGGAATGGCGTAATAACATTCAAGGCAACCGCCTCCGGGGGTAGACAGCTTTGTGAACGTTTACACTGACACTCGCGTATAATATGCAAACGCCCCTCGCTCTTCACTAAACTGACGTGCCCTACCATCAACCTCCCGCCAGTAAAAAGCCTTGAATATTCAGGAGGGCGATCAAATGGCGACTTGAACGAGGGATATTTATACAAACAAAAGCGATGCGGCGATCAGAGCCATCGCTCGCTCGATAGTCGTTGGAACGTGAGCAGCATTTCCAGACATATAAATCCTCTATGGAAACGAGGAACCCGATTTAAACCATGCGGAGAGTTACTTGCAAGGTTAGCTTCATAGGGCTGATCTAAACCGGAGCTTTGCACCGTAATTGCTGCGCTCAAGAACTAGAAGTCCCTCTTGAGGCGTTTAATTTTGGCTATGGGGCATTGCGAGTGATAACAGAGATTTGTGGTTTAGTACCTGAAAACCAGCTTTTCATCTGAAACGGACTAATCATCTTGTTTTCAAATGCCTTCAAGTGAAGAAATTTTGCTCAACCTGGTTTTCAGTTCGATAATGCACCTTACCAACACACTACATACTGGTACCATAATGCACCTTTCCAACACATTAGATAGAAGCTTCCTAGAACTAACTAATACATAAAGCAGACATGGCTCTCGTCTGTAGAGCTATTGAATAAGATTGTGCACTCATACAGCGCTTCTGGGCAAATTTTCCGACATAGGTAGGCGCAATCATGTCGTGTAGTATTTTAGTAGTCAACTGTTTAATTTACTTGAGAATGTCATTCATTCCATGTCTTGGGAGCAGATAATGCTGCCTCAGTAACAATGGGTCTTTCCTGTCTGATGGCCAACAGGGGGGAGCCATGGACAAGCACGTGGTGGGTGTACTCTCCGCTCTCTTATATGTGATGGAGTTGTGGGCTGATACACTGAGCTTTGCCTACCACAGGAAGTGGATGGCAGTGGTGCAGAGGAGGTGTGCATGGTTTCTCAGGAGGCAGTGTTGGTGGTAACGGATGTTATCCTAATCCACCTTCTAGCAGCCATGTCACCCCTTGAAGAAGGCAACATTAGTATGGCTACCATAAGAAAAGAAGAAGGGAGGTGGCATGACGAGTGGGAACTTGGTCCATAGCTTGGGTCACGGGACATGGAGCAATCAGGGCATAGCTGCAAGTAATTGTGTGTATGTCCAAAATGACAGCATTGGCTTGTAAAAGAGGCCTTGCTGTGAATATAGGGGCTGGAAGTCTTGAAGAGTTTATGCACAGTATGTATGTCAACGCTTTGTAACTTTCCCAGGCGCTTGAAAACTCAATGTGAAACACTTGGTTGGAAAGTGGAACCGTTGATTCGGGAAATTAGGCTTAGTGTCGTCATTTCCGACGGTAATTGCTCGGTCGACTCCACTGGACACTCCCAGCATAGGATGTCAGCGTGTTAATGGTTGTGGTGTGGGGGGGGGGGGGACAACAGCGCAACAACGAAACAACCTGATAAGAGACGCAAAATGCGGCTGCTCTCGCGAAGTGGCTGGTGGAGCAACTCTATTTCATTACGAGGCTCGTTAACGCGGCGGCAGCGGTCAGCCGGCTCCGAAGGCTATTAAATCGGCCAAAATGTGTTAACTTGAAACCCTGGAAGAAGCGAGGAAGGGAAAACAACGAAGGGAAACGATTCGCGGCGCAAACCCATGAATTTTCACGTAGTTATGGTCCGCGATAAGTTCTCCCTGGGACCCACTTTCCCCGCCAAGTCCCGTCTTTCATCCCTCAGCCGGCCTCTCCCCTGGCAAAACTCCCCCCATTTGCAATGAAAATGCGAGAAATACCCCGCAATAACCTTCGATGAAAACTCGGCAGGAGAGATCTGCATATTATTTTTACTCGGCGGCCCTCGACAGAATTTCAACGAATTGTACAGTATTCGTTGTAAGACGTCCCTCGTGGTAACAGGCTCATCAAATAACAACGAAAGAGCCTTGTTTTTGAATCCTGCAATGAATAATCTTTAAGGATTACCACTTTCAAGACGTATTTGTTTTAGGCCTCCCCACGTCAAGGTCAAGTCCGCCAGTAGAAGTATGGTTTAAGTACTAGTAGGGTGAGTCATTCTTCCTTGTGTACGGGGGGTGAGTGAGTCTGAAACAATAAGCCCTACCAGTTTCTTCATGGAAGTTCTACCAAGCTCCTATAAACTGAGTGAAAAACAGGTTAAAGTAGTTGATCAAGGTTGCTACGAGTTTCGATAAAATTTACGTTGCGGTGCGTCACACAACTGTCCTCAGCTACAAGTACTTACATTCAGCGATTTTTATGGCTTTGACTAATAATTTATTTTGCACTCAGTTCACGTGGGCTCCGTAAATGATAACTTCACTCAGTTACAGTTCACGTTCTACGTAGATCCCGGTAGCAGTTAAAGTTCCGAATGTATTGGGTAGTTGCTACTTATGCCCCGAATTTTTTTAATTTTTTTCTGACCCGAGGGCGTGTGGGAGAAGTCCCGTTGTCACCGCGGCCGCATATGGGCCTATCGTGACGCTGGCCCTTTCTTAGTAGAAGGCGTCGTACATACCCGCCCCCCTTAGGAAGCTGAGTATGTCCTTCACCGCAGAGTCCGCTACAGTTCGGGGTTCAGTGGTCCCCTGACGAAGTATTCAAAGCGGTTTGCTGCCAAGGCAGGGCATTCACATAGGATATGCTCTGCCGTCTCATCCTCCTCGCCACACAGTCTGCACTCCACTGCCTCTGAGATGTCCATTTTGCTGAGGTGGTATCTGAGTGGGCAGTGCCCGGTGAGGAAGCTTATCAGTACTCTCAGATCTTGTCTAGAGAGTGTCAGCATCGCCTTCGCCCTTTGACAGGAAGGCGTGACAAGCCTTTTCGCCTGTCTTAGTCGTGGCTGGCGATGCCAATGGGCGCCATTTTCCTGTATCTCCCATCGAGCAACCAGACGGTTCAGGTGTCTTTTCATCAGACCCACGTGTGGTTCAGGCCCGATGAGTAGGGATTCTGTACCCCTTTTCGCGAGGCGGTCAGCCTTTTCATTGCCCTCATGCCCCCTGTGAGCCGGCACCCAAATGAGGGAGAGCCTGTTACGGGCGCCGAGCTGCTTGAGCGCATGGAGGCATTCCCATGCCAGCTTAGACCTAAAACTATAGGCTGCGATGGCCTTTAAGGCGGCCTGGCTGTCTGAGAAAATGTAGATCCGCATGCCCTTGAGTCCTTTGTTCAGGATCTCTTCTGCGATCTCTTGGGTTTGCCCATTGTTCGCGGCTGCTTATTCAGTCAGCATGCTGACCTTATTCACAGCTGGCCGCAACATGCCCCTGGGGACAATGCCGTGGCCGTTCCACTATCCACAACCCGTGGTCGCGCCTGGTAGCATGGGCATGCTCCTGGGAAGATAACCCAGAACCAGGCCTATGCCCCGAATTTGATTTTAAAACTAGCGCATAGCAAATAGGGAAGTGATGGAGCCATCAGCATGATTTTTGTGGGGAGTTTCAGGTTTGCAATTCGGGAATTATAGGGGAAACACTGAGAAAAACCTTAAGGCGTTATTGTAGTTTGAATTTCAGAGTTTCTGTGGTTGGTTATCCGATGATTAAACTTCCATCGTGTAGCCAATTTATTAAACAATCATTCAGATTAGATCTCTGGTATCATGCGAATGAAAAAACTGCACCAAAATCGCTTTTCATTGAGAGATTTTTGATAATTTATTGTGTTGCTCTCGTCGTTATTTCACGGATGAGAGTTTTATAGTATTGCTTTGTCATTTGAAACCGTTCGTACAAAAAATTTTATCCATATCGTTAGAGCCTTATTGGAGAAAAAAAGCATTATTTTAACTCCAGTTAGTTTTGGGCCGATTTGGCATGCAATAGTGCTCTGCGGGGAAATGCGACATTTCAGCCGATTCGGTCTTGCTGTTTTCTCTCAATTGCGTTCACGAACACACACACAAACAGACCGTTTTCTCAAATAGTGTTTGGCAGGCTCATTAGCCCTTAGAATGTAAAAAAACATCTGAAGAAAACAAAGTTTTTTTAAAAACTTTCCTTCCTACTTCTTAGGACTAAGGAAAGTAAAAAGTAATTAAGATGGAAATGAACTTGCCGCACTCTTGGACAAATAGACTTTCGAGGAAACGACGTTTCCTTTAGATCTCAGCAGGCCCTCGAAACCCCATTTTCTCGATGTACCTTCGGAAAAACTCATGACTTATTCTACTTCAAGTGGGGTTTCCGGGGTTTATCCGGGTTTACCACGTTATGCGAAGGTCCTACATCCAGATAAAGTGAAAAGTGAAGCGGTAGTCGGTGGCAGAATCGAGGATTTCAATATCCTATTCAATTCCCTTTACCGCTTGGGCGTCTTAAGATGGGGGAAGCACTTCCAAAGCTAATGGACACTGAGAAGGGCCCTTGTAAGAACAGAGTCACTCGTCGACATGAGTTGTCACCTAAACTGACATCAAGCAACCGCCAGTCAACTCCCTCCGTAAACTCTACCCCTTTCGCTGGAACCTAGAACCACACACAAAACATGCAACGATTTCAAAAGGACCTTTCCAAGCTCATAAGTAAACACTCCACTCCCTTCCAATTTAGCGCCCTAAAACAGAACACAGGAACGAGCCGGGTGACAAGGAATTCATTAAATAACGCTCCGACCTCTCTAGTTGAAATTCACCTGGTAGAGCCAGCAACCGCCTCTTTGAGAAAGCGGGGAAGCAACTTAGTTCGTAAACTTGTTGGTTTCCATCTGAAATCCGGTCAATTTTCTGTCGACCTTTTCATTTATATCAAATTCACTCGCAAACAAAACTCTACAACTTTTTACTTTCCTCTCTGCGAAGTAAGAAAAAAAGGAATATGTTACTGGTGCGTAATAATTTTCGTGTGTATATACTTGTGATTATCAACAACCATGAAACCGTTTTCTTTGTTTCAGATGCCGGACAAATAGTGATTGTTATACTTAGCCAAGAAAATTCCTACCATGCCAGCCTTGCACAAAAGCTCAAGAACGATATTCTTAACCAAGCAGCTAAACTTAAGGTGGTTGTTATTCAATAATTAGTTTTGTATTGATTGATTACAAACAAACGCTTCACTACGAAAGTAGAGACGTTACTAAGTTAATTTTACCAGGTAGTAAGCTGTAAAATGCTAACTATAAAATAGCTTGTGCGACTCATCACAGGTCTGTTCCCTTATCAAAATGATTGTTCCTTAACACTCATAAGAAAGTTATATCAGTCGAAAGTCATGGAGGTTGCAGTTTTGGTATTGTGCAAAACCCTGGCCCTCTCGCTCACCATTCGTTGAACCCTGAGCTGTGGAGGTGCAGCAGGTTGTCATTTAGCCAGTATTCCGGCAGAGAGCTATTATCCTGTCCATGAGCTACCACTCAGAGGTATGACCCTGAGGAAGCCGTACCATTTGGGAGGAATTCTTAATCTGGTTTCCACTATTCTTCTAACTATGTACATGGGGGGCAAGTTTCAAAGGTAGAGATCAAGACCTTAGATGGTTTGGCTGCTCTTTCAAGAACCGTTGCTTACTGCTTACTATTGTAGGAACTACAGTTACAATTCTGCATTTGGGGATGTCTGGGGGTGTACTGACTGGGCAGCCCTCACCTCCCTCAGACCCTGCTGTTTAAAAACGAAATTTGGCATGGAACTACCCTCTAGCAACTTCACAACCACCACAATGTCCTCAGAGCAAGCGCATTTTCCAGCATTTTCAGGCCTTGCGCTGGGTAGCAGTTGGATTGCTCCTAGCCATAATGCAGGGGTGCAAGACTGTAGGCTGTGCGTTCCCGTGGTACTATGGTACCATATTTTGATGGCACTTATGGCTTCTCCTTCATCCATGACAAGGGATATTGGACTTTCTGCCCTCCCTGAGGTTCGGAAGAATCCCAGTAAGCCGCAACAGAGGCCCTCCAAGCTTCCAGCTCATTTGCCGTGCATCTGGATTTCCTGAATTAGGAACTACAGTGGGACAGCATGTGGTTTCTTGTTTCCTCCACACTGGTAAGTTTTTGTTCAGTGAAGAGGGCTGTCTACCATGGCCAAGTCACCGAGTGCTTTAATGGATGCTGTCTTGTAGGCCTTGGTGTTTCACTGTAGTGCAGCTATCTGTGATTGGGCCAGTAATTTCTACTCTGGTATCTGAGGATTGTGTCATGGTAACACACGCCCCTAGAGGCCTAGCTAATTACCTAGCTAATTAGTACAAAAGTAAAGGTACTTTTTTGGCAATATAAAGTCGGAAGGAAAGTTATGCGATAGACTGAAAAAAGTTCGTTGTCCAGATCCAGATCCAAAGTCCAGATCTTTTAGTCCAGGTCTTCGAAATCGTCTGAGTTTCAAAAACACTGATTGAGGAATGGTTTGTTTTTTGAAGTGCTCTATTTATGCCTGCTCCCCAAAAGATTTGCTCCCCAAGTTACAGTTTTAATAATTATACTTTTACTTTTAATGCTAGGTACTTCAGTGTCTCAACACAATTTGGAGTTAAGTTTAGTTAACAAAGTCAAAGAAGCTTCTTGATGTTCAAGAAAACTGGTTGGTTGGTCTTTCTTTGCATTTCGCCAAACTCCTCCGTGTCCAATTAATGAGAGAGTTAACCTCCAAGACATGGGTAGGTCTAGTACGTCTTGGAAGGCAGGAAAGAAAGCCTTCGTTCTATGGCCTGCCGTTCCTTCGCACGTACAGTTCCACTGCTGGATACTATGGGCATCATGGTTCCATTTGATTCTTAATCTGCGGGTCCTTCGTTGCTGCCTCTTTTGCATAGGAATATGCATCCTCATCTCTTTTAGTTTCGACATGCGCCTGCGACCAGAAGCGTTTATAACAATAAAGGTTGAGCAAAATCGATAAAAACTATGGTATAGTTCTCATAGTGATACTAACCTGCAATTTTGTTGTTCTTCAAAGCGGCTCTAATGGCATTGATGAAATTGTTTGATACATTTCCTCTCCTTTACCACCAAGAAGCGCCCAGGATAGATGTCGTCCATGCTTTTATCGTTAACAAATGGAGGCATAGTAAGACCACCTTTGGAAGCTTTCGCATAAGTGGTCTAATTTCTTCGTTTTTTAATTCTCCTTCTACTGTCCTGCCCTGTCATGTAAATTGTATGTTTCATAAATGTGTATTCGTTGCCTCAATCAAATGCACAAAACGATCTAATATCTAATATTTTCAGAAAATACCGCACATGTACATAGTGCCGAGAGACCTTAATTATGTAGGTGGATGGACTGTGATACCTTTATTGCCTCAGTGAGTTGTATTTAAATTCACCAAGTTCAAGTTAGAAATATTGACGTCGAATTTTCAAGCCATAAATTTCATTTCGTTATTTACAGGTTGAAAAGACTACATTCAGGCAATGCCCTTTGGTTTTATTTTTGTGAAGACTTGACTGTAGTTAACCTGAGCAACCTAGTCAAAGGATTAGCCAAGTATAACCCAAAAATGGTAAGTCATTGGCAGTAGACAATGATCAAGGACTTATTGTACAACAATGTAGTTCTACTACCCATACATTGGTTTGGGCAGTCCTGTGCATAGTGTGACGCTATTACCAGGAAGTATCAGTTAATGTATTAAAGCAATTGGGTTATATCCGCCAGTAGGCAAATTACTAAAGTTAACGTACGTACGTACAGGTACGTTAACTTTAGTATCAGTTAATGTTCAAAAATGTCCGTTTAGATGCAAACGTTATTTTTATCTCCATGTCCTCGCACTTGCTCGAATTAAGCGTATTCTGTGGGTTTTATGGGCAATTTGAAGTTAATTTGAAAAAGACCTCGGCTATTTCTAAAAACTTGGATGTTGAACAGGATTTCAAAGGGTGCAAAATTAAAGTAAGAATCGGTAAGTACGTGAAATTGTTTGGTAAATTAACCTGCTTAGCGTTAGAGAGGCACCATGAGGTTATCAGAGAATAAAGATTCTATCCCTTGCTACGAACACGATCTTTTATATCGTTATCCCTTCTCCATATATTCAAGTATATATTAGTAATTATTTACGAGCAAGCACCCAAACAGAAATAGTGCATACTTCGCAATGTGAAGCACTTTCTACAAGAACTGAGCCCGAACCTGTGGAGTTAATCTTCAAAAACGCCTCTGCCGAGTTTGAAGTTATCGATTTCAAGAAAAGAAAATCGCGTTTCGTTTTGTTCTTTGACATAATTGTATAACGAATTTATTTGTGGACTTCACCTCTTGCAGGGAATGTGGACCGGCTATGCGCAAGTTGATCAAGAACCGAGCATCATACACCATTTTGCGTTCGCTGAAAACCCAAAGTCTTTCAAATACCCACTTTTTCGAGCTGGCTTCGCGGTGACAGCCGCTTTGATGAACAAGTAAGCTCAACTTTTTACCTCTGTCGAGCAGACTCTCGTTTTTCGTACCACGATATTTGGAAATATGTTAATTGTACTGAAACCTGGTTCTCCATTAACCGCGTCCAGTGAGCTGCAGGTAAAGTACACGGAAATAGGTCCTTTACTCGACTTTTTCAGCCAATTGAAAGTTTGAGTGCTTGGAATGTAAAGAGTCAATTTGGGCCGTGCCTTCTAAAGTCTGTGTTGGTGAGGGTCTACTCACCCGGACAGTACAACAAACCATGTGAAGTAATTTCGTATAAAAATATCCCCCCTCCCCTCCCCACGCAATCACTGATATGGCTATGTATATATATACGCATATGTTTTTTTAATGCTACAAGGCCACATAATGCAGCCTGGCATGAAGAGTGGTTTTGAAGTGAAGTCAAAGACTTTTTTTTAATCATAGCAAATTGGGCAAAGAAATTATCTGTTTTGAAAGGAAGGAGGAAAGAGTAGTCAACGAAAGAACTGTTGTCGACCTCTACCAAACCTATTTCAAACAACTTCAAACTGACATGCCTCGATTTTTCCGTAGCCTCAACTGATTCCTTTGTCAGCCAATTCTATTTCTGAGTAGAAATAGCTCTTAAATGCCTTTGTCGGCTTTCAGTTTCTCGTTCCTCTGGGGACACCACAGCGTTTTTACCTCCATACCAGTCATTACAACTGTTCTCGTGGACGCGTCTACTAAAATATACTGTCACTGTAGCATGTTAGTTCTCAGTACGCAAAGGTTTTTGATTAAGTTTGGTATCTTTCATCTTCAGAGGTAATAATCACCATAAGTAAGTCACACGCTTCACATAAACTGTTACACCGTCTTCTAAGTCATTGTGTGAGTTTATTGCTTGTGCTCCTGTATGCTTGTAGGCAACTTCCCACGCTGTGCATGAAACTTGCTACCCTAGAGTAATGGCATGGGAGATGGGAATCCTCATCAAAGGAAACTGACACGAATGATTTTTTTCCTAACATCTGTGAATGTGTTAAGAGGAAATGGGTTGAGCCACACCTCTGGGCGAGCCTTCTCTCTATGGACATGGCGACTTCAATACCTGGCTGCGCTTCTTTTCTCTCAAATACTCTCCATCTTACACATTGTGGGCCTTCAGTGTGGAAGAAACAGGAAACCACATGCTGCTCCACTGTAGTTTTTACAACAGTGAGCGACGGTTGTTGGAACAGCAGTCAAACCTATCAGCTTTGAACTGCTGCTAAGCAAGCTTACAACTGTTTTGCCCAGTTTTTGAAGAAGCTTTTGAAAAAGAAACGCACAATAGGGAAATTGCAACCTCCAAGACTTGTCTGATACAAAATTCTTATAAGTGTTAATGAATAGTCATTTAAATAATGAAACATCATTCAGTGACCGAAGCATTGGTCATTTATGATACCATCAAAATGAGTTTTTTTAAAACCACATGATTATTGTAAATTATTTTAAAAAGTGTAAAGAAAGTTAGTCAAAGAAACGACTTTAGTTTGTGTTCTGAAATTTCGTGGGAGGTTCCTAATTATTAAATAACCTTCATTAAACTTTCATCTTGTAGGTAGCTTATTGAACTAAGAATTTCATTTTTTGAGTATAATATCTAGCAGTGAGCGAAGTTTATTTGAAAAATAGTGTACTGAAATCGTCTGCAGATTGCAGAACTTTCTTTCCTACGTGGCGCTAAGAAAAGTAAAAATTATGAATGCTAGATCTCACACAATGAATAGTTATATAATCTCTGAATGTGATACTTACTTTATGAACTAAAAGAAAACACCCATTGTAAACGCATAGTTTACTTTAACTTCTGATTGCCTTTTCTTTTGTTCTTTTCAGGTTGCCTCAGCACCAATCTGAAAGTCGTTCAGAATTTTCCATCGACCCCTCCCACGAGCTGGCCATGTTTCTGAGTGTAAACAACCCACTCAAAAATGACACTAAGCTCTTTTGCAGTAGGAGAGGAAAAAACTGTGGATCGTTCCCTAGTCCCCAAGCACCCTGTGTGAGTTGATACTATGTATAAAGGCCAATCTGAAGAATGATCATGCATACTTTATACTGTGGAGAATCCTAAATACCGTACGTGACTATTTTAGTGAAAACAGATGGATGCTGCGAATTGTGCAGCATGGAAGAATAAATTGTTATGTGTAAGATATTGCACTAAGTGATACGCTTGGCACACAATCGGCGAGGGCTTCATATAAGATTTAGTTGTTAATTACTTGTATGTATCTCATTTCAGGTTCCCAGTCTAGCGAAAGAAGAAATTTACATCGCCGTAAAAACCTGTCAAAAATACCACGACTCAAGAATTCCCTTCATTCAAAAAACGTGGGGTGTGGACGCCAAATTTTTGGAGTTCTTCAGCGATGTGCACAGTAAGTTTGTGATGTATGTAGCATTATTTGTTATTCAAGTGGTTAATAATAAGAATCGTTCTTTGTTCCATTTTGTTTGCTAGATGAATCAATACCGACGACGGGGGTTGGAATTAATAATACGGAGAGGGGCCACTGCGAAAAAACTCTGAAGATATTACAGCTGGCTCTCACGAGAGTGTTGAAAAACTATCGTCACGTACGGTGGATCATACTCACAGATGACGACACAATTCTTGGGTACTTACTCGACACATATTTAGCATTAACGTTAAAAGAAACGCCTCTTGTGAGGGCAAAACATCATTTGACGGGTGACACTCGTGCTCTCGTTCACTTCCCTCTTAATTGTTCCCTTAGTAGAGCATTCTACCGTCGTTATTAAGACGAAATAAACTTGTCATGAGCCGTTGAACTTGCAGTAGACTATCTAACGGAATGTGGAATCGCCCCTCGCTTCGTCTAATAGACGTTGTAACTGTCAGTTCTTGAGTTGGCGCTAAGGTGTTCGCCCACCATTTCCTCTCAGGTTGATTCAAGTGTTTTTCGTGTTATATTCTGCCAACATTGCTTAGTGCCTTCCCCGTTGCCTTCTTCGATTTTTTGACAAGCCATGAATACATGTATTTCGACTAGTTTAATTTATCAATCGAGAATGCAAGGAGAGCGTAAAGTTCTACAGTGGTGTATGAATGTCGGTTGGTTTGATTCCCAATGTCCGGGGTAAAACTTGGGTTCAGAATTGGAACTGTTACTTGATAGTGGTAACAGCGAGCTTGACATCAGCGGTAACAGTTGAGCAAAGTTTTGTTGTAAAAGCAAAGTAGCAGGTAGAATGTAAACAATGACTATGCTATTGAGCCGCTGTAACGGACGGGAAATGTGAATAATGCAACAGATATTGCCGACCTCAAAAGTAATTAAAAAAGTTACTCACCTCTAAAGTTACAAGTCCATATTGTGGGGGACATTCAGGACAAACATACTTGACTGACACGAAATCGACACCAATGCACTAGATTACGTTACGCGAGCTTTCTCACTTAATTGATGAATCGAAGCTGTATTAATTTGCCGATCCACGGCTCATCAAAAAATATTTTGTTTAAAACGCCAAGAGGTCGGTGAGGAAAGCACTGAAGTCGGAGAAGGTGGATAGGCACGAAGAAAGCGTGAAAATCAGGGTTTTTAATAATACTGATAAAATGTGGTCGATCCCTTTGGTGGCTACTCGTGAGCTGAAGGACGAGATTTAGGTGACAAACAAAAATTGAAGAAGTGTGGTGTTCACAGTTTGATTCCATCGTTCAGAGGGTCCCGACCCTGCTCATGCACAAACATTTATTGCATTTTTTCTGATCTTTCACAATTTACGTGGAAGTATTGCTGCGTCTCCCTCGAACAGTTGTATGAAATAATAATCTTTTATTTCTTCTAATGATTTTAGAGTGGAAAGGCTTCTATATTTGTTAGCCTGCTTCCAAACAGACGCTGTGGTGGGAGAGAGGTATGGCTACAACGTTAGAGGATCTGGCATGGGCTACAATTACCCTACAGGTTGGTTTACTCAATTGATATTATCTTCCAACGTGCTGTAGGGAATATTAAATCGTGAACTTGCTGCGAGTGTTGAGTGCTGCGTGAGCAGAGGCGACGTTTTGGTTGTCTTTCTTTCTAAACCCCACCAGTTGGTGTAATGAAGAAACATCATTGTGCCAACTGAGCATGTGCATGAAAAAACACCCATAGGAAGAGTGAGAGACTGACTGGATCCCTGATATAAGTTCAAACGACCAAGTCCGATATTAATGTCAGAGTCATGATGTGTTGGCCTACTTATGTCAAAGTGCAGATTATTCACTGATTTTAAAATCAAGAAAAGGTTCTCATAAGATTGTCCCCTTACAGAGGCACTTACAACTTTTTTGACATTTTATGTCTTTACTTTGCTACATAAACTCGAAAATGTAACGGCCAAGCGTCACAAAATTTAACCTTGAGGCTGAGTGGACAAGGCAACGTTTTAACCCGAGTTGCAACCACAGCCCCTGCGGCATAATGCATAATGCATTGGTCTCCTAAACCGCAGGTTGTGGGTTCGAGGCCCACCAGGGTTACGATTATTTTTTTGACATTTTATTTTTTTACTTTGCTACATAAACTCGAAAATGTAACGCGGGATATGTAACGGAGAAGCATCACTAAATTTGTGTTGGGTTAAGTGCATGGTAACATCTGTTACAAAATCTAACGCTTGGTAACATCACAAGTTTTAATAACCTCAAAAATTGCAATTGACGCGGCCATTATATCAAAACCATCAATGAGCACAATCAAACATAGTTATCATAGCATTAAAAAAATAAAATAAATAAAAGAGATGAAATGTTCCTAGTGGTTGCGTACTTGTACGAAAGCTGTACCCACCGTTTGTGTAAAGGTTACTTTCGCGCCCGCCAGCCTCAACGTTTCCAATCACTCATAAGGAATCGCATAGGAGGAAATCGAGGTTTAGTTTAAAGAAAAAGACATAAAATGTTCCTCGTGGTTGCATACTTGTACGAAAGCTGTACCCGCCGTTTGTGTTTTTAGAGGTTTAAAACAAAGCCTCTTCAATTAATAAGGTTGGTCTAGGATGATGTCTAACTCGTCAGTCTTTGATTCATTCTTTAGCATTCAGGCAGGACGTTGACAGCTCCTAGATGAAGATTGTCTTCTTCAATATGCATTGTGCATTCAGAAACTGTCTGCAATTCTACTACAACAAAGTCGTGTTGGTTCTCCCAAAACTGTCAATTATCATTCAATCTGTCATTATGTGCTTCTCTGTACGTTACCATCAAATACGTTCCTTTACAAATGTACATTATTCGATTTATAGGAGGCGGTGGGATAGCCTTTGGGGTTGACACTTTGGCTGACATCGTCCAAAGTTGCCATTGCCCCGCCAAAGACAGTCCGGATGATATGGTCCTTGGCATGTGCTTATCTTCTCTTGGAATTCCTCTCATACACTCCCCTCTGTTCCACCAAGTAAGTTTCCTTTCGTACAAATGCCTAACTAAGATCACCTACTATCAGGCTAGCAGTTTATGTCAAACATTTTTATGAAAGATTTACTGCCTGTCTGTATCCTACTCAGTCAGCTAAGCCAATATCTGTTCTATACAATTTGCAATTATTCTATCTAGTTTGTCATTCACGTAGTACTCCTAGTGATTATTGTCAATATGCATATTTATTGATATTTATTAGTGTTACTATTGTGATCATTAATTTATTTACCAATTGTATTCACTAATATTTACCTACTTTTGCGTGTATTAGTTAGGTTCGTTTGGTTGCTGCTGTAGCTGGGGGGGGTTGGTGAATATCAGTACTCACTGCTCTCAAGTTAAGTGTGAATAAGCGTGAGTCAAACTAGCAAGACCAGTAGGGGTGTGTATTACTGTGGCACAATCCTCATGTACAAAACCGTTTACTTAGGCGTGATTGGCTACTGCCCCATTTTCAGGGGTAGCAAACTCACAATTAATCAAAGAAGAGTACTCTCTCAATCCCAGAGAGCTGACCATCTGTGGATCAGTAAGGCCTACAAGACAGCATCCACTGAAGCACTCCACGTGATCACTGGTCAGTCACTCAGTCCACTTGGAGTGCATGGTGCATATGTGGAGAGTGAAATGATAGTCAAACTCTGTGTAGACATCTCCACTGAACGAAAACTTGCTGCACTAGATGAATCAGCATTAAATAAATGATGAAGTGTGATGATAGATTTGATTAATACGATAGACTTCTGAGAGCAACAAGTAGAAATAATTCTCCTGACACTGTGGGTCACTAGATGGTTGCACTGGTGTTGGCCGAACGAGGGGTGATACTGTTCAATTGAAGAAGGAGAACATACAGAGTCATTAAGTAAAACTTGAGCGGAAGTGAAACATTGTGAGAATAAGAGCCAGCAAGAGCGAAGAACTCGTAGGTAGACTAGGATGCGAATCGATACCTAGCAGTCAAAAGTGAGGGACTTGTAAGTCGCGCAGATTGTGATTTTTGGCAGTTTTATTGTAATTAGTGTGTGGTATCGTTTCCAAAGTATTTTTCGGTGCTGAATCGAATAGGATGGGTCTTAGAGGTGTAGGACTATGTCTAGATGGAAAACAGTGTAACAGTAAATATAGTGAGGCAAATTCTACTGCTTGTAACAAAAGTTATGTAGATCTAGCTCTCTCCAGCTTTCGCTCATTTCTCACATTACCTTCCATCCTAGTCCAACCACTCGTTGGTTCGACTCGTCTCGTTGGACCAATTGTCCCTTATCTAACGTCGCCTAGAAAATGTCAATTTTCCTTGATCCGTTGCAGTCAGGTAACGTGTCGTATCATTTACCAGTATTTTTTGATGTTGCATCGAAGGGGACAGGCCTCATAGATGCTCTACAAACGTTGTCGTTTGCATATAATCTGTCGTTTCCTGGGGCGTTGATGCAGCCTTGTTATATATTTAATATTTTTTGAAGTTTGATTGAGTAGGGTAGATCCTAATCAGGCTGTGCAAGCGAATAAAAAACCGAGCGTTTTTTCTCTCTGTTGGTGGTACATTCAATCGCACTACATGTTGTGAGGTAAATTCTACTTGGAGGAACTAGAAGGGAATTCTCTTAGAAAGCACCCAAGAGAATCATTTTTATAATTTTGCTATTAATTTAACGGGTTTCCTAGTAATTCATTTATTTACTTTTTTAATTTTCCGTTTTTTCTTGTTTTTGTTTAAGGCTAGACCTGCTGATTACGCTGAAAGTTACCTCCAAGTGGAAAAACCGATTTCATTCCACAAACACTGGAACATCGACCCACTGTCTGTTTATAAACAATGGTTCACCAACGCTGACCATAAGTTGGTGCATAATGAGCTTTGAGAGAGTTACTTACTCCACTAACCTTGTAATATACTATGAAATAATATATTTTTATTTTTTGAGACGTTTCAATTATTCTGACGAATGATGATTTCCTTGCAGTGATTCGAAAGCTCCTCTCCCTTACTCATGTACTTCCGTTGATTCACTGCATTCCTATTCCTATCTCATTTGACAAATTGACCGAATTCAACATTATTGTATAATACAATTGCCTTAAGCTTTCTGCTACAATGAGGCTGAACGTTCCTTTGATTCTCTCAGCCCACCCTCTCGTCATACAATCCAATGTCTGGAGTCAATTATATCAAGAAATGCCCTGTCATTCGTTTACTGAGGATTGCCAAATTGAAATTCAGTACGTCTTTGTAGAATTGTGGCAAAGTTTCTGATCAATCACTCAGTGGCAGATTCAAGAGGAAGGGCGGGGGGGCGTGTTTACGGGCATGTTAGGCAGCAAAATACAGAGCACCCACTATACATATATTGCTTTACCTTTTACTCTACCTATCACGACCTGTTTCTTGGTCACTAACTATGACTACGTTACAGGCTGCACAATTTATGAAAACGTTTGTACTTGCTGCACTCAGGAATGTTTACATGATGTATTAATATACAGGCACGCCTTTTTTCATTTTTTTATCATTTCCACAAGTATTTTTGCACAATGATCCTGCAGAAACGGAAAACGGACTTCCTCCCTACTTCGCACTCGCCTCGTCTACAGAACGCCAGCAACTCAGCGATGAGTGACTTGTATACTTTTTGTTTTATCTTACAGGGCTGCGCCCAATTTTGGATGTGTGCAACAACCTCTGTACCCTCTGCCTCTTCTTCTATCACCTTGAAATCTCCTAACTTCCCAGGAGGCAGTCAATATGTGTTGGGATCACATGCTACATATTTCTGCATAAGGGGTTTAAATGTGGTAAGTGTTTTGTACATTGTTGGGTTGAGGTCTAATGACAAGTGGATTTCCAGAGAAATAACTGTGGGTAATTGGCTCCAGGAAAGCCACTCGGCTTGGAGCTAAGAGCTATTGTGATGAAATTAGTATGAAGGCAGCATTAGTACTTGTGAAACAGGCCAGGTAACGAATTACATACAGTGCATAACTTTGCATTGCTTACAGTAGGGCCTTCTTCCTGTACTTTCTACTCTACGCTTGTTCTTAACTTAAAGTCTAGAGTCTTCCCTGTGCTCTACCTTTTTCTCACCATCTTGTTGGTACTAGTCTGCTTTCTCACCTTCTCTCTTGTAATATATCCTTGTGCTACATCACTCAACTTAATTACTGTATTACATCACTTGTATTTGTATCATTTGTATATATTAGTCAGGAGGGACCTTGGGGCGCTTCCATTCCCATTACAGTTGTTTCGTCCAATACCAACCTTCCTGCAGCTGCTTTTCTCCAGCTCCTCACTCCATGGACACTGATCTACGGCCGACTATCTCAGGCCCATCGCTCTATGGCCTACGCCCTTTCTGGACGCTGAACTCCCACTGTGTGAGCCTAATGCCTCACATTCCCACATCCTACAACTAGTCATACACCTGATTACTCTGGGTCAGGTAAACCACCCAGGTTCTTGCCTACCTGCTGCTGGGCAAGTCCTCTCATTCTCCACTCTTGAAAAGGGCGAAGAAGATCTCCTTCGTGAATAACTGGAGGAGTCGTGATCACGAGGATATAATCTGTGTACTAAGGGGAGGGATGTTACATGCATGATTGGAACCTGTGATGACAAAGGAACGGAATGAGGTTGAGTTCTTGGGTACTTCCGACGTCAAGAACCACAAGAGTGAAGACAAAGTCGGCCATAAAGAAGGGAAAAAGCAAGTTGCACAACCGAGATCCACGATCTGTTCGGGATTCATTCTCATTCTTATTCCGCTGGGTTACTATCTGATGACGGGGCTTGAGAGGAGCTAACTGTACATACCGGAAGTGGACCTTATCGAATACACCCATTACAAAAGAAGAGCCCTGATTATTGCAATCGCAAGTTAATTAACTTTCTTCCATAAGAAAAGAAAAATGGATTATCCTAGTTTTCGATTTTCCCTTCAATTGTTCCTTTCCCGGTCACACCAATAAATATAACAGACGATAACAACAATAACGAAAGCAGAAACAAAAAATAAATATTCATCCCCCCTCCCCATCACAGCCTACTCTTTGGATCTGCCAGTGTGTGGGGCTTCAGAAAGTGCACGTGACGTGTTTTGTGCGGTGCTTTAAAATGAACTCAAAGCTGTTTTCCTAGTTTTCTTTGAATCTTTCCATTTTATAGTTTTCTATGCACACTTGACTTCGTGTGTGCAACATGTTGTAAGAAAGGAACAGCTGGACCAAATCAGCTCAAATTTGATGTTTAGCGTGCATGTAAAAATGAAATCCCTAAGTATAGGTAATGAGCCAAATCGAACTTAAGTTGACCATAAGTATGTTAAACAGTACACCAATTTGTTTCTCCAATAAGGCCTAGGTTAATAATTTTTGAGAGGACTGTTCCAAACAAGTGAACAGTAGTATATCGTTTTTAGCCTATGGAAAATGTCAACAGCTGCACCATAAATTATCAACCCTTTTTGTTACATGTTTTCACTTTTTCTTCAATGGGTCGGAAACAGAACCTTAACTGACCATAAGTATCACCGGCTGTCCACGCCAGGTGGGGAGAGGACCAGCGGACTCAGGCATCCTCCCTCCTCCAAACCCCGGGGGGTTAGGCAATTTATACTGGCGATACAGCTGGGCAAATTGAAACGAGCTTCCTAATGAGTCTGTTCCAGGCTATATCGTGACATAGAAGTTGGTTTGTGTGAGAATTGTGAGGGATATTGTTGGACAAAAATTGAATACCCTACAGTTGTTGATCGTTTATTAGGAGGACACAAAATAGTCGTTCAAGGAGTAACGTCTTACCCGTGTGAATCTATAACGCACCTCTTTGCAAATTGCCATAACCCTACCTACTACTTGCCTTGGCCCACATGAACAATCCCGTAGTTATTATCTCCCTTGGTCCCTTGAGATCTAAAAGTACTTACTAAAAGGTAGACCGATGAAAAGGTCTATTCAAGACTCAAGCTTAGAGAATTTCTTAAAAATATAGTTTCCGTCTCGGTAAATTAATGTTTTCAATTCCACCCTCCGTGTTGTAATACGTATTATTATTAACTGAGTCAACTGAGTTTCTTTACGACAGCGATAGCTGAGTGAGTAATAGGTTTGTGACGTTGGCTCCCTCTGCGTCAACTGTAAACAGACTCCCACAGGTGTGCGACGAGTTTACAGCCGGGAAGATTATTACTTTAAACTCTCTCCGTAACAGCGCTAACAGTCTGAGTTTCGAATACCCGCACTGTATAATGTTCCTTCTCCCCGTCGTAAGCAAACACAACCATCCCACGTTAGGATTGTTGTTTACATTGATTCTTTCGTACATATAGTTCTGCAGTGGATGTGTCAAAGAATATCGGTTATTTTTTAGTTTTATCGAATATTTTGCCTAGCAAAGTCATGTATGATTACGAGTTATTTTGAGTGAGAACTTTATACTCAATCACGAAGGTTATACCGTTTACTCACCGGTGGATGATTTCAACCAAAAAATCCTAATGTGCTTGCTAAAGTGTGCAGGTAAAATGGTAAATATATGAAATTAGTAAGTAATTAATTTTTATTATGAAGGGCTAAAAATTAAGGCCTTGAATTAAAATTAAAGATAGGATCTTAATCTCTTGAAAGTAATTTTATTAAAAACTAATTGTTGTTGTAAGGGGGATGAATCTTCGAACTGGGTACTACGATGAACGCAGCAGCGCTTATGCGGGTAACTAACAAACTACTGCACTCCCTAGCCGCAGCAAGTATCGAGGGAGCGTTCATTCATTTTTTTGGCCGTTTTTCAGTTCATGGCCGATGGTTAACGTGAAAGGTTGGGGTGCGGTTTCGTTCTCGCTGTTTTGTTTTGAGTTTTAGCAATTTGGTTGCGGTTCCTTGATTTGAAGAAAACCTCCGAATACTTCTTCCACGATTCTGTATTTATGTGATTTTGTGTCGCGAAAATGAGCAAAAAGTGTGCCAGGTGTGATAAAACGGTCTACCTCTTCGAGGAACTTAAATGCCTTGACAAAGTAAGCAATCCTTCCGTATTTGATTTGATAGCCTTACAGTGGCAATTATTTTAATTTTGTCCGACGTACTGGTCGCTGGTGAAACTTAGTGAACCTTTCATTTTGTTTTGCCTAAAATTAATGCGAGTCAATTTAATTCGGATTTGTATGTTATCGACGAGTTTGTACATAGCAATTATGCAGCACTAACTGTTATCAACAACTGAGTTTCCTTTATTTCCTTCAGGTATGGCACAAGCAGTGTTTCAAGTGCAAGGAGTGTAACATGACTCTTAACATGAGAAATTACAAAGGGTTCAACAAAGACCCGTATTGTGAAGCGTAAGTACCTGCCGTCGCATTTATTATTTTCCCGGGCGTATTCCTGTTCGCTCGTGAATACTTTAATTTTATATTCCTCTTCAGATATTTGAAATACCTCAGCCGGTTTGTGGGTAGTTACCTGGTCCGTGTGGGACCTATTGGCCTTGATCCGTTCACTCGGCTACAAATATTTGATGAAGATTTCGACTTTGAATGAACATCATGTTTTAGGATTTCGCAAACAGTTCCAAATTTTGACAAAAAGAAACTGACGTTGTTACTGCAGTACTTTGCGGATGGTTGGAACGTTTTACACGATACTTTAAAGAAGATTTTCAAGCTCACTGCCTGTTTTAATTTTGGTTGTAATGCATTACATTTATAATGGTCGTCCTGTCGCTTCGAAAATTGTTTTGGAGGACATGCTTTATGACCCGTGGTTTTCTGAAGTAGGAAGATAAGTTGTGTAAACAGCCTAAGAAAATATCTGTCGCGATGGTTTGGTACTATGAGTCTTTTATTAGTGCAAAAATTCGAGAAAACGCCTGTGTGTATGGCTGTACACGTTATTGAGAGAACGCCTGCACTTAATCTGCTCAACGTTGATATTCAGCCTCCAGATTACCTTGGGACGCCAAAATAATTGGAGCAAAATCGATATGTACTTAACTATACTTATCCCCTGCGTAGACTTTCAGAGAAAATGGTGTGAGGGTGCTTGGCCACAAAAAGCTTACTTCGTAAGGGCATTGTGGGACAAGTTCCGGACTTTTGAAAAGGAATACCTGCGATTGCTCCAGTGTTCACATTGGTAGTTCAATAGTTTCTCCTGCTCCTAGACTGTGTATCACCTCTTTGACTGTCCTGTTATTCTGTGCACAAATATGGATTAGAAAGATTGAAATTTCTTCGTTATATCGTGTACCAACTTGGCGTTCTTCGTATATGTGGAATACGATTGCCAGTGTGGGGTTTTGCCGATTGCTGCCTTTTCAGAGACGCTGTTGTATGGCGGCTACACTCACCATGTTGCTTTAAATCTGTCAATTTCTTCTATCTAAAACCATTCTTCATGTTTCTGGCCTGGGCGTTCTCCTCCTCTTCGTGGTGAGTCGTTATCACCAACCAACCATCATTTCTTCTACACTCTTCATCCTCTCCTACTATCTGTAATTCTTCTGATCTTGAATCCTGATTTCGTCTTTTTCAATGGCTCTCTCTCCTATCTGAAAGCTACACTTTCCAAAACCCTGGAGAGGATCATGAAGTGGAAAAATCTTCGTCCCTAGTTTTTCTTGTTTGATTAGTGGGTTTGGTTTATTCTGAGTATGAAAATATAATTATGTTCGCCGATAATTTAGAAATAAGAAGGGAATAAGTAGGAAAACTGACTATTGCCTGTTCTCCCGTTTGAAAGTTGTAGGAATCTGTCCCTAACCAGTGGTACTGGCCATTTGATCACCTTCAGGGTACTAAACGCTTCTCTGTTTTTACTTTCCTTGGCTCTATGAAGTAGAAAGGAATGTTCAATCTTTGAACGTCTAACTACACCTGCACCTGTTTATAATTACAATCACTATCTTACGTGTGGGCATTGATACTCGAATATCAATAATGTAGGGAGTCAGCTGATCTATAATGATCGCGGCATTCTGTTCATAAACTGATTCGATTCATAGGAATGTGGGATTAAATGAAGTCGCGAACTTTTTTCTTTCTTGAAAACTTCGACATCAACCAATTATTCTCTCCAAGAATAATGTCGTGATTCATCGTACCAGATGTTTTGGTTTAGTTGATGGTCTCATCTGCGCTGAGCATATACTTTTCAATGCCGACCAGTTTTTGAATTTGCTTCTTTCAGCGTTGCCCTTCGTCGTCTGAGATTTTACCCGACGTCAGCGGTCAGGTGGCCGTCGGCGAGTTTTGTTTAGCTGTCAAACGTGCTCTTGGTTGGTTTATGCGAATTTCCGTCACAATCGAAGTCACGTGCTCCGTACAGCCACCGGATAGCGAAAGAATGTTAGGGTGATTTTGCGGTCGAGGCTGTTGCGTGACACCAGGAAGTCAGAGCTGTGTTACTTTATACAATTCGCTTGTGCTTTATTATTTTATTTAATTATCATGATCACTCTTCTTCAATGCTTGACTCCTTGTGTCTTGGAGGTAGGTAAAGAGTGTTATGTTATACTCTGAAATTTGTTTTGTAATCTTAATATTTACTTTTCAAAGGATTCTGAGTGCAAAGAACACCATAGTAGGAAATGTTCTCTGTGTGTATGATCGCGAGAGGGAACAGCAAAAGAAAAAATAGCCGAAATTTGATATTTAACCTGCAGTTTAACGTGGGACGTCGAAATAAGGTTGTGAGCAAAATCCATAAATAACGAACTACGGTCATCATAGTGATCAAAATACCAATTTTATTTTACTCAAAAATAACGATTTTGGTTAGTTTTTTGGTGTGGCAAACAACAGAACGGCAATATCAAATTTGCGTCTGTGAAATGATCTCGAAAGCTGCACAATAAATTATGAAGAATCCCCGCATATGAGCCCACTTTTTCCTTGTAAATGTTCACAGTGTTTCCCAAGCATTCTTTCAGGGGACTCAATAAACTCGATATTTTCTGGTTTTTATTGAAGTATCTTGGATCATTCTATGTTGACATATCCAGTGCGAAGCACCGCTCAACTGTCCAACTCTCCTCGAAATTCGGCGATATGGTGGGGTTCACGTTTGGTCAAGATCGTTATAGCCATTTTTGAGAAAGTTTGGCGAGGTGTCATTTAATTTTAGGCAACTCTCATTTTCCGAGGTATTCGTTCGTTCAGCGGACGCAACAGGAATTGTTGCTAGATTCAAAATGTGGGTATAGGTTAATATAAGACACTGCGACACGTTGATCCAATTGATTGTCATATTTGCGGTGGAAATTTCGAAAACGTTAAAAAACTATTTTTGGCACATTGTGGTTGTTACCCTCTTTCGACAGATTGTCAGGGGTACAGCAGAACTATTTATAGGTGTCGGCTGGTTTATGATATCCTGTAAGTTTTTTGAGTAATTTTTAAAAACCTTTTTCTTCATGGGCTTATATCTCCGTTCACCGAATGTAGAAATATTTGTAGAGACCAGCATAGATACTGATTAGCAGAAGATAATTTGAATGAATCGATATGAAATGAAAATGCGGAGGCCGAAATTTGGAAATGCTGAATCTAAATCGAAAGGGATTCAAATGTGATGGATGTGTTGTATGTCTGACTGTCCGCAGAATACTTCCACCTCGTTGTGAGAATTACGTGTCTTCAGTATTAGAATGATCAATGGTCATGTATCGCCTGTTCCTTCGGAGGTATTCCGGATAATCTCACGCAGGCGTGTCGAACTTGTCAGCATATGCTGACCCACAAAAGATACTATAATTATGTAGCTGAATTAATGATTGAATAATCTTAGAATGTTCGATTGCAATTGTGGAGCATTGACTCAACGTAACAGCAGTAGCAAGAAGTACATTATGCGGTACTTTTTGAATTTGTTTTTCCTAATCCAACGCAATCCAACTGCACTTAGGACGGTTATCTATTAACTCTAAAATGAGTTATATTATCACTATTGTCACTATTGGATAGATTTCGACGGTTCGGTCAAAATTAGTAATTAAATACGTTGCGTTTTAACCTAACAGTAACTCGATATAGAATTAAGTGGAACTGGACAGTCATCCTAACTTATTTAGTAATTTTTGATAATCTTCCTAACTTGGTTTTATTATTGAAATGGTTTCCACAACTTTGTCGGGAGTGATTTAGTTCGGGCAATTTTAGTTGACTAGACTCGATGACCGTGTTTTATCTGTTATCCTGTAGAGCGTTTTGGGGATGTAACTCGGAAATTAAAATATTTGATATTGTTATTTATCGCTTGATTTCACAACTTATCGACGTAAAACAGGGTTTCAAGCGATTCGACTCAGATCGTAGATGTTGGCGAAACTACACTCAGTTCAACTGCTAGAATTACGTTATTTCTCAGAACGAAGTGGGTTCAAGGCCACGACACGACGCTCCATCTCTTAACACAATGAATCGCATTCTGGCCAACGTCTCAGACCGCAACCCAGAAAATTGACCCTCCGAACGCCCAAGTCGTTTGGCACGTAGCGGAGCTCTGAAAGGAACCAATCAACTCTAACAGCATTTACTATTAGAGAAAGTGCATCTTAATGGGTTTCAAGTGCAGAGATTTCAGGAACCTTCACCAGAGAGAAAGAATCCGTTATACCCAAGTTGAGACGCGTTTGAAGGAAGGAACGTTTTGTAATTACTTCATACTAAGGATACTACTTTTTCATGACTCTGTTTATGAGCTACAATACACAATGGCGGAGAACTTTTATTTACGAGAAAATTCTAAATCGTTCAAATCGTCGGGCCTCATGTCAACGAGACACGATAACGGGCCTTGTTTGTTTGCTGCTTGTCAGCATAGTTCAGTTGGCTCAAAGTGAGTGAAGCAGTGCGTCGACTCCCCCTAAATTTCAGTAAGATGGAGTGGATTACTGGCGCTTTCATATTAGTGTAACTGCACTCCCTCATGCAGTGAGGAGTCGCCAAGTCATGAGGTGCAAAAGTAAGATTGATTGAATAGCAGCGGAACAACTGGGACGTCTTCTGCAGCATCATTATTTGGATCCTATCTCTGTTGGAAGTCTTTCTGCCATTGAACGACATGTTCCACTTCTTTCCTTTGTCATCCTAATCCCATTTCCCAGAGGAAGTTGGCATTTTCCTTTTGCTTCCTTTGTTTTTTACTTCGGCACCAGCATCCCATCCTTCGGATCAACAAGGGAAAACGAAGCAAATCATCTTTTATACAACGGAACAACGAAAATTGACATTTTCTAGGCACGCCACGAGTTGACCTGACGGGTGGTTGGAATGAGAATGGAGGCAGTTGAGGAATTGAGCGGAGGCCAGACAGAAACAGTTACTTTTGCTATATTGTCCCGTGAGTTCCTTCAAGCAGTAGAATTTGCCTCACTATATTTACTGTGATTTCTTTTTTCCATCTAGACAGACATATGAGACCAGTTCTACTCGACTCATCGTCGAAAAATACCTTGCAAACAATGCCAAGGATTTAAAATAATTAAAACTGTCAAAAATTACCTAAGGGTAAGGAAAGTATATTGAGCGTGCCAAAAAAGTCAAGTTTTCTTCAGTTCTTTACGTTTTGAGGCCTACTGAATCTGAAAGACCCATACTCGGTGCGCCACAAAAAAATAGAAGCTTTCCAATTTTGGAGTAATTCAAAATGCACTGGTTTTTCCGTCCGATTACTATCTGTTCGGCTGAAAACAATTTTCCATTGTATAAAACTTGGCCTCTGAAATCGAAGGAACGATGAAGTGAAACTATGAGTCTTCGAGATGAGTCTGTTTAAATGATAGATATATCCGCGTATATATTAGGAGGTTGCAGTTTTTTTAATTCACTAAAATTAATAAAGTAGAGTGTAAGATGACCAAAAGCTATAGCAGCAACTTTCTAATGAACCCACCGATAAGTAGTTGTTGGCATAATGGTGCATTTATACGTCGACCCTATCGTGTTTCAATACCTACAAATTGTGTTCGTTGGAATTCAGGAAGGCTATTTGTTGGGATTTTCATGTTTGCTGCTGAAACAGCTGATGACATTCAGATCCACCTGGGGATTTCGACTCTTTGTCCAGGATGAGGTTTTATTGTTCACTAGTTCTAGAGACGTGTTACGTACGAGCTGCAGATGTAACAAGATGTTCCTCCCTGGAATCTTGACTCATTCCCTGTTCAACTTATCAAAGAATGTGGAAAGACGTGAATTCCGAACTCACATTACCGGAGTGACCTAAGAAACCCCTGCGGAACTTCACAACGGCCTGCAAAGCTCAATAGTCGTCCGCGCGGGGCGATAAATTTCTTCTCGTTCCTTTTATCGCGTGAGATGAGTTCCCATGAGTCTGGATTGAACGGAAACGACGTTTCGTAAAATAAGCTGCCGTGAGAGTTTCTTATCGGGATGAAAGAAATGACTGACTTTGGGGGTTTCGTCGCGGTTTTCTAGCGCAATCGTGGGTTCTGATTTGGAGGAGTGTGTTGCCCGTTTGTCGTTCGGATCTTTATGAGCGGAACTCAGCCCATAAAACTGCGTGTCCACAAAACTGATTTTTATCACTTAACTCCGTATTCTATCAAACTTCAATTGAGTATTCTGCTTCAAATCAATTCACTCCAATCGTTAGGTTGCTCCCAATCGCTACTTAACACAGTTTTAGGGCAAGAGGAAGTCGAGGTTAACCAACGCTGCATGTTGGATATGTATATTTATGATCATACATTTAAAACGGGAAACAATGAAACAAGGAAAACATTTAACTAACTGAGAACTGTTTGACGACATCAAGTCGAAAGCTAAACGATAACTATTTTATATACCTATCAACTCAGTTATATCAAATCGTTAAATTATATTTGGTCGAAACGAGTCGCAAACTGCTAATTATCACATGCGAAGGAAGCAGCTTAATGTCAAGTGACTTAAGTAATTGTATTGGGTATCTTCTTTCCTGAAAGTCGTACCCCCTTTATAATTTGAATCATTATATATCTGCATGCATGTAATGACTGATGAGAAGGACCAACCAAAGCAAACTTAAAAAGCTCAATCGTTCAGTATATACTCAAAAAATAAAATACGGAAATGAACACAAATAACTAGCACAACTTGAGGTTCAGTGCACGAGAGAAGTTGAATGTGAACCAAGGAAAACTTGGATTGAAACTGAAATGTAAATCAGTGCAAAATAGGCTGTAACGTTAAGACGTAAGATAAACAAGTACCAGGATAAGAGCTCATTGTCATGAGTGACATCTAAGGAAAAGGAAGAGAAAAGATATGTGCAGTGACCAATGTAGCGTGGAATGAAGGAACCTAAATACTTGTATACAAAGAGAAATGGGCAACTGGAATATTTTACGCAAATTAAAGAAATAACAAGTGTAGTTGTATGATTAAGCAACTGTGTTATCTGTTCGGCTCAGCTCAGCTTGTTATTTGATCTTAGAGCCCCAAACATTTGCCGATCAACTTATTTTTCTTTCAATATTCTAAGTCCTGTCGAACGCGAGGATTAGTATTTCCAGATTCGACAACGTACTTAATTACATTCGAGCTTTCTCAATAGTTTTCAAGCAACCCCGTATCTCCGCTTCCTTACGGGTTCACTTCCTGAACTCATGCTCTCTCATCTCTCCTCCGTGCTAGCAATAGTTCAGCCATTCAGAGACTTATACCTGTAAGCGTTGCGAAGGCTCTGTCTCTCTATTACTTGTTATTCAGAACACTCTCGTGGATCTCTTGTCATTGTCTAATCAACCAGTGTTCTTTCTGTACAACGCAGTGCTCAGTTGCTCCCTTGATTCGCCACCGATTTTTTATTCTGTTTTTAATTTCATCTCGTTATTATAAAAATGTTACTGAACAAAATTTGAACAAAAGATTTAATAAAACTTGTATGAAATATATCGAGAAAAGAGAAAGACTTGTAAAGAAATGAATTGTGTTTAGTCATAGATGTGTTGTCCCTGGGCTCAGATTGAATATGTACTAAGTCGACCTTAGATGGTGTTCCTTCTGACATACTTTTGTTACTGGTTCGTCTGAGATTGGGTTAGGCCTGCCGGTAGATCTCTAAACAAAATGTTCGTGTCGAGTGAATCCATAATCCCTGGCCCACGACCACCCATAGTGGACGAACTAATCCGCCCGAGACGCTGGTTTTGTTGCGACACAATTCTGTTAGTACTTTCGTTTAATTGCTCTTGATATCGTACCGTCATAGCAAATTCATTAAATAGTAGAAAAATCGAGTGATTGGAGCCTTTCCACTCGCGGTCCCTGGAGTGTATGATACAAAATAATAACTGTACTCATAACGGGCAAAATACTAGGGTTCGTTGGGTTGAAAACACTATCAGGATCTATTCCACGTGTAGTCGAGGCGCTTGTGCTGACTTCATGGGAATGAGACCATGAGGCGGATGACGTCAAATTCTATTTTTAAAAATGCCCAAACGTGCTGCTGTAAACACCGATCATGACACCATATCGTCAAGGCCATACATATCTTCTCTCCAGTTTCTCTGATTTATAAAATTAAGCGCAGCTTCACTTCAAAGCAGCCCCTGTTGGTAGGTATCATTAATAAACAAATGCGGTTAATGAGTTTTCTTTTTACTGACTGTCTGACTAATAAGTTGGTAGGTGTTTTAATATTGGAGTTCTCCTCTTTATCTCCCTGCTGACTTACTTTCGTTTTGACAGAATGTAGGGGAGGTGGATGTACCAAATCCAAACTCAAATTCCAGTTACGATGGTACAAGATGTCTATCTAATGTGGACTATAGCGATCACTGCGATTGGAAAACTTGTTTTTCTGGCAAGGCGGTTCTATTTTGATAAACTTTTGTACCGTTCTTGGCTTAACCTTCGCGATTCTTCCCAATTCACGACATTTAGTTATCAACATGCATCGCTGCATTCGAGACAAGTTAAACGACTTGGAAATTATATTTTGCGAGTATCCAGTCGATAAGTAGATACTCAGGACGGCGTGCGTCGACTATTACCATTACCTGAAATAATCTCAACTTCGAATTCATATGTCGATAGTCATTTAAACAAAGTTTCTTAGAAATTTAATGTTTCGCAATACAAAAGTGTTAGAAATAAAAACGTTTTAAAAATTTTCAGATTGACCCGTTTTGTGGCTTAATGAAGCAAGTGTTTAACCCTTTTGTTTACGTAATATATGTAAGCGTGTTATCTAATTTTCGAGTGGACTGACTGTAAGGATTTATATTGGGCACAAAAATCATTTTTACCTTTCTACAGGCCTTCGTTAATTAAATATCACTTTCTTGTTGTTTTCGAGTTGGTGAAGAACGTTTAGAAATGTTATGGTTGACTAGAAGTGCTGGCTACCGGTGGGGTGTCGTCCGAACTCTTGTATTAAAACGTGTGAAACTGAGTAAGTCGAGCTATTTACGAACATGAAATATTATATTACATTAATTGGTAGAATATTGAAGGAAAAATATAAGGTGAGTGTGGGAGGAAGGAAGCTCTCTTGGCTGATTAGTAATACTGGGTGGCTTTGTGTTGATAGATCAGCAGAGCTAATTCGGTTTGTTAAAGCTACTCAGTGATTACCAACCTCTTCTTGGGTAAAGGTAGATCAAAGAAAGGAGATGTAAAGAAGGGAGGGGAATTATGAAATTGCATATTAATGAATGAAAATGATAAACCTGTATAATCAACCAAACTTGAAAGTAATCCGGAACTGGGGGGAAAACCAGATCTTAGACCGTCCGAATGAGACAGTACGGACCAAGGGCACGAATGAATTGGTTGAAACTCTCTCGGGCGAAGGAGAAAAGGCAGCGAGCACTCTAAAAGCAATTAATCACAATTAACGAAGATCCTAGTCTGTTAAAGTGAGTTGGGGAGAGTCGGTGGAAGTGAGAAGACGGCTGTTCGATGAGCAACAAATGACGTTAGAAAAAGACGGGAAAACGTCGTTTGGTTTGTCAATGGCAGACAGGGACAGCCCACATCCAACGGCATCGCCTCTGTCTGCACCACAAATAGAAAATTATCTCAACAGAGCGGAGGCTGGCGACCAACCGACGCAGCTTTTTCCATTCATCTGGGAGCGGCTGCCCTTTTCGAATTGCAATATCCGGATTCCGATCAAACGTCAAACAGCTGCTGAGAGACTGTTACAGAAACTACCAATGAGATACCTGATAACACAGTGGGGTCAATGTTGCGCAGTTCTTTCCAGTTATGGGCAACACTGTTCAGTAACAAGATTCACTATACAACTCTTATCCTCGATTCTTCTACTTTTTCTGGGATTCACCTGTTTGCTCGTTTTTCACAGTGTAGCCTGCAAGTTAAGCTTATCGTATTTCTCGTAGCTCTCGTATTCGTATTTATCAACTTCTCAATTCTTCAACAGAGTGCACCTATTTAAGGTGCATTGTGGCAAATGAGCATGTGGCGCTGAAGGCGTAGAGAGTAAGCGTTATTGCAGTGTAAGTCCATCTCGTGTTCTTTACAATCCTGTTCGTTTTCACACTTCTGCGATTATAAACTGTATTATTTTGCATTTATTGGTACTCTATTAGCGAACTAAAAATTTATCTTTTCCTTACGTTGTCAGTAGTGTTCTGTATATTGTGAGTGCTCACCCGAATTGTTGAACTATCTCTAACTCATGCGGCTCCCCAATTTCTGCCGCACCTTTTTAAAGGCAAATTGGCTGGCTTTACTGATTTATTGGTATACTGTCGAAAGAGTAAGTCTGTCGTCGCTTTTGTTAGATACGTGACGACGAAAACGACCTCAACATTGTTGAATAGTTTAACGTAAATGTTGGACTCCTGCCGGCTTTTGAAAATATACTTAAATCCGAAACCTTATAAGGACATACGCTGAAGTCCCTGTGATGGTGGGTGTCTGTGCGGGGGGGGGGGGGAGTTGGTGGAAGGCTGTCGAGGGTGAAAGTAGTCCAGCCGACCTACTTGAGAGAAGAGATCTATTTGAAGTGAGGTTGAACATAACCGGCCTGCCTCATTCTGAGCGACTCCTGAGTCACTCAATTCCAGTCATGACCTCACAAGAGTCACCAGTTGTTGTAAGGTCGTCCCAGCTGATGTCATTGACGATTATTATCATTCGCCTTGCTACCATGTTGCATGTCGTTGCTTTGACTATCTGATTTTAATTCAGTTTCTATGAACTTGGTAGGACGTAGCTCAACGACACTGGTCCTACTTAATGTTCCGGAATTGCTCCTACTTACAACAGAACCGTTATCGTGTAATCGTTCCATAAGTGGTTCGTGAGCCTGTCAACTTGATATTTCTGAACTTTTTGGAATCATCGGGTAAAAATTGTTGAAATGGTAGTTTGTGTAACGGCAGTGGTTGGGATTTAAGAAATGCTGGGGTTACTCCTAATTATCTCATAAACCCTCATCGTATAGGTGGTTAGGTAATTTATTGGTATACCACCCTGATTTTTCTGAGAATGTAGAAAAACTGCGACATAATTGATTTTCTTCGAAATTTGTTTCTCTGTCGTAGTTTTCCAACGATTTCAGGATCAAAATCGTCAGCCTCATTTTCCTAGAATTTTTTTCCGGCCGATTACTTAACTTTCCTTTCTAGTCTGTAGGAACGTAAGGAACGGTAGAAACTTAGAAGGCTGACTGGAAAATTGTTTATGGCTACGGTGTGGGTGCCACATAAATAATCCTTCGAGTACACGTTTCCGCTCGACAGTTCATAGTTGTTTCAAAAATTTATGAGATGCACTTAGCAAAAATGCATTTTTCCGCATTTTATTGTTATTTCTCTCATCGTTGAAAAAATATCAACCTCGTCTTCCCAAAACGGTACGTTCTCGTTTCATGTTCTGACAACTCTTAAAGCAGTCGCTTACACAGTAATATCGCCACTAGTGAGCATCCGATGGAAGTTGAAGCTTGATGCTGCTGTCAGAAGGTTGAAAGCTCAACAGAATGTTACGGCAGGTTCAAACATTACGGGCAAGGCAGATTAGAGGAAGGACTTGGGAAAGGGTTGCTTTTTGTCGCGCTAATGTAAAAGTAGTCCTGTCGTGCAAAAACAGTTTCTTGAGCGAACCTTGCCTTACGTATCGAAATCGTGACTGGTTTCTGGTGCTTCCCCGCCCTTTCACTCTCGTGGACATGTTGTCTTTTGTCGATTGTGCAAGTTTTTGCGTGGTTTGTCATGCAAACACATCTATGTATAGGTGCAGGGCGAACGACTACTCTAATTAATTCGGGAGAACGGCGAACGTGACATGCCGTTCTATAAATATGTCTACTGTGTTAGGGAAATGTATGCAACTCTCCTTGCATTCTTTACTTCACAATGCTGTGGACCTACATATTTTTTTGGCATACTCTTCTCTCATCCTCTTCATCAAGTAGTAGCGTTATTTTTATTGGCGGTTGATTTAAGTTGTGGGGTGGAGCTTAAAAGTCAGGCTCTACGCCAATCTTAAACTTGAATAATCATATTTTACCCAGAAGATGTTTCAATTTTGTATGGCCCATCTTGGCCTTACGTTAGCTTTCTTCATTTTATGAAAGAAAGGAGGAGAGAGCCAAGGCATCTAAGTTATTTTCTTACTTGCCGCTTTCTCGCCTCCGTTCAACTGCGATTAAAATTTTTGCAGCTGCTTAGCGCTCCCTTGCTGTCCAGATTCTCTTGAGGCGATTACCGTTTGTAATTTCGTTCGGCTTCGTCAGTGAAACGCTCGTTAACCCGATTTCCAGGTTAAAACCATAATGGTTTTAATTTCGATGTAAGTTGTTTATTTGATGTACGCATCTGTTTATAACCATGTGTTTCCCTCATGGCTCTGCCCTTACCTCAAAAGCGGTGTTATGGGTGTTGAATTATGAGCACGTATTTTGGTAACTGCTGTCCTCGCAGTGCTGTCTGCCCTCCTAAAAACACATTTTGTCCAAATCGAAGAGAGTGTTTCTTTTCGCTTCGATCTGGTCCAAGCCTAATTACTTCACTCATGTCGAAGAGGCCATTTACTTAAGAACTATGTAAATCTAACTTTGATCGAAACTTCATCTATTGGTCATTTCCATCCTCAAAACGAGAGGTCGTCAGCTGCGTGGGACTTCGTTAGAGCTTTGGGGCCTCGAAACGAGATCCGGTATTGGTCTGTGACCTCTAAGGAAAGTGAAACTTCACCGAGCTTGTCATTAGGATCCCAGAATAGAACGTTCCAACAGGCCGCTGCGCTCCGTTTAGGAGAGAGTATCTGGAAAGAAGAGCTTTTTTTGTGGGTGGAAAATTCCCTTAAAGAGCGGAAAAGGTATCTTTCCTTCGATCCTCTTTAAGTAGACGCCGTTACATATTTGATGTCACTGCTGAAGTGAAAATTCTCGTCGTCGATGTGTCCAACTTCTCAGGCGTTCGCCTATATATCACGCAGTCACGAGCAAGTACACTGATGTATTGTGGGAAAGCATTTAGAAATGAAAACACGACTTGAAGCTGTCTTGCTCATCAAAATATTTCGTGAAAGATGGAATCATTAACCTACTCCATGAAATCCGATCTCTTTTCTTCAACTGCTGTGCGATCAGACCAGGCGCCTTCTTCATTTTCCATCTCGTAAAATAGTTGCAATATTTAATGAAATTTTACTCAGCGCAAGCCTTCAATCGGTTTTGGCACTCAGGTATGCTCAAGAAAATCGGGTCTCGCGTCCCTAACACCTTACATAACCCTCCAGCGACGGATCTATGTGAGCGAACTTGCGCAGTTTCTGTCCAGAACACGTTCTCCTCGAGAAGAAAAATAAGGGCTGCTGTACCGCATTGCAGCGTGTTAAGACGCAGACGCCATCTCTTTGTGATCTATTGCCACGATATGCCCTCTCCAGGTGCACCAGACATCCCATAATGTACATGAACATCCTGACACCGTCAGTAACATCTCATAAGTATAACCCCGATAAACGCTTCACATTCAGGAGCATATTACAGCCTTGAAAAAAGCACATCATAAACTGGACTTCCCAACTGTAATACTTTCATTTGACAACCAAATCCTGATTTACAGGGTTTTCGTCAGCTCTATCTGGTCACATGCTCTTCAAATTGTTCATTCAGATGGGTGTTTCGTGAAATCGAGCAGCAGCGAAATAAAGCGCTCTAGAGACACGAGGGTCGCGCATTTTTAGGAATTCATAAAGAATGATGGGAGTAGACTGCTATCGTGTGATTTGATGCCCGTGCACGTCTAGGGAGGCGCCTTGTTAGTACTTTAGGGCTAATCAGGGGAAGCCACGATTCTTATATGCTCCATGTTGATTCGCTGATTTGCTGATTTCTTTTCCCTACTTCATGCTATGTCCCTAGCAACGAATGTGCACGGCAAGATTCTTCACTTTTAGGCTGACAATCAGGTCATGCTCAAATTTTCTTTCTGCTGCCCCGACGACGTACCCACAGCCGTATGTGATTTGCGTGTTTTAATTGAAATTCAAAGTCGTGTTCAGTGATTCCAATCTCGGCTTCAGTCGTTCAACTGGAAATTCTCTCCTCTTCTTACGCCAGAGCCAGCTGTTTATGTTTGGATTATAAGTGCGTTAGTAGAAGCTATTTATGTTAAGATTAGAAATGCTGCTAACTTCTGCCCGTTGGGCTTCTTTCGGTTTCATAGAGAGAACATGAGACTCACTCAGCGTTTTTTCTTGTATTTTCCATTTTTATTTCGCTGGTTTTTACGGCTGTCGGTTCGCCGCCGACCTCGCCGTTTCCTGGCTTACAACAAAAAGCAACTCAGGAAGTGGAAGATTCTGCTCGGTCTTCCGTTCATTTCGTAACGAAATGAAAACCCCCATTTTCCTGCTCTGTCCCTTAGAACTCAGACGTAGTGAATTTGATGGGTAGCGTTCGTAACGTTTCATAACATGTTTCTTATGAATGAGTTGTAGTCCGGAGTGAGATTTATGGTGGATGGATGGAAATGTCATGGCTTTGGGCTGGGAGCACGTAGACGGTTAATCTGCAGAAGTCTGCTTAGCTCTGTAGTCGCCAACCTGCTATTTTTACTTTCCTTGGCTCTACGAAGTAGAAAGGAAAGTTATGTAATCGGCTGAAAAAAAATTTTTTTTTGAGTTTTCTTCAGATCTTTACGTTTCAGACCCTCCTGAGTCCGAAAAACACTATTTGGGAAAATGGTCTGTGTGTGTGTATGTGTGTCTGTATACGATTTTTAGAGAAAACCACCGTACCAAATCAGCTCAAACTTGATATCTTGCTCGCAGGTTACCATGGGACGCCAAAATAAGGGTATGAACAAAATCCACCGAAAGTTAACTATAGTTATCATAGTGATCAAACAACAAATTTTTTTTTTTTCTCAAAAACTGCTCTAACGATTTTGATTAAATTTTTAATATTGGTACCTCCCAATATGGCAACTATACCATAAAATTCCCATTTATGAGAAAATGACGAGAGCAGCACAATAAATTATCTAAATTTTCGACGAAATTGATTTTAGCGCGGTTTATAGATAAAACAACCGTACCAAATCAGCTGAAACTTGATGTCTAGCCTACAGGTTACCATGGGACGCAATAATGAGGGTATGGGCAAAATCCACCGAAAGTTAACTATAGTCATCATAGTGATCAAAACACCAAATTTTTTTTCTCAAAAACGGCTCTAACGATTTTAATTACATTTTTTATGTTGATAGCTCTCAATAAAGCAATGATGCTATAAAATTCTCATTCGTGGGAAAATGACGAGAGCAGCACAATAAATTATCAAAATTTTCGACCAAAAGCCTTTTTTCGCGCAGTTTTTTCCTTATAAACTCCGCTGGAATTCTTGTAGAACGTTAAAAAAAATTGGTATTGTAGTGTTTAAAAACGCTCATGAAATGCATGGGGCTCACTCCAGAAATTCCTGAATTTCAACTACCGCCGTTTCGCTTACTACCAGTTCTAACTGTTATTTTCCAATAACTCTGCAAAAGTGAATACTATCCTTTTTTTAAAAACTCGTGTTTACAGCCTCATCAGTTATCTGTGTACCAATTGCTCAATAATGGTCCTGCAATGAGTACGAGCAGCACAATAAATTCCGGAACTGTAAGCACTACCGCTTTCTGCTGTCGTAAAGCGTTGTTTGACCAAGTTCAAATGAACTGACTGATAAATGAATTGATTAAATAGAATTAGCTATGTACAAAGTGAATTGACGTAGAGCTAAGGAAAGTTGTGTGTTGCAACGCACCAGATATTTGTGTCAGGAATCACATATTGCTTCCCTCTGCAGTACTACGACTAATGAAAGTATTGCAAGCGGCCGAAAAAATTGAGTTTTCATTAGATCTGATTGTGTTGTAACTTCGTGAGTACGAAACCCTGAATTACAGGGCTTTGCCACCATTCCGTTCTTGCTCAGCATTCACTTGGCTGAGATGCGACCTGTGGGAATATAACTATTCTTAGTGGATGTGACCAAATGTCCAACAAGCCTTCTGAGCTCACGGCTGAACGCCAAGATTGATGAAACTCAGCCAGAGTTCCGACTCCCCTATTATGGTTCACTCTTTGTTCACAATTCGACAGATTTCTCCGCCTTCCGCCGCAATCTGAGATTGTTATGTTGTGGACGCTTGCTGTCGTGTGTGAGGCCTATTTGAGTCGCTTGTGCGGTGTGGTGTGTCAACGAACTAAAATCGAAGTGTCAATCGAAGGTTATGAAATGTGTAGGGAACAGATTTAGGGTTGTCTCTGGAGAAGGACTGATGATTGCTATCGTTTTGTTTCTTGGCCACAAAAATAGTTAGGAATAGGTTGTCGGTAAGCACTCCATCAGGTTGATAAAATTCCGTCATCCTTTTAAAAATACTTTCTTTTCGGCTTTGTTGTCATATCTCTCCTCGTCCTGTAGTGAATCGGAAGATCATAACATGGAACCTCCATAACTTGGAACTCCTCGCGCCAATTCAAAAGGTACTCGAGTACATTATCTTTTTGTTAGAAAAGCATGAAGTTGTCCGCGTGTTGTCGCTCGGTTAGCTATCGCGTTATTTATTATACAGAGTGCGTACAACCCGATAACCCTTTCTAGTCTTCCTTATCTCAACTGAGGTCTCGTGACTGTAGATACAACTCGCCGAGCCCTCTCCCACTATGTAGCGTGGTTCTTTTATCCCGTATCCAGTTTCTTGGGTTGTTGACTCTTTCTATGATAGTCGCGCTATTAATTTTACTGGAGGCTGTTCCGTATGAGGTTGTAAACCGAAGGTGGGAAATAGCGACCAGCGGTAACGGTATTTGAAAACGACACCATTAATGTTTGTAGCGTCTATGTTTTACAACCTGAGCGTTGCGTTTCTGTTACTTTACGACTTAGTCGGTATGGTTCAATTAATGCCCCTTCGCTATTTAACATCTCATTTCCAAAACGTCATATTGTTTTTGTGGACGATGTTAGACTTTTCGAGGTTTGCATTTCCCTCCACTCCCCTTTATATCATTCGATGTTTGTGGCTCTGAGTTCGGTACTCCTTTCGTTCAGATGGGCTTCAAGCCACTTTTTCCAAGTGTAACCAAAAGTCTTCATCAGCTTTACCGGAAATTCAAGTGCTCTCAATTGTCTCATCTAAAGTGAGCGTGTCACGCTAAGCTCGCGTGCTAACATATTCTCAGCGGAGGATTGAGGCACTATAACGTTCACTGGTCAGCACAGTGGTACAACATTGTTGTATTGTCAAACTCCCTTAGTACGTTGAGCAAATTAAAAACCATCGGGCCACACTCCACAATAATCTGTTCACTTGGAGAAGTTTAACAACTGGTGTTACGTGTTGAAAGCCCACGCTAATAGCTGATGAGTTAAAATGAAGTTCTACTTTAGTAATAAGGCCAGAAGGGGATGAGATGTATGAAGTATCAATATATCGACGCTGGGATGAAAATAACTGATAGATAGTCGGCATGTTGGCTCGTTATGATAAATGCTCTAGCTAGGTGCACCAGCGGATATGATGAGCTGCGAAACTTCTCAGGATGACCTCTCTGTATCATTTACCGAGAAAAAAAAATCAGTTTGTCACTGCCAAAGCGTGGGTGATGGAGGAGGAGTTGCAAAATCGAAAAGTTCGTGGAGCGTAATTTTTGTAGGCCATTGTCGAATCAGCCTTACAACGAACACAACGCACAAATAATCAGAGACTGTTGTTATGCGTAATAATGTTTGTGCATAATATTGTTTCTTATTTTCAGACATATACCAAAAGCGAAAGCCACAACAGTAGCGGAAACACCAGAACTCAAGAGGATAGCAGAAAACACGAAGTTACAATCGAACGTAAGTTCTTATGGGAACGTTACGTTCATGGTACGCAGCGCTTCTAAAGCTTGGTTTGGTATGATGTACGATACTATGTTTTTGGTGTGATTAATCCGCCGGGGTGTCTGCTGTGACCACAAACGACGATTTGAGAACTAGAACATTCCAACCCTCGCGGTGATTCGCAAGTCCTTCGTTTAACGCGCATTCCTTAACAAATTATATTGTACGATGCTTTTCTGTAACCACTTACCCAAACCCCCGAAAAGAATAGTTTGCTTTTCCAAAAGACAACAGTCGCCGGTCACTTCTGTCTTCCCCTTTCCCCCACCTTTATTACTCCGTAATATATAATTCATGTCTGAAGCATGGCCTTAGCCCACTGTGAAGGGTAAATTCAAGTTATCTAATTGCGTCAACTTTGGAATTTTGGTAACGATGCAAGCAATGTATAGAAAATTATTTTGTTCACCCCCAAATCTTTTAATGATTCTCAAATCTTCATATTTTTCTCTTTCCTCAATTAATGTACTTTTTGCGTTTTACCTAGTAGCAGTATGCAGTTATGATTTTTAACAACCCCAGACTGATCGACTTGAAAACCTGAACTGTAAATTGGTTCGGGAGTTACTCGACGCGGCAACTAAGTATATCGTGAAACGTATCTGATATGACATTCTAACATAGTAATGCCCTAAACATGGCATTATTGTCATTAGTCATTAGCTCAGCGGTTTTTCGAGCATAAATACGTGCTTATTGGAGTGGAATCGGGAATTCCCCCACTCACCCGACGCACAATTTGTTGATGGCTATTCCTTTCTGATCAAGCGTCGCTTGCAGAACTGGGAGAAGTCCCTGGAGAAGAAAATTATCACAAACCCCCAATAATTCATCTTTATAATGCGTACTGCTAATAATTGTCCGCTCATTTGGTACGCTGTAAAGGAATGTTCTAAAGGCAAACCCTCCTTTCCAAATCGGAATTCCGAAGGGCTTGACGTCGACTCAGAGCAATCCTTTCATTGTGTATTTTGTTGAGCCAGTCAATGAACGATTTTCATTTTAAAGTGTGTACTCAAAGCGCTACGATGTTTTCTGAGCTCTAAATAACATCATCGAACACGATCCATTGACATGACTCCCCCGCAACGTTCATATGGCGATTTGAATTTCAGAGTTTTCCTTCCACTGAAGGTGTCAACTTTCTAAGATCGCCTACTTGTTGAACGTTACCTGCTTGCAAGTGAATTCAAGTGAGCTGGCTTTCACAAACGGAAGAGTGACTCGAATATATTCAAACTAGTCTTTTACGGCGGAGGGATATGAAGAGGCTATTGAGTGCTAAAAATGAGACAGCTTCAAATGTCAAAGAAACCGATTCTACCGCTATGACAAGAGATAACATGGTTTTACGTCGCGATTACGGCTATATTCTACACTTTCATAGGGCTATCCAACTTCCATTAAACGTGGAATGACTCAACTCACCGAGAGTCCTCACTTTTAACTTTCTTCGCCCTAAAGGTTGAGGGAAGCATTGCAGTTGGTGAAAAAATTGAGCTTTCATCAGATCTTTGAGTTTTGAGACCTGATAAATCGGAAACCAAAATTTCGGTGCGCACCGTGTTTGTGTTTTTAGTCACGTACGTGGCAGAACGACTGAGCCATCTTACTTTCCGCTACCTAAACGGTAAAGAAATTATTATAGCCATATCAAAAAAGATTGATTTTTCTTCAGATCTTTATGTTTTGGGGCCTACTGAATTTAATAAAAATCTATTTCGACGTTTGCCTGTGTGGCCGTAGTTTAATTTGCGGAAGAACGGCTGACCCGTTTGAACTGGTTCATTTTTAGTGTTTTTTTATTTTTGACGACTTGAAAATAAGGATATGAGGGGTTTCCATCGATGGGAAAGGGGTAGGGGACCGTAATGTACCGAAAACTTACGATATTTCTCATTTTTCCTGAAAACGGTTCTAATGGTTTTTATTAAACTTTCATATTACCTTCTACTATTTAGTATCTAACTTTTCTTCTCCCTAAATGTGTCCATGAAAATTCAGTGAGTAGAGGTACAGGTCTACGAAACAAAAAATCGGTTTTTTTCTGACTTTTGGCCAAACGGCTTCAACGATCCTAACCAAACTCACAAGATATCGTTAAATAGTTCACACCTATATATTTCTCTAAATAAATGTTCCTCTAACCGTCTATTGAACAGAGATAAAAACCAAAATGTGTCGAAAATAATGTTTTAAAAAATTTTTTTTCGTAGTTTCTAGAGTAACTGCTTCACTGAATTTGACGAATCTTACTAGCAATCTACGCCGACATTTGGTTCTATAGATTATTCAGAGAGTTAGGCTTGTCAGAGTTTTACTTACGTTAACCAACCACTGATTGTATCTCGTTCTTATCAGAATTTCAAGCAGCTATTCGAAAAGCCTAACGATCGGCTCTACAAAAATAAAACGTGTCCTCAAGGAACGCAATGCACATCGCTATTTCCCCAACAGCATGCAGCGGTACGTTGTTCACCGTGTGAATAACCTAGACCATTAAGAACAAGCTACTTCTCCAGAATCAAGTACTATGATCCGTTTCGCCATTTACTTTTGCAACAAAGCTTTCGATGACTAACTCAAGGTGTAGTGTAATCCCTCTCAGTTCTCAATGTATGGGAGAAATGAATCAGCGAACTGCAATTCGTCGTAAGATGGAGTAATCAGCTATCACATTTCTGGTAGTTTAAAATAAAATTAGCTTCAAATGTAATTCAACATTTGAATGTTGATCGAATGTTCGATGAAGTTGCTTCTAAACGCGTTTTGTATTTCCAGGTCAAATACCACGCTGAATACGAGAAAGCACGAGGGAAATTGACCCAAGTAGCAGACGACCCAGAAACACTCCGTATCAAAGCGAATTCCAAAATCATCAGGTACGTTTTTACTTTCCTTATTCATTCGAAGTAGAATAGGAAAATTGTGTTAAAAAGTGTTTTTTTGGGCGTTCTTCAGAGTTTCACGTTATAAGGGCTTCTACGTTGGTGAAACATCATTCGAGGAAATACTTACTACTTTATTTTATTTAATTAGTTTGCTTTGGAAACCCAGCCTCGCAGGAGTAGCTTGGACCATTCTGAAGTGGATTACAATTGTTTCAATATTCCACACATTTTTATGAGCCCCGGCGACGTGTGGTATCCTGAAAATTTTCCCTGAAAATATATTCAGAGCTGGAACACTAATTTCGGAATAGAAAATTCCCTGCAACTCAACCGAATAATGATCCCGCTGTATGTAATTTGAGACTACTAGGTAAGTGTGATTAAAAATTAATGTTTAACCCGATTTTTTATCGAACCAAAACAAAACGACATTGAACGACTCCTTTGAAAAAAGTTGAAATAATAACCTGAGTTCTCTTAACTTGTGATATTCAACAGTTGGAAACAGAGGCAGACATTAACTAATCAATAAGCGCAGATCGCAACTTATAGGGCCGTTTAAACGCAGATAATAAAAATCACTAAGTCTTCAATTTTACGGGGAGAAATCTTAATTTGTCGTCCAGAACGCAGCAGTCAGAATGAACGAGATCTCTTATCCCTTTACCAATTTTTGCGCCTGAAGACAACACAAGTAATTGCCAATCGTAAAATTGATACAGCGCTCCAAGAAATACAGGTGTGCTGCTGTTTCAATGGGATTGACGTGAGAAAAGCAACCACTAGTAACCATTCGTTCGTCCATTTCGTTGGAATCCACAATTTGACCCAGTCAGTAGGTTTGAGTGATAGTACAATACTGTGCTGATCACTGCTGTGATGTGTCATAACAGTATGTTGCCATTTCAGCAACGTAGCTTACCATGGGGATCTTCAGAAAAAAGCGGAAATGGAGCAAAAAAGGAATATGAACGGTGAAGAAGTCAATGCCGCCAGTAAGTGGATTAATTAGTATACAATTACAATAAACTCTAACTCACATAATGTTACCCGATCACTTACGTGGGTTTGACCGATGAATTGAATTATCAAATCTTTGTTATATTAAATGCTGTTACATGACAATAGCCTGAGGACATGTCACACCGAAAGAATGAAAATATTATTTGAACTAACGTAGTTGTTGAAAATTGTGTTAATGGTTTCAATACGTTTGACTCACCTTTCTGGTCCCTTTCTATCGTACGTACTTCCCCTTCGTCTTTTGTTAACTCTAGATCACGCCTCACATGTGGGAACTCCGAAATCAGTTCTCTCCATTCGATAAAAATTTGATTTTCCATGAACCTCTTTCCTTATAGCTGACCCCAGTTTTGTAAGATGCCGGAAATTTAGAAATGCGGTTGAGAAAAATGCTTGTTATTTTTATCCAAGGTGCTCCGGCAAAGACGCTGTAAAGATTAATGAAACACCATCGACAGTTATCAGGCTTCAATATGATTCCATCCGTATTCATCGTTATTATTTCATAATTTTGCACCACTACTCACCAATGTTTTAGAAATTAAATGAAAATAGTTGGAAAATATGAAATAATTGTAGAAGAACCTGTTGAAAATAGAAAACTGGGTAAACTTCTTGAAACGTGAGTTAAAATTATGGAAAAGTTGAGTGAAATAGTTGGTGGACGGACATGAATTGTCGAAAGATCGATGTAAAAAACGGAAAGTTGAATGAAAAGTTGTATTAACGGGAGATGTAAAGGAAATTGAGTAAGGCTCCCAAAACGATTTATGGATTTGTTTTTTGGATTTATGAAGCGGTAAGGAAAGTTAAGTTATCGATGGAGAAAAACATCTTCTATTCAGATCTCTGTTTCAGACCTTACTTAGTCCGAAAACCACTATTTGGGAATATGGTCTGTGTGTCTGTGAACATGATTGAGAGAAAATGGCTGATGGGAAAATACGACAATTCTGCCCAAAACCAACTATAGAATAGTGATCAAAACTCTTAAGATTGTTTTTCTCTCTAAAACGGCTCTAACGATTTCGTTTAAATATCTTCTATATACCGCTCAAAAAACACCAGATTCCATAAAATTCTCGTCTGTGGGAAAATGACAAGAGTAGCACAATAATTTACCAAACATTTTGACGAAAATCGATTTCCAGCAAATTCTGGAAGTGCAACCACTGCCGTTTCACTGACCACCCATTTCTAAAAGTTTTTACCCGATTATGGATGGAGAAGTGATCTTTCTTTAAAAAAATAGTGTACAGCCTCATCAATGCTCTTTGTGCGAATTGGTCAATAATGGTCAGGGCATGAGCACGATTGTAAGGCGAGGTTCCTAAAATTACTCCCATTAGCTCTAGTAACGTCCTCCCATTCTGCGAATATCAAGCGTAAAAAAAAAGCTCTCGCTAATGCTCTTTCGTACGTTATTCGCCCGCGTTCCTTTGAACTGACGAACCCCGAGCAGGGCGTGATGTTTTCTGCTGTGGTTGAAATAATCTCAAAATGAAGGGGCCTGAATATTCATGAACGTTGCGAGGCGGAGGAGAATCCGAATACAAAATGAACGAGCGCCTTCGCAAGAAAAACGGAGGGGAATAGATTTGAATTTTGGCAACGAAGTTGGTGTTTTGCAGGTCAGGGAGTGTGTCGTAACCTGAAGTCGAAATCTCTAGCAGGTATGACAAAATGAGGAGCTCTGCAACGCTTGATGTTCACCACGTTGGATGTGCGTTGGGAACTAATGAGTTCTAGGTCTAGGTACTCAGAGATATCGACAGTCCTCTTGAGTTAAATCGGTTACGTCGTAACATCGATGTTTTCCTTTTCCCATCTTATCGAAGTTGTCACTTCCCATGGTAAGTAAGAAGTCGAGGAAAACACACAATTTGCCCTCCACCTGTGTAGATTACGGGTGGTTGGAGTGAGACGGAAGGCAGGGTTGGATACAAGAGCAGGCCAGGAAGAAACTATCACTTCTTCCCTATTGTCCCGCGAGTTCTTTCAATTAGTAAACTTTGGCTCCCTATATTTATTGTGAATTAACCGTATTCGATCTAGACGCAGTTGTACACCTCTGAGAGTCGTTCCATGCACATAGAATCGAAACGATACGATACCAAACACTCGAGAACTTAGAAAGAATCGAATACAAAAGAAATAGAAGATATATTTTAGACGACTCCAAAAGCCTAAGGACTTAGTCTATGTGAGCCCCACACTCACATCCCTAAGTTAATTGGTTTCTCTATACTAGTAAAAGCAGCTGAGGAGTAGTATTCCAAGTTACACGTTTACAAGATTGTTCAAACATCAAAATTGAATAAAAACTATGGCCCTGCAACTAATAACTGTTAAGCTACTCAATGTGGTAGACAAGTGATTCATCCTAAGCGCTTCTAAATAAAACATCGTAAATATTTTCATGTTAAAGAAGGTTGTATTTTATTTATTATGGAAGTGTTATTTTTATTGAAGAAAGTTATTATTTTTATAATTGATTGAAACTAAAAATATTATTGGAGCCCCGTTGCAGTAATTGGATCATTGATATGGGACGTGTTTTTTATGCCCGAAATAAAAGCTTTGTTTTACTGATATTAAACCCATCACAAAAAGAATGCAAACCTACAACATTTATCAGTAGCGCCCCTGACCCCTTGAAAGTCGCGTTAAATTATTACTTCTCGTTTTTAAGCCGATTTCCGTGTCAAATTATGAAGCGCAGTGGCGTTAAAACCCCTGCAAATTATTACACAATGGTTTATTATTCTCATGAACAGCTTGACCAAGTATTACTGCTCCCCCATCCCATTCGATTCAGCATCAAATACTAGTAAATATACTAGTGACCTGACTACAATGGAACTACGGAAACAAAACGTCTGATGGTTTTGCCCCGTCGGGTCGGAGAACCCGTTGTGAGTCGAAAGGGGAGTTGAGTGGCGAGTGAGCGCGGGTGGTTTTTTAATGAGACGGGCGGGGAGGGAGGGAGTACAAAGGACGAAACGTTGACTTCTGCTGTAGTTCCCGCGTTGTACTGCGTTTCGTTAATTTTTTTAACCGTTTCTTGCCCATAACAATCATGGGCTTCGTCCGATCGGATTGCCGAGATGGCGGGCACAACTAGATACCAAATGGGATTTTTGTGCGAAAGAACGAATTTTTTAGACCACGTTAAAGGCACAAAACGGCCCGGACAGGGGATGGCGGATGGACATTGCAAATTTGGAATCTCCATGTCTTGAAACGTAAAGTATCAAATTTTGAGGGGGGGTTGGAAAAAATTTTTCGTGACCGAAAACATAGGGTTATTATTCAGAATGAATAATAAACCAATAGGCCAAAGTAACAGGAGATTGAAATCAAACAGGAGCCTTTTAGTTTTAGAACGCGGCGAGTTGCCTACCTTCAAATGTCAGGCGCACCGTAGATACGAGCTACATTTCAGATCAATATTTTCTTTATAAATCTTCGCTCATAATACTGAGTGAACTACTTATTACTGCGCTGTTCAGATTCGTGTTTATTTTTGTGTTAAAGTGAACTGCTGCTTACCGGTCTTCACAGTATCTTTTTTGCTTTCCTTAGGAAAGTTATGTGACCTATGACTTTTTTTTTAGTTTCTTTATCAAAAACGCTCCTACGATTTTGATTAAATTTTTGTATTGACTGTTCCAAATAACGCAGCAATACCGTAAAATTTTCATTCGATTTTAGCGCAGTTTTTTCCTTATAAACTTCGCTCAAATGGTACTAGAATCTTCAGGAAAATTGAGGTGGTAGTCGAATAAAGTACATAATATGTATAGGAGCTTCTTCAGAAATTCCGGAATTTCAACCACCGCCATTTCACTTAGTACTATTTCTCACAGTTTTTGGTTGATATCATGAATTCTCTGTGTGCTAATTGTTTAATAATGTCGGTGGCACATGTAGGAGCACCGCAATAAATTCCGGAACTGTAAGCGCTACTACCTTTCCACATGAAGCTGAGTGAAAAGTAAATTGAATTAGTAGCAAAAGCCAAAGAAACCCAGTGAATTACGTAGAGCTAATGAAAGTTGTATGAGTGCAGTTCCTTCCAATTGAACTGTAATGTGCAATGTTAATCCTTGATGAACATACATTACGTATCAAACACATCGACAACCTCGATTTTAATACATTTTTTTCGTGAAAGTCTCGTTCTCGGCCCTATACCTGGTACTAGTTTTAACAAAAATTATGATGGTAGTCCAATAACCTACTTGCACGATGGATGCGCAGAAATGGTTGTTAATTAAGAACTACACATTTCTAACTGCTACCAGAACATGAAACACGAGCCTAAAAACACAAATCACGTTGGCAATCCCATAAATTACCCGTTGGTTACTTAACAAAGATTAGTAATGAAAGTAAGTGGGGCTGAAGAAAGTAGTGCAATGCATCTTCCCAGATATTTAGAATAGGTGAATGGCGAAAAGATTGGCGGTTTTTCATAAATCAGTCTTCAGGCTCATTGAGCATCCCTCAACCCTGAAGATTCAACTTACTTTATTGGCACAACGCAGTATTACGTTTAACGAAGTAATAAAACCCAATTTGATGGTGAAGTTTCTAAATGTACCTCTCGCTCGCTTGTTGACTCAACGCCTAACTCTTCTTCCCGCAAACGAGGAAACTGGAGTACCAGAAGTCGGTGAATAGCAATAGTCGCAATGAGATAATTAGCTGGAAGAGTTTCTCCGCAGCTCTTGATATTCGAGGCGAGTCCGAGATCCTTGAGCTTTCAATTAGCCGCCGGACTGGCTATTACTCCGGCCCAGCCGCTTGTTAGTCCGCATCCTTCCGCGTATGTGACTGATGAGCTTTACAACGGACATTCGCTCTCTGTAGAATACATTATTTTCATCGCATTCAATTTTATTAAACAGTCCAATTAACTTGAAGAACACACGGACTCAAAATGCGTACCAACATTTGTTGATAAGAAAGTAATACTTCGTTACGCATGCACTGCTATTGTAACTTAAATAAACTATGACATGAAACGTTAGGGGAATACATTTTGTGACCGTAAATTGCCATTTGGAATTTACCTTATGGAACTACCAACAAGATTTTTGTAAGAAAGCTGTCGTATCAGAACTATTTATAAAATACAACATTCCACAGAAATGGGGTTTTGTCGAAATATTTGATCATTTATTGTGTCGTCCTCGTCATTTTCCCGCGAATGAACATTTTATATCGTTTATGAAGAGTTTTTTGTCGTTTAGAACGGTGAAGACAAAAAAAAACTTGTGCTGTCCCAAGCATTTGAGTGTAAATTTATGCGGTTCAGAGCTGCATGTTAAATAATAGGTCAGATAAGCGCCTAATTAAAATGTTTCTCTCTTCCTATCATTGTTTTAGTTCAACACAAAACTGTTATCTAACATGAACGTTGTTTTTCAGTACTGGACATGCAAAACATGAATATAGGGCACAGCGGGGACATTAGCGGAAATCAAATAGTGCATCCGCAATACGAAGCACCGCCTCAACAGCAAGTGCAGATGCCTCCACAACAAGTTTCGACGCCACAACATCACAATTCAATCCCCCCTACGAGAGAGTTTTCCCACCTCCAGGCCAACAACGCCCAACATAACTCCCCTTACTCGGCAGGAAGGCAAACCTCGACTGTCATTTACACTTCAGAACGCGGACCAGGTCAGCGTAGTTAATAGTGACACCATCTTTTTCTTCAATAGGATAATTGACGATGAGTATGTTGTTCTATTTTCGTCACAGTGTCACTGCAAGAGACACACAGAAATAACGCAAAGTGGAGTAAGGGTGATGTGCTTTGGGTTGTGATGCTTCAGTCTTGCAGCAGTGCCACTGATCAAAATCATACATACATTATGTTTTTCAATATATTACTTTTACTTCTGGATGGTTTTCTACTTTAATAGACTCTTTCGTGTCTCATGTTACAGTTAACAACCCCTCTGGACGCCACATTGGAAGTATAGCTGATTTGGATCCTGTAAACAACTATTACGGTTCGCTAAGCTCCCAGCAACCTCCACCACCTCAATCTCAACAACCTCAGATGCCCCGAAATTCAGGCGTGAGTATGGTCCTCTAACATTAGACGCTAATAATCTGACAGTTAGTCATAGTGAGATGCCCAGATATTGAGGGGTTCTTTGGCAATAACTCGATACGAATCATTGAACTAGATTTAGTATCTATAGGAGTGTAATAAGGTGGATCGTTGCTGTCTTGATCAGTGGAGAGATCCAGACCTTGCAGGAAACTGCTCGCTGATGGTGAGGACTGAGGGGATCCTATCACCGCACCTATGGAACCTGGTGATGGAATGGGAAATTGAAATCATTGGGTTTCCACGCCTGAGCATGTGCTGATGGGTGTATTCATTCGGAGCAGAGTGCAAAGACTGTCTATTAAGCTTGGTAAAATGGTATTCATAAGACAAAGACAACTGTCTGGACTGAGATCACAGAAAGTAACAGGCAAAATAGTACAGGTCTGTGAGCAGATCAAGTAGCTGGGTGTGATCCTGGGTCGTAAATTAACCAGGGAAGAGCACATCAGATATATGACCAAGAGGCGACAAGGCCCCTTTGAACGTGTCAAAGACTATGTGGGAGAACATGGGTTTTATGAAGCTGTTGTGAGACTAATCATTTCATATGGTATAGTGGCGCGGAGCTACCAACAGGGTAGCAACCCTAGCAGAAGTACATAGGCTGGGGTGCTTACTAACAGCGGAGTGATGTAAACCACACCTACCAGTACTAAGGAGAAAGTATGACCTTCCCTTTTATATATTTGTCAAGGCAGAGGCTATGAAGGTGGCATGCAGACTGACTTGGCCTGGAATAGCTAAGGTGCCACAGGCTTGTAACGGGCACCTGGCTATATTCAGGAACTTGGAAACCTTTACAGAGCTCTCAGCATGTTCACTGAGATGAGAGTGCCCAGGTAAGAGTTCGACAGGAAATTCAAAGAGCAACCAGAAGGAAGTCTATGGAACAGCGAAAGTCGTCGATTTTGGCCTCCAAATGGTTAACATCTACACAGATGAATCTAAAACCCTGGAGGGTACTGGCTCTGGGATGAATGGGATATATTGCTCTGGGTCCCATTCTAACGGGCATTCAAGCAAGATTTATCCTGTCATCACTAGGGCGGTCATGATGCATGATGAAGGTTAAAGCAATAAAACTATCGACGTAATGACTATTCTGATGTCTAGCGTCTTGCAAGGCGGTTAAGACTACTGCACTCTGTCAGAACTGGTGAGAGAATTGAGCGAGCTCTAATAGAGTTAACGTTTATTGGATAAGATGGAGAGAAAGGACAGATAGTGGGAATCATCACAGGACACTTCAAATGAACGAACACATGTTAAGGGCATAGTTGACACCCCTCAGTGCTGTGGTGTGGTGTAGATGAGGAAGCTCCCTATCGTATTCAGACCCAGCGCCAAAAACATGAAAGGGAGCTGTTATTGGTACTTTTCGTTAACAAAGAAGGCATGGACCTGTGAGACAGTAGAACAGTCACAATAGGACTTTGGGCCATGGTGCTCATCCCAAATAAGGTATGGTCAGAGATTAACCCCCTTCAATACATTCAATCAACCTCACCTTGAACCAACCAACTGAAACCTGCATTTTGGTTTCTGTCGAACCCTGTAGTTTGTTTTTGGACAGCAGCTCTCTCTACATCGTAGCGTACCACACTCAAACTAGACATTTTGAATGTGTTCCTAAGGTAGCAAATAAAATTCATGCTCCATTTAAATTACAGAGAGTGTATCGAGCCATGTTCGACTACGATGCTCAGGATGGTGACGAAGTCTCCTTTCGAGATGGCGACATCATCGTCAATTGCCAATCGGTTGATGCCGGTTGGATGACTGGGCTCGTTCAAAGGACTGGACAAGTGGGGATGCTTCCGGCCAACTACGTGGAACCCTGCAATTTTTAAATGACACGCGAAGATTCACTTCCAAATCTACCTTTGCGTTACTACGACTATCTTTCTTCTTATTGTCTGTTGCAAACTCGCTTTCTTTGAATTCGATATTCATTTGTTCATCACATTTCTGATTTTAGGTTTAAGGCGTTTTTGTTTATTTTGTTTTACGTTACATAATATTTAGGCACCAAGTGCCTTTTTAAAAGAAACGTTATCGCGTGAATGAGTTTTAACTGCCCTCTGCACTGATAGCGCTTTAGGTGCGTCCATTTTGTGCTGCGCTGTGATCATCTTTTTTATTGTCTACTGATCATTTGGACTGCTGCGTTGAGTGCTGTGCGTATTTCCAACATTCCAGTGGTACACTTTGCAAGCGTCTGTCTTGAGCTTCAATTTCAACAAAAGCTGTGACTTCGTTTGTGCGTTGCTATCTTCCTGTTTCCAACTTTTTTGTGAACATGAATGGTACTGGTAGGGGTTTTACCTATTTTTGGGGGGTACTGCGTGTGCACGTGGGGAATTCGACTGCTTTGACTTCCAGGTTCCGCTTCCTTGTACAAATTCCTTTAGTGTCATTCAGCGATAAGGTGTGAGGAAGAGCGATGTCGTAAAAATTGTTGAATGAGTGTTTTGAGGAGTAAATGTTCTGCGCTTGATTGATCCAATTTTTACCATTTGACCTATTGATGTTGTGAAACTCGTTGTAAATGGGTTGTTAGCGCTACTGATGAGTTGCGCATCTACGAAAGTCACAACCCTCATGAGTAGTGCTCGTTGAATCGTCTGCCAGAATGGAAAGACTAACTCTAATCGGAGAGGATGAGTGGCAAACCCTTTGCAGGCCTGCTAGAGTAATGACTTTAGGAGAGTTAAGCAATAGATGAGGAGAGTTCATCATTGTGAGTCACGGCAGTAGTGTAGACCGAATAAGGTAAACTATTACCACTCATAGATGCTTATGAGTGTACTTCCAATTCATGGGTAAGGAATAGAACTCGAGGTTTGCCTAATGCAACACAGCACTTTTGTGTGACCCCCACTGGGACTAACAGAGTGAGGAGCTCACCGAGTGACACAGTGATGAACTGGAATGCTATCCTGCCCTGACAGGTAGAGCCTATCTCATTGTCCGAACTAAAAAAAAAGAAGTAGATGCCTGAAATGGAGTAGAAAAGTTATGAACGCTTAGTGAGGCCTACTTTCTGAATTAACTGTTCTTACTTGTGGTTGTGTTTTCCACCAAAAGGTTGGTAGATGCGTGGGCATCTGTGACTGGGTTATAAATATCCTTAAGAGGTCATTGTGATGCCACCGTACTCGTCAACATATATTCCATGAAATGTTGTACGCATGCAAACTTATCTTGCTTGATACATCAGCGGGCAGATGGTCTTCATTATTTAGACTGGGGCCGAGAACAAGAGACTTCTATTTTTTAAAAACTTACCTTAAACTCAACATCCAAGATTTCTGATTGCCAGTCCGGTTACTGTTGATGTGCCCACAACACTCCCTCGTCCGCTCATTTACAATTATTATGTATGATATTATTATGGATTTAAAAATAGAAAAGAAAAGCGGCTAACTAAAATATTAATATTACTTGAGCTAAATTATAATAGTCGTTTTGGGTGGAAGGTTTCAGTGGTAACGGGACGCACGCAGTCTGCCAGATGTGCCCTACCCAACTGCGAAAAACTCTAGTTTTTGGTACATTTTAGTCCCCCACCCCCTTTCCCATCGATGGAGATCGCTCATAACCTTCAACAAATCACGAAAAAATAACCAGCTCAATCGGTTCAGCTTTTCTCCCCTGGAAATTGAACTACAACCACAGACGCACAGACCCTGCGGGGAAATGAGATTTTGTTGGATTCAGTAGGTATGAAATATTTAATGACGTAAGGCGAAGAGAGGGTTTTTCGTGAAGCATTTTGATGCGAGAGGCAGCAGCCTGAAGAATGTGCTTTGAGCCCTGCATTGTCATTCATCGCGCGTAGACGTTAAGTGAATTTGTACCGCAGATTTGAAACAGTAAATTCAGTGAGTTACCACTTGTTCAATTATTGCGTCAGCTTTGAAATCAAGTATTACTGTATTTTGTGTATCGTGAAAGTGAATTGCAACATTCCTGTCAATATGTTCACAACATTCCTTTAATTGCATCTTCCAAGTTCTCTTCCTCTTGTGATGTTAAATTGGTTTCTCAAAAGTCAATCTGATCTTCCACTACTTTTAGAGTGTGACGTTGTGTTCGAAATGTAAATAATTTCATTATGCAAATAATGATAAAAGTGCCTTATGAATTGTCTATGTCAATTAAATGTGTTAACTTATTTCTGTCGAAAAGTTTTAGTGCGGTCGATTTTAGTTTTAACAATAATGTTAGGGCTTGTCTCAATTACTTGTGTTGAACAGAGTGAGGCGATAACTTTATATGAAATGTTGAATTTGAATTCAGTTTTGCACTTTATTTCTTAATAATAAATATTTGCTTTTATTTACACGATTGAGCGTTTCATTTACAGGCAACTCTTGAGTGTCCCTAATCATCATCACTTGATTGTTGTGTATTTCTTTGTCTTCTTCTTCTTCCTCTTTACTTCATTTTCTTCTAAGTTGGAAGCCAGTGTGGGTCCATGCGGAAGGGCTTTACTCAAAAGTTGTTTCTCTTGTTGCTCCAACCGAGCCAATTTGCCGCTAAGTGTGAGGCCGTGCCTCGAGCCCCTGAAACACACAAGGAATCAAGACTCCAGACCATTCCCATACTTTTTCTCTTTTTGGTGAGGCTTAGTTAGAAAAAATTGCCTGCATTCCCGGATAGATGTAAAGTCAAAACATCAAGTGCCTGTGGAACGAAACCACACAATATACGACTAAATAATTTTGGTTACAGTAACTTGAAGAAACCCCACAGTACCATTCCTCAAGTGTATTTCCATCTTCGCATATTGTCATCGTGTCTTCTGTCTGAGGTTGGGTTCTTCAGCAGGTGCGCAGGCTTTGTGGAAGTGTTGGGTTACAGAGTACATGCCAACGTGTGCTTGTTGCATTGTTAGTCGACATCCCTCCGCGCATGTGGTGTTGTAAAGATGAGGGCACTTCCTATCATATCTAGGCCCAATGTCACAGACTCGAAGGGGAGCGAGTTTGGGTACCACCAAGGGTGGACATCAAAGAAGACTCTTGTAGAAAGTACCTGGCATTCCTTAGGAACCTAGGGATGGACCTGTGAGACATCATGACGGGCACAATACTACTTTATGACACGGTGCTCATTCCAAATAAGGGACAGTCAGAGTTATAAATTTTAAAATGCCACGACACAGGTTATCAACGAATTTTGTATTTCCTGATGCTGGTTCTTCGAAGTGCTGTGTTTTGACCATGGTAGACTTCAATGAATCTCGAAGACGGATTTTAGTTTAGCACGAACTTCTCATTTGATGAGTTGGGATACGACTAGAACAGGATAAGATTTGAGTATATAAGCGCAAACAGGGAGGGCTCTGAAGGCGTGAAACTGGTTATACAGGGAAGGAAGGAGAAATCCGAATTGGATGTCGATGAGAGGTGAAACAAGTGTCTATTGGGAGACAACTGTATGTGTGTTGGGGGAACTGGACTTTGAGAGAATTCATAGGTGAATGAGTTTAGGAGGAGCAGTCTGTTGTGGAGAGGAATCTAAACTTGAGGGGTGGGATGATAGATGGGGAAATCCGTTGTAACTTGGAAATAACTGAGGAGGTTGACTTTCCATAGGTCACCAAAGGGCTGGGGACGGTGTTTGGGGAAACAATGACTTTCCGTAGGTCCGGGGAGTACCGCCAAGTGTGGAAGTTCTGAGGTCAAAAACCCATCTAATTCAGCTTGTGCCGAACAGACTGCACACAGTCTTTTTCATGTGCAGGTGTGAGGGTTTCTCTATCGTATATTTCGTTAATATTTAATAAAAAACGGAAAGAAAGTAAATTACTTGTGGCCAGTGCGTCCTCCACATATCCTAAACAGCTTATCGTCATCGATGGTCTCTGCAGTATCGTCATCGCTGCTACTCGAGCTGAACTTCTCAATTGGCTCGACGTCTTGGCCTTTGAGACGTGATTTCTGAAACGTAACGAGTATATAGTAAGCCATGATACATGTCATAACTTGGAACGAGTACACAGACTCGCATAATCATACGGGTCCTTTTCTAAATCACCATTTTTTGGTGCTCGTGGACTCAACATCGAAATGGATGGAGGTCAGAATCATTCAAAATGTTCCAAAAACAGCAACTACCGTCCAATCGTTACTAGACATTTTTTGTGCGCATGGATTCCCTAAAATAATTGTGTCTGGTTCGTCGCCCGAAGTTTTCAGGAGTTTACTGCACCTGGATATCCACCGACGAACGGATTGGCTGAGCGGTTCGTTCAAACATTGAAATCGAAATTGACCCGTATGAGTAAAAACAACTCAATTCGACAAAGTTCGAGAGGCCTTGTTCAGGTATAAAGCCACGGCTCACCAAACAGGGAAGACACCATCACAACTCTACTTGAATAGGAACATCTGTTGTCAACTAGATGTTTTCAAACCCGCAAAAGGAAAAAGTGGCGTTTGATTTACCCTTAACTCGAGAATTTCAAAGCAGCGAGAGAGCTCTAGCACGATGATACTCGACAACAAGAACACGGGGAAAATTGGCAAAATTGTTTGGAACTTGGGCACCAGGTTGAGCTCAAGAATGGATATCTCCTGAAAAAGCATGCACATCAACTCAGAAAAACCAGCGTAGCCACTGATGCAATGCAGAATGGACCTACAGCAACACGCAACCATCAGCTGGTACCTTCACCTCAACCTCTCAACTGCTACATCCACTCTGCTTCTTCAAATAGCATTAAAGTAAGATGTTAGAACTATTCGAGGCTTCTAAATTGTTCGCCAAAATAATTAAAAAAAGAACATAACCCCATAGACTGAAGAAACAGCTAAACTCAGATAGGAAGTAACCACCGCCTTATCAGTGGAATATACGTAAAACTGGTTAATGTAAACGCAACTCAACTGCAAAACATATTAACGTAAGATATAAAGAATGTAGAACAATCGGTCAAACGAAAAGAGTAACTTTTTTTCAACCTAATTTTGGCGTATGTGGGTAGTCAATTCTGAACTTCCATGAAACCCACGATGTACCCCAAAAACCTGTTGTTGCCGCCTTAAAACAGCTCAGACAACCTCCCAAACCCAACCTCCAGTTTTCACAGAGTCAACCAAATCTCCGCCTCTACAGAAAACTACTACCTGAATCTTCATTCCTGTGTGATCTGGGAGGAGTTCTTAAACTGGTTTCCCATCTCATCTAACTATTTACATGGGTGGCAAGTTTCAAAAGGACAGATCGACTGTGACCACGTTTCTTTGCCATGACCTTCGCAAACTGGTCGAAATGGTTATAGGCATCCTTAGTAGAAGTCAATGCTGGTATGTGGACAGGATTTGGCCCACAGCGAAGGAAGCTTCCTATTCACTCTCCACATGTTCACCATCCAGTCTGGCCAGTGATCACCCTGAGTGCCTCAATATGGAAATCTGTGCGTGTCGTCGCACTTGTAAAGGGAGGTAACCTCATTCAGTCACACCCGCTACAATGGAAACCACTCAGCCTTCTTTCTATATTAAGCAAATCGGTAGAGATCTTGATGTTGTACGTTGAAGGAGTTGTTGGCCACAACCTCACTGGCAGACAACATTGGTGTACTAAAGGGAAGACCACGCAAAGTGCCGTTGTTGAAATCGGCAATCTTTCCCAAGAGGCTTCAACTAAGAACGTCATAGCAGTTCTCATTAACGTCAGATCTGATCAGTGCACAGTCAATCCGACAAATCGATGAGAAAACCCATCAAATGCTCCGAACTGTCACCCAATGGTGCAGCCACGTCAACCTACATGTAGCTGAGGAAAAACCTCACTTCATCCTTTTTAAGGGAAAATTGAAGAGCCAACCGACAGTACACTTTGTCAGCCGTGGACTCCTTCTTCAGAAGCACTTAGGAGTCAATGTAGGTGAAAGGTGTCGTTTCAACTAACAACTCCAGTCCTCCTAAGGCACTAGAGGTGTGGGTTACTGTGGCACAATCCTCATGTACAAGCCTATTTGCCTTGGCGTGATTGCCTACAGCCTGTTGTCTTGGGTTAGAAAACTCACAGTTTATGAAAAGGCAGACCTTGAAGCACACACAATACTGCCCCAACTAATCTACACATTATCCTGAAGCTCTTTCAAACAACTGATTAACTAGAGGCCTTTTGAATGTGGGTCGGTAAACAGTGTGCAAATACATTGGCACAAGGTTTACCCGTGTGACCATGACATAAATTCACTATAATATTTGATTATATTATAAGAGAGCCTCTTACCTTTTTAAACGTACCATACGTCAAATCGTCTTCTTTAGGTTTTCTTTTGGTTGTGATGTCGACACTCTTACTCACCTCAATCTTCGTAACTGCCCCCTCCTAAAACATTACAGTTGCAACGCATGAGATAACAGGAATCTGTAATATTAAGTTGCCTGTTGAAGCTCAACGTGCCTTCAAGTCACTCATTAAACAAACGTCGCCCACAGCGGCAATCATCAACTCCACAAATACACCCCACACCACAACCAACGTTCTACGTTTCCTCATTTCTGGATCTTGAAGTAGTCTCATTTCAGTATGAAAAGTTGGCTAGTTCTGCACTATAATTTCAAACCTCTCAAGTTAACAGCAAGGAAATCGCCCAACCTTTACCAAAGGTAAGAGTGTTGGTACACATATATTTTCATCTACTTCAATACGTAATTATCTACCTTAGCAAACTTCACTAGTTCAAAATCCCAAGCACATAACAAAGATGAAATACTGTCTCCGACTAACCGAGTCCTTCACAGCTACGATATTATTGGCTGCCTCGTTGAAAACCCTCTCCCACCAATTGTTGCTGAATTCTTTGCCAGCATTGTAGCCAATTCCATGGCTATTAAGTTTCATACATGTTTTTATAGGAGCCGCTTGCCCATCTTTATTCTTTCCCAATCCTTCGCCTGGAACAATAAATAAAACATCATCACCTACTCAACATCTTGCAAAGAACACGTGAATCTTAGTTGAGGAGTGTCAACTGGCATGATTTTACATGGGGGTTTTGTCTGTATTTCGAATTTTCTATAGATCTTTACATTTCAAGAGCAACTGTGTCTGAAAAACGCCATTTGGGAAAATGGTTTGTTCCTCTGTGAACGTGATTGAGAGAAAACAGTTGAACCAAATGGGCTCAAATAATATATTTTGTATTATTTATTTATATCCAGCAGGTCATCGTGGAATGTCAAAATAAAGATATGAGCAAAATCGGTCAAAACATAACTATAGGTATCATTGCGATAGAAGACAGCTGAAATGAACATTTAAAACGGCCGATTTTGCCAGCCATTCCCCTGCTACCGAACAGGTATTGAATAAGATAAGAGCTGTGTTTAAAAACGTACAGCTAGAATGATCTTCTGGGCTACGAGTTCGACTTTATTGTAGCGTTATGTAGGTAGGTACTCGTGTCTATTCAAATAAAATAGATGAAGTGAAGGATGAACGGTTCAATTCTAGCCGTTAGTCCAGTGGCTCAATTCTAATTTTGAAGGACTCTAGGACTAAGCGGTAGCCAGAAATGAGAGTTGTTAATGTTATCGTAGTATGCCCTCTTTCTTATACTTAAAAGTCAAGCCACAGGTCAGCTTACGTCAATTCTTTCTAATAAATCTCGCCGATAGATTACGTAATTTCCCTTTGCAGTGCTAAGGAAAACGTTTGTAGATCTAACCCTCGTACTTAACAATCAATCAGATCGTTTGAGTTTCGGACAGAAATAAAAGAGTGAAACCGCATGGATTACATTTGATAACCAGTTGGACCAACCTTCTTTCCATCCGTATTTAGCTAGTTGATTTTTTGCAAACTCCATGTTCTAAAATAAATGATTCGCATTCTTTAAATACAACACAAGCGTAAATAACAATAAATAAATCTTGTATCAAAATTAAAACACAATGTTGATCTCGACTGCACGGGTATCCAGCGACAAAAGTGGTAGAAGAAGAAGATGGCAAAGCCGAGGGGTCAATGATTGACGTCGTGACCAAAATACGATTATTTCCTAAGCCGAGAATTTCGGTTATTAACTTCGAGGAAATTTCAACGGCATATTTATTTCAAGAAGAACAGGCTAACTCAATAATACAAAAGAAAAAAGGAAAACTATTATCTGCCCGATGGTATCGTGAGAAATAAAGAAAAACTTCAATAGTAGAGTACTACAGAGCTAACTATAAGAGAAAGCCAAACGTCATTTGGGATCAGCAAAGACATATGGTGAATAGTGTTAAGCTGTTAGTAGAAGCGTCTCCAATTGTTATGGCGTAGGGTGGTCTCAAGCTACTTTCTGCCCTCCTTTGAGCTTCGTATACTTTTTGTCCACACGAGTTTCTTTTACCTGCAAACACGTTCACTATTTAGTGGTGATAGGACTATATCAGGCAGCAGAAAAAACTATTTTCTAATTCCTGGATATAATGATAACCTCAAATGAAAACATGGGTAACATGTATTTGTGTAGCCTGAGAATAAAAGTATTTTTATTCAACTGATTTCTCTGGAAAGTAGGAAATAAGTTGTGATACTAAATAAGACTGAGAAGACGAGAATAGGAGGAAATAAGTTGAAAGGTGATAAACGCTAAATATATGGAGAAGTTTTCATGTTTGATAAGGTAAGTATGATAATCTGAAAGTAAATTGGATGGTTCCATATATTAGGGAACCAGTCATCACGTGGACATGACTTCCATTGTTGGTGCCGTCGCTTTATGAAGGCTGGTTCTTCAAATCCCCCTAATCCTGCGGAAATACCTCAGTGCATGTAGTTCTGAGCAGCAGCCCTGGGTTCAATCTCTCTGCAGCGTGTCATTTGGAGGCATAAGGACCACTAGCGACTTACGAGCTACTGTCATTGGGGACTTGGTTGCATGATGGGATAATTAATATGGTAGCTGTGTAAACAGCTACAGATCCAGATACCTCAGCCTTTCCCTGAAGATATGTGCAATATAAACAGTGTCCAATATCGTTGTAACTAATACAACTCAGAGAATTCCAGAACAGTCATATTGATAAGGGAACAGACCTGTCCAACATTTTTGCCACAACTTAGCTTCACTCTCAAATTAGTTCCAGTAAAGTGTACTGGTCTGAAATATCAGTATGCCACTGTATAAATTTAAATTTTTGCATTCAACTAAACCAGTACAGATATTGTATATAATATTAGAGCCTCACTTGGTTCACTGTGTACATTTAATACAAAGCCCTATATTATATAAAGTATAATGCTCCATTGGCTTCGTAATACACCAACACTATACACTGGTATAAAGGGTTTGTGTCATCCACAAAGAAGAGAAACTGGATGAATTAACCGAAATTCGCATCAAGTTACATGTTATGTGACCCTACAAGCTTAGATCATGTGGCTTCTTACACACGCCCTAAGATACTTCTGTGACCCTCTTCAAAACTAAGCAAAGCAAAACAAACTGAAAGAGCGAACACTTAAATCGGATGAGAACTGATACAAGACTGTTTTAACAAATTATAAAATGCGGGCAGGGCCTACAAAGTTGAACATGTTTTTTAGTAAGACATTGAAAGCGGGGCTTGAGGTTAAAAATCTTAAGGTTAAATCACTCTTGGGCATGTACCACTTTTTTGTGTGTATGTTTCCAACACATTTTTTAATGCAACTATCAACGTTATTTACGTAGAGCAATGAAGGTTCTATAAAACTCCCACTAAGGTCGTGAAACTCATGACAACAGGGAAAATTCTGCAATTTATTACACAACGGTTTATTATTCTCATGAACAGCTTGACCTAGTATTACTGCTCCGAGACCCATCCCATTCGATTCAGGATCGAATACTAGTAAACCATACGAAACATGACCTGACTAAATGGAACTACGAAAGCGCCTGTAGGCAATTGGCACAACGTTGCGAGTCAAGCGGGCGGATGGTTTTGACGAGACAGGAACGACTTCCGCTGTAGTTCCCGCGAGCTCATTCAATTAGTAGACTTTGGCCCAGTATAATTACTGTAATTTCACTATACGCAGTTGTACACATCTGATACTCATTCCATTCGACCCAGGATGTAAAAATACCTCGAAAACGATACGAGACATTTGCATATTGGCAATTATACTGCGTTTTGTTAATTTTTTGTCCATAACAACCATGGGCTTCGTCCGATCGGATTGCCGAGATGATGGGCACAACTAGATACCTAATTGGGATTTTTGTGTGAAAGAACGGATTTTTTAGACCACGTTAAAGGCACAAAACGGCCCGCGTACGGAGGATGGACATTGCAGATTTGGAATCCCCGTGTCTTGAAACGTAATGTATGATATTTTGAGGGGGGGGGGGGGTTGTAAAAACCTTTCCTAACCGAAAGCATAGGGTTATTATTCAGAATGAATAATAAACCAAAAGGGACGGATGTTTAAATGTTTACAAAGCATGTAGAGCCGTTTTTGGGAATAGAGCTAAATAATTAGTATATTTTACGTGCAGTCGATAAGAATGATTCATTAAATTTTTTTGCTGGAATAAAACATGCGAAACTAAAGAATAATGATCTCAGTTGGTATAGAGTCTCTACGCAAAATCGACCGTATTTTAGTGAAGTTTCTAACTGAATTTTGTTCAAAACGTTTTGAGGATGTTTTCACGATGTTCCACGAAAATTCGTTCAGGAGGACTGAGGAGTTTCGTTTATAATATTCAACAATATTAGATAGAAGACCAATTAGACGCTAAAGTTGCCACTACCAGCGGATTGTCCTTAACTCCTCGAACAAAGAGAGAACCAATATTGATATTTTTACCTCTAAGCGTTACTCGCAGGTTCCATTTCTCTCTGTCATCCCTTAACTTCTGATTCTTTTGTGGCAGGAAAGTTGAAAGTGAGGCAATTAGGCTCCAGTGGCCTCCTCGGGCTTTTAATGCCTTCCACATTCCCAGCTTTATTTTCCTCCGAGACCCGTTTGAGGACCTTTTCAGGAACTGATAGTATCGATTGGTAACATCTGAGGTTGGGGTACACTCCAGGGCACCAAAAGACAAATAAATAATGTTGGGTGTTCGAATTAAGTTAATAAAAGAAAAGAAGTTACAAATTATCTCCAAGCATTTTGAACGCGCATTTTTGGACGTGCGCCCGTTTCATAACGGCCGCTTGAAAGAACCATGTATTTGGGCCGGGTTGAATATCCATGCGAATGAATGCAAACAATGTGGATGACAGCCCCCAAGAACAGGCGAAACTGTTGCTCGCTCAACTTCCCCAACAGGAAGTTGGTACATCCTATTAAAATTTTAATTTAAGCTTCCAAAAAGGTTGAGAAGGAGGGGGGATTTATAAGGTGTTTAACATTTTGTTATCCTCCACAGCCTCGAAAAAGTTGGGCCGACGAAAGTGAGATTATCAAAGTAAAAGGGTGATTACGAATCCATTGAAATACAAATGACAGTTTCTTACATAACATTGGGCGGCCCTAGAGGGTTTGAAGAGGTGGTTTTCCAATTTAGATGAAAACAAGTTCCTTCCTCAGTTTGAAAGCTTCAAGAGGGAATTTAAACGAGCTTGGAAATTAGTGGGGTAGTCGAGTAGTCATCCTCTTCGACTTCAGGCTCAGAAACTTCGAATGCTCTCAACCTCTTCGTCACAAAAGCCGGCAAAAGCAAATTCGAGGGATATCGACCATAATTTTCCAGCCAGATTTATCGGGCTACAGCCATTAAAAGGTTAGTATTTGAAGATTCGTGTTTACGTGGTAGGCGCCAGTGGGTTGGACTGAGGGAGAATCATTTATAAATTGAACTGCTCAGCTTTTCATAAACCAATGTCAAAATGAATCCGGGACACTGCACAAGATGTTGCTTCGTTCAAGTATAATCACCATCATTTGATCAGCACCTCGAAAAATATTTATTTGGAACTAATTTATGACTTGGGGGCGAAAATATTTATACCAAACCCGCCAAGCCAACTTTTTTACTTTCCTTGGTTCCACGTAGTAGAAAGAAAAGTTATGTGATAGGTGTCCCAACTCCCCCTACTCATCTGCGTGGGTGGAGTGGGCTTCAGGGGGGCATCCATGGAAGGAATTACAAGTCACAAATACAATGAAAAAAAGATTTAATCAGTTGCAAGAGTCAAGAAAATCGTTAAATGCACGTGAGGGCAAGGAAAGTTGTATGATGCGTCGCACCTGATATTTCTAGGTGTGAAGCTGGAGATGGCATAATTTTTTATTTCACTCTTTTTTCTTTTTGATGATGATGAAAGAAAGAGAGAGAGAGAGAGAGAGAGAGAGAGAGAGAGAGAGAGAGAGAGAGAGAGAGAGAGAGAGAGAGAGGGGTTGAAAAGTTTTTATATCCACCTGGGGAAATTTGGGACACAATTTATCTCTTTTTCACTCAAGTAACAAATTTCTCTTCCCAAAGTACCAAAATAAATTACACTCATACAACCACTTTTACGCCCACTGACATATTGAACACACTACTGCTATTTAGGAGGAACGAGTACTCATATATTCCTCTCCCCCCCCAGCAGCGGACGAACTAACTAATATATACAAATAAATCGAAAGAATCACATCACATCATGCACACTCTGTCACTACACGAACTTGAATTAGCATTCCAGTCAACTACTTACTCAATCAATGTTTAAAATTCTCTTCTTAATGAACTTAAATGTTCTGCTTACAGTCGAATTGATGGTAATATTTTACTATAATTACACAAAATACGAACATGACCAAAAATGCATGTAACTGATTCACTATCATAATTCGGTTCTGAAATTAGTCCGTCTTCAGAGAAAGGCTTACGTTTTCATTGTGGCTGCCAAATGATACTGTGTGAAGTTCATTCACATTCATTTAGGTCTGATTTCTGTATTTAAATATTCTTATAGTTCACACAGTTGCTTTTATTGTGGGACAACTAGTCGATTGTTGGTATGACATTGCACGGGCTGTTTCACTCAGAAACATCATTCTCGTTCTAATCATTGTTAAAAAGGCCAATAATGGATTCACAATCACGCGAGTCTCCGCATCAGCCGATCCCCTGGTTTATGGATATTTTGAAACCCTAGGAGCAAATTTGTGCGGGTATTATGATTTTATATATCGACCAGCCATCAGAAGCGCGATTCCCCGGAGGCGGAGTACATTAACGCAGAGCAAACTGTATTGAAGCTCGACGTTTCTGCTTTTAGCTTTTGTGTAGGTAGAAGCGAGTCCCTGCAACCGTGAGAGGCGACCACCGCTCGGTTCTCATTAACGGTGATGCCATAATATAATAGAAACTTCGCTCCCATCAAACTTGAAATTGATCTGGAAGTTTTCCCTCGAAGTTTCCCTAGACCGCGTTTCCAATAAGAGAAAAATAACTACCTCATGATCAAAGTTCTCTTCCTCTCGTAATATGATTCGATTTCAGCCGACTAAAATGGATTGTTGTTAGACTTTGAATTGGATCATTTTAAGTAATATATAATTTATCGTAGGTGGCTCCAATTAATAGACCAATTAACCTTTTCATCTCCTGTTTCTAGGGAATACCTAACTTTTCAGCTGCCCTTCATTTCCACAGAAGTCTTATCAATCAGGATGGAGAGCGATTTTTCCTAAAAACCGTTAAATCTTTTGCATGGTGCCCGTAAAAGTCTCATCCGCTCCAAAATGAAGAGACCTATTAACCTTCTTTCCTCCTGTTCCTGGAGAATAACAACATTTTCAGACGCACCTAGTTTTCACTGAAATGTTATTAGTCGGGATAAACTTCGAGTTTTCGAGAGAAAGAAACGTTAAATTCTTCGTTGAAACATCTCCAAATAACACAGCAGAATCATAAAATTATCACATGCGTTATAATGAAGAGAGCAGCACAATGAATGATCAAAACTACGTAGTAAATCCATTATGTCGCCATTTTTTCTTATAAATCTCGCTCATGTGTTACTATCATACTCAAAAGAAACAGGCGCATTCCAAGCTAGAAAACAGATTAGATTTTTATGTGGAATGAAAAACGACAACATTTTCAAAACGAGATAAGAAAAGTCGTATTCTTTGTAAACCCCGAGCGTCCTCTCGCAAAAAAAAACAAATAAAAATAAATAAATAAATAAAAGCAACAAAATATAAAAATAAGAGCAACTCACGAAATTCTGGAATGCAAACTATCGTCATTTCTCTGACTAACTTTTCTCACAACATTTCCCCTACAATTTCACCACCACGAACCCCACCCCGAAAAACCATGTTGACAGTACCACAAATTACTTATACGTTGGTTACTGAAACTAGTAAATTCCTTAACGTTGAAACCAACCGTTTCTTCGTAGAATTTAGGTTCTACTGAATTCATATAAATAGATTGAACTCACTCGGAAAGAGGGGTTGGGGACTGTTGTGTGATGCGTCGCACCAGATATTTCAAGTTCAAATTCTACTCCAGTTTTACGTCATATTGACGCCGCTTAAAATTATACAAAATATTCATCTCGTAGCTATTCTTGGTTAATTATTTTTATTAAAAGTTATTTTTGTAGTATCTATTTTAAGTCGTGGTTAAGAGATATATCGAAGAAAATACTTCTAGAGAAGTTAATTTTTCAATCCGTATGTAACTATTTCAATTCATTGCAGATTTTCTTGTGAGTATTCTTTAAAAAAAGGATTAATTGCACGAAAAAATTAAAATTTCGGAAAATATTCGTTGGAAGGGCAGGCACCTCGTGAGAGCTCCGGTTGTTCAGTTAAGGATTGAAAACACGAAATATTGCCAACTTTAGTTTGTAAATAACACGTTTTTCTTTTTCTGTGTAAAAAATGGAGTCGCAACAGATCTTTTTCAAAGCTCTGGATCGCCTTCTCCCTGTCATTCCTTTCACCCGAATCGGCCTCGCCAGAGGCGGGTCGATGGCACGAGGGTGTTTCTGACTGGATCAGGAAAAAAAGGGAAACCCAAGTTTCGAGCCCCCCCCCTCCCCTTCGCAATTCAACCAGACAAACGTAATTATCGAACCTGGTATTTTCCCTCTTTTAGTTGGGCTCATACGAGTTTCCCCGAGTTTTCATGCGAAGTCTCTCGAATCAAATCCAGGGACCCAGAGTCGCGAGGGCGCGATCGATTGCGGTACGTGTCCTCCCACATGCGGTCATTCATATCAAATACCTACTTGCTCTCTACCTGCCGGGGAATATTTATATCCTGAAGGGAGTTTTCTTTTCCGTTTATTGCCGACAAATCTTTGGCCGACTCGGAAGGAATTTTTATTCAATTCACTCTTTCTCTTCCTAGCTCTCAATTTATGCAGCAGAGGTTTCAGACAACAATTTCCGGGCGGTTGATAGAAACAACAAGGGGCGCGAGGTTCTGTTGTGACTCAAAACCTTTCAAGTAGCTCATTCAATCGACCGGGAGAAATCGAATTTTCTTCGACATTAATCGACTTTGAGCGAAGGAGGCAAGCAACGCGCAGGTGACTGAAATTGGCAAAAGGAGATTTTAGGGTGAGTGAAGAGGAGAAAAAATGCTACCACGTACGTCTAGGGATTTTTATCGATCACGCTGCTGAATCAAATTTCACTCAGTTTAGCTGCGTACGTAGTAGTATACGTACGTAGGACGAAGGGAAATTAAAATACGGTTCCAAAATACCCAAAGTGAGGGAAGAATTGTTTTCTATCCCTTTCAACAGGAAACAAAGAAAAAGGGTGGCCGGGCTAATCCATTCGGATTACGAAAGCACTGAGAAATATTTTACTCTTCCCCGTCCTGTAATAGTGTGAATCTGGCTTAGAAGAATTGAACTATCGACTAGCAAAGTGGAACAGATTTTAATTCCACAAACTGCGGGAGATAGCTTCTTCTGCGCTTGAACGGAGCGCGGATAGAGAAACTTCGTTCAAAGTGCTGTTAAGTACCGAAGTGAGTAAAACTGTAACGCAAGAAATAATGAGCCGAAATAAGTCAAACTCTGAGTAATAACTTCCAAACTAGGTATAGCATTTTGTTTCAGAGCTGAGAAACTTCGTTATAGAAGCACCTGAAGGGATTTGATAAAGAAGGGAACCAGTCGGCAGTGAGTGAAGATGTGGTTCAGGGTGGGATTAGTTAAGGGATGAATAATGCGGTTCTATTTCCAAGAAAGGGTGTTTATCTGGGCAACACCTATTAGTCGAGCTCCCCTGGTAAGCAAGCACAATCTCTAATAGGCTTGTTAGGGCCGATCTTATACCTGGTAAAATATGCATCTTGTTGCGATGAAATATCAAGGGGTTCAGGTTAGCGCTCTTCGTCCATCGTTCCCAACCAACCACGACTGACAAATTTAAAACGGTTTATGCGAGTTGGGTCGGGTCCCCAACGGGGCTTAGATTTCGCAAATTAATTAAGGACGTTTCACTCCGTTGCCTCAACCTCACTACCCCACCCCACCACCACCACTTCATCCTCATCCCATCCCGCGACCATTTTTGGAGAGCTTTTAGGCGAACGAAATTGAATGAAGAATGACTCGGCGGGCAATTTGTATCTCACAATAATTGAACTCTAGATTGGAACAAATTTGTCAAAAAGAGCTGGCATAATTTCTTGGCTCTGAAGGCTACAAACGTCAGCAAATTGGAAGCCTTTGAAAAGTGGCCGGATGGCAGAGGCCCCATTTTCCAACCCCTGGAAGAGTTTTTGACCTTGTGACCTACACGGAGGACTCCGAACGCAGCTAACTCAGAGCGGGATGGGCTACAGAATCCATTATTACCTATCGGTTCATCATTTTCTAGGAAATATCTATTTAAAACGCGGGCAGTCTTTAAATCACCCGTGAACTAATTGCTCAATAACGGGCATGGCTTAATTAGGACCAGCACAATTAACTCCAGTACCTAAAACGCCTCCAGTTTTCGTGTACTACGTTGTTATAAATAGAATGAAGAGCAGATTTAATTAGTTGCTACAACCAAGAAAACCGCTGAATGCACGTGGGGCCAAAGAAAGTTGTGTGATGCGTCGCATTTTGGAAATCACTCGCTAAGTAAATCAATTATGCAAAATCTGATAAATCAGTCCGACTGTTCTCTCATTTTAGGAGCAGAGCGTGGTTTACCTGAGGACAGTTATACGGATCAAAACACAATACTTTTTTTCTCAAAACAGCCTATGATATTGATTAAATTTTTGGTAAGAACAGCTCGAAATAATACGGCACTGCCGAAAAATGCTCATTACTGGGAAAATGACGAGTGCAACGCAATATGTTATAAAACATTCCGGACTGATTCGCGTTTTCCTTATACATCCCGCCCATTCTATAATGGCGTTCTCAAAAACAACGGTTGGCAGTCAAATAAACAACGTAGACAATGATGGTTTAATGATGTTCATCAGGAAATAAGGAGCATACCCAAAAAATGCCGGAATACGAACCACTTCCTTTTTCCTTACTACCATTTCTGTTTTTTCGGATAATTCCAAAACAGTAAACACGACACTTCTTAAAAAGCCATGTTGGCCATCCCAAAAATCACCTGATCACTGACCGCTAATTAACCATCGCAGCATGAGTAGGGGCGACTCAATAAGCGCTACCACTTTCTGAGTAAAAGGTGAAGTTATATTTTACTATGCTGCCATAAACGTTGCTATGCCTGGTTCTGGGTTATCTTCCCAGGAGCATGCCCATGCTACCAGGCGCGGCCACGGGTTGTGGATAGTGGAACGGCCACGGCATTGTCCCCAGGGGCACGAATCGCAGGGGATCGCAGAAGAGATCCTGAACAATGGACTCAAGGGCAAGCGAATCTACATTTTCTCAGACAGCCCACCGCCTTAAAGGCCATCGCAGCCTATAGTTTTAGGTCTAAGCTGGCAAGGGAATGCCTCCATGCGCTCATTTGGGTGCCGGCTCACAGGGGGCATGAGGACAATGATAAGGCTGACCGCCTTGCGAAAAGGGGTACAGAATCCCTACCCATCAGGCCTGAACCACACGTGGGTCTGACGAAAAGTCACCTGAACCGTCTGGTTGCTCGATGGGAGATACAGGAAAATGGCGCCCATTGGCATCGCCAGCCACAACTAAGACAGGCGAAAAGGCTTGTCACGCCTTCCTGTCAAAGGGCGAAGGCGATGCTGACACTCTCTAGACGAGATCTGAGAGTGCTGATAAGCTTCCTCACCGGGCACTGCCCACCCAGATATCACCTCAACAAGATGGGCATCTCAGAGGCAGTGGAATGCAGACTCTGCGGTGAGGAGGACGAGACAGCATAGCATATCCTGTGTGAGTGCCCTGCCTTGGCAGCAAAACGCTTTGAATACTTCGGTCAGGGGACCACTGAACCCCAAACTGTAGCGGACTCTGCGGTGAAGGACATACTCAGCTTCCTAAGGGGGGCGGGTATGTACGACGCCTTCTACTAAGAAAGGGCCGTCACAATAGGCCCATATGCGGCCGCAGTGACAAAGGGACTTGTCCCACACGCCCTCGGGTAAAAAAAAAAACAAAAAAACGTTGCTATGACGCGTCCCACCAATTATTTTCACAATGTACCCCTTATAATTCCAGTACTGTAGACACGAACCACTCCAACAAAAAAAGAAGCATGTTGATAGTGCCATCAATTTATCTATAGGTCGGATTTATAATTAAGTCGTGGCATACGTAGCAGCAGAGCAATAAATTCCGAGATTTTAAGCGCTTCTAGTTTCTGCGAATTACAAGTTGTTATGTTCTACGATTTCATACGGATTTGTATGGAATGTACGCTGGGATGTCGATGTTATGGACCTTCCAACAGCCTATGGAAATATTTCGTTCTTTTTCGTTTCTTTTCTTTGTCACGTACTATCGGTTCTGAAATTAATGTTAAAACACACACGGTGTTTTGCTTATTACATGACTCCATGTGGGGCAAGTAATGGAGGAAAACAATCTTCACTCATGTGGATTGTCTTGCCGTGTCGCGTTTCTTCCTCCTCCCCGTACTACTTACAGCGTTACCTCCTCCTTAAATTTGGTAGGTTCATTTACCCAACCATTAACACGATTAGTGTGGGTGACACGATGAGAATTATTATTACTTCGGACCGTATCTCATCCTTTTCATCCATCTTTCTTCTAGTCGAGGTAGCTCAAGTTTTGACACTCTTGATACGATCATAACATCGCACAAAAGATAACACGAAATAGCAGAATGACTCTCTTGGAGTTGACCCTCTGTTCTCTGGATCTGGATAGAGTTTGAATGACAACTTTGGACTGGCACCGAGGGTGTTCGTGAATAGCCGCCCATTTTAGCTGTAACGTGCTCCAATGAAAATCTTTCCATAAAAGAAATGAAAAAGCCTCTGATTTCAACGTTGCGTTCATACGACGTTCCTTTCACGCAGAAAAATTTAAATGGGGTCAAACAATTTTTGTGTTGATACTCCCCGGCATTTCGTTGTATTTCAAAGTGATGTCAGGAGCACCCATGGAAAAGGAAAATTGAATGAAATCATTTAAGCGCAAAAGTAGTACGAACCAGCGAGGATAGTAATTCTGTAAAACCGTGACGTCCCAAGTGTGAAAATGCTTGCTCCAATAAGTGCAGGTTCTCACTATTCCCCGGTATAGCGTCGGTAGCCAGAGAAACGAGAAGTTGTGAGAGTAAGTTGAGGTTCTGCTGAACCCGAAGTAAGTGCACTCAAAAAGTGAAATAAATGAAAGAAAAGTTAGCGGTTGAACAAATCGAAAGATGTTGGACGACTAACAAACGAGATGAAAGAAAGGGCGAAGGTTGGGACGAAATTCCAAAGTGATGAAGTGATATGACAAGAGGAGGGCGCTAGTTGAATCTGATCGTTGATAAAAAGCCCAGAAATCTAGTAAATTTGAACCATGTGCATCCCGTCACCAATAGACCTCTGTGACACATTCTCTGCCCTAGCCCCATAGCAGTTCCCATGGCGCGTTGATGGAGCTTACTGTGCAGTTCACCCATGGCAGTCGCACGACTTTACATTACATCATCGGTATCCGCTTAAACTGGTTCCATTTCTGAGTCAGTCAAATCAGATCCCCTGTCTTGTGCATCTTGGGCCGTTAGTGGATCCATAACAAAATCATAGTTTCTAACTACTGAGTTTTGTTTCAGTGAGTTGAACATACACAAACTGCCACTTCCTATGACGGTGTTTAGATTGAAAGGATGCGTTCACTTGGTTACAATCCTTGGAACTAATCATGGACGCTGGATGCAGTACGTTAGACAACTTAGGATTACATGTGATGTGTCCGCAGGACCTGGACTCCTCTTCACCTTTCATATTCTGCATTTTGGCGAGTTATTGGAGTGTTAAAGGTTTTGGGTATTGTGTGTGTTCTCGCTTTTCTTTCGTCTTAAAGCATTTGATTTGTTTCAACTATTGTATTTATTGCTCCTTGTTCAGAAATGAGTCAAAAAAGAAGAATGAAGGGTAATGGAGGAGGGTCCATAAATTCACGAGGTAGGAGCACTGTTTCGTGTTTTTTCATTTTATTTTCATTGTACCTATCGTTATTCACATTTATTAATAATATTAAAATGAAAAGTAATAACAAATATTGCTTGGTTATTTCTCCATATGCTGGGTTTTCCTTTTCAGAATTAGATTTTGGTGAACCACAACCTGGGCCGCACCTCACAGGACTCACTGAATTTCGATATTTGATTTTTCTTTTATATTTTATATTCCTTTTCGCTAGTTTGATGCAAAAATAGTAAATATGTTAAGTAAAATAATAAATACTTATGTAAAAATATGTGAATTTAAAAAAATAGTTTGTATCAGTTGTAAGTATAAATAGAAATATTTCACAACTATCACGAACTTTATTTCAAAATACCCCTCTTATATGAATCTGGTCAAAGCAAGAGCCTGTTTTTCGTCCAGCAGCTTTCCTTATTCAATCGAATTTCTTCCAAACATATTTTTAGAACCCCTGGACCGTCATTCATCATTTTATTTATCAAATAAACAGGAACTTGAACGATTTTTATGTATGACTTCATATGAAGTCATCAGGCCGGTCGGTTCAGTAGGCAAACATTGCGGGTTTGCATAACCATGCCCATCGCCACAGCCTGATGAATTCATATGAAGTCATTTCTGAAGAAGACTGAAAAAGTGAACATTTTATATCCTGATAGCAGTTGAACTACCGTTTAGGCGATATAAAGGCACCAACACAAAGTTTTCTGATGCCACTGGTGCTAGGCTGGGGCATCAGACCGGATTTCGAGTGCCGTCCTGAATGGGTTAACACATTGCATCAGGTTGGCCCTCACGCCTCCCTGCGATGGCAGCTCTTCTTTCTTGTCCTCTTCACCTTCCCAGGAATCTAGTGGCGTGCCACTGTCACCACACATCCTCTCTTACAGCCCAGTAGTTAGGGAGCTTTCCTCCATGTCTTTATTCTACATCCCTGAAACATACATCCATGTCAAAAAACGCCATTCTCTTCTGGCTGAGCACTGCCTGGCACGAGAAGATGGCATGGAAAGCATTGCCCACTATTGCCCTGCAGTGTGGGCTTGCAACCAAAGGGCGATTTGGCACAGGTACCCCCTAAATCCATGTACTGGAATCAGTTGCCTGGTACACAGCCCCATCTTGGCTGTGTCCCGCTCTTTTTGCCACTTCCCAAGTCTCAGAGATGCAGGGAACTCTGGCGATTGGAAGAGAAGTGGTAGCGTTGTCGATCGTCATGCTTCAGCAGAAAATCGTGGCTTCAATGGTCGTGCGGGGAGTGTTCTTGCGCCATTCAAGACACTACGGCACATCAACAATTGGAATTGAGATAAAGAACAGCGACGATTAGATCAGCCACGAGGCGTCAAAAATTATTATTACCTGTGGGTTTGGAAAGTACAAAACTTTGCTCGCCCCCAGGTTGCTCTGCACTCATGGGCGTTAAAATTAAAATGCTTTATTTTCAATAATTAATCATTAATTTCTCGCATTGATAATTGTTTGCACGCGTTTAAATAAACCGGACCGACTGATTTCGCGAGCGGCAAATCCCCACCCTAATATGGAGACCTGGAAACCTGCAACACGTCCCTGTCGTGAGTGTTGCTGTGTACGCAACCAGAACAGTAATTGAGTTCAATGTTTGGTTTCCCGGGACGTTAATTATTAATATTATTTGGGCGTTGAAGATCGAAAGTGAAACTACCCTCATCAAGTGGAGTAGTTTGAACGCTCAGTAGTTGTATTTATGTACGTCCTCCAGGCCGCCCATACTTCTCAATTAACATTGCCATTAATACTGTTTCAGCCCGTTAGCCAAATAAATGCCGCTTCTCATCAGATTCGCTATAGATAAACTCAAAGTTTGGTCTGGGAAGAGAGAATACCCACAAGATAAATAAATATCTGGTGCGATCCATCAAGCAACTTTCCTCGTATCCGACAGCACGCTGTAAGTCATTTTTTTCTGCAACGTTGATGAAAAAAAAAAAATCAATTTGCTGCGTAACTCAGTAAGTTTGAATGAACGCAGTGAGAACCTTTGGACAACCTTATTTTCTGACTTACCTCAGCTTATCTCCGTCCCACAGGCAGTCATAAAAATAGTTATAGAGAAGTCTGGTTGTTCGAATTCAGGTTGTTTGTTCGGCATTTACTATGGAAAATACGAAGACATTATAAAATATGATGTTTGCTGTGTAAGTAAAACATTTATGTAAACAATATACGGGAGCTTATACTGCCAAACATTTATTGATTCTTCTCCTGCTACAACAACTAGCTCGTAGAAATTAGGTTTTTGAACTCTGTAACTCCTGAAAAATAAATTTTGAGTTTTCTTTAAATATTAGCATTTCAAAGCCTCATAGTTCAAAAAATTTCGAATGAATAGAGAGAAGAATAAATTGGATTGGTAGGTAAAGACATGAAAACCGTTGAATGTATATAAGAAGTAGGTAAGAAACTACCAACTTTCCCAAAGCCATAGTAACCCATAATGACCTTGAGTAAATTCAAATTTAGCTCCAAGCATGAACAGGCCTGCAAACAAGATGATTGGGGCGAGCGTATTTCAGTTCGCATCGATTGATGCTTCATTTAAAGATGCCTCCTTGGCATTTTCCGTTCTTAGGCGTTTTCGCCTTCGGACCTGTCAATACCTTCAAGTTCTACAAAACGGAAACTGCACCAACAGACGCAACCCTCATCAGGAATTGAGGGAGACGTGGTGGTGGGACGGTAGGGGGAGAGGCTATGAAGTGTAGCTGGTTGGTGAAGGTTGTTTTCGGCCCCATGAACTCACCACCTGGGAGACTGACAATTGTCGGAGTTGTAAACAAGTCCGAGATTTCTCTTGGGAAGAGAAACAGGTCTGTTTGGGTGTGCGAGCCAAATGATAAATGTCTCAAATCTCTGTTTCCAACTGTCAGTCTGAAAACTTCAGACCGGAACTGCTCATTTTATCTCAGAAAGTTCGCTCAGAAGGAACTTGACGAGGAAAACGGCGGTATAATTTCGTTGAGGGAAAACTACATTTCTCGTCTCTTCCGAAAACCTAATCAACGTTCGTGTTTTCAAAGCGCCACATTATTTCTGAGTGATGGAGAAATCTTTACAAATAGGGGGATTCGAATTTTGTTGGATTATTATCAGCGCGGAATTAAAGGCGTTTGATTGGAATTAATTGAAAGTTATTCGTCGAACCTGTCATAATCTACGGGAGTGGGCGATGGAATTAGTGAGTCGGTTACTTCATAATGTGAGTTCCGCTGAATAAAATACTCTTTATACAGCATTCATGGATTTGACTATTTATTGATGGCACGCGCTTGGGCGGAGGGCTAATAATTAAACCGCCTTCCGTAATTGAAACCGACTTTCGTAAACGATAACGTGCTAAGGGAAATAACAAAAACCTAAAATAGAGGTCTTGAACAACTAAAGTCAAATAAAATAGTGTTGATCGTAAGACTTTAACTGTTAAAGAAACCTAAGTGTCATATTTTGAGGGAGGATAACATTTTCCCGGCCGAAAACTTGGGTGTATTTTTCAGAATGAGTAATAAACCGAAAGAGAGGTTCAATTATCTTATTTTGAAGGTTATTGCGTTTTCTTGACAACGACAAATAAATCTCAGGAGAGACTTACTCAATGGTTAATTAATTCAATGCCATCCTAGCATTATTATTTAGACGTTGATTTTCACGGTCTCACCTTTTTCTGAGGCGTTAGGATGGGGAGGTAGGACTTCATTAACTTTTTAAGAGTCAGGTTTTGATATTGTTACGGGCACGATGCGACATCACTTCGCTCTTTATATCTATCTATCTGTTGGCTATTCATTTGGTGGAACGGACCTGAATACTTGGATGCAATAATATACTATTTGGTACTGGAAGGAATTGATTATTGTGAGACGCCCAAATACCGTCATATAACAGTATCAATTGGCGTTTGGTTTTTGCATTTTCATTATTACTGCTACCAGGGGCAATCCCCCTGTTTCCTATTCAAATAAGACTGGGAATGATGGATGTCCAAGGCAATAATACCTCAAAAGGAACTCCTTCGGTACTTGGTATAGTTTTTTTCGATGGTGTCAAGGTAGTTGAGTTTTTGAAGTTTGAGGGGCGGAAAAAATAATGGGGTCCCTATCTTCTTTGAATCGTCCATGATAGAGATTTTGTAGAAGGTTTACGTCCGATGTTCGCCATACTTCTCAAATCGCCACCTTATCTTTATCTGCTACAAAACGTAATTTAGTCGTAAAGTTACCTAATTGAAGGAGTCTCCTACCGACTGCGCCACTATAGTGTTTTCTTAACAACGTGAAATAAATCTCACGAAGCTCATAAAAATAATACCGTCTCTACGTAAACCAGACTTTGTAGTTTTAAAGTAAAAACAAATCAATCCCTGCTCGAGCATGAGAACATAACTACAAAATTAATTTCTCTACGAAAGAAATCGTGCCTTATTAATCATTTTCCTTTACCCTGAGCAGCAGGCTGCTCGTCTTTTTTATTTGTGATCGATCATCCGATGTCACGAAAGTGTAACTGACCCCACGTGGCGTTAGTATTCATTTTCGACTTGTTTCGCCATTGTCAGAGCTGCTTAGCAAATCGGATGTTCCTTTCTGTCGTTGTATCACACAGAGCGTGAGCCAGGTCAACCTGCTGCAGCAGATGGAAAGGAGAATGCCGTGGCAGAGTACGGTATATAAATATGTTATAGTCGACAGCGGGTATTTCCTGATGAAGACTCAACCGGATTTCAAGAGGAAGTTGCGCCTTTGGAAAATAGTTGGCAACGCTCTGTAATTTGGAACTGTCCTCCTCGTTGAACTCCCATCGTCAACTCGTCTTTGCAGTCGAGAAAAGTTCGGGTGTCGACAAAGGTACCTTCAGAGAGGATAGAAGACAATATAGAAGATTGTCAAGTAGAGTTTCTCTCAGTGTCCACGGTGCTTAGAGTTCTGCAGACTAGAAAGGAGCTCAAGGATATGACATTCTGTACTTCCGGAACAATAACTTCGTGAAACAGCGCTTCTTCGGTTCAGTTTATGTCTCATTAATATTCCACAACGTTATCCGCTTGATACTTAGCTTTCATCGTTTGAGAGTCTTTCTCTTTAAAACATCTTGTGGGAAAACTTTGTCAATTAAGTATTTCATTTATTCATTACACGTTTTTTTTCGAGTAACGGCTAGCAGTCACGGAGAAATCATAATCCTTGGAGTAATTCATAACAAAACTCCTAACGTGACGTACAATACAACTTTCCCCAGCCCCAAGTACACTCTAGCTCCAATCTATACTTCATTCAGTTCATACGAGCTCCGTAAAACATAACCGGAAAACGGCAGCTCTTATCCAAATGACAGTAATTGTAGAGCACTCCCATTTGATTCACCATCGAAAAATACTAGTTGGCGATACGAAACGTGACTACTACAACGGAATAAAAAAAATTGACATTTTCTACACAACGCTAGGCAATTGGCACGGCGTGACCAGTCGAAATGACGGAAAAACTACCGCAAATTTATTTGCCCCTGGATAAAGTTCTAATAACTTACATGCGTCTAGATAAAGAGCAGCCACAGACATAACTGAATCCACTGGTGAGTCTTCTGTTAACTTCGATCCCCAACGCCTTCAACGAATAAAAATGACGTAACAGAATTATTTCATTTAGAGTTGCTCATACAGAAACCGTTAGAGGCGTTTTTGAAAAAAAAAAAAATCGGTGTTTTGGCAATTTTTGGTTTTAAACACATCGAATGGTCCACCCATTGATTGCTCAGTAACGTTCAAGAGATATCGTGGTTTTCATTTTCTTTTTTTGCATCCATCACTATTTTTAAATGTCATTATGGGGTTTTAATGTATTGCGTATTTTCTGATGCTGAATCCGAAACGGTCCATGAAAATTCGCTCATCGAAGTGTTGCCGGCTTGAAATATTTTCTGTATTTTCCGCTGAGACGGTTCGCACGTTTCTTCAGTAAGCGAACCCCGCCTATTCATCAACTCCTTTCTTCACAGTTTCCCCTTTTCTTATTCTAGTTGCCTAGTTCCAATCTCCAGCTCATAGTCACATCTTAGCTTGTCCCCAGCCCTTGGGCGCCAACAGCTCATCAGAAACTTGTTCGCTGGGATCGCTCGATTGCCCTCTCCTCGCCCTCAACTCTTAAACAATTGCAAGTGTCATGAACTGCGTTAGCACATTAATCTGAACTGCTAACAATTTATGCATCGGGAGCAGCTCAATAAAGTACGCAGAACGTCGTTTTACAGGTTCCTACGAACTGAGTTAAAAATACATTGGTTTAGTAGCTAGAATGTACGTGGGGCTGAGGAAACATGTGTCATCCGTCGCATCACGGTTTGCAGCTTACGATTACATTATTATTGTAAGTCTTCCACCTCGATTCAAGTCCTCTCCATTTTATTTCTCCTGCAATCTACACTCGTACATTCGCAACATCTTCTATCAACACCTCCTCATCTCATCAAGGGCTCCAACGAAAACTAAATTCATTTCCGTTACTTTTATTTGCTTAAGTCTCAATTTATTGTTCCTATTTCATTCATTCAACGCTCCATCATCAAACGCCGTTTTTATTTCTTTGTTTCCTTATTTCTTTCTTCATTGCTCTTCCCCTAACATTCAACATTTCGTTTAGTCGACGATATGTGAGTCCAAGAAACGTCGAAATTTAATTTTTGGAACCCCTAGCAGACAGTGGTTAACGCCGATGATTATTAAACGTAGGCCATTGAGAGTAAATGATTTTTCCGCTATTTCTCGTCGTATTGGACCAACAAAAATGTGAGGAAAAGTAAACAACTATTTTGCTTATTCTGCGAATCTGCTATTACATGGTTGTTTTCGTATCCGATGGTTCCCTGTGGGATGTTTACGAGAAGTGATGTACAATTCAAATGAGAATTCGAGCAATCCGACGTTGTTATCGAGCTGGTATTTATGTTGTGCGCTCTCCCCAAAGACCACCAGGAGAGTCAACGAAACAGGAAGAGAAGATTGCTCCCACAGGATAACTTGAAATAGAGCGATTCCCAGTTGTAGTTTGACTTTGCCGGTTTTCTCCTATCAGGGGAAACACTCAACAAATACGTAGATCCAATAACTAACAAACCACGAGGTGTACACTGGATCAGAAATTGAGAGGATGGGCTAGACTTCATTCGGCGGTCTTCGTTACTCCGTGTTGTGTTGACCTTCAAGGAGTTCACCGATACTTTCCTTTTTGCTTTACTAGCTGGTGTATCTTGTACGTTTTTCTTCGGCTACGACTACGCAGATGCCAGTTTGCCGTTCGCCCTCCTTACTGCAACCATATTTTCCCTTAAAGGTCAGATAATCTCTTCAATTATCTACTTATACTTTCCTTAACCCCAAATGGTAGGAAGAAGTTATAATTGGCTGATGCGTTAGCGAATTGGGAGTTTGACATGTAGAAGCTTACAAGGTTTGACAGAATAGTAGTGCTGGTAACTTATTGTGCTACTCTCGTCATTCTATCGTTGAGTCGCTTGAGTATGTTCACTAAACAAAGTTAATAAAAATCGTTAAAACCATAAAAGAGAAAACATTTCGTGGTTTGATCACTGTGATTACTATATCAGTTTTGGGCCAATATCGATAAATTTTAAAAATTAAAAAAAGTGTGGAAGTGGTTTGTGAACGCGATGGCTGGAAAAAATCAGTTGATACTTCGTGTGCAGAGCACCGTGGATCACCAAAATAAAGGTATGGGAAAACTAACAAACTATAGTTATTATGGTGGAAGAACGTTGCCCCCGCCTGGGCACATTTCCCCCTCAGCCCTCGTCATGTCGTGTCAATTGCCTCGCCTAGAGAATGTCGTGTTTCATATCGTACTAGTATTTTTCGATGCTGAATCGAATGGAATGGATATCGGAGGTGCTTTACAAACATACTGTTTTTCCCGGATTGTTGATATAACCGAGTAGGAGTAGGTTGAATAGAATACATCACAATTGTGCGGTGCAAGAGAATAATAAACCGGTGTAACGATTTGCAGCGTGTTTTTATGGTGTGCCAAAGTATGTGGGGTCAGAATTAGCCATTGTTTAGGCCCTAAATCTGCGTTTAGCTCTCTCAGTTAAAAGCGGTCAAAACACGATCAACTTTGTTCGCCTCTAACCGGGCGATTTATTTGATCGGCTTTCGCGAAGCTGGCGGCTTTGTTGCCAGCCTGTCTGACTCTACTGTTGATTTAGGGAAGTGACGCGGTTTACGTGAGATGAAAACATTCAGCGAAACCTGTTGCAACGACATCGTTCTCGTTCGACGACAGCCAAGTCCCGCTAAACTCGACGAAAAGGACAATTCAAATAATTGAGATGACGGGGCAACGAACGGATGGAAGAAAATGTTTGGGAATTGAGATTCGAGTTCTTCCTCCACCTTCGGTTCAATGGGCGTCGGTTTCTGTCCCGTTACCTGGTGAACCTCCGTTAACTCCCGTCAGGTCCCAGTTTTCATCTCTGACTTCTTTCAGTCACTCGTCTCATCTCCTTGAGTTCGGCTAGTTATCTGACAGGTGCCTTCGCGTTTGAGTGCGAAACATCATTTCCTGATGCCTTGCGTCTTGTCACCAAATCGTTAAGGTACGCACCACCTTAGTTTTCCGACATTCCGACGAGAGAGAGAGAGAGAGAGAGAGAGAGAGAGAGAGAGAGAGAGAGAGAGAGAGAGAGAGAGAGAGAGAACAATAACCTATCAGACTATGCCAGAACTATACAAACGGTTAGAATGATTTTATTTGAGTACAAACGGTAGAGCATGCATATTAGGTATTATATAAGAAACATTCAACGACTTTTCTCTGGTTCATGATACACTACATATACGGAGGCTGTATCTTGGTTCTGCGCATGCACCCTGCGTTTTTGTACTGAAACGATTATGGAGAACACAATGTGCCGTATGGTTTGAAAAACATCGGTTCGGCACATCCCATTTTCTGATGTATTTGGGTTTAAATTTCCTTGGCAAAAATATTTGTGAACTAACTGTGGTAAAGGTTGCTTGAAGCCACTCCGTCAGGTTGATCAAATTCAGTTGTGCACGTACGGGAGAGAATTTGAAAACTGTCAGCAAAACCAGTATTTTTCGCTGATAATTGCACACAATCTTATTTTTAAAAATATAATATTTTCATCAGTGAGGAAATGGCGATAAATTATCACGAATTACGGCGAAAAGCTACTTTAGCGTAGTTTTTTGCATTATAAATGTGTCACTAGCGTTCGCGAAAAAATCAAGATGGTCGTCAAGCGTCGTAGTAAGCTACTTATGCAATGTTAGTTTTATCACTTCCATTAAGTAATCAGGCCCAACAATTGAAATTCTGGAATTTAACCTTCGATTTGTGGCCAGTCCACCCAGTCTCTTTAATAGTCCTGATCGATTTCTCGTTACTTTCCGCTACCGCAAGGTAAAGGAAAGTATAGTAATCGTGTAAAAAAAATTGGGTTTTCTTCAGATCTTTACGTTTTGAGGCCTACTGAGTCTAAAAACCTAATTTCGGCGCGTGGCCCGTGTGTGTGTGTAGGTGTATGAGTGTGTGTCTGTAGTTCGATTTGCGGGAGAACGACTGATCCGATTGAGCTGGTTCTTATTTTTGTTTTGTTCCTTATTTTTTGTAGACACCAAAATAAGGTTATGGACGATGGGAAGGGGGTGGGGGACGAAAATGTACCATAAACTTGTGGTTTTCGCATTTTTCTCGAAAACGGCTCTAACTATTTTGATTAAACTTTCAAATTATCTTCTACTAATCAATACCTAACTTTTCTTTTCTACGCATATCTCCATGCAAACACGGTGAACGGAGATATAGGCCTATGAAGCAAAAATAGGTTTTTTACACGTTTTGGCAAAACGGCTTCAACGATTATCACCAAACTTTCAAGATGTTTTCAAACAGTTAATACCTACATATTGTTCTCCATAAATGTTCTTCTGACAGTCTATTGAACAGAGATAAAAATCAAAATGTATCAAAAAATCATTTTTTCGAACATTTCCGTAAATTCCAGGGTAACTTTTTCACCAGATGTGATAAATCCTAATGGAGTGTCTTTTAGTCACCCATACCAACATTTCGTTCTCCATAATTATTTCTGTATATATATGTTGAACGGAGATATAAGCCAAGTTAACTCAGAAAAGGAGATTTGTCGAATATTAATTTATCGGTATTCCAATTTTCTCAAAAACGGCTCTAACGATTTCGATCAAACTTACGGAGTACTCTCAGCTAACTAGTCCCTACATTTTGTTCTGTATAAATGTTGCGGTAAAAATGCGTTGAACGAAGATATAGCACCCGCATACGTAGCTGGTGTTCGAACTTATGGGGGGCGGAAAGTTGTGTGTTGCTACGCACCAGATATTTATAAGGGGAATAAGCACCTCCCTTCAAACCATCGAATAGTTAATACCTACATATTGTTCTCAATAAATGTTCCTCTTACAGTTCATTAAACAGAGATAAAAATCAACATGTGTCGAAAATAATGATTTTTCGAACATTTCCGTAAATTTCAGGGTAACTGCTTCACCAGATGTGATAGATCTTACAGTCACCCATACCCACATTTCGTTCTCTATAATTATTTCTGTATATGTATGTTGAATGGAGATATAAGCCAAGTTAACTCAGAAAAGGAGATTTGTCGAGTATTAATTTATCGGTATTCCAATTTTCTCAAAAACGGCTCTAACGATTTCGATCAAACTTACGGAGTACTCTCAGCTAACTAGTCCCTACATTTTGTTCTGTATAAATGTTTCTGTAGAAATGCGTTGAACGAAGATTAGCACCCGCATATGTAGCTGGTGTTCGAACTTACGGGGGTGGGGGGAAGTTGTGTGTTGCTACGCACTGCTCGTTTTTTACTTTCCTTGTTTACAAAAGTTATCCACTTCATTGCTAACATTTCCACTCTTTTATCTTAGCACTATTATTTTTAATTTAAAATGGATTTATTGTTTCTGATATTTTATCGAGCAGTCATGAGCTCCGCAGTCGCGTCTCTGCCAACAGCTTTAGCTGGAGCTGCAAGCGTCGCTACGACCGCCGCCTGGTTCGTCCCGATATTGGCCGCAGCTATCGCTTATTTCCAGTACGAAATGTTGGATCCAGAATCCCGACCCATCAATACAGACACGCCGATGCTCCTTTCTCATTACGATTTCATCGTCGTCGGAGGTGGTTCTGCCGGAGCTGTCGTGGCTAATCGTTTGTCTGAGGTAAGAATAATTTGATGAAGTTTATTGAAGCAAAGCCTAAGACTGATACTTTCTTGGTTTCACCCTCGCAAAAAAGCGAAACAGTTGCGCTCGCTTCACTAGGAGAAAGGGGTTTTTTGTTCATCGTGGCAGACAAGCCGTAGAGAAAGTTGAAGAGCGATCAAAACAAGTTGCGAGCTCATCATATCAAGTGCGTTTAAAACTCCCTTTCCATTCATCATCGGTCTAACAAGATTTGTAGGAGCGTTCGTAAACCCATGAACGTCATTTCAACTAACGACTCATCATAATCTCCGAGACTTGACAAGCAACGTATACTTAGTAAATGAGTAGAATGTGAAAATCCTTCTCTCACGAAGCATCAGGTGTTAGGTATCAAACTGCAACCCTTTCTCCACCGCTGCTATGAGCAAACCCCCTTAGAGTTGTGGTTATTCCGCTCAATGCCGAAATTGTTAATTGGGTTGGTAGGCAGAGTTTTCAACGAATTGAATTACCTTCTCGTTAGAGTTTCTCCAGCCTTTATTCGGATGTAAACAATGTTGAGCCGAGCACTTGGGGCTTAGAATTATCTTCTGAACTGAGTTGGTCTTGGTATTGAGTTAGTTGACTTATGAAAAGGCAGAGAGAAGCTTTGAACTCATCAAATCCTGAGTGATCGGCGGCACAGCTCAATGCAGTCACACTTTCTTTACAACTTCAGATTAAGCTAATTACCTCTACCTGGATAGTAAGAGAAGTTGTGGATTGGAAAGGAAGTCATAATTGGTTTTAAAAATTGAGTTTTCGTCAGATCATTAGGTGCTGAGTCGAAAAACTTAATTTCAATGCGTCGGCCGTGTGTGTCTCCATTCCCATACCAAGGGCAGTCTGTGTTCCCTCTTTATTTCCTTTATTTTTTATTTTTAATTCAAGTGTGCAGCCGTGGGGTTTCTTTGCCAAATGAAAAACAATTGTGTAGCCATAATTACAGACAAACTGCTGAGTCGATTGAGCCTTTTTTCGTTTTGCTCCTCTTTACTGGAAGCGTGTTGGTTTTCATCATTGGGAAGTGCGGAAACCAAAATGTATTTAACGTATTTTCTACTAACCAACGATTAACTTACGCTGAGTGATCATATGACCGAAGCACAGAAGGTCCGGTGCAGCGGGATGTTGCCAGATGACAGATAGAGAGTCAACAACATGTTTAAATGAATAGTTATCGAAGAGTATTTCTGTTCGTAACGGAATTTTACAATTTTCAGGTAGAAGACTGGAATGTTTTACTTTTAGAAGCTGGAGGAGATGAAACCGAAATTTCCGACGTCCCGCTTCTCGCTGCTTTCCTTCAACTCACACAATTGGACTGGCAATATAAAACTGAACCGCAAGGAACTGCTTGCTTGGGTAATTCCTCTTGTTATTCTACGGTTTAATAACTGCAATATGTGCTTGTATTATGACCTTTCTATGGAGAAAAGTACTCAAGTTCATGTCAGTTCGTTACCTTATTTGGGCCCAACAAATGAATATGCAGTTATTTATGTGGCCAAACGCACACAAAAATGTTCTTGAAATGTATAACATGATTTTGATTCAATTTTCTGAAACAGTAAAAAATAAGAAAAATTACTTTACTTGAAATAACGTTCTGCCCTGGTTTCGGTGAACAAGCGAAATGCTCGCCTCCTCCAAAGAGTTCCTGGTTTCCTCCGTCTAAATAATATTCAAAAGAAAATCCGAAATAACTAGAATGATTCACATCATGGGCACCATGATTTTTTCTTCTTTTCAATTATAATTCTTTCTTATTATTATTATTATTATTATTTCTATTAACTCCTATTGGAGCTTAGGGCTTCGACGCGAGTCATCGATTCGTTCCAGTTGGCGGCGATCCTCTTTGTTTCTTGCCATGTTTTGCACCTGGCCTAGCTCCCTCTCTGCAGACCTGCGCCACGTCTCCCTGGGTCTTCCTCTTCTCCTCTCTCCCTGGGGGTTCCACTGTTGCGCCGCCTTCTCCACAGAATCGTTGGGTTTGCGTAGGGTGTGTCCCACCCATCTCCATTTCCGCCTCCTAATTTGCAAGCGGATTGGAAGCTGGTTAGTGGCTCTCCATAGCTCTTCATTTGAGATGTGCTCTGGCCATCAAATACCCACGATTCTTCGTAGGCACCTGTTCACGAAGGTCTGCAGCGGATGGGTGATGCTCTCTGTGACTTTCCATGTTTCACTGCCATACAGCAGGACCGTTTTCACGTTTGTGTTGAAGAGCCGTATTTTCGTGCTCCTGGATAGGCTCCTGCTCTTCCAAACTGGATAGAGCTGAATAAAAGCCCCCTTGGCCTTCTTTATACGGCTCTTAGCATCCTCCAATGATCAGCCCCCCTTCGTGACCACGCTTCCCAGGTAGGGAAAGGAGTCAATCCCCTCCACAGCGCTGCCCAGGACAGCCGAAATTGTGGCTCCTCTGCATCCTCGCACTTACGGTTAGGACCTCTGAGAAGTGTTCTTCCCAGCGCCACAGCTGCTCTGCTTGTGTGGATAGGGGGATACCATTCTTGTTTTTTATTTGTCGGGTCTTGCGAAATCCTTTCCTAGACAGGGTTCTTGTGATGTTGTACAACTCTTTCGCATCCCCAATGCGGGCTGCCTCTTCCGCTTTCTCGGCCAGGTCGTTAATCCACTGTCTCTGGTCATTTCGCGCTTTCCTTTTAACCCGATGGTTCGCTTCGTTGTACTCTTGCTGGGCTTGTGCTTTCTGTTGGCGTGTTCGACTTGGATTGATTTTTTGCTTGCATTGCTTCCTGCGCTCCATCTCTTGCCATGTGTCATCCGTCATCCACTCCTTCTTCTGGGGGTTTTCATTGCCAAGAAACGTTTCTCCTACTTCTAGTATGCTGGTCTTTAGGGAATTCCAGAGCGCTCATCAATGGAGCTATCTGCCGGTGGTAGAGGTTGGAGTTTGTCCAGTAGCTTGACTCTGGTATTTTCTCTTGTCTCTGGTATCTTCAGCTTCTTCACATTCAGCCGTTTCATTTTGGTCTGTATTTTGCTGGCTGCTGAAGTGATTTTCAGGCGGAGGGTTGCTAGCATGAGGTGGTGGTCACTTCCAGCATCTGCTCCCCTCTTGTTCCTTACGTCCATCAGCGATTGACGTAACTTCCTGCTGATGGCAAAGTGATCAATTTGGTTTTCAGTTGTTTGGTCTGGGGATACCCACGAGATCTTATGGCAGTCCCTGTGAGGGAATATTGTGCCACCAATCACCAGGTCGTGCTCAGCACAGAGGCTTTTGAGCATTTCACCATTTCCATTCGCCTGTCCTATGCCGTTCTGTCCCATGATGTGCTCAAGTCCTTCATTATCTGTGCCGACCTTTGCATTCAGATCTCCCATGACGATTACTATGTCTCTTCTAGGTAATCTGATAATGGCGTCCTTCAAGGAGCGATAGAACGCTTCCTTTACCTCTTCCTCAGAAGTTTCAGTAGGTGCATAACATTGGATGACACTTATATTTCGAATTTTAGATTTAAAGCGGGCAGTTAGTATTCTGTCCAAAACTGGTCTCCAATCTACTAGGCTTTTCCGGGATTTCATTGTAAAAAGCAGTCCGACACCTGACCTGTGTTCAGCTCCCTCTCCAGTAGGTCCTGAGTACAACAGCACTCCGCCATCTCTCATAGTTGCTTCGCCATGATCTAGCCATCTTACCTCGCTGAGTCCGAGAATGTCGAGTTTGTAATTTTTCATTTCTTTCTCCACTTGTCTGACCTTTCCTTTCTCGTATAATGTGCGTACATTCCAAAATCCGATTCGAGTTGTCAATTTCATGCCAAAGATTGCCGCCGTATAGTCTGTCCGGGTTTCTCTCGTTTCTGTTTCTGTAATATGGTTTATTTAAGAAGTGCTGGTTATTGGCCCTCCGAGTACCCATCATGGGGCTGCCACAACCTGGGTATGGGCTGGATGTTTTCTGTAGGGATGCCCACCCTTAGCCTTTGGATCAATACCCTACCCCCAAGGCAGTGGGGCCCAGCTCTTCCGCCTCCTCAGCTGTTGGATCTTAGCAGTCTCGTCCGCCGTTGGAGTCGTTGGCTGTTGGCATACCTGTTGGTCCGCAGGAGATGTCCTCCTACCTCCCATGTCAGGGAGGCTTTCCCCTATCCACCACCTGGGGACGCGTCCTCTAGGGGTTACAGGCCCCCCCGAGGAAATTCTTTCTTACCCCTCAAAAATTAAATCATATTTGAATAATAAGATCCCAATATGTAGAACATGAATATGTTCAAGTAAAGCGGAAACTTCTTACGTCGCAAAGCTAAGGAAAGTTAAAAACTACACTGAAATCGCTTTTGGTCATAATTTTTAATTTACGCTCTCGTTATTTTCCCACGAATGGTAATAGTCTATAACTAAATTACTTGATTTTTTATTGTTTTTACGCAGCTCTTCGCACAAAAGATTCAACAATGTTCAATTTACTATTTTGACTCACTATTTCGTCAACCTTGGAACATAAAATGTGAAATGAAACTCCACTTTGAAAACAAGTAGGAACCGAACGATACATCGAATTGAGGGAAGTACTCAGCACGTGGCTGTCGTTCATCATTCTCTATGTTTGAACTTGAATAGAGTTTGCGTAAGACGTGGATGAGAATAAGTTATAGTGAGGGATATAAGGGCATCTGATATCGGACAGGGTAGGTGGAGGGGGGACTGTTTCATTTAAGGGACTCAATACGGATGAAGTACTACTTCAAACTGCCCCTCAGGACACGAGTTCATGAATGATCCAGATGGGAAGAGAGCGATTCCAGTCTGGAGGCTAGGCCCATGCTAAATACAAGATTTAATGGGCCTGGGATCCGGGCAGTTATACCACTACGTGCACTGGCAGCAGTTGCCAGACAGAGCGCTGCTCAGTGATAGTAAGCAGTGGGCTGAAACGGAAAAGGATGCACATTATTTCATACAGCCAGGCTACACCTAAGGCCCTGGCTTCCTATACTGTCTCATCGGTGCTGTTTCGGAAATGCCTGACTGGTCTGGAGACCATGACAAAGGAGAACGCTTTAACACTGTGTAGGCTGACGGGTCATGCAGGGATAGAGGGGAATGAGGAGGACGACAAACTGGCAAGATAAGGGTCTGCACTTCTCCAGGTAGAACCTGAGCCCTTTGTTGGAACCACGACGAGCCACTTAAATAAGAGATTGGCAAGTGGGAAGAGAAGTGCTGGGCTGACTACTGGCGGGATGGACCAGGCCAAAGGCAGTCAAGATTGTTTATTAGACTCTCCAGGGAGAGAAGAAGAGAGGTCCTCAGTCTGGAAGGAGAAATTATTCGGATGATATGCGGCCAGTTCTCAGGACACTGCTCACAAAGGTGAAGATTGGTAAGGCAGGTACTGAATGGCAGCTGGAGTCGGCAGAGCATGTACTGTGTACTAGTAAGAGACTTTGCCTTTCCTCAGCTGGGACCGAATGACCTCAAGGTTGCCTTGCATTTTGTGCGAGAATGGTGGGGACGCCGCATAATAGGCCCATTTAAGGCCGCAATTGGTGTTTTCGAAGTTGCATTAAGTTTCAATTTTAGTTTAAAAACGGCGTACAATAGCAATTGTGTCACGTTGATTGGGGTCAGAAGGGCGGGGGAAAAATTGAGTCGAATCGACCATGGCAAAACGCGCTAAGGCGGATTTGAATGAAGGTTTCGAGATGTAGAATGGTCGGTTGTATAACAACGACAAAAACCGAAACCAACAACTTTTGAGGTAAACTTCCAAAATTAACTGAAACAGTCTATTTGATACAAAGAAACTAATCTAGATTGTACCTTAAAATGAACACCCAGGAGTTCGTGTTCGATGTGACAGGATGTTTGTATGCTTTCAGAAGGTGCCGAAACTCAAAATAACAAACGGAAAATTTTCGTTCTTGTTCTATTCATTATTAGGTTAATATTTACTTGTTATAGCTACTGGCATACAACCGTGGAAATCGTTTGTACGTTCTTACCAATAAACTGTTCCTCTTCCACCAGGAATGACAAATAAAAGATGCAACTGGCCCAGAGGGAAGGTTCTCGGTGGCTCAAGCGTGTTGAACTACATGCTCTACGTCAGAGGGAACAAACGTGACTACGACCTCTGGGAGTCCCTAGGCAATCCAGGATGGGGCTCAGGGGAAGCGCTTTACTACTTCAAAAAATCCGAAGATAACAGAGACCCCTTCTTGTCGCGTTCTATTTACCACTCGACGGGCGGCTACCTCACCGTTCAAGAAGCTCCTTGGAGAACCCCTTTGGCTAATGCGTTTGTGGAAGCTGGCAAAGAATTGGGATACGAAAATCGAGATTGCAACGGTGAGTGGGGTAAAGTGTTTACCTTTAAAGGTAGTGAAATGAAGGAAAGCGAAAACCCTCTATGTTTTAGAGTGCCTCGATAGATTAATTCAGAATAGAATAGGACACGTTAAATATTTTTATTGGACATGTGTTAAACCGAACCGATAATCGCTGAAGTTCGTTTTCGAGTTTCACTCAATAAATACATAACTGAATTTGGTACACCTGACAGAAACCTTTTAGCAACTAGTCCCACATTTTGTTCTGCACAACTATTTCTGAAGGGGGAGATATAATATCTACGTTTTGTACCCCAAAAATGTTTCTATAGAAATGCATTGAAGTACGATACAGCACACATACACATAGCGGTCCATCTAATGGACGGGAGTTGCGGAAATCGGATATATTCAATTCATTTAGTTCTGCTCCCTGCGATAGTCCACGCTATCAATGATGAATGCAGACAAAACTCCAAGTGTTGAGTGTGATCCTGAACCCTCACTTTCTTATTCCTATCACATTGTGAATATCAGGTTAATCGGTGAAAATGTCTACAGCGTTCTAAAAATTATAACACAATGGTTTATTATTCTCTTGGGAAGCATGATTAGGACCTCTCCTATTCAACCATCGAAAAATAGTAATAAACAATATGAAACATGGCCACTAGAACGGAACATGAAAATTGAGGTTTTCTAGGCAATTGGCACGACGCGACGAGTCGAACTGACAGGTGATTGGAGTGAGGTAGGAGGCAGGGGGAGGAAATGAGCGCAGGCCAGGGATAACTTTAGGCATATACAGCCCGGAAATCACTTTTGCCACATTGTCCAACGATTTCATTCAAGCAGTAGAATTTGCCTCACTATATTAACTAAGATGTCACTGTTTTCCATCTAGACGCAGTTCTGCATCTTTGAGGCACTTCCTACTCGACTCAGCATCAAAAAATAACTAGGAACCGATACCAAACATGATTCAATAAAATTGCCAAAATCGTGTTTTTAGCTAATTTTTCAGTTTCGTATTTCATTGCAAATATCTGAGTCCCTTCCCATTCTAATTTCCTCCCGTTAGTCGTTACATCCAGTAAGCATCTCATACTAACAAACGTATTACTTAACTAACAAATAATGATAATACGTGAGTATTATACAAGCATTCCGTATTATTAATGTAACGTACAGTTTACACATGTAAAGTTATTGTTGGAAAGAGGAGACGGATATTGAAGTGTGGGCGAATGAAAAACTCGTCAATTAGTCAAAAACGAGATGGGAAGTATTAAATACAGAGTATGGAAGAGAAGTAAAAACTGGAAAGGCAAACGAGCTTGGGTTTGGAGTGAGCTTACTGTTCAACGATCAGGAGAGACTGAGAAATGGGAAGCGGGCAGGATGGTGGGCATTCAAAGAGAGAGAGAGTTGGTATGTAGGAGCGAGATGAGATGAGAGGTATACAGGAAAATTGAGCCCTTCCAAAAATCTGAACCGGCACGGCTTAAGGCGGGAAAACTGGAGAACGTTCAACAAGGCTTTTGTACGAAATGAAATGCTTTTCACCGACGAAAACGAGTTGTTTGTAGGGGTTTCTCACGCGTTTCTGTTTAGACCCACAGTTCAACTTTATGCCGACCCACTGTATATGTAGATAGGAGGCTGGCGTAGAGCAATAAAACGTAGACTTATTATCAGGAAAGCGAAAAAAAGAAGGGAAACAGTTGGATCTGCCCACAAAAAAAGTGTAATCGTAATAGTTATAGTGGGGTTTAAGAGAAACAACGCAGCAAATTATTTAACAACGGTTAAACACAGCATGATTGGGACCAGCCCTAATCAATCCAACGTCGAAAAGTGCTGGTTAATGATACTCCAGACACACACGGTCCGCGGGCTGGTACTTGGTTTTTCTGGTTCTGGCGGTCTCAACAGGAGAGGATCTGAGAAAACTCAACTTTTTTCGAAGTATAGCGATAGTTACTCACCGTTTGGGTTGTATAAGTATACTATACACACTTCCCCTAAGTGCAGTGGATAAATGACGACGATTTCTTCCTACAAACTAAGTACGAAATTATTTTGTAATTGCCAATAGTTCGTCTATGAGCAGCTTGTTTCTTGGTATTTAAAATGAATAGTCTTAAGCTCTCAATGTTGAGCGCTGGCGGTGCTTCAGTTAGTGAGTCGTTCGCCTAAGTCCCTATAAACTCGTTACGAATGGTAATTGATTACCGAGAAAGTCAGTAAAAGTAAAATGTATTTCCGGAACGTTGAGAAAATCGAGAAAAAAAAGAAGTTTCGTCCATGTTTATCTGTTAAACTTTTAATTAAACGTTGAAGATCAGAAAAGCTTTCATCGCTTCAGTGCCTGCTGCCAGCTTTTTCCCTTCTCATTACTTGGCTAAAGCAATTTCCTGATCAAGGTCTGTGTTTGTGTTTCTTAGAAGCCGCTTTTTACTCCACGAAATCGTTCTCGCTGGTAGAATGAGCTTAATTGAACGATTGGCAAGATTTTCTTCCACTAAGAAGTGAAGATTTTTCCAAGTGCCACTTCATCGAAAAAGAGCTATCAACTTCAGAGCGTTTCTGGTCCCAGGCTTCGTGGTTGTTACCACCTTTTACCTTCAAAATTACGTAAAGGCCCTCTTATAGAACATTTTTGTGAAAAACGAGAATATTTTTGTTTTTTGAAAAAATGGGTGTGAAGGTCCGTTTCGCGTCATTATGAAACAAATCCTAAATTGTACATTATTCTGCATTTTAACGAATTTTCGAAGAAAGATATAAAGATGTTGCTACCAAGGAGGAGGGGGGCGAGGACAGAGTGCAAATATCTCTAAATTTTTTCTCGGTAAATCCATTTCATTACATTATGCTGTAAATTACTTAAGCAAGAATTAATAATTATATAAATTAATTAAATATAGATCGTATTTTATATAGATTGTATTCAAATGTTTAATGATTGAAACCGAGTGAGCCTATCCACGATCAAATATTTTACTGAGGAAAAATAGCAATCTCACTGAAACTTTTATTCGACTTTTCGCAAGTATTCTGTATGAATAACCCTCGCCGAATATATGTCCATACAAAGTGAGACCTCTTTCGGTGCACGTAAATTGATCGCAGTTATTTTGCGCGCCAGGTTATTCAGGCGTTAACAAAGACTTTATCTTCCACAACCACCTTTGGAAAAAATCTCCAAGCGTGACCTAGGAGGTCAGGAGGCCGAGCACAAAGGGCTACTATCCGACCAATTCATAGCTGAGGCAGTTATCATTCAAAACTGTTTGAACTGATAGCAGTAGGGAAATGCCCCATTTTATTGAAAAATGAAGGCATCTGTTAAAAGCAACAAATAGTTTCATATCGTCGTAACAAAGTACCTCTCAAAACAAAATGGGCGACAAATGTCGCAGGGAGCCATCCTGAAATCGTTTATATCTGCAAAACACTGTCATGAGAATTGTCGGTTTCTCTAGTAAGCCAGTATGTACGCTAATCAAACAAAAAGTTGCTTTTTGTCGTTAAAAATTAAAACTAGATTTCCGATCCTGCAGTTGAGTTTGGATATGCAAAATTGTAGAGTATGCCTTTCGACCATGAAATTTACGAAACCCCAGCAGAGTTCGTGAGACAGATGTTTACTTTCTTCAATTGCATCAAAGACCGTTGTTAAGAAAAAAACACGGGTCCTTCATCCACGTACAATCAAAGTAAATGCCTCATAACCTTAGTTTCGCGTCTTTGAAATATTACGAACCAAACGAAGAAACGACGAGCTGAAACGGTTAAAGATGATCATGGACAAACGTCTTAGCGAACGGCAATTGCAATCGAGTTTGAAAAGAACTCGAAATTTTGAAAACATTGCGTACCAAAATTCTATTCACGGCTCAAAATTGGCACTAAATTAGTTTTTACAATTTCCTACGCAAACTTTGTTAACTAAAAATGTTGGGTAGAGGAGAGAAGAGTTGTTTTCAATCTTATTTTGAAAATATCAACAAAACTCAAGTTTTCGCATTAGACGTGGGTGGAACATTTGTGTGTGGGAACAACTGCGGATATTTTTAATAATTAAATCTAATGTGTTCAGTAGCTTGAACCACTCTAGAGACGGCGTGAATTTCTCATTGTTTTGTGCCAGTGGCAATTTAGAAATGCGACGATGAGGGAATTTTTAGGGTCATGCGTGTAATATGTGCGCGTTCCGAGGAGATTCTGCAACGATTCACGAAAATTCACGCCTTCTCAATTAAACGAACAATTTTAAATTAAATGGGATTGGATATCGGCAATCTTAATAAGCACTTGATTTATGTACTTTTTGACGACATGAGAAAGCTATGCACGAGCGCCACACCCAGCGGAAGACGCTTTGGACACATTCCCATTCGAAAATAGTCAAACCGTCGTCGATTTTACATTGTCTCTTTTTATTTCTTATCGGGACCGCAGTCATCGCACTTTCTCATTAGCTTTTAATAGATTTGTCCCTCACAATTATACAGTTCCTCTTCCGACCTAATAACAGCACAATCCTTATTTATACACAATTTATAGGTCCTCCTATTACTTTTTTCTTCTTTGGCCCGACGAAGTCGGAAAGAAACTTATTAATCGGCTAAAAGCAAATCTTTCTCAGATCTTCAGATGCCTGAAAAACACACTTTGAAAGACTGGTCTGTGAGTCTGTGAACGCGATTGAGAGAGATCTGAACCCAAATTAGCTCAGCTTTGATATTCAGCCTGCTGATCAGTGCGTGACGCAAAAATCATGGTGTGGGCCTGGGCTCAAAGCTAACTATAATTATGATAATGATGTAAGTGTACTTTGTGACTTGTAGGTGTTTTATTCATTGTGAATAGTACACCTAGGTTATCCTTTTTTTTAGGAATCAATGGAATCACAGAATATATAGAGAGGCGAATTCTACTTGAAAGAACTCGCGGAACAATAAAGCGAAAGTTGTCGCTTCTCCCTTTGCCTTCACTCTTAGTACCCCCAGCTACCAGTCAGTTCGACTCGTCACGTCGTCCCAATTGCCAAGCGTTGCCTAGATAGTTTTCGGTGTTCCATTGTAGTCAGGCTATGTTTCGTATCGTCAACCAGTATTTTTCGACGTTGGATTGAATAAGATAGGTCCCAATCATGCTGTGCAACAGAATAATAAACCGTTGTTTAATAATTTGTTGCCTTTCTTTAGTGAGAGGCGGGGTTAACCAGAAGACGAGCGTCTCCGAAATCCAATAAAATGAAAAATGCCAGACAGAAGGCATGTCCCAAGTACGTTGTCCTTAAATTGAGTCGAAACTTGTTGATGATTCCCAAGAAAGGGACGATTGACAGGGGTGGAGCTCTCTGAACCAGAGAACTAGGCCCAAACATTTGAAAGGGAAGTCTCAAGATCTACGACTTGTAAGTTACCAGTAGAAGACGCCTGGATCATTACCAGCGGCCTCAAAACGCGTTTGATAAAAGAATGATATGACCAAATTTTACTGTTACCAAGTACACTGCCTATTGATTTTTTGTATATTATAGTGGGTGATTGTTTCATGTAATGTTGTAACAAAAAGTATTTTGGAGATCTTGAATCGCTAACTGTTGCGTGCATTTGCTACAAGAAGTAAAGCGATCCTTACATTTATTACTTGAATGATTTAGTTCCTGTCAATTTACCGGGGCTCCTTTTTCTCTTTCTGAAGGGGAGGACCGAAATGAAATTAACGGGACTGAGACTTGGGGTCCTAATTGCTAATCTACCTGCCTACGTTTTAATGGAATTGTCGAATCTGTACCTGCATTATTGTTCACTTCGAAGGATCAATTATGAATAACTTAATTTCTTTCTTTCCCGCTAATAATTGATTTTTCGGTGGTTTTCAGGCAAGTACCAAAGTGGATTTATGATTCCTCAAGGAACGACGAGGAAGGGAGCACGATGTAGCACCGCCAAAGCGTTTTTACGGCCTGTTCGACTTCGTAAAAACCTCCATATCGCTATGAACGCCCACGTTACCAAAGTGCTTATAGACCCGAACACAAAGACGGCGTTTGGAGTCGAATTTATGAGAGATGGAGAAAAGTTGGTGGTGAGAAGCAAAAAGGAAGTCGTGCTCACTGCTGGAGCAATCGGTTCCCCACAGCTGTTGATGTTGTCCGGAATCGGACCGGTGGAGCATCTAAAAGAATTAAAAATACCGGTGGTGCAGAATCTTCGAGTTGGCCACAATCTGCAAGATCACATTGGAATGGGAGGGTTCACGTTTTTGATCAATACCAAGGACTCTATTGTGATCAAGAGATACGAAGATGTTGCAACCGTTTTGCGCTACGCAATGTTCGGCGATGGCCCATTAACGGTTCTGGGCGGTGTGGAAGGACTCGCTTTTGTCAACACTAAGTACGCCAACGTGTCTGATGATTGGCCAGACATTGAATTTCATTTTGCTTCGGGTTCGACCAATTCAGACGGAGGAACTCAAATGTGGAAAGCTCATGGCATCACTGAGGAATTTTACAAGCAGGTCTTCGATCCCATCAACGACGCCGACGTTTGGTCGACGATCCCCGTTTTGCTCCGCCCTCGAAGCAGAGGTTTCCTCAAATTGAAGTCCAAAAATCCCTTTGATTACCCTTTAATTTACCCCAATTATTTTTTTGACCCTTTCGACATGAAAACGCTCATCGAAGGAGTCAAAATCGTATTGGCGATGAGTCAAACGAAATCGTTCCAAAAATTTGGCAGCATGTTGTACCCCAGAGCGTTTCCGACTTGTCAGAACATTCCAATCGATACGGATTACTACTGGGAATGTATGATTCGCATGTACTCGGTGACTATTTACCATCCAGTAGGAACTTGTAAAATGGGCCCTGAGTGGGATCCCGAATCAGTGGTCGATCCGGAGCTGAGAGTAAGGGGCGTTCGAGGTCTGCGAGTGGTGGACGCATCGATTATGCCCACCCAAGTGAGTGGGAATACGAACGCTCCAGTCATTATGATCGGTGAAAAGGGTTCGGATCTCATTAAACAGTTTTGGGATAGGCTGTAGCAGCCGATGAGTGGAGGTAAAAGCACCTTCCTATAGTCATTGTACAGAGGAACTTCATTCATCCAAGTGACCATTTAGAAAATTCTAAACATTACGAGCTGGTTTCCACCAAACAGGCCCGATCGTCGTTTAAAACAATGTTCATTTTTTCTCGTCGGGGATACTAAACATCGATTCGTTGTAATTGGTTCTACCCACGTTGTAAACGACTATCACAAAATGGCGATTAAGCGTTGAAACGTAGATTTTAACGATATCGGGATGACACTGGTGGTGCTGTGGTATCAGCACGTGTTTTCTCTTCACAGTATACAGGTAATTCTGGGTATCAACGTGACAATGATGAAGACAGCCTTGGGCACAGTTTTCTGCGGAAGTGAGCGCCCCACGGAGTACTTGGCTCCCCTGTAGGTAAGTGCTCAGCCCTAACGTGAAGTCAGGGACGACATGCGAAGCATAGCCTTATACCCAGTATCTGTGCATAGCAACCCACTAGTGCAGTAAACGGCAGCAGGGTGGGCAAGATCGACAGTGAGCCAGAAAAATACAGAGCAACATCCTCTTGGCCATTCTGCGAGCGTATTGAAGTACGTCGCACCTCGCCTTGCAGGTACTTGTGAAGGGTACTTGCTCCCTTTGGTACATTAGGAGAAAGTGGCTATTAGGATACGAAGGCGCCCTGCATTCTCTTGTTCACCTGATACTGCGTCAGTATAACAAAGAGTAAAGGTTGATGCATCAATGATCAATGGTGTATCACTTACACAACCATTCTGTCTTGACTTAGCCACCATTTGCGCATAGCATGGTAGCATTCCTTCTCCCCTCTTCGTACTAAGTTCAGGCAACGAGTCTTTACTTTAGGCTTCTTTTGGAATGCCCCTGTGTCTGTGGAATAGAGGAAGACGCTATACCTATGTGGTGTTCTGCTGTTCCTACATGCGGGAGTGCTTGCACTCGTCTCCCACGAAGAGAAACCATTGATTCACTTATAGTCACCATGTCGCCAATCGGGCGCTTTGATGTTCACGGTCAGGCAAATCGTCGCCGTAGGTTGGGGTGTGGGAGCGTCACTTATTGAGTGCGGGTAACTCGGTTTAATTTCTTCAACTGGCAGTGGAGCGAAACACTGTCCCATCTCCTGCAGTCAGAGTAACCTGTTCAGGCGAGACACTGAGGCCCGGCCCATTTCACCCATTCTGTATCAGGAAAGTATTTACCCCATAAATAAAAATAATTATAAAACTATTCGTCATTTCATTTAATTAGTTTGTAATACTGCCTTGGCCTCTCACTTGAATATTTATTCGTTTGAGGACTAATAAAACAGATGGTATTGAATGACCTCAACGCGAAATCGATTTCATTCAACTAGAATTTCTTTCTCTGATCAGCTTTCATCCACGTTTGTTTCGCCTTCTAACAGCAACCAAAATGCTGGCTCATTTTGATTGTCAAAAGATTTGAAATGAACGAACCGGTGATACAATAATGAACAAAATAAAATAAATTAATTCGTACGTTCGTGGACAATAACATTCTTGGATGCTAACTAACCGATGGGATCGCGAATAAAAGCTGTAAATCATCGGTTTAGAACCCCCCCCCCCTCCATGGTTTATTGTATATTAAGCGAGTTGGCGAATGTCGATTAAGAAGTTTGATGGAAGCAGTCCTAAGAAAACCAAACGATCGGATCGGTTTTTAATGTTTGGAGTTTGGTACTCGTATAACTCTAGTCACGATTCATTTTATTTTGTCAATCTTGTACGTATGAAATGTTGCTGTGTTATTTTAATAAAAGGAAGTTGAAAGTTTCCTAAAACACATTTCTCTATTATTTTTCCTCCTCAAATTACAGGTGCCTTCGATGATTTAATGTTCGTTGTCCTAATGGAACTGTTTTGGATTTACGTGATGGATATGTATGAAGCTTCGTGACAGCATGTGATTGTAGTTCCCATCGATCTATGGTAACCGAAACGAATATAGCGGATTGCTTGCGGCACAACAAAATGGAAGGCACGTTATATGCTCCCAGTTGATTGGTGGCTGCTGCTGACAAGCCTATCGGCCTTAAAGAAAAACGTGTTGTTCGTTATCATTTTCATTTCCACCATCAGCAACACAAGAACTCGGAGGAATTCATTTAACTTTAAAACGTCGGACGAAATTGAAGTCGTCGACAGGCGAGTTAATAGGAAAGCGATGCACAGCCGAGGCGGTCCCCCCAAACAAAAATGCATCGCAGTGGAACGCCGAGGGGTGAGCAGAGGATGTGACCAGTCGATAAATTTGGAAGCATTCCCGATCGAGAATAGACAGACGAACGTCCGCGGTATAAACATACCAAACTCAGCGGACAATGACTCTATTTTTCTATTAACGAAAACTGTTTTTGCGTTAGTAAATTCAACCCTCTTTAATTAGCGTCGTCCAATTAGAATGCATGCGTTTCATTTGTAATTTACTACCGAACTGCTTCGTGAAGAGAAATTTTTCACAAAATACTTCAGTTTTTGACTTAGAGGATTGTGGCGTATCAACTGCAATCCACAACTCCTCGTTCTGTTCTCTGACATTGCTCAATAGCATTACCATATCAGAATTGTCATCTCTATGGCTGGCATTCGGTTGCGGATGAAATAACACAGGGAAATAAAATTAAATAAAAAAACAGATATGACGCATCTAACATCTCACCGCTGGTGTCTTTTTGACTCAGTTTGTGCGAATGACCCAAAATTAGTGTTTTAGGTAGGTATGGGACCTGAGACCCTGGGAAGATTAATGAGTCTCGATGTAGAATGATTCATAAACAAGATTATTTTGTGTCACTTGGCTGTTCCACTTCCTTCACGATTGTCGAGAGCACTCACTTCTCAATTTACGCTGAAAAAGCTGTTGAAGAATCATTTTTTGTACATTTCGTAATTTTACAGTGCTGCTCTCTTTATTTTGCACAAAGGGAAATTGTATAGCAACTTACAATGTGCGAAAGTATTATAATCGCCACTTATCCAATTCTTCAGGGTACAAAAAACCATTTCTTTTTTCTTTCTCCGTTTCCAGGGCTTCCGAGTAAATGGTCTGTGCATGTGTGAACATGATTGAGAGAGAACTGCTGAAAAAAAGCAACAACAAGCAGCTCAAATTTATTATTAAGCATACAGATTAAAGTGGGGCGCCAACATATCCATCAAGATAAGCATACCATAAAATGTTCATTCATGGCAAGAAGACGAGAACAGTACAATAAATTATAAAACGTTTCTACAAGAAGTGGCTACCATCCTCATAAAAATCGCGTTGGTAGTCATATCAGTTCCCTACACGATGAATGTTTAATAACGGTGATGAAATAACTGGGGGTAACTCACGACAGCAAACCACTGCCGTCTCTTTGATTAACCATTCGCACTCTCCCATTTAATTCCTGAACCGTAAAGACGACGTTGATCACCTCATAGCGGTCGTGACATAAGTAGGAACAACCCAATAAATTCCGGACAGTTAAGGCAATACCGCTCTGTACATATAACGTGAAGTTCTACAAGGTTTACATTAAATCATTGAAAAACGGAAGTTGTGTGTTGCGTCTCACTTGATAGAAACATAAGTCGAGAAGCCATAAAAGGCATTCGATCAAAACGGTGCTCACGCATGTTGGTATCGTCAAGCGATCACTTGAATGATGCGAAACGAAAACCCAGAACTCTATGTAGCTTGATACACTGCTTTCTGTGCTGCTCGTGATGCTACTTGATGTTTTTAATGAAAACTATTTTTCGCGTTGTTGTTGAAAAACCGCAGTGAAGGTTCCATGAGCCTCAGCACGGAAAAATACACGGATATTTCATCATTTTTTAATTGTTGTACGAATTATACAAAACGTGGAATCGCAAAATCCGCTACACATTAGATAGAGTCTTGGAAATTAAAGCACGGCCGTCATCTCTTGATCATGACCACATACGCGTTAAACCCTTTTTATTAATGTAAAAACACTGTGTTTGAGGTCATAAGAAGCCAAAAAATGCCGATCAGAAGTCGACGTTGGATGTTTCAGTCTCTTACAAACATTCCTTCCCAATAACGCCAGAAAAAGGAGAGCATTAAGTAGCACGCCGAGCGCTTACGCCCAGAGCTCCAGAAAGACATCCAACGTCGACGTTAATTTGAATTATCAAAATTGGACAAGGGTTTCTTTTTGGCAGCTCTGAGCCCCGTCAAATCCCCTGAGCTTCAACGAGCAAACTCCCGTACTGATGGCATGGGAATTCCATTTGCCTCCCTTTGTTTCAGGACAACCGTTCTGTCATTTTCTGTGCATGTCTTGATGTACTCCCTCGAAGCGATCACCCCAGTTCTCACCCCAATCACACCCCTCTGCTATTCACTTTCCATTCCATGTCCTCCATCCATTCCGAAAATCAACCTCTTTTCCCTCGTTCCATCGTTTTGTGTAAGTTGGTATCACGCCACGACTTTTGGCTCGAATGGCTTCAAACTGTTGTGCGTTGCCTCGAAATCATCGCCAGAACAGTACCGTCAACAAATGCCAGGAGCTCAACCCACCTGATGAGCAAATTTTCATGAATCATCGCTAAACAGTCTAAAACATACAAAACTATATAGATGCATTTATCGTGGTATTCAAACATCTTGAGGGATATACAAACAAAGCTTGAAACTCGCATCATTTCTATTCTAAAGTTCTATTTACTGATGCACGGGTGGTCTCATTTGATTTACATACAAATAATTAACACGGCGCATCTCACAAATTTCTTAGTCCTGCGTCCATCCAGTGATTTTTAAAACTGTGCCAACGAGAATACGACATATTTTTTTACTCAGTTTATGTGTACTTGATCGACGCTGTCAACATGCACTTCCGTGATAAGTCTTTATTGTTTTGGAATTATAAAGTATCAAACCAAGTTTTGGAAATCAGCATTCAACCATGACGCCTTAATAAATCCACTGCACTGAATAACTCAGCACCTTTGTGACGCCTCACGCCCGATATTTTAGCTTCTTTTTCATTTCCCCGCGCCAGTTTGAGGGGCGGTAACTGAATTTCCTTTGAAAGGAGGATTATACTTCTCGTTAAAAGGCAGAGCCAGCCTAGTTATTGCTTGTTAATCCCACAAAGCCCGTCTAGTATAATCAGCCGATGTTAAGGCGAAGTGCTGTCTTCCAATTATTGTTCAATAATTTATCATAAAAGTGGCTCTTAAAATCGAATGAAACTTCGGCCTTTCTAAACGAAAAAAATCCGGCCCCGAAAACGTTGAGATTGGAGCTCTGAATATTCTTCAACGCCCAGGCCCTTAACAGAGGCGGTGAAAAAGGGTCGTAACAATACAACGTCAAACGAGCTAAAGAACTTTAAGGGTCTGTTTAAAAATAAATGAAACTCGGCGAACTTTGCGGTTGCGTCTACGTAAATATAGCATCAACCAACTTTATCATTCGTTTCTTTGTGGGACGCTTGATTTAAATATCCATACACTCAATTGTGAGACTCTCCTAATTCAATTAACCTTTTCCCTTTCACTAGCGCACGATGACTTTCACTAAGAGAAGTAACTATTGACGTCGACAGTCTCCCCAAATTTGCAGAATTTATGTCTGAATACGTCTAGGGGATGCATAGAGAGACAAAATAAGAGACAGAGAGAGAATGTTTTTTTTTAAATTTTGTAATTGGGGTGTTGGGTACAAGAGGAAGAGATAAAGCAATAAAGTCTTTAATTTATTGATGAATGAGACGAACAAGATAGAGGGCTGTATTGATACACTGAGTTAGTCACTTGATTAGCACGATTGAGTTGTGATTGGGCAGCCAGTGGAACTAGTTCTCTAGATATGTGAACTGGTGGTAGGACGAGAGCGAAGAGCTGATGAACACTGCAGGCACTGATTTTGGACTGTGTTTGCTTAGAGTCAGGTATGAGGACTAATGCCTAAGGAGAAGTTGTGAAGGGATACAGGGATTGAGAGTGAAAATCTTTGAAATTCCGAAGGTGAAACCCTGTTGTCGACTACGGAAATAACTCTTAAAGCCTTTTGTCAGCAGGAGTGGCTAATTCAACTCCCTTCAGGTAAGGAGAAACCCTTTTTTCCCATTAGGGCCAAGGGGAATGTACTAATTCGGCCATAGCCGAGCCAAACATGAGAGATGTTAGACGTATGTTCTTCTCTTTAAGTTTAAATGACGACTTTATTAATATATCGGAAGAGATTTTGTCGACCATTCTTACACCTAGCCGGTGGTGAGGCGAGAGGGAGAAAGAGAGAGAGGGAAACTTCAGGAGAAGTGTATGCCTGCTGGCCTGTACGTCCGCCTAGAACACATTGGCATGCATGGATAGGCCTCTGAGAACATGGCCCGGTCTTCTTGATGCCGCCCTAACGATCTTATATAATGGCTGGGGATGCGGGTTCATAGCTGTCGTCATACGCGAACCCAAGGTTCCACCTCGAGGCGTCACTATGTGATTGTGGCGTTATCTGAACCCGAGTTACTCGGGTCGAAAGATGTCCGATGCTCCACTGCAAAAGCTGGCTCTTCTCAAAACATACGAGACTGAAATTGCCAGAAAATTACATTTTTAACCGTTCCACTTAAGAATATTGTGCCGTAATGGAGTTTCCTTGCAGGCACAGTGAGACGTCGTTTGAAGAGTGAAAGGAGCTTTCCCGGCACTTTGTGCATGCGGACCTGCTAAGTATGTACTTTCAGAGAACAGATAATAGGGTTTCCGGAATCATCTTATTTTGAAAAGCAGCCTGCTCAACGAAAGCGCTTTCCTCTCTGTAAACTTAAGCCAGCCAAGCTTCGAATAGCGAAGGGTTACGTGTGCATCCACGAAGATGTAGCAAACGCACAGTTAAAAGCCTTTCGCACTCAATACAGCTGCACACCATTCAGATCGCCAAACACAAGAGTGGCATACTTCAGAAATGGGCAAAAGAGAATGATAAGAGCCTGAGCTAATTGGGCCCTAACGCTCTGCGGAAAACCTTTTGTGTTGGTGTAAATTTCGCCTCATCTTCCTGCACATTTCCGTTACTTGTTTCCCTCAACTTAGGAAACTGCTGGTAGTTAGTAATTACCCAAACTACGAAGAGGGATAAAATAAAAACGACTTCGACACTACTAAAGTGACTTGATAAACACAAAGGAATTTACGACTAATGTACAGAAATTCCAAAGTCTCACTAAAATGTAAAATTAAACACGACAACAAAATACCACAATATTCAACGAAACGGGGCTTCGACTGTTTGTATAATTGACATTAAACTGTTGTGGAAACTTGGACACAAACTTCCCTATCACAATTTGAGCTAAATGGCGTTGCCTTAGTTACAAACATCACAGAAAGCCACATGTCGAAATAGGCAAATCGACAGTTCACATGTAATTAAAATTCTCTACGTACATATGCCCTAAATTTAATAGCTCTCGGCTAAACAGAACATCAGCTCTCGGAAAGTCACGTGCAGGAAAGTGGAGTGTTGCTACGCACCAGATTTTTTAAACTGCTAGAACGGTACCAAATTGCCGTTTAACAAACTCTCGCGGCAATATCAGTTACCTGGTACATTTTGTTCTTTGTATTTCCACGGAATTTCGTTGAACGCATATACAGCGCAGTTATAGATCGAAAATAAGGATTTTTGTATGCCCTTCAAAATTGTTAAAGGCCATGATGAGGTTTACTTGTGTAGAGTTATTTGCGCGTGTGTGTTCCCCGGATGATTTCGCGATGTGTTGGTCCTGAGATAAAGCGTTTAGTATGCCTCACCAAACAGTTTGATGCATTCCTCTGGCATAATCTCTCACAACCCTCGTGACTAGAGGCGGAGATGCCCCACACTGGTGAACAGGCCTTGTAGGTACAGTAGACGAACCGAGTCTTGTCAGATGGTCCGCCCTCTCATATCCAGTGCCCAGGAATACAATCAACGGTAACTGTATTAGATTTTGCTAAAGAGATAAGCCTCAGCCCGCACTCCTTCAGCGCCTTGCAAGATGCTAGACAATCAGTCATTGTGTTGATAACTTTATTGCTATGCATTAAATGCTATGCATTATTGCTATGCTTCCCCAAAACTCGTGCCGGAAACGTAAATATCGCCAAATGCCAGGATAGAGGACGTTTCTGTGTGATAAATCACGTTAACTTCCAGTAAACCGGTCGAATACAGAAAATATGAACTTTGAGTTGCGTAATAAATAAGTGAAATCGACCGAACAATTGGAATTCGTGTTCGGTTTTAATTAAAGGTAGTGGATAGCTCCCCCCCCCCCCATCCACTCCATCACCACATCATTAACCACAAAAAGAGGTCCGCGATCCGCAGCGTTACATCAAATTTTATTTGTCGCTCGTTTCGCAGGAGAAGAAGGGAATTTTCTGGAAAAGTTGCTCGGTTTGTTTGACATCAAACTTGTTTCTGTTCTCCCGCAAATACGAAACAAGTCAACATTTGTAGGTAATCGAGTAAATGCGATCGGACGAGTTAATGAGAACCGAAGTTGCTGAGGGAGAAATTTCAATTCGGGAGCGAGGCGAATATGTTATTCATTAGCTTCTTGAGCGGTCATTTTCCCGGGGGCTCCGCGACAAAACCTGCGGTCTCTCTCCCGTGGAAATGAAACCTCGCGGGGCGTTTAGAATTCGATAATAAATGAAAAGGGAGAAGTGGCTGGATGTCGGCGATAGGGGCGCAAGTTGCAGATAAGAGGTATTGTTACTCAGAACCAACTGTCCCGCCCGCGTCAATCAAGCGAATGGTACGAGGACGGAGGGGGCTGCTGGTGGGGGGAGGGCCTATCCCGGTTGGCTGCTTTGCTCTACACAATGTGACACGTCGAGTAGTCAAGGGGTAGGCAGGCAGTGGTGGTATGGCGTGGAATGGAGAGGTAGTGGTGGTGGTGGGGGTGAGTGGTGGCACAGTGAGCAATCAGGAGAGGGAAGGGGGTTCTTTTGTCTATCACCCCCCACCTCCGTCAAACCCCTTCGACGGCATTTCCTTCTCACTTTCCGAGCCCATTCCCCGCAGTTCACGTCAGCCCATCTCCCCCCACTCACCTCCCCCACCCAGCCTTTTCTTCTCAATTTTTTGACGAGGGTGCGAGTTATATTCTATAAAAACGTGCAAAGAATGAAATATTGGGGGACTTCCAGTTGGTTCAGGGACGTCAGGACCAAAGACAAAGAGCCCATCTGGTAAATTTGGCGGAATACGCCTTAACTTCTGAGATGCTTCAGGCATGGATATTACAGATAGTGTTGGCAGCTCTAGGCGCATCGCCCAATGTTCAATGTTCACCCACTCTGTGTCATTCCAAACAAGGTTGACGCATTCCAAGAAGGTGCATGAGTGCCTGAACGTACGGTAGCACATCCACCTGCCAAGGATGTGTCCTCTACTACTGACTCAGGAGTGGGACGCTGGAGGTAGAAACCAATGTCAGAACATAGAAGTATGAGTTCGGGGAGGATCTTGAAACGAAAGCAAGTTTTGCTCAAGTTCACTTTGGATAGAAGAAAGGACATGAATACCAGAGAGACTGTGTGAACAGAAACTGGAAATTGAAAGCGCAAAGAAGTGATAACGTGGGGGTCATAACACAAATTGATAGATTATCACTTTGCGCCAGTGAAATGACCGATTGTAGAGATGATGTATTTTGAGATGCAGTCTGGGCTCTAACCCTATGAGGCCCTTCACACGAACACTCTAGAGTCGACGACTGAACGGGACACTCAAGTCTCGAATCAAAAGTGTAGTGTAAACGGCAATTCTGCGTGGACTTACGAACGGGGCTAGCGCGCCGAAGCGTCGACGGTTTTGAACGCACTCCTGCCGAAAGTCAAAAGTGTGAGTGTGAATACAGTTGTGTGATCACATCATCACAGTTTTGCGTGAGGGTTGGAGTGGAGTTAGGAACGTCGTCGTCGTTCTCGCGGTTTTCTCCCGTTCTTTCGGTGATAAAACCTGTTTTTTAGTGCTTCCGGTCGCCCAAACATGGTAGATAGCAGATGCTGGAGTAGGGAAGTTCTCACAAACTTTATAGAACTTTATAGAGATTTTCCATGCCTGTGGAAAATCAAATCAAAGGAGTACCTAAATCTGTCCACTGTTTTTCAGACACAGTGTCCAGACTCCCCCTATTCTTTTGCGTGAGTGGAGTGGGCTTCAGAGGGCATCCATGGAAGGGGTTACCAGCACATTCACGCCATTCGTGTAGCGTAACTGCCTACAGCGATGAGGTATACAAGTGGCCTGGTTTATAATGTTGGATGCTCACTGTCGTGCCTGTGATAACCAGTTTTGTAGCTGAATCATGTCGTGCCTGTGTGTCCATCTACTCATGGGGACCGTGCCAACTGTCATGAGGCGCTCTGCAAGAAGCTTGCTGGTGCCTTGTCATCTGAGAGCCGGGATGAGGAGATAGAGAGTTCTCTGTAGTAGGACTGAGGCCGTATATCATCGTCATTGGTCCCAACCAGTCTGCACTGATCCTGGATGTCCAAGCCAAGAAGCGCAAACATGACAGGATGAATCTCCGTTTGGTGGTGGTGGATGCTAGTGGATTGGAGGCAAGTAACGGCGGCATTGACCGTGTTGTGGCGCTTTGTGCAAGAGAAGTGCTGATGAGATGCGTTGGGTGGATGTGTCATCACGCGTTCTCTGAGGCATCATCACCATAAAATGCTTGGGTCGTATCTAAACTGGCGGGCGTTCAATCATGGAACATCCTCTTATCCTTCTTCATCCCAATCCTTCTATCCCAATAGCCTTTGTAGGATAGTCTAGGCCCCGTCCCCATTTCCTCAATTATTATTTACTTTCCTTTTTGAGTGCCACTGTCCCACTTAGCTTCAGAGGAGCAAAAAAAGATAAAAAGTGTGTGTACGTTGTTCGACTTGCATTCTGAATAATAACCCCACGTTTTCGGTCAGGAAACATTTTTTACTACCCCCCTCCCCCCTAAAATTAGATACTTTGGGTTTCAAGACATCGGGGTTCTACATATGCAAAGTCCGTCCGCCATCCCCTGTCCACCGTCTTGTGCTTTTAACGTTGTCTAAAAAAATCTGTTCTTTCGTACAAAAATCCCATTTGGAATTTTAATCTAGGCAATCCGATCGAACGAAACCCGTGGTTGTTATGGGCAAAAAACGATTTAAAAAATTAACAAAAACGCAATTTTGGCAATTTAATCAATACGCCATGTTTGGTATCGTTTTCAAGGTATTTTTAGATTCTGGGTCGAATGGAATGAGTATCAGTACTGAACGTACCGTGACATTACAGTAATTATAGTGAGCCAAAGTCTACTAATTGAAAGAACTCGCGGGACAATGACAATAGCGGAAATAGTCGTTTCATCGTTTGTACTCCCTCCCTCCCTACCTTCAAAACCTCCCTCCCGCTCGACTCATCACGTCGTACCAATTGCCTACAGGGGCCTACGGGTGACTGGAATATTTTCGTCGGAGCGTTCTAGTCAGGTCATGTTTCGTATGGCTTATTGGTATTTTTCGATGCTGAATCTAATGGGATGGGTCTCGTACCAGTAATACTAGGTCAAGCTATTCATCAGAATAATAAACCGTTGCGTAATAATTTGAAGGGTTTTTTCCGTGATTTTTCAAAGATGCAAAAATAATGTTACGAGCGATTTCCATGGATGGAAACGAGGGTCGGGGACCAAAATGTACCAAAAACGAAGGTTTTCGCATTTTTCTCGAAAACGGCTATGACGATTTTGATTAAATTTTCAAATTATATTGTATTACTTAGTACTCTACTTTTCTTCTTCATCAACATTTCCATGAAAATTCGGTGAACGGAGATGTAGGCCTATTAAGCAAAAATATTGGCAAAATTGACGATTTTCACCAAACTCAACGAGTGTTTTCAAATATTTGATACCTATGAATTGTTCCGAATAAATGTTCCTCTGACAGTCCACTGAATAGAGATAAAAATGAAAATCTGTCGAAAATGATGGTTTTTTGAACACCATTGGGATCTGATCAATCTTTCTTCTAGTCTTCTAGCAATTTATACCCTTATTTTGAGCTCTGCCATTATTTCTGTATCCATTTGTTGTGTATGCATCTCGGTTGAGTTATAGGCTATCGAACGTACAGAAGAGACCGTCTCGATCATCTGGAGGGCTCAAGGAGAAATACGGCATTCTTCGACGCCTTGGAACCGTTTGCTTTACTTCGATTGCCAATCAACGTCAACGCTCCTTGACAACTTATTTCCGCCACCTCCTGTGGAGCATCTGGGGAAACGCCCTACGATAATTTCGGAGTTAGTTCGCTTGCACCACCGATCCATCAGTTTAGTGAAGCGTTATCTCAGAATCCCTTTGAAGGTATGATTTTCACTCTTCCGCTCGCGCGAACCGCCGCGATTTTCCAAACCAGTGAGCGACCGAAGCTTCACGAGCGACGAAGATACTCGCCCTCCCGATTCGATTTTCTCGTGCCGTCGCCAGCCTCAATAAACGGGGTTTTTAAATTTTTTCCGTAAAAGAGTATTTTTTTTAAGGAGAGCTCTGTAAATTGAAGCAGTTCCTAGACGCGTCGAAACTTCTGTTTAAGAGTTCTCAACAACTTTCGGAGTTGCAGTGGATTGAAAATTTAAAGGTTGAATTACCACATGCGAGGGTTCCTATTTTTGGAAGTTGGACAATATCTCGCCAGGTGGTGTCAACCAACCCCTTGTCACATGATTGCAAGTTGCCGATAGTACTAATTGACGCTGTGAGGCCCAAACGAGCCGAGTTGTTCGTAGCTTATTCGTAATAAAAATGAGTTTATAATCATTTTTTAATAAGCGTGACAGTGATAGGGACCACTTACTGATCGACTGCTTTTGGTCCACCCTTTGTTTGGGTTATCAGTTATTTAGCCAACGAGAATTAACCAGTTATCAGTCGGGCTTAGAATAAATTCTCAATCACGCGGAACAGAACCTCCCGCCGATTACTTCGAATAATTTGGCTCTCGATTCACACTTTTGTTTGCCTATTGAGTCACTCAATTCGCTCTCGTGAAGTAGAACATCAACAGAAATGGATAGATTGGGAGCTGTAAAGTTGAAATGAAATTAGTCGAAAATACGTTGAAACGGAGAATGGTTCGTCGGACTGTCTTTTGCAAACAGAATATGAAGCATCGCAGTTAATGACAGTAAATTCAATTATTTCATGTTCAAAGGAAAACCAATACGTTCGAGTTTACAGAAAAAACCCTGCAAATTATTACATAACGGTTTATTATTCTCATGAACAGCTTGACCTAGTATTACTGCTCCGAGACCCATTCCATTCGATTCAGCATCGAAAAATACTAGTAAACCATACGAAACATGACCTGACTACAATGGAACTACGGAAACTAAATATTCCCCTGGCGCCAGGCGCCCGTAAGCGTCTGTAGGCATTTTTATGATCCGATGTAGGGGGTGCGGAGGAAGTGGCCCTATCCTTCCTCCGCCCCATTGGGCAAAAAGAGTCGGAGAAATGGGACGGGGAACCTCGAACCGAGCGAACCCTCGGCAATAGGCGTGTTGCGAGTCGAGCAGGCGTTGCGAGGTGGCGTAGTTTTAATGAGACGGGAGGGAGGGAGGGAGTACTGACGACGAAACGTTGACTTCCGCTGTAGGTCCTGCGAGTTCTTTCGTTTTGTTGACATTAGCTCACAATAATTACTGTAATTTACCTATACGCAGTTGTACACGTCTGATACTCATTCCATTCAACCCAGGATGTAAAAATACCTTGAAAACGATACGAAACACGGCGTATTTGTGATTATACTGCGTTATGTTAATTTTTTTAACCATTTTTGTCCATAACAACCATGGGCTTCGTTCGATCGGATTGCTGAGATGGTGGGTACAACTAAATACCAAATGAGATTTTTGTGCGAAAGAACATATTTTTTAGACCACGTTAAAGGCACAAAACGGCCCGGACGGTGGACGGGGGGCGGGGGACGGCGGACGGACATTGCAAATTTGGAATCTCCATGTCTTGAAAGGTAAAGTATCAAATTTTGAGGGGGGGTTGTAAAAAATTTTTCGTGACCGAAAACATAGGGTTATTATTCAGAATGAATAATAAACCCAAACGGATTATATGATAGGGTTTGTTGAAATTACCTGAGGTACCTGAGGAGAACCTGATCGGTACTTTGATCATGTGAGCTATGTGTACCAGAGCTTGCGAAAGACCCAGCAGGTTGGTGGTGTCAGGGGTCGTGGAAATAGGGCATGGCGTCTGGCAAGTGGACCCTCTATCTCAATATCTATTTAATCTTCTCATTGACTCTGCACTGCGTAAGCGCTTAGAGAAGTAGGCTTTGATCTTGCTTTGGACGTGCTTAAGGGCTGATGATGTTGCCAATAATCCTGGGTTAATCCTGAGAAGTTCAGCTCGGGCAACTCAGTGCTGCCGTGAACGCGGTTTTTCTCATTTGCTGTAGGTGTCCTCGAGATGTGGCAGTCATTTGAGATCGAATTTTTAGGTACACCCTCCCTGACTGGATCTTGCCGAGCTGTATCTGTGTGAGCCTTGATGAACCCATATCTTCGGGAAGTTGCCTTGGAGCCAGCAGAAGCTACGTTTCCATCAAGCATAGCTGATCTCAAAGCTAGTCTATGGACTGAGTTACGCTATATTGAAGCATAACGTCAGAAGCTCGTTAAATGAAAACAGGAAAGATAAGGGTAGTAGCCATTACTGTACCCTGGCGGTGTGTGGGTATTCAAGTGGAGAAGTGCTGAGGAGATGCGTTGATTGGATGCGAGAGCAGGCGTTCTTCACAGTATCACTATCCGGGTATTTCATGGCATGCATCTTATCAGTGGTCGCATTATCGCAAACGTCCATATCCTTCCTTCTCTTCTATACCTCAAACTGGCGATTGGGCGCCCTCCCCATTTCTTTAGTCTTATTTTTTTAGTTCCTTTTTTGGGTATCATCGTCCCTTTCACAGTGAGTTTCGTAAAAATAAACAAACGAAATCACACATTTTTTCTAGTCCCACGCAAACTCGGCGATTTTTGTCGCTCTAACAACTAATTCAATTAGATTTCTGTTAGTTTACATAAGGTCTGCTTGACGTTGAGTAGCTGAAAACTGGGAGTGCTTAATGTCTGGGACTTCCTGCGTAGCTCCTTTCTATGCCACGATTTTCACCGAATACCTAAGTATAGGTAGTTTCAACGTGTTAAAAACGTTTTTTGACCTTTATTATGTTGGAGAAATAAAGTAATCACTACAAAAAAATCAATGAATGAATCGGTACTGTAAATACCGGAATTTATTGGGTACTCCTACATAACTGACGTGATTGCCTACAAATTTTATACCATCATCGTGTCACCGTGTGCACCACTGTCGTGTACACATACAAAATGTAACACATTGTTACAGCCGTTTTTGAGAAAACAATTATTTGGTGCCTATAGCTAGTTTGAGCCAATTTCGCTAGTGCTCTGATTTGGTGTCTCATGTTGCCCTGCGGGCTTAATTTCAAATTTAAGTTTGTTTCTCCAGTAACGAACAAACACAGACCATTTCCTCAAATGGCATTTTACTCAACTCAACAGCCTTGGAAAAGTAAACATTAAAAGAATAGTCGATTTTTCAGCCAGTTACATCCCTTTTTACGTACTTTGTAGGACCGAGGGAAGTAAAAACTGACAATATCTCATAAGTACACCGTATCGCATTTCTCGCCCAGTGTTGATAATTCTTTTTTGGTTCGATTTAGTTTTGGGGGTAGTTGTGTAGGAAGAGGTAAATCAAATGAAATCATGGTATCCTCACAGTTTTCCAGGGGTTTTCAAGATACTAGTTTTGTTTCATTCAAATTGGAGTAAAATTTAACGACAAACCTCGGGGAGGGTGGGCAAAATTGAATAGGTAAAAAACCATTTTCGGTATTTTCAGCCGATTTTGACGATTATTTTTTCTTTCGGTCCTGTTTCCAGTCTGATGATTCACGGAACGTCCGTTATGGGAGTGCAGAGGGTAAATGATTTAAAATCACGCTATTCTCTCAAATCTCAGCCGGTTTTCGCTATTCCTATTTTGTTTTATTTAGACTTGAGTCAAAGTGAGCAACGAGCCGCGTAAATACTTCATGTCATTACGGTGGGGGGGGGGGCTTGTTTTGTTCGTCAATGAAGTTCGTCAATAGGCATATTTTTAATGAAGTTGGATCAAACCAAATTGCGTAACAGATTTCGTTTGTTTTCGATGAATACGGAGTACATTAAAAAAGAAATAGGGGAGTCGTTGGTAGTTGAGATTTAAAAAATTTAGAAGGGAAGTATAGGAAGGTTTTCGCTCGCCCCTAAACTCGATGATTGGGGGAGATTAGTGTAGTATGTTGTGACCTATGCACCAGCACCATGACAGGACGCCCCTGTAATGAATGAGTTATAAATATATTTGTCTTTGCTCAATTGCAAGTGGCACTCAGAGTTCCGTGTGATTGCCTGTACCCTAACGACCTCGAAGAACTGAAAAGAAGAAGCTCCCCGCCTCTCTGAAAGGGAAGTGGAAGTTTTGAAGGGGTTTGCTGTGTGAAGGGGGGGGGAGCTTCTGTAAAAAGCTCAGCGCCTTTTGCCGCGATAAAGAGGACCGGTTAGATCACAGAAACGAAGGGTTGAAGCCATAAAAGAGGAGCTGTTCAACTTGTATTAGGAAGCGAAACAGGAGGGTGAAACCTAGTAGGTAGAGTTTTAGGAAGATAGAGAACCCGTATCAATAGTCGAGTGAAACCTTTCTACCCAGCTTTCGTTTCGTTCTGTGTAGTCCGCCTAATTAGGTGATGTCCTGGTCCAGGTTGGACGACGGGAGTGTAAAATGCGAAGGGATTTCAGGTGGATTTGATGAGACCCTATTGGCCTTCCAACACAGCGACATCCAAAACCAGCTCCAGCGAGCCCCGGGATTTCAGCGAAGAGCTCCTGTCGCTACTAAATGACAGCCCGGTGCGAGAGGTGGTCGTCTTTGAGAGGAGGAGGGGGAGTCATTAGTCCTGCACAGCATACAACATCGAACATGTTCAGACTCAAAGGGAATGTTGTCTGTGAGCACTCTACCTCCTCCTAAACTTATTGGTTCAATTTTCTCGCCTTGGGGATCGTTTGATCCTTCCACACCCAGCGCAGTGTGTAGACTAAATCTGTTTTCTGGTCGTCCACTCCTTTACTTCGGGCTGTGACTGCGCTCTCTGACTCTGCTAATTGATTGCTGTGGATTATGAAGTTCCATATGCAATTGAAGGAAACTTATCATAGTTGTAATTTCTCAAACGTAATTCAGAAAGTCCTTGGTAATTGTGATCTGCATTTATCATGAGAAAGAGTTTGCAAGAGATTAAGGTTCTCGTGGTGGGGTCCTGAGAAGGGAACAAGACCAAGACAATCAAAATGAGGTTCGGGAAAAATCCATCAATTTTCTCGAAATTAAGTTGAGAACAGAGAATTTGAATACAGCAGATCGGAGTGTGCGCAAAAACATGTCGTAACAAGACGTGAGTGGTGGACCTACAATACATCTGCTATCAATTCGTAATGTGATAACAAAGTTGAGGTTTTGGAAACATTCGATAGCAAAGGCGAGAGGAATCGTAAGCAAAAATACGAATGAAATGAACAAACACAAATTTACCTCTAAGGGGAACCAAATTAATAATATATTTAGGAAAGCTAGGTGATTGAAATTATGCGAAAATAAAAACATATACTTGAATTTAGTTAGCAAAAATAAAATTACGATTCATTTCTCGGATTGATCAATTAAAAAACAGAAGATCACAGTACAGAAACGCAATCAAGGGCAGGAAACACAAAAGGCAAAGGAAGAATGATGACCATAAAAAAACTAATTACAACACTCGGTGTATGGCATTAGTGTCCCACAGTGTAGTGGACTTCTACTTCGACCAATTATATACGGGAACATTTAGAGGGAATTCACGGCACAACTTTGAACTGCAGGTAAATGGTTGAAGGGTGTAGGGGTGCGCAGTGGAGGACGCAGTTGATGGCAACCCGTCCCTAACATACTGAAATCTGAAGGTAACCAAAGGCGCGCCGTGCAATTTGCCTGGGTTTATGCTGAACATGAATAAGGCAGGACTTGCTGATTCGTGACCAGCACCCCTCGAGAATTATCAGCGTAGACGTAGATATGAATTTAAAACTGCTCTCGAACCTTAAAGTTCTAATCAGTATGGGAGAATGTATGAAAATCGCAGCACAGGGTGGTGAAGAGAACAAAGAACAACCTAATGAAATGGTTGGTCCAACGCAAAAAAAAAAATCGCTTAACTGAATGCGTTGCAAACACAAATATAAAAAAGTACCATCACAATTCTTCATTAAGATATTCAACGTCCCTTAAAATGTTGGCGGTTACTGGAGTTTCACAATAAACGAAACAAACTATTTGGCTGCGCCAGCGTTTCAATTTATTTATAAACCGTCTTGAGAACTCTGGTATAGGCAGTGGTGCGAGAGGAGAACAACTTAGACGCTTCTGTCTTTGCTAACCTAGTGCTGATGTTTTCTTTCAATCCCACGTTTTACAAGTAGGAGGCCACCCACAGTTTAGATATAACTGCTGCTGGTTTTGGGGAGGAGACAGGGTTGGATCCACAATAAATCCCTGGGGAACAGCCAAGGGAGCAAAGAATTTAGAAAATGAGGACCCGACAGTGGATGGAAATCAATCAAGAACATACGAAGGCAACAACTCTAGATTTATAACGTCGACAGATCACATGTAGTATTTGTCATTTAGGATCCCACATAATGGACATTTAGATATAATAATTTTTGCGGGAAGAAGCTGCAGTGTAGGGCCCATGAGATATCCCTGGGAACGCCCAAAGAGGCGTAGATGTTACATCTTTTTATAACTTAGCGTAAAAGCCTATTGGTGGGCATCAAGCATGAACATACGAAGGCTGCCAATTTTGTTTTTATAACGTTGACAGATCACATGAAGTAGCTGCCACGCAGGTCATCGGTCATGTCGGCTACATGCAGACATAACTTTCGCTGTGAATGAGAAGGAGAGAGAATCGTGTAGGATCCACATGAAATCCCTGGGGAACACCCAAAGAACGTAACAGATTATCATAAAAGCCTATTGGTGGACACCAACCGAACATACGAAGGCATCAACTATAGATTTTATAACGTCGACAGAGATTACATGTGATGGCTGCCATGTAGGAGGCCATCAGTAGTCGACACGTAGACATAACTTTCGTTAGGCGCAGGTGGGAGAACACTTTCGCCGAGGCGAAGAGAGGAAAGTAAAAGATACAGGTGAAAATTTGGGACGGAGAGGGGAAGTTGTGAGTTCGTTCGGAAGAGCGCAGCAGCGGCCGGCAGGTAGCGGCTCCCCACCGTCTCCGCCGAGAACTTCCCCGCCGCGGCGCCTGTCCGCTAGTCGCCGTCTCCATTGCTCAGCTTTCGGTATCACCAGCCTTGCTTCGCTCCTGCTCTGCTCCCCACTCCGTTCCATTTCCTTTTCTCGCTATTGCCCGTCTTCCCCCGTTTGTTTTCGTAATCGCCCTTTTCTCCCGAATTTTTTCGTTAATGGTTTAAGGTAAGTTTTTGTTGTTTGTTATTGTCGTTTATCGCTCCTTATCGTTGGTTACTTGTTATAAGTTCAGTGTCTCCGACCGAAAACCGAGTCAGCTTTTTTATCTCCGAACTCAGTGTGGGGTTTTTTTTTGTGTGATAATGAAACGTAAACTTTCCCGCTATCCCCGGCGTCCGAAGGTTCTTTTCCGAGTGACCGCCGACGCCGGTTCGCTGTCCTTTTTGAAGTTTCAACCCAAATTACGTTTTATCTGTTTTCGTACCCGCGTTTAACCCTTCGGCCCTTCCGCCATTTGCCGCCCCTGTCCCTCCGCCCCGTCGATATTATCAGTAAAACCTTTTTCTCGCCTCCTCGTTTTACCGCTTCAAAACTTGTCAAATGCCCGCCAAAGAGAGAATTTGACGTTATCAGGAGACCATCGGAGGCTTTCGTCGTCGTTTTTTTATTCTCGCGACGACGGTAAATCAGTCCGTCGACGGATTCCCGTTCTCATCTCTGCCCAGTTATTGATCCGCGGAGGAGCTCGACGGCGGGCTACGGCCCTTCGCCTCGACTCGCAAAAACGTTTTCCTTCGCGATTTTCTCTACCATTTTTTTTTCTTTACCTCTGCTCCGGAACAAATAATTGAATCACGGAGGGCCGCTGCCCCTCCGCCTTTTAAAAAAAATGTCTTTATTGTATTAAACTCCCGCGACCTCTAGAACCTCCTCCTCCCCGCTTTCGTTGCCACCGAAGGGCGCAGTTATTTGCCCCGAGGTGGAGGGCGGGGATTCGACGGACAAACCGTCAACATTTTCGTTCAAAACGTCAATCGATCGTCCCCCGCAGTCCAAAATTCTTGTTCCCTCGACAACCTTCCGCTTGTGAGGACTCGAGAACTCGGATTTCATTGATAACTCCTACTCATTACTTAATCGCTTCGCAAACGGATAATTGAATGAGGTGTTCATTCTGTCAAATAGCTTATGAATTCTATCAGCAACGCCTCCAATCATTTGTGATACGTTCAACATGTGCCCTTCGTATTTTAATACGACGATAACACAATCGCAATTTCAAAAGCAAGTGACTTTGATGTATGTGAAGTACTTCGACTTGACTGTATCCTGGCGCTCGTTAACGACACAAAATCGACCTTTTGAAAAGATTTAGTGAAAACAGCATATTCAAGGGTTGTCGAGGATCCGTGTGATGAATAGGAGCGTCTCGACACATTTTGGAATGCCCTTTCGACGTCTCCTAAATGAAAGTTGTGGAATGATGTTATAGTATTTCGCTTTCAAAGTTCCAAAATCGCCAAAGAAAGAATTAAGACAACTTAATTACCGACTGTGCTAAATATTATATTAGTTGTTACTTTCCTTGGCTCTACAGAGTAGAAAGGGAGTTATGTAATTGAGTTGTAATTCGTCGAGGAATTGAGTAACCGTCATTGAGAGAGTCAATGAAAATGCAAGTAAATATACTGAAAATGGTTTTGAAAATTTGTCAATTCGAGTTACAATTTTCGTAAATATTCTGACAAATGTAGATGTAGTTGAAAGTTGTTGGAGATGGTTTAAAAATCATTCAAATTTGAGTAAACAATTAGTGACTTCTTGTGAAATTTGTTGGGGATTTAAGAAAAAAAGTTGGGACATCAAGTGAAGGTAGTTTGGGACGTTAAGTGACAGCGAACTATCGAATGTCAGCTAATTGCCTTTTATCCTCTTCCCTAATTTGTAAACGGCAGTGTTTGTTGAAGGCAATAGGTTCTGATTGAGAGGAGGTTAAAAATAAAGTATCAGGTGAGCCGCATCGCACTTTCCTAAGCTCTGAATATATTCACTGATTTTCGTGGCTTTTGCTACTAGTTCAAATAATTTTTTACTCAGTTCATTTGAACTTGGTAAAACACCATTTCACAATGGCAGGAAGCGATAGCGCTTAAGGTACTAGAATTTATTGTGCCACTCACACTCATACTCAGACCATTGTTGAGCAATTAGTACACAGTTAATTGATGAGGCTGTAAACATTTTTTGGAGAAGGACAATAATCACCTTTCTAGTTTTCCGGTAAAACATTTGGAAATGGTAGTATAAGTTGAACAGAGGTGGTGGAAATTCCAGAATTTCTGTATTAGTTCTTACGTTCATGAGCATTATCAAACTTAGGCGTAGGCACTTAGTAACACGTATTTTTCCGAATATTTTATTACTTTCTGAGCGAAGTTTATAAGGAAAAGGCTACGCTAAAATCGATTATTAACGAAATGTTTGGTAATTTATTGTGGTGCTCCAGTCGTTTTCCCGCGGATGGGTATTTTGTGGTATCGCCATTTTATTATGGGCTATCCTTACAAAAAATTTAATCTAAGTCGTTATAGTTGTTTTTGAGAGAAAATGATTTCAACTATAGTTAGTTTTGGGCGGATTTTGCTTTTTACCCCATTGTGCCGGCTAGATATCAAGTTTGAGGTGATTTTAGTTCTCTCAATCGCGTTCACACGTAGTACGTTTTATGGTAAAATAAGGCGGAACGTAAAAATATATGAAACTGTCAGGCCTTCTGTAGTAAATATTATTTATTGCACTCAATCGTGGCTATATATTTTAGAACCTACCTGGCGTTGTGAATTGATGCGCTGCTCTGTAAATTCCGAATCCCAAAAGACGTAATTCTTCTGAATTGTCTTCCAATGGTGGAGTTTTGAGATGAAGCTTTCTTGAAGGCCCCGGCTACGCAAGTATAGTTTTTAACAACCTGCCAAGAGTAAACTCGAAGCTTTCAAAATGTATTAAAAAACAGGGGATGATATAATACGAATGATACGAATAAATAAGACAAAAAAAGAATATTTTAACAAAACAATAAATATTACCAATTTATATGTGCAGGATCTACGGGTACAATTAATTATGAAGGGCTTGTTCTATGCCTAAACAGGCAGAAATAAGCAAATTGAGCCCAAAAAATACTATTTGGGAGAAATTCCTGATTCCATTGAATTTGCAGGGATTCTGATAATCAGTCCATAACTTTTACCTACCATGAACGTTTTGGTAAATAGATGGCGTGTGTACCAAGGCATAAGAGGGTTAAGAAGTAATAGTAGGTTTCTATCACTTGTTACAACGACTGAAGAAATGTGGATCTACCTCGCAGATTTTCTTCAACTAGTCGATTATTTTCCATGGACATTGTGCCGACGATATGTTAAACGAAGATGAAAGTCAGAGTATAACAAAATATCAGGTGGGGCGCATTGCACAATGTTCCTTAGCTCCTCGTGCCTTCAGCGATTTTCTTCACCCTAGCAACTAATCAAATGTGTTGTTCATTCAGTTTATAAAAACGTTCTACATAAAAACTGATGAGTCGTCATTATTAAGCAATAAATGCACTGGGGGATTAATGAGACTATCACCATGATTGGGGGGGGGGGATTGCGTAAAAAGTAGTAGTTAGGTGAAATAGTTGTGGGAATGACCTCGTGCAAGGGAATGTCAATGTTGTGAGTGAGCAGAATGTGGGAGGCCGAAATTGTAGCCAGAGACGAACAGGTCAGCAGTACAAGGGTGGCGCAGTTTGAATGGTGAAGCATCTATATCTGAAATTTTTATTTCGGGTAAACATAGAGAAGATATTTGTCAAAGCACACGAGAAAAAAGAGATTCTTCAAAATTGTAACACGATTTTTTTTTATTTTTAGCGTTCTAAATGAGTGCAACAACTAAATTTGCACAGTATCAATAACTAGTCAATAACTATTCGTATATACTGTTCTTTATAAGTATTTCTCAGGCTGTGCAATGAATGGGGTATGAGTGGAGTACCAAAAAAATTGTTTTTCATATCTGCAAGAGAAAACTCTAAATTGATCATGTTGGGTACAAGAGAAAAATAGGGAAATAAAGACTTGAATTGATTAATGGATGAGACGAATGTGATAGAGGACTGTATTGATACACTGAGTTTAATGGTCACTTGATTGAGATCTGATGGAACAGTTACTCGATTAGCATGATGGAGTTCTGATTGAGCAACCAGTAGAACTAGTTCACGACACGATGGGTTTCTAGATTTGTGAACTGGTGTTAGGACGACAGCGTAGAGCTACTCAATAGCACAAGCATTGATTGTGGAGGAGGGAGAGGGTGACAATTTTGAAAACTCTGAAGGTGAAACCCTGTTGTCGACTTTAGAAATGAAGCCTTCTGTTAGCAGGAAGGCTAATTTAACAACCATCGTGTAAGGAAAAAAACCCTCTCCTGGGGGTTTATCCTTTGGGGTCAAGAGCAACGAACTAATTCGACCAGAGCTGAGCCGAACAGAGCTCTCGCTTAGATTTATTTCCTTCGGGTATTCAACGTACAGCAGATTCCCAGTACACAATAATTAAATTCCTTCGGTTACAACGTTAGGTGATAAGGTTCATAGTGCACTCAAATTTACATTTCATTTCAATAAATCTTTATCGTGCTAATTAGGAGGCGAAAGGGTAACATGACAGCATCTCTTAATATTGAAAATCAAGGGTTGGCGCCAGACGAGAACTAATTGAGAATTTTCTCCTTGCATCGCCCGTTGGAGTTTTGGGGTTTCCGCTCGCCGCATTTCCTCTGAAGGGATTCATCTATCCGACACCTAAAATGAGGCACGTGGTGCTGTAATTCCTTCGGTGGACGTGCGGTTCGCAAATTCAGCTCCGGCTCGCGGCGAATGTCGCGACAAACTCAGCTTTGACTCCTGCGACGTTTTCTGTCACACAAGCCCTAATTCCCAGGGGATTATCCTTCCTAATATATCATATCACTTTCGAGGAACGCCCCCTCGGGTGGGCCTGTTTGGGAACACGAATATCCCTATCCTTTCACGTCCTTTCCAGTGTGTAGCTGTCGGTGTATTCCATCGGGTTTCGGCCGTAGTTTAATTGTTGAAGTCGACTCTTCTGACGGCAGCTAAACCCCGGTGCACATCAACTTATAATCCGTTGGGATTAAAGAAGAATGCACGGTACGAGTAGATCTAAATCCCCAGCTCGAGGCCAAGTCGGCATCCTGTGCGAATAGGACGGCTGGTCGGAAAAGATATCATTGACACCCACAAAAACAATACTCGTTTTCATGAGCGATAATTAATCGACAATGAAAAGGCATTTATTATCGAAAACGTTAGCTGCGACGTGGCTCATGATTCCCCTTACCCTCACTTGAATAAAAGTGATTTTCTGTCACTCACTCTCTCGCCATGTTTTCAACGAATTTCTCCATTGTAAGAATCTTATACCATGTTCTTGGTGATTCTTGAATTCGTTTTTTTTTTTTTGTCGTTTACCGCAAGCAAATCAAGTACATGCACACATTTATATTGTGTATGTAAAAGGGTATGTTTGTTAAGGTTCAGTAACGACAAATAACTCATTCGCGACGCTTCATGGTTTCAATTCTTCAACATAATCAAGCCCTACAACATATCTGTATCTCCGCCTGCCGAACTGTCATGGAGATAGAATAACACAGAAGAAAAGTTGGGAAATAACTGATAGAGGATGATTTGAAAGTTTTATCAAAATCGTTAAAGCAGTTTTTGAGAAAAAAAAACAAGTGTTTTTGGTATATTTTGGTCCCTTACTCCCCTCTCCCATAAATGGAAATTTCTTATAATCTTATTTTTGCGTCTTCAAAAAACAACAAACAACTAAAAAACCCTGCAAATTATTACACAATGGTTTATTATTCTCATGAACAGCTTGACCCAGTATTAGTGCTCCCCCATCCCATTCGATTCAGCATCGAATACTAGTAAACCTTACGAAACATGTCCTGGCTGCAATGGAACTACGGAAACAAAACGTCTGATGATTTTGCCCCGTCGTCGGGGAAATTGGAGCAGGGCGCTTCGAGCGAACCCGTTGCGAGGCAAAAGGGGAGTTGAGCCACCCGCCCAGCAGCGTTGCGAGGCGAGGACGAGGCAGGTTGTTTTTTATTGAGACAGCCGGGAGGGAGGGAGTTCAAACGACCAAACGTTGACTTCCGCTGTAGTTCCCGCGTTGTACTGCGTTTCGTTAATTTTTTTAACCGTTTTTTGCCCATTACAACCACGGGCTTCGTCCGATCGGATTGCCGAGATGGCGGGCACAACTAGATACCAAATCGGATTTTTGTGCGAAAGAACGAATTTTGAAGACCACGTTAAAGGCACAAAACCTGCCTTCCCGGACGGGAGATTGCGGACGGACATTGCAAATTTGGAATCTCCAAGCCTTGAAACGTAAAGTATCCAATTTTGAGGGGGGGTTGTAAAGAATTTTTCGTGACCGAAAACATAGGGTTATTATTCAGAATGAATAATAAACCAATAGCCAGTTTATTCAGTTCAGTTGTTCTCCCGCAAATTGAACTACTGCCACACAAAGCCAAAATTAGGCTTAGGTTGAGAAATTAGGATTTTTGGTTTCAATAGGCATGAAAACGTGAAGATCTGAAGAAAACCCAACTTTTGTTTTTTACGCAATTGCAATACTAATACATCTGCTAGGCGGTGTTAGGCAATTAGCACGACGCAACGAGTCTAACTGACAGATGGTTGGAATGAGACGGGAGGTAGTGTGGGAAATTAGCGCAGGACGGGGACAATATAACTTTCACTATATTGTCCCCACGTTCCTTTGAGTAGTACAAATTGCCGTACACGACGTAGTCCTACACCCATGAGACCTGCCTGATTCGGACATCAAAAAATACCTCAAACACCTACCAAAGTCAATGTAATTGCAATGAAACTGCCAAAATTTGTTGTTAGCTAATTATTCCTACAATTTCCGCCCATAACAACCATGAGTTCAGACTGTTCAGAATGAGTAATGAACGAAAAAGGGAAAGCATAAGAAACTGCAAGTCACATCGTAAGCTCCACCTGGAACTAAATTATGCGAAAACTAGGTTTATCTTATAAATTCGCAAAACAGTTGGCGCGGTTGATTCTTATTTTCTACTAACTTAGTATGAACCACAGCACTTAATGAATTATATAAGTCAAATAACGCTTTACGGCAGCAAGGAGCGGTAGAGCTTACAGTTCCAGATTTTATTGTGCTGCTCGTACTCATTGCAGGGCCCATATTGAGCAATCGGTACACAGCTAATTAATGAGGCTGTAAACACGAATTTTTTGAAGTGGATAGTAATCACTTTTGTGGAGTTATTGGGTAATAACTGTTAGAACTAGTATAGCAGTAAGTAAGAATAGTAAGCGAAACGGGCGTAGTTGAAATTCAGGAATTTCTGGAGTGAGCCCCATGTATCTCATGAGCGTTTGTAAACACCCACCCTTTAGGTATTGGATTGGACTACAATACCAATTTTTATTAGCATTCTACTAACATTCCAGCGGACTTTATAAGGAAAAAACTGCGCTAAAAACGCTTTTGGTCGAAAATTTTGATAATTTATTGTGCTGCTCTCGTCATTTTCCCACAAATGGGAATTTTATGGTATCATTGCCTTATGGAGAGCTATCAATATGAAAAAATTAATCAAAATCGTTCGAGCCGTTTTTGAGAAAAAAAATTTGGTGTTTTGATCACTATGATAACTATAGTTAACTTTCGGTGGATTTTGCCCATACCATTAATTTGGCGTCCCATGGTAACCTGTAGGCTAGACATCAAGTTTCAGCTGATTTGATACGGTTGTTTTATCTATAAACCGCGCTAAATTCGATTTCGTCGAAAGTTTTGGTAATTTATTGTGCTGCTCTCGTCATTTTCCCACAAATGGCAATTTTATGGTATAGTTGCCTTATTGAGAGCTATCAATATACAAAATTTAATCAAAATCGTTAGAGCCGTTTTTGAGAAAAAAAAATTTGGTGTTTTGATCACTATAACTATAGTTAAATTTCGGTGGACTTTGTTCATACCCTTATTTTGGCGTCCCATGGTGACCTGCGGGCGAGATATGAAGTTTGAGGTGATTTGGTACGGTGGTTTTCTCTAAAAATCGTTCATAGACACACATGCACACACACAGACCCACAGACCATTTTCCCAAATAGTGTTTTTCGGACTCAGGTGGGTCTGAAACGTAAAGATCTGAAGAAAAAAATTTTTTTTCAGCCGATTACATAACTTTCCTTTCTACTTCGTAGAGCCAAGGAAAGTAAAAAGGGGTTCCTGATAGGATGAGTTGGGGTTTTTCTACAAAGGTTGCAAACTACAAGAACACGAGAGGGGTATCGTGTTGGGGGTTGGGTTTTGTGGTATATACCTCTCTGGTTTCTCAGTGGGGAAAATGTCTTTGACTGAGCAGAAATATCTTTGTTTCTATGATTTTAGATGCATGGTGCGTATTACTGCTATTAGAGGTAATATTAGCCAGATCAAAAAAGTATAGACCCCTGTGCTAATCATCCAAATTGGGAAAAGGCCAAAGGATCTAACTTTTATGATAAAGATACGAAATTCTGAAAATCGTTGTAAGAGGATGAGTGCCTCCCTGGCAATGTCCACAGGAGGCAGTAGGCTAGATGATGTCTCTCACGGCAGTTGACGTGCAGTAGCGCTGTGGGAGAAGGGGGGAAACCCTCCAGAAAGTAGAAGTCACACTCAGCCTGACAACGACCTGAACAGTTGTTACTGGCATCTTCCAGTGAGCGTGTCGCTTTTACAAGGTTGAAGTCCTACGCTACCTTATCCAAGCCCTACTATCGAAAGGAGTCTTTTTGAAGGCCGTCCTGGAACAGTATTTAAGATAACAATAACTGCTGTTATTTCTATTATATGTTATATACTATGTTACAGTAATGACTGTTGCAAAAACCGCAAGTAATAAGTTGCATTACGATTCTTGAAATGAGCCCCTACTGAGCTAAAATGTTATAACTAACCAATTCCTTGTTCCTTGTATGTGGTGAAGTTCACTGACTTGAGAATTGAATCATTACAAATTGAGATGTTACAGCCGCTAACCCCTTTGATGTTGTCTACGCATTGGTATTGACAATACCCTTCACCTTGTAGCTACAGCGTTACTGGAACGTTGGATTACGTTTCCACATCAGTAAATTAATGTGACCACTGCGTTGCGGCGCTATTCCAGGTCAATGAATTGTTAAGTCAGAACAAAACATCAGTTTCATGACGCAATTATCGGTTCCATGGCTACCAATCAGAATAGAAGCTTAGAGTTCGTCCGGTCTCATCTTTTGCAGACTTGGTCAACGCGCTGAATAAATTGAGTGATAGTTACAACTTCAGATTAACGAAAAAGTTTTAATTTAAACGAAACGCTAACTGAAGGTCACATAGTTAAATGCTCTATTATTCCCTTGTTCCTGCGCTACAGTAAATTAAGGGTGAGAAGGAAGGGGCTATGTAATTCCCAACTACCTTGTCTGCCAACTTATGTGGAAGTGATCCGGAATGGCTAGAGCTAAATATAATATGCCCCATTGATGGCTAATCACTTTCCCAACCTGGATAATGTTGTGGGTTGGGGGCCAAACATTTTTGGGTTTTGGGCAGTTACTTGATTTCCGTTTCTTTGCGTTTATTGTTTTATGTTTACTAACTAAAAGTAACATCAGATGTATAAAGAATAATACGCTTGCCCAATTGAACCTTTTTCTCAACCTCCCTACACTTGTCACTCCAACATTTCCACAGAAGTTACGTTAACGATTTATGCACACAATTTGCAACTGAATTTGATCAACCCCGCGGAGTGTCTTTTACCAACTTATATTTGTGTAGTCATCCATTGAGCAAAGATCTAATCCAAACTATTTTCTCAAAACTCGACTTAAGTATATTATTACCCGTAAGCGTTGCTGTAGAAATGCTGTACTGCGTGCGCTGGCGTGTTCAGCGTATTGACGAATTTAACGGAGAGTTAGAACAGTTAAGTGATCGTGTGCGACAATGTGTACTCGACTACTCAACGTTCGGTAACACTGCAGTAACCAGACCGTGACATCAGAAGGGTTCACGATAACAGTTCTCTCAACAAGGTTCGCGAAAGTAGCAAGAACATGAAAAATGATTTATTCGATCTCCATTACAAAACTTCTAGCCCACAACGTTTCTGTCGTCAACGTTCACTCAGTTCCTAGGTGTTTACATTTCTACTCAATTTGTTTGGAAAACTCAAATCGCTAACTGCGGACGATGGGCTTACTTCATACCATACCGCTGGACCAGTTTGTTTAACCTTTTCCTGCTTATTCATCGTAGTCCTTTCTGATCCATATACGCCATCCCACACATTCCCGATAGTCTTATCAAATATTAACATAACTTCATGTTTAATCCTTCCCTTATCAACCATCAAATTCGATACCAATAGTAACAATCAATTCCAGCACTATTGTTTGTGTTCTTGGTCTTGCGCTCATTTACTAGTTCATCAATTAGGCGGGCGGGGCTCGACAAGTTAAAATCATCAAAGACTTCCAGATTCTCAAAGCTGTAGTCAATGGCAGCAGCGACTGATGGGGAGTGTGCTATAGGAAGAATATTATCAGCTTTTTACTTTCCGCTGCCCAAAGGGTAAGGGAAGTATTGTAATCATGTCAAAAAAGTAGGGTTTTCCTCAGGTCTTGACGTTTTATGGCCTTAAGAATATTAAAAACCAAATTTCGGTGCGTGGTCTGTGTACGTGTGTGTGCGCGCTTGTAGTTAAGTTTGCGGGAGAACGGCTGAGCCTATTGGGCTGGTTCTCTTTTTGTGTTGGTCGTGTTTTTTGAATACGAAAAGTAAGGTTATGAACCTTTTCCATGTATGGGAACGATTTTGATTAACTTTCAAATTATCTTTCATTAGTTAGTAGCCACGTGTCTTCTAGGAACCTATACCCGCATTTTGTTCTCCGAAACTATTTCTGTATTCATCTGTTGAACAGAAATGTAAGCCATGATTTCTCGGAAAACGAGACTTGTGGAACATACATTTATCGTTATTCCAATTTTCTCAAAAACTTTCTTCCAATGATTTCGTTAAAACCTATTGGGTACTCTTAACTAACTAGTATCTACGTATTGTTCTCCATAAATGCGTTGAACGAAGATACAGCGCCCGTGCCTATAGTAGGTTGTCGAATTTACGGGAGTTGCGGAAAGTTATGTTTTGCTACTCACCAGATACGTTCTCCACGCGACACCTCTTGAGCCTTGAGTTTGAAGCATTCAGAGGTGAGCCACTTGGAAGTGTTTCAGAAAGCTTGTACTTCCTTGGAGAAAGTACATAGTAATCATAGTTCAGATAATCCCGATATAGCTAAAGCTAAGATTAACGCAAATACAAAGGACTGAGAAATGTGAATGGGGCGCTGAATTATCTCTTGTCAATGTTCACGTTCCTGCTGCAACAGCAGCCACAAAAAGTGGTTTATTCAGCTATAAACGCCTTTTCAGTCTATTAGTTTCATTTCACCTCCTGTTAAATCCTATTAGTCAGCAACTGTGACACTATTACAGAGGCCGTTCAGTTCCATGATACTTAACGAATAGTTACAACCAAAACCAAGAGGCCTTTTCGGACATTGTGGCTTCCGATACGGTCCTTTGAAGTCGTAATTTAAACAGCAGTACTTCGTTATTTTACCCTTTACCTGAGTGAGACTGAATTTTCTGTTGTGCCAGACGTTGATTAAAGGTCAAGCTAAACCCTGGAAATTCGAATTAATTGAGAGTTAACGAAGGTGCAGGATATACGTTACCGCAACGGTGATGGAACTAAACGAATCTTAGTTTACCGCAAAATTCCGATTCATTAACTGCCGGCTAACGATAGTCGTCGGTACATCGTGGTATATTACAGAGAAAAGCGGCCGAGAGTAATGAAATTCGGTGGGTTATGAGGGTAAGTCTTCTCTCCACAGATGGTCGCTTATCGATTTGAACCCTGCGCGCGTATCATTTCACCCGACCCCTGGCGCACTTACCAGGAAATCGAGCTGCACTTGATTTGGAAATCACATTCTTAGCTTTTCACCTTCCCGCTCACAGATCGAGCCGTTTCAACTTTGATTAAAGTTTTTTTGCCACAATTACGTGGTTATGAATTTGTAATATAAAGACCACAAAAGAGCGAAGAAAGAGGGCGAGCTCTTGTTTTCCAAGTTTCGAAGAAAGCGCTTCCAAGTTTGAAACAACGCTCATTAGAGAACACCATTATTGGAGAAATCTTCAAAGTGGGGTATAATGGTATTCGTTTCTCAAGTATTCCTTATTGACTTATTCTGAGTTGTTGTTTTAATATCAACACTCATAACTGAACTAATTAAAAATGACTAATTATTGGTTTGTAGAATTTACTGCTTCACAAATATAGAAATATCTGGTGCGTAGCAACACACAACTTTCCGCCACCCCCGTAATTTCGAAACCACCTACATTTGCGGGCGCTATATCTTCGTTTAACTCATTTTTACAGGAACATTTACGGAGAACAAAGTGTAGGGACTAGTTAGCTGAGAGTACTCCGGAAGTTTGATCGAAATCGTTAGAGCCATTCTTGAGAAAATTGGAATTCCGATAAATAATTATTCGACAAATCTCCTTTTCTGAGTTAACATGGCTTATATCTCCGTTCAACATATATATACAGAAAAAATTATGCAGAACGAAATGTGGCTATGGGTGACTTAAAGATACTCCATTAGGATTTATCACATCTGGTGAAAAAGTTACCCTGGAATCTACGGAAATGCTAGAAAAACGTTATTTTTGACACATTTTGATTTTTATCTCTGTTCAGTGGACTGTCAGAGGAACATTTATTAAGAAGAATATGTAGGTAATAACTATTTGAAAGCATCCTGTGAGTTTGGTGAAAATCGCTGAAGCCGTTTTGCCAGAAAGCGTAAAAAACCTATTTTTGCTTTAGGGGCCCATATCTCCGTACACCGTATTTTCATGGAGATATGTATAGAAAAGAAAAGTTAGGTATTGATTAGGAGAAGGTAGTTTGAAAGTTTGGTCAAAATCGTTAGAGCCGTTTTCGAGAAAAATGCGAAAAACCCTAGTTTTTGGTACATTTTCGTCCCCCACCCCCACTTACCATCGGCCGAAATCGTCCATAACCTTATTTTGGTGTCTACAAAAAATAACGAACAAAACAAAAAAAGAACCAGCTCAATCGGATTAGCCGTTCTCCCGCAAATCGAACTACACACACACACACGGACCACGCGCCGAAATTAGGTTTTTTATACTCAGTAGGCCTCAAAACGTAAAGATCTGAAGAAAACCCAAATTTTTTTTGGGCCGATTACTATACTTTCCTTCCCTTCGGGTAGCGGAAAGTAAAGAGTAGTTCCATTTTACAAATGAGCAGAGAGCCATTTTTGTTTCTTCTCAGAGCCACCCACCTAACTTGATTGGAAAATTTCCGTGCCCTATCATGTGCTCAGCCGAAAAAGAATTTTGGTACAGCTCCCTAAGAATTTGATTTGGATGGTTCAAAACTGACCACCCTCTTACGAGCCTTCGTTTTGTCCCAGAACTCGACAGCCCATCGAGTCAGCTAAGTCTGGATTTTTTGATTTTTTTTTTTTTTTCACAACTGGTAGTGGAATTATGTGGGCTCGAGTACTCCTTTTTACTCAATTTTGCCGATTAACGTGTGGGAAATCAACAATAAAGGAAGAGGACTTCTGGCGACGGCATATAGTAAAAGCTAAATATGTCTGCAAATTTTTCAGTGTTTCCTTCTTCTTTTTTTGTAGTTTCCTTTAGTTTCCTTCCTGCTTAGTGATGATTGTATGTTTTATTTGCTTATGACAAACCTCTAATCGTTAGTAGTGTATATATGTAGACTAGATATTTTTTCGCTATTTCAACAAATCTATGTTTTAGATGCTAATTATAATTTCACTAGTCGATGCCAACGCTTCCGTGTACCAAATTCAAATGAACTTAGCCTGTATGTTTGAGTAATATTCACATTTCTTATCTTATCAAATATACATATATAAGTATTAAGCTCTAAATTACTTATCTCGCCCATGACATAAGTAATGAGATTTGTTGTTTAAATCACTACAATTAAAAATTCGACGTGGGTGCTGGAAACGCGGTCAAAAGCGAAACGTCCGCTGCAGCCTCGTCGTATCGTTTACCTAGTTCATTCTTTTTACATTCCGCTACCCGAAGGGAAAAAAGAAAATTTGGGTTTTCTTCAGATCTTTACGTTTCAGACCCTACTGAGTCTAAAAAACCTAATTTCGGCGCGTGGTCCGTGTGTGTGTGTATGTAGTTCGATTTGCGGGAGAGCGGCTGATCCGATTGAACTGGTTCTTTTTTTGTTTTGTTCGTTATATTTTGTAGACACCAAAATAAGGTTATGGACGATTTCGGCCGATGGGAAGGGGGTGGGGGACGAAAATGTACCATAAACTTGGGTTTTAAGCATTTTTCTCGAAAACGGCTCTAACGATTTTAATTAAACTTTCACATTATCCTCTACTAATCAATATCGAACTTTTCTTCTCCATACATATCTCCATGAAAATACGGTGAACGGAGATATGGGCCCCTGAAGCAAAAATAGGTTTTTTACGCCTTTTGGCAAAACGGCTTCAGCGATTTTCACCAAACTCACAGGATGTTTTCCAATAGTTAATACCTACATATTCTTCTCAATAAATGTTCCTGTGACGGTCCATTGAACAGAGATAAAAATCAAAATGTGGTGTTCGCAATTACGGGGGTGGCGGAAAGTTGTGTGTTGCTACGCACCAGATATTTTTCTGCCCTATGCAGTCGTCAGAACTCAAGCCACAAGAGCTCGACGTCGGTATCAACTCCTCTTGTTTTGTTTCCCTCCTCCCTGCTGCTGCTCTGTCCGGTATTTCAAATAATTATATTTGCTCCAAACGAGTAACGAACTTCTAGCGATTACATATAAAAACTTCGATGTGGCTTTTCTTGACTGCTCTGTTATTTATGTTTGTATTGGCGTTTTTTGAGTAGATCGCTATCCACAAACAACTTGTGTAGGAGCAACGTTTCGCTCTTTTTATTAAGCTTCATCAGGGTTTCAAAATGTTGATAGGAACACAAATATGATGGGATATGATCACAAATTAATTTAATTCAATATTGACGTCACTTGGAAAATAGCAATAATTCATCTGTATAGTATCATTAAACTAATCTATGCGGTAGAATAAGATAAAAATTGGGGGGGATTGAAAAGAAAAGACTAATGATTAGATATAACTATTGGGATATATTAGAGTGGGAGGCTATAAAGAAGCTAAAACGAAAATAAACAGCAAATAAATTGAGAAGTGAAAATTTACAGTTGAAGGATTCCCACTCATTCCTAGTGTGTCTACTATTGCACTCTGTTACCTTAAAAAAACAATTTATGGCGTGAGTTTGGTGTACCCTTTAAGTATTAGTAAAATGTTATCTCTTATCTTGCTGGCTGTTGAAAATTTAAAAAATATAGATCATTTCTTTGATTTTGATGGGTTTTAAGATCGAGAACTTCCGAAACCAAATTTGTGTCTTACAGTAAATGTGTGTTCCGGCGACATGCAGTGTGTATGGGCAAATCCAAAATCCAACTAATACAAAATTATCGGATAATGTATCATTTTCATTTGTGAAAAAGTATGAGAGCTGTGTAATGAATTAGCAAAAGTTTCGAAAAAAACAATTTTTTTGGTATAAATCTCACTCATATGACTAACTCCAAAAATCAGGATGGTACACCATATGCAATAGACGTTTAATAGTGATCACCAAGCATTTTGTGTTGTGGAGCAAACTCAGAAATTCTGGAATTCAAACCAACGTCGTTTTTCGCGATGCTTCCCTTATGATTCCAGAACTGTGCACATGACCATTCCCAAAAAAAATGTGGTGCCAGTCCAAAGAAGTGTTTTCGAGCGAGGTAGTGCCATAAGTACACCAACCCAATAAATTCTGCAACTGTAAGCACTACTAGTTTCTGCGTAGAAGGTTGAGTTTTTTTACTAGTTGATACTAACTGATTTGTCTGAGACGTGATGGGAAAAAGCTGTAATTTTTGTAATAGCTGTATTAAATGGCGTATCTTCTCAAACTGTTGCATCTTTCGTGACTGAATCGTGTTCTGTTATATCTTAACCGGAAAAACTTTCATCAAAAAACCCTCTACTCCCGAGTATATTTCCAGCGAAATAACGGAAGATTCTTTTCTTGTATTATTTGTGATCAAAGCAGCTCCATCTCACTTTGACTCCTGAAGAGAAAAAATAATACAGCGTCTTTGATTTTTTGCCTCCAAGAAAAGCAATAGCTTTCTTTTATAGCGAAGAATCAGAAAAATGAGTGATCTATTGTAGATATCAGAGTATTCTTCGATCGTTGTTGGCCTACTGTTCTTTCACGCTTGATTCACTCGCTGAATGTTACTCATGTTGGCGGCTTACACGGCGTATAAATAAGGTTCAGATGCTGGGCTGCCTTTTTTCTTGAGCTAGTGATTTCGTTATTCTACATCTGTAGTCTTGCCGTGTATAAAAAAGAAAACCTTTTCGTTCGCCGAGTAACTTGATGTAGTCCGGGTAAATCCCTTGCCGCTGGAGCCTCCCCTGATAAATAGTTTTTCGTAAGAAAGTAAAATATTTAGCTGACTAACGTTCTTGCGCTTCTTTTAATCTTGGAAAATAATTTTTTTTAAACTACCATTGGCTTCTACTTTATTTATTTTCATCTCCGAGCATTCTCGAGCTTTTAGCGAAAAATTCTCAGCTCGGATTCGCTCCGGCAAAAGCTCTCGTGATTCGCTCGACAATGTAGTTTGGCCTCAAAGCCACCCTAAGTTCATTTTTACCCCTCCGGTTTTCCCGTGTACCTTGGAAGCTAAAGTATTTCACCTAGCAAGGAAATTGAAACTCCTCCTGGTAAAAGTTTCTGCTCTGTATCCCTACACGTATCAAATCACGACTCAATTGCGTTCCTAGAATCAAATCATGTTTTGGCTTAAGGCGGTTTGCCAGCTTGACTCGCTTTTGTTGCTTCCTTTCTCTATTGTCTAACGATTTTGCGAAGAGAGAGAAGATCCGTAGAGAATTTACCGCTGAAAAGCAATTGTGCCAGGATTGCCAAGTTAAAATTCTGTTATTCTGAAGAGTTTTTTGCGTCCCTTAGATGGCGAAGTAGTAAGAAAAGTTATGTAATCGGCTGAAATAAACATTTTTAGTTTTCTTCAGATCTTTGTGTTTCAAGGGCTACTGAGTTCGACAAAACACAATTTGAAAAAAATGGTCTTCGTGTCTGGGAACGCGATTGAGAAAAAACGTCTGAACCCCATATGTTCAACTTATATTTAGCCTGCACACCATGGAGTACCAAAATAAAGGTGTGAACAAATACTTCTTTTTTTTTTTCAAAAATGCCTTTATCATGATTGAATTTTTTGTGTGGATAGCTCTAAATAACACGACAATAAAATTCTCGTTGGTAAAAAATTATTAAAGCAGCACAATAATATATCAAAAATCTATTTCAGTGCGGTACTAGCGTTATCAGAAAAATTTGGGTGGCTGTCCCATGTGTACGATGAGAGATAACACGGTCTCATAAGGTAATTAGGAGCAACCCCCAAAAATGCCCAAATTACTACTACCATTTCTCACAGTATTTACCCGATAATGTTAGTACATCCTTCTAAAAAAAATATTGGCAGCCTCATGAAGACACTGTGCACTGATTGCTCAATAATTGGCGTGGCGTGAGTAGGAGCAACTCAATACATTCGAAGAACTTTGAGCGCTATCACATTCAACATAAGGCGTAGAATTATGTTGTACTAAGTTCAAATGAACTGAGCGAAAAATAGAATGAATTAGTATCTAAAGCCACGAAAATCTCTAAATGCGCGTGAGGCTAAGAAACGTTGAGTGAAGCGTTGCCCAGAATGTTCTGTTCAATTCCACCAACAGCAAGCCCTTATCCTTACGATAACAGAACGGAGTGATGCAGTGTCATGAGATCGTTTGATGGGGGGGGGGGGTGACGTTTCATCTATATCATAACGTGCAATGCAGCTAGCCGAAATGATAATGTTGATAAATCCAGTTTGTCCGTAGCTTTGATGGTTGGACCCAGATGATTTTCTATGATTGGAAGTAACCGTATTTGTCGAAGTTAGTGAATAGCATTTCAAACAAAAAATTGATGACATGATCCTGCCGTCAACAATCATTTGGCTAAAATATTCTCCCAGTGGTCTGAGTCTTTTATTACTTTAATCATCTATCTGTCCCTAGTAATATATTTCATTTGCGACTACCTAAATATTTAATGTATAAATAGCTTATATATTATATACGTACTCGTACGTATTATATATATAAACAAGTATTTGTGTATTAAATATACATAGATAATTATGGTCGTATTAAATCGTGTATACAATAACGTAGTACAATATTTAATTATGTATACAATTTTTTTACGTATATCAACCATTGAGCAGAAAATAGAGATACGAAGTTGCTTTACGTTTCCTTGAATGGACTACCTAGTCTCAACTAAGCTTCAGCGACGATGAAACTTTTGCATTTAATTTTCAATCCTAGCGGTGCACATAGTTAAGAAAAGTATGCTTCTGAGTTGATTACATAATTCCAAGTACTCAAAGAAATTGAATTTTAATGATGCAATTCACTTTAATGAAATTACCCTAGTCAAACTTGGAGTTTTTTTTTCATTTATCGTCAAAGTTGATAAGTCAACTTGCATTTGAGTAAATTACAAAGTTTGAATTTAAACTTTTCAGCTTAATATGAAGATTTTATTGAAAGTTCATTAACTAATTAAAATCCCACACCTTATGTTTGCAGTGTATTCTGAAACGCTCGCTTGCCTCCTCACCTTTGTTCCATCCTCCGCGACTCTCAACTCCACATCAGCTATGGACACAGAACCAAAATTCAATAGTGAAGACCCCAATGTAACCCTCACTATTCGTCTCATCATGCAGGGGAAAGTAAGTATTAGTCGACTGTGCCCAATTATTGTTAACTTCACCATGGAGGCCGCTCTTTTATTGATCTCGTTAAACTGCGTTGTTTCGTCATTTACTAATGCGATGTCCGTTTCCTATCAATTTTCTAGTCGGTATTTAATGTATATTTGTTTGACGCCGGGTTTCAGCAGTCGGTTGTTACTAATGATTGCATTACCTTGAAGTAATTCTTGATTTAAATTCGAATATTCTGAATAAATAACCGTGCGTATCTTGCGTGCGCACACAACTATTACTCCTTTGTTTCATGGTATTTTTGTTCGATATCGAGCCTCTAATCTCTTATTCTTTTGTAGACTGAACCCCTTCACGTGTGCATCTCTCTTATCTGGATACGCCTTGGACAAGCTTGCATTTCGATTTATTTCTTAACAAGTTAAAATAGACATACGGCGTTAATATCATTTTCACAGTAGCTGTGACCGTGCTGGGCCTTGTCGCAATTTTTCTCAGAGTAGGGTGTGCATGTGTATCAACATTTTCTCGGCTACTTATTATCCTTTTATTGATTAAAGGCCGGAGTCGTTGCAATTAGCTGAAGCTCAAGGGATAGACCCGTCCGGATATTTTCGGCCAGTCAGAGCTTGCTGATTTCATTGACAGCCCTATCAAAAACGGGAAGTAACCGTTCAGATCCTAGTCTTGAGGGCGTTACAATGAACCCCCCTGGCAAATGTCCTGAAAATTGACATCAATTAATTACTTTCTGCTACCCGAAGGGAAGGAAAGTATAGTAATCGGCCCAAAACAAATATCTGGTGCGTTCCATCGCACAACTTTCCTTAGCTCTACAACAATTCACTTTGTACATGGCTAATTCTATTTAATCAATTCATTTATCTCTCAGTTAATTTGAACTTCGTCAAACAACGCTTTACGGCAGCAGGAAGCGGTAGCGCTTACAGTTCCGGAATTTATTCTGCTGCTCGTACTCATTGCAGGACCATTATTGAGCAATTGGTAGACAGATAATTAATGAGGCTGTAAACACTAATTTTTTGAAGAAGGATAGTAATTACTTTTGCAGAGTTATTGGGTAAACACGTTTAGAACTGGTAGTAAGCGAAATGACAGTAGTTGAAGTTCAGGAATTTCTGGAGTGAGCCCCATGTATCTCATGAGCGTTTGTAAACACCCATCCTTTAGGTATTGGATTGGACTACAATACCAATTTTTATTAGCATTCTACTAACATTCCAGCGGACTTTATAAGGAAAAAACTGCGCTAAAAACGCTTTTGGTCGAAAATTTCGATAATTTATTGTGCTGCTCTCGTCATTTTCCCACAAATGGGAATTTTATGGTATCATTGCCTTATGGAGAGCTATCAATATGAAAAAATTAATCAAAATCGTTCGAGCCGTTTTTGAGAAAAAAAATTTGGTGTTTTGATCACTATGATAACTATAGTTAACTTTCGGTGGATTTTGTTCAAACCCTTATTTTGGCGTCCCATGGTGACCTGCGGACGAGATATCAAGTTTGAGTGGATTTGATACGGTCGTTTTCTCTAAAAATCGTTCACAGACCATTTTCCCAAATAGTGTTTTTCGGACTCAGGGGGGTCTGAAACGTAAAGATCTGAAGAAAAATTTTTTTTCAGCCGATTACATAACTTTCCTTTCTACTTCGTAGAGCCAAGGAAAGTAAAAATTTGGGTTTTCTTCAGATCTTTACGTTTTGAGGCCTACTGAGTCTAAAAAACCTAATTTCGGCGCGTGGTCCGTGTGTGTGTGTGTCTGTAGTACGATTTGCGGGAAAACCGCGGTTGATCCGATTGAGTTGGTTCTTTTTTTGTTTTGTTCGTTATTTTTTGTAGACGCCGAAATAAGGTTATGGACGATTTCGGCCGATGGGAAAGGAGGGTGGGGGACGAAAATGTACCAAAAACTAGGGTTTTTCGCATTTTTCTCGAAAACGGCTCTAACGATTTTGATTAAACTTTCAAATTATCTTCTACTAATCAATACCTAACTTTTCTTCTCCATACATATCTCCATGAAAATACGGTGAACGGATATATAGGCCCATGTAGCAAAAATAGGTTTTTTACGCTTTTTGGCAAAACGGCTTTAGCGATTTTCACCAAACTCACAGGATGTTTTCAAATAGTTATTACCTACATATTCTTCTTAATAAATGTTCCTCTGACAGTCCACTGAACAGAGATAAAAATCAAAATGAGTCGAAAATAACGTTTTTTCTAACATTTCCGTAAATGCCAGGGTAACTTCTTCACCAGATGTGATAAATTCTAATGGAGTGTCTTATATTCACCCATACCAACATTTCGTTCTGCATAATTTTTTCTGTATATATATGTTGAACGGAGATATAAGCCATGTTAACTCAGAAAAGGAGATTTGTCGAATAATTATTTAGCGGAATTCCAATTTTCTCAAGAATGGCTCTAACGATTTCGATCAAACTTCCGGAGTACTCTCAGCTAACCAGTCCCTACATTTTGTTCTCCGTAAATGTTCCTGTAAAAATGAGTTAAACGAAGATATAGCGCCCGCAAATGTAGGTGGTGTTCGAAATCACGAGGGTGGCGGAAAGTAGTGTGTTGCTACGCACCAGATATTTTACATTGCTTTTTCTTAGAGAAGAAATGCAATTGGGCATGAAAAACAAGTTGAGTTAGGTATTAAAGAAATTGGGTTATATCCGCCAGTAGGCAAATTACTAAAGTTAACGTCTCCTCTGGCTTGTGAGTTACTGTGGGCAAGCGCTTTCGATGCAAAGACATCATCGTCTGGCCGTTAAGTCAGCCCACAGTAACGGAGACGGACTCACCTAACAGGTACGTTAACTTTAGCAAATTGAGTTATCTCCAAATAATCAAGTTTCGGAGTGTCTTCCAAAAACAAGACGTGGTCTGTGTACCAAAATGCGTGTCTGTGAATAGGATTAAGAAAGAATGGCCTCACCAAATCAACTCAAATTCAGAATTTAGTCTGTACATCAACCTCAGATTCCACAATAATGTTTACAGCAATATTGACTCAAAATTATGTATATCACCAAATATTTGTTTCCCTTGGATCACCAAATTGCTTTGGAAATGTTGACTACACCTTTTGTATGAAGTAGGTACATAGGTTTCTCCTTTTGATCCCAAATCTGTGATCACGTTTTCTCAAAAATCGTGTCCAGAGTCCCTTGAACAGGTTGCACGCTGGTCATTCCATGAAAGCCCCTGCCGTGGTGTCCAGGTCCTCCACTGAGTGGATTTCCCTGTCCATTCTTCCGAGCCCCAGACAACGTTATGAGCGTTTGCGTCGCAGCCAATTAGGAGTTGAAGTTTGTGGTCTTTACAGTAACTTACCAATCTTCGAAATTCCTCTGGTGGGGCGTTTGCGTCATGCGGGAAATAGACAGATGCCAACACAGCCCTGACCGCTCCCTCTGGCGAATTTTCCCTTACCATGATACCTGCAGCATCTGTCTGTGTTGTACATACATACATGTACTGTATACAAACTTCGAAAAGGCTATTTTTTTGGCTATTTGGATGTGAGCGCATGTGGACTTATGATTTTTTAAAACTTCATGAGGCTCATGAGTGGCTCATACACTTCAACTTCAAAGCTTCACTTGAGTTGAGTGGAAAATGTTTTTATCATTTGGTTAGCTTAATTTAGATACGAGCTCTAAGTGATAAAGCAGCAATATTCGAATTTACGTGTGTGAGTGGAAAGTAGTGTGATGCGTCACACTGATGTATTTAATGCAATTCATTGTATTCACAATTTTCACTTGTCTAATACAAATACATTGTTTCAGGAAGTGGGAAGTATTATCGGGAAAAAGGGTGAAATAGTGAAACGATTTCGAGAAGAAGTAAGTTCCAAATTACTTCAACGACCTCTAAATAACAGGATTAAGGACCATTTTCACCAAAACAACACTAATCATGGTATATCAAATCAAGGTTAGATAACTGAATCAAGGCTAACCTATTTAGTTCTCACCATGCTGAGATAGCTATGAAATGCGGTTATACAAGCCATGATTTCAGCCAGATGGAGAAGGCTGTAGACTAAAGAGGTTACCGTAAAGTAAGGAAATTGGAGGGATTGGACATCAAGCTACGTAACTGTACATCCTGTTGATGCCCAACCCTCAATAGTTCTCAAATTTGGACAATAATTTCTAATAATTATTACAAGCCAAAGTGGTCGCATTAACCTCTGCAGAAGCTGAAATTGGCCATGAAGAACAGATATGAGGATATGGTAAGGAAAGTTATGAACTAACTGCCCAATTTTTTGTGGTGGTTAACGTTTTCGCAGTGTTAGGGCTTGACAAAAGCTCGTGAAGCCCGTTTTTGTGGAGTGGAGTGGTCAGGGATTGTTAAGAAGTCTAAACAGGATTTACACAGTTGGTGAAAATGACCCTAAACAACGCTAACAATATTTCCTTGACGCATTTGATTGATGTGAATTTTGCTAGCATTCACTAATGACTGCATTCATTGAGTTCATTTTTTTGTATAGTTGCGTTGCAGGACTTTCTAACTCCAACTAAAACTTGTATCATGTCCCCTCGTCAATTCTGTTCAAACATGCCTCTACCAGATCGATCAATTGCATTGAATCAGTTTTCCGTTTACCTGATTCAATACAATTTACGTCGGTTTTTTACAAGTTGAATTCTATTGTAAAGTACTTTGTTTGTTCCGTTTCTTAAGCTAATGGTATGAATTCTTTGGTGTTTCAGTCTGGGGCCAAAATTAATATATCAGACGGTTCCTGCCCTGAACGTATTGTAACTGTTACTGGTTCTACACAGTCCATTTACAAGGCATTTACGCTCATCTGTAAAAAATTTGAAGAGGTAATTTTTATTGTGTGGCATAATATCACATTATGTATATCACTACTTTATCGTTGTAATGTGGAGCTAAGTTTACGAGTATGTCTGACTGAAAGCAGTGTTCCTGGCAATGCCTGTGATAGTATACTGACGGATTCGAAAATATTATAGGCTTACAGCACTTGTGATATTAATGCGTGACAAAAAAAAATGATACTGTTTAGATCCTATTGGGATTCGTCAGTGTCAGGTGCTAACTGCTTCGACCAAAAATGTCTTGTATAAGGGTGTGCGTGTGTGATGGGGGGACGGGGATGAAAAAGCCAGTTTTCTCAATTCAGAAAGCCTCAAAACATAGGGATTTGTTCATCGCTCAACTTTTTGCTACCAATCATTATACTCCCCTACTTATCCTGCCGGGGAAAATGAAAATGAAATGTCTGGAAAAAAATTCCCGTTCTGAAATAACTTTAACTTCAAAGTTGACTTTAAAAAAACCTGTGTATTATTTTATTTACACAGCACATTTGCTCGATATGTATTCAATTTTACATTCTCGCTTGTTTTCGTTTTTCAGTTTGTGCATCAGTTCCAAGAGATGCAAAATGGAGGTGGATCTCGATCACCTATTACTCTTCGACTCATTGTGCCAGCTTCACAGTGTGGGTCGTTAATTGGAAAAGGTGGATCCAAAATAAAGGAGATCCGAGAAGTTACTGGGGCGAGCATTCAAGTTGCCAGTGACATGCTCCCCAATTCGACGGAACGAGCTGTTACTATTACTGGGACGAGTGACGCTATAACTCAATGCATCTACCATATTTGTCAAGTCATGCTCGAGGTATGTAATCATCTACTGCGTCATTTGGAGTAGTATGGTGGTTTTGAATCACTGGATCTCAAGAAAATAGAGTTATGTTACATTGATAACACGCATAAAGTTCCAGTCTTCGAAATATACAATTAACGCCCCTGCCATTTCTTTTGCGCCCAAGATTTTATGAATTTCTGAAAAATCAGAATTCAAACCCGGCTTGTTTGAATGGTTTATGCTAAAGAGACTGTTCGCGATTTCATTCATGGTATCCCCAGCTTTTTGGATGGTTACGAATGTTCTTATCGTAGGTATACAAAATATTGAGAAAAGCACTGTAACCAAGAGTTTTATGGCTGTGGTTACTACCAAATACTGAGGTTATCTTGCCAAATTCATGCATTTTTAATTTATGACGACCACTAATAAGACAAAAAAGTGAACAATAGGTCAAAGTATCATCAGTTAGCATTTGTTAAATTAGCCTAGCAGTGAAGAGCGATTGGTGTTCATGCCCCTTCCACTTCTTGGCCAGCTCTAAGAGACGTATCACAACCTCATGACTATTACTCTGAGAGAAAATTCTATGTTCTTAATTGGAAAACATCACTAAGATATCTGTGGGGTGCTGTCTATGCTTATTTTTGAACGTGAACATTGAACACTGAAATGGTTCTGTCGACTTATACAGTGACATAACCCTATGGTAGTGACATAAGGGTTTCGGTGGATCAATTAATAGGCGGAGCAGAATCGCTTCGGGTGATGAGTTGGAATGTTCCATCTGAGACAGGTGTTGAACAATGTGCATATCGTAGTATTAATTAAGATTCGGGCGTTGTTACTCATTCTTGTTTTACTGTTAGTGATTCTATCTTACTGAACTGTTTTTTTAAGATGTATGTAGGGATCAGTACTCTTTGAATTATTACGTTATGGTTCTTGGATTGTTTCCTCATTTCGCATGATGTGTTTACTCCTTACCGCCTTCATTTGCTCCTTTCAATTGCATTAAAAAACCATACTGGGTTAACATGAGCTTCTCATTTCAATTATGTTTTATTCTGTGTCATATTGGCTTAGCAGCATAAGAGGATGACATTTCGTCTTATAAAACTTTTGTTACCTTGAAGACATGTCTCCAAATGTTCACACTGATGCTAAACGAGGTTTTTTTGTCACTTTCGCTCATGTTAACTGCAATCTATCGACTTGTTCTCACAACTTATTCGTTTTTTCCAGTCTCCCCCAAAAGGAGCTACAATTCCCTATCGTCCGAAACCGCAGGTCGCGGCTCCCGTGATACTTGCAGGCGGCCAAGCGTACACCATCCAAGGAAACTACGCCGTGCCCACTCACGGGGAAGTAAGTAGCACGTGTCTGAGTGGTGGCTGGTTACCTCCTCCACTGTTCCCTGCACCCCCAGGAGGTCTGGTTGATCCTTTGCTCAAGACCCCTCATCTCCAGGCTGCGCTTCCTCCTGCCCACCTCACTGCGGCTGCAGAAGTAAGTTCACCCCATTGCCACGACCACTTTCATCGTATGGGTTTGCCAGTTGCGAGCATCAGAACCAAAATTGCTGCTTATCCAGTTGCTGCCTATATTTTAGACATGGTCTACAAAAACCGATGTTACGTTCATCTTACTATTTCATGACTAATAAGTTGAAGAAAAAAAATAAAATACCAGAAATTTTGCGAATTATGAAATTTAAATATTCACACGCACGCAACTGGCTTACACCCCCCCCCCCCTGTAACTTGTACTCTTTGTTCCCCTTCCACATCCTTCTGATCTCTTAGCCTTTAGTGCTCTTTCAACTAACCTTTATTGTCCATTACATTTTTTCTTAAGCTTCAATAGATTTACGTAATTCATATTGGCAATTTCTTTGCCAGACAATACTTGTTCGAGTAACAACGCAATTTTTTTTTCTTTACTATATCTACAAGTTTTAGGAGACAAATGCATGCTTGGGCAGAGCCTTTTGAAATCATCTAGCTCTCTTAATCTCTGCATAAAGTTTAAATTCACCATGTTTGTCAATATGAGCCTTTTCTGTTATGTAACTTGAAGAATAGCGCAGTTATTCTTTTGACACACTGGCTTTGTGGTGTTCTTCTGGTTTTGGGTCGTAACCTCTTGTTGTGCTCTCAGCTCGTTTATCTTGACTATCATTATAGAGTCGTTTTTAAATTCCTTTGACTGCCAAAATTGTGTTCATTAGCGCTTATGAGGTCATGGCTGTGTGACAACTAACTGCAGCATCATTTACACTTATTCGATTTGATAGCGCACAACGCTTTGCGCCAACAAACGCCTCTCTGTCCTTGAACTTGAAAAGGGGGGGGAGGTTGAAATGTTAGCCACAATGCTTTTTGAAATGAAGTGCCACATAGTTGTATGTTCTACCTGTTTTCGAGCTTATTCCTTCTTCACATTCCCTGTCTATCGGAAGTGTTTATGGACTTGGTCCACTAATGTTTTGAAGTTTAATGTTTGAAGAATTTGTTTATTTGCCGTGTCTGAAAGCTTTCCCACCTCTTTCAATGTAAAAATTCTGATAATTTAAGTAGTGACTGAACGTTTATTGATGTTGAGTGGGAAAGGGGGAGGAGAGTGAGAGACATTTGGTAACATTGTGTGGTGTAAGACCCATCATATGTGAGGAATCTACCTAGGATTTTCAATTCAATTTTCCCGCACAACCAACACGCATTTGTGTACCTTTATTCGCCAATCACGCAACTGCTACTCATATCATAACGAATCACGTGAAACTTGCCAGTCAATCATACAAATTCCTCTTGAAAGTTGAATTATTCTTATCTGCAGGCTCATCGAAACCACAACTCTTCCTGTATAATGCGTTTGGAATCATGACCCTCCTTTCGATACATCCTCTAGTCAGGAACTAGTGATGAAAAGCCGCAGACAATATAAAGCAGCCTCATATTTTTCCCTCCTCTAAAATAATTCTGGCATAATCAGCAATTTTAAAAACGCAGGTGTGGTTGCTACCTTTCAAACTGGCGTGTGGGAGGTGGATTTTTAGTGATTTTCGTACAACTTGATACATTTTCTGACCGATTTTTGGAAATCTATTTGTCGAATTCTTTGGTTATTTATAGCTAGACCCCCTTGTTTTGTTCCTCTATCTTTTCATCATTCCATTCGTCTTTGATTTCGCCATCCTACTGGTGCATGCTTGGTTATTGACATAATTTACATTGGTTGCTGAGTCCAATATGATCAGCGTCAATGAAACTTGGTTATCTTTTTTATGCTTGATGAGCTGTTACCTGTGAAACTTTCCCCCTCCCAAAATATGGCGTAGTCATCTTAACCTTTCTGTGTCCAGCGAATGTATGTTTTGGCTCCATTTCCCGCACGTCATTATTGTGTTTACCCTCAAAACTAGTTGATGTGTGATGGGAAATGGTGTTTTACTGTCATTTTAATCTCTTCGTTTCGTTCTCCAGAAATTTAAATGACGGAAAAGTTCCTTATTTCCATTAAGTTCATGTGATATTGTTTTTTTATGCACAAGGCATCTCTTTCTGTGCTAACTGCCTTAAACTCAGTTTGAATAGTCAATTCGTATGCAGGCTTCTTACCACTTTTTAGTATAGTATATTGGTGTCGTTTTATGTTCCTTGTCATAATTTGTACCTTATTGTTTGTTGATTTACTGAATTGAGCTGAAAAGTTCTTGACTTGGTTGTCTTGAACAGGGGCAGTAAGATTTGGATTCGTCTCTGGGGAGATACTTTCTGCAGACGCTAGTTGTTTCGAATCCATTAATCTTTTAAGCACCAGCAGTCTAAATAAAGCTACATTGGTTTTCTACACTGTGCTACAGGTACTTCATGCGATCAAGGAGTTCAGAAGTGCAACGTGAAAAAGAGTATGAGAGTACTAACTAATTTGTGGAGGTTGGATACTGCCTGACTGAGTGCTGATTTTGTTAACTGATGATGTTTGAAAAATGATGAAGAATGCGATAGCGTTCAACGAGCGTTTGAACGTCATTCCAGATAGGCCTGTGAGGCAAGTTACGCGATTGACTCGCCTCAATGTCTAGGCAGGGAGACTCGCGAAATTTCTCGCGGCGGTAGCTAGGGGGAGGACAGGACGTGAATGACGGGACGAAGAGACAATTAACAGCCAATCAAATGAACGCTTTGTTTGTTTTACTGATGTGAAACAATATGACAATTCGTCTCCAGATCCTTGCAAAGTACACTTGCAGTCCCTGTTCGTCGAAGTGGAGCAAGCAAAGAACGTGCCATGAAGTATCCTGGTGGAGCAAGTCTCATGCATTTGTTCCTTGTGATTTTTTGACTCATGATACGAAAACAGCTCTTGAAAAAAGCCAGGTGGAGTGAGGAGAGAACAAATGAGGAACCCTGAGCAACCCATTTCACATTTTAACTTTTGGCTGTGTAGTGATGTTGAATGGAGCGATGCGAGAAGGAGCAGGGAGGACTGAGGCATCTCTACAACTCGCTACTTGTTAGAGTTTGGAAGGACCATAAGAAATAATGACAAACTTGTGAGCAGGGGGTTAATCAAATCAATTGGCAGATTTGGTGAGATGCATGGAATTGAGACCTTAGAATCAGTCGCTTCAAGAAAACTGTAGCTCTCATCATATTGACAAAGATAGTTGAACAAGCTTATAACGTTCCTTTAAACCCAAACATTCCTAAGCTAGGAATGATTGATTCCACAAATAAATAAGCTACTAACTTAATTGTGTTTGTTAACTGAGGACACACCTCAGTTGATTTGTGCACGTGCATGTTTCATCAGAGTTTTTTTTGTCATGGAGGACATATCGAACCGGCGGGATTTAATGTTATACTCCTCAATTAACTAGAGTAATCCAGGTTATAGAAACCCAGTTCGCTTTGTTCTCACCAACTACTGCAATTGCAACTGCACCTGACAACTACAAAATGGTTCTTTTGGTTCAATTCCACTTGAGGCGTGGGATATAACCCTTGAGCATGGCTTTTTCTATTGCTTGCTTTATCAACTTGTCAGTATGGTTTCGCTCTTTAATCTTTCTTATATACTCTTCCACTTATTACATAGCCTTTAACTTTACTTCAATATCACTATTATTTCACTATTATTTCTGAATCAGAGAGATCAGAATGAAAATTGGAAATAGCTTGCCCCCTTCAAAATATCAAGTTGCAATTTCTACATTTAATTGCCACAAAACAAATACGTGGTGCTAGGGGTGAGTTGCAGTGATCAATGGGGTGAACTTCAAGTGGCAAGCATTGCATCCTCCCGCTCCAGTCCTGATTCCTGAGGTTCTTGAATCCCATTATTATCTTGGTTCTAAATGTCAGCCAAGTTTTAGCTTCTCAGAGATGCTGAGTGCTATGTGTGCCAAGTAAGTATTTGTCTACATAATAGTTTCACGACACTGAATTTCTTTTTTCATTGTAGAGATTTCTTCATTATTGTAGCTAATGCCGTTAAAAACACCTTATTTTCAACATGTTTCAGTATTTGTTTATTCGTTCTTTAGTTATGAACGTTTATAATATGTTTGAATGATACTGGAAGATTCTTCTTTTTTTTAAAACACTTCATTTTTAATTATGTAATTCCCACTCAAGCTGGTGGTAGTACAAGCATTCTGGCTGAAGGCTGTGACATCAAAGCATGTAGGTTTCCGGGTTATAACAAAACCAGGCAGTTTCACTGAAAGCAAAAATCCTGCTCAAAATAGCGAAAATAAAAAGGTAGTTGCGTTAAAGAGCTCCTCATATAAAAACGTTGAGAGGATGACGTTCATGATTGACTTGAAGAGGGGATGCAACTGACAGCTGAAAACGTGAGGGACATGAAGAGGTTGTTCAAGTGTAGATGATCATGCTGTTAGCAACCTGTTCCACCTGATGTCATCAATCCTCTTATTTATAGCTCCATAAAATTATTCGTAGATTTTGTTTCCAATTTTTTCAGTTGACGTGGTTTTACTTTGAGCGAATCGATATTGAGTTGAATGAGACATATTTGAACTTAGTCTTTGTTTAAACTCTCAGAAGGGTTTCATTTTGTTCATTTGCTACCATGAAAATTTAGGAAACGCTGTCACAAACAAACTGGTGCGACAATGACGTTGGGAAAGCTGGGTCATTCTCTTTGTTGAGTATAAAATTGTGGTTGCATTACTATCTAACGGCTCTCTGGGGTGAAAAACGCTTTGCTTCCCCGTCATATAAATCACCTGATTTTCCCCTCCATGTGAGTTCTTTGGTATGCTACTGGATTTCGATACAGGTATATACATAACTAAATGTTTATAGTTTAAGTCACTGAGTGAGAGTATTTAATAGTGCTACAGTAGTTTTAGAGACTTATTTTTACGTTTCAATAAGTTAGACAATTCAAACACCTAATGTTTTAGGTACATTCAAGCTTTCCTCTCCATTCAATCGATTTTTAGAAAAATATGAACAACAATTAATTAACAAACTAAATGAAATGTTAATGTGTGTATGTGTAAAACGCACTTAGTAGGTGTAATCAAAGTAGTTGCAGCCAGTTTTTAAAACAGTTCAAAAAACCCTCCGTTTTGAGTAAGTTTTGATGTCCCCTTATCCTTCTCATAAAAGGAAACTGTCTAAACCCATCTTTAGCGTATCAGAAATATCAAACCAAACTAATAAGAACAAGCTCAGTGAGCAACAGTGATTCTCTACAAAATTGGCTGTTGACGGACGATCACACGCAAGAACGTTGCATTGGAATCCTGGTTTTTACTTTCCTTGGCTCTACGAAGTAGAAAGGAAAGTTATGTAATCGGCTGAAAAAAAATTTTGAGTTTTCTTCAGATCTTTACGTTTCTGACCCTCCTGAGTCCGAAAAACACTATTTGGGAAAATGGTATGTGTGTGTGTATGTGTGTCTGTATACGATTTTTAGAGAAAACCACCGTACCAAATCAGCTCAAACATGATATCCCGCTCGCAGATTACCATGGGACGCCAAAATAAGGGTATGAACAAAATCCATCGAAAGTTAACTATAGTTATCATAGTGATCAAAACAACAAATATTTTTTTTCTCAAAAACCGCTCTAACGATTTTGATTAAATTTTTTATATTGGTAGCTCTTGATAGGATAATCATACCATAAAATTCCCATTTGTGGGAAAATGACGAGAGCAGCACAATAAATTATCAAAACTTTCGACGAAATCGATTTTAGCGCGGTTTTTAGAGAAAACAGCCGTACCAAATCAGCTGAAACTTGATGTCTAGCCTACAGGTTACCATGGGACGCAAAAATATGGGCATGGGCAAAATCCACCGAAAGTTAACTATAGTTATCATTGTGATGAAAACACCAAATTTTTTTCTCAAAAACGGCTCTAACGATTTTGATTAAATTTTTTATATTGATAGCTCTCAATAAGGGAATTATATCATAAAATTCCCATTCGTTGGAAAATGACGAGAGCAGCACAATAAATTATCAAAATTTTCTACGAAAAGCGTTTTTGCCGTGGTTTTTTCCTTTTAAACTCCGCTGGAATGTTAGTAGAATGTTAAAGAAAATTGGTATTGTAGTCCAATCCAATACCTATAGGGTGAGTATTTAAAAACGCTCGTGAGATACATGGGGCTCACTCCAGAAATTCCTGAATTTCAACTACCGCCGTTTTGCTTAATACCAGTTCTAACAATTATTACCCAATAACTCTGCAAAAGTGATTACTATCCTCCTTCAAAAAATCCGGTTTACAGCCTCATTAATTTTCTGGGTACCATTTGCTCAATAATGGTCCTGGAATGAGTACGAGCAGCACAATAAATTCCGGAACTGTAAGCGCTACCGCTTTTTGCTACCGTGAATTGTTGTTTGACCAAGTTCAAAGGGACTGAGGTATAAATGAATTGATTAAATAGAATTAGCCATGTACAAAGTGAATTGTTGTAGAGCTAAGGAAAGTTGTGTGTTGCAACGCACCAGATATTTTTTCGACTGCTGGACTTTAGGGTTAGATAAATTATAAAGCTACAGTAAAATATTGTAAATAAGTAGAAACTTTTATATAAAACACCTTATTTTATGCGAAGTGTCACCTGCGAATAAAAACGGTTCCCTGGTCCTCCTCATCACACCTGAAGTGAGGTGACTGTAATGTATGACTACTCAATCGATAAAATGTGAGGAATGCATAGTTCAAGGGTAACTAGGAATACCGTTGTTCACTCTCACACATGCATATAATGGCCACTTCTAGTTTACCTTCCTTCCTTTTTTTGGACGTAGATATTTAACATACGTATTTCTCTTCAGCATTCACTTTAAGAAGGTCCCAGAAGCCTTCCTACGGTATATCTGAATAAACCAACAGGTTATTTACGGGGCCAAAAGCAGTCAAGGTTTATGAGACTCCCCAGGGAGCGAGCAAGAAAGATCCTCAGTATGGAGAGAGAAAGTATATGGATCGTATGTGGCCTGTTCGCAATACCCTGTCCACTAAGATACCACTTGGCCAAGATTGGCCAGAGAGACAGTAGAGTTGCAGATTCTGGATGGTGGGGATGGAGTCAGCAAAGAATTTACTGTGTGCTTGCAAGGGGCTGGCTGCGATGCCTTTCTGAGTGTTTGGGGTTCCTCATGTGCAGTTGGATGATGCTGAAGGGATGGGCCTCAAGGCTGTCTTGTAATTTGTATGAGAATGGTGGGAATGTCTCATCAGGGAATACTAGCTACATGGGAAAGGGGGAGGCAGCTCAGACAATAGGCCCATTCGAGGCTGCAGTGGGGGTGCTGTCTCCATTGCCACCAGTATATAGGGGGAGAGAAAATTTATAATCAATGATGACTAGATTCAAGTCAATTTTTTTAAAGGTATTTACTATATATTCGCTGAACTTTGTATTTCATTTGGCTCCGCACCACATCTTGAAATTTATTAAGCTGCTACCTATGTTTGATTGGAAATTTTATGCTCGAGTGAGAAATTACGAGAATTTTGATCTGCCAATCAATTAAGCTCTAATGCCGTTAACCAAATTTGCCTTTCAAAAGCATTGATTTTGGATATAAAGCCGTTGAAAATCCCTTACAACATTACTGATAATTTGTTTATCAGTCGCATTTACCCTCACAATCACATACATAATCGAACATGTGAAAACTATGATTAATCATTAGGTTAGGGTTAGTTACCACATATCCAAGAGATGAGTGTATACGTTACTGAATCATTTTAAAAAATTGAGTAGTATTCATGTAGTACTGATTGAGGTGTTTTTCGATACTATTTAAAAATACGTAATATTGATAGTAATAGTAGGATATAAGATAACAAGATTTAAAACATGCACACTATCACTAATGTGAATTATGATTGAAATTCTGGAGGCTCCCATAAATAAAGAAAAACAATAATAATAATTGAAACAGTAAATACATTTTTGAACACATGAGCTCGATCAATAATCCTATGATTTATTAGCTACAGAGAAACGTGTACAGGCGAAAACCATGCGAAGGAACTCTTAGGAAACTACCTGGAGGCCTACCCTATATAATCTCCATGAGTTTCATCTTGATCGATAAAACAGTTTTTGAGTGAGCACGTGAAGCCGATTAAATTAGCTTTAGTGGAATGTAGCTGTGGATCATAACAGGGAACTGTGAACCCAACTGTCCTTTACACAAAGGATCATGGTTTCATACGATTTAAATGAGTGTGTCGCATCTGGCTAGCTGCATCTACATAGGTCTGCTGGCTCATTGCTAAGAATGCATTGGGCATAAATCTGAATAGTTCCAGTGACACGTGTACAGTTTTGTTGGTTCGCATTACTAGTTGGACGAGGTTTTGTTGATATTGAATTGGGCACAGCTAACGGATGTATGGATGGAGGCGGTGAAATTGTCAAAATAAATATTTGGAAATGAACATTTGAAAGGGGTCTTAGCCGTAAACTAGAATTGGGCTCTTTGTGACGATGGAACTGATTACTGGAATATTAGTCCCAACTTCTCGTTGTTACAAGCTGGACAAAAGTTGTGTATCGAGGAACATGCGTTGTAGACTGTAATTTGCAAGAGACAGTTAAAACACTAGCTTTTTTATAATCTTTTCGTAATCAGATAGTTTAGAGTTTTCCGTATTCATACTAAAATGCGTACAGAAGTAGAATCTACGGAGTCGTTCACACAATTCCCTTATTTTTCAAAATCAAAAGCTCGCAATTGTGCTCTCGTGAAGGAGAGTTTAGTGCTCTAAATCTAGTTCATTGGGGGCTGTTAATAAACAAACGTGCCCCTGCGAATATTCAAATCAGTCTCAAACGTATGTAGTCTATGTGGAATCAAAAAAGACGCACTACGAAAGTAGGGAAACGTGTGCTTATTCTAGGATTTGCTGACTGAATCAGAGACATGGAAGTTTGGTTGCTTCGAAATGTTTTTGCAACTCCACTATTATTCATTTTCAAAATGAAAACAATAATTCGTATTATCTAATATGTACTCGTTTAAACACTAGTCCGAAAATGCGACTATTTATGATTGACGGTGTCACAATAAAAAACTGGTTGCACAAGCCGAGAGAGAGCTTAGTGAGCGTTGGGGTTGGGGTAAAGAGAAAGAGTGCGATAACTATCGTATTGAGTTAGGTTTGGGCAGAGTTACTTGAGTTATGTCAAGATTTTACTTTTTACGAAGCCATCGATGAATTAATGTATCCCTTATTTAGGAATATCTGCAGACTGTTTTTTTGGGGTGTATTCTTTGCTGCACTACCTGTAAGAAGGCGAATGCTGCTCAACCTCTCGAAAAATCACATGAGTTTACATTGAGTTTTGGTGGCACTGAGGTATCATCATATTCCTGTTAGCATTAACATTTTTCAGGTGGCTCCTTGAAAGTCTCTCATGAGGTTTTATGGCTTTGCACTCCCCGCTGTTTGTATTATTTTGTCATAAGGACGAAGATATTGATGTTGTTCTAGGAGAGGTGTTGGTAGACAACTGTGGTATTGAATAAAAATCACCTACCTCTACAAAGTTCTATCTACTGATGATCAGTTTGCTGACTTTTGGGCTTCTAAATGAACTGAGAGGTAAAATTTTGATCCCCCTCCCCCTCCCCCATGCCATTTATACACACTATCCCCCTACTTTGCTGCATTCAACCTCTAATTAAAGACAGCTCAATACCCTTTCTATTGTCCCTCTCTCTTCTGACCCAATACCTCCAGCTGTAATGTGAGCTTCTGACTTAATGATATAATAGAATAGCGGGCACCATACTGATTCCTCAGAACCCTTGTTTGTTTTTCTTGATGATATTTCAAACGCAAGCCAAATGCTAGCCACCTCCTCTCTTTCTCTCCTTCCTTCTGACGTAGTAAGGTACAAGTACTACCCCAAGGCCAAATCACGTTAATATGATTTAATTAAGTATTGCTGAGACAGCGCTGAAGATGGCGGTTCAGTTCTCAAATTTAGTACTCAGTTATTTGCACCGTTTACCAATCGAATTAAGTTGTCCAGAGTGTCCTTTTGCACGACAGAGAAACGCACCAATATTATCTTGTCAAGGTGATTAGGACAGGCTTGTGTGTCCCTTCCACGCTTGAATACAAACAACCTTTGCGTGAACGTTTGAAGTGTCTTCACCACTCAAAACCTTATCCTTGTTTACTTCGAATTTCATTAGTTAAGTTCTACAGGATTGTGAGTGCATTAGCACAACTCCAACTCTCCCTCTCCTTAGCTCTGCTTCAGTAGGAAGGAAAGTATAGTAATTCCTCTGCATGGTCGCCACGTTTATTCACAATGATAAATAGAACATACAATACTGTTATAGCTTTACCTGCCCAACATTCCATTAATGAGAGCACTTTTGCGGCATCTCTCCCTTAAATGCTCTTTTGTTCTTGCAAAATGTATTCATAAATTATCTATTTGGGATCGATAATTCAAATTTGCCTTGATGTTGAACTTATAATTCCTGCAGACTGATTTGATGTTCGTAATCATTTATGCTACTTTTATGCTCTTGAATGCGAATTCAAACAACAAATTCAAAACCACACACCAGATGAGGTCTGACAACGTGTGGTGGTTTTTAAAATCGTGCAAAACATCCATTGACTCCTTCAACCCTTTTAGAATTCATGTTGCCTAACGAATTTCGAACATGGAAAAGTAGTAGGGACTTTTGATAGATGGCGTAACAAAACTGTTAGATTGGAAGCTTTTAACGACGTTCCAATTAGTTTCTTTTCAAGGGACCGTTGGAAATCTATTGTCACCATGCGGAAGTATGACTTTGGCCACATGGTGGTGTAGGATTTTCATGTACTAACACCCGAAACTCGCATGCATGGGGGGTTCCAGCCTTGCCCTGTTCAGCACGCTATCAGGCTGAGTTGGTGCTTACAGAAATTCATGTAGCCACTTCTTCCTTACGAAGGGTTACCCCTCCTCCTCTTTCTGCTTCTCACCAAGCACTTACTGCACGGAGCTATTGGCCTCATTCCAGCCTGCCATCCTGCATGTGTCCAATTGATGCTTGAGGCGTCATAATATCACGTATTGAAGACACTGTTGAGAAGCTTCGTATCTATAGCTGATAAAAAATGTGTTTTCTGCATCCATCAGGACGTTCTCAGTGCAGCGCCTGCAGAAAAAAAAGTTCCCTCTCTTCAGCATTCTGTGGAAGTGAACCTAGAAGGAACAGTGTCCAGTGAAGGATTGGATGATGTAGTATAAAACGCCTTCCCTCCATCTCCAGCATTTAATGAGCTCAGTTGCCTGCCACACAGACTCTTAGATTCCCACTGCTCTTGCCTTGCTGAGTGTGAAAAGAGTTGAAGTACTTTCACCCTCTTTTTTTCACAGGCAGTGCTTGCAACATAATGGCTGCAACCATGAGAGCACTGTGGTCGTGTTTACGTATTTTTGAAACTCAGGCGAGTACCATTAGGTCTGCAGTTGAAATTGTATTGGAGATTCTAAAGTAAAACTGTCCCCTAGGCCGATGGGTTGCTCAGAGAGTTGAAGCAAATTACGACAGGATTGAGACCCATCGACTAGGTTGATGGCGCAGAGTAGTTGAAATAGTTCCCCACAAAAACTGGAGACTGCAGAAGCAAGACGCACTTGGAGCTAATCTTCTAACCCCCCCTCCCCCCGCCTGCTGAATTTTTTCGACCACGGCCATTGTCAGCTAGATTCGTTTCAATTTCTAGCACTGATCTGGCCACAAACACCACAGTGTACAAGCCTACACAAACTCTGTGCCACTGACCTAGTAGACAACCTGCAGCAACTTGAAATACACCATCGCCTTTGTATATTGACAACACTTATATTTGGAAAGACAATTTGTTGCATTGTTAATTGAAGACTATATTTTGCAGTCAACTCTCAATTCCAGCTACTTTCAAGGGTGGTTTATTAGCCAATGGATTGGATGTTTGAGGGTTCCATTCTCTGATAAGAAGAGAGACGTTCTGGTAGGCAGTCTTAGAAGGGTGGGAATAGGCTGGTGTTTTCTGACCTCACTAGTCCAGGAGTAATATTATAAGCTCTCACAATTGATGAATGGTATTCTTGGAAAACGCTGATTTTGCAATGCAGACAACACTGAAGGTACTGGGCACCAGAAAACCTCACCACCCCTATAAGTGATTCTTGCATTGTATAATCAGCTGGGGAATTAGTGATCCCTTATTCCTTTGAGAACTACTTGATCAAAAACGTCATTAGCCAAACTATTTTCCCTACACTCTTCATGTTCTATGAAACCATCGTGAAGAATATCAAAATTACATTTAACCTCTGAGAAAAGCAGTGTTGCCAATAAAACCAGTTCTGTCACCAATGATGCTTCAAAAACGCGTGACAGGCGTTAATCGGCAATTAAAACAATGTTTTCAGTCATGTTGTTCTAATGGTGTTCCAAGAATGTGTTGCAGTGTTCAGGATAATTGTAGGACACGATTTATCGTCATGCCATCCCCAGTTTCCATATGCCTACTTTAAAACAACCGAAATGGGTGCTCAGCACCAGGGAAGGTAGTAGGCAATGCCATCAATCATGCCCCTTTCAGGGTGAGTAACAGCCTCGTGCACTACTAGCATGTGTACTCACACTCTGATTCAGTTCAATCAACCTCTCTTTCTCAGTTTATCTGTGCATATTTATTATTTATATTTTTGAATAATATGGCCAATTTCATTTATGAATCGAGACGTCAAGATGTCTTCTTGTCAGATTGTAAGAGGACATAGAGTAATAATATTGGTAGAATAAACGAGCGTTCACAAAGAGGCCTCATAAATGAAACTAACGATGTAAAGTTCTGGCCAGTCATAATCAACTCCTTCCTATTTATTTCTTATGGTCATCTAAGCTCGAAATTTACTTTTCAGCATTTTCGTTCCTATTTATCGCACACAAGTTTCAAAATTGAATTAGGCGTATTATAAAAGTGCTTTAAATAAGTCTCTCGGCGTGTACTCTGCAGCACACTTTGGCAATAAGAGAACACACAATTAACAATGCGAGACCACCTCTTGCGTAAAATCTGCATTCCTTTGAAATTAGGCCGACCCCCACGGTTTCGCAGTTATTAATCCTTAGGTACCTCTATCTGAGAAGAAGCTTTACTTGCTCGGTGATGTGAGATTCTTTCCTAATATTCTTGAGTAGGTTATTGTTTCTGTTGTAGCAGAGAAGCTGAAACTCAGTAGACTAGGAAGGTCTTACAATTGGACACAATACCTGAGTGTGTACTAAGTTTAGCCCTTTGTAAAAGTAACTACTACTATGCAACTAATCACTCTTAGGCTTTAGACGATGTAAGGATTGTGCCTCATCTGCTATTATTCGTTACTGGTTTAACCTTAAATTATCCACTGTGCGTGCTGCGCCCCCATGTTGAAGCGTTCTATGTCATTGGTTGTTGTCTGTTTGTGGCGTGACACTTTGTTTTTATAACTGTTAAGAAAAGAGCACAACCACTTCAGCAGTTTCTCCCTTTTCACAACTCAAATTCCTTTTTTTTTTTTTGTTAATAACGTATTTTTGTGTAGATGGGCAAAATGGGTGGCTCACCCTTGGCAGGCCTGGCAGCCCTTGGTCTTGGGGGCCTCAATTCGACCAACACCGGAGGCCTGAATCCTGCAGGTGATTTCTCAAACTAATATCCCTATGTAGTTTCCAATATACTTCTGGTGTTGTTGATCATTGATTTAATTGGAAGGGATTTATTTAATAACCATACTGTTTCAATTGATTGGCTGAGTTTGGTATAAAAGAGGTGAAGGACAATACAGTTCTTACCTTGAATAGGAGATTTTTATTTGGTACCGGATTTTAAGATTTATATTGTTGCTTCATCAGTCCTACAACAAAACTGCTTTATACAGCTGTGTGTTGTACTTTGAACTTATTTTCCCTGCTTTTATACAAAATGCAGTCAATACATTAACACAAAAGGGTTGTATGGTTATCGTATCTGATGTAGGAAAGCTCTGTCTTAGATGTTGGGGTACGTATGTCGATACAGTTGGTGATCCACACTCACCACTGGCTGCCACTCTCTGGGATTGGGCCAATGAGCTCTTTCGATTGACTGTTAGCTTGCTACCTCAGACCTTACAATCAAAGCACTCGCCACGAGTACCTCAACATTCAGTGACAATGCAACCTCCCTCCAACTTGTGTGGCGTCATCTGTAATCGATCGAAAAACGTTCACAGCGTCACATTCCCATTTTTCTTTGAGCTAATAAATTCGTTCAACTTTTCAGCTCTTGCTGCCCTGGCTGGAAGTCAACTGCGTACTAGCACTCCTAGCAGTCGAAACCAAGCTTCTGGCGGCCAACAAACTCATGAAATGACCGTTCCAAACGACTTAATAGGTTGCATTATTGGAAAAGGAGGCACTAAGATTGCTGAAATACGGTAATTAATATAGTTGTTTCTACGTCGCAATGCCTAGCCTAACTTTTCGTGAACCAAGAGTTCAAAGAGTAGAATGATTTCAAAAGTTCTAGGTGTTAGCTCTCCTGCTGACGATCAGGAGGAAATTTTAATTGGCTATCGCTGAATCAGCCTGACATTTTCTCCCATTAGATCTATCGAGAATGCTTGGTGTATAGTCTCAGAAATTTGGGTAAAATTCATTTGACACTACTGGGATTATGAGTCGCACAAAACCTCATAAATATAGAGATACTCCTCACCGTGGTATGTTTTGTAGAATATTCCAAATAAGTACATCACAGTATCAGAAACTCATAATGCGAGCTATTGATGCTTAGGTGATGCTTGTGTGATTTGAATTGTGTAAATACGTCGAAATAGTCCAGATTTTATGAATTTTCGAAGTTTTCAAAATCGAATTTGGTTCCTATTATCCAATGTTGCTAATTTGCTACTAACTTAGCCTAGGGAACATGTATGATTCGCAGTTTGTTTCTCGAATTGAGCAAATATGAACACTATATTAGTCGGAGGACATGGAAAAAGTTGAGTTCACACTCGAAACTCTATTCCTATTAAGCATTTTACTGTTTATCCTCTTTTGCACCAAAATCTATTTCATTGCGTTCATTAACGAATGTTAGTGTTTCGAATTTTTTGTATGTAACACACATATACGTATACAAAAATTTAAAGTTCAACATTCGTTTCCAAAAGTTCAGATTCTGGTGCAAAAGTAAATAGCAACACAACTTTCCACAACCCCTGTAAATTCGATGACCTGCTACATGTACGGGTTCTATATCTTCGTTCAGCGCATTTCTACAGGAACGTTTATGAAGAACAAAATGTAGGTGCTGGTTTGTTGAGGGTACTCCGTGATTTTGATTGAAATTGTTAGAGCCGTTCAAAAAATTCGAAAGTCGATAAATTAATATTCGACAAATCTCGTTTTACTGGTTAACATGGCTAATATCTCTGTTCAACAGACAAATGCACCAATAATCACGGAAAACAAAATGTAGGTATAGATTGCCAGAAGAGACTTCGCAAGAATTTACTCGGAAAATTACAAAAATGTTCAAAAAACATTATTTTCGACACATTATCATTTTTATCTCAGTTCAATGGAATGTCAGAGGAACATTTATTCAGAACAATATATAGGTATTAACTATTTAAAAACACTGAGTTTGGTGAAAATCATTGAAGACGGTTTGCCAAAAAGCATACGAACCCTATTTTTGCTTCATAGGCCTATATCGTATTTTCATGGAGAAACGATTTAACATTGTAACACAAATTTAATGGAAATAGACAATCGTTCTTTCTCCGTTTTATTATTTTAACAGGTTTCTACAACTTCCTCGCGAGTGATTTAGTTCGTGTTTGTACGTTTTTAACCGGCTTAATTCGCTTCTGAAACTCATCAATTCATCCTGATTTTTGTTGTACTGTTGCAGCCAAATTAGCGGAGCGATGATCAGAATCAGCAACTGTGAAGAGAGAGAAGGGGGTTCTACCGATCGAACCATTACAATCAGTGGAAGTACTGATTCAGTACAATTAGCACAATACCTGATTAACATGAGGTAACCAGTAGTTTTGTATTGTAACTTGAATGAAATAAATGTTGAAAATGCTTTATCAGGGCGAAAGAAAATGCATTTAAAGTTGAGGCTGGCTATATTACGAAAACAACTAAAGAAAATCTTAGTCTTATAGTATTCTTATACAAACAAATTGGATTAGACCCAACCAAGTCTGTAGGTGATGGTCTATCACTTGTGCCAATTACGTAGTGCTCTCAAAGCTCTTGTACCTGTGTACGTTTGAAGTAATCTTAGTCTCTGGAAGTTCTAGTGAAATAACGACAATGACCACGTCTCCCAATAGGGACAGCGGCTTCATCCAATGTTAATTGATGCAGGAAAGGTTAGACTGAATCAAGGTTTCACTTGAAATTTGATTAACACTACTTCCCATCACCAGTTTTTCCACTTTGAGCATTTTGTATTGTGGGGAAAGTTAAACTGACGATATGATCAGATTCCCCTCACAAATATCGTAATTGCTAATGCATTAGTGTTAGCTGTTTTCATGGTGACAATGGAGTTGAAGGGTAGTCGACATCCTGAGTTGTTAAGGGTTTAAAACTCCAGTGCCAAGATTCTGCGAAGATGCGCTGTGACTAGGTAGTAACTAAATAAAGCTCGACGTCCTTGTTCCACCAGGTCCCTTGAATTTTGAATGTCCAAGAATTCTGGAGAGGTCTGTAGTTGCAAACAAAGAAGTGAAGGTTTGTATTGTGAGGGCTACTGATACAACTAGATGGATCCTCATATGGCAGTGTTGGAAGCTTATATAGGGGTAATGGGTAAAATCAGAGAGTTAGTACCAATCGTGAAGTATGGCTGTTTATAAGAACAGCTTGAAGAAAAGCACGAAGGTGAGCCTTGAGCATGCTGCCGGGGAAGCATCCCATTATTTTCATTGGCCTCAGGATAACTTCTTGTTCTCCTTGTCCTACCCTATACATGGGGACATTTATTGTGTTAACTTGACCAGAATCCTTGCAACACACTGGGTACTAGAGAGTGTGTGGACTTCAGGCCACTATAGACGTTCCGGTACTATTATCGGCCCACACACTGTTTAAGTTGATGACGTTTTTATATTTAAAACTAGATAGTAATAAATATCCATGTGGTTGAAATTCAAAACTGCATTTTTTTAATTTCAGGATATCAATGGAAACTGCTGGTATGCCAATGCAGGGGTACCATTACATTACTCCGAATCACATTGTTAAACTTCCAACTCCCATCCACTAAGATGCACGTCGCACGTTTTCATCTGTTTTTCCAAAGGTATAGGTGTTGATTGATTTTTATCACTCTAGTACAGTTATTTATTTTTCACAACTGATCACCGCGTGAATTTTCTCTATTCGATTCTCACGGCAAACTTTAAAATAGTGAAACAAAAAAAGAATCTTAAGAATATTCAATATTTCTTTCTAGTATAAACTAATATTTGTGGATGATGTTGACTAGTGTAGTTTGCTTGTTCTTTTTTCTCCCCTCTTACGTTTTCATGTTATTCGTTCTTTAGAAACAAGAGCAACTTTAGCAATAATGTGAACAATGGAAGGTTGTAGAATGCTCCATGAAATGTGCACACTTGAGCTTTGAGTTGCTGCTCTATTATCGCTTGACACTTATAGCTCTGCTTGCCATCCAGAAACGGGAGTTTGTTGTTGTGGTAGGTAACTTTCTCCGTAGGTAGCGTCGAAGCTATTTGGGAGAAACATTTGTTCAAAATACGTATAGTATTTTTAATAAAGGAAGCAAAAAAAATGTTCATAAGCTTGGAAAGGATAGTTGTTGACGAGGATCTTAGTGCCAAGTGTGACAAAATAAGCTTTTTGGGTCCATATTACTACATATTGTTAAGATGAAAGCTTTATGTTTTATATTTCAATAGTTAGTTATAGATTCAGCAGTCATGAATTAGGGTAATTGAATATTACCGGGGAGGATGTAGTTGTTTGTGACGCCAAAAAAGGATATTCCCTCTTCTCGAATACTCAAAATAATTTGCGTTTTTCGATTGTTTTTATACGTTCTTTTTATTTTTTTCACGATTGACGGTCTTTTTGGTCTACTTTTTATTTATTCCCTTTTCTACACAATTCGCACTGTTACGTTGCCGAAGGTTTTGAACACATAGATTGAGACGAATATCGAGATACAAAATTGGGGTAAACGAGCAAAATTATTAGTTATTGTTATAGTCTGAAATTATAGGAGAATTTTGTTTGTTGTTATATTAGCTTGATCAGTTTTATTTGTTCATTTTGTTCACGTTTTTTATTTTACTTTTCTTTCGCGTGCGTCGCCGTAAAAGACTCAAGGGCAGTAAATCCTGAGGTTAATCTGTAAATCTTGAAATGGAGTTCATTTTATATCGAGCTTTTACCACAAAGGCCTTGAACCCCTTGTATGCGCTAAGGCCTTTGGTATTGTTTGGGTCGTGAAGACCCCTGCAGTGATTTAAGTAGAAGTCAGTGAATTTGCTTGCCTAAAATGTAAAGTAGTGCCTGAGCGTTCGGGCGTTAATTTTCTCAAAGCTCAAAGCATGATATTTGAAACCGAAACGTTAAACAGCTGTATACAAAAATGCGGGGATTACGTTTTTTCCTGGGGGCAAAAAAAGAGAGACTTGAAGTCTTCGAAATGAAAACGTACTTTTAAACACCTTCGAGCTCGTTGGCTCTGGAATAGACGAGATTGGCCATTCTGATCCGAATGTTAACCAGTAGACACAACAAAATATTCGTGCTGGGATCAATGTACGTGAGTAAAATTAAAGAAGTGCCGTTTGGCTACTAAAGATATGTAATGTGGTCGAAAATATTAACTCACTTCAATCGACGAATCACTAAACGGAAATAAATTGCTCCCTGCTCGCAAACTTGAACATTTAATTGCTCGGTTTGAATGAAATGGGAAAACAGATGACAGGATAATGGAGACAAAGACTCAATCAATAGACACTAAGCTACGTTAATGATATTACTCATTAAACGAATGTAAAACGTGATGATAATTGGAAAAGGACAGACAATTGATTAGAAACGGAAGAGGTGCGACCACAGAAAAACTATTTGTGTAGCGAGGGAATGATTGGGAGTTTTTAAACACAGCTGTAGATATCATCTATTGGTAAATAAGGTACCATTAGAGATAAGTTGTCTTTGTTTAGTACTCTCGTTCATCATGATGAATGTAGTACTATCTTCATTAATTATTTTCTTATTAAAATTTAATTTTGTTAACATAAATAGTAGTGAGTGGGCTATAATAATGATAATCAAGAAGTTCTAATTATATTGAAAACAAAACTGTTGTCAATTTTAGTCGACATGGAACAGTCCAACTGTGATGTGTGTGAAAAAGCGGTCAGTCAGCCAGTTCCACTAAACACCCGTTCACGCCAATCTGTAACGATATTCAGTTTTCACATGAGCCAAAATTTGAGTCATCAATTTCATTTGAGACACTCCCGATTGTACATTTGATCACAAAATTCGTTGGTGCCTCTAGGTAGCATTTAGATTCAAAGCGACCATCCCAAGAAAAATTTAGGGAGTTGTAGTAGCAACACTAACACTATACCTTCTCAAAATGGCTTACTGTAATGAGTGAGATTCGCAATATTGTTGCCAGATTCTACCATTATTTCAACAACTCGTGTGTTGCTCAAGATATTTTACCTTAATTGTGTTTCGTCTACTATTAAACAATAAATGCACGCTTTGCTATTATCATCCAAATGAGCTCGTAACATTCCCTTGCTCGTTCTCCCGGGGGCCTTGAAACACTCAACTACGCCTGTGATTGTAAAAGCTCGTAATTCTTGCGCTGGATTTGGACCAAAGAGAGTTGGTAAATCTTAGGAACTACCCCCTTTTGAACTTTTACTGTAACGTACCATCGTAAATTTTTATTTCGATTTTGACGTCAGTTTCTAGTTGAAGTATAAATTTAAAAAATGAATAAAAATAAAGAAAAATTACTTTTGTAAAATTTGCATGAAATGCAGTTTTAGCTGGTAAGTTGTTACACTGCTGTGTTTGTTATATTATTGTGTATTTTAACGCAGTTGATATTTTTTTTTAAGCTGAGATTCATATTTAGGTTTTTTTTCAACCTCTCAACTCATAACGTTTTATGTGCCAAATTCAATTACAGTATTTTAGCCGCTGTGAAATGTTGAACTATTATTGTGAATTTAGACTGTACGAAGCTATTTGTGCCAATATTTATGCTCATATTCAAAAAAGTGTTTTGTATGCTTCTTACAAAAACAAAAAAAAGAAAGAAAAATAAGGAATATCTGGCAATTAATGAGTACTTAAACGTGTCTACTGTGATTTTGTTTTGTATTTCCCTAATTTAGCGTTGTTAATTTTTAGGTTTTATAATTACGTACGTACGACAAGTTTTGAAGCTCGATTTATAAAAAAATTCAAATCCCCTAAATTGAATACATATCTTTTAGTTGAACATATCACAACCAGTGTTCTATTGTCAGACGTCTTAGATGATTGAATACTTTGTCAACCATATTTCAACTATTTATTTATTTATGTTTTCTTTTGAAAACTTGTAATTAATTTATTGAATGTCCGAGTATAGTTTAGGGAACGGAAAGACTTTACTATTTACTTTGAATTAGACAATCAATAGCGTTAAAAAGGTAGCTCTATGTGTACTATACAAAACTTGTTTTAAGGTAGATGAAAAAGACCCATCTAGAGCGTTTCTTTCGAAAATCATTTCGTCGTTAATTGATCCTTACCAATTTTTCTTTTTTTTCAATTATTTCTCGTTTTGATTTTGTGTAGATTGATTCGCTTCATCTTTTTAGAAACTTGCTGAGTGTTATGTGCACCTCCATCAATAGTGATACCAATTTACATACACTTTTTATGCGCATTATCTCTATGTAATTGAGTGGAGTAGTTGACTTAGTTTTAAATTGCGTTAATTGGTTCTATTAGTACATTTTACAAACCTGTAGCTCTCATGTGTATAGATAGTCTAGTGTTTCTGTGTATAGACTTTTTTCTTTTTTTTCGATCGAGCGAAGCAGGTGATTCCAGAAATTTTCTTGGCTATAATTACTGAACCAAACCTATTTCGATAATTTTGGTTTTGTTCGGCCTTTCAAGTAGAAGCTTTGTGTGTCATCAGTTGTCAGCGGGAAATAAGTGACGCTATGACAGTGTTGAGGTTGCGCCATGTGAAAAACAGTGTGAATAGAGTTTATAGAGTTATGTTTTATAGGCGTAGTCAGTGATTGTGTTCAAATGGTTGACTCTGGTGGCACAACAAATATTCGCCTGCAATATTTGCCTAACGCCTTCAACTTTATGTCGTATTGAGTTCTCCCCCATTGTTATTCAAGGCTTTCGACCTTGAATTTGATTAGATAGTGTAGATACATGTCCTGGATACTGTGAACAACAGGAGCCACAAACTTTTGGAGAAGTGCCAGTGGTCTTTCTACCGTTCAACTGTTCTTCATTATTCTCACACCTCAGATGTGCATTGAGCTCCTCTGTGGGTCATAACGTTATATTTACAATCAGATGACTCCTGAAAATGCCCGGTTGAGTATTCTGCTATTAGGGATTAGCGATTAGATCGTTGAGAAAGCAAAAATGCTCATAGCTTTTAGGAAAATATTAACGCTTGTCAATCTGATCTGGCACTCCTGAAACACAGACCATTCCTACATCTGAAGCAAGTCTGGTGCTGAGTAATGTACCCTGGCAAGATTATGCTAATGGGAATAGATCACTAAAAGCAACGTGTTCCACTGTAGTTCCTAATTGATTATTTTTCAGTACATTTTTCTTACTCAGTACTTGTTAAGCCAACACTTGCGGTCAAAAACTGTAGCAGCAACTCAACTAATCAATCTATTGAAAACCTTCACTTTCTTCAAGTGTTCTATACACGATGCGATGTATCAGATGGTTATTCACAACACTCGTTGGCAGTGCTTCTTATAAAGCTGTAGAAGCATGGGTACTTCTGTTCAATTCCTGATGTTCATGGAAACTGCTTCCAGCACGCTCCTCCCCACTTTCTTCTAAATTATCGAATAGGTTTTGAAGTAGAAATTAGCTGTTGGCTCGATTTCTGGAATTAACGCAAACTAAACCTGCTACGCCTTTGTACTTTTTCCTTCTTTCCTTTCTCTTCGTTTAATTTGTTCTCAATGTCTTTTCAATGAACCTCTCTCTCATCTCAGCATATCTACTATACATATTGTACTCTATGTACGGGATTACCTGCTACCTACCATATCTTGGGCATTATTTAATATAATCCGGTTGTTGTTTAACTTAAAAAAAAAAGAAGAAGACGATATTGCTACCTATTTCAAGGTAATTTGTTAACACTTCAAGCGAACAAGAACTATATCAATAGAAAAGAAACGTGATTCAGTGTTGCCGAGACTCACGCTAAAATAACATCACATATCAAGTCTCATTAGAATGTGGGTAAGACTGCTTACTTTCTTTTTAATATTACGGTTTACTTATTCATTACAGAGTTGATTTATTTTATCGTAACAATTTTTACTTTCGAAACTCCTGTTTTCTTCTTCTCCCTTTGTTTTTGTTGTGCGCTTGTTGTCACTTTTTTTTACGATTTGTTTCTATCGTACCTCGTTTTCCTCGTTGTTGTCACCATTGAATATTTACATTCACGTCTTTTGTCACTAACAAAAAGTAGATTGTTGAATACTTGGAACTCATCAATAATTCAGCTCGTGCGTTGTCAGATGTAAATTGTGAAAATGTGACATTTTCAGTGATTTTGCTTGCTGAATTGGAGCAAATAGCTTTTAGATATTTTTTATTAAATTGATCTAGCATGTTTCACTTTTGTCTGATGTGTGCACAGTTTTATTATCTAGGTTGCAACTTCACCCCCTCCCCTTAACCCAGTTGTTATGAAAGTGCACGATATGCGATGTATACCAGACGAATGCATCTTATTTATTCATCATTCTTTTTTATTATTCTTCTACTTCTTCTTAAGCTCGTTTCAGGTCACGGCTGATGACCAGTAACTGAACATCCCTTTCAGGCGCCTGGCAAGTCGTAATTTGTTGGAGGGAGGGAATAATTCAAAGTTGTATTGGAAAACTGGAGCAATAAACGAATGTATATGGTGACCATAATTACAAGCCCATAAGTTATGTTTCTCGATAATATAAATGGTAAAACGATTAATGAAATGGGCAAATAGTGTGGTTCAGAAAACATCAAGCATGAGCTAGTTTCAATCAAAGGTTATTGAGAGAAGCTAACTAAATCCACTCAAGTGATATTGAAAGCTATGAGAGCAGAAGAAAGGGAATTTAGAATGGATGTGGAAGTATTGAGGTACAGAAAGTTGGAAAAAGATAGCTGTTGCACTCAGTATAACACTAACCAACCCAGGCCAGGGCTATATCGTCTTATTAACAAGAGAATATAGTAATGAAGACTCAGAGGAGAAAGGGAGTGGATCCAGGAAGCTAACGTCACATGAGCATCATGACATTGCGATTTACTTAATTATGGGAAAAAGCCACCCACCAATTAGCTCATTTATCCCGCAAAACGAGGGATTTCAGGCAAAAAGTTCACAGAATCAATTTACTCTTGAAAAACTCGTTCATTACATCACTATTGTGCCTACAGTTTTGAGGGTGACTGAACTTCTCAAAAGCCGTTAAAATGCCTGGCAAATCTCTGTAAATAAGCTGCTGGGATGTTTACAATTACATTTCTAAGGGTCATATCACACCAAAAACAGAATTTTGCGATTCCGTCAGAGGACTTCAAAAAACCAGCAAACAAATGGTTGGTTCTCCGTGCAACTAGAAAAGTCTGGAAAGTCGCCACTCATGACTAACCTCTCACACCAACTTCGACTCAAATCCTATGTCAGAACCGGAAGCCAAGGAAAGGAATGTAGAGAATGAACCAGTTGGGTAGTCATTTCTGAGATCACCGAGTTACTGACTGGCTTTGGGCTTCGTGTTTCCCCCAGCTCTGCCAGCTCGTGAGAAAAAAAGGCGGCTTGATCTGAACACAAACTGAAAGATAATCACCAGTCTAGTTTTCGTGAGTGAGAGTAGATTGAGGTGAACCAATAAAGGAGTTATCTGAGTCTTTGAGGAAGAGCCCCATGCACTGTGTATTGGCTTGAATGAAGAAATAATGGCGAAAACATAATCAAGTTGGCGCTCTTACATCTCTTTATCTTCTCAGAGATTGGCTCTATATGATGTTGTGTGGGCAATAGTGTTTTGCCTCCCTCTACTGCATCACTTGCACAGAATTTTACGCTTTGTATTAATCTGGTCAAGTTATATTTAGGGAGCTCAAATGGATTGTATGTTATGAGCATGTATCCAAGGAAGCACTTCTTCCATTAAAAACTTGCGTAAGTACAACTCAAACCACGTTCGTAGGGCTAAACGTTACGGAATAATCAATTCACGAGGCAATACATTTAGCCCCTCCCCCATATGTCAAGTAATCTTCTGCGTTATCAGCTCTTGGCTTGAAATGCGCTCTTTTTCTCTACCTTTCTCTCGAATTTTCTCACCCTTATCTATTTCCTCCCAACTAACTCATCCCAACCCCGCGTTCAATTACAATAGATAGATTGCAGTTGGACAATCAAATCAAAGAGTCTTGACGTAAAACCGGATCGAAACTTTTGTGTCCCCTGTGTGGGGGAGCCACTTTTGACTTTAGGCAACAAAAAATTTGTACCCTACCGTCGTCATTCCATCGCTGAATTTCAGCCAAACGTCCCCCCTCCCCACTTTGAGGCTTAACACCTTCTTTTGTTGTTGTTATTGTTGATTCTTATTTTCCCTTTTTCTTTACCTTTGTAACCCGTTGATAAATACCATCTTAGTCGCCCTTCCTTGTATTACCCTGTCGAAACAAAACCAAAAAAAAAAGTAAGTAAAATCATACCAAGGCTGCGAACTTGATTCTAACCGGATATGCTTTTATATTGTTCGTAATCGTGGAACGAGGGTTTTTTCTTGAAAGTTTTATAAAGAGTTCATATTTGAAGAAAAAATACGAAGAAACTCCAATTCAATCTACGATCTTGCATTTATCTTGATTAGCGTTAACAATCAAACAAAACGTTATTTTTAATAGTAATTTCAAAATTTAGCATTTCACGCTGTAATTTTATTTTAATATTTTTATATGAGTATGGGAGCTCATGTTAGACCGTTATTGTAGCCTTAAAGCCTTCATAAACAGGGTCAAAATCGCATACAAAAGTAGGTGTGATTTAACATAATTATAACCATGTCTTTCAATAAAATACAAATCAGAAAATGTAATTCTATTTAGATTGGGTTCACAATTGTTTTCCCACACGAATTATTTTGCTTTCACCTTCCGAGTTCCCCCATTCGGTTGCTGAATTCATTTCTATCGTTGCACTACCAATTTTGGTGAACGATCTCCCCGAACTTGATTCAATTTACGTTTTTATTTTTTTAACTCCCGCTACTCGTTTGGTTTGTTTTTTTTTTCGCTCGACGCAATTTATACCTTAATTCATTGCATTGGATGTACATGGTTTTATAATAAAAGAAAAGACACATAAATATAATATTACAGTTAAGACTAGTCAGTTTTATCAGATGTTAAAATGTATTATAAAGGGGTATTTATGGGAGGGGATGAGAATTATTTATTTTTGTTCGTATATGTGTAATATTTGATGGCATGACTTTTGATTTTTTTCTCTCGTTTTATCAATATACGATTATATGTATGCATAACACAGCTTTACATAAAAATATAAAAAAATATATAAAAAACAAAGAAAAAAAACAATGTCTAGTGTAGTAGGCCATCTCACGTTTTATTATTGAATGTACTTATTACTTATGCAAGATCAAGTGTTATATAGTAAAAAAACCGTTTCAAGTTTAATGTGTCACTTACCTTGATGTTGCCAGTTATTTTATTAGATTGTAAGGAAGTCATGATAGAATATCCGGTTATCATATCGTCTCCATACGCGTTTGTAAATGTTTATTACGTCTTGTTTTTAATTCATATTTGTGTTCTGGCTGGTGTTATCGTAAATTCTGGGCACTCCAGGAGATTGTTTTGTACGTGTAGTCAATGTCTTCGAGGATGATGGGATATTTTGATTTTTGTTTTGCTCATATGTTTGGTCAGTGTCAGAATTTGTGTAACAATAGGTATTAAGAAAAATTGTCCCGAGTGATAAATAGTATCAGAAGTGTCGTCAATTTTGTAGCCCAGAATATTGGTAGCTCTCGTGAAAAGAAATGGAAGGGTATCAGTATTTTGGAAATATGAGGAACGTTATGACTGTGATCCTTTGACAGTGCAAAGGTCTAACACCAAATAAAGCTATTGGCAAGCTTCAAACAATGCTATATTGGTGTAGGAGAAGGTTGCAATTCTTCTTGCTACAGCTAGACCAGTGGGTGCGACTTAACTGTGGTAATATATCAACAGTGTACGGGAGAGATGTATAATTTAAAAACAACGTCACGACATTCGACACGAGACAGATGATATCTAAATATCATCGGTTCATCTGATTCTTAAGACAATGGAGCAGCTAGGTTGGTGGTCCTCTGGGGCCAGAGCAACCAATGTCAACTGCACTCAACGCCATGTGCAAATTATACGTTCAACTGTTTACACCTCTGCATCATGCGAAAAGCAGATATGGTTGTAGACTTGCCCAGGTAATAACAATAGTCTGAATCAACGTTCATAACCATGAGTGGACGCCTTCCTAAATGAAACAGAGAGATTTGTTGGTTAAACGAAGTAGAAAGACTCTTCTAAGTACACTAGGATCTACCTCTAACTGGTGTCGGCATCTTAATCTCTTCCCAGTATGTCTAGAGGGCCTGAAGTAATACTATCTGTTCAATTACTATATTATTGTAACTCAAGTACAGCTATCAACTAAGTAAGACCGCCGTCCTCAACACACTGTGGAATACAGTAATGTATCCCGCCAGAGGACGATTTCAGTCGCTGTTTTCATAGGGTGCACTGAAGGCAAATTCTTGTGAAACATCTCTTTATAAACCTAGCAGAGCATGCTTTCTTTTTCATTCAAACCCACACTCATTCAAATTATACCTTTTTTTTCAAATCCGTCGGAAATCAACAAAAAGCAAAATATCCCACTTGTTCTGAAGACCGTAGAAGGTCAAAAGTGCTCGAAATTCTCTTCAAGTATTCGACATCAGACAGGAAACGGTTTCGTACGAGTACGGCTCTAATACTCTGCATTTTCAGGAGGTAAGCTACAGAAAGGTGTGTCAAATTACTGGGACAATACTGAACATATCGATTTTATGTTATGTGCCAAAATTCGGTGTTAAGAGTTTTTAAACTGACAACATCAATATTTCCGTTGTCCTCATCAAACGATGAAAATTGAATTTTACAAAAAAAAATCTTGGTGTCTAGTTTTTTAGTTGTTTCATTTTTAATTGTGCTAACAATATAGGGCGTTCGGCCCTTCGATTACAGGTCCCACAGGAGTTAGCAATAGCTTGATAATACCAAATTGACGTAAACGATCGTAACGTCTTTGTGCGGAGTAAATAGCCCTCTTCTGTTTTCGATGCGGTGCGTTACACCGTTTAACGAGACTCGATAAATATTTCGATAAGACTCAATGGAAATCTCTCGGCGCAACTTTTGTGGGGAGGAGGGCTATTTGCTGCCTGCACATCGTCGACACTCACTAAAAGTAGGAAATTAAACTGGCTTTCGCGGTCACTAAATTTCGTTACGTAACTAGCTGGCAATGCTGTTGGTAATTTTTCATCTCTCATTGAAAAAGACATATTGTATTATCAATAAATGATTTTTTGTTACCTACTTACACTGCTGCCTTTATTTTTTAAACCTGTAAAGTCAATTAGTTCCAGTCGCTGTGAGTGAATGTTCATGAATATCACGAGCACCCTTCGAACTTGATAGCTGTCTCTGATGAGGTCAGTCGTAAACCCATAATAACATAATATTCCATTCAAAACAAAAACGCTTGGGAGCACGGATGTTGAGTGCCATTAGAATGAAGCTTAGTGCTCAGCTCAGCGTCAACACTTTCCTCTACTATTCGAATGGTGTATAACGGCCATATAGTTGTCATTGTCTCATTCTGTAACAAATTTAATTATTTTTGACAAATCTTGCTCATGCGAATCAATAAAGTTTGGGGGGGGGGGTCACTGTTTCTATAAAACACAAGTGCTTTGAGTGGGGTTACATTACACTGCTAGGGCAATGCCATTCATTGGACACCCATGTCTCTCGAACTATTACTATTCCCCATGCGTGAAAAGAAAAACGCTAGAGAAACTCACGTAATAAATAAATATTTATGTGTCGAAGGGAATAAATAATAAAAAGGAAATAGAGAAGAATGAAACGTTTGCCATCGTCTGTGATGAGCATCTGGTAAATGTCATATTTAGACATTTCTCCAAGCGTATTTAGCGAAACATGAATTGTGACGTTATCTGAGCCTACTGTCTTAAATCGATAGACAAATGTTAATCTAGCGGAAATATCAGAAAATGTGCCAGTTTCCTTGTCAACAGGATGGAGAAAAAATTATAAATAAACGGCAGTATCCAGTGACATTTTGGCAGCCGCCGAACTAGTCACCGGGTTAGCTAATGAATAAATCCCTGAAAACCTTGAAGGATGTTATTACACTGAAAGTGATGGCGTTGGCTGTGACATGTTACTATCGGAAGGCTTGAAATAAGTTTATTAGCCCACGTGAGTGTGGCTTGTACCGCTGTCGCGACTCCCCTTTTCCCAAATTAATCATTAATTGATGGATAGCTCGTCTCTCTCATCAACACCACCATCATAACTATTCATAGCATTTCGAATGTGCGTGTTTTACCTCCTTCGACACGTTCGTTCTACTTTTCTAATTGATAACCCCCTGAAAACACGAGTTTCCAATCTGAGCCTCTGAATTATTGATCACTATCCGCCTTCTGAATTAACGTTGACGTTGACGAACCCTTCTGACCGGCTCTGAGTTCCCCCGCGAACTCCCCCGATTTGACGTGAAAGTCAAACGAAAACTCTTGTTTGGCTCGCCCTTCAGTTTTCCACCCTTTTGCCATCTGCTTCAAACATGTGCGCCACGCAGAAGAAGCAGTTCGTATCTGTTGAGTGGTCGCATAATTAACGAGACGTTCAGTATCACCCTCACTCCGCTATTGGATTTTTATTTCAACACCTTCCCATTTATCAAACCGTTCCACCGCCTTCATTGACATTTTCGCTTTCGGCAACCCAAAGGGAAAGTACAGTATTGTAATCGGTAGAATTGATGGATTATTTAAGAGATCGGTAGTTGAATCCTGAAACCCCAATTTCGGCGCTCGGTCTGTGTGTGTCTGTAGTTAGATTTATGGAAGAACGGCAATTTGAGCCACACTGAGATACTTTTTTTCTCAAAATTGGCTACGAAACGGTGTGAACAGTTCCAATATGACTGCACCAAAAAATTCTCATCATTGGCAAAATGACAAGACGTGCACAGTAATGAAAATTAACGGACATTTCGAAGAATAGTTGGCGTGGGACCAATGATGCTCATTTTGTTGTCCCAGAGTCAAAAGCATAGGCTAAATATCAAATTTGACCTGATTTGGTTCAGCTTCTCTCACATAAAATGTGTCATAACACTTACATCATTTTCTCAAATGGTGGTTGGATATGTACGTCTCTCTTTTTTGGACGATGGAATTCTGTACCGACGCACAAATGGAAAAGCAGTAAGTTCGCAATGAGTCACATAAATTCCCACAGCGTCTACGAGCCAGCACACTTAGGCGAAAAGCGAACGCTAGCTTTGCTCCGTAGTGACTTCTACTGGGTGGGAATTCCCCAGGAGTTCGGAACCGGTGTCGAGCTTGTAAGCAGTGTGAAAGGCGTGGTGGCCGAAAACTTCGAAAGCTCCTTAACCTTAACTTTCTTTAGGTGGGTATCGATTTCAACGGATAGCTGTGGACGTATTTGGCCCTTTTCCTGTCAGTGAGTGGGGGAACCAATATGTGCTCACGGTGGTTGATTATTTTACTAAATGGCCAGAGGCAATTCCCCTACCAAATCAACGAGAGGAAACTGTTACGCAAGCACTGTTAGACCACGTTATAACTACATTCGGCGTGCCGGAGGAACTCCACTCGGATCAAGGGACGAATTTTGAGTAATTTCTTTTTCAGGGTGTCTTAAAACAACTAAGGATTAAGAAAACGCGTACAACAGCTGTTTGTCTAAAATGGTGCTAGATCATCGGCGGGATTGTGATATTCAATTATTGGTTGCACTTCCTGCGTATAGGGCCTCAGAGCACTCTGTCACGGGTCACTCACCATCCTACCTATTGGTTGGAAGACACATCGTGATCACGCATCTAAATTGAGGGAATGTCAGGCGGCACGCATCAAACGACGAGGACTACCGTAAAGATACTTTGAAAAATGATTTGAATGCTCAGAAACCTCAGTTTGAGGAAGGAGTTTTTTGGCTAAGAAAAGGCCGAAATTCAGAACTCCAGGGTTCGAAGGATGGGCCTGGGAAATACCTTATCTCTGGACATCAAAATCGTAATATACAGGGTTTTTATCAGGCCCATCTGGTCATATTCGCTTCTAATTTGGAGCACCTAGTACAGATCGGCGTTCAGTGAAATCGAGCAGTATCGAAATAAAAGCTCCAGCGACACTCCGTTCATGCTCCTGCTTTTGTACGAAATGAGTCCATTTATACTGACTTCAACCTAACTACTCCATTGGAACACCTCATAGAAGCCGTGAGTAGTTATCTTTCGTCTAACGTAGACCATCACAACACTACAGCCAAAGATGGTTTTGCCCCACGCCACATCCTTGATTACTTGGAGATACCTGAATGTAAATACGTTCAGTGTCACCGCCTCAATATGCTTCCCCCCTCAAGTGCGTGGAAAGAGAAAACAATCAACGACAATCCCCCAGTGCATTAACTCATTCGTCAATAAGGTGTAATTATTTTTGTAATTAACTTAAGAAATAAAGCGAAAAATATCAATTGTGCTTATTTTATCGTCCCATGACAAAAAGCATAGGCTTAATAACAAGCTTGAGCTGATTTGGTTCAGCTTGTTCTTCTTCATAACACACACATCATTTTCTCAAAAGGTGATTTTCAATCTTACAAGCCTTTGAAACGTAAAAATATATATATATATATATATATATACTCGGTGCGACAGACTACACAACTTTCCTCTGCCACATACATTCAGCACTTTTTAACTCTCTAGCACCTTCTTAAACTCTGTCTTACTTAGAACATAGTGGCGCTTCAGTTTCCAGAATTTATTGAGTTTCTCCTACTTAATTGGTGAGACTGTTAACAGGAGCATGCTTACTGTTTTGGAATTATCGGGGACAAAGAGTGAGAAATGGAAGTAACTCAAGTCGTACTCATGCCCTAACCATTATTGAGCATTTGGTACCCAACGAATTGATGAGCCCGTAGACGCGATTTTTTAAAAAAGAATAATCGATTTTCCAAGGCAGGTAAAATCGTTTAGAAATATGTGGTAGAAAGTTATGGAGTAGCCCCTATACGTATTATGAGCATTATTAAAGGCTCATCGTATATATGGATGATAACTATAGTTATTTTTTGGCGACTTTCGCTCAAACCCTATTTTCGCGCTCACGGCGACAGAACTCGTTATCACAGGCACGACAATAAACACCCACAACGTTACGATCCCGGCCTCACACAAATGCACACGCAAAGACCATTTCCCCAAACATTGTTTACACACCACATCATTTTCTCAAATGGCGATTCTTTGGATGAAGAAACATAAAGATATGAAGAAAACTCAACCTTTTTGTTAGCTGATTACGTACTTTCCTTCCTACTCTGTAGGGCTAAGAAAAGTAAGAAACTGATTTCTTGGATTGAATGGTTCGAAACACAGAGGGCGGGGATAATGGGACACAATTAGTTGCCAATCAAGTAAGCGCCCCCACATTATTAATTTGATAATTGAAAAACTGGACAAAATGAATCTCTGTAGACTTGGCTTCAGGAAGGTACTTGTAGTATATGGGCGCTACATCACATAAGGCAGTCAATTGAATGAATAAAGTAAAGTGCGATGTGTTACACCTGATATTTCTTCTAGTAAGTCTTGTACACGTTACTAGAGGCTTCACAAGATCACGGAGTACACCCAGTTAATTATGTCGCTAAAACAACAAGAGTCAACATGAACCAGAACTTGCTCCACCCTGAAACTCTACCTGCGAATATTTTTTTGTCCACAAATTCACCAGAGTAATTTTTAAATATTTGACTCTTACACTGGCAGACTGATGCAGTGTCACTACAGCGCCCTACGTCAACTCGTCAAAAAGACAGACTCTGCGAGCGTCTACAAGACAGCGATACCTCGGACGAAAGGTACGAAAAATAACGACCGCAAACACAAAATAGAGATAACTTCGAGGGTGGAGCTTCGTGATGCGTGGACACAAACGTATGACACGTACAAAATTCATGACTGCAAGCAGTTTGATGAAGACACAAAGCCCTTCTTCCCTGAAGTCCTCGATACTAAACTGAGCAGTAGATCGCAATTATCAGTTCCGAACAAGCGCTTGAAAAGTGCTTCAGGTGACGGCGATTTCAAAATCTGTCAACCGGATCCTGTGAATTTGATTTGTTTCCCGTTGACCGTGCCACCAAGTTCAGAGTGTCACGAAATTGAAAATATCGATGAAACACCCAAACGAAATTTCACTTCAGAAACAGAAACTTTGATGAAGTGCATTCATCAAGCAGAAAGCAAAGTGAACGAAATTCGGTCGAGGATTGTGAACTTGTCAAAGTCTTTGATTTGGTGCCACACAGATAATAACCAACAGCCTTCGGTAGAAAAATCGCGAAATACAATAGGAAGCGATGGTAAGAACAATAACGCGACGCAATCCCGTAACCACCAAAAAATGTCCTTGTCCATCATTGACAGCGACCAAGAAGCTGAACATGTCACGCTCCATACTCCCCCTGCAATGACTTCCTGCTACACGCAAAAATGGTCTGATTTATTAGAGTCCTCTTCCTTTTCTGACAGCAACGTGTCGTCTTTGACAATTTTGAAAAAAGAGCTCGACGTTTTCTTCACAAATATGAAAATTGACACAGAAAAACTAGTCAAAGCCACGGAGAATACACAAGCTTTGTCGAACGCGACGGATGAATCTTGGAAAAGCTGGTCATCAAACTGCTCCTCTTTTGTAAGTTCTTCGGCAAGCTCATTATGTTGCTGAATGTTTAAAGGGTCTCGTCAATGGGAAAAGCCCTCCTGATATTTGCCATCCGAGTAAATTTTATAATAAATATTTTGACTTTCTTTTGCTTTCTCAGACACAAAGAGTGTGTGTCGATGATCTAGCAACGTTTGCAGCGTGATGGATGTTATGCATGGAAGTAGAAATATAGATATAGGAGATGAGGGATGTAACTCCTATTTAATAAAGATTTTAGTTTTTCCGTAGATTGATGTTAGCTTTACTAAGGTTGTCAACACACTTAAAATAATTGTTTATAAAAATAACAAGAAGTCCTTCGTTGCTAAGCGCGCGCTAACAGCTGTTCATAACATATGATCGCCGCCACACTACCCCCCTTGGCAGAGAATTAGGCTACAAATTCAAAATGTTTCTAAACTTGACTTTTCTGCCAGATCGCGTTGTGCGGTCGGGAGCTGGCGTCAGTTCAGCGGGCGCAGGAACAGGTGTAGAAACAGGAACAGGCGTAGGAACAGGAATAGGCGCAGGAACAGGAACATCATCTTGTAAAATAAATGCAGGTTTTACTCGATCGATAGAGACTTTTGTAGGTTTGTTGTAAATCTTTAGTGTGATTGTCTTGTCACCTCGATCGATGACTTCGTAGGGGCCGTCGTATGGTGGTTGGAGTGCCTTAAGGATAGGTCCTTCCTTCAAATATGCATGACTGCACATCGAGAGCTCCTTAAAAACAATAATGCCAGGCTGACAATGTCTTGATGCTGGAGCTGGTCGAAAGCGAGACATGAATTCTCGTAAGCTTGAAAGAAAGCTGCTTGAATCTTCGAGATTCTTGTTTGCGACGCTTGAAGAGACCAGTTCAAAAGGCAAACGAAGAGTTTCTCCATAAACCATCTCAGCAGATGTAGCCTTGATATCCTCTTTGAAAGCAGAACGAATGCCAAGAAGAACAAAAGGTAAAGCTTTAACCCAATCGATGTCGCAATGAGCCATTATTGCACTTTTCAAATGACGACGTAGACGTTCGATCAAACCATTCGCGGCAGGATGCCAACTTGTTGTGATGTTATGTCGAATTCCAAATTGTTCAACGAAATTTTTGAAGAGATGAGAAGTGAATTGAGCACCACGATCTGAGGTTAAAGTTTCAGGAACGCCAAAACGAGAGATCCAACAATCCAAAAGCGCGTGAGTCACATTTTCTGCAGTTATATTCCGTAAAGGGCCACCGAGTAAAGCGATCGATGACAGTCAAGCAATACCGAGAGGAATGTGCAGATGGAAGTGGACCAATCAGATCAATGTGAATGTGCGAAAATCTCTTTGTTGGTGTTTGAAAATTTCCAAGAGGAGCATGAACATGACGAGAGATTTTGGATCGTTGACAATCGTTGCAAGCACGAGCCCAATTTCGACAATCCTTATTGATGGAAGGCCAAACGAAGCGATCACCAACTAATTTAGCAGAGGCTTTGGCACCTGGATGACTTAGGTTGTGGAGTTGATCGAAAACACGACGACGAAATGGCTGTGTGATGGAAGGCCGAGGTTTTCCTGTTGGTGTATCACAGAAGACAGTGAGTGAGAACCCAGGAATCGGCACACGTGAGATGAGTTTTCATGAGTAATCTTCTTGAGCTCTTCGTCTTTTGCTTGAGATTCAACTAGCAACTCGTAGTCAAGTGGTGCGGAGACAGCTTCAATTCGAGCAAGAGTATCAGCGACGATGTTGTCGACACCTTTGATGTGCTGAATGTCAGTCGAAAATTCTGCGATGAATGAGAGTTGTCTGAGTTGAACTGGTGGAACTTTTTCGCGTTTTTGTTGATAAGCGTAAACCAATGGTTTGTGATCTGTATACATCGTGAATGGATGCCCTTCCAACATGTGACGAAAATGCTGAATTGCAGCGTAGATTGCAATAGTAAGCAGGCCAAGAGCCTTCTTTCGAGGACATTTTCTTCGAGAAGAATGCGAGTGGTTGCCAAACGTCATGAACGAGCTGCTGTAGGCATGCGCCCACAGAATGATTGGAAGCATTTGTAAACAAACCAAGTGGCGCACCGATACGAGGATGGACAAGAAGTGAAGCGGAAGAAATGCAGTTTTTGCATTTTGAGAAAGCTTCTTCGAGTTCAAGTGTCCAGTGAATCGGCTGAGAACCTTTCAAGAGTGGATTGCTTATTGAGTCATGAAGAGGAGCTTCAAACTCGGAGGCGTGAGATATAAATCTGCGGTAAAAGTTCAGCACACCCAGGAAACGGCGAAGACCATGCGCTGTTTTTGGTAGAGGGTAGTCTTTAATTGCCTGAACTCGTTCGTCAGGAGCACGAATACCAGCAGCAGAAATCATATAACCAATGAAAGGAACTTCAGAAACTCCAAAGATGCATTTCTGTGGATTGATGACTAATCTGTATTTGGAAAGACGTCCGAAAACAATTCGAAGATGATGTTCATGGTCTTCTTTAGAACAAGAGAAAACGAGAATGTCGTCCATATAAACAAAGCAAAAGTTTAAACCACGCAAAACTTCGTCCATAAATCTTTGAAAAGTTTGCCCGGCATTTCAAAGTCCAAACGTCATGAATGGAAATTCGAAAAGACCAAACGGAGTGATGATAGCAGTCTTCCCAATATCTTCTTCAGCGACTGGACTTTGTTGATAAGCCTTGACTAAATCAATTTTTGAGAACACCGTACCCCCATCGATGAAGAAAGTGGCATCTTGAATGTGACGAACAGGATAACGATCTGGAATCGTTCGGGCGTTCAACGCGCAAAAATCACCACAGGGACGCCAAGTTGAGTCACTTTTCCGCGCTAAGTGTAAAGGAGAAGACCAGGAACTCTCGGAAGGGCGAGTCGTACCAGCTTGCAACATGTCGTCGAATTCTTTCCGAGCGATTTTCAATTTTTCAGGACTTAATCGACGAACTTTAATTGTAACCGGTGGACCAGGAGTCGTGCGAATATGATGAACCGTTTCATGCTTAATAAGTCGAGGTAAACCTGGTGGACGTGTAATTTCAGGAAACTCAGCAACGAGAGAAGCGTACAACGAAGAATCTTGAACAGTTTTGATGCTGCTCTGCGAAGAACGTTGCGTTAAACCCCGAGCCTGGAGTCCGGTGGATACGTCGATGATTTGCTTTTTACGGCAATCAGGTAACAGACGATAGTGAGCGAGAAAATCGGACCCAATGATCGGCAAATCAACATCAGCTACGATGAATCTCCACAAGAAACTACGTCGAAGGCCTAAGTTGAGATTTAAGGTTACGAAACCATATGTTTTGATTGGGCTTCCGTTTGCAGCGCACAAATCATAGTCAACAGAAGAGCGATGATCTCGGAGGAAGCGACGAGGAAAACAACACAAATCAGAGCCAGTATCAACGAGAAATTTTTGTTTTGAATTTTTATCGTAAACAACAAGACGGCTACTAGATGAAGAGCAGTTGGCTGCCGTCCTTACGAACTGCTTAGGCCGTTTCCCGAAAAGCTGCACGGTTCGATGCATTTCTGAGCCTTCTCTTGGTATTTTTTGTGATACCAACAAATTTTGCCAGGGTGTTGGTTAGAATCATCCCAAATGCAAGATTTGCTCCATGGTCCAGAATTGCGGTTAGAACTGCGTGGACAAAAACGAGGTCGCGAGCGAGAAGCTGATAACTCGGTGACTTGCTGTTGTAACTCGGCAACTGCTTTTAATAAATCGTTTTCGATACCTCTGTTATTGAATGCAGCGTTGACCGAGAGATTCGGAGAGCACGGTGAAACTTCAATAATTTTATCGGCGAGCTCTGCAAGCTTGTCGAGCGCCATTTCAGGTTGCGATGCAAGGATAGTTTGGCGGAAGACGTTGGAGTCAAAGTTGACAAAGGAGATTATCTTGCACGATGGTTGCACCAGCGAGAGATTGGAGATGACGAAGAAACTGCTTAGGTTTACGTTCGCCGAGCTCCTCCGCGCTGATGAGTTGACGGATGCGTTGTTCCTCGGATGCAGACAAACGCTCAATTATTTTGGTGCGTAAATATGTGTAAGGATTTAGTGGAGAAGGATTTTTAATGATATCCTCAACTTCAACAGCGATGCGACCGTCCAATTGAGAAACGACATAGTGGAATTTGGTTACCTCACTCGTAATGTCGGAAAGAGTATATTGCGAATCAGCTTGAATAAACCACAAGCTTGGTTTGTCTGACCAAAATGGCGGCAATTTGACAGCGACACGGTTGACTGCAGGGCGATGATCAGCGAGCTTAGCAGCGGTACCCAGAGGTTGTTGTTGCTGAATCGACGGCTCACGTTGCAGTTGCTCGTTCTGAAGGCGTAGAGCTTCGATCTGTCGTTGCAGCTCCTGGTTTTCTTCGCGTAGCTCGAGCAGTTGGACCTCGTCACGAATCATTTTGGAAAAAGTTAACCGTAGACTGCGAAGTTACCTCTCGTTGAAATTCGCGTTATATTTTCACTGTCGGGGTCACCAATATAGGAGATAAGGGTTGTAACTCTTATTTAATAAAGATTTTAGTTTTTCCGTAGATTGACGTTAGCTTTACTAAGGTTGTCAACACACTTAAAATAATTGTTTATAAAAATAACAAGAAGTCCTTCGTTGCTATGCGCGCGCTAACAGCTGTTTATAACGTATGATCGCCACCACATAGATATCCCTTGGTGTCTTTAGTGGACAGACAGGTGTGAAGAACTGATTAGTGTTTCTGAATACAGTTTCCAGTTGAAAGAGTGTTGGAAAAGTGTATTAGGAGTACTGTAGTTCAGAATTCCTTTAATGTCTATTAATACTGAATAATCATCTGATAAAAGAGAGTGGAGGACTGTCAACTGGACTATCAACTCTCAACATGGGACGCCAAAATGGTATCAAAATACCAAATATTTATTTTGACAAAAAAGGGCTCTTAACAGTTTTGATTAAATTTGTTGTGTGAACAGATTATAACGCACTACCATTATTATATGGAATTTTCATTCGTGGGAAAATGTCGAGAGTAGCACAATAAATAGGAGAAGTTTAATGAAAACTCTGCGATGAAGTACTTCTGAGGTGACTCACTCTGACTGCAAGCATGTCCCTAGTTCTAGTTCAGATTTGTGTTCCTTTAACCTTTACTCTGTCCAATTTTGAATTTTCAGGCGACAATGTTTAGTACTTTTGCCTTAGGCCCATCATTGACGGTAGCTACCCCTCTGCTTTCCCGTTGAATAAGGAGGATGGTGAGGTATGATTGAATAGATCACACCTCAGCCCACTCCAATCGACCAAAGGACAACGAATAAGAAAAAGTGTGGTATCATTTACGTGTATTATCAAACAGAGGCGATAATGTACAAAGAATATGAAGTTGGTGGCAAGTTCTCATGTTAATAGCGTATCATCTAATTCGTCTAACTTGCCATCTACAACAACCGATGCAGCAACTTTGTTGAGAACTTTGGTGATGACGTCGCTCAGAGCTTCACGAGCTCCTTCATCCAAAAGAGCGAGGCATTCCTGTACAGACAGACGTATAATAGTAAACAGTACAATCCAGCATTCTTTGGCATTAACACATATAGGAATTTTCTACATAATTACCTCAAGCTTATGTTGATTATGCCGCAGGCGAAGGACAGCGACTAGTGCCAGTTCGGAATTTAGTTTGACATAGCTGTTTTTCTCTTTAGTGCCATTAACGAGCATAGGGATGACGGCCTTGAGAAATTCGGGGGATTTGATTTCTTTTCTCGCTAAGAAAATGCAAACCCTTGCGACGAGTTGCTTGGTTTCAGTCCATGTATGATTCATTGCCTGAAATGATTGCAAGGGTTTTCGTTGATAATCGATCATTTTTTAATTGAAACGGGAAGTGATTGGTAGTAGCTCACCCTAACGAATGATGAAAGTAGAGGTTGAAGTGTGGAATTGGGTTGTTGGAGCAGATAATCAAAGAGGTAGCCACAACTTCGGACACCATTCAGCGCAATGGGAACCTGTTGCAGAAACAAGAATAAGGCTTGAGTTTACAACAATTGATTGATTATAAGAGCTGGCTGAAGCGAACATAATCTTGGCAAACTTGGTAGCATAGTTTGGTATTGTGCTGGACACAACATTTCGAGGCGCCAACAGTTTGACGTTCTTCCATGGGAGAATCAGACAATGGCAGTTTGCCTTTCTCTCACCTAACTGCCAATGGATAGAACTAACCAGCTTCCCCCACTGTGGGTCAAACTCCCCATTAAATAGCAAGCGCAAGATGGGTATCCTCTTCAAAGGGACGTGACAGGAGGGTTTTCCCAACATCCATGAACTTCTTAGGAGAAAGTGGGTTGAGCCAGTTTCTTATGGGACATGGGGACTTCAATGCGCAGCTCCACTTCTTTTCTCTCAAAGACTCTCTGTCCTGCACGTCTTGCGCCTCAAGCATGGAAGAAACAAGAACCACGTCCACGACTGTAGTTCCGAAACATTGAGCAATGGTTGTTGGAAGAGCAGCCAAACCTACAAGCACAGACTTTGGAGGATTTCGCAGGGTCATACCTCTTCGCTGTAATGCACGAGCAACAGCCCTGTACTCGAGGAATGGTTAAATAACTAAATCTGCCGTGCCTCCTCAGGTCTGGTTTTGGTGAATACTGTGCAAAACTGCAACCTCCACGACAGTCGACTTATACAACTCTCCCATCCAGGCCTGTGAATCTTTTCTTCCCCTTCCACTTTCTTGAAACAATTTTACGTTTTTTTAAACACTATAAGCAGTTCATTTTATTTTTACTTGTCTTAGTACATGCAAAGAGCTCAACAATTAGATTCTGGTTTAATTCATTCACTAAATTAGGATGTGGATGTGTAACTACACCCTTCAATCCCCTTTGCATCAAATTAGACGAATTCACACTGCAACGTGGCTAACCTTCATTTGTAGAGACCTTCTCAGCCTTCGTTTCATAATAAGCATGACTTAGTAGAATTTAACGCTTCCCTTCAAGGGTGGTGGACCCCCCCACCCCACCCCTGGATTCACACACATGAGGCCCGCAATAATGAGTGCGAATTAATTCTGTACGCCCACGTAGCAACCTTCCACACTCTAGCACAATTTTTCGACTTGTTGCGCAGCCATAAGACATAGTTACACACATTACAATGAACACTTACTCTATCTGCCTGAAGATAACTAAGGATGACTTGGTGTACTTTATCCTTAGATTCAGGGGTGTAGATCCGTTCAGGAGACTCCTTCAAGCCAACAAATAAAGCTGTACTTCGCCCGTGCCTCAACGTCCACTCAATAGTTGTATCATCAGCTGGAAATATTGGAAAATCCAGTTTTGCATTACAGGTTGTCTCCACCAACACAATCACTCTGAAATAGCAAATATACGAACACAACTTTTCTAACTTCATTTGATAATATACTATGCGGTGTATCGTTGTTCAATGATGTTCTACAGAAATATTTACTGGGAACAACGTGGGCGTATTGATTAGATGAATGAGTTTAGCTGAAATAGTTACTGCAGCTTTCGTCAAAATGAAAAGTTTAAAAAAATTCTCTAATAATCTTGTGTTGACAACATTCACACTTGTGCATTGAGTGGCAGTTTTCTGAAGTGTGTGAAGTTGTCAGACAATTCGTACACAGATAGTGTATTTCCACGTAGGTTCTTCTAGCATCCAGACTCTATTTGAAGAAAAGCGGGCACTTTTTTACCCCATGATGTGTTAGTCATAGATAGGAGGGCCAGGATGTGGATTTGACAATTGAGTGCTGAAAGACCTACTTGACTTCTACGACTCGTTTTTTAAGAGGTCGTACGTTAGTTCGACAGTTTGACGAGACAAAATTTCTGTTCGGACTGCCAACATCAAAGTTGCAAGTAAATTGGGACGTTTGATGCGCCTAGACAGCACAAATACACCAGACATCTTAGAGACGTCTTCCCTGAGTCTTAGAGCCCCGCTATATTTCCCTCCATATCACTATGGCGTTTTGTTTTCTACAAGTTCCCTGTTAAGAGAAAAACATTAACTCACAAAAGATGTCGTTGATGGTGGAATTCAACATATCCAGGGGGAGCCACCGAAGCAGGGCTCCAACGCAACCTCCTCCTCCACTTCTCGTTCCTTCTTCAGGGTGGTTGAGGAGTCCGGTCAGTGAATTATAAACAGTTTTCAAAACTGGTTCTGACATCTTATCTCCTGCAGCTGTGATAACTCCTCTCAACGCTTGAAGCATCGTTTCTCTGCGGGTGAATAAAAAAAACTTGGTAAGTCTAAATAACTCATATAAAATCAATTTAATATTGTAAATTTAAATTGATGCATTATTTTGTACGCCCATAATGAGTTGGTTTGGCATAAATTAGGTTAGCCAGCAATAACTCCCACAGTTACCAGTGGTACTATTTGAAGAAGAACACGCAATATACAAGATAGAAACTATCAATCCGCAGGCCTGAAATAGGCATTTTGTAAATATTTATGCAACTGGTAGCAACTTCAGACAAGAGGTAAATCGCTGGCCCCTCAAAAGTTTAGCCTGTACTATCGCCTTGTGTTGAAAATAGTTTGATGTGCTTAAAAACAACGCTTTCCATTTCTATTAACCCTTCGAATTGTCCTGGTCTACATCTCGTTCAAGAGATTCCTTCGATTTCATTCCAGTACGAATTTGTACGAGTTGTCCCTCTCCTCACAAGACAAGTCATCAACTTCAAACAAATTATATTATACTGAACAGCACTGAAGATTTACGACCAATCCTGTTTCTTCGCCTTCTTCCTCTTTGCCACCTTCCGATCGATACACCAGGATACAGAACATGTTATTAAAGCAATTGGGTTATACCAACCAGTAGGCAAATTACTGAAGCCACCTCTGGCTGGGTGGGCCCACAGAATCTCACCAGTCAGAGGAGACGGACTCACCTAACAGGTACGTTAACTTTAAGATTTTGACGTTTCCAGTTTTAACGCTCTCAATATTTTCTACGATGAAGAAATCACCACCTGTTGGTTCCGGTTCTTCCAAATGTAAATCAGAACTAGATGCTGAAATTAACAATACAAACTAGTTTAGCAAATGAGTGAACATTACATACCTTACAGGAGGTTCTTCGGCTGTTTTGACAGACGAGTGCAGCTCTTGAAACAGAGGATCAGGTCGGGTGTGGATGAGCATTAGGTGGCTCAGAGCCATTGCAGCTTTCAGTCTGACTAAGCGGTTGCTATCATTGAGGGCTTTGAGGAACGTCGTTTGTAATTGAGGGAGGAACTGCTTCAACATCATCCCCACCTGTTAAAGTAATAATGAACTGAATAGCTCTGCAGAGAGAGTGATATGAAAGGAAATTTCCCCAGCGAATAGGATTTGAAGAAATGATCTCATTCCTGAGCAGTAGTATTGAATATTAAATACAACACCGGATGCCCCAGATACGAATTTTAGAAATAGTAGTCCTTATAGACGAGTCCTGGACCAATACAGGGAAACAAATATCTCACCCTTGGAAGATGTGGATCACGTAACCTTTATTCATTTATCTAGTAAAAACACCAAAAACGTTTCAGAACGCCGCAGAAAGTCAAGACTGTCAACACCAAAGAGTGTACTGTTCAAATAAGGGGAGTTCAAGTTTAAAAACCCTGCAAATTATTACACAACGGTTTATTTTTCGGATAATCA